>CP092724.1:4553750-6035000 GCA_030273425.1 Microplitis manilae
TTATTAGGATGTCAGTAAAAATTGTGTATCAAAGATGTCTAATTTTTTAGAAGAGCGCAAGGAGGTGTGCAAATTGCTTATAAATAACAATGGTGTGCATTTAGAACAGTGGTGGGGATAAAATTCAAGGTGCAATAATTTTAGATACACGATTAGTTACACGTACGGCTAAAAAAATTTTCAAACCTAAACGGCGCGTAAAATATTTATAAAAAAAATGGTGTGCATACATATGCATATAAATATATTATATAAACATATACGAATCTTCAAAACTAACTAGGATATTATATATATAAAAAAAAATAGTGGTCAAAATATTCTT
Source organism: Microplitis manilae (assembly GCA_030273425.1). Taxonomy (NCBI): domain Eukaryota; kingdom Metazoa; phylum Arthropoda; class Insecta; order Hymenoptera; family Braconidae; genus Microplitis; species Microplitis manilae. The sequence continues at coordinate 4,554,076 of CP092724.1, forward strand.
GTAATCAAAGGGTGTGCAAAAAAATGGTGTGCATATAAAGCTATAGTGTGCCCAAAAAAATTTTTTTAAACAATTTCATAGCAGTATAACACCGCAAAAAACAATTCCCATAATTAAATAGAGTAAAGTGTATAAAAAATGCATTAATAATGTTTTTTTTAAAAACAAAGCACGTGACAAAATAACTATACTGACACATGATGAATCTATTATAACTCGTAATTTATATTTTCCGAGTTCCAAGCATCAGTTAATGTCCTCAAGTCTTGATGTCTTGATGTGTGTGCCCAAGTCATTATGAGTCAAGACCAAAGACTTGTATACATATATATCGTACCGAGAGTTAAGACTGCATAGTTTTGCCTAAGGCTATTAAAACTAGACCCTGCTCGATTATTTCTGTTAATAATTTTTTACCCTGACATTAAACCTTATTCAGTACAGCTCTCTCATCGTTTCTCGATGTCATTAACTAACAGTTGTCATCATTTTAAATTATTATCAATAATGATCCTGGGTTAACCTACCACCTTAAGTTCACTTTATTATTATTATAGGAATGCAATTAGCTATTGCCATTATTATTATTGAGAAATATACACATTTGATTCGTTATTGTGCACTCAGTATGCTTTCACTTGGGTTAACGAACAATAACAATAAATATAATAATAACAATAATAATAATAACTATAACAAAGAGGCCATGATCTGTAAGACAATACAATAGGACAATTAGTGAATACTTTGTATGGAATTTCGTCATCTAACGTTACAAGTTTATTTTATTTTGAAAAATATTTCGATTAATAGATTTAATTTAATGGCTTTTAGATGAAAGTTTGTTAATATAAAAGAGTCTTTTTTTTTTAAGGAAACCAGTATACCCGACATATGGTGAGGACGCAGTGTCCTACAACAAAAGATATTATGTGGTGGTTATAAATGTATATTTTATATATGTTGTATTATATGTTAATGTATTGATGTGTAAATGTTTCGTGAATGTATACATAAATGTGTGCGTGTGGGTATGAATATTTCCATACATTCTTCGTAAGCAGACATTTAAAAATTTCTTGCGTCGTATTATATACCGCAACACGGCCGATTGGCGACACGCATTTCAATCGATTGACACGCGCCGATATATACCGGAATTTTATTTTTTATTTTTAATAATAAATGGCATTGTTTTTTTAAAAATGTTTTTAGGAGTTTCGGGCCAGGTTGGTTTTATATTTTAAATTGAGAATTTGGTGTCTGGTGTCTGATGAAATTTTTTTTTTAGGCGGGTCTACAGATTTGTTGGATTTTTTAAAATTTTTTTTATAAAGGAAAGGGTGGAAATTAAAAATTTGCGAAGGGTGTGCATAAAAATTGATGGTGTGCATAAGGTGTGCAATTTTTAGAATTGAATTAAATTCGAAATGATAAATTTGGTTTTAACTCTGCAAAAAAGTTCGATATCCGTTCGAATTTTAGGGAAAATTGAAGGTGTGTAGAAAACTCTGAGAGGTGTGCAAAAAAAATTTTTGAATTCAGATAAGAATTGAATAATCTAAAGATTTAAAAATGGGTATTAATTATTTTAATTTTAAGTTACATGTATAAGTAGAGGGTGTGCATAAATTTATTTTGAATTTGATGGTGTGCAAAAATTTTTTATAAATATGGTACAAATTTACGACAAAATTTAGTGAAATCTGTTACGAAAAATGGGTGAATAATTAAGGATACAGGTAAATTCAAGTAATAAAATTGAAAGTGAATGAAAAACGAGGGTGTGCATATCAAATTTATAAAAAATTGAATAGATATTCGTCAATGTAATTTTTTATAATTAATAGTGATTAGAGTACTCGAAATATATGTATAGTGTAAATTTAAATATATGGTGTGCATAAATATCCACAATATCAAATGGTGTGCATAATCATTAACAATAAGTTACATTGAATTTCTAGGCATCGATTGTGGAAATAATTTGTGTCTAAAAGATGATACTGAAAACTAACATTTAGGGTGTGCATAAAATATTGTGATGACTAAGCATGGATTTACAAGGAATATCATGCACACCATACAACAAAATATATTCCTCGATCTATTAGAAGTGTATTTAATTCCTTGGTGTGCATAAAAGTATTTAGGACTCCATGGTGTGCAAAAAATTTTTTGATGACTAAGCATCAATTTACAAAGACTATTATGCACACCATACAACAAAATATATTCCTCGATCTATTAGAAGTGTATTTTACTAATTGGTGTGCATAAAAGTACTTAAAATTCTATAGTATGCAAAAAATTTTTTGATTGATTTTTCCGAAAAAAAAATCTATATTTGCCTAATGTCGAGTTATTTTTTCTATCAATCGAGTTATTTTCCGATAAAATAGACTAAATACATCCTGGAATGCGCAATAGCGAATAGTAAAATAAAAAATAATAAATACCAGAGTTAAAAATAAATAAATAAAATATTATAAATGTATCGAATTAATAATTTAAAAGATTACGAATATCAATTGAATAAGTTTATTAATAAAACAAGATTTATTCTCGTATATATATTACAACTACCGAGTAAAAGAAACATAAACGCGAGAGTTAATATGAAGAAAACGTTTTATCTCGTACCATACGTACTGAATGCCTAGAGTAGAGTCAACGCGTGTGCCCCCCACTTTCTTTTAATATCTACACACATACACACAACACACACCGCATCTTTCAAATGTATTGTAAAGTTGTTCTCGCGCCTTCTATACCTTCTACAGCTCTCTAACTTCTCAATTAAATAAAATAAATTCTCTCCATTAATAAAAAACTATTAAATCAATTTTCGAAAGTCTTATCACAGGATTTATATATTTTTATCATTTTTTGTCCCCTTATTTATCGCATTTGTCAAGTTGGCTAGAAGAATCTGTCATTTATATATTTTTTAGTGTATTGACTATGTCTGTTTATATACATATGTATATATATGTGTATATATATATAGGTAGAGCAGAGGAAGACGTTACAAATGAAATGGAATGATAAAAAATATTTAAGAGTACTTGCATCTCTGGTTTTACTGTATGCTACTCAGTGAGCGTAGCCGTAGCATCATCGAGTCGATTAATTAGTTTTTATTGGCCTCACAGTGTGCGGCAATCAGAGCGGGTTTTAGGCTTCACGTTTGGCTACCTCTCTCTCTTTCTCTTTCTCTCTTTGTCTTGGTTATTTTGTTAATGTGTAATGATGAGGACACACATATGCAATCTGAAAAAGAAGTTTAAGATGAGGGTGGTGTAAGTAAAAAAGAGATAGTTAGCTTTCGAGGTGGGAGGGGGGAATAAATAAATAAATTTATAAGATACAAAATGAGGACCAAAAATCCAATCCACGGAATTCATGATCTAAAAGATAATACCAAATGGGGGCTAACGAGGTCGTTTTAATTAATTCTTATTAACATTTGCTAGGTCCTGTAAGGTGGAATCGCATAAAAAATATATATTTATTTTTGTTTTCATAGATTTGAGAGTTATTGTTTTATGCACACCATGGTGTGTACTAAATTTTTTTTCTTAATATTGTAGAGTAAAGTTAAATTTATAAAATAAAAGTAAAAGTTTATTTTAGCAGCTTGATTGTCCGTTTGACAGAAAAATTTTAGACCTTTCTGTTCAAAATCTATTTTGAGAAAAAAATCACGAAAACAATTTTTAGAGATTTTGGAAAATTTTCAAACTTATTCTTAATTAAGACATATTATGGTGAAATTTAATGAAAATTCTATAATGAGAACAAATGCCATAGTTGAATTTCTATAAAATCTACTAAAAAATTTATGCACACCATGGTGTGAACTAAATTTTTTTCTTAATACTTTAAAATAAAATTGAAATTGAAAGTTTATTTTATTAACTTTAACGCCCGATTGACCAAAAATATCGAGATCGTTGTGTTCAAAATTTATTTCGAGAGAAAAAATCATTAAAACATAGTTTTTGCTGATTTTAGGAAATTTTCGTACTAGAGTAATTAGGACATGTCATAGCAAAATTCAAACATGAAAACAAATGCAATAGTTTTTTCTATGAAATCTACTATAAAATGTGTGCACACCATGGATGGTGTGCATGAATACTGAATAAGATCGTTTTTCATAGATTTGATAGTTATTGTTCTATGTACACCATGGTGTGCTTAAAAATTTTATCAATTGAATTTAGAAACAAAAAAATGCTGTTTGCACACCATGGTGTGAACTAAAATTATTTTCTTAATATTGCAGGACAAAATTAAAATTAAATAATTTAATTTAATTAATGGAAAATCCCCAAACTTAGATTAGAGTAATTAAGAAATATTTGGTGAAATTCATTCGAAATTCTACTATGAAAACGAATGCAAAAGTTGAATTTCTATGAAGTCTACTAAAAAATTTATGCACACCATAAATGGTGTGCATTAGTAATAAATAAGATCCTATCGTTGGTATTCCAAATACATATTTTGAACTGTTTTTCATATATTTTACCATATATTAAAAGCGCTTTTTCCCAATGATATTTACTAATCTAAAATGTTATATATCTAACAAAGGTGTGCATAATAAATATTTATCAATTTTTGTCCTATTTATTACAATAAAAAAAATATAAACTATGAAATATTTGCCGATAAATCATCAGCCATATTTAAAAAGTGTCCATCGTGTCAATGACGATTTTCAGCCGGTCCATAGGGCATAGAAATATCAGCCACCCTCTTTCCTCTTTTTAAAAACACACACCCTATCCCCAAAAATAAAGATCATCATAAAAAGAAGAATAACGAGAAGTGAACATCAACAGGAAACCCGTGGACATGCAAATTTGGTTTTACAATAAACCCACCAACCCCATTGGCAATTTTTCTCATCCCCACCGCATTGATACCAAAAAAAGAGCATTCATAAACGTAACACACTAAAAACCGGGTATGACTGCATCAGAGTTTGATTTTAGTGTCTGTATATATAAAGGCACAAGTAAAGCTAAAATATACCCGAGTGTAAATCTGCATATCTAAATAATCGAACTCGCATGTGTGTCCTATCGTTCGTAACACGCCAGTAACTATAGTATAGAGTCTCCTGATGGCAAAGACTCCTCTAGTATAAAGACTGTTAAGTTCAACCAAACGATAGAGATAGAAAGTGAATGAACGAGCAAGTGAGCAAGAGCTAAGGGGGAAAAAGGACTCTAAAGCGCGTGTGTGGATCCTTATAGCTGATTTGCATTGCAAATTAGTTCTCTCGCCAGTAGCAACAGCAACCAGAACTCGGAGAGCATCAGCGAGTATCAAAAACTCGATTCAGTTCCATGAACGACCAACTTATACACACGATTGTACCAATGCTGGCAATGCTCTGGTAGTCAGTACCGCGAATCTAGATCTATCTATTGCCCTTACCTTTAATCCCACCAACTCAACACGTCATTGATTCCCGATTTGAAAAACAACTTACACTAGCGCATACGTTCTATCTACTGCTGCTACTCCTGCTGCTGTTGCTTCTGAGGGTTTTGTTATTTTAAAACCATTTACCATTTCAGTATTTTGCGTATGACACCCCTTGTCTTTAACTTTTTGTTTGTAGACCCTAGAAAAACTCGGTCTACAATAATCAATAGACAGCTGTCGGTGAAAATAAGTCAGCTTGACGTCTTGGACTGATTTATCGGCTAATTTGCATGCGAGACAATGTATCTACCCTTTTGCAAACTACCGATTCTTATTGACTATCATACGGGCATTTGCTGATCCAATGGCGAAAGGGATTAATCTGCTAACTGGATTTACCAGAATACTATTTGGTGTTTTGTAGTTAGCACATGGTATCAAAAGTATTTAGTTTGTTAGAAAGGGGTTGATTAGAGCTGGATTAGACACCTGATGGTGTCCAATGTGGAGCTCTTACCTGGAACACGAAGAATAAGAAGGTGCAGGTGGATTTCGTCGGCTTAATTTGAGGTGTTATTCTGAAGATTGTTTTTCAGCTGCTTGAATTCCAAGTGGGAAGGGAAAGTCGAGTTTTAATTTAAAAGTGACCGTTCCTTTACCAACGCGAGTGTTCACTTGAGGAATGAAATTAGTTAAAATATGGGCGAGCCTTGTTATTACGTTTGTGTAATTCTTTGTAATCATTCATCTAAATTATGTGAAATTGACATCAATAGATTTAGAGACTGATATTTTTATTGGGTACTTAAAGGTAATTTAATTAAAAATTCTTTTTATTTTGGGCTTAAGGTAGTCTTGATTCAATGACCACAGTTGGGTTGGATGTGCAAGTAACGGTAGATGATGTCAAGTCAAAAACGTAATTTTGAGTCAAATTTCAAAATTATGATGCAGTGGGATTTCTCTAACTTTGACTAAACTTTAAATCCCTCGTTGTCAAATTAGAGTGTTAGCTGTACTATTGAATTAATTAGACTACGCTATTAGTTATGGTCATTATAGACTTTAACCCTTAATGGTCAGACTTCCGGCAGGAATAACACGGTCGGAGGGGTCTATAGGACCCCAGCGTTTTAAATCAGCTGTAGATATTACTTATCAATATTTTTATAGGAAACTCTATAGAAATATCATTTCATATTTTAGTCATAGTTTGTATTCATTTTTTAAATAAATTTCAATTTTGAATTATAATAAGCAATAACACCAAATTTTTCGAAAATCGTCGATTTTCTTAGCGGGAAGTTGAAAACAAAGTGGAAACAAACGGAAAAGTGACTTTTTGAAAAAAAATTTCTAAAAGGCATTACTTCTGAGACGTAGTAACTATTACAGTTTCTATGACTATTTTCAGTTCTTAGTAGCGCGTTTCATTCATAATACAGTTTCATGGAACTAAAAACCATTTGTTAGAAACTGTAAAATTTTGTATCTATAATTGCCTTACTTTATTATAAGAAGTATACTATAGTTTAAATTGCAATGCAAACCATAACACAGTAAAAAAAAACCAAAGTTAGGTCCAAGCGATGCGTGTTAAAATTTTCAGTGTTGAATTGAGCCTTTTTTTAACATCGCTCTTTTTACAGTGTAATATAGATCCATTAAAATGAAAATACATTAGAAACTGTAAAATTTGGTATCTATAATTGTATTACTAGAAGTAGTTTCAATTATTACAGTGCATTATAATACTTGAAGTTTCTTTATACGAGAACACTATTTTCGCGCTAAAAGCTATGATTTTTACACTGCTTTTCTTTCTATGCATATTTTACATAATAGCATTAACGTGTTATTGTAGACAAATTTTCTTTGAATATCTCTATAAATTAGTGACCCGTCGTATTATCAATTTTTGAAACAGTAAAATTTTTTTTGGATTCGAAATTACTTGACTTCTGATGCTTCAAAAATAAAACTACTTTTTTGAACATCGCTTAACACCGGAAAGTTTAGTACCTCTAATCTTAACACCGTGCACAGAAAAAAAAGCTATCTTGAGTTGAGAAAATATTTTCGGAAACCGATCAAGATCATCTTGAGCTAAGAAAATTTGTCTTGGTTTTCAAAAAAATTTCTCAATTATGAATATTTACTTTCAGTCGAGAATTTTTTTTTCTGTGTGATAGCGTGAACTTACATTGGTTTTTTTGTTTACAGTGTATATTTAATCGTAAGACTTATCGTGAAAGGATATACTTTGATCAAGCAATCTATTCTCAGTAATTTTTACGATTCTAAACAAAATCTATCTCATTAAAACGGCATTCATCTTATCAAAACACACAATTAAGAAACTCAACTTATGTGCTGTTAATTTTTCCAGTGAAATAATATAAAAAGAGATAAAGTTAAGAATTTAAACGGCATTGTTTTCACATCTTGAAATCGGATAGACCGCACGTTCCTCACTATACAATGGACTCATATATACATATATACATTTACATACTTAAAGACTAGTTTACAAAGTCAAGACTATAGTTTCCAGATACTGAGGATGACTTGGCGTATCTTTGCCAATTTAAATTCGAATTCCAATCTTTGTACTAAATCAACCAAGTCATTCCTTCTACTTTGATGGTACTTCTTTACCCATAATAATAATAATAAAGATAACTCATTTGTGACCTTATAATTCGACCTCTGTTTCAACAAACTTGAGCTTCGGACAACGAAAATTTTAGTCTTCATATAAAAATTTTATTTACACGGAGAAAATTTTATAGTAAAAGTTATCATCAAGTTATAGTAAAATTTTTTAACTGAATTCGATAGTACGTGATTCCGGTTTTAGACTTCAAATGCAAGATTTTGAGGTTTACCTCAATTTGTCATCATCATTTAAAATTTATATGAATAAGAGTTTGAGCAAGTTTCATTTTGTGCGACTTTTGCAACTTTTAGGCATAAATGAGGTTAACCTCATGTTAGATTTCTTATAGATAAGATCAAAAGGCTAAAAAATCTGAATTGTAGTATCTAGTGACTATATGGCTAAATCTACAATTATTGATGATGATCAGAAATTATAACTTTTATTATCTTAACTAATTATAACTATTATCAACATCGTAATTCTTAATAACCTGATGGCAATAGTTACCATCAGCCCAAATAATAATAACTATCTAAACTAATAAAGAATTTAAATATCGGCGTTACAGTCTGAAGCTTGTCTACATGTAATTTTCTCTTTGTTTAACTGTGGATGTGATGAATTTCACTTAATACTTGGATGATTGCTATTTTGATGATCAAACCCAATCACTTAAAGTTATCAATAACAGCTCCAATATTTGGAAAGTTTTATTATATTCGGACTTAAACGATTGTACTGTTACTTATTTTAATTATTTAAAGGACAAAATGGACATGGCTAAAATATGGATATAAATAAAGGATTTAATTTTGTATAAATTTATCCTATTTTTAGTTTAAGAATTTTTCCAACCTTGAATGGTAACAGTTACCATCTTCAATTGTAACAATTATAATCTTTAATAGTTACAATTAGCATCTTCGATAGTAATCGTTCCCACCATCAATCGTTACTGTTATCATTCTCAATAGTAAAACTAATTATTTTACCACTGAAAAATTTTCCTACCATTTCAAATAGTTGAAACTTAAAATTTAGTATCGTAGATAGCATAATAAAATTTTCTCCGTGTTTAAGCTGATGGGGAAACTGGACTTGAAAGATGTCTTAGAGTCCAGGTGAAAACATCAACAAAAAAAATAGATGAATAGTCCTGATAAATAGCGTACACGAGTAAAGTCAACAAGTGCTCACCCCTAAATTCGCGATAAGTTTCCAAAAAAGTGTGTGTAAAGAATAGGTGAGAAAAGAATAAACTCACGAGCACAAGTTTAACAGATACAGGCCAGAAGTTTAGGGATCCAGGTGAAAATAGGGGCGACGTTCAAAATTATAATTTTCACGGTTCACCCTTATTTGTGTGGCGTTGCGTGACCTAAAGTATTTGCCGTGTCACTAAATACGTCTTTAATGTCTCCAGAAAAAAGGAAAAAAATATATATCTTTTCCGGTTGTTTTTTTTTGTCGTATTTTATACTCATTGTTAACTCGCTTTGTGGTTACGACACAATTTACCCCAATTTCACGTTTTACGCAGATTGTAAATAACTTTGTTGACAGTTTACAAAATGAATTCGATTATTAATATTTTTTTTTTTTCTTTAAGTCTTTTAAATCAGAGAACAAAATTATGGGCATCAATCCTGAATCTTGATTTCCAGATCTCGGATCTTCGATATATACGTCGCCTTATACAAAATATAATATTATTGATGATCAGTCATTTTTGAGACGAGAAAAGATACATAAAAAAGTAAAGTTACCACGCCTTATTCTTCGACTCAGGTTATAAAGAATTCAAGATTTAGGACACAATGACGATGACTTGGATCTTAATTTTTTTTGGTTTTAATTCAAGCCACTATTTGTGATCAAAGGCTATTACGTAGGTACAAAATGTATATTTTAAATTAATACATTTCCTACTAACATAATGTGAAGGATAAAATGATAAGTAACTTTGGGATGTATTTTTTAAGAAGATGATTTATTGTATTCTCGATTGGTTTAACTGTTTTTTGGGCAACAGCTTTAAGGAAGATGACTTGATAAAAACTGTTTGTTTTAATAAGTCAAAATTTCCGACTTTCAACGAGAATTCCTCAGTTACTTCGAAATAAGCCCGCGACAGTCTACAAACAAACAGAGTGTCAGGAAACTTGTCAGACAGTAGATGTTTCTAAAAATATGACGAGAGCAACTCTGTCTTCCAACGCGGTAGAGATGTTTATAACTTTACAGAAAACCGTGTGGGTTTTTTTAAAATTTTACTTAAAAGGCTTGAAGAAGGAGATGATGAGTCTGTCTGTTTTTAAGACGATGCTCCGAACAGCGTGAGTTAAAGACTTTATAGGTACCAAAATGAGTGAGTGAATTTCTTTAGTCCGATGCCGGGTCTTAATGAGATAATTCGAATGCGCATGCGATATTTGTTGTTCTTTGGTTACTCTTTTCTGTAATCAGTCAGCAAAGTGCGTAATATACTTGTTTTTTTTTGTTAAGTTTGTGTACTTATTGCTCGCCCGATAGGAAACTGGAAGTATAAGAAAATGCATCATCCAATTTGTCGAAATTCCTGATGGTCTTAATTTGTCGGGAATAAGACTTAATTTAGTTTGGCTGACTGGGATTAAATGATTGTCATTTAGTTTAATTGCCAATCATGATGTGCATTATAATTTGAAATCCACGACGCCGGTGAGTTGATCCAGCAAAACATGGAACAACTTTAAGAACGATCCTTTAATGGGAATTTGGGGATGATTTCCTTAGAAGGTGATCTAGGGTACGAACTGATTGGTGGTTTCTGTATGTTAAGCTATTGGTAAATAGATGCAGATATAAATAAATTGAATGAGGGTCTGAATCTTTAGAAGGGCATCATAACGAAGAAGCACAAAAGCAGGCGAGAGATCAAGAAATATAAATGCTTGAAAGGAATGGTGAAGATTGTAATAAGAAGCGAGACGTAGACTGGTCGCATTCCAAGGGCCACCAAGAAGAAGAAGAATAAGAATAAGAATAAGAAGATCGAGACCTGCTGACGAAGCTCATTGAACTAACGTACTCAGGGATACCCAGGCAAGCGCTAAAGGGAGCAAGAAAATTATAAAGAAGATCAAGAAGAAGAAGAGAAAGAAGTTGTTGTGGTAGAAGTAGTGGAGAGACAACACGACAAAAGATAATCACAAACGGGTGATTACAACATTAATAAGCAAATGAGCCTCAAGGCGGGTTAAGTAATATCGACCAATGGTGAAGCGTGGGCGTAATATAAGGCGGAGCATCTGATGTGGAACCTGCCACTTGGCAACGGTTAATCCTCGTTTGTGGAAGGTAGAAGCTTACTCCCACCGGCGCAAGTGTGTTCTCAAGTTTGTAACAACTGCCCTCACTTTTGCGCATCCACACTCATCTGGTATACCGCGATTTATATGCCGCGAGTACTCGTGCTAGCATAATTATTTTTAAGAAGTAGGAGCTGAATTAAACGTGGTTACTGCGAGTGGGGGAGCATGACTTTCTGAGTGTGGTAACTGGAGTAGGAGAATGAATTTATACGGTCACATGTGCTTTCGTTTGGCTATACATACTTCTATACCAGTTATGGATGTGTGGACAACAGAGAAAGAGATAGGATTGAGCATCCATTCGTTTGGAGATGCACCGATCCACCCGAGAACCAAGCAGAGCTCATTTGAATGGGATATACCACAGCGATAATGTACGTTTATAATGCGTATTATATACGATATACAGATTAACATGACTCAATAATGCATTACAACAACTGAAACAACTGAGCCAACTACAACAGGATTCACTTTGTTTTTTATTTGTATACTTATATATTTAATTATAATTATTAATATTGGTATACTTTTGAACATAGACTTTAACAGTTACCATAAGTTATGAAAACAGTGATTCGAATTGTTAACGGAAAAGATTAATCGAGCCAGTTGAATGGGATTAATGACTAATGAATAGACCGAATGATCCATTTCATTCAGTTGGTTCTAAATGGGCATATATTGTTCCAAAAGTATTGCTTTTTAAAAACAGTAATTATCTTCAGTTCTGGTGAGCGTTCTATGGGTAATACGGTCATTCCTACAAAGGAATTGATTCCAAAGTATCAAATCCTGTTTAAAAATGGTTTATAATGACTTTCGGTAGCATTTGGTTGATGCCAAAGTACTGCATGGAGAAATTCTTCACGTTTGAAATGCTATGGTGTCATAGTAAAGCCGGACCATGTTGGCCACCTGATGGAAATTGAAACAAACACGCGGAGAAAAAAATATTGTCAGAATGACCATCCAGTGTATCTTCAAATGACGTGTCATCAAAATAACGATTTGGTTACTTTATGTAAGAATACTCACATGATCATTTAATAGTCCATAGTATCATTAAAGTAATGATATGTATTTGGTTTAGGATAGGTATTCATTTATTTAATTAAAAAAAACGATAAATTACCTTTGTAAACAAATCGTGTTACTAATTCCAAAAGGACATTTTTATACGCCTGTTTGGCTTTAAGAAACTGTCAAAGGCCAAAAAGGCATGGAGTTTAAATTCTAGGCCTTTTTGGCTCTCGAAACTTCTTTGCCAATTTTCGGCTTTAGAAGTCTTCATTTGCAAATCATAGTCTACACTATGATTTGCAATTGAAAAAAAAACTACACGCCCTTTTAGGTTCAAACTTAGTGACTCAAGCCAAAAAGGCGTATATATGTCCTTTTGGAATTAGTGACGCGATATGTAGATTGATGTAAATAACTGTTTTGCCCACGTGAGGATTCGGATAGCAAAATTTGCTATACGATAGATCGTTTTCAGTTGCCTAAATTACGAAGTTTGAACAATATTAGTCATGTCAGAGATTCATACGCCTAAAATAAAGATACGATCGTCATTTTGACGATCCACGGTAACAAAACTCTTTATAGCTGAATTGGCTGTACAGCGTATCATTAAGAAAGATTACACAGCGTATAGCCAGAATAACGATACGTACTCTCTTAAAATGAATCAGTGAAAAGTACTTCAATCAGTGAATATTCACTGATTTGCAATTTTTTTCACTGATTCATTTTAAGAGAGTATACTTTCAAAATATTTTTTTCTGTGTATGCGAAAATTACTATGACCACAGTAAAATTGACAACGATCATGTCCCAAATTATTGGAACCATTTTTGATTTTACTTTGATTATAGTAACTTTTAGATGTGTTCACTTCAATTTCCATCAGCTGGCCAACATACTCTCTAAAAATGAATAAGTGAATATTTACTAATTCTGAGTGCAAACCGAACCACTTACTTTAAAAAGTAATTCGGCTTGCACTTAAAATTAGTGAATTTTCACCAATTTCACTTATTCATGTTTACAGAGTAGTCCAGCTTTACTAAGACACCATATCATTTAAAACGAATAATTTCTCCGTGTAAAAAGTAATAACCTTTTTTGGCTGTATTCAACAATCGCTGAACAGTATCCTAAAGAAGGGCCTCCAAAATATTAATAGCGTTGAGCGTTAACTTGATAAACGGAAATTAATAAATATATCACGATTGCTGTTAACTAAACGTGAGAAAGGAAGTATCACGAGGACACGGTAGAGTAGAGTGAGTGCGGAAGAGAGTTAGTATATATTCTACGAGTTTAAAAAACGTATCATAAGATATAAAATAAAAATAAGTGAGATAAAGGGGAATGCGTAGAGCTAAAGTTCGAGGGTGGAGATGCCTCGCCTTAATCTCTTAAAGCCCGAATTAGGCTTCTCGGCGCACCCTTTCCTGCATTTGAACAGTTCTTCATAGCAATACCAGCAATCTTTAAAATATATACGTACTTACACATCTACATATATATATATACATACTAAAGTAAAGTAACATAAGTAAATATAAGAACTCGTTAACCGGAAGCTGACCATTACCGGGAAACTTAATAGTCCGTGAAAACAATAGAATTACATTGGATCGAATATATAAAAATTGTTTCGTTTTACACTTATATATACATAAGCTCGTACACTTTATCTTACTAAATTGTTGTATTCTTATTTGATAATATATATATCTACATAATATACATTTATTGCGTACTTTAGTGGTTAACAAATACTTTAAGGAAATTAGCTTCTCTAAGAGGGATATGAGTCAACCGGGTAATCGTTTTGTCGTGCAATTGTTAACCACTTAAATATCTTCAACAAATATATAAATAACATAAATATATACTCCGTTCAATGAGTTTAAATCCTGAGCGTAATTTAAAACCAGTGAATGGTCAATTACCCAAAAAACTAAAAAATAAATGCCACCTTGTATTACAAAGACACAGACAGACTCGCACACAAGTATAAGGCTGCATATATTAAGTGAAAGAAACAACACCGGACACCGGACACGTATAGTTTCTAGCCAGTTCAATCTACGGATGTTGTCTTGTTGGTCATCGACAGTATCCAGTACCAATACTAAGGCCTAGTTCCAGTGTGTGTTAACAGACACACAGAGACACTAGCTGTTGGAGCTACTGAACTTTGTGTTGGAAGCCAGCAATGTTGGGGTACACATCGCGTTGTCTGATCATCCTCGGCCTAATGAAGCCTGGTTTATCTTGAAGACTTCGATTCTCAGTATAGTAAACCCCGTACCCCACATACACAACATGATGGTGGTAGAGCACACCTCCGTGGTGGTGCTAGCCACCAGGTTATTCGTACATCCTCGAACAAAAGTCCCAGTAATCAGAATGATCAATAAGCTGATTCTAAAAGAGCCAATTCTGCTGGCTACCATCGCCCCAGATGCAGGTGTCCAGTCAAATTAAGGATTCTTGGATTTTCCTCTTATGGATCGGACTATTTGGGATGAAAAATTGATAAATTGATGGTAGACTTGTGCTAATTAAGGGTAATAATGGTTACAATGAATGTCATAAGCTGTAATTGGTCAAGGAATCTTTTGGTGGATAGACGTTGATTAGGTTTGTTAGCAGGTTTGGTGATGAATTGAGTGAGGAATGAAAGGGAATTGAAATGGTTTTTAGTGGTGGCTGTACGTGGCTGAGGCCACCCAAAGCACTGGGGAGAGAGAGGTGGGCACTCGCGCGCGCTGGTTTCGCGGGCTCCCGATGATCACCGGGACTGGGGGAGGAAGATATACGTATACAAGTGGATAGCTGGAGGACGATAGGGAAGGACGAGGGGTAAAGGAGTTAAGGATACGCGCAAAAGGGTACAAGGGTAAGGTGGAAGAAGAGTGAATCCATGATGTTAATTTTAACTTAATTAAGGCTTAATTGAGAGAAAACATTATACTTCGTGGCCGTGACATTGCCGGGGATAGTTTTTTTATCTCTCTCTAGTTCTCGGGCTTGACTGGTGGACCTGTATCTGTTTTGCTGTTGAGGGCTTGTGCCCATCTGCAACGCAAATACGGATTTGAAATTTCAAAAATCTTGTGCCTTGTACTGTTGGTGTATGAGAGAGATAAATTAACTGAGGATACACACGCGCGCCTTTGGTAGTTGTCTTCTCGTGAGCTCGTGGTCAATTAGACGTCCCTCGGACTCTGTCTACGCTTTTCCAATGAGAAAGACTAGCCCACCAAGCAGGATTCTCGACAGGCTGTTTTGTTAATTCGAGATGCCCCTATGGTTTATTTATTTTAAAATCCGACAATTATGGCGTTTGTTGATTAGGGATTCTCTTAAGAAATATCTAAATGCAAAATGCATCTTTTAGTACTTTGTTTAGTATAATTTAGAAAAACAGCTATTTAGATACTTTTAGCTTTAGAATGACTATTTTCAAATTACCATACGGTAATTGGCTCGCGTTTTATCGCCAAGAATGTGGAAACATACTTTTTCGAAAAATGCAATAACTCAGTCAATAATTGCGGTAAAAAAAATTCAAAAAAGAAAAATTTTAAATAGATGCGTTTTTGGTACATGGCCTCAAAACATTGAAGAGAACAACTAAATCGTAATTTTTGATAAAGGTCATAAAAAATGGGATTTAAAGCTACGATTTGAACTTTCTATGAATTTAAATGACAATTTGAACCCAAGCTTAAAAAGTTGTATTTTTGGTGAGCGAAAAAATGACATTATTTTAAATCAGATACATGTTATTTGATTGTAGCTCCATTTCTGAGTGTCGATTTCGTACCGTGGGTGAAGAAAGAGAGTAAGAAGAAGGTAAAAAAAAAAAGTAACAGAGCATTGGATGTTGACTGTACGTGTGGCGATCGACCTGGGTCAATCGATTGTTTTCTTGTCCTTTTTTCCACTTCGTGGAGACCAGCTATCCGAGATCAGAATTAAGACCTACCGCCGTTTATTCTCAAGCTCTCATTCGAGTAAAACTTGATGCTCTTTTTATTTATATTTAAATAAAACAAAGCAGAAACAGAAACAGAAAACCAAAACATATAACATACAAACGAATTTATCTATCATAAATTAGATTATATATTATCATTTATTGGCTCTTTTATCGTATGCATAACTCATAATTGAAATATATATTATAAATAATGATAAAAAAGATTAGGAAAAATGTTAAATTGTTATTTGTTGAAAACTATTTATGCATATAAATATATATATATAAATATATATATATGTTGGATCGCTGATATAACCTCGTGGGAGAATCGGATGATCGTTATTGATGCAGACAAAACAATTGTCGGAATAACTATGGGGATCGCTTTAATTTCTTCAATATACCCTCACTGAATATACGAGGACGCTCTTTGTATGCTATATTGTGCATATACGTATATATATATCATCAAGTCTTGTATGAGTTTATTGAAGTTTAAGTTTGAGTGAGTGAAATGGAATATAAACGTTTATGTTTTGTATTCTTTAAGGCATATACTCCCGCATTTATACATGTATGTATAAATGTATGGATATATATATACATATATATATATATATGTATATACATAAGGTTGATGGTGTTTTGAGAATTCGATTACGTTCTGCGAATCGATCGATTCGGTATACCACGGAATAAAATCACGAATGAGAAATCACGAGGTCTTTAATGATCTCTTTCTTTATTTTTTTTTAAATTTTATTATTTTTTTATTTTTATTTACGTACTTTTTAAAATAAAAATTAAGACCACACAGAATTGTATAATTTCAATATTCAACCTCAGTTCATATTATTTTTCATAATTGGTTACAGGATATTGAACATTTTTGAAAATCGTGCAAGTTTTGATCTTGATCTAAGTGAAATAATTTTTTTTTTTAATTTTATGTTGATTAAAAGAACTATCGATATCGTAGAGAATCTAGTGAGAAACGAATCATATATAATCATATATGGAGCTTACCACATATGCTAAATGTGATTCCTATATGTTCAGATACAGAACATGGATAATCCATATGTCAGATATACCTATATCTCGAGCATATATGACTCATATCTGATCCATAAATCAGATATGAAGCATATATGATTTATGAATCATACATGCTTCAGATATGTGTCATATATGTTCTATAAATTGGTATACATCACATGTGGATTATACATGCTCTGTATCCGGGCATATATGGATCATATGTAGCGTATATGATAAACTTCATACATAACCATAAATCATATATGATGCTCTATGATATTTATGTATTTTGTCGAATAAAAAATAGAACTACACAGGCTTATTAAATCTTAATATTCAAACTCAATTCATATCATTTTCAATAATTAGTTACAGAGATTGAAAACTTCTCAATAAAGGAATCAGATGAGGTCATACATGAAAAAATTGACCATATATGCTACATATTATGTGGTACATATGATCATATGTGAGTCATATATACTTATAGATAGGCCATATATGATCCATGAATCATATATAATCCCGCATGAAAAAGCTTTATATGTGAAAACATATATGATAAAATATATGAATATTATAATGTGATATATTGTACAATATATAAAATAATATTAATATTTTTGCCGTATTAATATATGACAATATATTGAATAAAAATATATTGCTAGAATATATTACCAAGATATTTACCAATATATGACTTTTTTATGTATGTTTTACATAGATATTTTAATATATCTTTTTTTATATTGATATATTATATTGAAAGTAATATATTAATTAATATATAGTATTTTTTGTATTTTTTATATATGTTTTCCAGTATATTGCCAAATATATGGTTTCCAATATATTCTTAAATATATGGCACTTTTTTTACTTTTCTTAGCTTATTGCGTTAGTTATTCAGTAAATGCAAGATCAATGAAAAGAAAAAAAAACGTATTAAACTTGACTTTCTTTTTGTGGAATTGTGTAGAAATTGAAAAAGTATATTAAAAAAATAAAATTTTCAATATATTGCGAAAAATATAAGTTTTAATATATTGGAAAAACATAATTCCAATATACTGCGAACCATATATCTAAACATATAAATTCTTTCATATATAATCAATTATATAAAGACCATATACCACTAATTATATGGGTCAAAATATATGGAAGTATATATCAAACTTATTATATTATACTTATAAATTATATATATACTATCCATATATGGCAAAAATATATTGAGCATAATATGAGATAATATATATAGAAAAATACACAACATTATATATAGGTAAATATAGTATTATAAATATATTATCCAATATATGTAAAAAACATATATTTTTCAATATAGATATTTTTGCCGCTATATATTTACCACATATTCACCATACATTTTTTATATACTTTTAACAGTATATAGCTTTTCCATGCGGGATGCTCCATAATATATATGAAACATATATGATCCATGATATGTGTGAAGTATATATGATCCATAATATATATGATCTATAGATGGGGCACATATACTTCATATATGGTAAATTTCCATATATGTTCTACATATGAGCATATATGATTTATTTTTACGGAATAGATTAAACTTTGACAAAAATAATTTTTTAATTAAATTTAAATAAAAATGTTAATTTGATTATTTTTTTAATTTTTATTGGGTTTTAGATAAGAATTTTTTTATAAAAATTTAAATAGAAAAATTCTTTGAAAATAAAATAGTCATAAGTTAGTGAACCCGTAAAATATTTATAAAAAAATGTTTATGATCGTTTTTATTGCTTTTTTCCCGTTATTAATATTTATTGAATTTCTTTTGCTCCTCATCTATTTATAGTTACATTTAATATTCGGGAACTAACAACAATAAAATAAAACAATAAACTATTTATAAATAAAGAAATTTATAAATTAACAGCAAGTTAAAATTCGAGGATTGTGCGTTTGAGTATTAAACTGGTTATTAATCTAAAAAATAAATAATAATTTTATATTCAAAAATGATACTTGAAATTATATTACTTATTTCATCTGTTACCCGAGCATATATTTTTGATCATATATTACTTTCCGATGGTAGTAAATATTATCTACACTGTAAAAAGAGCGGTGTTAAAAATGGACTCATTTTAACTCCGCCCGGTGTAAAAATGAAATTACACCGGTGTAGGAGGAGTAATTCAGCGGTGTTAAAAATACCGGTGTTAAAGTGGGGTAACCGGTGTAAAAACGGAGTAGTACCGGTGTAAAAGCGGGGTAACCGGTGTAAAAGCGGAGTAATATCGGTGTAAAAGCAGGGTAACCGGTGTAGAAGCGGGGTAAACTGCATCTGCTTGGAGAATCAACTTTAAAGATTATAAAACACAAAAAATGCTAGTTTTTTAATGAAAATTAATAAAAAATATGATCTATTAACAAGTATAGTGATCGAGTAAGTAAAAATATTCACAAAGTAAAATATTTTAACATCGGTAAAGAATATCTACACCGGCGGCGGTGTTATTTTAACCCCGGTCTAGAATATTTACACCGGCGGCGGCGTCATTTTAACACCGGAGAATTTGTTTTAACACCGGTTTAGAATATTTACACCGGCGGCGGCGTTATTTTTACACCGCTTTCGGTGTTGAAATTTAACACCGCTGATTTTAACACCTACACCGCTTGGACTTACCCCGGTGATTTTTTACAGTGTAATCACTAATTGTACTTCTTATGGTTTTCATGTGAGTATTAATTTTATTATTTACAAATTATAATTGAAACAAAATCCTCGGCCAGAATTCGTTGTCTTACATTTCACCCTCGTTTCCCAAAAGTTTAAAAACTTCTAATTTGAAGCTTTTTATAAGCGTTTTTTTATTTTTATGGAGAAAATAATTTCGTATTTAACATCGTGCATCGCTTAATTTTTACGACAGCAGTGTTGAAAATTTTAATACCAAATTATTCACACCATATTGCGGACTCAAAATTCTATACGGAGCAAAGATATACTAAATTTACACATTATTATTTTTTTCTAATTTTATGGCAGTGTAATCCTTTGCATATGATACCATGCTGTGATGAGAATAACGTATGTAAAGTACTAAAGCGCCATGGTGACCATGAGAATGTATTCACGTGTACGAATCAAAGTATGAAAATTAATCATTTTTAAAAAATTTTTTAATTGCTTTGAATTAAATAAAAAAAAAAATAATCATTCTTAGTAATGGTGGGAGATTATTGTCACTCTACATCAGGCTGCCTGTCATTATATAATTCAAAGTGCAGTGAGCTTAATAAATGTGAATGTTTACCTAACTATGTTGCATCTAAGTCCAAAAAACAATGTGTTCCATGTAAGTATACCAGAAAAATATTTCTATACTCTTTTAATTACATCAAAATAGGTAAAATTGTATACAAGAATATAGAAAATTTATTAAGGAACAATTCGAACCTAATATTAAGTCGATGTGTTATTTTATCAGTTTAAAATAAATTATTTTAATTCAAGAAACCAGTGCTGTCAATTGTTACGTATGAAACTTCGTAGACACGGTAACTCTCGATAGACACAATTAATCGGCCCAACTTTTTTTTTATTATCTTTGTATTTTTTATCACAAGAACCCTATGGAAAATCGCTATCTAAATCCTTTTAGTTTAATTGTAATTAATTGAAAACGTAAAACTGATTATTAACGAAAAATTTAGCTGCCATTTTTATTTTTACTATTGTTATTATTTTTTTCATTTTTTCTCTCCATCAACTACTGGCGGCAGCACTAGCGCAACAGTATAGGTTTAAAAAAAATAGCGACATCTAAGACAAAAAGGCGGGATATTTAAAAAAAATGTTAATAAAAAAATATTAAACTGAAAATAATAAATAAAAAAATCAAATTGATAGTTTATAAGTTGAATAAAAATTCATAATAAAAAAAAATAAATTAATATTATAAAATAAAAGTAATGATTAAAAATAAAATGAGCGATTGAGGTGTGCACTTTTGGATTTTCAAAAATTTTTTTTATGATTCAAACCGAAGAACTCATGATTCTATTTTATTTTTTATTCTAGCTGTTATAGGAAAACCATGTAAGAGCAATATTAACTGCAAAGATTTATTGCATGTCAAGTGTTCAGATGAAAAAAAATGTACTTGTATAGATGATAATCATATTTTGGTAAACAACGCGACTTGTCTTCCTCTTTTGAGAGAATTTTGTTGGAGTAATGAACAATGTTGGCCAAAACATTCTGCTTGTATTAATAATGAATGTCGGTGTAAACCAGATTATAGACCGGTATCTAACAATAAGTGTGAAGAATGTAAGTATATATAGCAATTACAAAATTATAGAGCTCGAGATATTTTTTATGTGAAATAAATTTGTTAGTAATATTAATCATATGATTTTTTTATTCAGAATTTTTAGATGAATCGAGTCTAGAGAATGTTATTTGTTACAAGTAATTCCTGTCGCAATTCATTTTTGACTCAAAAATTCACTCACGATTTCTTAAAGTGAACGTTTATTTTTTTTTTTCTACTACCGAAATTCAACACAAACCAGAAATGGACTCCCGAGTCAAAATTTAAGGCATACACGGCGAGAAAAATTTTGTCATTTTAGCGATTTAAAGTATAGTCTAACAGTTAATTGTGAAAATGACTATTCATTTGTTAATAATTGCAATACATATAGTTAATTCAACAACATCCTTATTCATTTTAATGATCTATAGTATCGTTAAATAAACTATTCAATGTTTGTCCTCCAATGAGAATTCATTTTTTTATTTGAGCCATACTCCGAAAAGTTGCCATCGAGATTCAGTTATTTTGCTAAAATAGGTTATCGTTTTGTCATTATAAGTATCTGTATCGTTATATTGACGATACGATGGATCGTGACAGCGTTGATTACGATCGTGAAACTTGCGCAGTTAAGCAAATTTTAAGCTAACCAACAAAAAGCCTTTGTGAGCATTGTGTCACATACTTCTTATTAGTAATAAACGAGCTTTTCTGAAATTGTAATTGAGATATTCTAATTGAAATGGATGCGTACTTACTTTATAATCATAATAGTTTCTACGGACTGATTTTAATAATTATTTTCCAATGTAAAAAAATTTTATTGCTTCCATATAATTTTTTTTTGCTTTGTTATAATTAATAGATTTATATCAAACGCGGATGAACATTCTTAGTTTAAAAAAATGTCTTATTATTTGTTTTTTAACCAATAAAATTACTTGTTAAAAATTTTTTTTTTAATTATTGTAAGTAACTAATTAATCAACACAAGTCACTAAGCAAGATTGTCTTGTTAGCGTTTTTTCGGATACCTATAATGACAATAGTATTGCTATTTTGACGTTACGCTGAGACGATACTTGGATCGTCAAAATGACTATACAGAATATCGTAAAAAAAGTTGACTATAGACAGTATAGCTGTAGTAATGAAATGTTCAGTTGTTTTGACGAGATTTTTCTCGCCGTGTACTTTGAACTTAAATGAGCATTGAAAACCTACATTAGACTTTTTAGGACATAATCGTAAAAGCTTGAAATGAACCAACTTAGACTTACAAAGGCTTGAATTAGACCTACAAAGACATATATCGTGAAACGAACGAGCTCATAATTTTTTGAAACGACTCTCTGTTGGTCCCAGGCTGCTTCTAGGTCCTAATCCACTCCTAGGTGTCATTAATCTACTGATAAAATCGCTGGATCACTTGCAGCAATTTTTTACTAGCCTTAGAATTTTTTAAATCGACCCTCTGTTAGTCCCAGGCTGTCTGTGGAACCCAATCCACCCTCGGGTGTCATCAGCCCGGAGAGATGACTGGATCACTTGCATCAATTATCCAGTACGCGAATTTACCAATTTTACCTTTTTGTAGTATTCCTTGCAAGTCCTTCCTTCTGTTAAGTCTAGTTACGTTCGTTTCACGATTTATGTCTATGTAGGTAATTCATGCCTCCATAAGTCTAGTAGGTTCAATTCAAGCCTTTGTAAGTCTAAGTAGGGCCATTTCAAGCTTTTACAATTACTATTGGCTGGGTGCACGACGAAAACGACATCTGTCGACCGCATTAAATCATCCTCAAAAAGCACAGAGAGAATACGGCATGTTTTTATAAACAAATAATTAAAATATTTAAAGATCGCGAAATATATGTGCAACACTACATTTGAAACGTAGAAAAAAATTAATCAGATTGTGCTCAAAAAATTAAGTATAAACAATTTTAATAAATACAAAATAAATATTATTCTGAACGATATAAGGTTAGCTAGTAATAGCAACAATAACAACAATAATGGTCATAATAACAAATAAGTTAAAATAATCATGATTACAATTTTTTTCGAATTTAAAAATATTAATTAGCATTAAGTAAATAAATTAAAGTGATTTCAATTATTCGTAATTTAAAATTTCAAAAATCAATAATTTAAAAAACTTTGTGTTAAAAATTTGTAATTAAAAAAATTCCCCATAGTAATTTTTAGCTAAAAATGAATATCATGGATAAAAATATGCAAAACTTGCAATTACTATTGTTGCCAGTATTTTTGCAATTAACAACATAACAACTATTTGTTCTCATTTTTTAACACTGCTTTCATTTGACTGTGCACAAGACAAGTGCGATTTAACGCGTATTTCATCCACTGCGAGCGCTGCAATCGATTCGATTGTCCCCACCTTATACTCCGCACCTTGCCAATATCCTAAAAAGTCTAATGTAGGTTTTCAATGCGCTTTTAGGTTAGAAGTACTTAGATTTAAACTCAGGCAACTTCTTGGTTTTTTTTTAAATAGAAAGCTAATAAAGCCTTAAATAAACTGTGAAATGTAACGAATAAAAATTCTTGAGTGTCAATAAACCATTAGCTCAAACAATTATCTCAATATTACTAAACAAAAAAAATGTTATTTGTATCAGATATTTCCCGCAACACTGATGAGTGATTTAAAACACAAACAATTAATATAACTCGATATTGACACCTGAAAATACTCAAAACATTAAACACTCTAAACAGTTTATCATAAAAAAATTAAACACGAAAAATAATTTGTCATTGTTTGCTATCCGACTGTCGTTAAAAAATATTTTTATAAAACAGACATCTAATCTACGGCATTAATTACAAATAATTGTTACTCATTTATTTATTATTAAATAAATGAATTAAATATAATTATATAAAAAGAAATTCATTGGTAAAAATTGAATCTCAATTTAAATATTTGGTATTGAAACTGATGTTCAATTTTAAATAATCACAAACAATTATTCATATTAAGTCAAATAAAGACTTTACTTAGAAAAGTACGCCTACGGAATTAATAAAAATAATAATAATAGCTAAGAAACATATAAATGATTGCATTAAATTAGTCATAAATTTCATTGATCATTCCATCATTCGTATACGACGTTTTAAATATTTCCTTTCCTTTATTTTACATCCCATTTAACGGACAAGAGTATGATGGAACAAAACTATTGTATTGTTATTTTATTTTTTTTTTATTGTTATGTGGAATGAGGATTCAAATAATGTGGGAATTAGATGAAAATTTGAGGATTTATTAATAAATAGAGCGATCTATTAATACATTAGATGTTTAATCAATTAGATGTTTTAGATCTGCGGGTATATTTTATTGAGGTTAAATGATTCAATGAAGAAATTTAAAATAAGGAATTTAATTTTTTTTATTAGAGGAAAGCGGGTTAAAAAGGGCTTGAGAAAATATTGAATTTTGGGGCATTTGGAAGTTCTATGGAAATTTTTTGTGTTAAATGAATCTTGTAAGTGAGGATTAAAATTTTAATTATGTTTTTACGAAATGGATCGGGAATCAGTATGATAAATTTTTTATAAGAACTGCTGTTTAAAAGTTGAGATGAAAAATAACGGGAGGGTTTTTTATGAAAAATGTTTTTTAAAAAAAAGGATAAGTGATTTTTGAATGGTAATTGAGTAAAGAAATTTAAAAGGATATTTAGCTATTTTTATAGATGAATATTTAATTAAAAATGTCGTACAAGCCTTGGGATTTAATTACCGGATATCGACAGTAAAATCGTGGAATTATTTGAAATGACGTTGAATAATCTATGATCTCTTTTGGGGGAGACACATTGACTTTTTTTTAAAAGTCACTTAATTTTTTAAAAATTAATTTATTGACTGAAAAAAAATTTCATTAAAGTCACGCTTGGATTTTTTTTCTTGTGTTACAATGAGGAGGGATTTTGGAGAATATCCTTAATAAGGAATTTGTAATTGTTAAATAAAGTTTATTAAATATTAATAACAAACCGCGAGCTGGGTGACATTTGTGTCAGGTGACAAATAAAATAATTCCCTCAACACTTTTTAGTTGTTCTCATTTACATTTTACGAGTACCATCTTATCCCACTATTATTTTTAAATATTTTTCAATTACATTATTATTAGCGGCCTTATAAACCATTGAGCTTCTGTCGGCCATTTGATTATCGGAATAAATATTTAAATTATTGTTCTGACATTATTTTACAAACCCCCATAACTTTTTATATTTTTAATTTATCTATTCATCCCCGAGCTTTTTTGCAGCCCGCGCAATTTTCTAAAAAATAGCCATGCAACTTTTGAATGCAGTGTCCAAAGTTTAGGAGTGACGAGTGATTTGAGAGGAATTTAAATAAAAAATAAAGTCGCACTCAATAACTAACGAACCCTCGAGCTTACAGACTCAACACTGGGCTTTTTCGTATCTAATTAAGCCCCCTACAACCCACAGGACCAATAAACCCTCAATTTTCAAAACCCTCTCAAATAACAAACAATAATTTTTCAATCCCCAAAATCATAAAATTCTTCGTATAAGCTTCCTTTTTTTTTCTTCAACAAAAATCATCACCAAGATTATGTAAACACCCACATAATTTTCGAATAATTTTTATATAATAATGCATTTCATATTCAACGAGTTCAGAAATTTCATTTAATTTTTTTTCCAAAAAAAATTTTTTTTATCGAGTCAATAAATTATCAATTAATGAGAGTATAATTATAACACTAAAAAATTAATTACAATAGTGTATTGAGGAGTCAAAACAAAACAACAACAAAAAAAAATTGAAACTTTCACGTGAAATTAAAGACTGTGATTAATGAGGTGATTACTTTGATCAACTTCTCTACTGATATGTTTTGATGTGATCTTAGTAACGGTTTGAATTTCGCAGGGATCATCGGTCGACCACAAGCAACACGTGTAACTTGAGACTTTGTGAATTCACCAGTAGATATATATAAAAAATATATATATATAATCATAATCATAATAATAATAAATAATAAATAAGTACGTGAATAACAACAACGATGAGAAGCAAGAAAATCAAGAGCACATCACTAAATATATATATACATATATATATATATATATATACATATATATATATATATATATATATATATATATATATATATATATATATACAACCGCAATCGTCTTAAATTTTATTTAACCAACAGTTGACATTATCGATAAAAAAAATTACCAAAAAATTATTAAAAAAAAAAAGTCAAAGAAAAAAAAAACAAATTTTTTTGTATCTTCTTAATATAATTATCTTTTTGGAATAACTTGCATTAAAAATTGATAAGATCAATAAGATTTAAAATCGTGAGAATGCACCAAGATATTTTTTTTTTTGATGCAGCTTCTGAATGATGATTTGGAAGATACTCTTTTTTACTCTTTCATTGGCAGTTATATACATATCTATATATGTACGTATGTATATTGTAAATGTGTATATATGTATATATATACATATATACAGATATGTGTATGAGGATGATATAAGAATGCCGAAATCAAGATAAAGACACGCAGTCGATTGAAGTAAAATGAATTGACATGAAAAAAATATTTTATAGTTGTATATATATGTATATGTATATATGTGTGTGTGCGTGTGTGTGTGTAAGTATGTAAGAATTTTTATTTATAATGATAAAATGAAAAATATATAAATGTCAAATATGAGAGAAGTTTTAAGGAAAGACAGACATTGATTAATGATCTTGAAGATTTTTGAAAAAAAAAAAAAATTAATAATGTAATGATGTAATGATGTAAAATAGAGAATATATGTAAAAAAAATAAATGTAGATAATACTAATAATAATAATCTTGGAATTTGTTTTTTTGAGTATTTTTAATCAAAATTCTGAGTAAATTATTCAAGATAAAAAAAAAATTATAAAAACACATTTGTAAAGAATTCAATTTTTTATAAAAAAAAAATTCTTAGACCTCTTGACACCAACGTGATATTTTTATAAGTAACTTTAATTTAAATTTTAATCAAAAACTCAATTTTAGTGACATTTCCTATCATTCTCAAATTTGAATAATGAATTTTTTAGTTATGTTCTAAACGATTGAACTCACGCTCAAAATTTTTTAGAAGATTATGAATTATCGACAAAATTTCGTTAATGTTTTTGCAGTAATTAAGCCATTTCAATTTAAGGGTGGAAAAAATTTCGCATAATTTATTTTCGCGGGTTCTTTATATTTGAACTTCAAATAAAAAATTTAGCCAAACTATATAAGATACCGTAAGAATGTATCAGAAAAAATTTGTCGAGAATAAAATTTTTTATAAAAAAGCTTTTTACAAGTTTTAACGTATGCTCATTCTTTAGCATTTTTAGTACGAATTAGTAATGAACATTAAGTTAAAATATTGCAGGCTTCTAGCGGAATTTCAAATTATAATTTTTGAAAAATAGAAATTTGAAATGCGAATAAAAATTAATCAAAAAATATGAAAAATATTTAAAATAAATCGTAACCTCATTTTTTTTTTTGTTGTCTAAGAGTTTGGAAACTGTCATGAATTTTTTTGCGAGTCCCAAATATTTAAAATGACAAATTTTTCCAATATTCTAATGGTTCATTTGATAAAATTTGATCTCTAATTTAAATATTAATAAAAAAAATATCAATTTTCTGGAGGTGATTTTTTTCTACTTCAGTTTCGTATGAAAATTTTGATTCTTGTTACTCAAAATTCCATGAAAAAAAAATGAAACCCCAAAATATGAATTTTTCAAAATCACTAAAAAATTAAAAAATTTTTCAGATATGATACTTTGCAAAATTCCAAATTGTTTTTCAATATGATCGATACATTTTTTAGATACAAATTTTTTTAGCGACAGTAATAATTTTTCATAATCTAAAACAACGAAATTTGATTTTGAACGACGACCAATAATTTTTAAAAGTAACTCATTTTTGAAAAATTTGAAATTTGAGTGACGTAAATTATATCTTCAGATGAAAATTTTTAAAAGCTCGTTTATTTTTCATATCATGAAATTTTCTGTAACAAAAAAGTTTTGATTTTTTCTGTTATCAAAAATTTCGGAGCGATCCTCAGAAATTTTTTTTCGCGCATGGTTATTTTTTTCGTAGATTTTTAAAATGCGCAAAACAGCGAAATTTTCATACGAAAATGCAATGAAATTTTTTTGGTTTTTTTCTGGGACACTAATGTATATATGTATATATATTAGAAATACTAGTATCGAGTATAACAAAGAGCTAACGTAATAATAAAGTTTAAGTGAGACAGAGCTTGTTGACCATTGGATAAAAATTTAAAAAGAAATAGAATGATATAATGAAAAGAGTAAGATAAAGAGTGTATAAGAAAAAGAGTGACCAAGTAAGCTAAGGAGAGAAAGAGAGAGTGAGAGAGAAGGATAGTTGGTAAGTTGGTCGGCGTGCTATGGAATATAAGGTTTTATTTTCGAAATTTATGATTGTCAATAAATTTTAAAAGCGTTCCGTCTGGAGCCCTTAGGGCTGCCAGGGTTCGCCAAAATGAAAGAGTTTTACTCACTTGCACTCTCTCGCGAAACAGAGAAAATACGTCGGCATATATGAGAAAAAGAACCAAAGACTGAGAGAGAGAGAAATGAGAAATAAGAATTCGCGTACGTTTATTAGTGTGGCAAAAAAAAGCGTTTAAAAATGAAAAATAACAAATAAAAAAAGACATTTAAGTCTGTCTTTATTTCTTTTGACTTAAACTCTTTCTTACTTTAACTTTAGTGTTATTGTTGGATTCTTTCTTACTCTTTATTCCACGTATGCACTTTTGTAATGTGGGTCGATGAGTGTGTGAGCGACTCATATTTGAACACATATTCCTTTATATTACTATTTTTTTTGCTTTTAACTACTTTTGCCGTTTTTTGTCTTTTTTCAGCCCCCTTTTGAACTTTTTTATTTTTTTATTACATATATATGTATTGAAAAAAGTTTAGCTAATTGTGTTCGATGGTTCTGACTACAATCCCATGGATTTTTATTACTATTTTCATATTTAGTTTTTTAACCATCAAGTTTTTGTTTTTTGTAAAAAAATAATTTTTGAATTTTTACGGCAATTTTTTTTTTGTCACTAAAATATTTTTATGGAAATCAAAAAAACTAATTGGATATTTTTAATGAAAACAGGGCTTATATGTAATATATATGTAAGCCCATTTTGCCCCACTCTCCCTTACATTTGAAATTTGGACAAATGTAGCGATATTTGTAGTATTTATTAATATGTATATTAGGGTGTGTCATTTCAGAGCAACATTTTTTTTTTTAAGTGCATGGGAGAAAAAATCATAGCTCAACACAAAAAAAAAATTTTCGCGCAAGAAAAAAAATTCTATGTCGATTACAGACCTAGCTCGTTGAAAAAATCGATTTCCCGTTTGAATAACACGGGGAAATTTTATTTTCAACCTTGAGTGTTTTTAACTCGTTAACTAATCAATAGATCGAATAGACTAACATATATTTTTGCAGGAAATTGTACGCGCTACAAAAAAGGTGTCTTATCATTCTTTGATAAATCTATCTGTTCAAAAGTTATTGGAATTCGAAGTTAAGCTCTAGTAAATTTCGAGATTTTTTTACTTTTTCAGTGAAACTATCAGACTTATCACAAAATGTCATAGGATCTTTTTTATTGGAAATTTTATTGCCTACAAATTATTATCAGTAATATTTTTTCAAATACCGCTATTGTTTTGTAGTTATTTTTATTTTAATTTCAAGCTCTGAAAAAAGTCGTGTTCTGATCGATTTAAAGTGCTCAACATTGAAATGAAAATAACTAGCAAACAATGCGGAATTTGAAAAAATATTACTGATAATAATTTGTAGGCAATAAAATTTCCAATAAAAAAGATCCTATGACATTTTGTGATAAGTCTGATAGTTTCTCCGGAAAAGTAAAAAGATCTAAAAATTTACTAGAGCTTAACTTTGAACTTCAATAACTTTTGAGCGGATAGATTTATCAAAAAATGATAAGACACCTTTTTTGTAGCGCGTACAATTTCTAACAAAAATATGTGTTAGTCTATTGGATCTATAGATTAGTTAACGAGTTAAAAATAATCAAAGTGGAAAATAAAATTTTCCCGTGTTATTCAAACGGGAAATCGACTTTTTCAATGAGCTAGGTCTGTAATTCACATAGAATTTTTTATCTTGCGCGAAAAATTTTTTTTTGTGTTGAACTATGATTTTTTCTCCCATGCATTTAAAAAAAAAAATGTTGCTCTGAAATGACACACCCTAATGTATATATATATATATATATATATATATATATATATATATATATATATATATATATTTTGAAAATGTCATCAGCAAGAAAAACGAATTTTTTAACGACACATACAAAAAAAAATATATATGCGGATATTTTTAGGCCAAACTGAATATATGAGACATATTTTTTATATATATGTCGCATGTATCAAGTTTGGTCTGATATATATTTTTTTTAGGGGGAGTAGTAAAAAAAATTGATTTTATTTTTTTTGAAAATTCAAAATCATGAATTTTCGCATGAAAATTATTATTAATTAATTTTTTATATAAATTTACCCCTGAAAAAAAAAAATCGAGGCCAAGAAAATTATTTTCTAAAAAAAAAATTCTTCGATCAGATATTTTCAAAAAATAAATAAAACATGTATAATTGTAGCATTGTTATCTAAAGATAACTCTGAGTAGATAATATTTATTTAATTGTCATTTGTGTAAAAACCTCCCTCAACGTATGATGCTTCTCGTTTTCGTCCAGGTGTATCCTGAGGCGACACTATAAATAACGAATGCCTTTTCCACGCCTCCGAAATACTGGTGATTAGCCATGAAATATCGATTTTAGTGTACCAAAGAAATTGCTTGGTTGTATACAACAAGATCCATCGGTATAGAGATGGAAAAAGGGTGCTGGTGGTGGGTTTTTTTGCAAGATAAAAAATAATAAAACAATAAGTATTGGATTTTTTTTAAACGGCTAGCCTTGGCCATCGCTTAAGATTTGCCCGAGGTTGCCTAAAACGAAAATAAGATAAAATATTACGTATTAAAAAATTCATAAAAAATATGAATTTCTTGGTACGAAAAATAGTTTCTTAAATTTATGGATGTTTGAGAAAATAATAACGAAATGCTAAGTAAAAAGAAAAGGTAAGAAAGCAAAAAGTAATGCTTTTTTTGCTTGAGTGCTGCTTGACCCATGGAACCACAAAACTCATAATAATAATAACAACTACAATGAATGATAATTTAAAAAAAAAGGCTTCACTCATTCGAAACAAACTTAAATGGGTTTTCTACCACCGAACTATTTCTGCTTTTTTATTTTTTTAACTCTTCGACCGGCTTCTTAATGTGATGATGCACACCTTTGGTGTGCTATAGGACTTAACTGGTTTAAACACCTAAAATCTTCCAAGAAAGCTTAAGTTTTTAAAATTATACGCTCTTTTTATTTATTGGCTATTGATTGTTCTTGTAAGTACCCAAGTATTAATTCTAACAATCGTTAATGCTGATAAATATTTTTTTAAGGGTTAAGAGGTACACGGAGAAAATTTAATTATGATATCTACGATACTAAATTTTAAATTTCAACTACTTGAAATGGTAGGAAAATTTTTCAGTGGTAAAATAACTAGTTTTACTATTGAGAATGATAACAGTAACAATTGATGGTGGGGGCGATTATTATCGAAGATGCTAATTGTAACTACTAAAGATTATAATTGTTACAATCGAAGATGGTAACTGTTACCATTCAAGGTTGGAAAAATTCTTAAACTGAAAATAGGATAAATTTATATAAATTTAAATCCTTTATTTATATCCATATTTTAGCCATATCCATTTTGTCCTTTAAATAATTAAAATAAGTAACAGTACAATCGTTTAAGTCCGAATATAATAAAACTTTCCAAATATTGGAGCTGTTATTGATAACTTTAAATGATTGGGTTCGATCATCAAAATAGCAATCATCCAAGTATTAAGTGGAATTCATCACATCCACAGTTAAACAAAGAGAAAATTACAATGTAGACAAGCTTCAGACTGTAACGCAGATATTTAAATTCTTTATTAGTTTAGATAGTAATTATTATTTGGGCTGATGGTAACTATTGCCATCAGGTTATTAAGAATTACGATGTTGATAATAGTTATAATTAGCTAAGATAATAAAAGTTATAATTTCTGATCATCATCAATAATTGTAGATTTTGCCAAATAGTCGAAATACTAAAATGCAGATTGTTTATCTAATAATTTAAGTGATATTTACTACTACCGAATTCAGTTTTAGAATTTTACTATAACTAGATGATAACTTTTACTATAAAAATCTCTCCGTGCAGACTTAAAGGTTATGTCAAGGCTGTGCAGACGCAACAATTAACTACGAGCGGGGGGTTAAAACAATACCGGTAACTTATGGCCTCAAATAATTTTTACATGCACAGAACTACTTGTACTCATAATTGTCCCTGTGATTCCTTTATATAGACCTAAAAAATTGCAACGATATATTTTAAAAAATAAATATAGCAGACGATTGAAGAAAATTAAAATAATAGTTTATGAATTAATAATTTTGTACAAAAAGTAAAGTCGGCATAACTTTTAATTATTTAACAAACTTATTAAGCAACAAAGTAGTCAAATTAGAGCTCGTTAACTATTTTTAGTTTAAATAAAAAAAAATTTCTGCATTAATTTAATAATGATTTGTGGCATATTAAAAAAGTTTTACAAAAGTTTATTTTTAAAAATAATTCGTATCTAATAACCCGCAAATTAATATTTAAATCAAATCACGCAACATAAAGTCAACAAATTAAATAATTTATTTATAAATCATTTCTTCGAAAATAAATTTAAAAAAATATTTTTTATTTTTCTTTCAATGGACTCTATTAATAAAAGAATGTAATAATTATTCCCACGTTCATGACCTTTATTAAAAGTGGTCCGACGAAAAAAAATTTGAGTACTCATAATAGAAATTGAAGTGTTTGATTTTGTTCTAACACAAACGATCCCACTAGTCAATGATTGTAAAAAATATTGTTAATTAATTTAAAAAAAAATAACCATAAAATCTGAATATTTATAACCAAAGAAACATAAAAAAAGTTGTGTAAAAGCATGTAAATAAATGTCCGGGATCGAGGGCAATGATCCAGTGGATACTGTACAATAGACGATAAGTCGATGCCGTGGAATAATTACTCGTAATCAAGCTCAATCTAATGCCCGGAGGATGACGATGCTCAATATACCTCTCGTGTACTCTATCATATCCCCTCCCCCTCCCAGCCCTCTTCCACCCGAAACACACACTCGCCTCCTAGCATTTATCCACAACAAAATCCAGAGACGAAAATAAATAAAATAAGCAACAACCACCTTCGACTTATTAATTAAAAAATTGTCGGCCTATCGAACACCAAACGATTCCAATACACGATTACATATTTTTCCTCCTTATTCAGCCTCAATCCTCAGTCTTCTATCCTCTATCCTCATCTCCTCCATCTCTTCCTCTTGCCGTCATTTCTTTCTTTCATTCCACGTCTCTCCCTCTTCTCGTTCCTCTTTCTACTCCCCCAGCCCTCCCCTACCTCCTGCTCCTCGTCCCTTTACTATATTAGTTGACGTACAAAAGACAGAAATCATCGACGAGACAAAGACCAATTCTGTCGATAGAAATCTACATTAATATAAAAGAGTAAAGACGTACGTACAATATTTTTGTTCCCACAATATTGAAAATATGTCGAGTCATTTTAACTTACATATATATGTATATATATAAATATGTGAATGTATAAGTTGTAGGATGAAAGAACATTATTATTCCAATTTTAAAGGACGCTTGTAGTATTTTATTTATCCGGTGTCTCAGTCGCTCTCCAGATCTCGGGGCTCTCCAGACTCCTTAGCGCAGCATCACTCGAGTTCATTAGCTCTCGCGATCTTTCTTCATCTTCACTCTCCCTTCTTTATCTTCCTTTCTTTGTATACGTATTTATTTTACTCATTTTTTATTTTTATTATTATTATTTATTATTATTTTTGTTATTTTCACTTCTACATACCACACTCGTGTCTCTCCATCGAGGATCGCGGCCCTGAAGTATATACGTCAGTCCATCTTACTCATCGGCTTAAATTCCAAATGCGTCGTTACTCAACTTTTTGTCGATGAATCTCCCTCTTCGGGTATATTAACGTCCCTCACCTTCTTTATTCGCGTTGTTATTATTCGTCATAATCATTATCGTCCTCAAACTCAAACGAACCTTTACGCGGGTTATTGTCTATTAATTTGGCTTTCCTTTTGTAACCATTCGGTTACTGGTTAATTAAGATGATTTATGATTAGGGGTGGGGTGTGCGTATGGTTGTGAATTTTTATTTGCAATAAATTTTTAAAGCTTTTGAGAAGAATTTTATGATTTTGGGGATGGAAAAATGAGTAGTTGTTATTTGAGAGGGTTTTGAAAATTGAGGGTTTATTGGTCCTGTGGGTTGTAGGGGGTTTAATTAGTTACGAAAAAGCCCAGTGTTGAGTCTGTAAGCTCGAGGGTTCGTTAGTTATTGAGTGCGACTTTATTTTTTATTTAAATTCCTCTCAAATCACTCGTCACTCCTAAACTTTGGACACTGCATTTAAAAGTTGCATGGCTGTGTTTTAGAAAATTGCGCGGGCTGCAAAAAAGCTCGGGGATGAATAGATAAATTAAAAATATAAAAAATTATGGGGGTTTGTAAAATAATGTCAGAACAATAATTTAAATATTTATTCCGATAATCAAATGACCGACAAAAGCTCAATGATTTATAAGGCCGCTAATAATAATGTACTTAAAAAATATTTAAAAATAATAGTGGGGTAAGATGGTACTCGTAAAATGTAAATGAGAACAACTAAAAATGTGTTGAGGAAATTATTTTATTTGTCACCTGACACGAATGTCACCCAGCTCGCGGTTTATTATTAATATTTAATAAACTTTATTTAACAATTACAAATTCCTTATTAAGGACATTCTCCAAAATCCCTCCCTATTGTAACACAAGAAAAAAAATCCAAGCGTGACTTTAATGAAATTTTTTTTTAGTCAATAAATTAATTTTTAAAAAATTAAGTGACTTTTAAAAAAAAGTCAATGTGTCTCCCCCAAAACAGATCATAGACTATTTAACGTTATTTCAAATAATTCTACGATTTTACTGTCGATATCCGGTAATTAAATCCCGAGGCTTGTAGGACAGTTTTAATTAAATATTTATCTATAAAAATGGCTAACTATCCTTTTAAATTTCCTTACCAAATTATCCTTCAATAAACTCATAAAATTGTGCAAATTAATTTGCAAAATAATTCGATCGCCATAAGAAAAATACTTCAAGATTCTTTCCAACAATCGCTTATTCTATTTTTAATAAATAGTTTTCTAATTTCTTCTACAAAGCTTTTGATTAATTTTATTGCAAAATAGTATATAAAATACTCGAATCAAAATTCTCGCTTACAAGCTTTTTTCAATAAACTTCCACTTCGATTATTTTTCTAAAATCTTCTACAAATTATCCAATTTTTTTAAAAATTCAAGTGTCATTGCTGTTTCTCTTCTATATATTTATTTTTATAATAATAATAAAAAAAAAAAACATCTATTAAATTAATTGAACGGAATTTAATAATGTTGTTTATTAAGTCAATAATCGTACGTCCTAATTGACGATAAAAAAAAAGATGTATTTTTATAAATAATTAATACTTAAAAATAAAAATAAATGACCGATACATAAAAGAAATAAAAATAAATTTTTTTACTTGTTGGCAATTAAATTGAATCAATCGCTTAATTAAAGCAACATCACGGGTGACGCGTCCAAGACATCGCATTTATTTCCTCTCGCTCGCTGCTCCGCTCTCTTTACTACTCTACTGGTCTTTGGTTCTTTTGTTTCTAAACTTCTTTCGTCGCAATAAGACTCGCCAGTTAAAAGCTTAACTACCCCCACCATCATCAATTTTAGGTACTCTCTCTATGCAGTTATCCCCCGCAAGCTATACAAATACTAATGCAAACATTTTTATACTCATATATAGAAAAAATAAATATATGATCTATACTTATAATATTTTTTGCACGCCTCAAGCGCGAAGCACTGAGGATGCTTTATAAACGCTTTTTTTCTACTATTTTACTCAAATGAAAACGTTTCTGCACTCTTTTAATTACACCAAAATAGGTAAAATTGTATACTAGCATATAGCGAATTTATTAAGGAACAATTTGAACCTAATATGAAGTCGATTTGTTATTTTATTAGTTTAAAATAAATTATTTTAACTCGAGAAACCAGTGCTGTCAATTGTTACGGATGAAACTTCGTAGACACGATAACTCTCGATAGACACAATTAATCGGCCCAACTTTTTTTTATTATCTTTGTATTTCTTATCACAAGAACCCTATGGAAAATCTCTATCTAAATTCTTTTAGTTTAATTGTAATTAATTGAAAACGTAAAACTGATTATTAACGAAAAATTTAGCTGCCATTTTTATTTTTACTGTTGTTATTATTTTTTTCATTTTTTCTCTCCATCAACTACTGGCGGCAGCACTAGCGCAACAGTATAGGTTTAAAAAAAAGAGCGACATCTAAGACAAAAAGGCGGGATATTTAAAAAAAATGTTAATAAAAAAATATTAAACTGAAAATAATAAATAAAAAAATCAAATTGATAGTTTATAAGTTGAATAAAAATTCATAATAAAAAAAAATAAATTGATATTATAAAATAAGAGTAATGATTAAAAATAAAATGAGCGATTGAGGTGAGCACTTTTGGATTTTCCAAAATTATTTTTTTTAGACGCTATTAAGGTTCAAACTACAAAACTTTGGAAAACAAAATTGCTACATCAAGGTTTGAAAAATCTTTTTCTACTCTAATCTGATCTTTTCTATTCCAACCACAATTTTTTGAACCCAATGGTATTTTTTTTTATCTATACCACAAATCTAGACATATTATAATAAAATTTTATGCAAATTGCAGTATACATTGTAAAAAATCACAAGTGAATTAGGATTCTATTTCACTTGAATTCGCTCCGTCATTCGCAACTTCGGAGTTTAAAAAAAATAACTCCGCATACCGAGTGAATCTGGATTTTTTTTTCAGTGGAGTAATTTCGGAGTAAATTTTATATCAATCCCATCCATTCTGATCCAGTGTAAAAAAATACAACAGTTAAATTTTTGTTAAGTTTACTAAAAATGTATATTTTTTTTAAATTTTTATCGACGCAGTGACCGAGGCGAGAATTTAGCTCGGAACTTAATTAAAAAAAATATATACGCATATGTATATATGTATAATATATGATATATAAGTAGTATATTTATAGACTTAATTTTGGTAATTAACTTAAAATATTGCTAACTAATTATTTATAATTAGTTGGGACTTAAAAACTACTTTAGAATTTCGAGAAATGCTTAAAAAATTTTATTAACTTTTTTTATGTTTATATTAATGTAGAGGTTTGAGAAGGTATAAAAAATCTGGGGTTAGAGAAAAAAATAAATAAAAGGTAAAGAATAAAAATGGATATAAATATATAAAAGTAAAAAATATGTAAAAAAAATTAAAAAAAAGTGAGGGCTCCGCTCTTGTTGCGGTGGCGGAGCCTCTGGGGTCCGCTCTTCATTTTTTACTTTCAAAAATCATGACGATGCTCATTTTTCTGACTCGTGAAGAATTCTTCAAACTGACGTGTAACCAAACGGGGTTCTCGCGGTTATAGTGGAATGGGTTTTTAGGCATCACAGACTCTAAGGGGGTTAAGAGAAGAGAAATACGACTTTATAGGAATATTTTATAAATAACCATATTATGAAGAAATTCAAATTCTCTCTTAAAAGTACTCAATAAAATTTTTAAATATTTGATACTGTTCAATTACCGAACTAGGTTGCAGTAATTTGATACTCATGATCATCATATTTAATATATATAGATTTTTAAGAATTTCTAATGATAATGATTAATTACCGTGTCATAATTAAGTACACTCCCGAGTCAAAAAACAAATTCCAGTTCGGACCTCAAAATACTACGTGAGGTTTTTGAGGGACAAGTTGGACTTTGGAGATTGAGAACTGTCTAGAAAGTAATTCCATTTTAGGCCTCAATGTTGTCCTTACGGGCGATTTTACATAATTGAGGGCTCAATTGATAGTAAAAAAATTTTGCGTGGGCCTCAAAATCCTCATAAAATAAAAAAATTTATTACTCTAGGTTTAAGCCTCAATTTCTTCAATGACGTAATCTATATATATACATATATATATAAGAATAAAAAATAATAAGCAATCGTATCCAAATATTTTATTTTTTAGTTCAATTTTTTTTTTTTTTTTTTTTTTTTTTTAATAATGCCATTCATTTTTCTAATTTTGTATTTATATACTATGATTATATTAGACAATATATAATCACATGTAGCAGTATTCTTTTACGAGTTGGAAAAAATTTTATCAGTTATGAGTTGAGGACCAAAAATAATTTTTAAGAACAGTTGTAACAAGCTGTCATAAACCGAACTTTTCTGAAGTATACTATAGTATATTGTACAACTAGTGCGGTAAGTTGTCGATTGCCCACGAGAGCAAAGTTGAGCGCACGAACGAAGTGAGTGCGCTCATTTGCTCGTGTGGGTAATCGGCAATACCGCACGAATTGAACACAGTTTTTTTTATCATGAACGCGATATGAGTACTATTTTGGTGCTCGCTGTTTTGTTCTCCACGTAGCTTTTTGCTGATTCAACTGTTGCCGCGACATTTTTGTGGGTTAACCCATGCAGGAGCTGCCAGAGTTGAACAACGGGGCCCTCCTTGGCCCAGCACTGGGGAGTCTAGCTTTGGCTCACCTCTATTGGCCCGGGCTTGGGCCAGGACTGGGTAACCCAGCCTCGGCCATCCAATGGCTAGCCAGACTTGGGCCAAGACTGGGTGACCTAGCCTTGGCCATTACAATGATTACCCGGGCTTGGGCCAGGACTGGGTAACCCAGCCTCGGTCATCCAATGGCAAGCCAGACTTGGGCCAAGACTGGGTGACCCAGCCTCGGCCATCCAATGGCATGTCAGACTTGGGCCAAGACTGGGTGACCCAGCCTCGGCCATCCAATGGCAAGCCAGACTTGGGCCAAGACTGGGTGACCCAGCCTCGGCCATCCAATGGCAAGCCAGACTTGGGCCAAGACTGGGTGACCTAGCCTTGGCCATTACAATGATTACCCGGGCTTGGGCCAAGACTGGGCAACCCAGCCTTGGGCGTTTAATAAGTAGATCATATAAATGTATCTGTTCAACATTAGTAGGTTCGTCCAGTAGCTACCGTTCGGGCCTAGCAATCAGAAGGACGGCAGTTCGCGCCCAGAGCCCAGCAGAATTTTCACCGAGTTTTTTTCACATCATTTACCTCCCTTAGATAATTTAAACGTTAATGACCATGAACTCTACGAGGTCAATAATAATAAAATTTTTTTTAATTAAATTTATTCGTTTCCTCGAAGCCTGGGCCAGGCCTGGCAACCAGGCTTGGCCCGAGATTATCATCCCAGACTTTTACCAAAACTGGGCCAAGACTGGCTTACAAGCCTGGCCCAAGGTTCTACAAAGTTGGGGCAAGACTGGGCCAAGCCTGGGCCCGTGGTACTTTCCTCTCTGGGAAACGATAATCTACGTGCGACTAGAAGTAAATTTGCGTGCGATAAGTTTACTTGTCGCACGCAGATAATCGTATAACGCACACAAATGTTGTGGAAACAGTTGAATGGGCAAACAGCTATTTGGCGAACAAAAGAGCGTGCGCCAAGATAGCACTTATATCGCATGAATGATAAAAAATTAAATTATGCTTATTGATAAAAGTAATATACAAGCTAAAAAATTTAATGCTCACTATAAAAAAATAATTAACCTGAAAGAACTTCAGAATCGATTTTTTCAATTAAAATACAAAATTTTATTGAAGACAAAACAATTGACATTGCATTCCTCATTATTTTGGAACATTTATTTCTTCGGACTTTGTGTCCAAAAAAAAGTAAATACTCTAGGCTTAATTTTTTAAACAATTTTTAGGAGTCTAGTTTTTTTATTCGATTTACAACTGAGATAAAAAACAAAATTATTTTTAAAAACTTCTAAAAGTTTGTCAAGGGCTATATAAAAACGAATAATAATAATTATTATTGTTAATATTATTATTATTATGAATGAATAATTTTATTTTATTTTACACTTAGATTTTTATAGTTTCTTCTTTTTTTTCAACTCGAAAATTTTCTAAGTCCAGAAAACGGTAATTTATTTTGTGAGGGTTTTGAGACCTTCATTAATATTTACAAACCGATAAAGAGTTTGAATTTAGTTTGAATTCTCGTTGAGGATTTTGAGTGCCAATATCGTATTATTTATCGTGCGGTAAATGAAAGATCAAAGGAATTGATATTTCTGAGGTCTAAACTAGAATTTGTTTTTTGACTCGGGCTGTGACGGTTTCAAAATTTTGATATATTTTCACAATTAACTTTAGGTAAACTTTTTTTGAAACTTAACCCTGCATAATGGGATAAAAAGAAACTTTTTTTTTTCTGTTGCTGCAGAACTAAGTATAGAATTTTTGGTTTTTAATATTTCTAACAGAGATAATTTTGAAAAATAAGAAATTTTTGTTTTTGGTCGCTGAGTTTTGAACAAAATTTTAGACAAACTAAAAATCATATTCATCTCCTGAATCAAAAAAAAAAGTATAGGTTTATTTCTGTATCTTAATTGGTTTTTAGCAGACACGAAAATTTCAAAAATTAAAAGAGCCAATTTGAAAAATCAAATTTTGGGAATATTCTAAAATCTATTATTTACTAAAATGTAACTAAAAGCCTTTAACTAGAGCCCAAAAATGCCTATTTCAATAATTTTGAACATGATTAATTTTATTTGAAATCGGCGGGCTCGATTTTGATTAAAAAAAAATCTTTCCAATTTATAATGAGATTTAAAAAAAAATTTTCGTTGAAGGACACTTGAGGTATCAAATTTAAGCTTAGGGTCATTATACATTCTTTCGAAATATTTTTTAGCGCTTTTTTTAGATGTTATTAGCAAATTCAATTGACATTCAAAATTCAGTCCCTGATCTAATAAAATTCAAAAATTAGAAAAAATTTTAAATATCGTCTATTATTTCAATAAAATTTTTTCTCCATAAAAGTCTTTAGTAATTCAATTATTTCTCCAAAAAAAATTAATTTGGCCAGACAAATTAATATCTAAAAGTCTGAGCTAAAAAATAAACTCAAATTATTTTTGAATTTAATTACTCGCAAATCGTAAATTTCGAACTTTCAATTGAAAAAATTTATATCGTTTGTCAAAATAATTTTTTTGCACGAAATATATCGCATGTATGACTTAAGTAATTTTTTTTATTTTTAAAGATTTCATTGGCCTTCTCCTTTTAATTCTTATTATCCTTTTCCTTCATCTTCTTATATCTTTTCACCGTGATCTCGAATACGAATAAGAGTAGAATGATTTTCGAAATATGATTAATTACTTTAGTTTATGGTATTTCTCTTATACATCATCTACTTCTTCTTAACTTTTTTTTTTAACGGGGTTATTTATTCTTAAAAAGAAAAAAAAAAATTCCATTTTACACTTTATCCTTAAAATAATTTTCTAGATGTTAAAAAAAATTATTTATGGACTAATATTTCATTTATGTGCAAAAATTTATCTATATACATACACATATATAAATATAAATATATATATACAAAATATAAGTGATGTCGATATCTAAAATCAGAACGTTCAATTCATTTGTGAGATAAAATCTTTCATTCGAAATATGAATATTATAATATGTATATATATGTATGTAGCAAAGAATCGAACAACAGAAGATTATATAGAATAGTATAGAATGAGTGAGATGAATAATATGAGTTGAGAAAGCCAATGAAAAAAAAAAATAAATAAATAAACTCACACCGTCTTTATCTATCTTGTCTCTTTTTTTAAGTATTTGTATTTGTGTACATGTGATGCAAGTATTTGTGGGTGTGTGTTTTGTTGTGTTTGTTCTTTTCTTGAGAACCTGTAGAGATCAAGACGAGCTGACGATCCTCTACTTTACACACTACACACCACGGGATAGTAACACGTTTGGTGTGCATGTCAAGTACTTACTATCTATATATATATATATATATATATATATATATATATATATATATAACATCGTTAATGTATTGCATGCACACCATCGAGACAAGATGAGAGTTTTGTCTTTACTCTTAACTCGTAAGATTGTTTTGCCAAATCTAAAATCTTAGTAAACAATAATGAGGTAGCTGTGACTAAATAAAAATATTTTTATTTTAAATAAATATAAGATTTTTTTTATGTTAATAATAATTAGTTATTAAATTTTTTAAATGATACCCTGGAGTCAAATTTTTTACGGAATGTAAAAATTTAATGAAAATTTTGCGATTTTTATTTGACAAAATGGACGGTTTTGAAATTTTTTTAGCCATTGGAACAAAATGGTCATATAGAAATTTTTGAAATTTAGTGAAAGTGGTAAGTGCAAAAAATTACTGCTGAAAAATTATTATTCAAAAATTTTATTGATATTGGGGTGAAGTGGAAATTTGAAATTTTTTATTTAGGGGAGAGTGGGGTCAATTGAACCAAAAATACTTTAACGTTTTTTTTTTTTTTTATGAATAAAAGGAAAATGATAACTTTTTTTTTTACAAAATTATAATTTGTTATATAGACTATCATTTCTCGAAAGCACATAACTTAACAAATGATGAAAATTTTCAATAAATACGAAATTGTGCAACTGCATCAAATAGTTCAATCGTCCCCTTTGCGGAGGCAATTGAACCACTAGTCGGGGACAATTGAACCAAGAGTATTAGAACCACAAATGAATGACTTTAATGCATAATTTACTATTCATTACAGCTTAAAACTAAAATTACAACACTTCTAATCATATTTACTATTTTTTATAATATTATATGTTAAAACAATCACTTTTAAAACTTCTGTCAATATAATTATTTTTTTTCTTGGTTAGTTTAGGTTGTTTTCACATTTTGTCAAGATGCGCACGCATGTCGGATTACTCACAGTGTGATTCGTGTGGTTCAACCGTCCCCGAAAGCACTGGTTTAATTGACCCCATACGATTTCATTGAAATAATTAGTTTAAAAAAAATATTCAAGAACTATTTTACTAGAAGTAAAGCTAGAAATTTATGACTAATATATGTAAGAAGGTATTACAAAAAAAATTTTAAGATTTCATTTGAAAATTAAAAAGTTATTAAATAATTTGCCAAGAGCTGAAATCAAAGTTCAGATACCTAAATACATAAAAACTTGAATTTTTTAAAATTAAATCATCATATGGGTTCGAAATTTTGATCAGACTAAGGTTTAGTGTATTAAAATATAATTCCAAGAGGACGACTCGATTTTATATTTTTTTCGATTTTTTAAGCTTACTGGTTCAATTGCCCCCTGGTTCAATTGACCCCACTCTCCCCTACTTGGGGGGAGAGGGTAAAATATCTAGAAATTTTTGTAGTTAAAATCGGTATTTTGAGATTTTTATGAGTCGGTGGGGCAAAATGGTCATATGGTTATTTTTATAATTTAATAAAAAAAAATTATTAGCTTTTAATTTTATGACGAGGCAAAATATAAACTTTCATATTTTGAAATCTGACAGATTCAAAATTCTCATGTAAAAATTTTAATTAGGGTTAAGTGGTCACCTAAAAATTTAAAATTATTCATCTGTTATTTGTAACAATTTAAATTGCCCCTTTTGTTTCCA
The DNA here is from genome assembly GCA_030273425.1 of Microplitis manilae. NCBI lineage: Eukaryota > Metazoa > Arthropoda > Insecta > Hymenoptera > Braconidae > Microplitis > Microplitis manilae. Next base: position 4,599,008 of record CP092724.1, read on the forward strand.
AAATAATAATTTGAATTAAAAAAAGTCACAAACATGCAGCGCGACTAAATACCGTGGTTGTGTCTCTTATGTGGTAACATTTGTAAAATGCCTAAAAGTTTCACCTTTGGGACCGGTGCAATTACGGGCAATTTTAGTGTAAAACGAAAGTAAAACAAAGCAAGATCACGTGGCGCTCTACTCTTACACACGACAAAAATATACTAACACACTTATAGAAATGCACACCACAAGATAATCATCACACATAGGGACAATGCAGCGCTAAAAGTGGGGGATCAAGAACGAAATAAAAAAAGGTTATGTGTATTATACGTAGGGAAAGAAACAAATGGAAAAATAACTAAGTGGTGGGAGACAGTGTGTGTGTTGAGCTGGAAAAGATTCCTTTAGTAATTCTGAGTCTTTCTCTGAGTGATCGGTACTATACGGTGTGCCCGCACTAAGAATTTTGAAATTTTGTCACGTTCAAATTTAAACACAGTCATTTGTTCCCCTTCCCATTTCATTCTTTGTTTTATTTTCCATATTGTATCCATATATATATATATATATATATATATATATATATATATATATATATACATATATATGCACTATATATCGTACCTATAAGCTTTGCTTTTGCCGATTCTTTAATACTATTCGTTGTTTATATTCTTCTCTACTCCTTCACTACATTCTCTTCTCATCGTCATCCCTCACAGCCTCTTTTACTCATAATCATCATCATAATCATCTTCTTCTTCGACTTCATAATACACTGGCTACAATACACTAACAAAATTCGCTCTGCTCTGGACTCTTATATATTGTCTTAGTCTCTTTCCCATCGTAGTCGTACGAAATTACGCCATTTCTAAATTATAACATCCGATCTCTTGCCAATTCAATCATCTATACTAAAATCCATGGGATTTGTTTTTATCGTAATAATGAAAATAAAAATTATTATGATTGCGATGATTATTTTTTTTTTTAATTTCTACAAAATTTGTTGAACTTTTGGACTTTTTTTTAGTTCTCAATGAGAATTATTGATATAAAATAGAGTAAAATATTTTTGAAAAATATAATTGAGCTCAAAAAAACATTTTGAGTTTTTTCTAAGGAAAAAAAATTTCTTATGATCAATGTTTGAAAAATCAAAAAATTGGAATCGAGTAACAAATGGAAGTTTTCAAATTTTTGTTCAAAAATGTTTTGGAGTAAATAAACTTGTGTTTGAATGAACTTTGTGATTGGCGCGAAAATTCGCAAATTTTGAATCTGATTATTTTGAAATTCATCGATCGTACACCGGATTGGACACCAAAGGAATCATTTTGAAAGAAATCAGAGTAGCTTTTCATGACATTAAAAAATTGATGTCTGTAAAGATTTCAAATTTAAAAATTTTATGGAAATCAATAATTTTCATTATTTTGATAAATTAAAATTTTGATAGCGGGAAATTCAAAACTTTTTTATCGTAAAATAATCAGGGCAAACTATATAACTTGCAAAACTATACTTTTCGAATAAAAAGGTATCAAAATCGCAGGCCCACACTGTAATTTTTTGAAGATATTGCAAAAATCAAAAAGTTGTATAGATTTCAACTTTACTATCCATTTTTTAAAAAAATTTTTTCACTATTCACACGATAATTCTTTTAGTTTTTCTTTCCGTCTACCAAATATTGGTTCAAATTCAAAATTATTTTACGCGTAGATTCTGAGATCTTTGAATCGAATAAAAAGTGAGCTTTCATCTTGAATAAACTACTAAATATTCCAATGAAAATATCATATCCTACATATATTGTTAATATATAGTGCGTCATATGTAACATATCAAAATAATATTGAGTAGAATTTAATTGGCAAGATTTTAGTCTTGACACCTTTTTTTTGACACAGGCGATAATTTTTAGAAAAATTTTTGTTCAAAACTCGTATTCAGAACCTTAATTAGTGTCTAATTACCATTTTTTTTTGGTAACTACGCGAGTGGTAAATTTCAATAATTGGTATAATCAAAAATCAAAAACCAAAAGTCTGAAGTTCAAAAATTTAGTTTTGTTAGTTTCTCTCAAATTAATTATTTATTTGCATTCAAATTTCGCGGTAATTTTAAATTAGAAATTAAAAATTTTGAATTAATTATTTATTTAAAAATATGATGACTGCTCAAAGAAAAAAATAATAAACAAGAAGCTCATGAGAGAAAATAAAAAATTGCAAGTGTATAAGAAATAAATATCGAAAGAACGAAATATGGAAAAAATAAGAAAACAAAAAGTGAATAAAAATAATGAAGAAAGATAGTGAACTATAATATATATATTTTATGTATATCTATATGTATATATATATAAAGTTATACACAACATCGATGAGATCCATGTAGGGCTCTGTCTCTTTTCAAATAATTCAAAAACCGGCCGATCGAACATATATATTTCTGGGTAGGGGCTGGGGCCTTGCGGCTTGCACCGTGTAATTATCGTTGGGCCTTACACACAGACCCTGAATCACTGAATGCCTCAGTGATCCTCATCCTCAACCCTTTGTTGTCATTACAATAAGAATCAAATTTTATATATACTCAGATACTCTCACATTAAATACAAAATACAATTTCTATCTAAATTATATACGCTCTCACTAAACTTAAGTATCTCTGGTAAATTATTTTTTTCTTTTTTAATAAAACTTTTTTTCGTTAAATAAATAAAAATCTATCTTAAAAAAAATTTTTACAAATTTTCAAGATTTTATTTTTAATTATTAAATTTACTCAGTCATCGATTTTTGTTCTCATCAATCGGTTTTTTAATAATGATTATATATATATATATATATATATATATATATATATATATATATATATATATATATATATATATATATATAAAATAAAGGGTTTTAAATTCAAGTACTCAGATGTTTTTTTGAGATCACCCTATTTTATTTTTTTGTTCAATTTTATATTTACTATTTTTTTTTTAAATTAAAAAAAAGTTATTAGGGTAAGTGAAAATTTGGCAGATATATGATATGCTAATTATTAATTATAATTAATGTGTTGAAGTATTTTTTCTTTTAAGTGAACTTACGGACAAAAATTTTTTTCAATTATAAAAAAAAAAGTTAAAATATAATTAATTACCTCAATTACATGAAAGGAATTGAGCAATTTGTGTCGATGAAAATAAAGAGAAAGGGGGGGAAGAGTATCTTAAAAAAGAATTGCTGGTAGTGTGATTAAATTTTTTGTAATCATCAAATAAGTAATTGATATCGATATTATCTGCAGCTATTATCAAAAAATTTTTAACGAGGGTAAAATGAGCTACTAATAAAAAAAATGCAATGAAAAATTGTTTTATTTAAAATGACTTTGTTTCTAGAAGAAATTGTTTTTTTACCCTTAAGACAGCCTTTAAATGTCTGAAATAATTTAAATTTGACTTTTTTGAATTAAGTTAAGGCCAACTAAACCAAAACCCCGACAAATTTGACTTTATTGTACTTAAATGGATACTAAAGAGGTCAAGTTAACCAAATGTAAATCAAAAAAGGATGAAGAACACATTTTCGATTTTGACTTACTTTTGGCTAACTTAGCTTAGTATACATTTAAGTAAAATAAAGTCAAATTTGACTCAATTTTGACCGTTGGCTCAAAATTAAACAAGTTAAATTTAAGTTATTTTTTGGACTCGGGAATTTCCTGAAAATTTTCTGTTCTATTTTGAGTTGCATAAAATCTTTCTAAGTCCCATAATTTTAGTCAAAAAAAAACTAATATTATGGCCAAAAATATTTCGATTCGTTGGCCAAATATCGGCAAACTTTTGGCCTATTTATCAAGAATAAACATTTTTCGGTGTGTTTGGGTACTTTTTGAATAAAATTCTATTGTTCCCGCGTGATTTCGGTCAAATTTTGCCTTTTCGGGGTACTTTGGGCCAAAAATTTTTACTCGTGAACTAGCTCATAAGACATTCATCATTATAACGCAAAAGTATAATATGTATTTTTGACACCTAACTTTAAAAAAAATGATCGTCCAAATTTGATGATTTCATCCGCATTAACTCTGTAAATTATTTTCAGTACACCATTAACCAAACATTCAAAATAAAAAAAATAATTTGAAAACTACCAAACCGGTCTTAAATTAAATATTTCACTTTCCAAAATTATTTATTCTTATACAATAATACCTGCATCAAATATTATTCATCTATCAATTTATCTTTTTATATTTACAGTTACTTATCACTCAAACAATTAACAGTTTATTTCTATCTCTAGACCACTGGTTTAAAATTTTAACTAAAGCGGCCGACAAAGAAGAATAATTTAAAATAAAAAAATTTGGAAAATTCAAGTGGGAACTTTTTTTTTTTGATCGACAGGTACAATGCCCTTCAACTTAAAAAGGAATAAATTCAAAGAATTTATATATATACATATATATTATTCATTTGTAAGGAATGATTAATCGATTTATAGATTTATCAAAAACTCATGATTATTTTTTTCAAAAAAATATTTTCTTTTAATTAAACAATTTATTTTTATCTCAATTATTTCAAATTCGTTTGAATTAAAAGAAAAAAATTGCTGTAGAATAAAATAATATTTTATTAATTTTTATATAAATAAAATAAGAGTACGTGACACTAGTAGAGACACGACAGACTTACTTGGGATTAAATTTAACATCCTCTTTATAAGTCATTTTATCTTTTCTCATACACATACATATATATTATTATTATAATTCTTATTTTTCATGAGTAGTCTTTTCTTGTCATATATTCACCCTCTTTTATTTCTTTCACTCAACCATCTCCGGCTCTTAAGAATTAAGAACTAAATATATATGTATAAGCATTTATAATATTAAATATATAAAGTATTAATTGTCAAATTAATTCATACGCTATATATTTGAAATATTAAATGGGTAATTAATAAATAATCTTGTTGATAAAGTCATATATTTATGACACACGTGTAATTTTAAATTTCTAAATTTAAAAATTTTAAATTACTTGAGTTATTGATAAGTAGAAAGCCCATGCATATTATTAAGGCCATGTGTGTGATATTTTAAATTTTTTATCAGCAAAAAAACTAACATTTGCTTTTACTCGGACAAAAAAAATCAAAGGCATTAATAAGTAAAAATAAATATAGGGGAATTTTATTTTATGAAAATATTTTTTTAAATTATATTCAATTTTTTTTTTGAAATTTATTTCACGTCTATTTCAGAAAACCATTTCATTGTTGCTAAATATTTAAGTCTTTTTGGTAATTTCCTAAAACTCAAAATAAAAAAAAATTATTTTTCATGAATCCAAAAAATTTTACCATAATTTTCAAAAATTTCAAATTTGTTTGAAAGTTAACAGCTTCAAGTTAGGTGACAATTTGTGCTTGGTTTTGAAATTTTCAAAATACTTTTGTCTGAAAAAAAAATTCACTAATTTTCTCAAAATTTATTTTTAAAGCTGGATTCAAAAATTGAAATTTTTCCTCCATTCAACTAGCTTTCATTGGAAATTTTCATCAGACTTTTGGTTTTAAATTTGAAATTTTAAAATTTACAACACAAAATTTATGAAAGGTACATTATGTTTTGTTCACAATTTTGTACAAAGAACAAAAAAAAAATATAGAAGTTAGCCAACGTCTTATTATTTTTGGATTCATTTTTTTTCAACAAATTAATTAAAAAGAAAAAAACTAAAAATATGCACATGTAGAAAATTTAAAAAACTACAAGTGCAATTTTTCAAAATAATTTTTTTTTTTATAATTAGTCATTTTCAACAAATTCCAAAAAGTTTAAAACGTCGGCAAACTTCAGTATTATAAAAAGTATCAAAAAAATTTTTTAAAGATTCCAGTGTCCAAAATTTAATCATTTAAATAATTAACGAGATATTTCAGTGACATTTAAACTCATTGAATTGCACAATTGTCCTTGAAATGGGGTTTTTTAACGATCCTAGACAGAGAAAGCGTCTAGCTCGATCAGGAGAGACTAAACGACCCTTCTTCCTTTTTTACGTCCTTTACTTAAATTTCTTGGGTCCTTAACCCCTTTTTCCCGTCAGCTGCACACTACCATTAACATCTGTACGCCCTTCCTTTCCTCTTTCCTCTTTTCCCACCTTATTCTCTCACTCTCTTTCCCTATGTAACTGTTGTCATCATATATAGAAATATAAAAACCTGATTTTTAAAAAACTTTTTACTATTTTTTTTTCATTTTTACACATTCACTACTTTCTGTAAAGAAACAGGAAGCCAAAAAAAATCATGATAATCTGTATCTTGATATCAAATCCTTTTATTATTTTTTTTATTTTGAATCGAATGCACAAAAAACTTAACTCTTTGTGGGCAAACGTTTAGACACTCCATCTGCTATTTTCTTTTATCTAAAAAAAAATGTATTTTTTTTTTAGATAAAACGTGACTTGAAATTATTTAACGAGATTACATTTAAGTTCTTAACAAAAAGAAAAAAAAATAGAAAATTCTATACATTTTACTTTAAATCAAAATATCATCTGAAATATCAAAGTTACATAAAATATTATTCAAGACTTTTTTTTACAGAATTTAATTTCCTTTAAAATTATTTCAGTCCATTTTTGTCATATCTATCAAAGTTTGATCACAATTTTAATTTAAAAGATAAAAAAAACTTCTGAGGAATAAATTTTTCAAAATTTCATATATCGATTACTTTAAATTCAAATTCTGGCTAAACTACTGAAAATATGAAAAAAAAATATGAGAGGTAATTTATAGGAAATAAAATTTCCTACAAAAAAGGTCTCTGTAGATTTTTTCGTAGACGCCATAGTTTAAAAGTTATGGTGGTTTAAAAACCAACTACATGAATTTTAAATTAAACTGGAAATTTTCATTCAAAAAATAAAAACTGGGTAAATGTTATGAATAAATAAAATATGAAACTGACTGTCATGCTTTTTAAAAAACTATTTTTCTGTAAAAATAGATTTAAAGGGAAAAATGTGTTCCTACAAGGACGTTATCGGGATCTAGCGTCAAACATGATCCAGAAAATCCACAACATGTATCAGCATCAGTGGCAGCGGCAGTAGTGAGGGTGATTTTAAAAACTCCATGGTATGGTGCAAGGTGTCCTTAAAATGTGGGGTCACAGTCGGGAACATGACTGAATAAAAAAGTACCGTAGAAAAAAAGGAGAAAAATAAAAAGAAGTGAATTCCGAAATACACGAAATCTCTTGAGAAAACACAGCTGGTTACGTCAGGTATAGATTTTTTAGTGAGTATATGTCGAAATATATATATAGCCAGAGGTACATATATGTATGTATGAATGTATGGTGGTCCATTGAAATCAAAAGAATCATCGACCCAAGAGATGTCATCTTGCGCAATTTTTTTTTCCTTTTTCGAGACAACCCTCGTACCCCTTTCACTATGGACTTCAAGACTATTGTTTGTAGATTTAGTTTTTTTTCTCATACTTGTCCATAAAATATAAAACTTTTGAAAATAATTTTTTAACGGACTATTTAGCAATTTTTTTTTTTTTTTTTTTTTTAAATTCAGTTATTATGAATTTATTTAAAGGATATTTTAACCTTGAGAAATTAAATAAAAAATAATAAAATCGCGTGCAGACTAATGAGAGTAATCACTTAATAAAGATGCCACAAGATCGCGTGACCCTCTTATTTTCTCATTCATTCTTCACCTCAAACTATCAATATTTACAAAATCTTTTTTACTCTTACATCAGTTTCAACACGTCTCGATTACACATTTCACGTCAAAACATCTCTATTTAACGTCAATCGTGTCTTAAATTATTATTTCAAAGTAAATATTATATATTATATAAATTAAATTACTCGTGATTTATAAACACAAGTGAAGAATTTTAAATTTAAAATAAATCTCTTTTTCCTAAAAGATTTTAATTTGAATAATTCATTAGAAATACTCTAAATAAATAAATTAATTAATTAAAAAAAATAATAATTTACATAAAATACTCGAGCTAATTTTAAAAGTGGAGAACGAGTCAGCAATTAAATTTTTCGGTAAATTTTCTAGCCGAATATTTATAAAATAAAATAATAAATAACTGGCAACAGATTAAGCTCCCGTTTGTTGAAATATTAAACACTTTAAGTTATTATTTTATTTTTAAAATCTAAATATTATATATTTATAATAATATTTAAAAATTTATAACATTAATTTAAGCTTGTGATATTATTGTGAAAGCGGGTTGTGGCACTATTTAAATATTTGCATTTAAAGTCTAACCATTTAAATATATTTTATTATTATTACAAAAAACTTCAATTAATAATAAATAAAAAATATTTTATTTATTAAAGTCTGTGGTTTTAATAATTTATTTTATTTAGAGAAAATAAAAGTCTTTGAATAGATTGAAAATCGTTAGAATAATAAAATCTGACTAGACATCACCAACTTATATATATTTAAGTCCAACGACTGAGAGTTTGCTGCAGTATTTTATTAACTCTTTAACAATATAATTTATAGTTTTCATGTGTTTAATATTTGGGTCCTACAGAGTCTGCATACTCATCAGTACTCTAGTGATATTTAAACTGGGACTAAATAATAAACCAATGGGACATATTGAGGCTCACTTACTAATTACTGCAGTATCGAGGTCAAGAGCATTTAATAAAGTTGCTGTGATTTTAACAAGTAATTTTAAATTAAACTCCGGCATTTAATATCAACTAAAATTATATTTTTCCAGACTAAAAATTTAAATGCACTTACAAATTTATCAAAATTAAAAATAAATAAATAAATTATTCCGGTTACTTTTAATGGAAAATTTTTTCAGTACTCTGATGATTAATTCAATTTAACTCAACCCCTCACTTTAATATCAATAAACAAAATCACTATCAGGATTTTGTTATCAGAAAAATAATTTCTATTTTAATTAACGCACTATTAACTCTACTGCGCAATCTAATTCTGCTAAAAAATTTTTATTATTACTCTAGTATTTTTTTAGTATGCCCGTAATAGAACACTTACAAGATCGTGGATGTCCGTTCTTTATTTTCAATAAAAGTTAAAAATTTTTCAAAATATTAAACCGGTTATTTCAAAATTTGACATCCAAATAAATTTCTATACATAAATTTCACGAATAAAATAAAAGCTTGGGGTCAATAAACTCATATTTTATTTCTTACTAATTTTACTGATTGAAGATGTTGTTAACTTTATATATATTTAAATATTTATTAAATAAAAGCAAGCATTTATAATATTGAAATTTAATACGCAACGAAACTTCACACGTTAAAAAATGAAAATTAGCATAGAATCATCAGTCAAACGTATTTGACATGAAATAAATATACAATATTCCGTATGATTGAAGCGTAACAAAAAAAGGGTAAAAAAACGTCACTACATATTTTTTAACGTACATTTATATCCCTCTCCCTTAAAAGTTTAAAAAAAATCCATCATCCATGAAAATTTAGCGCCAATGAAAATTATTCGCGTAAAAATTTTCTACACATGATTGCAACTCTTCATCGATCATTTAAAAAAAAAAAAAAGGAACAAGTTTAAATAAAATAATATAAACGGAAGAAAAATGAAAGAAAGAGTAAGAAGGAGGGATAAAAAATGTAATCGTTTATTGTGTACAATGTATTTTTTAAAAAAATGTCAACTAATCGACTTCAAGTCACATTCGATCTGGTGCCAGGGGATTTAACTTAGTTTTTTATAAAAATATAAATCCATTTGTCATTCTCGATGGACGCTTAGCCTTACGTGTTACATAAGGGATCGTTCAAAGAAAATTTTTCATGAGAAAGTCTTGATATTAAGTTTTTTAAATTATTTAATGCTAGTGCGGTTAACTAGGCTAGCGGGGTAAAATGGAACACGATAGATTTTTTTCTCTTTCGAATTTAAGTGTCGATTTTATTGGTTGGCAAAAAAAAAAATTTATTTTCAAAATTTCCCTTGTAATTAATTTTTAATTTTAAATTCAAAAATTTCTCGTGAAAATTTATACAAAGAAAAGTGGACAAAATGGGTAAAAAAATTTTTTTTATTAGTTAAGAATTCTAGGGGTAAAATGAGCGAGCAAATTTTTTTTTTTTAATTACGGAAATCAAATATGAACATAAAGGGTAATATAGAACAGAATTTTTTATTCGAAATGAAAAAAATTTAAGCAGCGTTATAAATTATTTTTTAAAAAAAGAAAAATATTTTTGTAGAATTTTGAAAATATGTAAATATTTAGAAATTGCACTTTTTATTTTTGATACAATATAAGACGATAAAATTTTCATTTCGGAACTTTCGTTAATTTTTTGAATTGTTTTTTTAAGGGGGTTCGTTTTTCCCCCGATTAAAAAAAAATTGATAAATTATTAATAAGTACAAATTCTGCTATCAATAGTTTTCGATAAAAAAAATTTATATATGTATATACATACAAATATGAAATAAATCTTATTTTTAGCTGTTAGAAATTTAAATTGAAGATAAAATTTATGACTATGATTGAATTTATAATGATAATATTTAACAAAAAGGGTTAAAATTATAACGTAGAAAAAGGTAGCCAGGTGAATATAAAATTTTCCATTCACCTGGTCCATTTACACATATATATATGAAGAAAAAAAAATTCTAATTTCTCGAGTCGTCAGAGCGGGAGGCCTATATCCCTACAAAAAACCCATAAAAAACTAAACTGGGAAAGGATTTCTAACCCTTGGGAAAGGATTGAAAGGTCTCCGTATACGCTTAAAAATCATCATCGCGCATAAAAACCTTGCAGGCAGCAGTGGATGTAGTTGTAGTTGTGAAGGGGTTATAATTTCGTTATAAAAATTATAAACAGGGTGAATCTTATTCAAATAACGACAAGATTCAGGATATTTTTCAGCTCTCGCAACTCTCCCCTACTATATAATACTCTCCAAATGCCATATATATCCCCGGTATATATCCCGGTTTGTCTCGTTTTCTTTTTTATTTATTTCTTTCTTTATAATATTTAAGTATACTAAATACCCTTCCGGAATATACCTGAGTCCTGGGAAAAAAATCGTCTACGTAAGCGTTGCTTACTTTATACTATACTTTTTTTATTTTTTACCTATTTATTGCTTTAAAAATCTCATTAATTTAGGATTACTATTATCAGTTCTACTATTTCCATTCAAATTTATTTTAATTTGTCATACTAATCACGATAGCTCGCAAACTATCTAGTTTACGTAAAAATTTATAGATATCTTTTTTGTTGCAAATTTCATCCTCTGCAAATTTGTCCCTATCTATTTTTGCTGTATCTTTGATAATTTACTTGCAATATTAATTTTAATCTCCCCAATATTAAAAATAACAAAAAAGGGATTCCAAAAAAATAATCTTATCTTTAAATTTAAATTGTGGCTAAACTATCGAGTGTACGACAAAATTGAATAGAAATAGTTTTGTAGGAAATTAAATTCTCTACAAAAAAGTATTCATTAATTTTTGACGTAAATTCAAAAATTTAAGAGATATTTTAATTGAAAGTGAATAATAAATTAATATACTTCATAAAAATTTATTTACGAAAGTTTAAATAAACGTAACTTCCTAAATATTGAGCTTACGGAAAAATTTCTAGAGACCTTTTTTTTAGGAAATTTAATTTCCTATAAATTTGACTCTTTGAGATTTTATCGTATCTCTAATAGTTTGTCTTAAAATTTCATTTTAAATATCTGACATAAAAAGCTGAATAAATTAAATGTTTAAATTTATGATAATTTTTAAAAAATTAATACGATTATCATTAGTAGTAATTTTATTACCGACATGTTAAATAAATTTGAAAAAGAAAGATGTATAATAATTTTTATTAGTACGTGTTTAGTTAAAAATAAATGAAAAAAAAGGTAGAGGCGCTTAAATGCATCAGGACAAAATCTGTTTAAAACAAGAGTAAAAACAAAATATTTGTTCTTATATATGTTTCTACAAGTTTCCTTTGAGCAAGAGAACTCTCGAGAGATCCTTTGTGATGATCCGCGCCGATTGGATCCCATAAATCAATTAATTTCAAAGCTAGTTCGATATACCGGTCTAATTTAAATTCTTGCGGTAGCCCTTTGGACATTACGTCCGACATTAATATAAGAAATATATTTATTTATACATACATATATAAAATAAAAATTAAACTATCCATAGGACAAAATAATTAATCGATCTAATGATGTAAAAAATAATTAGTGCGTTTGTTAAATACCCGAGAATTTAATTCAACCGATTCTTAATTTAAATAAAAAGTAACTAGTGTGTGATTAATATCGTTTAAATTTATTAATTATAAGGTGAAGATGACACTGAATTTTCTTAGATCAATGTCGGATCATACTTTACTACCGAAAGTACAAAAGAAATCTTTTTAAATATTTTAAAGATTTATTTTAAGGTGCGAATTTATCGATATTAATTTTGAGGCTGCAATTAATATAACTTTGAAATTGGTTAGAAGAATTATTTTCAATGGATGTCGATTGCTTTGAATAAACGGCAAGTCTTTGGTTAGAAATCATACGCCATCTATAGGAAATTTAGAAGAGTAATGATGATAATGCAGAAAATTACTGACTTGACACTGGACGGATGATAAGTTATTCATTTATCATACAGAGGTAGAACCCTGATAGCCACCCCTGATAGCCAAGTTGCCCGCAACTTGTCGACAATCTACTGCCGCAATATGTCGCCAAGTTGGCCGCAACAGTCAGCATTTCCATGAGTTGACGGCAACTTTCCGAGCAGCTTGTCGACAACTTTCAGCTCGTGCAAATGTTGCCGACAACTTGGCTACAAGTTGCTCAGCATCTTGTCGACAGGTTGCAGCAGTAGATTGTCGACAAGATGCTGAGCAACTTGTAGCCAAGTTGTCGACAACATTTGCACAAGCTGACAGTTGTCGACAACATGTCAACAAATGGCGCGCAACTAGTGCCGTCAACTTTTCTGACGAACAACTCGTACTATCAGGGACCCTAACCGTAAGTTTACTACAACCCTGATAGCCAAGTTGGCGGTAAGTTGGTCGACAACTGAACGTCCAACTTGAAGGCGAACTGCAGCCGCAACCTGACGACAAAATGACCGCAACAGTTTCCGGTCAGAAATTTGCGCCAACTTTCCACCAAGTTTCCCCCAACTTTTTCCGAAGAGATAGATCGGTAAGAATTTATATTTTTTATCATTCGACAAGGTAACTTGTCGATAACTGGTAAGTATAAGAGAAAGTTCTTGATTATCAACCGTGAAACTCAAGTTTCTAATCACTATAGATGGCGTTGTTAGTTTTAGGGAAAAAAAAAAGTTCAAAAAAAATTAATTTAATTTGATCTGAAATACATTCAAACATAGATAAGGTAAGAGACCCAGTACTCAATTAATTATGTATTTCTATATCCATATTTTCTCAATTTTATTAAATATAGATATACAAATATATAGAACGAGTGGGTACTAGTTCCCTGGTTGGTTATTATATTTTTTACCTTACATGTTTGATTATACTCCGATTCTGATTTATTAAGTAAATATATTTTTAATAGAATGAATAATTTATTAATACATTTGCATCTCTACATACGATAATAAACAGATCAATAAGATAACAAAATGTTTGAAAGGCTTTTTTCATTTACATATAATATATGTACTTGCATTAAAAAAAAAAAAAAAATTAAAAAAAAATCCGTATTCAGAAAGTGAATGGTTCTTGTGGATCATGGAATATATAAAGTGTTATTTATTCGTTATTTTACTATTTAGCTATCATATTACAGCTATTAAGCTACACCGTATATAATTAATAATAAATAACTAATTAGTTAAAGATATTAATTATTAATTAGTTAAAGATATTAAACTATTAATAAATAGTTATTCACTTCTTATCAATTATCATCTTCGTGATTTTCAAATTCTTCAGTATTTTGCGATGGTTTTTTGACGAAGGGGATATCATAAAAGTCAGATGGAAGAGACCTCTTCTTTGACTTCTTTTTTGCTTCTGGAGGAATCTCCGCATCATTTGCTTGAGGTTGCTTCTTACCTACCCGCTGATCTGCATTTTTTAACGCCGATTTCAAAGCCTCGTGATATTCCTTTTTTTGCATTGTGGGAAACATCACACGCAATACACCTGAAACAATTTTATTGCAAGACAATAGATCATTAATAGACCATAAATGAAAAATATAATTTTTGAAAGTTTCAAAGGTGTAACTCTGATCGAATATTCCGATTGAATCTGATTAGAAAATTCTAATTAGATTTTCTCGGAAAGTTCAGAATTGAAACTTAATCGGTAAGAATTACTCTATTTTCAATTGAATCTGACTTCAAGTTCGAATCGGATTCAATCGGGAAATAATCGAAAAATACAAAATGATTACTCTGCGATAAAATCGAATTTAAATTTATCCTGTAATTTTATCGAAAAAGGATTATGTTACTTTATAGTTGAAATAATAACAACAACTATAGTTTCACCAGAATATTAATGTAAATAAAGCTAATAACTATTGCTGCGAAATTGTTTGTGTAACAACACGTATGAAGGAACTCCAGTAAAATGTATGGCAACATTATCAGAAACAATTTCAAATATTTTAATTGAAAATACAGTTCTAAATGTTTGTTGGACTATTAATTCAAAACAATTGTAGCAGTCATTATTTTTTTTTCACATTTATATATCTGTGAAATTATAAGTTCGTAATCTTCTTTTGTAATTACTATTTCAAATCTTATCAAGAGATGAATGAAATTTGCATATAGCTATGCGAGTTGAATTTTTTTTTGTCAAAAATATTTTTTAAATGAAAACTCGGAACGTTAATGAAAAATGATACTCAATGCATTACACTATTAATCATTTATCAACGTTTTCATCCGTTATAATTCTAGTCTGTTTGAAAATAAACGTGTACAAACTTCCCATATGTTCTACGAATAACAAATCAAACATAGTACCGGTCGTCAACTTCCGAATGATAGAAAAAAAAATTGCAAGCCCTTCTTCAATATTTATAAATATGCTTACTAAAAAGATCGTGATCAATCGCTGTGCCTTTGAAGACATTGGACTTTTTATGTGATGCCAGTGCAAAATTATATGCGATCAGTAATTGATCATCGAACAATAAGTTGTTTTTCAACAAAAATTTGACATTTTCCGTTGCATTTTGACCACCGCAGAAGGCACTCAAATAATGTCTCTGTAATAGATTTGACATATTAAAATATTAAAAAAAAATATATAATTATGAAACAATTTAAATAATCCTTACTAATTTTGCACGTTCATCTTCACTGAAATCGTCGTACGCGTCCACCTCTTCAACTGTTTTGAACGGTAAGAAGTTTGGTCTAATGTAACGAACTTGAGTTCCTTGGTTTGGAAGATTGTTAATTTTATCTGATAGCACACTAAAAAAAAATTTATTAAATATATTTTAACAGAATAAATTTATACGATCAGAATTTCAGCACCAAAAAAAATTTTTCGAGCTCAGTAAGTAAAATCATGTACGGAAAATTATTTTCGTTTTATTCAATTATATATCCCATTTTTTATGACACTATTCAATGAAATGATTAGATAAAAAAAGTACTAATAAATTTTACTTACGTTAATTGGTCTGAGAGTGAAGTTACTTTTGGTGTCAATTCTCTGTAAACATAAAAATAGTCTTATTATAAATCGAAGCTTTGATATATTTTGTTTTCCACACGTATTATTATTTAAAAACAAAATCTAAGTAAGTATCGAAAACTTAAATTCAATAAAAAAAAATTTCATTTCCATTTCGATGCACATATTCTTATGATAAATTTAATTCTCTACAAAAAAAGCTCTGAAATAGTTTTATCGTACACGGAGAATAATGTTGGCTCAAAACCTACCAAATTTTACTATGCTGCCTACTCAACTTGTAACAGAAAGGGAAGCATCCACAAAATTATTATGCTCATACGGAAAATTATTTTGCTGTATCACAATACTTACTTTCATCAATTATTTTCATAAATTATAATAATCGCGATGCGGCATATCAATTTTTCGTATGTGCATGATAACTTTTTAGATGCCTTAAATTGGTAGGTTTTGAGCCAACATTTTTCTCCGTGTAATTCTAACGGGTAAAAAGTTATCGGGCTTTGAATATCCGCAACGAAAGAATTTATTGAATTATCTATCAGTAATCTTATTTACTGCAAAGCTTTGCGCTTTATAACTATCCTCTTCAGAATTTACTTATTTGCGAGTATTTAAAGTCTGATAACTTAGTACCGATTTTAATGACGATAAAACCATTTAAGAGCTTTTTTTTGTAGAGAATTAAATTTCTTATAAGAATATGTGCATTAAAATAAGAAAAAAAATTTTTTTTGTAGATTAAACTGAAAAAAAAAAAAAAAAACAATTTTTTCACATGCTATTTATATAGAAAAACAAAAAATGCTTAAGCGCCTCGTAGAATCACTAACTTTACAATAACATTGTACACATCTTATTTTATAGGAAGTTTGATTTCCGACAAAAAAGGTAATGTAAGCCGTTACTTTAAAACTAGTAGTTTTTGAAATAAATCCAATTAAACATCTCAAAATTTGAAAAATGGCTGTTTTATCCGAGATTTCAGTACATTTTTATAAAATGATGACCGAAGAATTATATAAGATGTATATTTACAAATGGGCAAATGTAGAATTCGTTTAATGAGTACTTGAAATTAAAATTAAGACCTCATCTTTGGTGAAAATTTTTCGTTATATGTTTAGAAAATTATTCCGTCGATGGACCAGAAAAAAAATTTTTCGTTTCAAACAAAGCACCCTAATATATATACATGTACACATATTAATAATAATCATATTTTTTATATAAAAGTTTCTACTTACGCTAATAGTCGTGTATTTTCTTGACAGCATAATAAAACTTCGTTTATACTTTGGAGAATAATTTTTGTATTTGTCTGATCTACATTACTAGCTGCTGGTTTTGTTTGTTGATTGATAGTTTTATTGGCAGCTAAAGGAACTTTCACATAGTTTCTTATCAATACTTTTGGAGGTACTTTTTGACTGGAGGCGTTTAAAGCCTGACGGGCAGCGTTGCTAACTTTTACACTTGATTGTAAGCTACCTTTGGAGCTACTTGATTCATTTCCATCAAGTCGATCCTGCTAAATTAAAAAATTAATTAAAAAAAAAAGTTTTCATTGATTAGATAAAACTGAGCAGGCACATGCTCAAACGCAGCGTGCAAGCTTATCCAAAAAAAAAAAAATTGGAAAAACAGCGAATTTTTACGCTCAGAGTTGTGTTAGGCTATTACCCTGTTTAGAAAATCTCATAGAATCCAATAGATTCTCATAAATTCCCATCAAGATTTTATAAGAATGAACGAGTTCTATGAAAAGTGCTATAGTTAAGTATAGGGCCTTATACATACAGCTATAAGAATCTATCGGATTTTTTAAGCAGAGTTATCACCGACCTCTATACTAGCCTTACTTGATCTTGCAGGAAAAACATCTACAGAAATCAGAGCATAGATTTCAACAATTACTTGACGAAAAGATACTTACTCGAGACAAAGCCAGTAATAGTGAACCTGGAAATATCAAAAACGTCCAGAGAAGAAAAGAAGATTATAATCAAAGACCAGTCTTTCCTTTACATAACATGGGAAAATGGCAAACAATATGTTATTAAGTTGTAAAGGTCTTGGATACTGTACCGCTTCGAGTACCCACTTAAGCTGCACAAAACCAACGGAAGTAGGAAACAAAATCAAGAAAGGATCTGCTAAAGTTCAAAACTTTACGTAAAGGAGGTTATTAAACAAAACTCAGAAGGAATAATTTTCTACACAAGGATGAAGATCACTAGAAGACCTAATTACGGGTATCGCATTCATATGAAGGAGTCTCAGGGTACAAAGAACTTTCAAACAAGTTCAGACTTTACCATCTACGAAGGTTGCTTAAGCTCTAACCATAATTCAAGCTCTTAATTTTATTTAAAAAATAGCAATAAAAGTTAGCGTAGGTATATACAGACTGAGTAAGCTACCTACCAACACTAATAACAATTGAAGTGATCAGACTGAGTATACCTATTAACGTTAGAAACAAGATTAATAGTCAGTAGACTGAAATATGCTAGCAAAGAAATACCTTCTTGCTGGTATTCGAGTTATATGGATATTGAAAAAAACGAGAAAGCAGATGAATTTGCACAAAAAGTAATGAATGACGTGTTACGTATTATTAAGAGATTAAACTTCGGTATTTACCCGAAAAAAGGTAGAGGAACGACACTATCCATCGCAAACTGATCTAATAGAAAGACATATAGAATATTTAGAGGATTCCTTTCAGCTCAAAAAGCACAAATACGAGCCATTTGGTCACCATTCAGTTTTTCAATAGCGTAGTCGTCAATTACTGTCCATCCTGTTAGTACACTCAACTAGAACAGGATTCAAATCATATTCTTTGGGAATGTTTACTGACAGCAGACAAGAGTAAGGCGGTGAAAGTCTAATGAAAGCGCGGAAAAAAAACCATACACAACCTCCGTATGAAATAAAGAGCTTCATATTCTCCGAGAACACTGGAGTATTGAAATCCATTATAAACTTAGCGATCAAAATCAATAACATAGTCAAGTTAGTACATATTACAACAAATAACATTAAATAGAAATACCTTACGAAAATTTGAATTAGAAATGCAATCCGCGCCAAATAGAACACTGAAAAATCTATAGTATCATACCATCATTGACTGTGTGAGAGCGCACACTCAGGACAGCTAGGGAACTAACAGGAAAGGAAAAACATGAATATAGCAATGAATGTAGTTTTTCTATTGTAATTTTTTCGTCATTCCTTCAATAATCTTATGATAGTTTTTTTAAGAATTTTTAATCTAAACGACCTTTGTTAGAACTACAATGTTAATAAGTGAAAAATAGGAAGCCTACATATATAAATTCGAAAGTTAAACATCTGAAATTTGGATGTAGTAAACGTATAATCCACAATTACGATGTAAGCATCGTCAATTTTGCTGGTAACCTTGTTTTCTATATAATTTTGTATGATTTTACAAAATTTTTCTTATTGGGCATTGGAGCTTACACTTAATCATTACAGATTTTAGACTATATAAAGTTGAATAATTCTCTCTTTTCTATATTTTTTTTTTTATTAAATAATATCTATCGAAAATTATAGTTGAAATAATAGGCACAAAATTCGCTCAGGTGGAGTTGTTTCGACTTAACGGACACTTGGAAAAAGTATGTCAAGACTATATACCCTCTGTAACTATTTTTTCTGCAAGTTTACGTCACCTAGAAAATGCAGCTTGCTCGAAGTCTGCACTTGACATTGAAATGTAAATTGTCCGCTATAGTCACAGGGCAGGATTTGTGTCGATTTCCAGTATGTTTCATTTAGATTATAATTAGAAAACTAATTAAAAGTGAACATACATTTGTCGTCATATTGATAGGAAATCTGCTCAACCTATTTTAAACTTTACAAGAAATGTGCGATCGATATTGGTCTGCAAAATGACAGCAAACTTTGGCTGAGCAACCCTGACTATCTTAGGATTGTATCGTTTAGTCATTCAAAGTGTGTCGTGACATTGTAAAAATAATCGAACTCTAAAATTCTCAGTATAACGTAATTAATTAATATGAGAAAGAAAAGAAATTATAACCGTTTTGTTATCATCCGATTCATAGGGGACTATAAAATATAATTATGTATAGAGATACGATCACTCGCACATAGATATATACATTGGTCGTAAGACACTAATGAGTCACCAGATTGCTATTACCTGGTTGTAATTAACCTCAGACTCGAGGAATATTAGACAAATTTTTGTTGATAATATTTCAATTATTAAAAAGACACAAGGCGGATAAATAGGCCTCTTCAGAGAAAATTAAAGAAGAGGTCAGGTTGATCATGTTTTGCATGCAGAACCTATTGAATTTTGTTTTTTTCCTTTATAGATTACAGATATTTAAAGTGACATGTACTAGGGTCTGTTATGAGACTTAATCATTATTGTGAAAGAGAACTCAGTTAGCCTCTTTTACTAAAATATTGCACCATTTATTTCCTAAATTAACAAAACAATTATATGCTCAACACTGCAGATTTTTTAGTTTTCAAAAATTATTCGAAGCCTTAGTTGACTTTAGTTTGAGTAATTGTAATAAATTTTAGAGAGCCCATTATAACCCAGAATTAATTTTTTTTTTTCCAATTTCCAAGAATAATATTTTCAACTTTACAATTGTTTTCCATACTAAATGTATGTCTATAAATTTGTCGATTCAAATTATATTTAATCATTTCAAACCGTTTTTCATTATCAGAGGGTTTAAAAAATATCATTTTTTTTAATTAAATTATTGGATACCCCTCAATTCTCTTCTTTTCCACCTATCTCCTTTTCTCCTAGACATTCCCTATAATCAATAATAAAGACTCTGAGGTCTGGTAATGAAATTGTCGTTTAAAAATATATTAGATTATAAAACCAACCTTGACCTTATTTAAATTGATCATACTTCAATGAATGAATAATTTTTTTCATAAATTTGTGAACGCATGTTTAGGTTGCTATATTATATTTTTATAGTCGAGAAATTTTAAAAACTCAAATTTAAAGAATCAGATAAAAAGCAATAACTTCTCTTTATTAGAAAAATTATAATATTCATAACGGGAAGTTAATTAATCAAAAATGTTAATATAAATCCACCGATACTAGAGATTTAAAGCTATAAAATGCTTTTTTTATCTTGATACGATTATTCTTTAGTAAGTTACAGCTTTCTAAAAATCACTAAAAAATTTACAAAATTTATTTGTTTCTTCAATTTTTTACGTTAGTATATTTCATTAAAATTTTATGATTGGATTTCGTGACGTTACGTAAATAGGAAAGTAGTGTTTTAATATCAACTATTAAATAGTGAAAAAGTAGTTAATATCAATAGAATAATAACAACTAACAAATAACTTCGAATTCAACGAAATTGATATACACCCTGCTCCATATTACCATTTTCTAATCGATGAACACATCGTAGTTTGTCCATTGTTGATATGAACTTCAAACAATTATAAAGTTCAACGCTGAAAAAAAGTTATTAAATAATGTGACAGTCACTTTTTTTTTTCAATGTAATTCAAATAAATTTCAATCACTGATACAAGTAAAACATACATTAGGATTTGGTATTTTAATAGTATATTACATATCTAGTCTAGTAAAATACGAATAGTCTCGCTTCGCTTCGGCCAACAATTACATATTGATCTAAGGTTTACTACTTTACTGGCCAAGGTATATAATATACTATTTCTGCTTCAAGGAGCCGGAAAGTTACCACTTTCCGACCGGAGGGTAGGAAAAAATTTTATCGTTGTAAGCTAGTTGATTAAAATAGTATATATTACATAGCGTTATTGATGCAGAAGCCAAAGGGCTTTTAGAAAAATTTTTTTTCTACAATCAATTTGGGAATATTAAAACAGTACATGTCTAGAAAAATAATGAAAATATTTTTTTTTTGACATACGCCTCTTTAACTTTAAAAAAACATTTTTTTTAATCCACCAAGGTATACGATCTTTTTTTTTCTTCATTTTTATAATTATAATAAATTCTTAGCGAAAAAAATCAAAAGATGGTAAAATAAATGATTTTACAATTTTTTTTACGCCCCTTTTAATTTTGCAGAGCCAAAAGAGCGTATATATTGAGATATGCCTTTTTGGCATTAATAACACGATATAATTTAAATTTTATGAAAATTACTATTAAAATCGTATAATAACAAAGTTATTAATATTATATTAACTTATTACTATTATTGTTTATATTAATAATATTTTAACTGTTATGTTATATTAATACTTTACATAGTACGAGATGCAGTGATTTTATTTTACGATGTGGATAAGTGTAAAGAAATTGGTGGGATAGAAGAAGAGATATAAGCGTACGGCACGATAACGTGCCACACGGTAGGCTATTTCGAACACAGATTTTTTTCTGTATCTTTAGACATTACGTTTATTTTATTCATTTATTTAATAAGGAGAACTATTCCAATATTTCACAAATAGAAATGTATATTGAAATATATATGGCGCAGAATCGCACGAGCTGAAAATCCACTTAATAATATATAAATATTTCTAATATCGTATACATATATATAGTATTTCTTTTTTAATCTAGGAGGTTAATGATTAGTCGCTTTTAAATATGTTATATTTTCCTACATCTCTCTCTCTCTTTCTCTTTTTCTAGTATATATATTAGACTGATTCAAAAAATCGAATATTTTTTTTTTCTCCAGTATATCGAAAATATTGTTGGAAATGACGAAAAAAAAATACTGTGCTTACAAAATTTTGTTGCTTAAAATAAATTATATTAAATTTTCAGTTAATTGCCAATAACTTAGGACTTGTGAGAAATATCGGAAATTTTCTTCAAGATAACTTATAGGAAATAAAATGCTCTACCAAAAATGTCCTATAAAATTTTTCGATAAAATTGATGGTTGCGTCAAAAATCGTCAATCCAACTTTAACTTCAAATAACTTTTGAAGAAATTTAAATATCGAAAAATTATAAGAGACCTTTTTGTATAGAACGTCAAATCTGCAATAACAATCTGTCTTGAACATTCGAAAATATTGGTCCCACCGTGAGCTACAAAATTCCAAAGCTTAGAAAATAAATTTTCCCATGTTATTTAAATGGGAAATAGAAAATTACGATGCGGCAGCTGTTAATATTAATTTCAAGAGCTCAAACTTTCACGGTTTTCTTTTTTTCTCGTCATTTCCCACAATATTTTCGATATAATGAACAAAAAAATAATACCCGATATTTTTGAAACAGTCTAATATATATAAAAAAAATATATATATATATTTATATATATATATATTTATATATATATATATATATATATATATATATATATATATAAATGGGTGTGTAGAGAAATATGGGCAAATTTGAAATTTACAAATCACTAATCGTTTAGATTAAAAAAAAAATTCAAACCGATAGATTTCGATTGATGTATTCATAATAACTCTCCATCATATGGTGAAAGTGATGAACAGCATTATTCTGCGACTGTAAATAACATAATATTTAAAAAAAAATTATTATCTAATTATTTGTAATCATATCATTGTGTAAAGATATGGAATGTGTTGTGATGCGATATGTAAAAGAAAACCAATGAAGAGGCATTGTTTTATACAAAATTATACGCAAACAAAAATAAACCAATTTATAAGAGACAGCGGATAAATTTATGGTCATATTTCTATTTGTAAGAATGAAAATCGAGTGTAAAAACTAAAAGAAAAAAATTTATAAAATTGATTCAAGGCAGCACCTTGAATATAAAATTTTAAGATAATATTTAATGCAACAGAAAGACCAATCAACTTTCGGTAATCCCATAAAATTCATGTCAGTTTAATTATAAATAATCATTCAACAATAAAATTACCAAAAAATGGAAGATTACTAATTCGAGGTTTACATTTTCAATGATAACATTGAAGGCACATAGCAACTTTGTCAGCACATGATCACATGCGAAAGTTAATATTGTTTATAATAAATAAAACAATTTACCATTTATTCTTGCATTTAAAATTGGAAAGAGAATTCATTATACATGTGTCTTACGAACTACCTAGAGAGTAACTGATTATTAATTACTTTTTGAAAAATTTTAAAATGTTAAAAAATTGCACGCATAGTTGTTACAATTTTTGTCACACTGAAAAAAAAATTACTATTTTCAAGGATCTGCCTGTTTGTATCCTCCCGAATAAATATTGGTTTAATCATAGTAAAAATTAACTCCAACCAAGTAACATTATCTTGATTTAAGAATTTTTATACTTATTTTAAGAAAATATTCTTGGTTGGAATACTTTATTGCTAAGATTAAACAAATAATTTTCTCGGGAGAAAACAAACACGCACATACTTGAAAACATTTTCTTTTTTTTTTCAATGCATATGTGTATTTTTTTTCTTTTTGCAGTTAATTTATTGAAAAAAAAATCCGAAAATTGTTTATT
The DNA here is from genome assembly GCA_030273425.1 of Microplitis manilae. NCBI lineage: Eukaryota > Metazoa > Arthropoda > Insecta > Hymenoptera > Braconidae > Microplitis > Microplitis manilae. Next base: position 4,623,316 of record CP092724.1, read on the forward strand.
GTTAACTAATTTCAGGATCATCAAATAAAAATAAAATCATGTAGTTAGTATTGTTTCAAAATCGTTAAATGACTATGAAAGTTGTAAGTGGTCTTTTGTTATTAACACAGAGAAATAAAATGAATGATACTATCGAAAGTTATAGTATTCATTACATACAAAAGGTGTTTATAATTAATAAAAAAAATATTTGTGTGTTTTGATGAACACATTAACTCTGTATTATGAATATGTATGATGTATACATATTCATAATTATATATAATTATACAAAAGCAATGTATGAATATGTGTGCATAGGTATATTTGTGTTTGTAGATAGTCTGTGATAAATTTTATTTATATACTAAACAGGCTCTCTGATTTTAATATTTAGATAAATTGTAATGTTAAACAACCAAAATTATGAACAGAAAATTTACGAAATTGAGTTTAATAAAATAAACAACGGATAATATAAAATAACTAACCTTACTTTGTATCAGCGACATGGTAATTATATAGACCAATTGAAGTTTGGTTTAATATTATAAGATACAAAATACCAGAATTTAGTTACATATTATCTACCTTGGTTAAATATTATTTTATAATATAAAAATAAATTTCAATGATAAAATTGTAATGGCGTCCTCTACTAAGTCAAAGGCGTCTTTCAATATGAGCTATATTCATCTGGGACTGAGGTAGCTGGGGCACTTATAGTCGCTTACTTTCAACACATATCTATAGATGTATAGTTGGGGCGTGTTCAGAAATATACTCTGGAAGTGAAGAATTACCTATCCAGGTGTAATTAGTACCTTTGTAATGTTAAATCGCACCTCGGGTTCGACCAGAGGATATTTCTGAACGAAAGATTTGAATATTTTCTCTTCCAGAGTGTGTTTCTGAACATGCCCTTGGATTAGCGAGAGTTTGCGTTTCGGATATTTTCGGTTTTTACCCCCACCATCTAAATTTAATACCTACGACATTGTGTCTAGATGGTGGGGGTAAAAACCCGAAGCGCAAACTCTCGCTAATCTAACTATACATTCACACATACCATACAATGTAACTCATATAAGCACCAGCTTTAGTCGATGGAGGGAGCGGAAATAAGCTAAATCCACGTACCTATGAAATATCCCTGATGCTATAAAGCGACTAGACGCATGCGCCACATGCTTCTCAACGATATATATATATATATATATATTAACATTCGTGTGTGTTACATTACATATTCAAATATGTAGATGTACGTAGAATCGATATCTATGGCTTTTCAATACATGTGTTAACAGCGAAAGAAAAATATTTTTCGAATTAAATTACAAGTAACTAATTATTATTATCTCCAGTAATAATTGGCCACTTCTAATTGTATTTATTTCAAAGATCACTTTTTATTTACAGTTTATTACAAATTTATAAGGATTTTAAGGTTAGTTACGGTGTAAATCGCGGGAAATCACAAAAAATAAAATATTAAGAAATACTCAAGCGGCAAAAAAAAAAATTGTCGACTTTAACTGAACAATTTATAACATTATAACGAATTTTTACCTTAAATTTAACAAAATGTCAAAAATTTTTTTTTTTGCCGCTTGGATAAGAACATATCTATGGTGTTTATTTATTATAAAATAAAAATCAACTTAGTTCTTGTGTTTACCAAAAAAAGTAAATGACAGCAAAGTTAGCTGATATTTTAAATTTAAATAATTTGTACCTGTACAAATTTGATAAACTATTAGTGCAATTTTTCAAAATATCTATTCAATATTTATTTTTTTGTTAAAAAAAATCAAAATATTGCCAAATGTCTGCTAACTTTATTGTCATAAGAAGTGAACGAATGATTATACGTGTAGATTATTATCGCTATTAGACTATAACTTAGTGAAAAATAAAAGAATACATCAATGTAATTATTTTTTATTATTAAAAGTTTAAGTTTACTGGACGAATTAATTTTTATAATTTTGCGATGTTTTACTAAAGGTTTTCGAAATATGGTTACATAGAATAGTTGTCTACAATAAAAAATTATCAGTTGATTAGAAAAACCATAGTCTTTAATGCGTTGTTTTTATTACAGATTGTGAATTCTATTTGTCAATCATCTTGAAAACAAAATTTTTAGTTGTGATTTTCTAAAATATGGAATCCACGGCTGATAAATCTTATATCCAAGAGAACAGCCGTAAATCGTGGAGTGAGCTGACAGACAACCATAGGAGAAAACTGAGGAAAGTACACAATGATAGTTTAATAAATGGAGATCCAGGGCAGTATCTGCAACCCATTTTACACGTTCTTGAACCAATTATTTTTGATTTTCCTCAACATCCTTCACTCAGTGCAGAATCTTTAGTTAATGAATTTCAAAATAATAATACAATTTTAGCCTCTCCTTTTTGCAATGTTGGTAATGAGATTGTTAACGTTGTTGATAACTCTGCTAACACTGCTAATGTTAACAATGAGGAAGTTCACGTTATTGATAACTCAACTAACTCTAATAACAATACTATTTTTCCCCCTAGTGTTTGCAATGTAAATAATGAAGACGTTAACGTTAATGGTAACTCGACTAACAATAATAATACCTTTTTGACTTTTAATTTTTGCAATGTTAGTAATGAAGAAGTTAATTTTGCTGATAACTCTAATAATAATAATAATGATGATAATAATAATAATAATAATAATAATAATAATAATAATAATAATAATAATAATAATAATAATAATTTTATACAATCAAATTCTTCTGTAATTCGAAAAAATAATAGTGATAATGATTTATTCAATGAACGAAATTTTCAGGATAATCTAGCCAAATGCTTAGTAGATAATAAAATAAATTTAACGCAAAGTAAAGCATTATTAGATGTTTTACGGACTCACCCTCAATTAATATTTTTACCGAAGGATCCTCGATCACTCATAAAAACGCCTCGCAAAAAAATAGAAACAAAAATAGTTGCTCCGGGAGAGTACCTTCATATTGGTCTCGAATCAACGCTCAAATCGATAATATCGCGCATACCTTTAGAATCTATACCTGATGAATTATTCATTGACTTTAGTACTGACGGAGCAGAATTAAATAAAAAAGTTCAAATGTGGCCTATTCAAATTCGTATAATTAATTTACCTTGCTGTAAAAATCCTGAACTTGTCGGTATATATCAAGGGGAAAGTAAACCCAAAAGTTTTGAAGATTTTTTTAATGATTTTGTAACTGAAGCCGAACTTATTAATTCTAAAGGTGGCATTAATTATAATAATAGATTAATAAAAATTAAATTTCGTTGTTTTATCGGAGATGCTCCTGCTCGGGCATACGTTTTAAATCATGTATCCCACGTTGCTAAAAATCCATGCTCTAAATGTAAGGTAGAGGGTATAACTTACAAGAAGTCAAGGCGTTTTCCTGGTGTTAATCACCAATTAAGAACGGATGTAGAATATAGAAGTCTCGAAGATGTAGATCATCACAATGGTGAATCAGCGATACGTAAATTGCCGATGGATTTAGTAAATCAAGTACCTTTTGACTACATGCATCTCGTTTGCCTAGGTGTTATGAAAAAAATGATAGAATCAGTAATATTCGGAAAATCTGATGCTGGCAAATTGCAACAATTTGAAATAGATTTTTTAGCTAATCGTTTAACAACCCTACAAAATTATTGCCCGCGTGAGTTCGCGAGGATTCCGCGAGAATTGGATAAATATCATACATTTAAAGCAACCGAATTTCGTCAATTATTATTATACACTTTTATTGTAGTCTCTCCTGGGATAATTCGTGGTGATTATTATAATCATTTTCTACTTCTTCATACATCGATTCGCGTATTATTAAATGATTGTTCGCCGGAAGAAAATTTAGATTTTGCAGAGAACGCGTTAAAAAATTTCATAATTGATGCAGAAAATATTTACGGGTTACAATTTCTTACGTACAACGCCCATGGTCTTCTTCATCTGGTATCGGATTATAAAAATTATGGTTCACTGCATTCTACATCCGCTTTTACTTATGAAAACAGTATAAGACTCTGCCGTCCGTTTGTAAGGAAACCCGACCAACCACTTCAACAAATTAATAAAAGACTACAGGAGCAAAGTAACTTTCAAATTGATGATAACATTGAAGATAACAATTTAAAAAAATTTAAAGCTTATAAAATTCATAATAACGGTCCGATTAACGATTTGCTGCAAGATGATTCTGTCCAATATGAAAGTTTACAATCACTAAATTTCTTTTATTCTATTCATAATAATGATAACACTATAATTACAAATGATAATCGAATTGGCGTAATTCAGAATATAATTTTAAAAAATAATGTATATTTTTTCGCTGTACGATTTTTCAAAAATTCAAAGTCTTTTTACACGGTATTAGATCGACCTTCAGCAGACTTTGGAGTTTACTTATGTACTTTATTAGAAAAAACAATTTCAATTATATTATTAGATGAAATAAAAACTAAATGTTACCGCATGCCAACCTGGGTTAAAAAACCATTAAGTCCATACGTCAACGATGAAATATTAAATAATGCATTTACTGTAATTGAAATGTTATTGTAATCGAAGAAAAGTCAACTATTAATTCTTTATAAATTTCCGTCAAATGTAAAGCTATTTTTTTGTAATTGTAGTAAGGTGGAAACATTTAGTTTTTAACAATTTGTTCTTTAAAGTTTTTCAACTCTATTCACTATCCATGCTGTTTTAATTTGTTGTTTTTTTTTTTTACTTTACTAGTGAATCATTATGTATATTTTCTTTTTAGAGGGTTGATAAGTTTCCTTTGAATAAATAATAATTAGGATACGAGTTAGTCATTAAATTATTTGTTGCTATTTGATTATTTTTATATTTTACAAATACAAAATTTTCTACTTATTTAAATAATTCAAAGAACATTTATCTATGTTAGACTAGTATTAATTTCAAAATTATTTGAAATGTTTAAAGTTTACTATTACAAAAAAAATTATCTTCAATTAAACAATTTCTTTCAAGGAAGCAAGATACTTTTTTTATTGTTATTATTGGGATATCATTATTATTAGTATAGTAATATTAGTATAGTTGCTTTTAATTGATAAACTTTTATATATAACTGCACTGAGGTTCCTTGATTTTACTAATGAAATTTGTATTAAACTTTGTATTATCAGATATTCATCCAACTATTGAACCTAAAATTTGCTTTTATTTGGTTATTTTTAATATTCATTATTATACATATGAGTGATTTTTATAACTATTGACATTATAAAAAGCACTCAAAAACTTTTAATTTTGTGTAGAAGCTTAGTGTAGCAAAAATTTTTAATTTACACAATATTTTGTTTTCAGCAATACATCGAAATCAATTTTTGTGAGACCATAGAGTTCTACATATTTTTAAATTTGCCAGAGAGATTTATTTTTACATACCAGTCTCAGATAAGAATAGGTATGAAGGGAAATACCTTCTATAAAAAAAATAAACTTCTTTGGAGCATTACAGATGTAAATTTGTGGATTTTGCAACCATTCCAATTTGAATAAATATAATTTATACATTAATGACATTTAAGAATGAGTGGATCACTATCAGCTTCCATACTTGCAGGAAGGTAAAATAAGATGCCTGATAAAATTATTGCGATTTTGTATTTTCTATTTAAATAACATGAAAAAAATAAAAAATGAAAGCTTGGAATTTTATACCTCGGTAATGGCGTACTGTGCGAATAATAAGTCCAGGGTGCATTTTTGTCGAGAATTAAACGCTTTACGAAAAAGTCTTATCGATTTTTGATAAATCTATCTGTTCTAAAGTTATTTGAGCTTGGTCAAAACTATAGTAAATTTTTAGATCTGTTTACTTTTCCAATGAAACTATATGACTTGTTACAAAATGTCATGAAATCTTTTTTGTAGACAATTTTACTTCCTACAAATTATTTCGAATAAAGTATTTTCTAATTGCGCATAATTTTCAAGTTATTTTCATTTTAAAATCAAGGTCATTAAAAAAAATAATTCTGATCGATGTCAACAACTTGACATTCTAATGAAAATAATTTGATAATTATGCGGAATTAAAAAAAATTTTATTTGAAATAACTTGTAAAAAAAGTGTCAACAAAAAAATTCTATGGCTTTTTTTAATAAATCTGATAGTTTTGTCAAAAAAGTAAAAAGATCTCGAAATTTACTGTAAATTTGACTAAGCTACAAAAACTTTTGAATAGATAGTTTTTAAAAAAAATGATAAGAGATTTTTTTGTAGAGAATTTAATTCCTTACTAAAGTGTATCCTGGAGTTATTCGTACAGTACGCCATTGTCGAGCTTCAACACTCCAAGCTTTCATTTTTTATTTTTTTTTATGTTCTTCAAATAGGAAATAGAAAATCGCAAGCGAGCTATTTGTAACTATTAATATTATGGGCTCTAATTTTATCAGACATCTTATTTTACTTTCCTACAAGTATAGAAGCTGCTGGTGCATTGAAAAAAAAGGTTGCCCTAAAATGCCAAACATATATATCGCTAAATCGTACAAACAGCAGAGTAAGCTCTTCAAAATCGAAAGAAATCTGTAAATATTAAAATGTATTCATCTTACATTTAAAAGTATTAATTTAATCAAATAGTCTTCATTATTGGATGGTGGTGCTGTTTTTGTAGTTATTACTTATTCCAACAAGGTTCTTCGATGTCCAGAATTTCAACATGTTTAGTAAGTAAATAAATAATCATTACGTCAATTATTTTTTTTAAGAATAATATCAATTACATCATTTGTTTTAGATGCTACCAGGCACATATCAGAAAAATGGAATGCTAATACATTGAGGGAACAGGAAAATATTTAATATTATTGTAATTTATGTCTTAATAAATATGTAAACTATTTTTGTTAGCAAATAAATAATTTTGATTAATTATCTTTGTTTAATGTGAAGTGAAAATGAAGTTTTCAACGAACAATTTATTTATAAAGAGATAGTTACAGGGATATTCGGTAACTTAATTAGTAATTGTTAGATATAAATATGTTGACAATAAAAATGTATAAAACTGAAATAAATTTTTTAACACCTTTACTAATTTAATATCAGTTTTATTGATAAGTTTTTTAAAATTTAAGTAAAATAAAAATTAATGACAGACAGTATATGAGACAAACGATAGTTTTAAAAATATGTAAATAAACGATTTAAATGTCTGAATAAAGAGTTTTAAATAACATTTGTAAGCATATTTTAAATTTTACACTTTTTCTTCTTTTCATTAATGATATTTGATGATTTTCAAAAAATATAAAAAAGTTAAGCAATTGTGTGTCTCTTAATTTCAATATTATTAAGAATTATGAGTGTGAGTGTAATTGACATTTAGCAATTTTCTTAATTTTTTAATAAATAAATGTGAGAGAAAAAAATTAAAAAATGCGTAATCAGATAATTGAAAAATCAGCACGCACATTTTTTTAAATTTTACAATTTTAATTAATTAATTTATTCATTTAAAATTTATAAATTGTCTCATGTCTGCCCCATTCACACTCATAAAAAATTAAAATACGTCAGTTTCAATTGATAACTATGATTATATCATTGAATATAAAATAGGGTTAGTTTTAAACATTTTTTAAACAATAACCAACTAATGAAAATAATATGCACGACAATTGCAACTCCTTTTATTGTTTGCCATCTTTAGCTTTTGGAATCTTTTTTAAATTTTTGTCGTTAAGCGGAATTCCTCCTAGTTAACTTATTTCACCAACTTACTGGCAACTTCTGTACGCAATTCACGGTCATAAATATACTGAGAAATTATTGATGGGAAGTTGGTGGCAACTCTGATCATAATTTGATGTTAAAAAAATTCTGAGAAATTTCTGAGAGAAAGTTGTGTACAACTTGCCCAGAAACCTGACTATATCATTTTACCGTCAACTTTTTACGGTCCAACTTTTTGACGGAAACCTGCATTCTAGTTGCGGCTGCATACTGCCGCCAACTTTCTCAGAAAGTTGGCGGTAACTTGTAGCCAAAAGTTGTAAATGCTGAAGTTGTCGACAACTTGTCGTTAAGTTGGTCGGAAACTAATGAACGTCCAACTTTTTCACGATCAACTCGTGCTATCAGGGAAGCTACTGCCGCAATCTAAAGATAACTTAAAGGAAAGTGTTGGAGAGCAAGTAGTTACCTTTGAGTTGACAGTAAATTGTCTGCAACTTTCTATTTAATTTGACTACAAGTTGTTACTGTCAGACAATGACGTTAAGTTGATTGAAAGTTTCACTTCAAATTGACGGCAAGTTTTTCTGGCAAGTTACATTTAAGCTACTGCCGCATTCTGAAGCCAACTTAAAGGAAAGTATTATACAGCCCAGGTTTGCCAGAAACTTTCTCGTTAAGTTAGCCGAAAGTGTCTGCTTTACAACACTTGTAGAGCAATGTCTGGCTATCAGGGAAACTTCTATGGCGATATTTATTATATCCAGTTTTGATAAATGATAAAGTTGGTAGAAGTCTTTGAAGGCCGTAGTGAATATAGAAGAATAAAATTATCGAGTATTTCTTACTCTTTGATTTCAAGTTGACGTCAAATTGATTGCAAAAATTTAAACGTATCCTGACATTCAAGCTAACAGAAAAATTAGCGACAACCTACCGCGACTTGTCGTTTAATTGAACGCAAAAGTTGGCATTGTTATAAGTTGACAACACCTAGACGCTAACTTTTTAAAAAAGTTGGTCACAAAAGTTGACATTCTATTTGATGAAAGTTTTCTTCAATTTATCGAGAAAGTTGACATCAACTTGTAGTCAACAGTTACAAAATCTAAACTTGTCATCAACTTAACTAAAACTAATTGACGTCAACTTTCTGACCAGAAAGTTATGCTATCAAGAAATATAGAAAAATAAAATTATCTAGTATTCCTTGCCCTGATAACTACTTTGACGGAACCTAAAGTTGACATCAAGTTGATAGCAGAGACTTAAATGTTTAAATAACATAATAAATAAATAAATAAATTAAATAACACAATAATAATTTAAGTTTTTTTGCACAGCAAGAATTTGATGTAAAGTTAACGTCAAATTGATCTAAATCACTGACTAGCAAGTTTTTGAAGAGAAAGAAACTACACTTTGAATTCTGATCCTTGAAGAATAAAAGTTTACGTTCAAATTGACATCAAGTTACTGTAAGCCATTTTAGAATTGAAGTTCTTGCAGTCAATTTGACGTCAACTTTCAATCGTAGATTCTCATCAACTTGATATCAACTGAAGTGAGTTTATAAAACTATACGTACTCAAATACAATGCATGAGTAACTATCCATCAGACATGTGGAGTATTTGAAATATTTATAAAATATTCAGATCTTTTTTCATGGATATTATTCAAGCTTTTACATACTTTTAGAATAAGGTTTTTTTTTTCTTAATACTGGATACTTTATATAAACTTATGAACACAAAAAATTCAATAGAGTGTGGTACACATAGAACGACGATTCAAAGACCTGATAGCGAAAGAAAACCTCAACAGTTTATTCTTTAGGAAATTTCCTATAAACATCAATAGGAGCCTCGATTATCTCGAAAATGCCATAAATGTTATTTTTTATGTCACCTAGAACTTTTATATTTTGTACAGAATTTTTATATTTTAGTCCTCATAATCCCGAGATGATCCGGAAATTAGTAGACAATTAAAAATTTTCAAATTTTTTTTTCAACACTAATTAAAAAAAAAAAAAAAATTGCACATGTAGAAAATTTTAAAAACTACAAGTGCAATTATTTCAAGTATTTTTTTCTTATAATTTATTGTTAAAAAAAAAATTAAAAATTATTAAACGTCAGCTAAATTCATGATACTGAAGTTAGCCGACATATAATTTTTGGATTCTTTTTTAAACGGTAAAATATAAAAAAAAATTTTTGAAAGAATTGCACTTGTAGTTTTTCAAATTCTCTACATGTGTATTTTTTTCTTTTTCTTTTTTTTTTTTTTTGTAATCGATTGGTTGGAAAAATCCGAAAATTGTTAATTTTTTTTTTTTTTTAAATAAATTTATATTCTTAGAATTTTTACGTTGCTCAACTTTGATGTTATTTCATAGAAAAAAAAAAAAAGTAAAAACTTACCGATTGATGTGTCATGAATTTATTGGAGCTGATTCCAGAACTGAACTTCAAATGATTGAATAATTTACTCACTACTCATGACACTGAAGTTGGGTGACGTTTAATAATTTTTTGAATTTTTTAAAAACGACAAATTATAAAAAAAAAATATTTAAAAAAATTGCACTTATAGTTTTTTAAATTTTCTACACGTGCATATTTTTAGTTTTTTTTTTTTTGTAATCAATTTGTTGTAAAAAAAAATCAAAAAATTGTTGATGATTCTGAAGTTAGCCATCTAAAAATTTTTTGAATTTTTCAAAACCTTAAATTATAAAAAAAAAAAATATTTTAAAAAATTGCACGTATAGTTTTTTAAATTTTCTACAAGTGCATATTTTTAGTTTTTTAATTTTTCTCATTAACTAGTTGAAAATAAATTCAAAAAATTTTTGATTGTTAAATTCAAGATCATGAATTATTGATCGTCTGTTAACTTCAGGATCATTCACTACTCACAATAAAATACACTGACTGAAATTATTTTCACAAACTAAACACTGATATTAATTACAAAACACAATTTAATCACTCACGAAACTCGATTCATAACTCAAACAAAAAAGAATATTCAAAATGGCGACACAAAAAAATTCAAATAAATTAAATTATTTTCACACTCACTACTCAAAAAAAAACTACTGACACTTATGCACAACTAATCACATATATTTTCCGAACACTTTGATATATAGATAATAATTAACTTAAGTTATTTAATTGTAATTTTAATTAACAAAACACACGACAACGAACACCGGTACCCGGACAGAAAAAGCAATGGAACGTTAAAATTAAATGTCTTTTTTTCGCAATTTATATTTTGAATTCCGATTAAATTGTTATCACAAAATGTTCATTGGGTAGTAGAGAATATTTATAGATATTAATTTGAATTTATTTGAACGAAAAAACACTGAATTTATTTATTTAATTACGAACTTAAAGTAGGCCCGAGTTACTGACATGGCGGCAAAATGAAGTTGGAAACAAAGCACTCGCGGAGTTGAGAACCGGTGGTATGACTTGCGCAGTAGAGGACTAATTTTGATGAGCGTGCGCAGGGAGCTCTCGAAGCAACTGGGATATGGGATTTCTGAGTCAGTCGTCGCTCGTCGGTTGTCTCCCAGCTCCCGCTTAATCATGGTTCTCATTTGTTGTCATCTCAACGCGTAAAAATAATTCAAATAATTATTGTGTCAGTAAATAATAAATGTTTCATTATTTTGAATTTATTTTCTGCTAAACAAAGAACAGTAACATATTAAATAATGTGTGTCAGTGAGTGTAAGTTTTCAAATTCAGTGCGGACTTAGCTCTCGTGTTATTGTGCGCCATGTTTGTTGTCGGTTTTAGTACACGAATAAATGAAAATTTAAATGTTTTTGTTTTTATTGAAAATAATATGAACGAGTGATTTTTTACTTTTGATAATTGAATATTTGAATTAATTTAAAGTTTTTAGTGAGTTTTTACATTTTTAATTTAATGATTTTTGTGCTGGTGCATAAGCACTTGGAGCTGAGAATGAAAATGGAGGGAAGGGTGAGTAAATTTTAAAAATTTTTAAGTGGGAATTTTTTTGTTTTTAATTTTATTTTATTGACATAAACAGTTTTAAATAATTAAATTGTTGAAGAATTTTATTATTTTATTTGGTAGATAAATATTTTTATTTTAATTATTTGAAATAATTAAGTTTTAAATTTTCCCGCGTTTTTAAGAAAAGGCGCTTGATTCAAAATAACGGAGTTATGAAAATACTTGACATGTTTATTTATTTTTTTATTTAAAAATAAATTATTTACTGATAAATATGAAATAATAGTAATGAGTATGAATTTAGTTGATAATGAGTAATTTTTGAATTTTGGAATCGATAAATAAAATTTAAGCAAAGTAAAAATTAAAAAATACGCATGTAGATATTTCAAAAATCAGCACACGCATTTTTTTGAATTTCATCATTTTAATTAATTGATTAATTTATTTAAAATTTATAAATTGTCTCATATCTGCTACAATCACATGAGTGTATAGTTTTTGAATTTTTAAAAAAACGATAAATTAGAATCAATAAAATAATCCAAAAATTTTAACTCTGTTAATTTCAGGATCATGCAGACATCAGAAAAATTTAAACCATTAATAAATAGAGTAAATAATTAATAAAATAAAATTTAAAAAAAATGCGCATTTAAAAAATTTTGAAATTAATAAGTGCATTTTTTATAAATATTACTTTTTTGATTATCTACCCTATTTATTTATAATTTTAAATTTGTCTTATGTCTACTACATTCACAGTCATTACATTCACGCTCATACAAGGATGAATAATATGATTGTCAATGTAGCAGATATAAGACAACTATTATAAAAAATTATCAATCGTTCGCTACATTCACATTCATTGAATAATATAAAATATTTAATTACAAGTATCAGTTTAAATATTCAATGAATAATTATGATGACAAATTCGTGACAATTATGTATTAAATAGATGACAATTTACGAAGAATTGAGAAATTTCAAGTCAACTTTTTAAAAAATGATACTGAAGTCAGTTGACGTCAGGATGATTTCAAAGAAATGTTTACTGAAATATTGATGATAAAGTCATCTAACAGTTTGACAGAACAAGTAAATAATAGAAGAACATATATAATTCAGTACGCTATATATTTACATGGAATGTTAGTTCTCAATTTTAAAAAATAATAAATTTGCCTTCGTGTTCAGCACTTGCTGATTGATTAAATATAAATTGAATCTATAAATTGACTACGGATCACACTATTCAAAATTTTCATTGAAATTTCCATCAAATTTAAATCAGTCAACATAAACATAAATACAATTATAAATTAATCAGTTCATATATTTAATTTTTACATATCTTTGAATTTCCAAATGATAAATGTCATGAAAATTTAGATCACTGTCAAATTCCATAAATTGTTTTCATTTTCATTGTGCGATAAACGTTCTGATTTTCAGGTAAATTTGCGTTTTCATCAAAAATTAAGTTTTAATTTCTTTAATTATGTGAACAAATATACATCGACGTAAAATTAATCAATTTTATTGAAATCCTATGACAAACCATCTTTGAAAATCAAAATAATTTTGAACAGTGTAGTAAAATTATTTATTTCAGACTAGATTAATTTCGATTATTTATCATAATTTTAAATATATATTGATATTTTTTTACAAGTGGTATAGTAACAAAACCATTCACTTGTGATACATTTAATAGCAATTCGACTATTAAAGCCAATGAAAATTATCATGCACTGGAACCATTCCCATGTTCCGCAGCTCCACAATTAAGAGTTAAAAGATTGTATCTTTATAAGTTTTATTTCTCGATTTGTCTAGTAAGCGTCCCGGTTTTTTTCCGTTAATGACGACATCGTTACCTCTGATGCATTTTTCTCCGTGCACTGGAACGTGTATACTTTACCAAAATATACTCACCTAGAATCTTTAATAAAATTTTTAAAAAATTCTTCTTCTAATTAAAATATTCTTTAAATATCGATTCCGAGATCCATTCGTTACTAAATTTCAAGGTAATAAATTTTACTCAATCAACACGAAAAATGCCACGGAGAATAAAATTAAGTAACTTTTACTAAATTTAAAAAAAAAATTACAATCCACGAAGTAATCTTGAAACGTTAAAAAAAAATCAAAACTTGTACAAAACTCAAAGTAAAAATTACTACATATTTTTTAGAATAATAATTTCTGTTGATTATAAAAATTACTGCACTCAAAATAAAATTTACTAGCAACAAATAAAAATTATAATGTACCAATAGTTTTTACTATTGCCTGTATGAAAAATCAATGTATAAGCTCAGCATAATTCAAAATATATGATAAATTATATAGAATTATAAGAAGTCATATATGGAGCCATATATAAAATTTTGCCGGAATATTATATGATTTTATAATTTGCAACATATATACCGATAAAATATTTTTTTTAACATGATAACTTATAAGTATTGCTTATAATATTTTATACTATACTTTAAGTTATATGATAAGATATGTGATTTAATTATATGATTGACATATAATATTTATACATGTAAATATATAATTATATAAATATATGTTTACATATATTTGTACAAATGTATGTAAATATATATTTATGTAGATATATGTTTACATATATTTGCACAAATATATGTAAACATATATGTATTTAAATATATGATATATTTATATACTTATTGATATATGATGTAAGCTATGATATTTTAGTATTTTTATGTAGTTACATGATGACTACAACTATTTATATTTTTTTGTTCCTTTAATTTTTAGTATGAATGTATATTCTAATTATTTATACATGTATAATAATATCGAAATTATTATAATATTGAAATCATAAGTTTATATATAAAACGAGAATATAATTCGAGATGTAATATCATATGTATACAATTACATATATAATAAATTACATGGATTATAATAATATTGAAATTATAAATTAATTTCTAATATGAAACATATATTTTACGTTATAAATTAATATATAAAACGGACATATAATTTTTGATACAATATCACATGTATATACTCAAACATATTATAAATGATATGGATTATTATAATATTAAACGTATAAATTATTATATATGATTAATCATACATTAATCAATATTAATAATTTTGCCGCCATATATGTTCAGTTATTTACCATATATTTTTTTATGTATTATCGATAGTATATGGTTTTTTCATACGGGTGTTCTTGGTAAATATTAGTTAACGTGCTTTGTGACAGATGTATTCTGGCGAGTAATTTTTACAATCCAGATAGTAATTTTTACAATCTCAAATAGTAATTTTATCTCCCGGAGTAGCAATTTGTCTTACCGACATTCTAAAATGTACAGTACCTACGTAGAATTACATTGGAGATGTAATATTTATCAACTACGAAACAAAAATTCCGACTAATGTGCTAACTTTTAATAATTCTAATAACAATTTCTACTTTTTGTAACGTTGAACTATTTTTATATGAATAAGCAAATATTGATTTTTTCCAAGCGAAAATTCAACGAAGCTCTATTGTAATTATTATGATAAGTGAAAATTACAATCTAGAAAGTAATAATTGAAATAAAAAATTAATTTTCAACAAATCATCGTAATTTTTTTTATGGATTGTATTTTTTTTATTTGAGATAGCAAAATTTCCATTGTGCTTGTAAATATTATTTAATTTTGACCTGTATTCTCTTCCATGATGGAATAAAATTGCTATAAATTTTTCTTATAAGTTGCATTCCAGTAGTTTCGATCGTCAGGAAAATAAAATTTCCAGTTTCTTTGATTATTCAAACATTGAATGTAATATTGAGCGCTTACTGTTTTATTTTATTAAAGAGAATCCTAAATATACAGAGAATATTTAATAGATGACAAGTAACATCGGATGGTGCATACCGTTTTACTAGTGGAAATGCCACACGAGAATGAAAGATAACGTTGGTAAGGGTTGTAAGCGACGATATGACAGTACTATATGTACCTCGTATCGTGTCTACAACAGCGGTTTATACATAACAGAACGCGTAAGGTTGGAAAGCCAAGCATCAGACAATCTGCTAGTCTAGCACCAGCGTACTGTATAATGCACTGTACTGTACTACAGCATTCCGAGTGTACATTTCAACAAGTTTACAAAGAGACTTTTTTTACCCTTTCACACAAGTTTTTCGAGTACTTTGTCGTGTATATCCACCCTCGCTTCTACCTCGGCTCGATTTTTATTTTTATTTTTCTTCTTTAATCCAAAATAAAAGGAAACGCGATAAAATTCGCGGTTGGAAATTAATCATGAAGGCAAATATAATATTATTGATGATGTAAATTTTTAATTCATTCATAATGAGGTTCTTGATTAATTCGATCCGACTCTTTTTTTTTTATTTTTTAATTTTTATTTTATGCAAGATGGGGTAGAAAAAATAATTATTGTAATTAAGGTAATTAGAGAGTGTACTCTTGAGAGTCGAGAGTTACGAGTAGAGTAAGTGTTGATGGTACGGTCCATCGAGGATGAGGGTGAAAATGTATAAGCGGTGGGTGGGGTTGCTATAGAAAGGCAGCTGGGGGTGAAGCAGGGTGATGGTGAGTTTAGTTGTTAGGTAGATTGAGAAGAGGAGAAGAGAAGAGAAGAGAAGAGGAGAAGTGAGGTAGTAAGCCGATGCTCTGTTACTGCTGCTGGAGGTGAAAGAGGTCGTAGGTCACGTAGGTCCTTCGAGACCGCAATGCGGATTGCTCATAATATGGTTTTATGATAATAATCGTCCATAATCGTAATAATAATAGTTATTGTTATTATATCATTTATCGGATTCTAAATTTTTTAATGCTTTCATAGTTGGGAAAAGATGAGCTTTTAAAGATGAAGAAAAAAAATCTGGTTGGAATATTATTTGATGTATTGAAGAGATCTTGAATATCAGATTTAATTTAAGGAATCGATTCATTTATTGTTGACGAAATTTAAATTTGAGAAATTGGTGAAATCGTGAGGTATCAATTTTTTATTTGACTTCTATGTATTGATTGAAAATTTGAAGTTTGGGATCGATGATTATTAATCCAAATCATTAATTAAAAAAAGGAAAATAGTTAACTGAGCCTTAAGTCAGTCAGAATCGTTTCAGAGAAATTCCATAGGAAATAGGGACGCACTGGTATGTGCAAAATAACAGAAACGGAAATTTGTATTCAAAACTTGACAGTGATGCCATTTCTCTAAATGACTTGACGGATATTCCCAAAGTCTAAAAGCATCCTTCTGGGATTCTCGTTTTACTTCCGATCGTTTTCTAAAAAATTCGGTAGAAAATCAGGACTCGCTGGTTTATGCTAAAGAAATTACATTTTTCTCTATACTAGTGAATAATATTTTTCATCTACTCGTCTGAAATTCAAGTCTTAGAACATTTGACCAGGGTCCTAGTTTTATTCAAGATCGTTTCCTAAGAAATGCCACAGAAAATCAGGACTTCTTATGCTAGAAACAAATTTTTTTTTTTATTTACGGTTGAATGTTATTATTTCTCCAAACGACATATTCCCAAAGGCTCAAAACATCTAATCGACGCCTCAATTTTATTCAGGATTGTTTCCTACAAAATCTTGTAGAAAATCAGGACTCGCTGGTTTGTGCTAGAGAAATCAAATTTTTTTCTATACTTTTGAATGATATTTTTCATTTAAACATATGATATTCCCAGAGTCTAAAAATATTCCTTTGGGATCATAGTTTTACTCCCGGTCGATTCTTAAAAAATACTATAGAAAATCAAGACACATTGGCTTCCCGTATGAAAATAACATATATGGTCAAAATATATGATAAATATCCGAAAACATATGTGGCGAAGTTAACTTTTTTTCTGATATATTTTTTTTTTTATATTAAAAAATATAATATTCATCATATACGAGTTTTTATACGTTTAGTATATATGAAATATATATGTCAATCATATACAAAAAATATATTTTCATCATATCTGAAAATATATATTCTTGTCATATACACAAACTATATTTTTATCATACGTAAAAATATATATTTCTATCATATACGAAAAATAAATTCTGACCATATATAAAAACATATATTTATATTGTGTATGGAAAAAAAAGTCGTTTATTCGTATGACCCACTCTAATTAAATTAGATTTAAATTTTAATACACTTCAAATCGCAGATAAAATTCTCGAAATTAGTTAATTTGAAGCAAATATATAATATACCCATATACATATACATACACCAAATAAAATATATGGTGCCACATATAATATAAATTATATGCTACCATATATTTTATTTCATATAAAAATTTTATATTTTTTTGAATATAAAAGATAATATATCAATACAATATATTATAAGGTAAATGTAAATGTATATGGCTTAATATAAAAAATATACAAGTTACATATATGGAATACATATATTTACTACTGTATATAATTTTATATTAAATCGCCGAAAATTTCTGTATGATTTTTTATAATATACAAAATAATATATCATATATGATTTTATATATTTTAACCATATATTGTTTTTTCATACGGGTTATGCTACACTGTAAAAAATCACCGGGGTAAGTCCAAGCGGTGTAGGTGTTAAAATCAGCAGTGTTAAATTTCAACACCGAAATCGGTGTAAAAATAACGCCGCCGCCGGTGTAAATATTATAAACCGGTGTTAACCTTTCGTTACTCGCGCTATGAGCGTGACGCCGCCTTTTTGACTAAAATTGCAATAAAAGTTACTGTATGAGTATTTGTGACTTTATCTTAACCAATTCTCTCTTTGAAATCTATATTTTTGTTATGTATATGTATAATTAATAAATATACATTTTAAATATAAAAAAAATATATTTATGTATAACAAGAATGTGAAAAAGCGGCGCAGTGCTCATTATGCGAGTTAAATCGTCGATTCAATTTTTGTAACCACGTTGCCAAACTTACTGTTATTACTGTAAGAAATAATTCATTATAGCAGTATGATTTGGCAACGTCGCATTTCATTTAGCATGGGCGGCACAGTGCTCGCCGCGCGATGAAAATCGTCGGGCAAGTGGACGCGAGTAACGAAAGGTTAAAACAAATTCTTCGGGGTTAAAATGACACCGCCGCCGGTGTAAATATTCTAAACCGGTGTTAAAATAACACCACCGCCGGTGTAGATATTCTTTACCGATGTTAAAATATTTTACTTTGTGAATATTTTTACTTACTCGATCACTATACTTGTTAATAGATCATATTTTTTATTAATTTTCATTAAAAAACTGACTTTTTTTGTGTTTTATAATCTTTAAAGTTAATTCTCCAAGCAGACGCAGTTTACCCCGCTTTTACACCGATATTACTCCGCTTTTACACCAGTTACCTCGCTTTTACACCGGTTCTACTCCATTTTTACACCGGTTACCCCACTTTAACACCGGTATTTTTAACACTGGTGACTTACTCCTTCTACACCAGTGTAATTTCATTTTTACACCGGGCGGAGTTAAAATGAGTCCATTTTTAACACCGCTCTGTTTACAGTGTAGAAAAAAAAATTTTTTTCTTACTTTTGAATCACATTGCACTGATAGAAGATTTTCTAGCATTTAAAATGATTTCTTAATATATAAGAAATCATTTCTTAAATATTAAGAAACCCTTCTATCGGGTGTATTCATTGAAGCAACTTGTCAGTCTCCAAAGACTGAAAATAGCTAACCGAGGCTCCAGTTTCAGTCAACATCACCTAAGAAATTTATTGAAAATCTATAGATCCTCGGAACTGTGGCTTGCATAAAAACAATAATTTTTCTATTTTCATCTGAAATTATTTATCAGAACGACTTGTCTGATTTCCCCAAAGGCTAAATATTGATTGAAACCCAAGGATATTACAATATTTTTAATAGTTTGAATCAATTTTTATTATTCGAAGAAATTCAATAAAATTCAGTTCCGATTGTAATCCATGTTAGCTTCTTTTTCTCGTGTTTCCAGAAGTCACAAAAATTAATGTTTCAATAATTTTTTCCTTTGTTCTTAAATTTTATTTAAATTTTATGGAAGTGACTTTTTTAATGAAAAAAAATTGTGGATCCCAAAGTAGAACAAGAAGAATATTACACTTCAAAATGAAATAAGATTATTCAGGATTAAAATTTCATACTTTACTTTGTTTTTTATTTTTTGTTATCATTATTCTGCTCATTATCATAATTACATCTGCAAGATATCGCGTCCGTATACCCGTCATGTATTTTAAAGTAAAATACAACTATAAAACGTAAATTCCGTAAATTCATAAAATAAAATAAAATAATAAAATTCAAATATTAAAGTTATGACTAGAAAAATCAATACGCCGAACTAAGACTCCCACTTGCTCGTTATTGTCCACAATTCAGATCTTCTTCGTCTACGTCACAAGTTATCAACTTTCCAAGTTTTCAATTCTCCCACGACCATCGCCATTACTCATCTTACCACGCAGCAATTGTTCATCTGGAATATTTTCGCTCCGCAATAAACTTTTTCATCATCAAAATAAAAAATTAAAAAACTTCCGAGTATGCACTACCTCCATTTTCCACGCAAAAAAGAGCAGTTGAAAAATTACAGTTTCTACTGTAAATCAGGCTTTCCGGGTAAAAATCTGTAAACATTAAAGTTCAAACTGTAATTTTAGAAATTTTTTGTAGCAATAAAATTAATACAATTTTAAGCAGCAAATTTTACAGTTTAAATCGACAATATCGAGTTTGAAACTGTAATATTTGTTATTTCTGTAAAATTTACTGATAAAAAATGTAATTTCTACAGTTTCAGACTCGGAGCGCTATAGTACTAATTAATACTATACGAAACTGTAATTTTTCAACTGCTCTTTTTTCCGTGTCTTAATAACATAAAGTTTTGAAAGAAAACATTTTTTTTTTTTTTTTTTTTTTTTTTTTAAGTATTTCCACAATTATTATCATACAAATTAACAAAAAAATTCTTCAACCGGAAGTAGAATTTATATTTTTTAAACTTCAGCAAACGAACAAAATTAAAAATTAAGTCGATTTTAATAATCGATAGAGACAAATCATCGTCTCAAAAAAAAGAAGTACACTGAGAAAATTAAATGATTGAAGTTATCATCTAGTGATGGTAAAATTTTCACTATCAATCTGATAGTAATGAATATCATCTAGATGATTGTGTAAATCATCTAGATTGTAATGGTTACCATCTGGATGATAAGTATTACGATCATGGATGTTAACTCGAGTTAATTAGGATTATTATCCTAAATAGTTATATTTATAATTTCTGATGGTAACTGGTACCATCAAAAATTATAATAGTTACCATCAAAGATAATTAGAATAACAATTAATTCGATTATAATGAAACTATCATTTTACAAGGGTAAAAAAATACTAAATGTTAATAGGGGAGCCTGGGGCACGAAGGACCCTTTCGAAAATTAAGTAAAAAAGTTTTATTTTCATTTTCCGTCAAGTTATGACCTCTATATTGTTTTTATCATATTTTTAGGCCAATATGTGATATGTGGGGTAAAATGGATCACTCTAAAATAAATTTTTTTTTTCGTTTTCCGTCAAATTCTGGCTTCTATAACGGTTCTATTATATTTCAGGTCAATATGTGATATGTGGGGCAAAATGAACCTCTCGAAAAACAAAATTGTAACGAAAAAATTATTTTTTTTTTTATTTTCCGCCTAGTTAATTTTTTCGTTACAATTTTTTTTGAGTGGCCCATTTTGCCCCACCCCTCCGCCTCAAACACTTTTCACGTTAAAAATTTTGGGCGGCCTATTTTGCCCCCAAATATTTCGAGGCATCCAAAATTTCAGGGGGCCCATTTTGCCCTCCCTTCCCCTATTTGAAATTTATTGAATTTTCGATCAATTTTTTCATAATAATAATTACCATCCCTGATAGTAACTGTAATCATCCTGATGGTAACTGTAATCATTCTGATGGTAACTGTTATCATCCAATGATTGTTAATCCTATTAACAAAAATTATAACTCTAACTATCTTTGCATTTAAAATCGTTCTTATCATCCTAGATGATTGGGGCTAAAAATTTAGGATAATAAACACAATCATTTAATTTTCTCAGTGTATGAAATCTCCTAATTAACAAACGCATTTTACAGTGGAATAACATTTATTTCGTCTGTTTTAAGTCTCTGGAGGCAATTATGTGAGATGTATGCAAGTTAACTGTTGTAATTTCAGTACAGGTTTAATTAAGATACGTTAAATAGATTCTGAGATATTTGCATTTTAATCTAAAACTTACACGAAAGTGAACCATACAGATGAGAAACAAATTTTTTTTTCAATTACTATTTATTTCAAAGAGTAGCATACAATGAAAAGTTATGAAAAATTAAATGAGCTGTTACAACAACTCATTTATGTATATATAATATATATTATATATATGTTGATATATATTATATATATGTTAATATATATTATATATATGTATACAAATCACAAAAAAAAAAAAATAATAATAAATATTTAAACAAGAGCAAAGCATACATGAAAAAAATATAATATTCTTTTTTCCTGCGGCCATACCATCACAATTCGTTTTTTTACGGTATAACATCCTAAATTCTATAACGCTACCACGAAGTTATATGAAGCCATATATATTTCAATAAGATACTAGTATTATAATAAATTACAATTGCAATATCGCAAAATGTGTGAGTCAGTAAAGTAGAATTTTTTTTTATTTCTAAAAATGTTGATAGCGTATTTGGTCAGGATGAGAAAAGGATATTGTATCCGGGTAAAAAAAATAACTCGATTTTGACTGCTATAATTTTTTTGACTTACATTTGACTTAGTTAACTTGATTTTGGCTTTACTTACAATGTTTAACTTCACTATGAGTGTTATAACTTTAAAATTTAAGTCAAATTTAAGTCAAGTTTGACTTGGATTTATATATCTGAAGATCGGAACGTTATTCGCGCAACGAAAATGAAAAAAATTTATGTAACTTGACTTCTTAAGGGTGACTTAAAGAGTAATTGGGGGTGGCTGCAATATTCGGCTAATATACTAGCATAGATGCGAAACATTTTAGAAATCTAGATCCAGTAGGTTTTTTGCTTTCCATTTTAATTTTTATTTTAGTTCCGCGAAAAAAGTTTCGATTTTCAGATGCATTTGGATTTGACTTGAAAATTTAAGTCAACTAAGTCAAATAAAAGTCACCTTGACTTAAATGACTCAAATTTAAGTCAACAAAGTCAAATCTAAGACAACGTAACTTTTATTTGACTTAGTTGGCGTAAATCCGTATTAAGTAAGACAACTTAGTCAAAAACAAGTCAAAACCAAATGTGTTTTCGTATCATGTGTGTCATTTTTAATTTTTAAAATTACGCCAAAATCAAGTTATTTTCTTTTGACCCAGGTATCAATAATTAGTTTTTATAATTAAATTGAGAAAAATAATTGGCACGTTCAAACAAGGGTTTCGGATCCAGAATATTTCGGTGACACGTTCAGGGTCTTTCCGTTAAGCTGTTTAGGCTTCTGCTAAAATCCCTTGAATTAGCCTATAGATATTGAGTCACGGCCAAATTTTCGTGGTTACTATTTGAAACATTTGCTGTTTAGCATCGTAATTTTTAAAACTGCACTGTACAAATATAGAGGCACTACACGCTGAAAAAAAAGTGGTAATACTTGCCATCTTAACGAAGTAACTATTCCTATCCTTACATTTTAATGATTCTCATTCTTTTATGTTAACTATTACCATCGAAGATGGTAAGTATTCGTATCTAAATAGCAACCATTCCTATCCGTGATGATAACCATTACTATTTTAGAAGGTAAAATTAAAAATTTTTCAGACATAAGAAATATTACGATCTAGATGGTAACTATTACTATCGGCAATAGTAATTATTGATATCCGAGAAAAAAATAGTTAACATAAACGCATCATAATGATTATCACATACACGATGGTAATCATTCCCTACTGCAAGATGGCAATAGTTAGCATTTTTTTTTTCAGTGTGTATTATATTAACCATTTATTGAATAGTGAATTTGAAGAATTCATGCTACATATATTCATATTAAATTATTATTATTTCTTAACTCAACGATGTTAAAAGTGTAATTTTCCTTCATATAATTTGATACAACGAACTTTTTCGAAGGTCCACGGTATCCGTGTGTTGAAGCTTTAGCTGCAATAGGAAGGTCTAGTGTTCGAATCCGGGACTCGGCGCTAGACGACAACGGGTAGGAAGTATATAATAAGATGGAAGACAAAATAAAGATAAACCTGTGAAAAGAAACAAACACAGTAAAAGAAAAGTTGCACTTCGGTCTCGTTTATAAGAAAACTGATTAGCGGTTATATTGACTGTCCATGGTTCTTATCACAACTTTTTACAGCACCCTTACGTGCTTTCAGGACTGTCCATTTCATGTTCCTTCATCCAGAACTGCCTTTGTCAGTCTGCTCCTCTAATCAGGCTAACTAGTTTCTGTAATTACTTAACTAGTTGTGATTCTGCTCTTGATATGTTCGGCTTCAATCAGACTTTCTCACTGGTACACTGGTGCTCGTTATTATTTCTACGAAGTGGTCACACCAATACAATGTTTGAGATGTATAATATGTTTTGAATGCTAACTAAAAGTTTATATTTCTTTATAATATATAGCTCTATTTTCATGGTTTATTTTCATTATTACTTTGGCTGTTTGCCTGCAATACTTGCATGAGAGCTATATGCTCATAAATGTTGTTACTGTTCTGAAAGTTATGTTTATGTATTAAGGGACGTCGTTACTAGCCTAGGCTGTTGGGACCTTGTTGAAGAAAAAATGAAATAATAATACAATTTTTTTCCAAAGTTGCGAGGTTATATTGCCAACAATAATTATTTAACAGTAAATTTCGCATCACTAATTCCAAAGAATATTTTTATACGCCCTTTTGGCTTTAATCACTAATTCTAGAGCCAAAAGCGCGTATTACTATTTTTTCATTGCTAATCATATTGTAGACTTATTATAAAGTTGCAAAATGGAAAAAAATTTTGAGAGCCAAAAGGGCGTATAATTTAAGCTATGTATTATATTTCAAAATTTTTTTCCATTTTTCAGCTTGAGAATAAGTTGAATATGTGATTAACAATAAAAATCTAATAATGCGCGCTTTCGGCTATAGATTTAGTAACTAGAGTCAAAAGGGCGTATAAACCTATGTCTTCTTGGAATTAGTGATGTGATATTTGAATAACTACACTGAAAAAAATAATCGGTAGCTACTACCGATTATTTTTCGGTAGCTACCGATTATTTTTCGGTAGCTACTACCGATTATTTTTCGGTAGCCGCTGCCGATTATTTCGGTACCAGTTACCTAATTTTTGGTAACAGCTGCAGATTTTTTTTCGGTAACTGGTACTGATTCCAACCAGTAACGGCTACCGAATAATTGGTAGCCGTTACAGAAATAATCGGTAGCTGTTACCGAAATAATCTGTAGCGACTACCAAACAATAATCTGTAGCGGCTACCGAAAAATAACCTGCAGCGGCTACTGAAGAATAATCTGTAGTGGCTACCGAGCAATAATCGGTAGCGGCTACCGAACAATAATCGGTAGCGGCTACCGATTATTTTTTTCAGTGTAATTTGAAAATTTCTGTTAATTAAAATATAATTCTCTGTTATGGTGTTAAGGTTGTCATTTTTACGATAATATTTTTATGGGTACGATTCGCGTTTGAAGTATGTCTTAATACAATTTTTTTTTTAATTTTATTAAATTTTCATTGATTTTTTACTATAAATTTATCGCCTGAAAAATTTTCTGTGCAGATTCATCTGAAATAAAAAAAAAAAATCTTCATAAATCTATTTTATTATATATTACATTTACGAGGCGTGCACTTAAAAATAATCCAAACTGTCACTATTGTATTATCAAAATTTATACCAATATAAATTAACTTGTAAAAAAATAATTTAAGCGCGTAGCTTTTAAACCGGATATAATAATAAATATATCAAATTCTTATGAGCGCAATATAATATAATATAAGTTTAGCTGACAATGATCTCACACAATAAACGGCGACCTCGACGGTAACATTTGAGTGGGCAGCGAGGGATGGTAGTAGGATCTTCGCGGGTTTTCGGGGTAGCTCGCGGTGGCACATCGGCAGCTCCCGGGCTCACTCTGTTGGCTCAGTATGTTGCGCGCTACCCTGGACCGCACAGGCGCCTGTGAATAAACATACACGTTTCATTTCCAATATAATATTCTTGTGTACACTAACAACTAGTTATCGTTACTAGAATATTTTCCCTCATGATCACGTTTCATTATTTTCATTACATATTACACCTTCAATAATTATTTAACTTTGATTTTTGTGCGCGATTTAATTTTTAATTAAACTTTTTTTTTTATTTAAAATTTTATTTCATTTTATACTTTTGAGTCACAACTTAAAGTTTTTAAATTCTTTTATTGTTTCTAATGCCTTCAATATGCACACCAGAGAGCAAAACTCTGCGCAAGGTACTTAGGCATAAATTTAAGGTGCTTATGGAGGATCACTGAGATGAAGTGCTATTCAACATTAAGTAGTTGCCAAGTTTATCTTGTACTTATTTGTTTGAGAATTTAAAATGTCCTATTGAAAAAATTAATTTTTTCAAAGCACACCATTTTATTATTAAAATCATTATTATTTTTTTAAAAATATTTACAGAAATAATGAATTCAATTATTTGTTTTACTGTTAAGTGACTATTCATTGTTATTATTTAATGATTATTTTGAATAATTAGACAATGTGATTTTATTTTTTTACCTGAATGGATAAATGCACACCACGAATAAATTTTATAAGTAAGTATTTGATTATTTATTATTGTATTTTTAAGTTAATTAGGAGGGTTGTGCAAATAATTTGAACTTACAGGTTATTTTTGTTGTATTGAATATTAATATACAACTGAAAATTTTAAATTTTTAACTATTCGAATTATTTAACAAATCCGAAGTGTTCGTAAATTATTTTTAAGAAATTTTCAGGAATTAGCAATTTTTGAATTATTGGTAAATTTGCTAATTAGTGGAAAAATTCAAATTATTTTTTAAAAATTTCCTTAATTTTTGATTTTCAGGAATTTTCAAATTGAAATTGAATGATTAAATTATTCAGATCATTCGAGAATTTTCGAATTAATGGTAAATTTTCGAATTAGTTGAGAAATCCGAATTATTCGTAAATTATTTTTAAGAAATTTTTATAATTCAAAATTTTCAGGAATTGATAATTTTATGTATGAGATTCAAATTCGAATTGAATAACTAGAATCATTCGTCAATTTTTAATAATTTGTGAATTTTCGAATTATTTGAAAAATCTGAATTATTTAAAAAAATTTTCCATAATTAAAGATTTTCAGGAGCTTACAATTTTTCATTTGGGGTTTAAATCGAATATTCAAATTCGAATATTACAATTAGAAGCATTCGTCATTTTTGAAATAATTCGTGAATTTTCTAACGATTTGAAAAATTCAAACAATCAAAAAAAAATTTCATAATTCAAAATTTTTAAGAGCTTACAATTTTATATTTTGGATTCAGATCCAATATTCAAATTTGAATTGAATAATTAGAATTTTTCGAATATTCCAATCATTCGTAAATATTCGAACTATTAGTAAATTTTCGAATAAGATGAAATATCCAAACTATTCTTAAAAAATTTTCATTGTTCAAAATTTTCAGGAGTTCAAAATTTGATTTTTAGAATTCAGATCGAATCTTCAAATTTGAATTGAAAAATTACCCGAGTCATAATATCTAGCCTCATAATATCTAGCCTCATCGAGCCTCAATCTAGCCTCATCAAACTCAATTAAGACTCAATCAAGCCTCACTTAGCTAAAAAAGCATTTTGAGCCTCAAATAATGCTCAAAGGGCCTCAATGAGCCTCAAATAATACTAATCGAATTTAAATTACATTTGATCGAACTCGTAAAATTATTATTATTATTATTATTATTATAAATTCATTGAGTCGAGACTAGGTTCATTTGAGGCTTATTGAGGATCTGTGAGCATCATTTGAGGCTCATTGAGGCTATATGAGCATTATTTGAGGCTCAAAATACTTTCTTAGCTAAGTGAGGCTTGATTGAGGCTTACTTGGGTTTAATGAGGCTAGATTGAGGTTCGATGAGGCTAGATATTATGATCCGGGTAATCATTCGAAATATTCTTAATTTTTTAAAAAACTGATTTTTATTTATTCGATAGTTTTCGAAATTTTTGAAAAATTTGAGTTATTTCTGAATTTTTTATAAGTCATCAAAAATGAGAATAATTTAATATTTAAAATTATAATCAAGTTTTTTCATTAAAATCGAATAATTTGATTCATTCGATTCAAACAATACTCGCACAACCCTTTTAATTAGTCGTAGGAATCCGTATATAATACTGTAACAATATAAATTATTGGGTAATTAGAGTTTATAGATGATGGTGTGCATTATTAATTTTAAATTAAATAAAGCATGTTTCAATTTCTGTGGGTTATAACTTTTAATTGATTAATCGTTTGGCATTATAATGAACCATTTGGTATGAGGGAATAATAATTTATAAATTGATAAGCTTAATGAGCTTATAAATTTTAAATTGTTAATAACATTACAGAGATTTATTGTTATTTGCTATTGACAATTGCTTATTTATTAACATTCTGAACAAGTTGATTGTAACTGAAATAAAGGGAAAAATTGAACGTTTATAGATCTTGAAGCTGTCTAGACGGATTTCAAGTGATGTAAAAGGCTGAAACAATTGGAAAAAATGAGACAATTGTCTTCTTTTGTATACCTTTTTTTCTTTTTAATGGATTATTAGTATTCTTGTATTTTCAGATACATTTGATTTTAAATCAATGTTCAAATTACGATAACTCGCAAACTATCGAGTTTACGTAAAAATATGTAGGAATATTTTTTTAAGGAAATTTAATTCTCTACAAATTTCATTCTATACATTTTCACTGTATCTGTGATCATTTCGCTAGAATTTTGATTTAAAAGATTGAATATAGTTAATTACGAAAAAGAATTCAATTATAAAACTGATTTCATTTTTGAATTAGAATTATAATAAAAAAACTATTATTTGCACGATAATAATGTACCGAAATAATTTTATAGGGAACTTTATCTATAAAAAAAGCAAATGTAATTTCTTATGTAAATTGAATTGCTTAGACGGTCTTTTAGTTTCAAATATAAGATAAAAATGTCGTACACATTTTAGTTAAATTCTGATGCTAAATAACTTTTAAACTGTCAAGTTAATTGGAAATTGTGTAAGAATATTATTTGTAGAAAATTTAATTCTCTATAAATTTGATTCTATACATTTTTGCTGTATTTTTGATAGTTTACACAATTTTGAATTAAATAATTTAATATAACCGTGAAAATATCATCGATGATAAGCATATATTAAAAAATATATGTTACAGATATAAATATGACAAATATATATGTGACAATACATGAAATTTTATGTGGAACGATATATATATTTTGCCCGATTTTATTATATTTGTATAAGGTAAATGACCCTGTTGTTGACCATGACCCTGTTTCTGACCTTTTCAACTTTTTTCTAACTTACTTAAAAAACTATAACTTTAATGAGAAAATTGATTTTTTCTTAATTTATAATAATCTATTTTGAGCCTAATTAATGACAATTTAAAAAACATAAAAATTATTAACTGAATAAAAAAAAATGATTTAGTCGTAAGTGGCTGAGGAAGCCATTTTTTAAGTGTAGTCTAAACAGCTGACATTGAAAGGTGCGACAATTGAATCTGTGCACTAATTATCATGTCAGTAAAGAAATTCAATTAAAAATGTATGGATAGATCAATATTTAATTAAAATTCATTTTAATATACGTATAAAACATATTAACATGAGTTTTGTTGCTAAAATTTGAAGGTCAATAACTAGGCTCAATTTTAAAGGTGTGATGAAGTTGTTGACCCTCACACTCTAACCTACTACGAACGAGGTTATCTATTTAATTACATGTCTATAAAATGTAAAAATAACAATATTCATAATTTTATTAAATTTTTTTTAAATATTTTTAATAATACAGGTATAAATTGACATTTAATATTCATTTTTATGAATAAAAGATTATATTTAGATCTTGAAAGTATATTTTTGGAGTGATGAATTGGAGGAAAAAAAAAATAAACCAAAGTAGTTTTAACAAATGATTTTAATTTTTTCATTTCTGTAGTGTTTTATAGCATGATTAATTATTTATATTTTAAGTATTTAAAAAAACTTTGTATTTGTTATAAAAAATATTTAATTTATCCATCTAAACAACAATTTTAGTTTATTCAAACTTAGTAAGTACTTCATAATCATGGCTTAATGTGAGGGTCAGAAACTGCGACCTGAAGAATTCCGACGGTCAGAAACTGGGTCACCAGAAGTCAATTTTTAAAACCTTAATTTAAATTATTAATCAATTCAAATAATTATTTTACGCATAAGATTTTATTTGACAAATCCTAAACTAGTTGATAAAATTTCTTTTTTCTCATTAAGTTAAATCTTACATTAACTATTATAGTATAACCTCAACTAGCACTTTTAAAAGGTCAGAAACTGGGCCCCTTACCTTATATGTTTTTTTCTTATATGATTTCATATATTTCCGTTTAACTTCAATATATTATTAATATATGAAAATAAATAAGAATACATAGGGGAAGGGGGGTCCATTTTGCCCCCTCCCCTCCCCATTCCTTTATATAATTTATTCATATATGTTTTATGTACTATGTATTTAACTTTATATATATTTTTCGATATATAGTACTATATAAGTCTCCCCATAGATGTCTCTCTCCCTCTCTCTTTGATAAGATTCAAACATCGTATTCAGAATATGTATACAAGTATGCTAGCTTACAAACTTACATGTATAATTAGCAATATATGTAATACATATACCTGCTCACTTATATGTTTACATATATTAATTATATTAAAACCTACTATTTTATATATAATGAGTTATATATGTAGTATACGGCTTCCATAGGTACAGATATACGAAAATATATATCGTTTTTGACCACTTATATTTTTCCATATTTATTAATATATTTATCTATATATATTTATCATATGTAGAATTTTTCCATGGGAATAAATGCAAAAAAATCGGTCTGTCGGTTGACCCTGCGGGCCAGCCCCAAAACTTCCCGCTGTTTTCGAGCTCAAGGAAATCGAAAATATTAATGAGACTATATTTTCGAGCTCGAAAATCTAATTGCATGCGATTGTTTTTTTATGAGTTTTTCAAACTCTAACAAGTTATGCTTTATGCTAAAGTTTAAAAGTTTAAGAATCGAAAATCATTAATGGACAAGCGGTTTTTAAATATTAACTCCCGATTATGTGAAATAAAATATATATGTTGATGCAGAAATCAATGTCAGTGATCAAAATCAAGATTCGAATGAGTTTTGGCTTAGGTCAGAGCAATAATATATAAAATATCGGAGAAATTCATTAAAAACGGTGTTTTTTCAATTTTTTCGTTAATAATATGGTCTAAACAAAAGAACAAGTTTAACGGCATTATACGATGATCAAAAGAGACCATAAAGAGGAAAAGTTTGTGAGATTTTAGACACATTTTAGTACAGTACATTTTGATTTATCTGGAAAAAATAACATAGAATGTTATTTCTTTAACTTTTCAACACTGATATCTTTTGAACTAATTAACCAATTTTGACGTTTGAGGTGGCAATAGGCGCGTTTTATTGAATTCTAGAGCTGATTAAAATTTAAAAGCGATCGATTCAGCCGTCTTGAAGATATTTGAAAAAAACCGTTTTTTACCATTTCTTTCTCCAACGATATCTCCCGAACAAATTAACCGATTGAGATGTTTAAGGCGGCATTCGACGCGTTTTATTGAGTTCTAGAGCTGATTAGATTTTGAAGTCGATCGTTCAATTCGTTTCTGAGAAATCAATAAAAAACTAAAAAAAAAAATTTTTTTTTTTTCGTAATTCGCCAATATTTTCGAGTCTACTTGATCAAACGATCTGAAATTTTCAGGAAAGTTGACGGCTAACAAGCTCTTTCAATCGCCGCCTTAAACATCCAAATCGATTCATTAGTTAAAAAGTTATAGACCATTCACACACATACATACACACACACACACACACACACACACACACACACACACACACACACATACATACATACAGACACTCGGACATCATTCTGAAAATAGTCAGAATAGCTTCCTAGGACCTCAAAACGTCGACATTTGATGAAAACTCGATTTTCGAAAATCGGGGTGAAAACAATAACTTCCCGAAATTTTTGAAAATCATCGATTTTCTAAGCGGGAAGTTAAAAAACGATTGACGTAGAAATTTTTTGTTATCCTGAAATTGAAATTCAGGTAAAATTATTACGAGTGCAAGAATGCATTGGAACGATTCAATAGAGAACTCAATTTTCCCCAAAAAAGCTTTTCATTACTTGCAACATAAATTTAATAGTTCCGAAGATATTTTAATTAAAAACGCGAAATAAAAAAAATTTGTATAAAAGTTTATTTTCATTGAAATTTAATTGAAATTTAAATTAAAATTTCTTGTGCATTATCAAGTAAAATCATAGAAACATAAAAATATTTTTTTTTAGTGAATTTCATTCTTTACAAAGTTGTTTCTATACAATTACATTGTATGTTTTATAATTTAGCAGACATTTTAATTTCAAGCATTCCATTCATGAATTCATAAAATGTTTAACATTTAATTATTTATTTATTTGAATTTTTGTTACTATTTAAAAGTAAATACACAAGACTAATGAGAAAAAAATTAAATTTACTGGATAAGGAAATTTAGTATCATTTAAATAATTTATCTCAAACAAGATTTAACGAGATGGAAATAAAGTAAAATAAAAAAAAAAATGTCACCGTTTAATTCACTATTTCATGGTCGTTTTTTTTTCTGCATTTCACCTTCTATAAAACACCTAAGCTCAGCTGACTCACTTTTTAACGCTTGAGAACATCTTTTACAATTTTATTTTCTCAGCACCGTCTTTACGCTCGTGTGAATTTTGTTTTTTTTTTTTTTATTTCTCTTTGTCAATTATTTTTACAATTTCGATAAAAAATATTAGTATATTCACTGATAGAATGGTTTAAGTGCAATAAATTACTATATATGTCTATTTAAAATTGATAGTATAAATTCGTTCATAAAAAAAAAAATTGGTAACGTTTGACGATTTGATTTTATACAAAATAAATATTTATTTATGGCCAACATAGATTTATTGATAGTCAATAAATATTTATTAACATTTAAAAAAATTTCGTTTGATGGAACAAAATATTTGTTCAAATAAATGATCCTTTTATGTTGATATAATTGGAAGCTACATGATTGGGATGACCTTATTAGTCTTAAAATTAAAAAAATTAAGTAATTTTTACTAAATTTGAAAAAAAAATTACAATCCGAGAAGTAATCTTGAAGCGTTAAAAAAAATCAAAACTTGTGTAAAACTCAAAGTAAAAATTACAACATATCATTTAGAACAATAATTTCTGTTGATTATAAAAATTACTGCATTGAAAATAAAATTTACTAGCGACAAATAAAAACTGTAATGTACCAATAATTTTTACTATTGTGCTAGGTAAATATTAGTTGACGCGCGTTGTGAAAGATGTATTCTGGCGAGTAATTTTTACAATTCAGATAGTAATTTTTACAATCTCAAATAGTAATTTTATCTCCCGGAGTAGCAATTTGTCTTACCGACATTCTAAAATGTCCAGTAGGGGAGAGTGGGGTCAATTGAATCAGGGGGCAATTGAACCAGTAAGCTTAAAAAATCGAAAAAAATATAAAAATGAGTTGTCCTCTTGGAATTATATTTTAATACACTAAACCTTAGTCTGATCAAAATTTCGAACCAATATGATGATTTAATTTTAAAAAATTCAAGTTTTTGTGTTTTTAGGTATCTGAACTTTGATTTCAGCTCTTGGCAAATTGTTTAATAACTTTTTAATTTTCAAATGAAATCTTAAAATTTTTTTTGTAATACCTTCTTACATATATTAGTCATAAGTTTCTAGCTTTACTTCTAGTAAAATAGTTCTTGAATATTTTTTTTTAAACTAATTATTGCAATAAAATCATATGGGGTCAATTGAACCAGTACTCTCAGGGAGGGTTGAACCACACGAATCACACTGTGGGCATCAGACATGCGCGCGCATCTTGACAGAATGTGAAAACAAGCTAAACTAACCAAGAAAAAAAATAATTATATTGACAGAAGTTTTAAAAGTGATTGTTATAATATATAACATTATATAAAATAATAAATATTATTAGAAGTGTTGTAATTTTAGTTTTAAGCTGTAATTAATAGTAAATTATTCATTAATGTCATTCGTTTGTGGTTCTAATACTCTTGGTTCAATTGTCCCCGACTAGTGGTTCAATTGCCCCCGCAAAGGGAACGATTGAACCATTTGACACAGTTGTACAATTTCGTATTTATTAAAAATTTTCATCATTCGTAAGTTATGAGAAATGATAGTCTATATAATAAATTATAATTTTGTAAAAAAAAAAGGTATCCTTTAGCTTTTATTTATATAAAAAAAAAATGACAGAGTATTTTTGGTTCAATTGACCCCACTCTCCCCTGCCTACGTAGAATTACATTGGAGATGTAATATTTATCAACTACGAAACAAAAATTCCGACTGGTGTGCTAACTTTTATTAATTCTAATAACAATTTCTACTTTTTGTAACATTCAACTATTTTTATATGAATAAGTAAATATTGATTTTTTCCAAGCGAAAATTTAACGAAGCTCTATTGTTATTATTATGATAAGTGAAAATTACAATCTAGATAGTAATAATTGAAATAAAATATTAATTTTCAACAAATCACCGTCATTTTTTGCGGATTGTAATTTTTTATTTGAGATAGCAAATTTTTTATTGCGATTGTGATTATTATTTAATTTTGACCTCCATTTTTCTCCGTGTACATTATTTGTTTCTTAAATCAAAAAAATTTTTATATGGAGAAAATTGTTCATTTAAATTCCCGAAAAATTTATTGATTTAAATTAGTCGTCTGTTTGCCAAAATAATTTTTTTTTGGTAAAATATTATTTCCAATATCAAGAAATGATGTTATTGCAAATTTACAATGGAATAATTTCTCAGCACAAGAACATCTACTCTTACATAAAGTTAATTTTTTTCTCAGCGTGTAAAAAAAATATAGTCACTATATTCACTATTTCAAATTTCGAGAACTGATAGCAAGCATAATTTTTTTCAATTTTATGTAATGATTGTAAAACTAGAGAATTTATTCTCTAATTTCATAAAAAATGTATTTATAGATATTAGAGACAAATCGAATTTTATTTCATATAAAATATATTATGGTAAATTTCAATAAGTATATCAAAGTAACATGGTACGAACATTAGAGTAGATGATTAAATATTTGTTTAGCCTTCAGCTCGACATCTAGAGTTAGTTGAGTTAGTTGTTTCGTGTGTTTACACCACATAGATAGTTACCACATCAATAGTTTCCACTTTGGAAATTCGTCATCCATATACACAAGTTTAAACAAGCTCAATACTCTTGACGATATAACTGCAAGTGATTTGATAAACAATTTCGTCTAAATATAAACAACTTAACGGTCAGAATTTGAACTACAAGTAGATACAAATAAAATAATCAGCTTAAAATAGCTAATCCAAGTATACGCTTAAAGTTTTTTTTTGTTACACTTGTTCGGAAAATTTAATTTTTTAAAGCTGCAGAGTGTTCTGTAAGTATCCGATTACCGGTTACCTACTTTATCGTTCACTTTGCGGCCTTCACAGTATACTTTTTTTATTCTACTAGACGAAAACAGATAACAAGACTTGGCTTCAGTTCGCGCGTCAAACTTTACGCACGTTATTGGGGGTGTGTGAGTAGTTCGAACTTACGAATTATTTGTATCGAATCGAGCTATTCGATTCGGGTAGTTCGAAAAATTCAAATTATTCGAAAGTTGTGGAACTATTCATAATTTTTTAAATAATTCAAAACTGGAATATTCGTAAATTCTCGAATTATTCAAAAATTTACGATTAATTCCAAAATTTTATTTTAAACTTGAAATTGTAATAGTTTTTCCAACAATTCGAATTTTTGTCAAAGTTAAATAGAGCTTAGACACAAATCTACACTATGAAATATTCCCACCAAAATTTACTATGGGTGCTTAGTAACACTGGACTATAAGAAAACTGGTACAAAATTTACAAGTGTCCCATGGTAAACGTATGCGCATAGGCTACATTCGTGTAGTCTGCGCATACGTTTACTATGCGCATATGCCACAATTCTGTAGTCTGCGCATACGTTTACAACACTGTGGAAAATTTCCAACAAATTTTACTATGGGTGCATTGTAACACCGGACCATAAGAAAACTAGTACAAAATTTACAAGTGTCCCATACTAAACGGTATGCGCAGACGACACGATTGGGACCTATGCGCATACGTTTACTATGGGACGTAAATTCTGTACCATTTTTCTTATTGCCCGGTGTTGCTATGCACCTATAGTAAAATTTATCAATAATTTTTTACAGTGTACAAAATAATTATTTTTGTTTATTTTAAAAACTAAACTTTCCATTAAATAAAAATTGAATATTCGAAAACTGATTAGAATTTTCTTGATTTTAATCAAGTAATTTGAGAAGTTACGAATAATTCAAAAATTTTCGGATAGTTCTAAAATTGACGAATAATTTAAAGTTACAAATAATTTGAATTATTCGATTTGATTCGCATGCCCCTACTCATTATCGTAAACACGCTCCATGAACCTTAGACTCATGTCGCAAGATTGGAAATGTCAGTAAATTGTTGTTTTACGGCCAAATCTAAATATCTATTATGGTAATAATTGTCATCAGTATACTATATATAGTATTAGTTCAAGAGCCTTAGAGGAACGGTGAGGTAGACAAATTTGAAACGTTTTGAAATTTTGTGGCGGTGTTCGAATCAATCAAGGAAAAAACTCTGTGCGACTAATTTTTGTAAAGGATCAGATTATCCAAATTCAAAATTTGAAGGGAAAGAATCACAGAAACTGTGTACTAAATTTCAAATCAAAATATTTAGGACTATAAGTAATGAATTTTTAAAGTCAAAATCGCAAATTCATAAACAAAGGACCATATCTATAACAATTCTTGATATTTTCATTTAGTTATACACATTTTTGTTTGGAACAAAAATACGATTATTTTAAACTCTGGCTGAGCTAGATAGCTTGATTTGCAAAAAAAGTTATTGCAAAAACACTTTTTTTCACAGGTTTTTTACTTCTACGGAAAAAGTCATAGCGTAAAAAAATTAATTGGTGAATACTCAAAAAAAAATTAAATTTCAATGTTATATCTTTACAATATCATTTTTTTTGCAAATATCTATTATTTTCAACTTTTAATCCAAGCGAGTTTTTCGATCAACTCTGCGGACTAGTTTTGAACAGCATAAAGAGAAATCAAAATTCTAAATAAATTGGAGATGCGAATACACAATAGTGGTTGATCTGTTATGAAATGCTCAAATATGCATTTATTAGGGGGTGTCATTTCAGAGCAACAAAAAATAAATTTTCGCGCAAGAAAAAAAATTCTATGTCGATTACAGACCTAGCTCATAGAAAAAATCGATTTCCTGTTTGAATAACACCGGAAAATTTTATTTTCAACTTTGAGTATTTTTAACTCGTTAACTAATCAATAGATCGAATAGACTATCATATAATTTTGTAGGAAATTATACGCGCTACAAAAAAGGTCTCTTATCATTTTTTGATAGATCTACCTGTTCAAAAGTTATTGGAGTTCGAACTTGAGCTCTAGTAAATTTCGAAATCTTTTTACTTTTCCGGTGAAACTATCAGACATCGCAAAATGTCATAGGATCTTTTTTATTGGAAATTTTATTCTCTACAAATTGTAATGAATAAAATTTTTTCAAATTCCGTATTGTTTTCTAGTTATTTTCATTTTAATGTTGAGCTCTTTAAGTCGATCAGAACACTACTTTTTTAAGAGCTTGAAATTAAAATAAAAATAACATGTATATATTGGGTGTGCAATCACTAGTGTCGTAACATTGAAATTAGTTTTAATAGTAGCACCAAAATAATATCCTAATTAAGCAACATTTTCATTTTAACGTGAGTATATTTGAGGTGCGCATATTTGGATTTCCCAACTTTTTAAAAGCTACAAAATCTTTTTCATCTGAAGTTGGCGTCTCTCGACCGGCTGTTAGGATAATATCACCATTCCCCTTCTTTAACTAATTAGACATGACTTTTATAACTTTTCTGTAACTATAACTTCCAAAGGAATTAAAAATTACTGACTTGGCGAAATTTGGTGACTTATTAAGCTTGACTGTATTAACATAATTATAACTTCAAACTATTTTGAATCATTATCGATTTAATTTATATAATAAAATATATATTATAAATATAAATCTGATTAAAAAATAAATCGTCACTGCTGTAATAATTTTTTAATTGTAACTATTGAATAACGTAGTGGCGTAATCAATGAATAATGAAGTTGAAAATGAAATGATGAGAGACCGGAAGACAATAAAGAGGATTTTGAATAGGAAGACTTATGAGTTTAATTATTATTCATCAGACGTTTGAGATACTGAATTATTTAATTACAAGCTATGGCTTTATCTTTTAATCTGTAATCCTCACTGCGGTGATTGCTCACAAACCAAAAGTCAAAATGTTGTTTCTGTCGATGAAATTAATTTTCATTTAAATTATCAACTTTTTTTTAGAAATTTCATTTTGAGTTCTCAATTTTGAAAAAAGTCCAATTTAAAACTTATTTTTTAATTCAATGTTTTTATGCAAACATAAAAAGCGAATTCTACTTCTAGAATTGGATTCCATATTAATCATAAAAATTTTCCTTATAAGACATTCAAAAAAGGCGGGAATTGTTTTGAACATAGACCGTTCCCATAATATCCCGTATAAAAAAAAACCATATATTGTCGATAATATATAAAAAAATCGGTCTGTCGGTTGACCCTGCGGGCCAGCCCCAAAACTTCCCGCTGTTTTCGAGCTCAAGGAAATCGAAAAT
The DNA here is from genome assembly GCA_030273425.1 of Microplitis manilae. Classification (NCBI taxonomy): domain Eukaryota; kingdom Metazoa; phylum Arthropoda; class Insecta; order Hymenoptera; family Braconidae; genus Microplitis; species Microplitis manilae. Next base: position 4,662,546 of record CP092724.1, read on the forward strand.
ATTAATGAAACTATATTTTCGAGCTCGAAAATCTAATTGCATGCGATTGTTTTTTTATGAGTTTTTCAAACTTTAACAAGTTATGCTTTATGCTAAAGTTTAAAAGTTTATGAATCGAAAATCATTAATGGACAAGCGGTTTTTAAATATTAACTCCCGATTATGTGAAATAAAATATATATGTTGAGGCAGAAATCAATGTCAGTGATCAAAATCAAGATTCGAATGAGTTTTGGCTTAGGTCAGAGCAATAATATATAAAATATCGGAGAAATTCATTAAAAACGGTGTTTTTTCAATTTTTTCGTTGATAATATGGTTTAAACAAAAGAACAAGTTTAACGGCATTATACGATGATCAAAAGAGACTATAAAGAGGAAAAGTTTGTGAGATTTTAGACACATTTTAGTATAGTACATTTTGATTTATCTGGAAAAAATAACATAGAATGTTATTTTTTTAACTTTTCAACACTGATATCTTTTGAACTAATTAACCAATTTTGACGTTTAAGGTGGCAATAGGCGCGTTTTATTGAATTCTAGAGCTGATTAAAATTTGAAAGCGATCGATTCAGCCGTCTTGAAGATATTTGAAAAAAACCGTTTTTTACCATTTCTTTCTCCAACGATATCTCCCGAACAAATTAACCGATTGAGATGTTTAAGGCGGCATTCGACGCGTTTTATTGAGTTCTAGAGCTGATTAGATTTTGAAGTCGATCGTTCAATTCGTTTCTGAGAAATCAATAAAAAAATAAAAAAAAAATTTTTTTTCGTAATTGGCCAATATTTTCGAGTCTACTTGATCGAACGATCTGAAATTTTCAGGAAAGTTGACGGCTAACAAACTCTTTCAATCGCCGCCTCAAACATCCAAATCGATTCATTAGTTAAAAAGTTATAGACCATTCACACACATACATACACACACACACACACACACACACACACACACACACACACACACACACACACACACACACATACATACATACAGACACTCGGACATCATTCTGAAAATAGTCAGAATAGCTTCCTAGGACCTCAAAACGTCGACATTTGATGAAAACTCGATTTTCGAAAATCGGGGTGAAAACAATAACTTCCCGAAATTTTTGAAAATTATCGATTTTCTAAGCGGGAAGTTAAAAATATATGGTAAATAACTGAACATGTATGGTGGCAAAATTATTAATATTGATTAATATATGATTAATCATATATAATAATTTATACGTTTAATATTATAATAATCCATATCATTTATAATATGTGTGATTATATACATGTGATATTGTATCAAAAATTATATGTCCGTTTTATATATTAACTTATAACGTAAAATATATGTTTCATATTATAAATTAATTAATAATTTCAATATTATTATAATCCATGTAATATATAATATATGTAATTGTATACATAGGATATTACATCTCGAATTATATTCTCGTTTTATATATAAACTTATAATTTCAATATTATAATAATTTCGATATTATTATACATGTATAAATAATTTAAGATAAACATTCATACACAGTAAAAAACGAATCGTCAAAGTGTAAAAAAAAGCGTATGTTAAAATTCTGAGTGTTGAATTTTCAACACTTTTGTGTGTCAATTTAACATACAATATTTATCTTGTTTCAACTGTCGCAATCGATTGATTTTTTAACCCACAAAAATGTTATTTTATACCAGAGTAACACTTTTTATGTGTTACTGTGAAATCAACACACAAAATATGTTAAAAATAATATCGACCATCACAAAAGAATTCTCACAAAATTTCAAGTAAAAATGACGTATTTAAAATATCGCCTGTTTAATTTGCAATCGTTTTTAAAATACATAACCTGAACTTTTAAATTAATGTTGATGAAATATAATTATTTTTTTTGATATTAAAATAATGATTTTATTTTTGTTATTGTGACAGAATTTATAGTAATTTTTTTATACATATTTGAATATTGAAGATAAATAATAGATGATATTATATATATTGAACAATATGTGATATTATTATTACTATTTTTTTTTTATTTTTAGTTTTTTATTTATATTATTATTACTAATATTATTGTTATTTTTAATATTTGATTGCTGAAGAATCAATTACTACAGTTAATTCATTGATTTTAACTTTACATTAAATAATGTGAAAAAGATTTTTAAGAAGTGTCCAAGTAACACAAAAGCGTACGTCAAATTCAACACTCTTCAAGTATTGCAAATAACATATAAGTGTGTTAAAATTGAAGGTTACGTTTTCGAAGATTTTGACACTCATAACGTGTTACTTTTAACATAAACGAGTGTAGCTGTTTCAAAACAAACGACGTACGCTGGAATAACATATAAATAAGTGTCAATCGATCGTTTTACAAACAGCAAGTGTCAATTTCGACGAATCCTTTTTTACTGTGTACCAGAACTTAAAGGAACAAAAAAATATAAATAATTGTAGCTATCATGTAACTACATGAAAATACTAAAAATATCATAGCTTACATCATATATCAATAGGTATATAAATCTATCATATATTTAAATACATATATGTTTACATATATTTGTGCAAATATATGTAAACATATATCTATATAAATATATATTTACATACATTTATACAAATTTATGTGAACATATATTTATATAATTATATATTTACATGTATAAATATTATATGTCAGTCATATAATTAAATCATATACCTTATCATATAACTTAAAGTACATTATAAAATATTATAAGCAATACTTGTAAGTTATCATGTAAAAAAAATATATTACCGGTATATATGTTGCAAATTATAAAATCATATAATATTTCAGCAAAATTTTGTATATGGCTCCATATATGACTTCTTATAATTCCATATAATTTATCATATATTTTGAATTATACTGAAGCTCATACATTGCTTTTTCATACGGGATATGGGAACCATTTTTCCATGATGCATTTGAACCATTTCCAGAAAATAGTGCGAATAATTTTCATGCATTGTTAAATGATTCTCATACTTATATATACATTTTCAAAAATTACGAGTATATCTCCTATAATATATAGTAATGGCTCCTATAAACACATGGAAGTAATTTCCATCCATTATGAATGAATAAATAGTTCCTACACGGAAAAAACGAGTCTGTCAAAATAACAGTTAAAACTGTCGAATTGACAGATTTGCCGCTGTCAACCCAAAACTGTCAATTTAACAAATTTGGAAATGTTATTTTCACATTATGGAAACTGTCAATCTGAAACTGTCAATTTGACAGTTTTTCGGTGTAATAATCACATTCAAAAAATGCAAAATTCAGTAAAAAAAAAAAGTGTGGAATTTATATTAAAGCAATAATTGAAATTGTTTTTAATGAGTAAAAATTATACATTTCGTAAAATGTAAACAGCACATCCAAAAATATTCTAAAAATTGAAGTTTTAATTAAAAAAATTAGGTATTTATGTAAAATAATTGTTCAAATCTGCAAACAATAGAAAGTAAAAACCATTAAGATACATATAGGGGGGGGGGGGCAAAACGGGGTACCCCCGAAATTTTATAAAAAAAAAAAAGTTTTTTTTTTTTCATCTAATTTCTATAAATCCGATATATTTGTGTACTTTTACCCTTACGCATGACACCTGGGGCAATATAGACCAGCCGAAAATTCGGAGAAAATGATTTTTTTTAATTTTTATCGTCAAACTCAAAAAAATTCAATATATTAATCCATTTTTCAGCTGATTTTTTATAGCTGGGGGAAAATTAGCCACTAACAATATCCAAAAATAATGATTTATTTTCTTAACTGATTAAATTATTTAAATAATGCAAGATAATTTGTAATCTGTAAAAAATTAAAAACCACGTTCTTTGGGTTCAAAATAATTCATACGAATGAAATTTGGTTTGTAAATTTTATATAACTTTGTAATCAACTTTTTACAAATTATTTTTATGAATTTGACAGTTTTTATCTGTAAATTTGACATATTATGGTTATGTTAATTTCACAGATTATATCTGTTAATTTAACAGTTTTTCTTTGTAAATCTAACAAATTCTATCCATGTCATTTTGACATTCCCATATCTGTCATTTCCACATATTATTTTTTTCCGTGTATAATGTGTCGGTCATTTTCCATTAATTTTCTCTCCGTATATTCTCGACTGATGCCTGTATATATTATAACGAATTCAAATATTTGCAATTAAATTTATTCTGTCTACACAACATTCACAGTCCAATAGCATTTGGTATCGGTATTTATTTATTTATTTATTTCCATTAGATAATTGCAGCGCGACCTATTTATCGTGTTGTTTATTTATCGGACTACTCAATTATTAAAATACTTTTGTGTGAAAAGGGTTTCCCGCATCAAAACAATCTCTGTAAACTTTCAGTCAGGCTTAATTATAAATTTAAAATTGAAAAAAAAGTGTGAGGTAAAACTCCGTTAGGGAAAGTCACCGAGCTTTACATCCTCTTTAAATATTTAAATTATTTTTTCATGCTCTGATTCGAGAAATAACGTTTATTTCTAAAATATTATATTACTGTGGTTATTATGATATTTAAACGACTTTGTTTGAAATGCGGTTACATTTCAAAAGAAGTAACTGAATTGCTGATAATATTGTGAGTCGACAAAGTTATAAAATGCTACAACATAGCTATTGTTGGTTATTTATTATATTAAATTTCAAAGGGAATATTTTCAACGTTTTTGTAACTTTGTAAAAAATAAAAAAATACAATTTATTTATTGCTTAAATACTATAAAAAAATTAAATGGTGTAACAATGAGATTAGTTAAAAATTTATAAAGAATTAACATTAATATGAATTTATACATGAATAATTACAAAATTTATAATGAATGCATCATATGCAAATATCTTATTGTCTTGTCTGCACAATAGCTTACTCACGTGTACCTAACTAGATACTCATGAATCAAGAGCATCAATTCACTGTCTGATGCACGTGTGCTTTAATTTATTGCATAATATCTTATTCTTAACCATTTAATTTTATAATTTATATTTAAACAAACATAACACCTTTCAGGTAGATTTCTTTAGAAATCGTACTATTGCAATGTGTCTCATCATAGAATATAAAGGAATTTTGCCACCATATCTCTTATTTGACTTACTAGAGTCAAAAAATACTATTCACTCAAAAGTTTATATGTATGTTGCAGACAGATCGTGAAATTAGACAGTTCATGAACTGTCTAGTCATTTCATGAACTGCAGTCAGATCGTGTAATATTCCAGAATTACATGAAATGTCTAAATTTTTTAGACAGTTCATAAAATGTCTCATAGCTGTTTTGCCGATCATGTAATATGCGATATTACGTGCTTTGTCATCACCATGGCGCCCGCAATTCTTAACGAATCTTCATGAAATTTTATACACTTATTCATTGGACACTTACCTTGATCAATTTTCAAGATGAGCCCAATCGGTAGATTAGTTTGCAAGGTGTGATTATTAGAACATTTTTTTTAATTTTCCTAAAAATGAATTTTCTGGCTTTATCCTTTAATAACCTTCAAATCGGAAGTGATAACTTAATTTTGTACAATGTATCTTAAAGTTCGTACGATTAGCTTTACTTTTCACTATATTACTTGTTTTCTTAAAAGGCCTTTCTAACAATTTGATGATTTCGAAAATTTCACAAATAATTAAAAAAGCTTATTTTTGCAGCTTAGTCATCTTATAACTTTTTAATGATTCATGTCATAGCTTATAAATTAAGTATTAATGACACTATTGTAGCCTTATTGTATTTTAACAAGAAATCCACCTTTCCGGATAAGGCTGGATGGCTCTTTTTTGTATTTTTATTTTAATTCATCCTTTATTGCACTGCAAAATAAACTGGCGTAAGTCCGCGTTATCTCAGTGTTAAGGTTATCAGTATTAAATTGAACCCATAAACGGTATCAAAATAACACCGGTAGAGGTGTTTACATTTTTTCCAGTAATAAGCGGATCAGTATATTTATATATTTACAGTAAACAGATATATTAGCAAAGATAATTTAATCCTGGATTAATCAAATCTTGAACAATAAAACTGGTCCTAAATTATTAGTCATAAAGTACAAAATCATGTGAGGGAATCTATCTTAAAACAGTCACTTCTAATTGGGATTGTAGGTAATCAAACTCTGGATAAGCGGGATCTAGGTGAACGTAATATAGGTAATAACAATTCTGTCCAATAAACTTCTGTCTCAATGACACCTACCCAATCCATCGGGGTGTATGTGTGTAGGTGCGCGCGCACGTGTGTGCGTCTACATAAATATGTGTGAAAAGCCTCAAAATATACTATACGATCATCAGAGTAACTATTACTCACTTTTCTTTGCCTATTATTCAACATTTCTTTTATTATGTGTTTTCTATACATCTATGACTTATTCATTCTTGAAGATTTTTCTTCGATCACTATTTATTTGAAAATGAAAAAAATGTAGTGACTCTTTTCTTGGAGTATACTATAAAGTGTATTAGCCAACCGTGAATAATAAATGCAAGCTCAGCTTCAATTTCTATAAACAAGTAAGAACTGCTTATCGCGATGAAAAAGAAATAAAGTGTAGTGTTCAGAAACATTTCTAGTAATGCTAGTGATAGATATTTATCATTATTACAATCAAATGTGTAGTTAGATAACCAATAGTAGATTGTTGTAGCAAAGGTAGTTCAATTTCCTATAAAAGAACTGTGAATTCAACAATACTATTTGGTTATGGCATCGATACTCGATATTGCTGTTTTAACGATTCATATAGCTATATTATAGCGACCCAGATTGTTAATATAGCAAATTATTCCGGGTTGAAAAATTCGATGTTTTATTTTAATGTTAAAATTCGAACTAATTTTAATTGAATAAAATTTTCTTCATGAAAGCTATTCCGAAACTTGAACTTTTAATCCTTATTTAGCCAGTCGTCATTATAGCTAATTTCAGGCAACTATCGGGGCAAACTGTGACCTATACTTAAATTACTAACTCAATAAATTAATGGGTTAAGGCAATTTTGATTTCAGCCCGCTAAAGCTAAATTTCCAGTTATTTTAATCTTGTCAACATGTAAATTGTTTGTTACAAATTTCAGGCTTCTCTATCATATTCTTAATGCCAAAATAACAGACAACTTCCATTCAAAAGTAAATCAAAATTTATCTTGATTGTAATTCATGATTCAAACAAACGCCAAACATCCCACATCATTAACTTGTTCCAGCTGGCCTCAAACATTGAAACTTGGAGTTTCGAATAGGTTATAGGGGATTCTTACAGAAAATACAGGAAACCGGTTGTTAATCGGTAGCTTCTACCGATTATTTTTTTCTGTGTACTGCAAGTAGCGAAATGAACTTTTGATTGTTAAGTACATAAACAACCCGGATATTTTGTTTAATTTATTTTTTAAATTTTTACCATTAGACTATGCTCATCTTGAGATTTTCGACCTTACACCTGGTGGTCCAACATTGAACGTCCTGTAACTCAAAAAGTATGGAGATTAGAAAAAAAAGTTTTGAACAAAAGTTGTAGAGAATAAAGTGATCTTTAAAAATAGACAAATGCATTTCATCAATTAATCCAATATTTTAAAAGTGATTGGCTGAAATAGAAAAACTGGTTCATTAAATAAACCATAAATCGTAAACGGTAAGTTTTACAAAAAAGTTTACAGGAAACAAAATATGCAAAATTTCATTCTCTAGAATAATGGTCTTGATAACTTTCGCCCTAAAGTGCATAGTTTCCGAGATATCAGCCAAAAACTTTCGAGATTGCGATCGAAGCTCCACCTGGATCTGTCAGCATTTTGTGATTTTATGGTCAGTAAGTGACCCTTAACCAAAAAAAAAAAATAAAATTGGATCGAAAATTTAGTGTGAGGTTAGATGCTTTATTTACTGGCCTATTATGAAAAATCTAACGAGTGACACAGGATGAAACATAAATGCAGGCACGGGTGACGTCAGCCCTCACCATCGGCCAGGAAGACAATTATCCTGATTTGCATTCATATTGTTTCATCCCTTGTCATTCAATATACTTAATATATTCGTACGTAGCTTGCCTGTAAAATTTATTCAAATTTCGTTTACTAGTTCATATTTACACTGGTTTTGAATTCTCTTTCATAGTTTTTAAATCTGTATTTAGTCGTCTCTAGGGCAAAAGTAATAATATTCTTATAAAACATTAATTACAATCATTATTTTTATTATGATCATGGAATTTCCATGGCGAATAAATATGAAAAATTCTTCAAATACAAATTTTTGAAAATTTTGTTCTGTCGAATGCTTATAATTAAAATTTTTTTTAATTCTGGGTAAAATAGATCAGTAAGTTTAAGAAAATATCAATCAGACTAAAAACAGATTAAATTTTCCAACCCAGTATGATTACTGTAATCCAACAGCATTAACCTTATAGCAACATCAGTAGATTTCATAGAAATCTAACTATTGTATTTATCTTCATAGCACGACTTGCCTAGAATTTTGCCCTAATAGATCTCAATTCATCGAGTAAGTTCCAAAAATAGCAATAGTTCAAAAGTTTATGTATGGAATGAAATTCGCTTTATCATATCTGAAGCTCCCGCAGTTCTTATCGGATCTTAACAAAACTTTGAACACTTATTATTTGGGTGATTACCTTAATCAAGTTCTAACATGAGCAAAATTATTAGATTAGTTCAGAAATCATGGCCATCTAATATTTTCAATAAAATAAAACAAATACTTGCATAACTTCTTTTCTAAATAACTTTTGAATGAAGAAATTTAGCTCGTTTCGTAGAAAACATTAAAACTAATGAAATAACGATAACTTCTTTTTTTTAATTTTTATCTCGTAGTTTTCATAAACTGTCAAAGTTACCGGACAGTTTTTCGTACTATCGTAATAATATTATCAGTATTTCTGTTGAAGTTTTTTATTAATATTAATTAAATTTCATATGTTTCTCTGTGCTATTACTTTAATAAACTTTGAAACTTTTGAAATCAAAGTTGGCTTATTTTAAAAATGGTGGCAATTTTTAATTTTAAATCTAAGAAAGATGCTTCTTTAATTATTTTTTAACTTCCCGCTAAGAAAATTGCAAATTTTCAAAAATTCGGGAAGTTATTGGTTTCAGTCCGATTTGTGAAAATCGAAATTCCAACAGATGCCGACGTTTTGAGGTCCTAGAAAGCTATTCTGACTAATTTCACGATGATGTCCGAGTGTATGTATGTAGGTATGTACGTACGTATGTAAATATCTATAACTTTTGAACGGATCAACCGATTTTGATCATCAAGGTGTCATTCGACGCAGTTTTTTAATATCTTGAAGCTGAAAAACAAATTGAGCTTGATCGGCAGGGCTCGTTCGGAGATATTCCAAAAATAAACTTTTTTCAAAAATGTTTTTTTTGGATAACTTTTTACGGGCTCGATGGATTAATTCCAAAATGGACTGGGCTCTGGAGATTCATAAGCCGCGTCGAATGCCACCTCAAACATCAAAATCGGTTAATTCTTTCAAGAGAAACCGTTGTCGAAAGAATTAAAAAAAAAAATTTTTTTTAGTATTTTGAAAATTTCTCAAAAATGACTTGATAAATCAATTTCAAAATTTAATCAGTTATAGAACTCAATGAAACGCGTCGACTGCCACCTTAAACGTCTCAATCGGTTTATTCGTTCGAGAGATATCGTTGTAGAAAAAATTGTAAAAAACGTTATTTTTTGAAAACAAAAGCATACAAAAGTATTTTCGAGCTCGAAGAGCTCGAAAATGTATCTACTACAATTTCTTGAGCTCAAGGAGCTCGAAATACGCGGGAAGTTTTGGGGCTGGCCCGCAGGGTCAACCGAAAGACCAATTTTTTTTCTTAGAGAGGGTCTGATAGTAAAGAAACATTGGAGGTATTTAAAGACGTCGTTTTGCCTGAAAATCAAGCTTTAATGTCTATTAGCAGCATTGCATCGAAGTATATTATTATTTCATAGCAACAATCAGTTTACATCGAAATAGTTCTGAATATTGGTACATTTTTTATTTTATATGGTTATAACGTGACCTGTAGTTTTGTAGGATCCATAAGTTAACTGATTAGGATTTTTATTCAACCAATCATTGTATTTATTATAAAGTTCATTACGCAAATCTCCGATGTATTCAATTTTAATGTAGGTGTCGAAACCAATAGTTAATTGTTGACGACGACTGAATGCTGGCAAAATTCCAACTAGTAAATCGTTGCCATCTAGTTTTGATTTGCATAATACGAAATTTCTGAATCGGTTGAAGTTAGTATTGTCCAACTGCAATAATAATCATTGTGAAATATAGTAGCTTATGCTACATGTGGACTAAGGAACGAATAATTTGACAATCATGTTGTCGCGACATGAGCGTAAGGCTTATGATGCATTGACATGACGAGTGTAGTGGTCGCTACGAGCTGTAGGATAGTAAGCGACAACCACACCAGTCATATGTCAATGTATCATAACCTTAAAGCAAAGGGCGCGATCAGAATTGTCATATTCGCTTCTTAGTCCACCTGTAGGATACATTATTTTTTGCAAACCCTACTATGAAAGTTCAATTTTCGAGAAGTCAAAAATTATAATTTTATTTTAAATCAAATTTTTCAAGGATGTTAAGTTGTCTATCGTATTCGATACATATCACATGAGCGACAAAAAGTAATGCATTGTCGCAACGTGTGGTGGCGTTTCACTCGCTTCTAGTACAATCACGTCGTTAGTTCTAGAGAGGAAAATTAAATAGAGTCACTGGTCGTGACATCTTATTACTACGTTAGTATAGTAAATTTAAAACTGTAAAGTTATAGGCTATTTAGCGCACAAGTGCGGTTAAGTAAAATGTATAGGCAAGGCCCCATAGGAAAAAAATATATATCCGGGATATATCCAGGCGAATCTGGATATATGCGACATATATTAAAATATATGTCGCATATATACAGATTCGCCCGGATATATCCGGATATATATTTTTTCCGTATGGGGCTGAATATATTTGGCGCTTCCGACACGACTTACAGCGCTCGGAAATTGAATTTTCAAAACAGGTGTTGCAAATAAATATAATTTCAAATCTAAAAAACACATTGACTTACATCTGATCGATAATGGCACCAGAAAGAACCATTTGAGAACATACAAGGACTAGTATAGATATCATATTGTCTAAATCCAGGCACTATGCAATCTGTGTAGTCCACGTCATTGGTATTATTCGGTAGATTAATCGATTCAGATTTTTCTCCAAAGTCATAAATATGATCGTATAAATACTGCGTAATTTCTTTCAGCAGCAATAGATTATCAGAAAATACCGGCTGGTTAGTTGTTATCATCGCGATATTTCGTTTAGATTCATTATATTTACTTGTTAAATCTTCATTATAAAATATATTGCTCATATTCACAGTTGCCACACGTTGATATGTGGTCAAACTATAGCCATAATTTATATAAATATCATAATAAGTTCTATTGTTATCACGAATCAGTGCGCTGTATAAAATTAAATCCATTTAGATAAAGTAATTAGATAAATTATTCAAAATAAGAATGTCTACTTACTTAGATACGCAATCAGCATCAGCAATAAAAGCTCGTGGTTTAATTGGCATAACATGACAAATGGTTTGTGCTTTGAAAGGAACGTAAATAGATATTTCCCACTTATTATAATATTTTGGTGGTGTTGGATATTCTTTTTTTAACATTGATCCGCTGCATGATATTATTGAAAGTAATGTTATCAATCCACTCATCTTCATCGTTACTTTAAGTGTTGAGATTTGTAAAAGTAGTAATAACTCCAAATAATCGAATGATTGAAGCTATATTTCAACTAGTAATTATACACTGGTGTTTTTGCGTCGTTAGTTCGAACAAAAGAATTTTGTTTTTTCAGGTCACGACATACTTTAATGTGTTTTTTATCATTTCTGAGAATTCGTGATATAAAAACTGATAAGAAAAAAATTAACTTGTTTTTTGAAAATTTTTAAATTTTATATATCATTCAATAATACGGCATAAATTTGACAGTTAACTGATTTAAAATGTTAAATTTTAGATGGACGGATTTTCGAATTATTGAGCAATCAGACGATGGCACTTGAGTGCCAGAAATTGACATTAAAAAATAAATATGTTTATTTATACTAGGAAACAGTTTTTTTCCAAATTGAGTTATTGAAAACAGCTAATATTCAAAAGGAGCGTGTTTTTATATCGAACATAAATATATCGCGTGCCAAAAGCCAAAAGGGCGTATACATTTTTTTTTTGGTGCCAATCGTTTTGCAAACATGTTTTAAGCGTAAAAATAAAAAAAAAATTTCCAAAGCCTAAAGGGCGTATATCTTAAGATATGTCCTTTTGGCGTTAGTACGTCAAAATTTTTTTTCTGTAGATCTTTACGTTTCGAGCGATTCTAAGAAGAATGGCATAAAAAAAAAATTTTATACGCCCTTTTGACATGGAACCCTATCTAACTGCTATAATACGCCCTTTTGGCATTTGGCACGCGATATGTATAGTTATACAGTCGACTTTCTGAAAGTGTCCGCTTTCGGGGCTGTAGGGGAATATATTTCCGAGAAATACAGTCACCGTTTTAAGGTTAATTTAAATTTTGGTACACAGTTTCTATGATTCTTTCCCTTCAAAATGCAAATTTGGACGATCTGATCCGATTAATAGTTGTCATTTTAGAGCTGTTGGGTTACACAGCCACAGAAAAAAAATCGTTTTTTTGCACGACTCATAATGCGAAATATTAGAGAGTGCTTTACTATCGAAAGTTTTTTTTTCCTCTTTTCTACGACTACTTCTGTTATTATCGTCTTACTAGTACACAAAACCATCTTATTGTCTACAAAATATAGTCGCATAGAAGTTTTTTTCTCATTGTTTATATTGTTTCGAATAACTCCACAAAATTTCAAAACGTTCAAATTTAGTTGGAAGAAAAATTTAAATGCATTTTTTTTCATACATTGCGCAAATTTTTTTATGAAAAAAAATAATTTACATAATAAATAAACGTTTGAATAATAAAATACTTCAAAGTATCATTCAAACGTTTCAGAATATGATCTAAATCTAGTAATTATTAAAATTACTCGTTTAAATTTTAACAAGTAAATTGTGGATGAAATGTGGCTGTTAAAAAATTTAAATACAAAAAATTTGAATAATTTTTTTTATTCTATAATTATGCGCATTGTAATATGTAGAAGCAGGCATCTAATGGTGGTTAGTTTGAATTTCAAATTAAAGTCTGCGGTAAATTTTCCATGAATGGTTTTGATGTGACCTATCTTTCTCTCTGTATATATATAAAATAAAATATCTATATATTTAGTTAGTGCACATTTCGAGCCTGAATTTCTGCAGGCTTTTGAATTTTTAAATAAACTGGCATTAAATATTTGTTCAAATCTGCATACATGCGTGTATTTATAATCGTGATAATGCTCGAAACACGCAATTAATCGACTTTATTACTTTTGCATAAGCTTTTGATTATCCTTATAAAATAACTCTGCATAGTCATTATTCAAAGCTTTGTTTATTTATAGTACATAAATTAATAAATGATAAATAGCTTTGCACCTCAAGCGTGAAACGTTGAGAACTCTGTATAGAATATTCTCGCTTTTAAATTATTTATGGATTTTTTGATATCACAGTCTGCTTGTAATCTCGTCCCAAACAATTTATTTTCATTATTATTATTTTTCCTACTTATATTTTTTTAGCATATATATATTAACGTAGAAACGTATTAAAGTCAAGGGAGTTAGTTTAAGATTAAAAAGCTTGAGGCTACTTAAAATTCCTTCTTTTTTTTATACTCCTATTTCGTCTCAATTTTCTACGTTATTTTAAAAATTTATTTTTATTTTTTTTTATTTTTTTTTTTTTTTTTTATAAAAGAGAGTTCACTTCTTTTACTGAAAGTCTGTCGTCGACAGACGACGAGAAAGCTTATCGTCGTCTCGAAATCCGTAGAAGTAGAGATAGTTGTTATATATCCTTAAGGTAAAAACTTATTATTACTGTCTCTCGAGATAACTTAGTTTAATTGAAATTATTAGGAGAGATAAACATTTTTTAAATTATTTTTATACCTTATAATTTATCATTATCATTCATCACATAGAAAAGTCTGGGTAAAATGAGACATCATTATTGAGACCAAAAAAATTGTTTTTTTTTTTTTCGAAAATGCTGACAATTTGTACACGAAAACAAATTAAAGTAACCGTTCCTAGTACACTTATAAAATATCACCCTATACCGTTACGGTAATAATTAGATGAAATTATGGGACATACACTCAGAATTTGTAGAAATTGTTATTATGACTATGGAAAGATACACTGAGAAAAAAATTTTCTTCTGACAACTAAATTTTAGTTATGACAACGAAATAATTTGATTGCCCATTGCCAATGATATATTTGGTTGTTTTAACTAAATATTTTATAATCCACCAACAAAACAAATTATTAGAAACTATAAAATATTTAGTAAAGATAACTACGCGTTAAGTAGCAAGCATAAAATCAAATTGATTACCTGTAGAGCTTATAAAGTAGGCATGATGAAATACATTAGTGAGCCTTAGAGAATGAGTTATTAACAATAATTCAATATTATTTTAGAATGATAGAATATTTATCTAACAATTAAATAAATGCATATGTAGAAAAATAATTTATTTCCTTGACAAGTACTTTTTTTATGTATTGTGACAAAAGTTGTTCAAGAAACCATTAATATCAAACATTAATGTCCCAGTGTATTACAGGATACCCTTATATTACTATCAAAAAGGGTTGTCATTACTCTGCTAATTAACAGAGGAGAACCCGTTTCATAAATGCTTTAAGTTTTGAATATAATAACTCTGATATAAGTGTCTTACCAGGGACACTACAAAAAGTTGGCGCGATCTAGTGACGAGCACCGAACTACTCCCGCTACTGCTGCCTAGCACCACAACTTTTTAAATCAATAATCATTAGGTTTTAATATATATTTATTAACATCAAACAAATATATATATTTATTTTAAATGAATATATTTTTTTGTGTCTAAGTAATATTTATTAGAGTTAACATAATGATATTTTGCTTTAATATTTGAGTTTGTTGGTACTACAAAATAATTTAGTTGTCTATCAAATAAATATTTTCTTAACTTTACCAAATGATTTTATTATCGTAGCAAAAGAAATATTAACGTCAACCAAATAGAGTCTATTAAATCATTTGTTAAAACTGACAAAATAGATTTTGTTACCGTAATAAAATTAAGTTGTCTCAATTAAATATTAATTCAAAAACATTTAACAAAACCATTTTAATGGTCCGAAGAGAATTTTTTTCTCAGTGTACTATTATTATGGTAAGTGTTTCAATTTCACATGCACTGAGAAAATTAAATGATTGGAGTTATCATCTAGTGATGGTAAAATTTTTACTATCAATCTGATAGTAATTAATATCATCTAGATGATTGTGTAAATCATCTAGATTGTAATGGTTACCATCTGGATGATAAGTATTACGATCATGGATGTTAACTCGAGTTAATTAGGATTATTATCCTAAATAGTTATATTTATAATTTCTGATGGTAACTGGTACCATCAGAAATTATAATAGTTACCATTAAAGATAATTAGAATAACAATTAATTCGATTATCGTGAAACCATCATTTTACAAGGGTAAAAAAATACTAAATGTTAATAGGGGAGCCTGGGGCATGAAGGACCCTTTCAAAAATTAAGTAAAAAAGTTTTATTTTCATTTTCCGTCAAGTTATGACCTCTATATTGTTTTTATCATATTTTTAGGCCAATATGTGATATGTGGGGTAAAATGGATCACTCTAAAATAAATTTTTTTTTTCATTTTCCGTCAAATTCTGACCTCTATAATGTTTCTATTATATTTCAGGTCAATATGTGATATGTGGGGCAAAATGAACCTCTCGAAAAACAAAATTGTAACGAAAAAATTATTTTTTTTTTATTTTCCGCCCAGTTAATCTTTTCGTTAACATTTTTTTTGAGTGGCCCATTTTGCCCCACCCTCCACCTCAAACACTTTTCACGTTAAAAATTTTGGGCGGCCCATTTTGCCCCCAAATGTTTCGAGGCATCCAAATTTCAGGGGGCCCATTTTGCCCTCCCTTCCCCTACTTTAAATTTATTTAATTTTCGATCAATTTTTTCATAATAATAATTACCATCCCTGATAGTAACTGTAATCATCCTGATGGTAACTGTAATCATTCTGATGGTAACTGTTATCATCCAATGATTGTTAATCCTATTAACAAAAATTATAACTCTAACTATCTTTGCATTTAAAATCGTTCTTATCATCCTAGATGATTGGGGCTAAAAATTTAGGATAATAAACACAATCATTTAATTTTCTCAGTGTGGTTATTGAAGTATGGTAATGATTAGCATACTCGTGGGAATATTTTCCATAGGCGAGTAGGAATAAATTCTATATCCACATTGGTAATGATAGCCATGACATTTAGAAATTTGTAATATAATGGAAATAGTTACCATAACAGTATATTAACCATTACCATGATGGTATAGTAATCATTACAATATAATTATGGTGGTCTGTTCATATAACACGGAGAGAAATTTATGGTAACAATTACAATATTATGAGAATGATTCCCATAATGCATGGTAACCGATTTTTTCGAAA
Organism: Microplitis manilae; assembly: GCA_030273425.1. NCBI lineage: Eukaryota > Metazoa > Arthropoda > Insecta > Hymenoptera > Braconidae > Microplitis > Microplitis manilae. Next base: position 4,679,424 of record CP092724.1, read on the forward strand.
TGTTTATTATAGGAACGGCACCCATATATATTATGGTAACCATTACCATAACATATGGTAAACGTTACTATAATATTGTAGTAATCGTTACCATAATACTATGGTAGTCATCACCATAATATATAGTAATGGTTACCATATGTTATGGTAATCGTTACCATATATCACCGTAACGATTACTATAATACATGGTAATGATTACCATAACATATGGTAACCACTACCATAATATTATAGTAACGTTTACCATAATATTATGGTAATAATCATTACTATAATTCTTTCACATGCGATATGGGAACTGTTTCCATAATAATGGGAATCGTGCCCATACTTATGGGAACTTCTTCCAGAAAGTATGGGCCTATATTCCATAATTCCAAGTAATCATTACCATAACAGTATTGGATGATATTTCATAAACATATTACTAGGAACAGTTACCATAAATTTCTCTTCATGTATGGTCAGCATTACTATATATTATGGTAATAATTCCATAATACATGGTAGAAATTACTGCAATATTATGGGAATGATAACCATAATTTCATAGGAACTATTTCAATGTCGTATAGGAATTAAACTCATATAAATAGGAATGATTACCATAATTTGTATAGGTGCCATTCCTATAATTGATCGTCATTTCCATAAAATGTTGTAAGCGTTACCGTAAATTTCTCTATGTGTAGTAGAAATGGGACAAGTCGATCATCGGTCAATTTTCATTTTAAAAAAATAATTTTTTTTTGCTGATAATTTTAAATTGGTCGCATCGTTTAGTCTGATTCCTAGCCCATCTTTTTCTATAAATTATCTAGAGTTTTTTTTGTAAAAAACAAAAAAAAATTCTCGTGTGAAAAGTAGTGTTTCATTCTGTTTTAATCTTCCGTATATTTAAATTGTTATAAAATTTTATTGAGAAGATTATTGAAATGAATATAAATTTACCGGTTTGTTTCATTCAATTAATTTTAATTTTTTTTTTTTTTTAATGGATAAAAAAATGTAAAGGAAATAAAATCGCTGTTTTCATAAAATTTATCTGTACAAGCACATTCGGATATTGGAAAAATAATAAAAACCTCTAGTAGTATATTCAACATATTATTTTTATACATATATATTTTATAAAAGGATGATACGTGTATATAAGTATTATATAAAAAGTTTCATGTCTAGTGTAGGAAAATCCTGGTTACATGTTAGTATATCCGGTCATTTATTTTCAGAAGGATTTTCTTCTCTTTCTAAATCCTTATAAGTACACCACTAAGTTTGTTTGTTTATATATATGTAAAAAAGCATAAAGAAACATAAAATGTCATTTTAACAAATATAAGAGCAAAGAAAATTTATCGCATAAAATTTTTATGATAAAACATGCGGAACGATCAGTTTTACATAAAAATATTACAAATTTTTTTTTTATGCGAAAGTTAATTCTCTATAAATTTTTTTTATATTTTTCTGAAGTTTTTGATCCAAGTATTGGAAATCATACTCAGCAGAAATTTACTGACTGTAAGGTACTGAATATTTATTTAAATTAAATTTTTTTTTCTTTTTTCATACTTGAGAAAGCCTGAAATAATATTATTAAAAAATGAAAAGTTAAAAAATTTTTGTTCGATATATATAAAAATATATGTATATTTGATTATCAAACTCTTTTACGATAAAGTTTTGTTCTCACATATATTTTTACATTTTTTTTCAAACGAAAACTTTTCTAGTCCTCGTACTTTACAGCTATATATATTATAAAAGAGTACGTTACCCTCATTTTTTGTCTTTTACACAGTACTCAAAAGCCTTTTACTTTAAACTTTTATGACAAAACTTTCCCTATACAATATTATAAATTTTTTTTATTTTTTTTTTTTATTTTAAGCATGCATCGACTTTAAGATTTGATATAAATCACATCTGTATGGAAGTCATTCTGCTATGTACAATAACGCCATATGTCAAAAGTTATGGTTTGAAAACTTTTTTAAGAAAATAAAAAATACACAATGGTAACCAAAAAAAATTTTTATTTTTTAAATTAAATCATATATAATTGTTAATATTATTATTTAATAATCTTCCGCATCAGAAATAATACAGGAATTAATTTTACATTAGTACGATATTGAATATTATTTTAGATGAATTAAAAAATCAAATTTAATGTAGTGTCCATTTTTACTAATAAGACATTCTTTCTTACCATTCAATGCAAAAACTATTGTAACGGATTGAGTAGGGGCTTTTGACACTTGTGTGTTGGCAACACTCGGCTAACGGCTCGTGAACCAATCAAAATTGTTAACGAATGTACCTTTCACTCACTGCGTTAATATACTATTCCCTTACTTCACAGAATGACATTAACATGCTATTTTGGACAAATATTCTTTGGACTTTTTATAAATTAGTAAATCTGTCGTATCATTAATTTTGAATCAATCAAATATTTTTTTGTATTTGAAATACAATTCGGCTTCTGATGTTTCAAAAGTAAGACCACTTTTTTTTAAACCGCGGGAAAAATTTAAAAACCGATTTCGGGGTTAAATTCAACATCTATAACTAATACCGTCTGGAGAAAAAAATATTGTTCTGAGAAGTATACTGTATACATACAGTTAGAAATTTTGTGTATTTGTGTTAAAAAATTATATGGTTAAATTTTTTGTGTTGATTTTTAACACAGAAATCTGTTAATTCAACACAACCCGTTTGTGTTATTTTAGTTTAACAGATTTTTTATGTTAAATGATTAGAAAATCTAGAATATAACATATTTCTTGTGTTATTCGAAAATTGACACAAAATTTGTGTTGTTTGACTAAACGTTCCGCGCAATTCTTCATTGCTATAACCTATAACCAAGCAAAGCATTGTAGCAGCATTGTCTGCAGAAAAATTTGGATTATAATTTATTTACACTTAAATATATACATTTTACAATTAAATTTAGATAACTTTGATATCTTTTTGAACCGGTTCAATTGTTCACTAAATTGACATAAGTTCTACTAAGGGTAGATCAGTATACTTGAGTTGGTTAGGTTATGTGTTTATGTTTATTAGCCGATTTTAACACGGAAAATGTGCTAAATTTAACACAAAATTTCTAACTATGTAGTTACAGTAACAATACGCAATAGTTATCTACTAGATTGTTACTGCAACGATCTACTGTATCGTTCTGACAACAATACGGTAGATAGCTCTGAGACCTATACCGAATCGTTCTGAGCCCTATCTGACACACGTTTGAAAATCTTTATCATTAATAAATAAATGATTAATAAATAATTTTGATTCAATAAAATAATTTATAAAACTGATTTATCATTTGCTGTCTAAATAAATTTTAAATATAAATATAAATATATCTTTTAATTTTTGAGGTTATATATATAAATATTTAAATGTAATATAAATTGATTTTTACATATTTTCACAATTGAAATATATAGCAGTTTTATTAGATTGATCATTAGGTAAATAATCATTAAGGTTATAGATAGTTAGCAAATTTAAAAGAAAATAAACTCGAATTGTTATATTTGAAAATAGGCGCCAAAATGGTATTTAATTAGGTTAGACGGTAGCGTGTAAGATGCCGATTACAGAAAGACGTATAGGGCTCACAGCTATCTAATAGATACCCGTGAAAAATGAATCATACATGGCCATGTATGAATGCTCCATGCATGACCATGTATGAAAATTGGCCAGACATGGCCATATATGGCCATGTATGGCCATATATGACCATACATGGCTTGATACGGCCATACATGACTATGTATAGAAATTTTAACTAAATTAAAAAAAAAATTAAAAATTTTTTTTTTTTTCTTATTATTTTGGCGACGCAGAGATTATCAGATATGCGATTAATTGAATTCCTAATCGAAATGGAAATTTTTAATTCAGAGAAAAAACGCTAGACTTATTAATAACCACACCCGCTTAGTAGGATTCAAGCCCGGGACCTTCCGTACGAGAGACTGACGCTTTGACGACTAGGCTATGCGACCGACAGTTACAACAAAGTTTAGTTGTGCTACGTAACGTTCAAAGAATATAATCACTTTCGAAAAAGCACAATATAATCATCAATATGCTGTTAGTGATTTCAAAAAAATTTCTTATTTTTTTAACACTGCAACATCCTGTTTATAAGTAATTGTAATAGTCGAAAAATTAATCATACATGGCCATGCATGACCATACATGGAGCATATATGGCCATACATGAACATATATGAATCATACAAGGCCATGTATGACTGTATATGGCCATGCATGACTGTATTGAAGAAGTGTGTATGCCCACGTATGGTTCATTTATCACAGGACGAGCATTCGAAGCGTGCATTCCGGTGAAAAATGAATCATACATGGCCATACATGGAGCATATATGATCATTCATGGACCTACCAACTTTTTTAATACAGTCATAAATGGCCATATATGAACCATACAAGGCCATGTATGCCATACATGGTTTTGTATGACTATATATGGCCATGCATGACTGTATTAAAAAAGTTTGTATGGCCATATATGCTTCATGCATGGCCATATATGCTCCATGTATGAACCATATACGGCCATGCATGGCCATGTATGATTCATTTTTCACGGGTAGTTACAGGAACGATACGATATTTTTACCATAAGTATGCGTATCGTTATGGTAATAATCTACGAGTTGCTATACTTTAGATCGTTCGAGGAACAATATTTTTTTTCCATGCGGAATAGCGCAGACTTATACACCGGCTTTTTTTCATTGTAAGATCAATTTTCTTTGATTTTCTACCAATAACCGTAATCTTGACAGTAAAACCCTACTTTTTGATTTTCACTTCATTCTAAAGTATTAAATTTTGTAATTGTCAGATTTTCTGATTTCTCTCTTCTTAATCAATTTCGAAAAAGGAAAATAAATTATTAACATTAACAAAAAAATATTTTACATAAAAAAACATAATTCATTAATAGAATAATAAATAACTTACGTAACGTATAAATAGCATTGACTTGTGATTATTCGTGCGTAATCACTGAGGATTAAGGATTAGGAGATAAATCCTCATGAAATTAAACCACTGCGTACTCAAGTGGCTGATAAATAATAATTGAACTTAACGTTTAGAGCTCAGATAGTTCTCTTACTTACCTTGTACTTGATCCCATGTAATCAATAATCACTTGAAAATTTAAAATAAATATTGAATTATTGTTTATGTAATATTTGCTAATTGGCAACTCTTGACCTAAATATTTGCTCGTATATACGCGTTTATGTTTATTTTGAAATAAAGCTGAAATCAGTATTTCAAATACGGCCCAATGAGAATACATAAAAAAAAAAATGTTAGCAAAGTTGAATATATGATGGGGTTGTTTACACGTTTCATATCCGCTGTCGTGTTGATTCAGGTGTATACGAATACGAATAAAAAAAATTTCATTTCACCATTCATATCAATATGTGCTGATTAGCTTTGAATATTCAACAAGTTCAATAGACCAAATGTATCATAAGTCATGACTTTGAAACAAAAAAAAATAAATATTTACTTTTTGTTTTTGCTTAAAAAAATTTATACAATGAATTATTTTTTAACGCAATCACAAGATAGTGTATGAATATTTAATTCACTTAACGAACTGTAATTTTAATTTCACTGATCTATAGAAGATTACATTCGTTTGTACTTTTGAAATATAAAAAATATGTGCAACGAGATGTCACTAAATATTTATATCGAATGTCAATTTCAGCAATTACAGTTCATTGAATTTACCTTTTATCATTTTATTGACTCGTATTTATTTTACCTGCTGATATTTTTTTTATTTCAACACAAAATTTCTGGAATTTAAATAAAACATTTTTTTACAGGGGTAAAATGAGCTCCTAATAAAAAAATGATAATAGTGTTTTTTAACTTTCCGCTAAAAAAATTTACAATTTAAAAAAAAAAAAAGGAATTATTGGTTTCAGTCCGTTTTTTGAAAACCGAGTTTTGAAGAAATATTAACGTTTTGAGGTCCTAGGAAGCTTTTCTGACTATTTTCAATATGATTTCCAAGTGTACGGGCGTATGTACATTTGGAAATCGAGTACTTACGTACGTACCTCATGAAAAAAAATTTTATACAATTGTATGAAATTGTATATAAATTGGATAGAAAAAAAGGCCCGATCCATTTGTATACAATCGTACATAATTATATTTTATTTGTATGTAATCACATAATGTATTCGTATAGATTATATATGATTATATACGTTTGTATATAATTACATATTGTATCCGTATATATTATATATAATTATATACATTTGTATATAATTCCATATTGTATGCGCATAGATTATATATAATTATATACATTTGTATATAATTACATATCGTATCCGTATATATTATATATAATTATATACATTTGTATATAATTACATATTGTATCCGTATATATCATATATAATTATATACATTTGCATATAATTACATATTGTATTCGTATAGATTATATATAATTATATACATTTGTATATAATTACATATTGTATCCGTATATATTATATATAATTATATACATTTGTATATAATTACATATTGTATTCGTATAGATTATATATAATTATATACAATTCTATATAATTTTATTATTCTTTTTCGCATTTTTATATAGAATTATATACGATTGTATATAATTCTATATAATTATATAAAAATTTTATATAATTATGCATCACCTCTATCCAATTGTATATAATTCATATATAACTGTATACAGTTATATAAAATCTTTTTTCATCGGGTATGTAAATATTCTATGACTTTTTAATGGATTGACTGATTTGGATCTTTGAAGCAACATTGAAAACGACTCACTAATTCCTAGATTCTGTGAAAAATTGAGCAATCTCAATTTTGATCGGTACAGTAAATTTTGTGTTATTTCATAGATAAAGTTAGCAAAAAAATGTTTTTTTCGGATAATTTTTATGATTGATTTCAAATTTTAACAAAATCAGAGTCTTTTAACTGATTGATCCTCAAAATTTTGAATTTCCATAGATCAAAGCAAAACATGTCGCTTTTCGAGCTCAAGAAGCTTGAAAATGGCGGGAAGTTTTCGGGCTGGCCTGAAGGGCCGTTATTTAGATTTTGTTTACTAGTTTCACTTTCTTTTAGCCTCCATAAAAGTATTCAGTTGTCATAAGACCCAATAATAGAAAAATTTCTAAATGCGAGACCAAATGGGTTAAAAAAATGAACTTATTCTACTTTATTGAATGACAATACAAATATTTGGTCACAAAATGTGCCACGACGAGCTATAGGAAAAAATTCCAAGTGGCCTAAATGACCCCATGATTCCCATATTGCTCTTATGTACAATTTTAACATAAAATACTGGAAGCCCATTTTGCCCCATTTCTCTTTCTTTAACTACAAAATCTTCATAATTTCCAGTTCACTTAAAGAAATTTTGCGGTTCTCAAGGCCAATTATCGATTACTTGCAAAAAAAAAAGAATAGAAGTAAAATTGAAATTTACTTCCGATTGAATAAACTTGAGAAAAAATTCAATCAATTGATTCCGAAATCTGAAGCAATGTAAGATCTGATAAACCCTTTTTCCATTACTGAAAGAATCGTTTAAATTAGTCATTTCATCCATGAGATTTACAATTTATACGTTTGTACATTGGCACAAATCCAGTGGAATCCTCTTTACAATACAAATAGTTTTTCAAATTTAAAAACGTGAATGAATGTGAAAAAAGAAACATTTTCCATATTTAAAATTGTTTTATCCTACTGATTTTTTTTTGTCATCAATTTCTCTCATTGAAAATTGAAAATTTTCGAAAAAGGCGAGTTATTGATTTCGGTTTAAGCTTAGTAAGCTATTCTATTTCCAGGAGTATATTCAAGTGTGTGAGTCTGCGTATGTCTGTACCTCTTTCATACATTTCAAATAATTCCAACTCTTCCATTAATTCCGAAAATCGAATTTACGAAATAAATTTTTTCTCAATAACTCTGCTTTGATCATAAAATATTATGTCTATAGTTCAATGAAGCTATTCATTGAATAACTAAATTCCTTTTTTTCGGTTGAATATTCCGGCAAGTCTACGATTCAAAATATTTTTTGAATTTTGTTTTATCAATTTGTTTAAAAATGATTTATGTGTTGTCCCATGTGTTACAGTACTTTAACTTTTTTTTTTTTTTTTTTTTTTGATGCACTGTTACTCATTGTGTATATCATAAGCTCACACAGAACCACATATATATATAACGTTTGTGATATCTATTTTTACATTTTATAGTACTAATGGCTGTACAAACATTAAATAAAAAAAAAAAAAAAAACATTTTAATAGCTGACTTTTATGTTCCTGTCGTACTTTATATTTAATGTTTATTAAAAAAAAAAAAAAGAATTCAATTTAATAATTTTACAACGTAGATAAATTTTAAACTTATTATTATTACTATTATTATTATTATTATTATTATTATTATTATTATTATTATTATTATTATTATTATTATTATTATTATTATTATTATTATTATTATTATTATTATTATTATTATTTTTATTTTTATTATTATTATTATTTTTATTTTTATTATTATTATTATTAGTGTTTCTTTAATTATTTAAATGAATTTTTTTCATTATATAAATGCATTTTATCTTAATAAATCATAAGACTAATTACTTTTTTTCTTCTTCATATGTATATAACGTTGTAGTTTTCTTAGTGACGCGGCTTGATTATAATGGAAAGACTGAAATATGCTTTATATTAAGATATTTAAACAAGAAACAACGAAAAAAAATAAGTAATTAAAAGTACATTAAGGCATTAACGTAAACATGCAGGATAAAAATTATTCATCTCGTATAATTACAAAGATTATCAATTTTTCAGTAGTTAAAAATAATAATAAAGAAAGGGTTTATATGAATGAGTTGATATTGTTATCGTTAGTAATCTATGAATTAAAGCTGTGAAAAACTTTGGATATTTGCCAAACTCTATAATAGTAATTTAAGCATCTAAGTAAAAAATTTAATTGCAATGCAATTTCGAATAAGTATTTTACCTAATGATTTGATTTTTCGAAAATGAGATTGCTCTATTGAATTCAGAAATTTAAATTTTGAAAATATGAATTCAAGTAAATTTTAACTTTAGCTGATTTGAATTGATAGTAAAGTGAATTAAAAAAATTCTAAGTTTCAAAATTTGAACTTTTCTTGCAAATAATTCACTGAAAATTATATATATATATATAGATATATATTAGGGTGGCAAAAAAACCGACTATTTTTTTTTCGAGTCTCTTATAAAAATTTGTTGGTTTACAATGTTTTAAGAAGCCTCTCCAGAAATCAGCTCAATAAAAAATTTTCAAAAGGTCGCTCACAAATTTTGAAAATATCAAAAATGATTTAAATTTGAATTTTTATTTCAAATTTTTTTTTTCTCATGGCTGCAATAGTTTATATTTGTGAAATCATGACTACGCTGAAAATATAAGTACAAAATTTAAATATTTAAGCCTCGCTCAAGAATTTTGAATGTTTCCGAGTGCTGTTTTTGAACGTTTTCAAACGACCTTAAATATTAGTAATAAAGCTTCTCGAATTTTTCACCATCAATTTGCATCACATTTAATGGAAATATAACACGAGAAATAGAAATAATAAGTTATTTACATACTTTTTTATTTTTTTACTCAATTTTTAGGTTTTTTCACTTATTCAAAACTTACCAAATTTTATTGTTTAAGACTGTCATGTATTTTCTTGGTTATGCAAAAGTTATATTATACAAATATAAATTATTGCTACCACGACAAAGAAAAAATTTAGTAGTAAAAAGTCCGAATTTCAATTATTTTTGATATTTTAAAAATTCGTGAGGAACTCTCGAAAATTTTTTATCAAGCTGATTTTTGGAGCCGTTTCTTAAAACATCGTAAGCCAACAAATTTTCATGAGAGACTCGAAAAAAAAAAAATAGTCGGTTTTTTTTGGGCCACCCTAATATATATATATATATTAGGGTGCTCCATTTGAAACGAACATTTTTTTTTTTTAGCGGACACAAGAAAATTTTGTTATTTATGTTAAGGGAAAAATTCCCTAAAAATTTCAGTTCTTAATTTTAATTTTAAGTACTTCCTATCGAGCATCAAAGTTTTCCCATTTAAAAAGCATGTAAATCGAATAACTTTTCTTTAAAATTACTATAACTTAGCCCGATTTTAAGCTATCGTTTTGAAACCCGTTTTTATTTGTAAAGTATTTGTTGCTTTTTAAAAGTGTATCCAACGGTTTTGGTCTAAGTCGATCCACGTCGATTGTATCAGCTCCGAAAGACAATTTTTCACTTTTCTCATTTATTTTTGTTAATAGTGAAGAAATGGCTCATCTTACAAAAAATATGCATAAGACCAATCTTTTAGGAAATTTTATGCTCTACAAAATTGCTTATAGCATTTATATTGCTAAAGTCCACTGTTCATGAGATATATGCATTTTAACATTTTACAAAAAAAAAATTGTAAGCTTACTATGGTACTAATCTTTTTTATTGTAAAATGTTAAAACGCATGTATCTCATGAACATTGGACTTTAGCATTATAAGTGTCATGAGCAATTTTGTAGAGCATAAAATTTCCTAAAAGATTGGTCTTATGCATATTTTTTGTAAGATGAGCCATTTCTTCACTATTAACAAAAATAAATGAGAAAAGTGAAAAATTGTCTTTCGGAGCTGATACAATCGACGTGGATCGAGTTAGACAAAAACTGTCGTATACACTTTTAAAAAGCAACAAATACTCTACAAATAAAAACTGGTTTCAAAACGATAGCTCAAAATCGGGCTAAGTTATAGTAATTTTAAAGAAAAGTTATTCGATTTACATGCTTTTTAAATGGGAAAACTTTGATGCTCGATAGGAAGTACTTAAAATTAAAATAAAGAGCTCAAATTTTCAGGGAATTTTTCTTTTAGCATAAATAACAAAATTTTCTTGTGTCCGCTAAAAAAAAAAATGTTCGTTTTAAATGGAGCACCCTAATATATATATATATATATATATATATATATATATATATATATATATATATATATAGATGTGCGCGAAAAAAAAATATATTGAATAAATTTAGTATATAGGTTGATATCTATGACGTCATATATGTCAACTTGTTAAATCGTGTGTGAAAATATATGTGTGCAAAGAAAAATTTATTCAAATTTTTCATGCTCTATCCATGCGAGCATGCCACCAGCGAAAATATCAATCACTTGGATATTTATTTATCGAAGTTTGATTTCTTATAGTCATTTAACAGAAAATCGACGCATGCGCATCTTCTATTTCGTTGGCTTTCCCATCAGCAAAAAAGTATTAATTTTCTATCTCTAAACAGGCTGGAATTCAAAGTTTCCGCGCAAGTGCGCTGAGAATAATAAATCAATCTTGGAAAATTAATTTAGACTTACATAAATCAAATTTTCTTTTTGTTTTAATCATAGTAAGCCTTTGTTGATTTATAGAAATTTATGCTAAAATAGGTCACGTTATCAAACAGTCAAATTTTCAAATTTCGATTTTTAAAAGGATTTCGAAATCCAATAAAACGTTTCTTTAGTAGTTTGTATGTCTATATTTGCACCAGTGGCTTGTAGATTCGCTGGAAGTGAAACACAAATAGAATATGGACCCTTTCCAAAAATTCCAAGAGAATTCAATCAAAAGTGCCCAAACCACATAGAAACTATTCAACTTTCATTGGTTTCCATGCGGTTTTTGGCACTTTTAGTTAGATTCTATTGGAGTTTTTCGCTAAATAAGGGATCGACCCAAAAAATAAGAGTAAATGAAAGGTTCGCACTAATCTGTCCATTACTGGAGCTTAAAACTATAAATCTATTGACAGAAAAAAATTTTAACTTGAGTCGAGAATTTTTTTTCTTCAAAATTAAAATCTTGTTGGCCTTGATTAAGGCTAGATATTATGAACCGGTGAACATACACCCGATCGGGTAATTAACTGTTTGCCCGAGCTTACACGATCGAGCATTTTTGCCGGGGCCATCTCAAAACGCATTATATTCTAACCTAGAATAAATTTCTCGACATGAGAAATTATTTCCGCCCCAAGAAAATTTTTGTTTTCAATTTATAATGCAAAAAGTTTTTTGGAAAAAGTTAAAATTTTTTGCGCCAAGATATCCTTTTTTCCGTGTACCCTTAGTAATATTGCAATAAATATTCATTGTTTTGATTTTACGAACAAAATCTTTTTGTTTCATTCATGCTGCATAAATTGTATGCGTGGTTGAATTTTTTTTGAATATGACAAGTATGAGCTATTGTATGAAGCACAGAGTTGTAGTAGTTTATACCAATGTTAGGTGAGACAATCAACTCTATGTAAATAGGATATATTTCTCACGGGAAATTACGCAAACTGACAATTTACAATCACGAAATTGGTTTCGTTAAAAAATATATAAAAAAAGGTAAGCAATGATTTTCAAAAATAAATAAATAAAAAAAATTTTTTTTTTTTCAGTAGAAATAAAAATATATCTATATATTTATGTATATCAGCGTATCAAAGTCCTTTTAACTCAAGAAAATCAATAACAAAAAAAAAACAAAGAAATAAAAATAAAAAAAAATAAATAATACTTACAAGTACTATCGTACTGAACGTGCGGTTGGGGTCTATTCCCCTAAATAAGGGAGCAAAAATAAAAAAAGATGTGAGCACATCAGAATGGCCAAGTAGATAGGGTAGTTCTGTAGTAATTTTACGCTCTCACTTTATCTTAGTCTTTTCCATTTTTTTTTGTTATTTAATTTATTTTACCTTTTTTTTTAATCCGCAACTTTAATCCTCCAACGGGGATTTTAAACTACCGACTCTATAAAATGAAGTTGAGTCTTTACTTAAGTAAATTATATTACCAAACAACTTAAATTAAATATAAAAGTACGGATAATAGAATTAAAATTGTGTAATTTTTTCTTTAATAAAATTGCCCAAGATCATTATTATTTAATGAGTAAATTTATTTTTATAGAGATGTGAGGAATGATCACGTGGGTGATGGTCGGACTGCTTCTGGCTGCAGAAACAACTCATGGCAGAAATTTTTTGTCCGACAATGACGACTCTAATGATAAAATTGAATTAAAACTTAATGGAATCAAAAGAACTGCGGGTACTAATGAAGAAGATACTTACCGTATGTAAAAATATATTTTTTCAGGCTTTCTTGTTAGGATATAAAATTTCCTCTGAAACGAATACCCACATGACTATAATCAAATTGTTACAAAAAACTGTCGGGTAAAATTCGAAATTTTGATTTAAAAAAAAATCAATTTTTGCGCGTTATGTTCAGATTAAAAAATAACAATAATATTTTCAAGTTATGTTCATATGACTATAACGACTTTTAAAAAATTAAAAATTTCTATTTAAAAAAAATTTGAAATTTTGAAAAAAAATTTTTAATTATAATGTAGTGTTGTAGATTATTAAATTCTCCTTTAAATGAGTACCTACATGACTACAGTCACGTGACGACAAAAATCAATAATCTCGGGTCAAAATGAACATTTTTTAATTTTTTGGCTTTTTCAATTTTTTACTCAAATGTACCATTATTATCTTCAAAAATTTTACAAAATCGAGTATTTGAATACCTACGACATTTGTGTAAAAATCTTGGTATAAAATCAAAAATCCAAATTAAAAAAAAAAAAATTGAATTGTTGTAGATTTTTGAATTTCATTTCGAATGAGTACCCACACGACTATTTTCACTTTTCTTAAAAATAAAGAAATTTTTAATCAAAGAGAAAAAAACATATTCAAATTTATTGTTTCTACTTGTAGCCTTAACTGACTTATGTAGAAGAAAAAAATTAAAATTAGTCTTTTTGATACAAAACTTTATAGTAAAATTTGACTTTAAGACTGTATACGTGATTTTTATCAAATTTCAACCATTTCCTTGGACTATTACTAAACCAACATAAAATCAATAAATATAAGCTTTTATTTTTTTTTTAATATTCATTTTTGAATAAATATTTATGTGAGCAAATTTTTTACGTACAGTCGTATAGTAATATCAACGAATCTGACGATTAGTGTTTTATTTGTATAAAAATAGTAAAATATTGGTTTTTTTTTAATATAAAAATGATGTAAATGAAGTATACTATCAGCGAGATTTTTTATTGTTATAAAATCGGCATAAAAAGTTGACGTTTATAACGGATGATTTAAGTTTTCTTTTTTTTTTTGTTAAAATAACTAAATTCTACTTTACTTTATTTCACGCTGATGGCAACCAAAAAATGTATATTTAAATCCCTAGGGTATAATAATTTATATAAATAACTTCAACGCTTGGGATATAAGAAATCGATCAAAAACTTACACTATTGAAATTTTTATTTTTTTACTGTTTATTAAGTCAATAATTTTAAATTCAATTAATTTTTAAGCTGATAGTTATTTGAAACAGCATTGTTTTAATCAAATACATTTTGTCATGCGAGCATGTGGGTATTATAATTAATGATATAGTATAGTATACTGAATGACAAGGGATGAAACAAAATGATCTCAGACCAGGGTGAAGTTGTCTGCCCTAGGGCTGACATCACCCGCAGTCTGAAATCGGGTTTCTTCCTGAGTTACACACTATGTTTTCCATGATTACCTGGATTGGATCTTAAAGTTTCAATGTTAGCATTCAGTCAGAACCAAGTTAATTTCAGATCAATGGTGGAATCAACTATTAGCGTAAGCGTAAATTGTCATTTGCAATTTATAATTAAGCAGAAAATATAAATACTATTTATCATTCACACTAATTTTTATAAAAGTTAATCACAGTCAAAACTGTTATTCACGCAAATAAAATTATTGGTCTAAAATTATTATTAAACCAATGACAAGTAGCAGAGTTTACATTGCGAATGCCTTCAGTCAACGGGCAGAAACACTGTTTTTCTCTAAGGGACGAATTTATGGAGGTTTGACCGAATCTAATGTAAAAAGGGTTTTCCAACTTTAAGATTTGAAACTTAGCATACATGTAAAGAAGTACTTTATCTATGTATTCTCAAAATTTGAATATTACCCACAGTCTAGTTTTTTAGAAAAAAAGATTTAAAAATGACGTTTTTAAAATTCTTATACACAGGCTCTTATGGCGGACAAGCTCCTGTCATGACTTATTCGATTTTTTTCATTATTAACCTCCCAAGTTTAAGAAATAAAAAACCACATGCCATAAACTTGAATATTTTTGGAATATGATAAGATTTTAACAATATAGTGTTACCGTTGTAATTATTTAAATAATTCAAGTTAAACTTTATTATTTAATCTCGTTCATCGACAGAGATACATATTTTTGAGGGTTTGGCAACGTCGCGGAAGCAGCTGAGAGAAAAAACAAAGATAGAAATACATTAATAAGAGAAACGAGATTATAAATAAATTTTCCCGCTTTAATTTGAATATCGATGTGTAAGAAGTTAGAACGCGCTGTTGCCAAATCTTTTTATTAAATCATATGAGTCAAAAGTAACCAAGTAATTTCATTACTTTCTCTAATTAAATAAGTAGTAATTATTAATTTATGAATTCGTTATGTTATTATAAATTAAAATAATTAATTTTTATTACTATTCGGATAATTCAGCAAACAAAAAAATTCAAACGCTACTTTGACTCACTAGTGTCGGTCGAATCTCCTTAAAGTTTCTGTCCGCTGACTAAAAGCATTCGCAGTTTTTACGTTTGCTAATATCCATTTGTGGCATTAGACCGAAATTAGCTTCTTTCGACCAGCTGAAGAGACGCTGAAACTTGAAGTTCCGATTATGGTATTATAAATTAGTATATTACACACCAAGTGCGAAAAGCAGAACATTCTAACCCCGTTCGTAGCCTTCTGCTCAGGCAGGCAATTATACGCATATTAGAACGTCCTACCTTTCTCCATGGTGTGGTACGATTTTACACCAAATCTGTACCTAAGTTCGAATTTTTACCTCTGTAATAAGAACAGAGCATACTCTACTTTTTATAATTTGTTTTCTCATAAAAGCAAAGAACGACTTTCTTCCCTCTAAACAGGGCAGAAATTTAAATTTTCAGTGTAGTTATGGTGTAAAATTTTGAACAATGTTTACTTATTGATAATAATAATGATCTTTCTGAATAGGTCTGACATGCTATACCTGTGTCAACGTCAGCGATAATCAGGTATCGGATATGTCCATTAAATTCAAAAGCTATATAATACATGTATCGCGTTTAGGTCAACTATGTATACAATTTCTATAGTATCCAATAAACACTAATATATCTACAATATCTGAACATAGAATATACACATAGTATCGTCTATATACACCGTACAATCATACCAATTGCATCTTAGTAAAGCTTCAGTTTTCTAAATAGAGCTTTCAAACCCATTCAAGATATTTCAACACAACCACAATAATAATAAAAATGATTCAACTGATTTATTTCCACCACCCGTCGCTACTGTTATTATTGTTATTGTTATCGTCTATATTGATCTCCAATTTATTTTTAGTATCTCAGGAAAAAGCTTTAACGTCGATAAATTTTATATTTTGACATTTTTAATTTAAAAAATAATGATTTTATCTATTCAGATATTCTTTTAGCAATAATTGATCATTTTTTTTAGATGTGTAATACGTGGGCTATTGACACCCCATGCCCACCAAATGGAAAAGATTTTTGTAGATCGCTACATATACTCGATAGTCGGGGTAATAGTGTCTTGGTAAGATTTTTCATTATTATTAATTAAAATCAATTGTTTCAAGTTTTTTATTGTCATATCTTTTGAATACATTTGATGCTATTTATAGAAGTAACTAAATTACGCGCATGCTCATACAGACAGCTATGTATCACACACAATATTGGAATTCTCCATTGACCTAAATATATTTAACTGAAGGTCAATAGAACACTAACAGTGACCGTGAATTAAACAAGACTGTAAGATTTATTATTTTTTAATTATTTTTTGGTTTTATTCAGTAATTATTTTATATTAAGTAATACTGATAGCTTGTGAAAAAAAAAATTACGACTGCTTGTTAAAATAGTGTAAATCACAGTTTACCGACTGTAAATAATTTTTCAATCGGTAAAAAGTTTTAAGAATCTGCTTTACCAACAAAAATTATTTATATTTTCGGGAGATACAATAAAAGATTAAAAGTATACTTTCCTTGTCAGAAAGTTGATGTCAATTGGTTACGATTATATTGACGAGAACTTTTTAACAGTTTCAGCCGTTGTCTAACTGTTGACTACAACTTGTTATCAATTCTTCCAGAAAGTTGGTGACGATTTACCACCGCAACTTGCCGTCCAATTTCTGGAAAAATTGAAGACAACTCTTTGTCAACTAGTAAGATGTCAACTTTTGTCATCAGCACTTTCAGAAAGGCCGCGACCAGATGCCGTCAACTTATGTGAATGATTATTGTTGCGTTCAACTTAGCGACAAAAAAATCTTTGGTTCCATGTCAATTAATTACACATTTTTTTAAAATTTAAGTCCTTGGTCCTATTCCTTCCTTATAGCCAAGCTGACGACAAGCTAGCGACGACTTGCTGCTGCAACTTGTCACCAAGTTAAACGCTAAAAAATTAGCATCCCATTAGTTAACAGATAGTTGTCTTCAATTGTCCCAGAAAGGTGGCAACAAGTTGCGTCAATAAATTGACGCCAATTTTCTGCAAAAGTTGATAACAACTAGTCAACAGTTACAAAGGCTGAAGTTGTCATCAACTTGATCACAACAAATTGACATCAACTTTCTGACCAAAAAGTCTTGCGATTAAAATAGTTATCAGGACCATTAGCAGACTTACTGATTGCTGACAACTGATAACAACCAAACTATTCCTACTTATCAGCTATCGGTAATACCAATTTCTACTTTTTTATCAACAGGTAAGCAAAAGCTGCGCGAGTAGTGCAGAATGTGGTCCAGCATCAGTCGGTTGTGTACCAATCGATACTCAGAAGGTACTTCAACAAAAATATAAAAGTATCATACGATATTTGAAATAAATATTCTTAATTGTTTTAGATATGCATAAGTTGTTGCGATGTGAGTTATTGCAACGTCGAATCACCATCAAATTCAACAAACGCAATTTATTCACGCAAACGACGTAAATTAAAAAACAAACGTAAAAAATTTGTTAAAAATTGTTCAGCAAAATTAATAACAAGTCAATTAATCAAATTATTTGGCATTACTCTCATAGCCACATTATTCTATGCATATCATTGTTAATTTTAAAAATAAAAAATGTATATTAATTATTAATAAGAAAAAATTTCAAAAATTGCTCTAATTAAAAATTTTAATTGTTTTAAAAAATAATACTTTATTGGCTGAATTGTTAAATTCTATGGAATTGCATTTTTTGTTGTGATTGTAGATGCCTATTGCCTTGTTAGTGCAAGAATTTAAAAAATGTAAAAAATAATAATAAAATTTTAAGAAACGCAATAATTTATAATATACCACAAATATTAAATATACAAAACAATCAATCGAAATGCAAATAACGTCAATGTAGATATTATATGTTATATCTTTAAGTGAAAACTTTATGTAGATATTTTTGCTTCTCAAAATTTTTAAATAATTTGAAATAACAAAACTTATCGTTTCTTTACTTTTAAGTGCAAGAGAAAATTTATCCGTGTTGGAAATAACACAAAATAAAATAATTTTACTGATGCAATATTGTATGAAACAAAGCAAATTATTATTTATTAAATGTATGATTAATAAATAAAGTGATGAATTATTCGAAAAAATATATTAATTACAACCTAAGGGAACTAAAAATGTAAGAAATTTACGAATTATTCAAAAAATGATCAAAAAAATAACGGAAGTTTTTTGACGGTCATTATGCATCTAATTAGTTGTACGATCAGGCTTGTTTTTTGAATTTTTTTTTATTCTTAATAAATTATTCCATTCAAATAACGACAAAAAAAACGAGGTTATTTTGTCGAGGTTATTTTGTCCGAGAGTAACCGGTCGCAGCACCTATAGATGAATAAAATATTAACCAATGAAATTTAAAAAAATAAAAATAATATAAATATTTTTAATCATTCGAATTCTCGCGCGCATTTTGGTCAGAATGCGAAAAAAAAATCCTTTCGAATATTGTTGACGGACCAAAACAAATGACATCAATTAATGAGCAATTGCGGGTAGTTGAGAAAGTGGCTCTATCTCGAGTCCACTTTAAACACGTGCACTTTGAATTTGTGGAAAAGTACACTAGTTGAAAGTGTACGGGAGGGTTGCCACTTTCCCACAAATTCAAAGTGCACGTTTTGAAAGTCGATACGAGATAGAGCCACTTTCTTGCAAGTCAAAGGTGAGCTGACTCTGTTTCTATACGTAAATTGACGGTCGTTTTGCATCACTAGCTACAGTTTTTATTCCCTAATAGCCACTTTAGCTTGGAATCGACTGTAATTTGACAATCGAAATTACCAAAATTTGCTAAAAATTTGACAGCAAAAGTTGGAGAGAAAAATTTGTGGTTGATTTTTCCTCAATTTAGATGTAACTTTTTCTAATAAAATAAAATCCTAATAAGTTTCCTTGAATTTTTCGTCAAATGTTCGTCAACTTTGAGCTTTTCCGTTTTTGATGACAACTTGTATACCACTTTCGAAGTGAATTTGCACTCTAATTCAGATAGTATGTTTACATCAAATTGTACAGCAAGTTGTATGCAAATTGTCATCAAAAACGGAAAAGCCGGAAGTTGACGGACATTTGACGAAAAATTCAAGGAACTTTTGTAAAGTAAACTTATGCTAAGAAACTATGCTATTAGGGGTAGGAACTTTTTCTAGGTATACTATACTTACCCACTTACAGAAAATTTATTTCTGTTTGCACGGTCAGTAAGTTCGCAGTGCTTCTTTACTTAACGATTCAAACATTTTCTCACGTTAAACTGCAAATATATTCATCAATTAAATTTCAATAATTTCTATCACATCGAATCTATTGGTAAGTAAATACTCAAAATAAATTATTATTATTTATAATCATCATATTCAGCATCAAATGTATACACATATATACAGCCTTACGATTATTAAGCCCAAGTATCTGAAGTGCTACAAATCCAGTTAAAACTGGTTTTCTTTTTCTCCAAAAGAAAATGGATACTTCAAACTTAGCATATTATAGTAATATTGGCATCATTTGCAATATTTAAAATAAATACCAGGAAAATATTTTTTTATTAACATCAGAAAAACAGATATTTTAAATATTTCATAGCAATATTTGAATAAAATTTCAAAAAATCATATTCAGCAACTTTCTCTATATATATATGTATTTGCTTAGAGCAAAACACAAACTTACAATATGCAGCACTTGGGCCTCATGGCGTCAAAAATTTCCTTCGACCGACCGAAGTACCTAAGGTCCAAAAAAGTCTAGTTATAACTGGTTGCCTTTTCCTAAACAAAATATACTTTTTAAACTCAGCATTGGATATTATTTTTGAAAGATAGAATGTAAAACATTATTTTCAAGGAGAATCAAGTATTTATCGAAAATAAAAGTAACGTAATATAAGGCAAGTAAAATATTCACCGAAAATAAAAAAAGTAATAAAATATAAGATGACTTCAGATTCATTCAGAAATTGTATGTGACCCCAGACACAACTCAAAGAAAAAGAAAAAATTTCGAATATTTCTGTCCATCAATATTACCTATAATCGCATATTTCCCATAAAAACTAAAGTTGTAAGCTCCACTTAATTTTTTTTACTCCCTATACGACCATTTTTAAAAAATGTTATCCAGTCTTTCAAATTTCGCTGAAAAATTTTCTGCCCTCTCAATTTTTCTGATAAGTTAACATCCATTAATAAAACATGTGATTATTAATTCGCTAATTATTTTTTCCTACTTCGACAGACAATCGTTCACTTCAACGAAAACATGATAGAGATGATTCGAAAGCCAGTCGTTCACTTCGACGAAAACAAGATGCAGATCTTTCCAAATGTAGATTTTGAAGACATAAATTTAACTATGGTTAAAGATCTATTTAACCAATCACCACATCTCGGCGTCAACACAGTATTCTATAACCCTAAAAATATTTGGCAAAACCCAACATCAACACTTCTCCAGATTGCTATCCGTAATAAAGATGAAGAACTATTCAATTACTTGATAGCCCAAAGAGCTGATGTTACTATTAACTGTTATCGCGGTACTCCCTTACATGAAGCTGTAAGACAGAATAACTTTGACGTTATTAAAAAACTAATAGCACTCGGTGCTGACGTGAACGTCTGTGCTGATGGCGATGGTGAATCGCCATTATTCTGTGCTGTTCGTCGAAATAATTTTGAAATGTCTAAATATCTTATTGAACTTGGCGCTGACGTTAATCTCAAGTGTTCTCAACCTAGTTTTTGGGCAACGCCATTGCAAGTGGCAGCTTTTTTCGGGTATGAATCTATAGTTGAATTATTATTGGATAATAACGCTGTTATAGATATCCGGTCTGAAAATGGGAATACGCCTCTTTTGTCTGCTGCTTTTACTGGACATATCAATGTGATGAAACTTTTACTTGAACGTGGAGCCGATCTTAATAGCAAAACCTACAGACCCAAAAGAAACCATCGGATGGTAACAGTTTTACACGATGTTCTTTTTTCTACTAAATCTGAAGTTCTTGAATTTCTATTCAACCTGGATCATGATGCAACTAACGTTAATACATTAACGAAAAAGAATATGTCGCTACTTCACTGTTTTTTCAAGTATTTGTGTGGGGCAGATCAGGTTATTCACACTTTGCTTAATGCTGGCGTAGATGTCAATATTGTAGATTGTGACGACAAATTAGCTATCGACTACGAAAAAAAGACATATGATCCAAAGAAGGTTCATCCTGATATTGTGATTCTTCAACAGCATATTGTTAAATTAATGCTCGCTGGTTTGCCTGTTTGCGAAAGAAATGCTAAATTTGTAGAGGGTGAAAAATTAAATGATTGCCGCCTTGATTGTAAGAAAGAATTAGAGGTTATGAAAAAAACTATTGTTGGTGCGAGATATATTACGTATTATGATGTTTTAACTAAAGCTGATGACGAATTATGTCTTCATCTTAAATATCCGGGCTTTAGAGAAAAATCTGAAAGAGCTAAACTGCGTGAAAAGTTCCCATTGTATGGAGAAATGATTTGGTTCAAATTGTATAGAGTCATACGTAAGATTCGATCGATGGAAGTTTCTTCTTTAAAGTTTCCCAAGAGTAACCTTTAAAGTTCCTAACCGGTATTTCATGATAAGTTTATCTGCCATTTTTTATTTTTATAATTATTGTTTTCTTTTTTTTTTTTCTTTAACTGTAGGCAGAAACAATTTAATAAAATAATTTCTAACCTTTAAAAAATTACTGGAATCATAATTACCATTTTTACTATAGTAATAATAATAATAATAATAATAATAATAATAATAATAATAATAATAAACTTTACTGTAAAATTACTTTAGTAATTATGGAACTTTATAAAAATAAAATTTTGAATATATAATTAGTCATGATGTTATTTATTAATTATACAATACAATAAATCCATTACATATTAAATTTTGATTTTACATATGGAAGACATAGACATCGAGTTTTCTATTAAAATAATATAAATAAAAAATTTTCAAAGCAAATAATAAATACGGCAGTAATTTTTATTCAATTATATACCCTTACAAAAAATTTTATATTTAATTAGATATATTACGTTTTTATTTATTATACAGTCTTAACTATAATTTCAATGGAAGACATGCAATTTTATTTTTTATTGTCTCACTTATCATTTATTCTACACAAAAAAAAAATACTGTGTTCAAGTATCTGCGTGTTTAAATTCTCCCGAGAAAATTATTTATGTAATCTTTGTAATAATGCACTCCAACCAAGAATATTTTCTTAATATAAGTTGCAAATTCTTAAATCAAGAAAATATTACTTGGTTGGAGTATATTTTTAGTATGATTAGCAAATATCTATTCGGGAGAATTCAAACACGCAGATACTTTAAAACAGTATTTTTTTTTTTGTGTAGTTTTAAACCATATTGACTACTTATGAATACAACAAAATAAAATAAGGAAACAAAAAAAAATTTACGCTTCATTATATTTTAAAATTATTATAACACATTTTTAAGAAATTATATTATTTTAATTTGGTAAATAGTATTCACGAGGAATGTAATCAGTTTTAGGGCTTGTAGGTTCAATACCGAGTAATTCGTCCATAAATGCAATATAAGTAATAGCCAGACGTAGGGTTTCGATTCTCGAAAGTCTTTTTTCGTATGCGAACGTTGGTACCTAAAGTTCAAAATTCATATATTACTAAATTAATCATTAAAAAATTATTTATTTTGTGATATAGAAAAGAAAAAAAAATGTTTTTAGTTTCCACAATTTAGCTATTAAATAGTAACAGACAGCATTCAAGGAATGACTGCTTTACGACGTCTTTTTGAAGGAGTCCTCAAGAAGTCTTATGACTTCTTAAAGGTGTCATTTTTAAGAACTCTTAATTAAGAGTTCTTAAAGACTCCATAAATAAGACGTCAGTTTTGTGACGTCTAAATGTATTCTTTTTTAACTTCTTTATTAAGTCAAAATTAGGAGCTCCTTAAAGACGTTATGGTAAATTCATAATGAAGTCTTATTTACGAAGTCAGAAAAAAGAACTCTTTTTAAAGACGTCTTACTGAGTTCGCTAGGTGACTCATTTGACATCTTGAAAACTTCTTTAAGACTTCTTTAAGGTGTTGATGAGACGTCCAAATCATAAATAGGAATTCATTCAGAACTTATTCAGACGTCATTTTGCTATCTGGGAAGTGTCGAGTGAACGGGGAATCACGACGATTGCCAAATATACGAAACCGAAGTAAATAAAACTAAAGTGGATATCATACACGGAGAGAATTTTATAGCAAAAGTGATAGTAAAATTTTTGAACTGAATTCGATAGTAGTGAATGTCATTTAAATTATTAAATAAACAATCTGAATTGTAGTATCTACTGACTATATGACGAAATCTACAATTATTGATGATAATCAGAAATTACAACTTTTATTATCTTAACTAATTATAACTATTATCAACATCGTAATTCTTAATCACCTGATGGCAATAGTTACCATCAGCCCAAATAATAATTACTGTCTAAACTAATAAAGAATTTAAATATCGGTGTTACAGTCTGAAGCTTGTCTACATGTAATTTTCTCTTTGTTTAACTGTGGATGTGATGAATTCCACTTAATACTTGGATGATTGCTATTTTGATGATCATACCCAATCATTTAAAGTTATCAATAACAGCTCCAATATTTGGAAAGTTTTATTATATTCGGACTTAAACGATTGTAATGCTACTTATTTTTAAAAATTTAAAGGACAAAATGGACATGGCTAAAATATGGATATAAATAAAGGATTTAAATTTATATAAATTTATCCTATTTTTAGTTTAAAAATTTTTCCAACCTTGAATGGTAACAGTTACCATCTTCGATTGTAACAATTATAATCTTTAATAGTTACAATTAGCATCTTCGATAGTAATCGTCACCACCATCAATCGTTACTGTTATTATTCTCAACAGTAAAACTAATTACTTAACCACTGAAAAATTTTCCTACCATTTCAAATAGTTGAAATTTAAAATTTAGTATCGTAGATAGTATAATTAAATTTTCCCCGTGTATAATGTCAATAGATTTGGCAACGCTGTAAGAAAATAAATACTACGGGGATTCCCCGCGACGCGACTAACAAAAGCGGACAGTGAAAGGCAGCCAATAAAGGGTTAATAAAATATTAACAAACCTTTTTGCGTAATTTATCAAACGCTTCATTGAGGTTAAACATCCTCCGTCGTTCGCGTATGTTAGCGGCTCGTCTCTGCGAAACAGAAGCAACCCTTCGACGAGGTTTTTTAGTCGTCGACGTCGGTTGATTAGGCAGACGTCCATTATGACTATAACGGCTATCAATATCTCTAATTATTATTTATTTTTTAGTTTAGTATTTGTTTATAAAGAAGTTGTGGGTGAAGTTATTTCAAAAATAGAACCTTTGATGAAGTAGAGCACAAGGTTGACGATAAAATCCATTGACGTGATCGTTGACATGTGATAACGATGGGGGTGGTGTTTGGTAAAGAACTGAACTATCCCACATTGGGTATGATGCCATTTCACTTCCGATGTATTGTGACATTTCGCTGCTTATTATCTGTTGCAATATTGAGTTGATTATAAAATTAGTACTAGTAATTATAGATTTTGATTTGATAACAAATTTTTGAGACATAATAGTATCCAGCCGAAATTAGGAAGTCAACTTGAATGTTTAATTCACCGTAAAATATATGATTTAATAAAAAATTATATGAGCTTTGGATATTAACTTTTTTTAAAATTGTGTTGAGGTAATTTACTGCTAGAGTTTATTGTTGTGAGTGATAAATATCGTATGTAATGATGATAGTATTGAAACATTTAAAGATAATATGATTGATTGTGATGGATAAACAGATATATATAATTGAGAAAAAAATATTATATAAAAAATAAAAATATATAAATATGTATTGAATTTGTTATTGAAATGATTTATTATTTTTTAAATTTAAATTATAAAGAAATAAAAATAAGTGAGAAAAAAAATTAGTACAATTAAGGGATGGAGTGGACATGGTGGAAAGATTGGTGGAGATTAAAAAAATGGCGGCAACGTGATTTAAATAATGATTTTAATGATTATGATTTTGATGATTTGAATTACTGTTACTGTGATGATTGTATTGTAAGCTTTCATTTCCATTTTTTATTTTATTTTATTTAAAGTGATGAGTTGTTTATTGTTGAGGTTCCGTTGTTAGGACGATTGTGTCAGTCATTCTGATTTTAAATTTCTACTAAATCTATTTTTTTATTTTCACAAAGTGCTTTTAGATAAATTTACTCATTTATTTTTTATGAGATATTAACAATTTGGTTTCTACAGAGATATGTATACTAGTGTCTCTGTACCGCAGTATGTCATACTTATAACTTAAAACGCATTTTTCTCAAAACTAAATTTTTTGTGGCGCGAAAAAAAAAACTAATCAATCCTCTCAAATAAGTGACACCTTTTCCCAGCCACTGGCTTCCGCAGCCATCAGATTTATGATTAAATATTTATAAATTTATTATTTTCAACAACAAAAGACTTTTAAAAAATTTCTGCTTCCACGCATCTTTTTTATTTGAAAATTTATTTTTATTTCGTTAATTCAAACGGTCAACCAGCTCCCGTGACAGCGGCTGATTCCCAAACCATCATAATTTATTTTATTTCCAATAAATAATTTATAAAATCACCATCAATTTGTTTTTTACAAATCTTATCACCGCCTAGATATTTATAAGGACCAAAATTCATATAAATATTTATCAATATACTTTTTCACTACTTAACACCTTCAACTAACAAAAAAATAGCCTACTGCAAATCTAGGCCTTGGTCATAATGATCTCGTTGATAAAACACAACAAATAATTTACACATTAATGACCAATTAATTGATTAATTAAAACATCCTTGATCCCTAAATATTTATCAAACTACAGTACTCAATACTTACAGGTGCTTGATTTCCGTTAATTTCCCACAACGGTTCGTTGTAGCTCATATCCTTATAAATAAAAATATGTTTATAAATTTTTCTAACTTAAAAAAAAATCACAGCATTTATTACACTTGTCTTAATTAATAAATAAAATTCAAACTTTTCACTTTTAAAAAAATTTATAATGATCTTAGTTAATTATTATACATTCATATATATTTATTTATATAAATATACATATAAAAAAAAAATGTCTAGATGTTTATCAGATAATGTTTGAGTTTAAAGTGAAGAGCCAGAAATTATCGATGGATCAAAACGCGGATTCTGCGGTGTGATATCAGTCCTAACCACGCCTCCATTCAATCTGATTCGTCGACTAAGGGGTATTATTAACTCGAGATTTATTTTGATTGGTCACATTATTATACGAGGGTGAAAACGCCCTAACATTTCAGCCCTTGCAAATAAATAGTTTATATATTTCATGAAAGTCACCGAATTTTTAAAAACATCTTTCCTTAAAAAAAAATGAAAACAATTCATTTTTTTATTTTTCAAATTATTAGAATATCTGTGGTTTGAAAACTATCGACTTTAGCGTTTTGACTTATAGGACTTTTTTTGAAGAGCACAAAATTTCCTACAAAATTCTTTCCAACATTTTTAGTATACCTCTATTAGCTTACACCCAGCGAACAACAAAAAGTAAATTTTATAGAAAAATTGACTTCGACAATGCGACACAAGTGAAACAGCTTTAGTTATAGTAGATTTGCTATGGCACTTTTGGAGAACACTAAATTCTCTATACAAATTGCAACAAACTGCACTTTGATATCTTTGAATACGGGAGTATTAGAAAGTTTAAAAAAAAGTAATTAAATTTACCTGCCTTTCAAATTGAAAATTTTGAAATCAAATGACGAGCTTGGGATTAAAACTAAGAGCTCAAATTTGGCGGGAATTTTTTTATTTGTAGTCTTCAAAAGTGAATTAGCGAAATTCACTTGCAAATAAGGAGTGTTCACTAGCTTTCACTAATTCAGTTTCGGAGAACACCAGCATCGAACACAGTAAAAAACGAATTGTCAAAGTGTAAAATAAGCGTGTGTTCAGATTCTGTGTTTAACTTTTTAACACTTTTATGCGTCAATTTCATACGATATGTGTTGATTTTGACGAATCCTTTTTTACTGTGTCAAGTTTCAGTTTCTGTACAGTCAATGGAAACAAGCTGGTTTTAGTCCAATGTCACAAATGATGTTTCTATCTGCGGACAGCCAGTTTCACTTTTGATTTAAACTCTGATCCCAGACAGCATTCAAGGAATGACTACTTTACGACGTCTTTTTGAAGGAGTCTTCAAGAAGTCTTATTTCTTCTTTAAGATGTAATTTTTAAGAACTCTTCATTAATTCTTGAAGACTCCATAAATAAGACGTCAGTTTTTTAACGTCTAAATGTATTCTTTTTTTAACTTCTTTATGAAGTCAAAATTAGGAGCTCCTTAAGACGTCATAGTAAATTCATAATGGAGTCTTATTTACGAAGTCAGAAAAAATAACTCTTTTTAAAGACGTCTTACTGAGTTCTAGGTGGCTCATTCGGCATCTTGAGTACTTCTTAAAGACTTCTTTAAGATGTTGATGAGACGTCAAAATCATAAATAAGAACTCATTCAGAACTCATCGAGATGTAATTTTGCTATCTGGGATACTTGCCACATATTTATTAAAAATTTCAAATTACTAATTTTATTTCTAAGTGACAGTTCTGACTTTGTTATCGAGTTTTATATAAATGAGTGTTAATAATAACTACGGGTGATCTCAACCCTCGTCTACGACTCATGCAGAATAGTATTTAGCTTAATGATGGTAAAAAAATCAAGAAGTTTCAGTATTAGCATTCAAGGGTCGCTCGAAAACGTCAAAAAATCGAAAACAATCAGAACTCTTGAGCGATGTTTAAATATTTGAATTTCGGCCTGAAAATTTTAGTATATTCACGATTTTGCAGACACGAACTATTGCTGCCATGAGAAAGAAAATAAAAAATTTGAATTTTTGAAATTCTTGAGCCATCTCTTGAAAATTTCTTATTGAGATGATTTTTGGAACGGGTTTTTAAGCCAACAAATTTTTGTATGAGACTCAAAAAAAATGTAGCCGATTTTTTTGGACCACCCTAAAATATATATAGATATAAATATGTAAGTAGTTATTCAAGTGATAAGTACTTAGTGGCACGCGCCAGTACAAGAAATAAAATTGAAAGTTTTCATAGGAGATTTGAAAAAACATATTGTTTGCTGTCGATAGAGGATCAGGGTAAATGGTTTATAAGCTAGAGTCAGAGTTAAGCTAGTTAGGAGGGTAAAGTGGGTAACGCCAAATAAAAAGGGAGCGAAAGCAAGTAAAGTGTGACGGATCTCTTGTTATTTGAATAGCCAGTTATGGAATTAATTAAAGACGTATTAGTCGAGTGACTCTGGGACGAATCGACTTTGATATTTGCGCATTATGTTGTTATGGGGGTGCATAATATTATTTATATGCAAGACAAATCTCTGTTCAATATGTGAAATATCATATCTGTCATTTTTTTTTGTCTACTGAAACGTTTATAAATTTAATTAATTGTTTTGTAGAAGTTAGTCATTTTTGTAGAAATTGAACTATTAAGTTTTTAGTTTTTTTTAAATCGAGTTTTACGGTGGGGTAAGAAAAATTATTAAAAAAAAAAAAAAAATTGAGTTTTGAACAACTTTTGTTTGAACAAGAGAAAATTTATACGAAATTGGCTCCGATTAATTAAAAATTTTAATTTAAAAATTTTGGTCATTGGAAGAAATTGAAATTTTTTCAAAAAATTATTGCAGGCATTTTGATAATTTTTATCTGTAGTTAAAGGTCTAAGGAAAATTTTATGCTAAAGTTGAAGTCAACTAAAAAATTCAAAGTTATTCAATTTACAATTCTAGGTATTCAAATTACTATTCATTTTTGAATTGTAAATTAAAAATTTTGATAATCGAAAATTCAATTTTTCCGTTCGAAATTCAAAAAATAATTTTAAAAAAACTAGTTAGGGTATGCATATAATTTTTTTTTAAGTTCAAAAAATACGAAGATAATTTTTGAGTTTTGCATTAAGAAATTTATAACTCAAAAAATTTTTTTTTCCGTTTTTAAAAAAAAAAATTCATGAAGTATTTAAATAATTTTTTTCTGTAACTAAAATCTAAGGAAATTTCAAGCTTTAATTGAAATTATCTCTGATGAATTCGTGGTTGTTAAGTTCCAAATTTTGAATTATAAGTTTTGGTAACCAACCAAATTTAATCTTTCCGTTTCTTCTTCAAAAATCTATTAAAAGCCTTGTAAAAATTGTTTCCATTAATTAAAAGTTCAAATAAAATCAAAGTTTCCTCGATGAATTTAAAATAATTTCCTCATTTATTCCTTTATTAGTTTTCAAAAACTACTTTAAATATTATGAATTCTACGAAAAAAAAAAAAAAAAAAAAAATTTTAAGCTTCGCAATTTCAAATAATTTAAAAGATATTAATTCGAAAATTATTAGGAATTTTTTACTATTCATTTACTAGAGCTATTGAGTACTTTTATTGTTAATTTAAACTATTATGTTTTTATGATTAAATTATAAAAGAAAAAAAATTTATATGTATACTTTAACGAAGATACTAAAAGCGCCGAATCCATGAACATTGATCCGAAGCGTCAGCTTGCATTTACGTCCCTCATATTCCAATAATATATATCTGTATATATGGAATTATATACATATATATAAACATGTGAAATATACAACTAAATAAAACTAGTATCTCTGGAAACAAAATGGTTTCATTTTGAAATTTTCATTTCATACACGGAGAAAATTTCATAGTAAAGGTTAACATCTAGTTTAGTAAAATTTTAAAATTGAATTCGATAGTAGTGAATATCATTTAAATTATTAGATAAACAATCTGAATTGTAGTATCTCGACTATACGGCAAAATCTACAATTATTGATGATAATCAGAAATCAACTTTTATTATCTTATCTAATTATAACTATTATCAACATCGTAATTCTTAATAACCTAAAGGCAATAGTTACCATCAGCCCAAATAATAATTACCATCTAAACTAATAAAGAATTTAAATATCGGCGTTACAGTGTGAAGCTTGTCTACATGTAATTTTCTCTTTGTTTAACTGTGGATGTGATGAATTTCACTTAATACTTGGATGATTGCTATTTTGATGATCATACCCAATCATTTAAAGTTATCAATAACAGCTCCAATATTTGGAAAGTTTTATTATATTCGGACTTAAACGATTGTATTGTTACTTATTTTAATTATTTAAAGGACAAAATGGGCATGGCTAAAATATGGATATAAATAAAGGATTTAAATTTATATAAATTTATCCTATTTTTAGTTTAAGAATTTTTCCAACCTTGAATGGTAACAGTTACCATCTTCGATTGTAACAATTATAATCTTTAATAGTTACAATTAGCATCTTCGATAGTAATCGTCACCACCTTCAATTGTTACTGTTATCATTCTCAATAGTAAAACTAATTATTTTACCACTGAAAAATTTTCCTACCATTTCAAATAGTTGAAATTCAAAATTTAGTATCATAGCTGGTATAATTAAAGTTTCTCATGCCTATAAACTGTAACAATTCATTTTTAAACAAAAAATGTCTTTTTACCTTAAAAAAAATATTGTCATATTTATCCCGGGTGCTTGTACAGTAACTTTATTTTTAAAGTACATACAATATTGAGATTAGTATATAATAAATAACAATGGTAACAAGTCTCTTTAAGTTTGAATAAATCTAGTTAATATAAATGATTAGATATGGATTACTCCCCTACTCACAATCATTTTGAAACATTTACTCGGTTCATTTATCCACGTGTTATATATCTATAGACCAAGGGTGAATTTTTTTACTTCACTGAGTAAATAAACCATAGCAAAGTCGACCGCAAAAATTGCTTTTTTATATTTCTTCTTTGTAACTTTTTATT
Source organism: Microplitis manilae (assembly GCA_030273425.1). Lineage (NCBI taxonomy): Eukaryota > Metazoa > Arthropoda > Insecta > Hymenoptera > Braconidae > Microplitis > Microplitis manilae. The sequence continues at coordinate 4,711,410 of CP092724.1, forward strand.
ATTGTTATTAAAATTTTTTTTTTTTTAAGAAAAATTTTTAAAACTACGATATATATATATATATATATATATTTATATATATATTTATATATATATTTATTTATTTACTGCATAAGAAGTAACTACCGTGAAAAATGAATCATATGTGGCCATATATGATCTATATATATATATATATATACATATGGCTAATTTTTATGTATGTTCCATATATGATTCATTTTTTTGGACATGTATGATATTAAAGTCAAACGGATTAAACATAAAACATAAAATAAAAAAATCACGCTAAGTACATACATAACATGTGCACGTGTTGGAACAATTCAATACATAATAGTGATACAATTTTGGACGCATATCTGACACCGACGATGACAGATATATGGAGGGCAAAAAATAATTTCAGAAAAGGGAGACGCGTCTAGCAATAGATATGTAGTGCAACATATTATAACAGTAGCAGTGCAACAGTACAAATTATAGTTATAACACTGACCCCTCAATAAAATCATCAAAATAATATAATAGGGAATACAATACTGTCACGCCTCGTTTATAATTTCTTTAATCGTTTATAATATATCACATAATATAGCTTACAAATTATTGGAATTGAAAAAATCAAAGGAATTTTTTTTTTTATTTTCTATTGAAAGTCTGAGTTTAGAAAAACGATTTAGTTAATAAATAGTATCATTATATACAAAGTCAAAGATCTTCAACCACAACCCTAATTAAAGACTATGATATAAAAATTTCAAAATTAACGATATTTAATGCTATTAAATGCTTTCAATTAACTTCTTATAGTTCTTGTTCATTATGACGTCCTTCAGCTTAAGAAACCTCAAAAAGTCCCAAGAAAAATTTTTGTTTTCTTGTCAGGGAAGATATCGACTATGCATTTTTATGATGAGTGAGCCTATCTTTTACCCTATTGGGAATACCTCAACACTATACGATTTTTTTTGTTCCTTACAATGTCCTCTAGTCAGAGATTCCTCAAAAAGTCCCAGAAAAAATTGTATTTTTGACCTATGATACCGTGTTTGATTTGGGAAGATACCGACTATGCATTCTTATGAAGAGTAGCCTAGAACTTTTCCTCTGTAAGAAATACCTCTACACAATATGAACATTTTTTATTCCTTACAATGTCCTCTAGCCAGAAAAACCCAAAAAAGTCCCAGAAAAAATTTTGTTTCTAACCTATGGCGCCGTATCTGACCAGGGAGTATAAATCGACTTTGTATTTTTATGAAAAGTAGTCCGTAACTTTTTCTCTGTTGGAAACACCTCTACACAATACTAACATTTTTTGTTCCTTACAATGTCCTTTAGTCGGAGAATTCTAAAAAAGCCCCAGAAAAAATTTTACTTCTGACCTATAATACCGTATCTGGTCAAGAAAGATGACAATTATGTACTTTTCGAAAATTGGTTCATAACTTTTCCCCTATTGGGAATACCTCTGTATAATATTGACATTTTTTGTTCCTTACGATGTCTTCTAGTCGAAAAACCTCAAAAAGTCCCAGAAAAAATTTCATTTTCGACTTACAACGCAGTGTCAGGCCAGGAAGGAATAAAGAAAGAATCAGGAAGAATACCGTCTATGTATTTTATAAAAACTAGCCAGTAACTTTTCACCTCTAGGAATAACTCCCAACAATATTAAGAGTTATTTCGGCAATGCAGTATCACCGCTAGGAAAAAGTAATACAATCGCAATGTAAAATAAACATTTACAAATTTAAAGAGGTTCGACCGAATCTAATGTAAAAAGGATTTTCCAACTTTAAGATTTGAAACTTAGCATACATCGCGTTACTAAAACCATAAGGGCGTATCTCAAAATATACGCCCTTTTGGTTCTGCAGAACCAAAAGGGCGTATAAAAAAATTTTTTTTTGCTCCAATCAATGTAAAAATGTTGAAAATATTAAAATCTATGGAAAAAACGAAAAAAAAAATTTTTTTGTTATACGCCCTTTTGGTTTTAAGAAAAAAATTTTTTAAAGTCATAAGGGCGTATCCTATTTTTTCGGTTTATTATCAATTATAGGTCAGAGTAAGAAAAAAAATTGCAAGGGTAATAAAAATTATTACTCCACAACTTAATTTATCTGAGCAAACATTTTTTTTAAATAAAAAACCAAATTTCTTTATATAATTTTGATCGAATCTTAAGTTTGTTATAATTATTTTAATTCAACAGTTAATGTAAAAATATGTATAATTCGAGAATCAAGAAAATTCATTTAAAAAAATCTAAATTCTATGAGTGCTGTGAAATTTAATTTAATCAAATTTAAAAAATTCACTTTTAGATTTTTCAATTTTTCAAAGGTGCATTTTTTCATTTTTTAATCAAGGTTTCTTTTTCAGTGTTCTTTTTTTTTTATTTATTTATTTATTTTTTTTTTTTTTAAATCAGTTACCGTTGTTCTTGAGAATTGTTATGATTCTAGAATACCAATATATCGAAGCAAGTTTGATGACCTAGATCATTTTTGTGCATCAGGCACCATTCCACAAAAATATCATCAATATTATCAAAGTTTAATTTTCAGCGATGGTAATAGGTCGTAAATTTTTTTATTATTGTCAAGTTATGTTCTAAAAAAAATTAAAAAAATTTTTTTTTTATAATCTTAGGTACAGATTATCCTGACGATGAAGATGGTATAGGACTAATACTCTGATGTATTTTTTTTTTTTCGCTGTTTCTTATTCGTTTTTTCACTTAAATAAATATTTTTTCATATAAATTAAATTGTGGAGTGATAATTTTTATTACCCTGGCAATTTTTTTTCTTACTTTGACCGAGAATTGATAATAAATCAAAAAAATAGGATACGCCCTTATGACTTTAAAAAAATTTTTTCTTAAAACCAAAAGGGCGTATAACGAAAAAAAAATTTTTTTTCGTTTTTTCCATAGACTTTAATGTGTTTAACATTTTTACATTGATTGGAGTAAAAAAATTTTTTTATACGCCCTTTTGGTTCTGCAGAACCAAAAGGGCGTATATTTTGAGATACGCCCTTATGGTTTTAGTAACGCGACATGTGAAGAAGTAATTTATCTATGTATTCTCAAAATTTGAATATGACCCACCGTCTAGTTTTTTAGAAAAAAAGGTTTAAAAATGACGTTTTTAAAATTCTTATACACAAGCTCTTATGGCGGACAAGCTCCCGTCATGACTTGTTCGATTTTTTTCATTATTAACCTCCCAAGTTTAAAAAATAAAAAACCATGCCATAAACTTGAATATTTTTGGAATATGATAAGATTTTAACAATATAGTGTTACCGTTGTAATTATTTAAATAATTCAAATTAAACTTTATTATTTAATCTCGTTCATCAACAGAGATACATATTATTGAGGGTTTGGCAACGTCGCGGAAGCAGCTGAGAGAAAAAACAAAGATAGAAATACATTAATAAGAGAGACGAGATTAGAAATAATTTTTCCCGCTTTAATTCGAATATCGATGTGTAAGAAGTTAGAACGCACTGTTGCCAAATTTTTTTATTAAATCATATGAGTCAAAAATAACCAAGTAATTTCATTACTTTCTTTAATTAAATAAGTAATAATTATTAATTTATGAATTCGTTATACTATTATTATTATTATTATTATTATTTATTGTTTTTAGACCATGGAGTCGTAGCTCCTTGCGGCCTTTCAAAGTACATACCAAAATTAGTGTATAACAAATATTATTACTGCATTTATATACAAATTATAATTTAAATATATTTAATTTTAATTTATAATTTATATTATAATTTAAAATAATGAATTTTCATAACTATTCGGAGAATTGAGCAAACAAAAAAATTCAAACACTACTTTGACTCACTGTTGTCGGTCGAACCTCCTTAAGTAAGGTTACAATAAGAACAATATAAATTTTTTTGTTCATTTAAGTATCTCATATTTATTAATATTGTACAATTACTTTCTAGTAACAATCTACAAATATAATACATATCCTCCAATTTTACACAAATATTTACGTATATCCTTCATTGTTTATTTTAAAATGTTTTATTTTCTCCAACAATATAATATTTCTTTGTCCAGGTACCATTACAGAGTCGTCTGTCATAAAAAGCAGGAATGTATTTAATAAATGTTTCAAAATAATTTATTAGCAAAAATATTTTGGATTAGTAAACTGTAGTAGGACTTGAAGGAAAAAATTTCAAAAAAATAAACAAGTTTTTTTAAACTGTTTGAAAAATTATTAGTAATTTATAATTGCAATAAATAACTCGTGAAATTAACCTACAAAGGCGAACTTTCAATTATTAAAATCGAATCGTCGATGACGGTTTATATCATATTATAAAGTTGTATTCAATTATTTATCATTACTATCATCATCTACTTCAAATCCGATTGTGAAACTTGATTTATTAAGCACTGAATTAGCAACGACGACAATCGGCTCCTCTTGTTTATCAGCAGCAACAGATGGAGCTGCAGTCACTGATGACGACAATAGGGACGAAGCCAATGGCGACGACGGCGATGGCGACAATTCAACTTGCGGCTCAGCGGGATTTTTCCAGTTGTTTAAATCTTTGTCTACTGTTATTGAAAATGATCCGACTTTCATGGATGAGGTTGATGAATAATGCATCGTTTCTCGATCTATTTCCGTGATACTTCCCATAGTATTATCAGTCTGTGCATTTGAAACGCTTTGAGATCGTGACATTAATTTTCCTTTTTTTATTTTACTATTTATTTTATATTTTTTCACATCATCCGATTTTCTTGATTCTATTTCTTTAATTCTTACGTCGTCATCTGATATTTCCGTACTTTCTACTCTGAATCTATAAATTTATATTCAAATAATTAATATACAATAATTAAATTCATCAAAACATGTAAGTGGCTATCGGGAATCATCGGAAGTTTTCGGTTTCGTAACGTTACTATGTAGTCACGCCGTGTAATTAAACTAATTTTTGAAGAGTGGGGGTAAAAACTGACGGCAACTTAGTCACTGGAAAAACTCTGCAATAAAATCTTCCCCGAGTGTAAGTCACCGTCAGAAATTTGTGGTTTTTAATGTCAATGTGTAGTAACGGCGTGAGATTAGACTCGTTTACTAAAAGTGGGGGTAAAAACTGACGGCAACTTAGTCACTGAAAAATTTTTACAATAAAATCTTCCCAGAGAATAAGTCACCATCGGAAATTGTCGGGAATTTCCGGTTTCTAATGTCAATGTGTAGTAACGACGTGAAATTAGACTAATTTTTTAAGAGTGGGAGTAAAAACTGACGGCACTTTAGTTACTGGAAAAACTTTGCAATAAAATCTTCCTTGAGCGTAAGCTATCGTCGGAAACTGACGGAAATTTTCAGTTTGTAAATTTAATGTAGAGTAACGGCGTGAGATTAGACTCATTTTTTAAGAGTGGGAGTAAAAGCTGACGGTAACTTAGACACTGGAAAAATTTTACAATAAAATCTTCCCAGAGAGTAAGTCACCGTCAGAAATTCGCGGTTTTTAATGTCAATGTGTAGTAACGGCGTGAAATTAGACTCGTTTTCTAACAGTGGGAGTAAAATTTGACGGCAACTTAGACACTGGAAAAATTTTACAATAAAATCCTTTTTGAGCGTAAGTCGTCGTCGGAAACTGAAGGAAATTTTCAGTTTGTAAATTTAATGTGTAGTAACGGCGTGAGAATAGACTCGTTTTCTAAAAGTGGGGGTAAAAACTGACGGCAACTTAGACACTGAAAAAATTTTACAATAAAATCTCAGAGTGTAAGTCGCCATCGGAAATTAACGAAAATTTTCGGTTTCCAAAGTTAATGTGTAGTAACGGCGTGAAATCAGACTCTTTTTTAAGAGTAGGGTTAATCACTCATGGCAACTTTCTATCTGGGAGAACTTCAATATTTTACTTCAGACAATCGGGAACGAAAAAAAAACCTTGTTCGATAAAAAAAAAATATTCTAATTGCTAATTAATTGTTTTAATTGTATGAATTGTTTAAATGCTCTTTGTTAATCAATTGTTTGTTAAAAGTGTATTAGAAAATAACAGTCAATATTATTTAACTATAGTTATTAATAACAAACCTTCCAATTTTTTTGAAACTACTCCCAGGCTTAACAAGAGATTCTTTCTGATCAAAAATAGATTTAATGTCCTGCTTCTTCTGTTCTTCATTTTGCCTGAGTGTTAACGTGTGATCTTCTTCATCATCAATCTGGTCTTGCTCACCATCATCGTTATCTTTAGGCGGGGCCTTCCTAATAATACCATCTTCATTACTATAATAGTCTGTATAAGAAATACTACCACGTCCTTCACGATTATCTTGATCAATCGCCATGCAAAAATCATTGAAATCCATCTCAATGCACGGAGTTGTAGAGTAAGTAGGACCTGTAAATCCTTGACTGTTTTCAAAAGACGAAAATAATTAATCCTAATTTCCTATTATTTGGATTCAAATATAATTCATTCTAATTATAATTACCCGTCATTACTAATTAAGCTCATGGACATGCTACTTCCACCAGTAGAAGTCGGAGCTGGTGATGACGGTTCTGATGATAAAAATGATTGGGGGCCACTACTCCAACCTAAACCTTCAATAAAAGCTCATTAATCATTAACCAAAACTAAAACACTAATTCATTAATTGAATCAAAATATAAATCATTAATTATTTTTACTATTTGGACTAGTTGGTGATGAAATATTGCGATGATCAGTCGCTTCACTATCCTGCCCTTTATAACCGGGACTAATGAATCTATGAAACAAAAGTTAATCAGTCTTTGGTTAACAGATTAATCAATTAGATTAGTGGTTATGGAACATACCGAACCGGTTCTAAATCCCCAGGATGATAATCTCTATTAATAGCACCAATTGCGAGACTAGGCACCAATGAATGCGAGTGGATACCTGGTGAGGAGATTTTCGGCGGCGAAGACGCGGGTGTACGGAATAAAGAGCTAGTCATCATTTCCAAAAATGAATCAAGTTGTCGCAATGACAATGCATTGTGTAGTGTTTCTAGTGGCCTTATTGGTGGTACTCCACCAAATCCTTCGATTGCTATTAAAATAATTAGCCAATATATAATTACTGATTATTGGTACTTTTTACGAATCACCTGCGTTGGAAGGTCAAGTTTTAATGCCTCTTTAGCCAGTCAAAACAAACTAATTTCAGACTAACGCGATTTAGAATCATTGGTTTCTTCCCGAGAATAGAAAACGTCTAATTTATGAGCCTGTAGTATATTGTATGTCTAGGAAGGAAATAGATCATTTCGACCCACGTGTGCAATTGTTTATTTGAGCCAAAGGCAAATGTGGCAAACATATGGATTGGGACAACTCTCTGCTATGGGGGGCTCAAACTCTTGTCATTGTTCGAGAGAAAGTTGGGACATGCGCATAGTTACTTCATTTGTTTCCCTATAAAAGATAAGTATCCCTAGCGAAAAAAAAACATATGAGAATCCAGCCTAAATTTTTATATGGGTTCCCACATGGCGATTTAGGGTGGATTCCCATACGGTTTTCTATACACGGAAAGAAAAACATGGGAATTTTTCCCATTTTACTTAGGAGTAATTCCCTTGCTGACATGGCAAATTTTGCTTTATCGACATGGTAGATTTTACCAAGGAAAAATGGAAATATAACCATATTTTATAGGAATTTTACCCATATATTATAGGAATATCTTCCATGTTGCCATTGCGAAAATTTCCATGCAACATAGCAATTTTTCCTATGTGGACATGGGAATTTTCTCCATGGCAACATGGATATTTTTACCACGTCAGTATAAGAATTTTGTTCATGTTACTGGAGTAATTCTTTCCTTGTCAACATGGGAAAAATACCCATGCCAACTTAGAAGAAATTGCTCCAGTAACATGGGAAAAATTCCTATACTGGCGTGGTAAAAATATCCATGTTGGCATGGAAAAAATTCCCATGTCAACATAGGAAAAATTACTATGGTACATGGGAAAAGCCCACAAGAAGATAAAATGACTAAAGTACCAAATATTTTGGTCATTTTGATCATTTAAGCTTTAAAGCGATAAAATCGGGATATGTGAAGGTATTACCGTTTACGAAAATAGAATTTCAAAGTTTCCGAAAAAATTTTGTGTAATTTAATAAAAATTTATTTGTAGCACCTACGAATTAATCAATTTTGATTGTACTTAACAAACTACAAATTAAAAGCAAATGAACTTCGAACAGATTACATCCAAGAGCTATAAAATATTTTTACTATCATCGTACTTCACTTTAATTAAAAAGGTGCCATAATTATTAATGTTCTGCAAGTACATTCTTTTTTAATTTATACATTTGACTTGCATTTAACTTGCCATTAAATACGGCTTGTAAATCAACGAATGCCCCATATTTAATGTTATGAAAATTTTAAACCATCAGTTTACAAATATTTCACTTTTATATACATGGTTTTTCTACTTTGTTAACATGGTAATTTCTACTTTGTTACCATGGAAATTTTTCCCATGTTAACATGGGAAATTTTTTCATGTTGACATAGGAACAAATCCAATGTTAACATAGGAACGATTCCAATGTTAACATGGGAGTTTTTCCCATGTTGAGATGGGAATTTTTCCCATGTTAACATTGGAATTATTCCTATGTAGCATAGTTATTTTTTCAATGTTGCTATAGGAAAATTTCCATTGTCAATATAGGAATAATTCCTATGTTACAAAGCAAAGTTTACCATGTAACACAGCAACGATTCACATGTTAGCATAGTAAAATTTACAATGCCAACAAAGGAATTTTCCCCATGTAAAATTGGAAAAATTCCCATTGTTTTCTTTCCGTGTAGAAGTATTAATCTATTCTTTCATTCATAGGCGCATATCAATAGAAGATAGACATAGAAATCTAGATTCTATAGAAACGCAGATTCCTATATAAATTTTCCACAAAGAAATCCATATACCCAAGTTCCTGTATGGGAATCCCGGTACTCAGTTTTCTATGTGAATTTTTCATATGGGAATCCAGATCCTCACAGTTTCCTACATGGATTCTTATATAAATCCATACTTTTCTATATGAATTCCTATGGGTTCCCATGCAATGCCACATAGATTTTTTGATAGGGATGGCTTTCTTTTCTCTAAATAAGGCAGGAATTAGAATTTCCCGCGTGGATATTGTGAAAAATTAGCTTTCTACTTCATTTCAGGTCTAAAATTCTTGAAGCAATGGCTCAAAGTAGTTATTTTCGATACAAATGTGCAAAAGTAGGGATTCCGACAGGCGAAGTGACGAAACGAGTCTGAGTTTATGGCGTGTTCTTAACGAAACCGAGCATATAGTTATAGTTAAGTCTGCAAATGAATGAGCTTTTCTCCCACTGCATGCGCAGTAATGACTTAATTGCAGAAAAATGGTGGGAGGAGAGCCCATTCTTTAGCAGTCTTAACTATAGACGAATTTAACATAGGTCTCGTTGAGAATGTGTCATGACCTCAGATAAGTGCTGTCTCTTCGTCTACCGGAATTTCTGTATTTTTTAAATTTCCATACATGTGATAATAGCATTGGTTACAAATATCAATGCCATGACTATAGAATGTCTTGTTGGAAAATAGTTTGATGTTTTGTCACCAGATTTCATGACCCAGCTGGTCAGCCCCGAAGTGATTCCAAAGTATTTCGTTTTGACTGGCTTCAGAATTAAAACTCTATTTCAATGCAGGTAATTACAAAAAGTATAGTGTGTGGCATAAAACACGATTTCAGACTTGGTATCATGGCAAACCTGACCTTCGGCTCCAGTCAACCTTACTCTCATCTGAAATCGTCTATTTCAAACCTCGTCACACATTATACTATCAAAAATGTTTTTGAATACAAGGGATAAAAATAGGCTCCAGTAGGTTAAAATAATGACTGCCTATTTTCTACCCTTGCCAACAAACTTAGATATCAATAATTACCGGCCACCGCAGAAGCGTGCGCTGGTACCATGTCTTTGAGATTGGGGGCGCTAGAAGAACCACTGATAACCGCAGTACTGAACAGACTATTGGCTGATCCGGTAAGTTTTTTGCTGACATTGTATCCCAACAGCTTGAAATAACTCATCTGCCCGGAGATACTGTGACGATGGCGCCTTGCTGTGCAGGTAGGGTTAGGTTGAATGATCGTAGGTCGTGTGTCTGGGGACGATAAGGATCGTTGCGTTTGGAGTTTGGATAAGGAATTAATTATTGTTGTTTCAGTAGTACTAGTTATTGTTGATATTGTTGTAATTATAGCAGTAGTTGGTTTTTTTTTAATAACTGTATCGTGCTTGCAGTCACTAATATTTGCCATTGAAACATTCGTATCATAACATTCATAATTATCATACAGGAGTAATTTACAATTAAAATTTATGGGATTTATTACATGCTTAGTCGACTCGGTCGTTGTTATTGATACGGGTAATGAATTTTTACGATATGGCTTTAATTTTTTGTTATTTTTGTTATCAACGTCTTCGGAATTACTATCGATGGTTATGTTTTTATCATCATTAATATTATTATTATTACAACAATTATTTATATTAATGTTGTTTAATTGATAACATGAACAATTGGTAAATTTCCGTGATAATGAACGATTGAAATAGGTGTGTAAATTAATACGCTCTGAGGGACTTAAATCTTGATGAATTAATTCAGACACATTGCAATTGTAACAGTTACATTGTAGTTGACACGGTGATAGTGAACGCGAACGTTTCTTTTTTTTAACACTTGGGACTTGATGTAGGTCCTGGTGATGATCATGATGATGAGGTTTTATCAACAACTCACCAGGTGGTACATCCAGACGTGGAAGTACTAACGTAGATTGTGATCTAGCAGTACGTTTTTGCTGATGAATAATCGGTTGTTCGGAAAATTTAGCTGCTGGTGAACTAGAGGTTGGCGAACCAAGGGACGTATTGTGGAGAGTAATCAGCGGTCCTGAATGACAATCCAGTGAGGCTTTCAATGGCGCTGGTAAATCTGGCGAGCTTAGAGTGTGAGGTAATATCACGGGAATTCCCAGTAAATTTCGCGACTGCTTTGTTTCGGGTATTTGGTTTTTATGGTAAGAAGCTGATGGTGTTGCAGAAGAATGTGAATTTATCGACCGAGTTGACCAATCTGTCCGGGGATTCCCGTCTAGGTTGAGGAATATAAAAAAAAATAAAAGAAACAAAAAAAAAAAGAAAAGAAAAAAAAGAAATAGAATTTAGTTTAACCATAACCAAGAAAAGTTTCTTTTAAAAGTCATGAATGAAGGAACCGAAATTTTGAAAAATTTTATTGAATTCGATAGATCGATAACAGTAGATAGTTTCGATTCAAAATTACAAATCGATTTACAATTTTAATTATCAATTTAGTGTTCAATTTTTTTAGTATTAAAAGTAACTTTTGTGTGAAATTTTTGTGAAATGCTTTAAAGTTCAAAATTTTTTTAATTCGGAATTCAAAAAAAAATTTTAATTGTGACGTCAAGAAAAAATATTTGAAAAAGTTTTCATATATGTTTCTATCATAAAATTTGATTTCTTTAGAACTTGAATCCCTTCAAAATAAAAAAAAATCTATGCAATTCTACACGTCAAAATTTTTTTATATTTTAATTAATAGTATAATAAAATTTGATTTAAAAATTTTATAATTAATAACAAAATTTAATGTATTTTTCACATTTATTTTTCATTAAAGTATTAAATTCAAAAATTATTTGATTTTTGAAAAAGATGATTTTCGACTTAGAAATAGTTTCAAATATTAAGCTGTAATTGAAAACAAAAGTTACTGTCAACATTTGTTAAAATATATCGCAAAGTAATTTATAGAAAAAGTTCAGTATCAGGATCTTGATAAATATAAAATACACACAAAAATTCAAAATATCGGTTCTGATAAGTCGACGGCGGCATGACTGTTTCGAAATGTGCCTTATACATTATGTGAAATCGGTATTATACTCGAGTGTAGGTTTGGCAGCACGAGTGTTGCCAACACACGAAAGTATAATACTCGAGTCACTAGATGTATACAATAGTTTATGTAATGAATGCACGAAGAAAAACGCCATTGAATGTCTAAAGTCAGCGTCATGCAGTCAGAGTTATGAAAATAATTAACTTTATTATTATTAAAAAAGATTTATACTTCCGGAAATTGAATACTTTGTTTAGTACTATTCACTTAAAAAAACTTAACTCAATAAAAAAAAGTCATCTTTGGTGTTAGGTCGTTTTAATTAATAGAGATATGTGAGGTTATAAAATTCAGCTGACGTTGCCTTGATCTACACATGCGTGAGCTGATTAATCAAATGCGCATGTGCAGTCTAGAGATTTTGGTCATGTTAATAAGGCAGCTAAATTCAAAGTGACGTCATAAGAGAGAAAAGTGATAGAGAAGTTATTGGCTTGAATTATTGAGTAGGGATATACTCCGCCCATTTCACTAAAATTCAGTGGTTTAATATAAAAATGAGTGTTTTAATATATATTAAACCACTCTTTTGACCAATCAGAAAGGATTGCATTTTAATATAAAATTTTATGAGGCTCTTTAGTCAGTTAGCGGCGTATTCTTCGGCATGAGTTACATAAATTAAATTTAATGAAAACAAAAGAATAAATACAAAAAAATAAGAGTAATTAAAATTAATTCGGATTATTTTTATTGAAGAAGGTTAGTCGTAATGCACACGCACACTCGCACACAATATTCATAAATTTATCGTGCAAAAGCCAAGCAAGCATCGAGTTTAAAAATTAATTTTACTGTGAGATATAAAAATTAATTTGAATATTGTATCCAATTACTATTGCAGTGTTTTAATAATTTTAATTATCAATTTAAAAAATTAAGATATTAAAGAAATTAATGAATTTTTTTTACAAGAGCGGTAATAAATTAGTTAATTTATTATACAAAATATTATTATTATTTTTAAACCTTAGGATTGAGGATTCAATTTTTTTCCAAGGCGGGATTTATTTTTTATTTTGAATATCTACTGGATGAATCACAAATAGAATTTTGAACAATTGTAATAATTGATTAAAATAATATGTATTTTGTGGTCCAAACGATTGATATTATTCATAAACAATAAATTGTTTTAATAAAGGGCTGCCACACGCACAATAATCGCAGAGCCACTGAGTTATTTCAAATAAAAATTGATAAATCAAACAAAATTAATAATATGAAAAAAAATTAAACGCTTCGTCTTCATTATTTTTTTATTGAGAAAAGTATCTAATCAAAATAAAACAAAACATAAATTATAAAAACAATAGTATCACAAATATAATAAAATAATAAATTATTATCTTTTGTGCAGATAAAAGCAATAGAATAACGAAAAATTATAATTGAAAATAAATAAAAAAAAAAAAAACATACCTTCTCGATTTACTGCATCCAGACTTTGATACTGCAGCTTTTCTGCAGCTACAATAATAAAAATACAGACACGGAAACGCAAAATAGATTGAAATAATTTTAAGATAGAGGGGAAGTGAAGTCGCTTGTTATAGGAGAGTAGCCACACTTTTTTTAAAACTAAGATTCCAAATGATAATCATGTCGCGACATGAGCTAAGGCATATAATGCATTGACATGAAGACGAGTGTAGAGGTCGCTACGAGCTGTAGGTTAGTAAGCGACAACCACACGAGTCATATGTCCATGTATCATAACCTTAATTCAAAGGGCGCGATCAGAATTGTCATATTCGCTTCTTAGTCCACCTGTAGGATACATTATTTTTGCAAACCCTGCTAAGAAAGTTCAATTTTCGAAAAGTCCAAAATTATAATTTTATTTTAAATCAAATTTTTCAAGGATGTTAAGTTGTCTGTCGTATTCGATACATATCACATGAGCGACAAAAAGTAATGCATTGTCGCAACGTGTGGTGGCGTTTCACTTGCTTCAAGTACAATCACGTCGTTAGTTATAGAGAGAGAAAATAAATAAAGTCACTGGTCGTGACATCTTATTACTACGTTAGTATAGTAAATTTAAAAGTATAAAGTTATAGGCTATTTAGCGCACAAGTGCGGTTAAGGAGGTTCGACCGAATCTAATGTAAAAAGGATTTTCCAACTTTGAAATTTGAAACTTAGTATACATGTAAAGAAGTACTTTATCTATGTATTTTTAAAATTTGAATATGATCCACCGTCTAGTTTTTTAGAAAAAAAGATTTAAAAATGACGTTTTTAAAATTCTTATACACAAGCTCTTATGGCGGTCAAGCTCCCGTCATGATTTGTTCGATTTTTTTCATTATTAACTTCCCAAGTTTAAGAAATAAAAAACCACATGCCATAAACTTGAATATTTTTGGAATATGATAAGATTTTAACAATATAGTGTTACCGTTGTAATTATTTAAATAATTAAAGTTAAACTTTATTATTTAATCTCGTTCATCGACAGAGATACATATTATTGAGGGTTTGGCAACGTCGCGGAAGCAGCTGAGAGAAAAAACAAAAATAGAAATACATTAATAAGAGAGACGAGATTATAAATAAATTTTCCCGCTTTAATTTGAATATCGATGTTTAAGAAGTTAGAACGCGCTGTTGCCAAATCTTTTTATTAAATCATAAGAGTAAAAAATAACCAAGTAATTTCATTACTTTCTCTAATTGAATAAGTAATAAATATTAATTTATGAGTTTGTTATGCTATTATAAATTAAAATAATGAATTTTCATAACTATTCGGATAATTTAGCAAACAAAAAAATTCGAACACTACTTTGACTCACTAGTGTCGGTCGAACCTCCTTAAGGTAGTACTATCGATACCACAAGAGTCAAATGTGTGCTTTGTCTAATTTGACTACCGTAGTATTTATATTTGGCAACGTCGCGTAAAAGTAAATGAGATAGAAGTATGCTTACAGTAACTCTGTTTCACTCAAAATATGAGATCATGCGCAAAATCTATTGCGCAAACATCTATTATACAAGTTATTGGCTTTACATGTTTGTTTACTAAAATTTCTAATTCAAAATTATTAAATAATAAAAAAAAAATATTTCATTGAAAAGAAAAGAGTCACAGAAAAAAAAGTATAAAAAAAATCTGTAATAAGTAGCATTAACAAATAAATTGAATGAGAAACATGGAAAGTTCACGTCTCCTAACCCTACGACTAACGTCAATAATTTTAGAAAAAATTTTTAATTACTTTGAAACTAAAGAAAAAAATATTTAAAAAATGTGTAATATTAAAGTTTATTTATGCAATATTACATATTTTGTAACATGTTGCATTATTTAATAATGCAACTATATTAATAAAAACTATATCGTATGTTTTGTAATAAAAAATGAGTAAAACACTGATATCCCCACATACCGCATTTGATGCATGTTTAAATTTCGCGCGCGTCATAACCTTTTTAGCAGCGTTGCCACATGTAAGTAACATGCCAAATTTCTCTTAATTATTTACTAATTACTCTTATCACAAGCTTTGAAGCTCGTATTTTAATAAACCAAAGTATTCTACGCATTTTTTTCTTTCCTTTGATACCACTTTCATTGAAATCTGAACGTCAGATTTTGTGAAATAAAATAAACTATGTGATTTTCCATAAGGATCAATGCTAAACACAAATATCTTTTAATATTAATATCTTTTTTTCAGTTCTCTGTAGACCTTTAAAAATTGAACTGGTTCATTATCATATAATAATGTGCCAATATTGGGAACCTTAGAATAGGCGTGGCTTAGATATTAGTCATCTGGTGGCCGAAAAATAAACTAATCAAAGTAGGCTACTCTGAATGTTTACTATACAAAATCAACTGGCTTATTTATGTTTTGATAATTTTTTTAAATCATTATAAGTGTTAAAGATTATTACAATAAATAATGCGGGTGTCAATTCAAGACACTTATCAATTTATTAGCGGAACACTTCAAAATAAAAATTTTACCGGTGATGGAAATATAATAAATCACGGACACTTGTTGAACTTTGGTAAAGTTAGTGAAGACAATAAGTGTTTAAAAATTATTACTTTTTACGAGTGTAAATGTAGCAGACATTAGACAAATTAAAAATCATAAATAAATGGAGTAACTAATTTAAAAATTAATATTTATAAAAATGCACTTATTAATTTCAAAATGTTTTAAATGCGTGTTTTAAAAAAATTTTATTTTATTAATTATTTATTCTATTTATTAATAATTTTAAATTTTTCTGATGTCTACTGCATTTACACTCATTACTTTTTGTCTTCAATGATCAAGTATTCGAGATGATCCGGATAAAATAAATGTTCAAGTTTTCAAAAGTGGAAGGATCGTGGGTATGAGTTTTTCTTGTTAAGTTGGTTTGATGGTTCATACAAACACGTGGTAGCAAAACTGTTTCATTTATGTCAGCAATTATCAAAACGGTCGAATTTATCTTCTTGATCCATTTTATTTTTCAAAGTAACCACGTTTGCAATTTTTTGACGAACATTGAAAAATGTACACTGTCATTTTTAGAATCACGACTTTTACAACCATGCAAACAATATATGTTACATTTACTTATTTTTGATGGAAATTCCATGTTTATAAATTCGAAATTTTTTTTTTAATTGAACGAAAACAATTTTTGAATTCATAGGAACACAATAATTATAAAGACAATTAAGTATTTATTATTTATATTAGCTGATGGACGTATAGACACATGTAAACATTCATCATTTAGCCTACTTTGAGTAGTTATAGCTTTAGCCACCAGTTGGCGTATCAGAATTCTAAGTTTCCCAATACCAAGTTTCATTAAATTCTGAACGTCAATTCTAAAACCGATAGTACTACCTTAAGTACAATGTAAAGGCAAGGCTGAATATATTTGGCGCTTCCACGACTTACAGCGCTCGAAAATTGAACTTTCAAAGCAGGCGTTGCGAAAACAAATAAATAGAATAGTGGGGGAAAGTCATTTTTTCCTGACAGCCAAAAAATTAACCTATAACGTAACCTAACATTACTAAATCTTCATTAAAGTCACATGTATGCCTCAGTTAATTTATAAAAATAAAATTTTGTTTTGACAGCAAAAACATTCATTTTCACTATTGTTTTTTAAAATAAACTATAAAAATTATGTTTTAATTTATTTTTTGAGTGCGGCATCTCTCCGTCACGTAATTTTTTTCCTACTGTAATAAATTTTCTCAGATAAACTATCAATTTATAAATTTTCTTCACTTAACCGAGCCCGCATTCCCGTTTAATTATCAGAATCCATTTTTTCACCAAAAAATAAAGAGTTTAGGAGATAAGAAATCATGCAACATTCATCGTGCGTAAATGTTATTAGTCTTATAGCTTCATTTTAATAGAGACCATAATAAAAAATGTGTATTAATATATAAAAAATATATATTATCAATATATTGATGATAGATTTAAAGATTTACAAATATAAAGATATAATTAACGATAAAACACAGACAGACTTACTTTTATCAGGTTTATCTTGTCGTTGATGATCGTAACTTCGTGCACGGGGTTCGCAAATATTAGCAGCTTCGCGCTCGCGTCTTTGACGCTGGCTCGCTGCCAATTGGCTGCCCAACCTTGCAGCTTCATGACCCGCTACCGTTCTCGCACTAATGAAAATTCAAATTGCATTAAATATTTAGTTACTCAATTAAAGTAAATGAATAAAATGAATGAATAACCTGATGGGGATAGGCGCTGAACTTTGAAGAAATCCACTATCGTAAGGTTCATCCATCATATTAGGATCTAAATCCATCATATCAATAGCACGACTAGTAGTTGGACTTCCAAGAGTCGAATCTGGTTGGTCAGTTTCGATTAATGGAGGGGACGGATCTGAAGTCGGTGGAGGACTGATAAGATCATCATCTAGAGGACCTAGTTCATCATCTTCTTCATCAATTCTCGGATTGCATTGAGACGATGTTTCTTGCTGCAAGATTACGATGATTGCTATTAATTATAACACTAATCAATTATAAAAAATAAATACTTACTAAATTATGACTGCTTTCATTGCGCGAATGTGGTCTGAACCCTGGTCCAGGAGGTAAATTTTTTTGTACGCAACAATTAACACCGGGACTAAAGTGTAATTCAACATGGAACCTTTCCTCGCTGCTTGGATCTTTTGTCGGATCTTCGTACAACATAACAACTATTTGAGACATGTAGTTAAGCTCCGACACCATACTGACGTATTCCATGGCACGGCGCCACTGTTCGTCTTTGACCATGTCCAACAGACCGCCGTATCTCAACACAGTTAGCAAAGAATGAACGTGGCTCTCGCTCGTAAAGTACAACCGTGTTCGCACATGTCTACCAGGACTCGAAACTCCGTGGGAATAACGCGGGTTCAGACGATTCACGGTTTCGTCACCGGACTCTTCAATGTTGCGCTGCAAATCCGCGCGAATTTTTCGTAACAACGGGGTGCATATACCCTGGCCAATTGTCAGTTTTTCTTGAACTGTCAAACCGTATTCCTGAGGTATCACAATGTCTGCTAAGTACTTTGCGTAAATATACAATTCTTCTGCATGATCAAATTGCAGGGTATGATTGTTGTGTTGCAAATCATATTTAATACAATCGTAAATATCGGGAATCTTTGAAATATCGAACCGTTTGTTTTTTGTACAAAAATCTTTCTCTATTTTACCCCATCGGCGACCCATCAGTTCCCATGTTTCTCCGTGATATAAAATAGCATCTAAATGTCAGTGAATTTATTGTCAGAATATTGCAGCAGTTAATTTAATTGTAATATTAATTTTACCTTTTGTTTTAGGATCGTCCTTTTTAATTCTCACGATATCCATTAATTTGTGTATCAACATTTGCACATGCTGACAACATTTAACTGGATTTTTAACAAAATCTAATGCATCATTTATACTTATGGCATTACCGGGATTTATTTGGTCTCTATCTTCTTTTGTAAATTCTCTATCTTGTTGCAATAATTCGTGTAATTTTGTTTTAACCCTAAAATTATATCAATTGTTGAAATTTTATTTGCCTGATAAGAAAGCTGTGTAAAACTATAAATTATTAATATGGTTTCCATACATGCATTTAATATTTAAATTGTAGAAGGGGAGTGTATTAAAATTTATGAATTTCATCCTAAAATATATTAATTAACTATTTTGAGAGGGAGATTAGAATTATTTGTGTTGTAACAATCTTATTGAAATTTTGCGCAAACCTGGTCACCAGTGTTCTAGTTGTCTACGTCTTTATATGACTGAATCTTGTTGCAGACACTAGTAATATATTTTAAATTGCAAGTCTTGCGCAGGACTTACAAAAAAAACTGTGTTATGTATCTAAAGAACTGTGCAAGCTAACACGTGGCTTGATGATAAAATTACTTACGCATTTCTTGAGAAAAACTTGCGCCAGAAATTTCTTAAAGATACTCACGCATGGCTTGCGCCAGATTCTCTCAAGAAGCGCTAAATATATATCGTAGGCCAAAGGAAGGGGTAAAGTGACAGAGAGTTATGCAGCGTTTCTTGAGCAAATCTGGCGCAAGTCATGCGTGAGTTCATCTTTAAGAAATTTCTGGCGCAAATTTTGCTCAAGAAATGCGTAAGTGATTTTATCAACGAGCCATGTGTAAGATATCTGCAATATTCTTTCGTACAATATTATGTGCAAGTCATACTAAAATCTTTACTTTAAATCTTACATTAATATCTTGTGACAGATTTATAGGTATATAAAGACATAGACACGCAGAAATTTCCGCAAGACACTTTCACAAAATTAACGTAAGACTGCTACAAGATTGTCTTTCATGTCATCTTGAGCAAATCCATATATTAGTATCTATCAAAAGATTTTAGTGATCAGTCTTGACCAGTAACTTGTGATGGAAATTACATGGGATTCAAACTAACAAATTGTAAAAATATCTATCGCTTTTTACCGCTTTGTTTCCCATAAAATATTTGAATACCTATTGACAAACTAATCAAGCAATGAATAAAAAAGATTCTATCATTTTAACTCTAAGTGTCTTTTTGTTTGAAAAATAGAGACTTTTATTTTTAGTTCCCAATGAATATTAAAATAAAACATAACACAAGCAACTTACATATTTTGATACTTGCTACTATCACAATCATTATCCAGTAACCCATTAGTATTAGCACTTTTAACCATTTGTACTAAAATCGGTGTAAGCTCCCCCTCAAGTGCCAGTAACCCTTTAGCAAATGCCGCAGCGGTCATTTGAACTCTCCCTTCATCGCTCGCGTATATTTTCAAATCATGTCGGAATGTCGAATGTAATCTCAATAATCCAAGACCTTGGGCGCCAGCATATTCACCTTTACCCCATAATAATTACAGTTATAAGCCATTATCATGAATAATATTAAAATAAATTATTTTATTATTTAAATATCAAAAAAACTAGTGTAATCGGCTAAAAATAAACAAATTACAGTCAATGATAATGATCGATTATACACGTAAAAAAAGGTGTAGTTGAATTTACCACCATCGGGGATACATATACTACCCTAATTAGTAATATTTAGGATCACTACACAATTGGTAATGACTACTAGCCTACTGTGGTACACAAACTGTAGTAACATCTACTACTGTCGGTTAAAACAATTCCTTGGTAAATGACAGCTATGGTTCTTACTACTCCACATCATAGTTTCAAATTCTTATCCTTAATTTATTTATTAAATATATATTAATTGATATTTACTATTTTTCACGGTATTTAAAAAGTTTAAAAAATTTTTAAATTTATATCATATTGTTCGCACAAAGAGTTTTTAAATATATTAAAATGGATTTGTAAATAATTAATTCGAAATGTCACACGCACTAAATTTTTAAAGTAGATTTTTTTTTTCTATACGTCATGATATTTATTTTTCATTTGAAATTATCTTTATGAAAAATTAATTCTTGTATTACTAACATAGTTTCATTGAATATTTAATTTTTGTTGATATAAAAGACAAGCACCTAATTTTAAAGGTTTTAATTCACACATTTAAAGATGTAGTAATTATAACTACAATTGTGGAGCTAGTACAATCACACAGTGGGGTAAAAAAGTTGAAGGTGGCGCTGTCGTTTTCGTTTGTCAGTCATTTTACTCCACATTACAGTAGATTGTACAAATTATGTGATATTGCGTACTCCAAAAATAGTAATTCCAACAAATTCTTATAAAATTGCGTGGTTAAAGAAACCACAGGATGAGTTTTCCCTACAATGAGTAGTTACTGAGCCTACAAATTTTTACCCCGGTCGAATAGTAAATAGAACTACTGCAGTAGAGATTAATCTTATACAGTGTCATTTATGCTACTCCATTTGTCGATACGATGACCAAGTGTAGTTCAATTATTACTAGTTTAGTGTGGTAAATTCTACTCCTGCATTTTTTTACGGTATATTGATTACAAATAGTTGATTTAATAACAATGATAAAATAAAAAATGATCCATAAAAAGCATAAATTAGCGCATGATACGAACCACTAAGGTGTCTACCTTGACCACCTGGATACATGCAACGAAAAATTCGGCCCAATTCTTCAGCTTGAATCCTTCCGGCCGGCGTTAACTCGCCGCCCCACTTTAAAATCAATACGAGCGAGGGTTCACCTAAACGATCTATTTTTTAAAAAGTCAATTAACAATTATTATTAGTTTTCTTTTACTAATTTATTAGTGATCGTAATGGCTTATTGACTATAAAATGAATTGAAAATGATGACCATACTGTAATTGTTACCGTCATCGGAAGAACTTCCTCGTGGTCTACCACGTGGTTGATATTTCATTTGTACTTTACGATTTATCCCTGAAAAGTGCCCGTACCTAAAAAAGTATTTTTTTATTTAATCTGCACTAGAAAAAATAAAAAAAGGCGGACAATTACTAACATTTCCAAGACACTTTTTAACTGTTCTAACTTTCCCTGCTTTTCTTCTAACTCAGGGCCAGCGGCACGATGTTGAATTTCGGCCAACAAACTTCTCGCAGTATCTAAAATTTCTTGTAATTGTTTAGGCCGTTTTAATTTGACGTGTCCGTGTTTGTAGCCATCGTATTTTTTGAATATTTCAAAAAATTTTGGGTGCCGCACTTCGACTTTCATTTTTTGTTTCGGTGTGCGGTCGCCGTGTCTTATTACTGCTACTACACAACGCAATTCCATCCTTGAAGGTATAGAAATTAGTTATTTTTAATTTTATTGATTAAAGTAAAGGAATATCAACCCTTGACTGTCACATGAGTTCCTATAGACCAGTTGTGATTGTTACCCTGGCGGATTTGAATTACTGTAAATTACGATAATTACCGTAGTTTGCGATAGTTTACGGTATAAGTAACAATCACGGTATTTTACACTGAAACCACGGAACTTTTACTGTAAATTTGCAGTAAGTGAACGTTAATTTACCGTAGAATTTCGGCAAGCCTGCGCTATTTTACCGTAAAGTTAAGTATTGCACTGTAAAAATAAAGAAACCTACGGCGCTTACGGTAAAAACGCCGCAAACTATAGTAAATTACCGTACATTACTGTAAGTTGCAGCAAATTTGCCGTAGAAATAGTGTATTGTACGGTAAATTGAGGCGGAATGCGGTAAACGACTGTAATTTGGATCCGCCAGGGTATTCCTACTAGAAGTGTGACTGTCGAGGGTTTAATATAAGATTTTATGTAACTCATGCCGAAGAATACGCCGCTAACTGACTAAAAAGCCTCATAAAATTTTATATTAAAATGCAATCCTTTCTGATTGGTCAAAAGAGTGGTTTAATATATATTAAAACACTCATTTTTATATTAAACCACTGAATTTTAGTGAAATGGGCGGAGTATATCCCTACTCAATAATTCAAGCCAATAACTTCTCTATCACTTTTCTCTCTTATGACGTCACTTTGAATTTAGCTGCCTTATTAACATGACCAAAATCTCTAGACTGCACATGCGCATTTGATTAATCAGCTCACGTATGCGTAGATCAAGGCAACGTCGGCTGAATTTTATAACGTTACATATCTCTATTAATTGATACGATCTAACACCAAAGATGACTTTTTTTTATTGAGTTAAGTTTTTTTAAGTGAATAGTACTAAACAAAGTATTCAATTTCCGGAAGTATAAATCTTTTTCAATAATAATAAAGTTAATTATTTTCATAACTCTGACTGCATGACGCTGACTTTAGACATTCAATGGCGTTTTTCTTCGTTCATTCATTACATAAACTATTGTATACATCTAGTGACTCGAGTATTATACTTTCGTGTGTTGGCAACACTCGTGCTGCCAAACCTACACTCGAGTATAATACCGATTCCACATGATGTATAAGACTATTATTTGATAATTTACATTTTTCCAAATGTTGTAGGTACAATCGGTGGATCGTCTAATTGAAAGGGTACACTCCAGGGTATATGTAATGTTGGCGCCAATTCACGAAGTATCATATTTCCTAATATTTTAGCACAGTCATCGTAATATTTATTTGAATTTTTGACAAAACTAAACCCATTAACATCACATACAAATGACTTCCCATTAGCTCTACAATAAAAACTTTTAATCAAAAATCCTGTTATCTCACAGAATTCAAATTTCATCACAAAATCTTAATTAATTGTCGGTAATTAAAAAAATATGTCTTTGTAACATGAAAATTTTTCATCTCAGTGGGTTTTTTTTTCACTGAATTAAAAAACTTTTCGTAATAAAAAAAAATAAAAAATCATTAGAAGACTAAAAATAAAAAAATTATATTATAGAAATTTATTTTTGAATAATTTTGAATAAAAATTTTTTTAAATACCTTAGAAGATCAAATCCACAAACAGTTTGTTTAAAAGCAAGACAAACTTTACGACTGATTAGTTTTTCAACGTTACTAAGTATTACCGGATAGCGTATTTCTTTTCCTTCGGAATCTCTTTCAACTTTTCCATCCAACGCGGGGCTTTTTCGTGCCTCTGCATGAGCATAATCAGGCCCTACTGTGTAAACTTTAACATCTGTACCATCAGTTGGCATAAAGTCTTCATAAATATATGATCCAGTTTTACGGACCCGAGATTCTGGAGAGTAAACACTGCTCCGACTTCCGATCTATTGATTTTAAAATCAATATTTAGATTTATTCAAGGTGTTTAAGATCCAGATTTTGAAATAACGAATAATAGATCATTGAATTTCGGTGTATTTTCCCGTTTCACTAGGTTCTCGAGTCGCAGATTAGAATTTGTGATTAATAGTAAGCCTCGCATACAAAACCCACGTATGGGGGAGGAAGGGGCAAAATGGGGTATTTAGGAAATAGTAAGTTTTTGGTAACTCAGATACGTTAAGAACGGTTATCAGATAATTTTGTCCAAACTTTTCTCTGAGAAAAAAGCCCTAAACGCAAAAAGACGCAGACCTGATACTTTACTCTATGAATTAACGAAGTTCTTTTCAATTTTTTGATAACTTCGTTTTTGATTACGAGAAAAACTTGGACAAAGTTTCCATTTGCTGTACAAGTGCAACAAAAATAGTACCATTCATCAACTTGAGTGCGAATAGAGAAACAAATGAAAACGCATCTTTTTTCTAATGATATTCAAAGTGGACAGACAAAATTTTGAAACGGCCGTTGAAAAAGTTTTCATTTTTAGCGGACAAAATGGGGTACCCCCTAAAAACGGTGAAATCAAAAATATCTAGAAATTATATAAATTTGACTATATTATATTTTCTCATAAGTAAGGTACCCTCGGGTGATAAGGCTTGTTGGGTAATAAAGCCTAAATGACAGAAATGATATTTAAAATAACCGCCTCTGCTAAAGGCTACTCTAGTAAAAGGGTCTTGCATAGAGATGTTACGAAAAATTTATAGAGTCCCGATACCACGTTCCCTGTTTTCTACACAGTAAAAAAGGATTCGTCAAAATTGACACTTGCTGTGTGTAAAACGATCGATTGACACTTATTTATATGTTATTTCAGCGTACGTCGTTTGTTTTGAAACAGTTACACTCGTGTATGTTAAAAGTAACACGTTATGAGTGTCAAAATCTTCGAAAACGTAACCTTCAATTTTAACACACTTATATGTTATTTGCAACACTTGAAGAGTGTAGAATTTGACATACGCTTTTGTGTTACTTGGACACTTCTTAAAAATGTTTTTCACATTATTGAATGTAAAGTTAAAATCAATGAATTAACTGTAGTAATTGATTCTTTAGCAATCAAATATTAAAAATAACGATAATATTAGTAATAATAATATAAATAAAACTAAAAATAAAAAAAAAATAGTAATAATAATATCACATATTGTTCAATATATATAATATCATCTATTATTTATCTTCAATATTCAAATATGTATAAAAAAATTACTATAAATTCTCACACAATAACAAAAATAAAATAATTATTTTAATATCAAAAAAATAATTATATTTCATCAACATTAATTTAAAAGTTTAGGTTATGTATTTTAAAATCGATTGCAAATTAAACAGGCGATATTTTTAATACATCATTTTTACTTGAAATTTTCTGAGAATTCTTTTGTGATGGTCGAGATTATTTTTAACATATTTTGTGTGTTGATTTCACAGTAACACATAAAAAGTGTTACTCTCGTATAAAATAACATTTTTGTGTGTTAAAAAATCAATCGATTGCGACAGTTGAAACAAGATAAATATTGTATGTTAAATTGACACACAAAAGTGTTGAAAATTCAACACTCAGAATTTTAACATACGCTTTTTTTTACACTTTGACGATTCGTTTTTTACTGTGTATGTTTTTCATCATCCGTCATATTCTGTCGTAGCACAGAAGAAATTATAAAAAACAATCTAGTCTTTTGACTCTTAAAAAGGATACTGATAGTTTCAAATGCTGTTGAGCAAAGCAATCTAGTCTTCTGACTCTTAAAAAGTATTGTTGCTAAATTTAAGTGATGATTCATCTCTAATACCAATTTTATTAAGTATAGTTAAACTATTCCAGTTTGTTTAACTATACCGTAGGCCTTATTAGCCTACCGTAAAATAAGGCCTATTCGTATGGTTTTTGTATAAGTATAATTTTTTGTTTGTTTATGGTAAAAATTACCATTACTTCATTACATTTTATGGCTAATGTATTGAAATAAAGATTAATGATACATTTCGATAATTAAATGCAATATTTTCGATTCTATTCAAAATCTCCCTTAGGAGGCCTTATTACCCACTGGTACCTCAAAAACCAACTTTTTTTATAAAAATTGAGGGCACTCCATTTTGCCCCTCCCTTCCCTATGTATATATTTTTAGTACTCGTTTATTACTAATACCAACTTAAGTCAGTCATATTCATAAACTAATGAGCAACGAGTACTAATTAAAATACTCAAAAATTGAAAAAAAATCTCAGAACAAATAGTTCGATGAATAATAAAGTTTAAAAAATGCTACAGTGATAATCGGACAGTGACGTAGACTGCAAACTGCTTATCAATAAATATTGTACTAGACACAATGTAACATAAACGATAAAAATAGATAAATATTTACTTTACGGAATAATCTCTGACTACCACCGCCAGCAGAAGTAGGATAATAAATATAAATATTATGATCTTCAGCAGACACTGGTTTTTCTACAAATGGTTTATTAAACGTAACACCATTAACTTCAACATGATCCTCAGACTCAACTAGCTCATGATCTGAAAAAAAATCTTAGTTCTTTGCATGTCAAATTATTGAACGTCTAACACAAAAATAAATAAACAAAAATGATTATTAACAAATTAGCCAAAAATTAAAACACATCACAGCTTATATAAAATAAAACAAGGAACAAAAATAATAGTCAATGTGTTTTTGCAATTAATTAGTAAGAAATACAATAAAATTATGAATAAGTTTACTTACGTTTTGGATCTGCTGAATCGCGATCTAAGACAGCGTAACGAGGTATTTCAATTCCTTCGCTTTCTAAAATAGCGTAAACTCTTCTTCTATCCTGTGATTTAATTTAATCAATTAATAAAACAAAATATTTGTTGATTAATTGATAAATTAATGAATTAACAGTAAATACCTGTATATCGTATTGCATTGGAAGATTATTAATAATAAAAGGATTACGTAAATTAGCATAACTAATAGCTTTATCTAATGGAAAACCTTTGCTGTGGAAACTAATTAAGCAGTCAACGATAGGCCAATCTTCAACTGGCTCCTTGAATAATTAAATAAATATTAATAGGTTTGTTTTTTTTTGTAAATATATAGTGGGAGATATAAAAAAAATTATTTGTTACTTTAAGTATAACTTCTTCAGCAAAGACAATGACTTTTATGTACTCAAACTCTTCGAGTCTGGTTAAAATTTCTTTCATGGGTTTGCTCTGTGATTTTTTGGCCATGGCGCATATTCCCACCAATACTTGTTTGCCCTCGCCTTCCAGGTCATTTTCGACCATACACCCATCATCATTATCACACCCGTCCGACAGTTCGCCCTATAAGTAATTAATTAATTATTAATGTGTAAATTATTTGTTGTGTTTTATTAACGAGGTCATTATGACCAAGGCCTAGATTTGCAGTAGGCTGTTTTTTTGTTAGTTGAAGGTGTTGAGTAGTGAAAAAGTATATTGATAAATATTTATATGAATTTTGGTCCTTATAAATATCTAGGCGGTGATAAGATTTGTAAAAAACAAATTGATGGTGATTTTATAAATTATTTATTGGAAATAAAATAAATTATGATGATTTGGGAATCAGCCGCTGTCACGGGAGCTGGTTGACCGTTTGAATTAACGAAATAAAAAAAAATTTTCAAATAAAAAAGATGCGTGGAAGCAGAAATTTTTTAAAAGTCTTTTGTTATTGAAAATAATAAATTTATAAATATTTAATCATAAATCTGATGGCTGCGGAAGCCAGTGGCTGGGAGAAGGTGTCACTTATTTGAGAGGATTGATTAGTTTTTTTTTTCGCGCCACAAAAAATTTAGTTTTGAGAAAAATGCGTTTTAAGTTATAAGTATGACATACTGCGGTACAGAGACACTAGTATACATATCTCTGTAGAAACCAAATTGTTAATATCTCATAAAAAATAAATGAGTAAATTTATCTAAAAGCACTTTGTGAAAATAAAAAAATAGATTTAGTAGAAATTTAAAATTAGAATGACCGACACAATCGTCCTAGCAACGGAACCTCAACAATAAACAGCTCATCACTTTAAATAAAATAAAATAAAAAATGGAAATGAAAGCTTACAATACAATCATCACAGTAACAGTAATCCAAATCATCAAAATCATAATCATTAAAATCATTATTTAAATTACGTTGCCGCCATTTTTTTAATCTCCACCAATCTTTCCACCATGTCCACTCCATCCCTTAATTGTACTAATTTTTTTTTCTCACTTATTTTTATTCCTTTATAATTTAAATTTAAAAAATAATAAAGCATTTCAATAACTAATTCAATACATATTTATAGATCTTTATTTTTTATATAATATTTTTTTCTCAATTATATATATCTCTTTATCCATCACAATCAATCATATTATCTTTAAATGTTTCAATACTATCATCATTACATACGATATTTATCACTCACAACAATAAACTCTAGCAGTAAATTACCCGAACACAATTTAAAAAAAAAAATTAACATCCAAAACTCAGTTTCCTTGTCAATCATATATTTTACGGTTAATTAAACAATCAACTTGATCTAATAATTATCCATTAATACTTATTAAATAATTAAAACTAAAATGAAATCACAATAACAAGTATTGTACTTAATCGCGCGTTATTCAATGCTCAACTACTTTTTACTATTCAACAAACTAAAGAATATCAAACTTTATTTTTCCTATATCTACCTCACTTTATCTATAACAAATATATAAAATTTTTCTCACTCTTTTGCCTTCAAACCAACACATATTTATTATCTTATTTCTATATTTACGTTTATAGTATCACTTGTCTGTATACTTCTCTCTCTCTATATATATACAAGTAAATTAACATGTGACGTAAACAATTGCGATAATAATTTAAATTATTATTCATTCGTTATTTTAGTGTCAGACCAGGCAAATAATTTTGAATTAAAATCCTACTGTCCAAAATATTTTTAAATCTCGTTTGCAAAAAAAAAAAAAAATAAATTTTAATTGACATCAAACTCCCATTAATTTTCTCCATTAATCCCCATCAAAGATCAATCCTAATTACTCTAGTTCAAAGTAATTTAATTAATTAAACAAATTAAATTTTTTTAAATAATTTAATCAAAATTAATTAATTAAATAATACCATAAGACGCCAATAAGGTTCCGCTTCATCACAACTAGTGACACAAACATTAGGTAACAATGACGAATTATCGCACGATACGATGGTAAATTTAATGTCACTTATTGTTAAATTTTTACTATCATTATTGTCATTATCATCATTAATTAATTTTTTGTTTTTATCACTGAAAATTATTTTCAATTATTAATTATTAATTATTTATTTATTTAAAAAAAAAAAATTACCCCATATTTGTAATGTATGAAATAAATGCATTTTTACGTAAATTATTAAATCGATTTAAAAACCACTGCCAAATAGGTAATAAAAAATTCCACAAATTTTTAGCCATTTAAAAAGAATTAATTAATTTAGTTTAATTAACATCGCACGGAATTTAAAAATAACAATTTTTTTATTCGAATTTTTTATTTATAAATTATGTTTTATGAGTGATCTATAATTAATAATTAATATCGATGAAATAGTTCGAATAGTTAAGGAATAACTGATGATGATGTTAATAATTTGGCGCCACTAGTAAATTTATATATTTATTTTTTTGACGTACTATAAATAGTTTGATTTAAATTTAGAGATCTTACATGTCAATGTGTTAATATATGTGCCAACGACCTTTGCTGTGTCAATTATTATTGTTGTTTAATTTAGAATTTAAGCCAGTCTGCTGTCATCAGTCAATCGGGCAGCATTTTCATTCTATTTGTGTTTTATTTCAACTTTTTTTCTTTTTATTGCATTTTATATTTTGTTACTTTTTTGGGTTTCATTATTTATAATTATTGTTATGTAATGATGTTATCATTTTTTAATTGCCTGGATAATTATATATTAATTTCAAAATTAATGAGTAAGTACTCTGACGTAGGACGAAATAAAAAAAGTTGGCGGGGTAATGCTATGGTATGAAAATTAAGTTTTTTTTTGGAGAGAAATAATGAAGAATATATTTTAATTTTTCGAGGTACAAATATACCTTTCTAATTTACAAAAAAATTCAAAATTTGATTGTTTAAAAATAAATTATTCAGGCGGTCTGTTAAAAAATTATAAATAAAATAAGTTAACAATTATGACAATAAAATTTGATTGATAATTTTGGAGCAAAGTCTAAAAAATGAAAAACAGTAACCGGAAACTAAAAATATTTATTAATGTACTTGGCATTGAATCTGTATTGATTCTCATGCACTAAAGTATTCAAAATAATTTTAAATATTTTTGAACATCAAACACTTGAAATAATTTTTATAATTCAAATTTTTAAATTAATACCAATTGGATAATAATTATTTAAACAAAATATATGTTTATAAGCAAGAATTAAACAATTTTAATTGCATTAACAGCAACAAAAGTGTAACAGATGTCACTTGAGTGTGAGACACCCGTCAACTTTAACTCTCAGTAAAAACAATTTAAATAGATAAGATATTATGCGAATATGTAAAATGTCTTTATCTATGACTCAATGGAAAGTACTGAAAAATCGAGCATTGAAAAAAATTTTATTCAGCAATTTTAAAAAGAAAACGTCTCGGTGTCTCAGATACTCCAGGTAACTAGTCAAGGGCCGACAATTATTTTATTTGTTGATAAATCTGTTAAGCAATGCCGACGACTTGTTAACTCTTCCAATGAACGAGTTTTATTTTAATTTGTTGCTCAATTGCACCGCGGTTTTCTTGATAGAAACAAATAATTAATAGTAAATCAGTATGCCAACACATTGAAAACTTTAAAACACAAAAAACAAATTCAAACCCCAGACACAAAGTAAAATTACATTGGCCTATTATCTGTGTACATCAACCAAATAATATTAATAATAAATAATTTTTTGTTTTATAATTTTTAAAAAATTGAAATTAAAGACTTATCATAATTTAAATAATTAATAAAAATATCCACGCACTTTAAATTAAATAAAACAGTACCGGCATAATCACAAACGTTGCGGTTTCATGATGAACCACACAAACCAACACAGGGATCATTATCAGCAATAATTTTAATTATATCGACAACAAAAATGTAACACATGTCACTTGAGTGTGAAATACACCCCTTCGTTCGATAACAATTTTCAATAAAGACAATTTATATCGATAAGATATTATGCGAATATGTAAAATAGTTTTATCAATGACTCATTGAAAAAACTGAAAAAGCAAACATTGAAAAAAAAAATTTATCCAGCACTTTTAAAAATAGAACGTCTGTGTCTCAAATTACTAAAGGGTTAAATGTTATATGACTTGAAAGTTAAAAAATTGTGCAGTCATAAAAACTATCAAAATTAAAGAAATTAATAAAAAATGTTTGGGTTGAGTTACATTAAAATTGAAGCAAAATTAATTTAAAAACTTACGCGTTTAGATGAACGATAAACAGAAGACGGCACAGCGCCTACAATATTTTGTGATACTGATTCAATATCTCCTACGTAAAATATTGGACGGCTTGTGCTCCGTAGATCCTGTTATATAAAAAAAAATATACATATATATATTTTTTATTTTAATCTATAAGTCAGATGCTTCGAACAAATTATTAATTGTCAAATTATCTAAAAATTTTACTTCGTTTTTCAATGAAAAAAATTTTTTATTTTTAGACTTCTTTCATGTAATATTATCACACTTGCAAATATTGAAAAAAATATTTAAATATAATTGCAAACACGCTAAATCTATTTGAATACTCAATGCCTGAAGAGGTATACCGTTTAGATGTGAATCGTTTATTTGAGAAACCCCATAAGTCATGCTTTTTCGACATTGGGTTTTTTGCATTTTTGGGTTCTTTGGATGTCCCCCCATAGAAATTAATACAAATATTCATTAAATCAGTGTTTGAAAAACATTTAATCGGATGACCGAAATTTCATTTTATTGAGAAACCCCATAAGTCAATGACCTACGGGTTTTTCAAATAAACATGCAGTTTTAGTTTTATAGAAATAATTTTTTCTCTATTATTTAAAATTTGCGCTTTTTTGGAAAAAAAAAATAATATGACTAATTAAAATACCTGGATTAATTATTAGTTTTTGTAATTTCTGAGTTTCAGAGTTTATATACATACTGTATACTTCATTTTATCAGTCTAATAAATTATTTGAGTGGAAAAAATTAAAAAAACAATGATTTTATGACTTTTTCTTCCGTTTGGTTGAGAAACCCCATAAGCCAATCAACTTTAAATAATATTTTTAAGTAGTTTCAATTAAAAAATTGAATTTTTCTTGTTTGAATATTTTTCAGACGCGAACATTATTCTCTTCAATTATTCATTTATTATTTCAATGGCAAATTTTTCCAGAAAAATGTTTTTTGTTTTTCTTGAAAAATTTTGCTTTCTTCACGGACAAAAAAAAATAGTAGTGGCTACTCTCTGGGATAGTACTGAGTACTATCTCAGACAATAGTGGGTATAGTCTAAAGAGTAGTGGATAGTCCAGATAGCATACAGTACTGTCTAAAGTTTTTTTTTTACAGAAGGTACTCAGTACTACCCCAGAGAGTAGCCACTACTATTTTTTTTTCCGTGTTGACTTATCCCAGACAGCATTCAAGGAATGACTGCTTTACGACGTCTTCAAGAACTCTTAATTAAGAGTTCTTGAAGACTCCATAAATAAGACGTCAGTTTTGTGACGTCTAAATGTATTCATTTTTTAACTTCTTTATGAAGTCAAAATCAGGAGCTCCATAAAGACATCATGGTAAATTCATACTGAAGTCTTATTTACGAAGTCAGAAAAAATAACTATTTTTAAGGACGTCTTACTGAGTTCTAGGTGGCTCATTCGACATCTTGAGAACTTCTTAAAGACTTCCTTAAGATGTTGATGAGTCGTTCAAATCATAAATAGAAACTCATTCAGAGCTCATCAAGACGTCATTTTGCTATCTGGGATGGGGTTTCTCAAATAAACGATTCATGTGTGCTTGTCAGGGAATAAAAATACTTTATACATAATAAAATTTATTGCTTACAAAGTTTATGCAAAATATTTATTACTAAAAGAAAAAGTTTATTTTAAAAATACAAAAGTTTAAATAAAATAAAAGAGAAAATGAATTTTAAATTTAAATAAATATTTAAAATAATTTACAACTTCAAATATTGTTCAATAATATTTCGGCTCAAGTATTACGTAAATAAAATTACAAGTGATTATTTAACAAGTAAAATGTAAGAAATTTCTTTTAAAATAAATAAATATAAATTATTAATAAATAAACAAAAATTACCTGATACCCATGTTCCAATTCAGTGTAAGACATTTCAAATCGGCTGTCATTGGTAACAACCAATTTTAAAACTCAATTTATAAAATAAATTTAGTTTTTTTTGTACTTAACACAAATCTATAATTAGAAATATAAATATATTAATTAAATTAGTTTTATAAAATAATTTAAATTTATATCACAGCAGCAATTGTGTGAATAAATTTATTTTTGAAATAACATCTAAATTAATTAGCAGTCGATGGATAGAAATAGAGTCAAGTGTAATTCTTATTGATTTACATGCTTAAATAATAATAACAATGATAACATAATTTTTTTAAGTATCAATGATGTCAATTTATATATAATATAGGCTAGTTTAATCAATAAAAGGTTTTGTTTATTGAATTACCAGATGTACAATCAAATTTTACTTACAGTAAAAAGAATAGCAAAGTATTTACTGTCAATTATTTAAATTTTTAAATATTTATTTATGATTTTTTAAATGAGTGAGAGACAATTAACTTATTTTGAATTTATAAAAACGTTTGTCAGTTGGCCGACATTTATTTGTTTTTTTTATGGGTCTCAGAAAAAGTAAAAGTTAAGGCGGGGAGCTAAGAACTGAAGCTAGGAATCTGTTGGAATCAATAAGTAAATTCAAAATTCGAACACTCGTGGCGCCTTTGTCTGGTTTGTGAGAGAGAGAAGAGAAGTCTTGGGATTTACTGTATCAATTGATGATAAATATCGGTTGGCGGATGAGTTGCTTTTGTTTTGAAATTGGTTTGAGTTGCGGCACAAAATTATTTTAATTTGACTGTGAAATGTAAATTTTATTTTGAAAATTTTTAATTTAAAATTGACATTGATCTGAATCGTAATTAGATGAAACTAAACTGAGGTAAGAAAAACTAATTATTGACAGGGGTCCAAGTATAGACAACCTATCTTATTTTTAGACGTAGGTGATTACCTACTATATAAATAATAATCGCATACATTTTTAAACAATCTTTACAATTGAGAAAAAGCTTAATCCTTTCTTCAAAGGATTCTTAGTGAATACTCCGGTTGATTTCGATGCAGAGGATCAAAATCTACTTCCAAACAGAATTTTAGCCTTCTAAAGCAATAATTAGATTTTCTAGGTCGAGTAGGGTGGCAAGAATCGCGATTTTTGGCCTTTTTGACCACCTACGGTCCCTTTGGGTGGCCTGGATATGGTATCTTAGTTCATACTAGGCCGGATTTCGGTTCGAGGGATCGAGATCTCCTTCCAAACCGATTTTTAGCTTGATAGAGCCATAATTAGATTTTCTAAGTCGATTTTAGTGGCCAGAATCGCGAGTTTTAGCCTTTTTGACTACCTAGGGACCCTTTGGGCGGCTTTCTTTTGAAATCTTAGTTTATACTTTGCTTGATTTCAGTGGAGGGCATCGAGATCTATTTCTTAATCAATTTTAAGCTTGGTTGTGCGATAATTAGATTTTCTATAGGGTCTATGGTCTCTAAAAGAGACAGCAAATTATAGCCGGATAAATTTAATAACTGAGATTTGCGTTGCATATCTGAAAATAATTTGCTCGAGCCCGTAGGTTCGAAAAACAAAACAAAAAAATTAAGAAACTTTTTTGTCTTAAGCAATCTATCTTGATTAAGCGTTAATTGTAGCTCGAAAAAAATTTCTGTCTGAAGATGTTTAAACTAGAGATTTCTAGTTTCAAAATGCTTTCTTTTTTCGATACTACTATTTTTCACAGATACAACTTTATAAAAGCTACCAACTTGAAAAACTTTCCTTTTCCCTTAATTTTTTCGATTAATATATACATAGTCAGTTCAACTAGCATATCTAGAAATTTACATGAAACGATTAATCTTCGAGAGTATATCTCGATGTGCAACGCATGTCTCGTTGACAGTATTAATGTACATACCCACCTCAACGCTGCGAACCACCCCTTGATTAAGTACTCATGGTATTCAGTAGCACAGTCCAGATTCTATTAAAATATTTACTAAATCGCTGCTAAGTTGAGTTTTATTCAAAAGAACAAATCAATGTCCGGAAAGAGGGTTATTGAATCCAGAAAACAAAATATTTATTTTACCTTTATATATTTTCGTAATACAATATTGGATTCAAATAGTAATGTAAAAACATTTAGTGTGGATAAGAAAGACAATAATTTTTATTATGATGAAAAAAACTTAATCAACTGTGATAATGATCAAGGTGAAAAGTTAATTGTAGAAAGTGATATTGATGATTTAAATTATTAAAAAGTAACAGTGAGAAACTCGATAAATAAAAGTGATTAAAAACCGTCCATTCACGAGTCGCCATCAAATATAACAGAAATTTGAATACCCTATTTTAATTAAATTTTAACTCTACATACACTTCACGCTCATAATCATAATATAAGAGTGATTATAATATAAGAGTGATTTATAGTAACTTCTATTAATATATCTCAAGAAAGTGATCACCGATTGAAAAGAAACGAAAGTTCTATGAGAATTTATTCATTAATAAATCACATGAGTATTCATGCTGGCGAAAATAACCCTGAGTGTGACATTTGTAAAAAGAAATTCACTAGTAAAAATTACCTGAAACGTCACATGGGTATACATACTGGTGAAAATATGTTTGAGTGTAAAATTTGTAAACGACAATTTAACAGGCACTATTTCAAAATTCACATGAAAATTCATACCGGCAAAAATATGCATAAGTGTGAAATTTGTAAAAAGAAATTCACTAGGAAATATTCTCTGAAAAGTCACATGGGTATTCATACCGGTGAAAATATGCATGAGTGTAATATTTGTCGAAAGAAATTTGTTACAGCGAGTAATATGAAGGTCCACATGCGTATTCATACTGGCAAAACCTCATATAAGTGTGAAATTTGTAGAAAGAAATTGACTAGAAAAGATCATCTGAAAGATCACATGAGTATTCATACCGGCGAAAATAAGTCTGACCCATACAAAGTTTGGAAATCGGCCCTGTATCGGGCCATTACTGGGCCAAGAATGTCGATTAATGGCTCAGCAATGGCAATTTTTATTGGCCGATAAACGGCTTATAGTCAGAATGATAACCTCGGGCCATTAATGGCGCTCGACTATCGGCCGATCAATGACAGCCAGCAATCAGCCAAGCAAACAAATAAATTAAATTAAAAAAATTTTTATTTTTTTAACTTCCTAATAGAATTCATAATCATTAACGTTTAGACTATTTAAGTGGGGTAAATGATGTGATAAAACTCGGTGAAAATTCTGCTGGGCTCTGGGCGCGAACTGCCGTCCTTCTGATTACAGGGTCTGAACGCTGGCTACCGGACGAACCTGCTGATGTTGAGTAGATACTTTTAAATGATCTACTTCTTCATTTTGTTACAACCACTCAGTTTTATGAAATGTAACGAGCAATTTAATTAATATTATCGATTATTTAAAAAAAACTAATTTCGTATTATTTTTATTATAATTACATGATTTTTTAAAATAAAATTTATTAAATTTAATTAATTAGTTCTTAAGAACCCACTGGAATTATTTTGCTCTACCACTTTTATTAAAAATGATATTTACTTTAAAATATATGTCTTATTTTTTAAATAAATTAACTTTTATAAGTTAAGTTATAAAATTTGCGGTTGTTAATTGCAAATAATAACGAATTTAAAAATATTTTAATTGTTAGTTGTAAATAATTTTAATCGGAAAATTAAAATATTTATTAATTAAGACTTAGTTCAATTCAAAAATAACGAATTATTAATTAAAGAAAACTGTAATAATAAGTTATTTGAATAATTAGTAATTGATGAGTAGATTTTTTCATTCAACAAGAATCAATCATGGCCCACTGATTCACCAAATAGTGGCCCAACGTTGCAAACCGATAATCGGCCAGTCATAAGTAACCATTTATTGGCCGGTCATCGGCAGCGTCGTATGACTGTCGTTTCCGGTACAGCAAGTCATATTCCGATATGAAACTAGTAATACCATAACATATACATCAAAAAATTTAAATGAATATCACTTTAAATTGATTACGCTATCTTGATGAAAAATTAATCGGCTGCTAGTAATTAACCAAGTTTGGGCCATTACTAATTGCCAATGCTTGGCCGAGCGACTGCAGTCGGACATCGGCCAACCTACGGCATTTTTTCCATTAACGGCAACTTTGCATGGGGAGTGTGACATTTGTAAAAAGAAATTCTCTAGAAAATATACTCTGAAAAGTCACATGGGTATTCATACTGGCGAAAATATGTATGAGTGTGAAATTTGTAAAAAGAAATTCACTACAAAAAATCATCTGAAACAGCACATGAGTATTCATACCGGCGAAAATAAGTCTGAGTGTGACATTTGTAAAAAGAAATTCACTAGAAAAGTTCATCTGAAAAGTCACATGGGTATTCATACCGGTAAAAATATGTATGAGTGCGATATTTGTAAAAATGAATTCACTCGAAAAGATTATCTGAAAAGTCACATAAATATTCATACCGGTGTAAATATGCATGAGTGTGAAATTTGTAATAAGAAATTCACTGAAAAAAATATTCTGAATAGACACATGAGTATTCACACCGATAAAAATAAGTCTGAGTGTAGAATTTGTAAACAGAAATTTACCAGAAGTTATTTGAAACGTCACATGAAGATTCATACTGGCAAAACCTCATACAAATGTGACATTAGTAAAAATAAGAAGTCTACTGAAAAAAAAAATTTACCACGGCGTATGCTTACTCATACTATAAAAAAATTATACGAATGTAATGTTTCTCAAATAAAATTGAAGAAGAAGACAAGTCTGACAAACCATATGTATACGCATCATTATAACAAAAAAACGTATGAATGTGTCATCTGTCAAACAAGTTTCAAACTTCTTTTTGAACTGAATTGTCACCTGTTTCTTCACAACTTCACAAAATTATACAAATGTGATATCTGTCGAGAAGTATATACGATAAAGGATTGTTTGAAACAGCATATGTATACACATACTGGCAAAATGTTACATGAATGTATTGTTTGTCTAAAGGAATTCTCTCAACGGTCTAGTCTGAATCGCCACATACAGAACATTCACATTGACTACAATCGGTATCAGTGTGACAATACAATCACTTAAACCAATTTAACATTCACGTGCGTTTTCACATGAACGATACACTGTATAAACGTGATGTCTATTATCAAATAAATGATCCGGAATTCTACCAGCGCGTCGATCATAATTATTTGAGTACAACAGTTATCATGAAATTCATACGACCATGACTTATTAAACTGCACAAAAATATTTATTGCTATGATAACAGTAGCATTATCTTAAATATGTTCTGTGACGAAGATTCTTGATCGAGTGTCTTACGGAAGATTTAAATAAGAATTAGATAATGCATAATCAATGAGAATTCTTTACAAAGATTCCATCAAGTTTTACTAAAGATTCTTTTGAAAAAATAATGGAAATCTGCACATGCAATCTGCAGGAATTCTTGAGCACGATAGTATTAGTAATAATCAGCTAAAATGCAGTACCTACGAGTCATAAGTAGGTATATTTTTATATGTTCAAAGTATTTTATTGTATTTTATAAAAATATATTGAGATTAATGAGTGTGAATGTAGCTGACAATTGTCAATTTTTTAGATTTCAGAATAAATTAATGAAATGTAGGTAGAACAAAAATTAAAAAATGCATATTTAGATAAATGCAAAATCTGTACGTGCATTTTTTTCAGTTTCATTATTTTAATTAATTTATTTATTTATTTCAAATTTATAAATTGTCTCATGTCTGCTACAATCACACTCATTAAGATCATTGGAAATTGATAATAATATATAAAGTTCAACCAATATAAATATTGCAGCCTTGTGATTCATCCAAAATTTTTATTGCGCAATAAAAATACCAGGGTATTGATAAAAGAATGTTCAACTTCACCTTACTTAAAACTAATTAAAATTAAAATATATTTTAAAACAACAGCATTTAAAATCATGAAGAAATATTATTTCTTTGCTCTTTTTAAATTTCTATTTTAACAATACTTATCTCTTTTTTTACATTAAGACGCGTTTTCATTTGTTTCTCTATTCACACTCAACTGGATGAACGGTACTATCTCTGTTGCACTTGTACATTAAATGGGAACTTTGTCCAAGCTTTTCTCGTAAACAAATGGAAGTTATCAAAAAAGTGAAGTGCACTTCGCTAGTTAATAGAGTAAAGCATCGGGTCTGTGTCTTTATTTTGCGTTTAGAGCTTTTATTTCAGAGAAAAGCTGCACTGAGAAAATTAAATGATTGGAGTTATCATCTAGTGATGGTAAAATTTTTACTATCAATCTGATAGTAATGAATATCATCTAGATGATTGTGTAAATCATCTAGTTTGTAATGGTTACCATCTGGATGATAAGTATTACGATCATGGATGTTAACTCGAGTTAATTAGGATTATTATCCTAAATAGTTATAATTATAATTTCTGATGGTAACTGGTACCATCAGAAATTATAATAGTTACCATCAAAGATAATTAGAATAACAATTAATTCGATTATAATGAAACATCATTTTACAAGGGTAAAAAAATACTAAATGTTAATAGGGGAGCCTGGGGCACGAAGGACCCTTTCAAAAATTAACTAAAAAAGTTTTATTTTCATTTTCCGTCAAGTTATGACCTCTATATTGTTTTTATCATATTTTTAGGCCAATATGTGATATGTGGGGTAAAATGGATCACTCTAAAATAAATTTTTTTTTCGTTTTCCGTCAAATTCTGACCTCTATAATGTTTCTATTATATTTCAGGTCAATATGTGATATGTGGGGCAAAATGAACCTCTCGAAAAACAAAATTGTAACGAAAAGATTATTTTTTTTTATTTTCCGCCTAGTTAATTTTTTCGTTACAATTTTTTTTGAGTGGCCCATTTTGCCCCACTCCTCCGCCTCAAACACTTTTCACGTTAAAAATTTTGGGCGGCCCATTTTGCCCCCAAATATTTCGAGGCATCCAAGATTTCAGGGGGCCCATTTTGCCCTCCCTTCCCCTACTTTAAATTTATTGAATTTTCGATCAATTTTTTCATAATAATAATTACCATCCCTGATAGTTACTGTAATCATCCTGATGGTAACTGTAATCATTCTGATGGTAACTGTTATCATCCAATGATTGTTAATCCTATTAACAAAAATTATAACTCTAACTATCTTTGCATTTAAAATCGTTCTTATCATCCTAGATGATCGGGGCTAAAAATTTAGGATAATAGACACAATCATTTAATTTTCTCAGTGTGGGACAAAATTATCTAAAAACCGTTCTTAAGGAGGTTCATCGGATAATCACTTTTCTTACAATAATTTTCAATTTTTGAATACAAATACTTTGAAGTGTCCTGTATACATAGGAATTTTTTAAAATAGTCCTTGCGGTACTAAATTTCGAAATATTAACAATTAAAAATCGTACATTTAACATGCATTCCCTATGTTGACCGTAGTTAGAGTGAGCATTTTCTTGAATAACAATCATACTTTTCTTACAATATTTTTTTAAAAGCTGAAAATTATTAATTCAATTTATAACAAGTAATTTTTTTCAATAAAAACATAAACGAGCGGTATTCATTTTTTTGTAATCAATTTTTAAAGTTTGTTACTTTTAATGATTTTCAAGCTTTCTCCCATAACCTGACGAGTGAGAGATAGTGACTTGGCAACGTTGCAGTGCGCGGGAAATTCAAAACACAGTAGAAGCCCAACAGATTTAAATAATTACAAATTATTTTTTAAATTTAGAATTTTTTAAATTTAGTCGTGAAGCCATTATTATTTATTATTTGTTGTCTCCAACTATGTATAATCTTGAAATTATTCAAAACACTTTCTACAACACATGCTCAAGGGGAAAAATATTCTAAATTAGAATGCAACGTAGCCAAGTATGAGAAAAGACGCAATGGGATCATTTTTATACTTCTGCGCATATAAGAGGATGCGCAAAAGTGTACTGTATTTCAACCACTTCTTATTGTAGTTAGAATGTTTTACACGGGAGAAATCTTTCTAAAAGTTGCGAATTACTGCTACCGATGAACCTCCTTAAGAAGAAATTACATTTCAAGTCTGATTTCAAGCCTAATTTTCAATTAATATAATTGGACGAATATTTCTCACAAAATTGAAAAAAGCGTTTTCTAACGCGTACAAGAATAATTAGGACATACACTTAAAACATTAATTTTATGTATTTTATTAAAAATAAGGTAATTTTAAAAAGTGAGTGTTTAAAAATTTATTTCCAGTGGCTTTCATCATATTTTCCAACAGCAAATTCATCGAAAAACTCCGCGCTTATAACTCCTGAAGCACATTTTATTGTAAAAGGTTCAACAGCCTCTGTGAAAACTTGGATTATACAATAATGTAATTTTGAATAGGGACTGGGTGAAACCTGACACCAAAAATGGACTTGCCCTTTTCCGCAAATAGTTTGATTATATCTAACCAAAATTCTATACCGTCTCTCATCAGAAGTAAGTCGTAAAGTCGCACCAAAAATTCTCTCAATGAAAATTACTTTTTCTTTGTCGACATCTGGCGCTATCTTTATAGCTTCCTCAGCCAAATATCGAACCTCTGGATGATTTTTTTGAAGTGTAATGGTGTATAAAATTTCATCTGATGATGTTGTTGTAGTTCTAATTCCGTGTAGGGGAGAGTGGGGTCAATTGAACCAAAAATACTTCGACATTTTTTTTTTAGATGAATAAAAGCAAAATGATAACTTTTTATTTTACAAAATTATAACTTATTATACAGACTATCATTTCTCACAAGCACATAACTTAACGAATGATGAAAATTTTCAATAAATACGAAATTGTACAACTGCATCAAATGGTTCAATCGTCCCCTTTGCGGGGGCAATTGAACCACTACTCGGGGACAATTGAACCAAGAGTATTAGAACCACAAATGAATGACTTTAATGAATATTTTACTATTCATTACAACTTAAAACTAAAATTACAACACTTCTAATCATATTTATTATTTTTTATAGTATTATATGTTATAACAATCACTTTTAAAACTTCTGTCAATATAATTATTTTTTTTCTTCGTGTGGTTCAACCGTCCCCCAGAGTACTGGTTCAATTGACCCCATATAATTTTATTGAAATAATTAGTTTAAAAAAAAATATTCAAGAACTATTTTACGAGAAGTAAAGCTTGAAATTTATGACTAATATATGTAAGAAGGTATTACAAAAAAAATTTTAAGATTTCATTTGAAAATTAAAAAATTATTAAACAATTTACCAAGAGCTAAAATCAAGGTTTAGATACCTAAAAACACAAAAACTTGAATTTTTAAAAATTAAATCATCATATTGGTTCGTAATTTTGATCAGACTTAGGTTTAGTGTATTAAAATATAATTCCAAGAGGGCGATTCATTTTTATATTTTTTTCGATTTTTTAAGCTTACTGGTTCAATTGCCCCTTGGTTCAATTGACCCCACTTTCCCCTAATAGTATGCACAACATTAATATTTTATACACATGACACTTATTTAACATTTTGAATACTTCTATTTATTTTTATTATTAATTAGTATTATGCAGTTTATTACTTCTATAAAAGACTGTTAGGTAATATCAAAGAAGGTTACAAAAAAATTAATTGTTGAGTGTACATTTACGAAACGTGGCTACTATCATCTCTAATACGAAAAAATAAAATTCGTCAGCAGTAATTATCGTTGAAAAGCTATTAGTCTTCGATGAACTGTAAAAAAAAAAAAATATTAAAAATTAATTAATAATAGATAAGATATATTTAATTAACTATAAATGTGCGTGTTAAAAAAATATACTTTTTGGAAGTTTTTATTCAAATGGTCAACTATATTTCATATACTTTTTATGAAGAATAGGGTAAATACATGTATATATGATGCATCAATAAATGGACAAACATTATTTCAATAACTGATTCTATTAAGTTTGAGAATAAAAATGTGACATAATAAATTTTTTTCATAACTACAAATATTCCGGATGAAATAATATAATTTTTTTTCATTTTCATATATGTTATAATCATAAAAACAATTATTTTGAATTAACATGAAGATAGTTTGCTTCAAGAGCACTACTATAAGCATGTGACAGAGAACCGGGTCTGCAGTTGTTCTAGATCTCGAAAAATTCTCTTCTTCCAGTATTTTCTATTATTTTACATGGATAGAGCCTCAAAAATGATGTCGGATGATGATTAGAAGGTAAAATGTTAGCTAATATATTATCATATACTTTGCGTTACCTAATATGTAAGAGTGAGAAATTTTTAAAGATGACAATAAAACTACTTTTCCATATATTTTCATAATTATTATCCCACTTATATATTTTTTTTTTTTTTATTAATTGTATTAAGCACAAGCTGTCATATACAAAATTTGATAATTTTTTATATACGTCATAAGATGAAAATATCATTTACAAGAAGCGTCCGTCTATTGATATTGGCTGTCCTTAGGGGAAATGGACTTTTTCTCAAACAAACGTCAATTTTTTTAAGGAAATTAAACTTTGAGCTTCAACATTTTTTGAGTGATGAGATTCAGAAAGAAAGACCATAAGAGGCCTTTTTTGAAGAGCGATAAATTTCCTGTAAAAATTTGTATTAGTTATGTTTCTATACTTATTTTTAAGCAAGTCATAAAATTTCTCTCATTGTACTAAAATCGGTATCATTACTTAAGCAAAGTTAAGCAGCATTTGATTCAGCTTGTTTTTTTATTATTTTTGGGTCATCGATAAATGATTTATATCATGACCAAATAAAAATATCAAATTTGGAAAATAACGAACACCCTAATGCATACCTGTAGTCAGTTTAACTACCATTGCTATTAAATTTACATGAACTAATTCATTTTCGAGAA
Source organism: Microplitis manilae (assembly GCA_030273425.1). Lineage (NCBI taxonomy): Eukaryota > Metazoa > Arthropoda > Insecta > Hymenoptera > Braconidae > Microplitis > Microplitis manilae. Next base: position 4,756,225 of record CP092724.1, read on the forward strand.
TATCTCGATATGCAACGCATGATATATCGACAGTATTACGCATACACACCTCAATGCTGCGAGCCACCCCTTGTTCAAGTACTGATAGTATCCAGTAGCACAGTCCAGAGTCTATCGGAATATACACTGAATCACTACTACACTGAGTTTTATTTAAAAAGACGTATCAATGTTCGAAGAGAGTATGATATAGCTCAGAAAATAAAATATTTACTTTACATTTTTGAGTTTTCGCCTAATACAACATATGGATTCGAATAATGATATAAAAACATTTAATGATGGTAAGCATAATAACTTTTATTATGATAAAAAAAAAATTAGATAAAAGTGACAATGATCAAGTTAAAAAGGTAATTGCAGAAAGTTATATAAAAAGTAATAGTGAAAAGCTTAGTGAATATGAGAGATGAAAAATGATACATTCAGGATTCGCCATATTGATATAATAAAAATTTGAATTCTTTACGTTAATTAAATTTCGACACTAAATGCACTACTGACTCGGAATAATGAAATAATAGTAATTTATAGTAACTTCGGTTACAATTTCTTAAAAAAGTGATCCATGATTTAAAGAGTCGATTTGTGGTAACTAAATGTTCAAGGTTTGTAGCACTTCTCATATAGAATTCATATATCTTGATAAAAGCTTTATAAGAATTCGTTGGATTTTATAAAACTATTTAAGCAGAAATGCGTATCCAATAATTTCAAGCGGGAAACTAAAACTGAACAACACTGCAATTATCCCCAAGACAAGTAAATTTAAAACAAATTCATTACTGTAATTTTGAAATGACAAAATATTTTAATTATTATTTTTCTGATTAACTTCTGTAGAGTCGAAATTAATTATCAGAGAAGTATGATATTGCTCCTACTATAAGTTCGCATTTTTGAAAAATTCCATTACAGTCAACAATATCAATCATAATGCAGCAAATAGATCCATCGGAAGTAGAATCTAAAAAATCAAAAAGTGAGTATTTAAGGGCTTTTGCTTTATGAAATTCTTAACCTTAATCCTGATTCCATGTTTCAGAAATGTTATTAATGGATAAATATTTGCGAGATGAATCTTCAAATAATTGTCAAAGAAAACTCAATAAAGCAACTAATTTAAAGAAACACGTTCAAATTCACACTGATGTAGCTGCACACGGAAAAAAATAAATAGGTGCTGCAACAGGACGCCGTCCTGTTGGTTCGACAGGATTTTATCCTGCTAATGAAACAGGATTTTCCTGTTGCAGCAACAGGACACATCCTGTGGGAGCAACAGGACAGAATCCTGTTGCAGCAACAGGATTTTCATGTTGTAGCAACAGGACACATCCTGTGGGAGCAACAGGACAAAATCCTGTTGCAACAACAGGATTTTATCCTGTGGGAGCAACAGGACTTTTCCTGTTGTAGCAACAGGACTTTCCTGTGGAATCAACAGGACATTTCCTGTGGAATCAACAAGATAAGAAACTGGTTTCATGTACATACGGAGTTTTGAGATAAAAATCAATTTCTATTTAGTTAAAATTATTTTTATATCAATTTCAATATGAAAAAAATCCAAATTTTGAAAAAATCAAGACTAAAAAAAATTGAAATTTTCAAAAAAAAATTTTTTCATCAGCTTAAAAAAAAATGGCTGCGTGTACTTATGTACGCGCGTGAGAAGTTGTACTTCTTTGGCATCATTAAAAAATATATATATATATATATATATATATATATAGGAGAGAGGGGAAGGCAAAACGGGGTACCCCCAAAATAATAATTTAAAAAAATTTATATTTTAAATGGTTTTTAAACATTCCAAAATCACTTTTGTAAATATAATTGAGCGTTATTTAAAATTTTTTTTGTAAAACTTTTTAAAAAATCGACCGCAGTCGAAAAATATTAATGACTTCTGTTATATGATAAAAACTATTAAAAATTTGTTTTTTTTTGTTCTTTTGTATACAATAGTCATGTAAAATGTAATTTTTCTTTATGTTAATTACTTGCAAAAAAGCTTAACTTTATCAAATTCATTTAAAATCCAGAAATTTTTTTTTATCTTTTTTAAGAGGTACCCCATTTTCCCCGCAAAAATAAAAAATTTTATTTTTTTTTAACGGTAACTGACAATTTTTTCTATTTACTTTAAATATCATTAAAAAAAAAAAAAAGTTTAGCGTATTTGAGTCCTCGAAAACTTAGTATTTCCTTAAGTACCCCGTTTTACCCCTCCCACCCCTATAAAACCAGAGATTTTTTTTTATGTAAATTTTAATTTATTTTCCAACTTCGAAATTTTATCCTAGGGACAAAAACAATTGGTGCATAAAACTAGTTTCTCATCCTATTAATTCCACAGGAAATGTCCTGTTGATTTCACAGGAAAAGTCCTGTTGATTCCACAGGAAAGTCCTGTTGCTACAACAGGAAAGTCCTGTTGCTACAACAGGAAAAGTCCTGTTGCCACAACAGGATAAAATCCTGTTGCTTCCACAGGAAATATCCTGTGGGAGCAACAGGATTTTGTCCTGTTGCTCCCACAGGATAAAATCCTGTTGTTGCAACAGGATTTTGTCCTGTTGCTCCCACAGGATGTGTCCTGTTGCTACAACATGAAAATCCTGTTGCTGCAACAGGTCTTTATCCTGTTGCACCCACAGGATGTGTCCTGTTGCTGCAACAGGAAAATCCTGTTTCATTAGCAGGACAAAGTCCTGTCGAACCAACAGGACGGCGTCCTGTTGCAGCGCCTATTTATTTTTTTCCGTGCATATGATTGTGAAATTAATAAAAAAAATTTACTACAAAATGTTATCTGAAGAAACACATAAATATTCATGCTGATAATAATCTGGCTGAGTATGAAATTTGCGAGAAAAAATTTACTAGAAATTATTTGAAATTTCGCATGAGCACTCATACCGGCAAAAAATTGTATAAGTGGGAAATTCGTTAAAAGAAATTCACTAGTAAAGATTACCTGAAACGTCACATAGGTATTCATACCGGTGAAAATATGTACGAGTGTGAAATTTGTAAAACAAAATTCACTAACAAAGATAATTTGAAAAAACACATGGGTATTCATACTGGTGAAAATATGTTTGAGTGTAAAATTTGTAAACGACAATTTAACAGGCACTATTTCAAAGTTCACATGAAAATTCATACCGGCAAAAATATGCATGAGTGTAATATTTGTCGAAAGAAATTTATTACATCGAGTAATATGAAGGTCCACATGCGTGTTCATACTGGCAAAACTTCATATAAGTGTGAAGTTTGTAAAAAGAAATTCACTGGAAAATATTCTTTGAAACGTCACGTGGGTATTCATACCGGTGAAAATATGTACAAGTGTGAAATTTGTAAACGACAACTTACCAGAAACTATTTAAAAATTCACATGAAAATTCATACCGGCGAAAATATGCATGAGTGTAATATTTGTCAAAAGAAATTTATCACATCGAGTAATATGAAGTTCCACATGCGTATTCATACTGGCAAAAGATCATATAAGTGTGACATTTGTAATAAGAAATTCACCAGGAAAAAACATCTGAAGTATCACATAAGTATTCAAAACGATGAAACCCTGCTTAAAACATATTTACCACGGCATATGATTACTTGTCATACTGTAGAAAAATCGCATGAGTGCAGCTTTTGTCACGCAAGTTTTAAGAATCTATCTGTACTGAAAAATCACATGTATATTCACTCCGGTAAAAGATCATATAAATGTGATATATGTCAAAAAATATTTATCAAAAAGGTTCTTCTGAGAAGGCACATATATTATCATACCATCGGAAAACAATACGAATGTTTTATCTGTGGAAAAAAATTCGTTGGATCACATAACTTGGAAACCCACATGCGTATTCATACAGGCGATAAACCGTATGAGTGTAATATTTGTAAACGAAAATTTACTACAAAGCAGAGCATGATGAAGCACAAGCTGTGTATTTCTTCCGATAACATCAGTCAAACAAGTTTGAAGCTACCGTTGGTACTAAAAAGCAAGAGGTGTATTTCTTCCGTAAAGAAAATTCGTAAAGGCGATAAACCGTACGAATGTAATATTCGTCAACAAAAATTTACTTTGAAACAGAGTGTGATGAGCCACAAGCTGCGTATTCATTCTACACCAGAGTGCAGTATTTGTCACGCAAGTTTTAAGCATCGATCTGAATTGCAAAATCACATGTATATTCACTCCGGTAAGAAATCATATAAATGTGATATTTGTCAGAAAATATTTATTAAAAAGGTTCTTCTGAAAAGGCACATAAATTGTCATACCATCCGAAAACGATACGAATGTAATATATGTAAAAAAACATTTTTCGAATCATCTAATTTGAAAACGCACATGCGTATACATTTAGACGATAAACCGTTCAAGTGTGATATTTGTCAACAAAAATTTACTAGAAAGCCGAATATGATGGAGCACAAGCTGCGTATTCATTCTGAGAAAAAACCGTATGAGTACAACAGCAGCCAAACAAGTTTGAAGCTACCGTTGGTACTAAAAAGCCAGAAGTGTATTTCTTCCGGTAAAAATATATATGAATGTAATATCTGTGACAAAAGGTTTAATCAAGAGAATAGTCTAACATTTCACATGTTTACGCGTCATTATCACATAAAAACGTATAAGTGTAAGATTTGTCAAGCAAGTTTCAAACTTCTGTTTGAACTGAATTGTCACCTGTTTCTTCACAAATACACAAACTTGTACAAATGTGATATCTGTCGAGAAGTATACACCTTAAAGGATTGTTTAAGACAGCATATGTACACACATACCGGCGAAAAATTATACGAATGTATTGTTTGTCTAAAGGAATTCTCTCGATTGTCTGGTCTGAAACGCCACATCCAGGACATTCACGTTGCCTACAATCGATATCAAGGTGACAATCCAATTAGTTAAACCAATTTAACATTCACAAACGTCTCCAAATGACTGTGCTGCAGCATTTAAAATCATGAAGAAATATTATTTCTTTGCTCTTTTTAAATTTTTATTTGAACAATATGTGTTTCATTCTTTACATTAAGAAAAAAATACATGTTAAGTCTGATTTCAAGCCTAATTATCAATTAATATAATAAGTAGACGAATGTTTTTTACAAAATTGAAAAAAATGTTTTCTAAGATGTACAAGCATAGTTTGGACATACACTCAAAACAATAAATTTAGGGTAAGAGCACCAGTACCCAGCCCCTAACCAGTCGCCAGCCGGGTCTATACTTTAACATTAGCTCAAAATATATATAGATATAATTTAACATGAGGTGGCTGGCTACTGGTTTGGGGCTGGGTACTGGTACTCTTACCCTATCCATTTTTTTAACAATAATGGAATTCGAAAAAGTGGCAATTTAAAAATTTAATTACGGTGGTCTTCATAATATTGTCTAAGAGCAAATTCCAAGCCCATAGTTGAACCACATTCCATTGTAATAGGTTCAGCAGCCTTTGTGAAAACTTTGATTATACAATAATATAGTTTTGACCAACTACCTATTGCATACTGACAATTATGGTTGACTAGCCCTTTTTGGCACCCAGTTTGATTATATATAACGAAAATTTTATACCGTCTCTCATCAGAAGTAAGTTGTAATGTCGCACCAAAAATTCTATTAATTAAAATTAATTTCTCCTTGTCGACATCATCTGGCAATATCTTTATACCTTCCTCAACAAAATATCGAACCTCTGGATGATCGTTTGGAAGTGAAAAAAAATATAAAATTTCTTCCGATGATGTTGTAGTTCTAATTCGGTGTAATAGCATGCATACCATTAATATTTTATATACATAGCACTTATTTAACATTTTAAATACTTTTTTTTTTGTTATCAATTAATAATTAGTATTTTGTAGTTTATCACTGTTGTAAAAGACTATTAGGTATATCAAAGAAGTTTACAAAATAAGTAAATGATATTGAGTAGGCATTTATGAAACGTGGCTACTATCATCACTGATACAAAAAACGAATTCGTCAGCAGTAATTATTGTTGAAAAGCTATTAGTCGTCGATCAACTGTAAAAAAACAAAATAATAAAAATTATTAAAAAATAGATAAGGTATTTTATTAAATATGTTTTTTATATTTTCTTATTGAAGAATAGGATAAATATTAGGGCGATTCAAAAAAAAAAAAAAAACAAATTTTTTTTTTTTTGGTATCCAAAAATTGAAAGTATAACTAAAAATTAAAATTTTGGTACCAATTCGGGCTCTTAATAATGATATTAAAGTTTGCCGCAATCCATTTTTCTATTTTCCATTTAAATAACATGGGAAAAAATTTTTTTTTTTTTAGAATTTTCTAGCTCACAAACTAATCAACGGATTTTTATGCATAATGATTGTTTGGGGGAAATTGAACGCGCTACAAAAAAAGTCTCTTATCATTTTTTGATAAATCCTATTGTTCAAAAATTATTTAAACTTCAAGTCAAGTTTATAGTATATTTTGAGATTTTTTTACTTTTCCGGCGAAACTATCAGTCGTATCGAAAAATGTCTGTTGAACTTTTTATAGATAATTTTATTCCTTACAAATTATTACGAATAAAGTTTTTCGAAATTCCGCATTGTTCACAAGTTATTTTTATTTCAATGTCAAGCTCTTAAAATCAATTAGAAATCTCATTTTTTAAGAGCTTGACATTGAAATGAAAATAACTTGTGAACAATGCAGAATTTTGAAAAACTTTATTCGTAATAATTTGTAAGGAATAAAATTATCTACAAAAAGTTCTAGTGACATTTTTCGATACGACTGATAGTTTCGCCGGAAAAGTAAAATAATCTCAAAATTTACGATAAACTTGACTTGAAGCTTAAATAACCTTTGAACAATGGGATTTATCAAAAAATGATAAGAGACTTTTTTTGTAGCGCGTTCAATTTTCCCCAAACAATCATTATGCATAAAAATCCGTTGATTAGTTTGTGAGCTAGAAAATTCTAAAAAAAAAAAAATTTTTTCCCATGTTATTTAAATGGAAAATAGAAAAATGGATTGAGGCAATTCTTAATATCACTATTAAGAACCCGGATTGGTACCAAAATTTTTATTTTTAGTTATACTTTCAATTTTTGGATACCATAAAAAAAAAAATTATTTTTTTTTTGAAACACCCTAGTACATGTAGTCAGTTCAACTACCCTTGCTAGTAAATTTACATGAAACGATTGATTTTCGAGAGTATCTCGATATGCAACGCATGAGGTATCGACGCTGTAACGCATACCCACCTCAATGCTGCGAACCACCCCTTGATCAAGTACTCATGGTGTCTAGTAGCCCAGTCCAGAGTCTATTAAAATATATACTAAATCGCAGCTAAACTGAGTTTGATTCGAAAGGACAAGTTAATGTTAGAAAAGAGTTCAATTTAATCCAGAATATTAAATATTTACTTTTCATTTCTCAGTTTTCGTAGTACAATATATGTATTCAAATAATGATATAAAAATATTTAGTGAAGATGGTAAGGATAATAATTCTTATTATGATAAAAAAAACTTAGATAACGGTGATAATGATCGAGTTCACAAGGTAGTGATTGAAAGTGATATTAATTATTTAAATAATTGAAGATTAATAGTGAAAAGCTCGGTGAATATAAGAGATAAAAAATGATACGTTCACGAAAAAAAAAAAAAAAAAAAAAAAAAAAAAAAAAAAAAAAATTAATATTTTAAACAATTATGAATGCGAAATTTTTGTTTTTGCATCAAGATATACGTGAAAAATACACTATATCTTTTATAGCGAGTGCAATATCCTTTTTGATGTTATTTGGAGGTATATATATCTTGATTTTGTCACGAATTTCGAATTCAACTCCACCGTCCATCTTACGGCATTAAATACCCTTATGTTAATTAAATTTCAACCCTAAATAAACTTCGGACTCTCAACTTTTATTAATATTATCCAAGAAAGTGATCCTCGATCTAAAAGAAACGTCATGTGGTAGTTGAATGTATATGGCCTATACCACTTCTGATCTTTATAAATGCTCTTTGAGAATAAATTTGATTTCATGGGACTTTTTGAGCAGAAAATATTTCAGCACACTTGAAAAATTACAGTCACTGGAATCACGGTCAATAAAATCAAACATAATGCAGCAAACAGATCTATCGAAAGTAGAATCTAATAAAACGAAAAGTGAGTATTTAACAGTTTTGGCCTCATGAAATTCTTAAGCTATATATTAATTTTATGTTTCAGAAATGCTGGTAATAAATAAATATTTGCAAGATAAAACTTGTAAAAAAAAAATACGCCGAAAAATTATCCGAAGGAACACATAAATATTAATAAGGGTAAAATTCTGGCTGAGTTTAAAATTTGCAAAAAAAAATTCATGACAAAAACTATTCTAAAAAGTCACATGATTACTTATACTGGTAAAACCCTGTACGAATGTGAAATTTGTAAAAGAAAATTCGCCAGGAAACATTATCTGCAAAGACATATGGGTATTCATACCGGTGAAAATATGTTTGAGTGTGAAATTTGTCAAAAAAAGTTTATCGCGAAACAATATTTGAAATATCACATGAGTGCTCATACAGTTAAAAACCCGTATAAGTACAACATCAGGCAAACAATTTTGAAGCTATCATCGGTACTAAAAAGTCAGAAGTGTATTTCTTCTGAAAAGAGACTACATGAATGTAATATCTGTGACAAAAAGTTTATCCAATCGTCTCATTTGAATACCCACATTCGAATTTATACAGGAGATAAGCCGTACGAGTGTATTATTTGTCAACGAAAATTTACGAGAAAGCAGCATATGATGGAGCACAAGCTGCGTATTCATTCTATACGAGAGAGCAGCATTTGTCACCTAAGTTTTAAGCATCTATCTGTACTGAAAAAACATATGTATATTCATTCCGGTGAAAAGTCATATAAATGTGATATTTGTCAGAAAATATTTATCAAAAAGGTTAATCTGAAAAGTCACATACGTTATCATACCATCGGAAAACGATACGACTGTAATATCTGTAAAAAAAAATTTATTGGATCATTTCATTTGAGCACCCACATGCGTATTCATACAGGCGATAAACCGTATGAGTGTGATATTTGTCAACGGAAATTTATTTGGAAACAGAGTATGATGAGCCACAAGCTGCATTTCCATTCTATAGCAGAGTACAGAATTTAAATTCTGTTTAACTTTATTTTATAAATTCTATCCCATTGGCTAATAATTTATATAAAATGTTATTTATTCGTTATTATAAATTAATTTATTATATACATATATCGAATAAGTGGTAAATAATAAAATGAAAAATTCGTATACTATATCTTTATATATTAATATGTACGTTTACTAATTTTTCGGTTCCTTATTTTTAAAATTTTTCTATGTTTATTTGAATAGTAAAAGCTGTAGATACCAATTAATCGATTCTTTTTCATATTAATTTTAATATACAATACAAATTTTGCTCTTATACACTGTAAAAAATAATTTGAAAATTACAATACAAAAGGTATTGAATTTTCATAACTAGATATTTGAATTGTATTTTCAATAAAAAAAGCTTCAAATTTAATGTACGTAATTTAATAATCAAGCTGGTATTTAAAATTAAGAAAAAAATATGAATTTTAATAAACGTACTTAAAATTTATACTTATTCTTTAAATTTTCAAAGCAAGCATTGAAAATTCTAAGACACATTGAATTTTAATAATTCCATTTGAAATTTCATAATATTTATTTGAAAATTCAAATACTTGTATATGAAATTTCTGCGCGTGACGTGCTGCGCGTTCAGTAATCAAGGATTGTGTTTTAATACTAATTAGTTAAATATATAATAAATTTGAGTAATGTGAGCGGTGTACATCAGACTTTATTGTCGTAAAGTTTTTATTTCCTCGATAATATAAAGTAAATAAAACTTGTGATTGAACTGAACATCATTGACAGTATATGTACTGTATACAGTATTAAATGTGATATAGCATAATGCTAATAAACATAATATAGTTTTATAGTGATTTAAATATTAAAATGTGATTTAACTCTAAAATATTTATTTAACTTCTACTTTTTTAAATGTTTAAGAAAAAAAATATAATTACCCGCTATATTAAATTATATTATAACAATGGTTAATAAAAAAAAAAAAAATTTATAACGTTGTTCATAAGAAATTGATGACAGCTTACAAAATTTTGAAGTTTTATCAATAAACATTTTGTTACTTAACATACCTAATAGTCTTTAATTTCCATGTAACCATACACTGTTAAAAAAATTATTTGAATTTTTAAAACATTGTATATAACGCAATAAACACATACAATTGTGTTTGAAATTTCATTGTAACGATCGTATAGAATTTAAAATACTCGCTTTTGAATTTTCAAATAAACGCTTCAGATTTTTATATACATCTATATGAAAATTAAAAAGAGAGTATTTGAAAATTAAATGAAAGATATTTGAATATTAAAAAAATTGTATTTGAAAATTCAAAACGAAGTATTTGAAAATCCAAAGTGTTGATTTGAAAATTCAAAAGCATGTATTTTAAATTCTATATGAAATTAGTAATGAAATTTCAAGCACAAATGTATGTGTTTATTGCGTTATATACAATGTTTTGAAAATTCAAACAATTTTTTTAACAGTGTATATGTGTATTAAATTTTAATATAAATAATAACCATTTTGTCATATATATAATGATCCTGGTTTGATATTAGTATCGAATATACTAATTTTAAGTCGAAAATAAACTACAAACTATTTAAATTTTGAGCATAATTTTTTTCCGTGTATAATAATGTGATTAATGTCAAATCACTAAAGAATTTGCGGCAAATAAATTTATTTTTTCCATTAAATTTTGAGGGTGCGCAGTTATAACTCAGTCCATTATATATTTGCCTCTATAAAATATTTATGTTTACGACTCATCTTGCCCTTTTTCCATATTTACACATAAAAAATATCTCCTTATTTACCCTCTCAATCATTTTTACTCATAAATAATTCTCAATACTACAAAAAATCAATGATATTTACTTTGAATGGGTAAATAAGCATAAAAAACTTATCAACTTTATTTACTTTCAACAGAATATTTATTTTTTACTTCAGTATTTAATTTTCACTCAACATTAAAATAATTCCAGTCTTACTAAAATTTTAACTGTTATAATATATTCAAATATAAAATGAATTTTTTGTGTAAAATATTAGAATGTAGATTACAATTATATAGATTTATGCTAAAGTACTATAAAATATTAGGACTCGCACCTTTCGATATACATGTGACACCATCAACACAAACAGATAAACCAAGCCAGCAATTTGACATCAACTATACATATTCATTTGAAGAAGCTGCTTACGAGTTTATATTATCACTCTGTCTTTTTTTCAAAATAATATACGACTTTTTTCATCAGCAGACTGAGCAATCTTATTGGCACTATTACCATCTGATAAATAATTTTAACTTGATGATTATTTACTTCACTTACTGTTCCAATCAGCGGCTAGTAGCTAAAATAATTACAAACTTAACGTCCTTAGAAAGTGAACTAACCGAAAAATCGTGGGATTATTCACTTAAAATAACTTGTGTTAAAAATTATTGCGTTTGTCTGATAATATTTTTTAACATTAATTTTATTACTGTTATTGTTTACAATATCATATTCAGTACAAACAATTCAGTCGATTTATATTTCACAATAAGTACATTATTTTTGACGGGAACTTTTGTTTTTCAATACGCATTCATAATGATCCATTTGTACCAAAGATTCAAAATTTTAAATCATTCGCTTTTGAGTCTGGTCAATAATCAAAGCAGCCTTGATTTCATTTTTGGCACAAATAGTTTTCGTAATGAGGCTACGACAGAAAAATTATTATTTTTGAGGCAAGCGCATAGATTACTGTATGAAGTTAATTGCGATGTTACGAAATTCTATTCAGTACCGATTTTTTTTGCTGTTTTATCATATTCTCCTATTTTAGTTCATTATATAAGAGTATTAACTACAATTGAAATTAATAATGATATATTTGTAACAATAAATCGTTATTTCGATACTAGTCTGTGGATCATTTTTTCATTACTACCGATTTTTACTCTTACATTTTTTGTTACCAAAGCTATTACCGAGGTTCGTAATTTTGTTTTTTTAATTAATTAGAAGTGACTTAATTTGAATTTTTTGTGTGTTTTAGATGAAACGTACAAGGGATAATGTTAGTAAAATTATAGCTGTTCCTTCAAATCGCGAATTATTAAAGGACGAGGTGATTAATATTAAATTTTTGATAATATTATATTGTGTGGCAAGGAATGAAACAAGACAATTAAAGATGAAAATGAGGTTAACTCCTAGTAGTATTCTTAGGGAAATCTGAAGCAGGATTTTTTCATAAGATCTCTTAAGCAATTCTGTTTTAATACCTGGTTAAGAAAGTCTCTTTTCTGCCTTTTTTTGTGGGAAGAATGGTCCCGTATAACAATCTTTTTCAATTCTTGAGCAAGTCTGCTCTCAAGATTGATAGGTGCCAGTGTCTTTTTTTACCTATGTGTCTTGCTGCAGATACTTGTGGCTAAATTTAAATTGTAAGCCTAGTGCAAGCCTTACACAAGAAATTCGTGCAAGATTATGACTCAATTCTGGAGGAAGACTATGGTTGAAAATAGTTGCGCATGACTTACTCAAGATCCGCTCAAGGCTCAAAATTGACCTTGAGCCTTGAGCAGATCTTGAGCAAGCCATGCGTAAGTATCTACTGTAAGTTATACTGGTGCAAGAAATGCGTCAGACACTTTTTAATTGCGCCGTGTTCAAGATATCTTTAATACTCTTGCGTACGATACCACGAGCAAGACATACACAAATCTTGACATAGGTTTCTTGATACACGATCTTGTGAAAGACACATACGTAGAAAAAGACACTAGCAGCTAGGGGTTTTGTTCAAGGTACTTACTCCAGAATCTTGTTCAAACACATGTTATTAGGGGTGCATATCCTAATTTTTATCATTTGTTTTCTCAAAAGAGAAGAGTATAACCTTCTTTTCCTTAAACAGGGCAAGAATTTGAACTTTCGGTACAGATATGGTGAAAAAATGTTTCATAGCTTTACGCTTCGAAATTTAGCATAGGGAATACCCAGTGGTATTTTTGGCAAAGTCTATATACCAGTCTGCATGTGAAATCTTACACAACTCTGGATTTTCAGTCTTAGGAACGTCTGTGACAAGATTCCTTCATATCTTAAGTAAATCTGTTGCAATAGTTGGTCAAGAAATTTAAGTAAGGCGCATAAGTCAGACTTGCTGCAGAATTGCTCAAGATCCCTGCAGATTTCTACACTTTCTTTGTGAGCCGTAGGTACTGTATTTAAGCTTTGAACGATTCTGAGAAAAAATCTGATGGTTTAAACATTTCTGCAACAACTCTTATCTAAATTTATTATTATATTATTATAATTATCTTGCTTGAGAATATCTGCAGACTACATATGCAGATTTCCGTAAGTCATTAAGAAAAATCTGTAGTCAAATTTGATAAAATCTTTGTAAAGAATACTTGTTCATTGTTTCTTATGTAAGTCTTGTTTAAATCTTTCGTAAGAAACTTGCTAAAGAATTTTCATCAAAGAACGTATTTAAGATAATGCTACTAGGGCGGAGTCGAAGGATAGGGCTGACATCACATCAATTTGAAATCATGTTTTATATTGCAATTAAATAGTTTATTTAAACTATTCTTTACAGCTTCGTGATTATTATTAATATTAAATTTTTTTTTCAGCTAGAAAAATTTTCCATTGAACTATTGCACAGGAATTTTGATATAACAGCATGTGGATTTTTCAAAATTGATAACAGTCTCTTGAATTTGGTGAATATAATTATTGGAAAATATCTATGATTGAATATTTAAATGTATAAAAGGATCGGTATGGGATTAATCGAACTTTTTTTGTTCAGATTTTTACAGGAACATTAATTTACTGTTTTTCTATCAATATTTATCAACGGCAGAGTGAAAAAAAAAATTAATTGATTTTTCGGATAATCAGTAATTTGTTACAATAAAAATAAATTTATTATTCAATTACTTACGTAATTTTGTGAAATAAATATCATGGTCTCAATAAAAATTCTAATTGTAAATTAAAAAATATATATATATATTTCTATTTATTACTTCCGATCTTAATTGAAGCCATACTTCTACAGACTCATATTAAATAATTTTTATCAAATTTAATTTATGAACATGTAGATGTAATATCAAATCAATAGATCTCATTAAAACATATACTCATTTATTTTCTTATATTAAATTACAAAATATACCTGTTTACAACAGTTTATTTAAATATATAAAATATACTCAATGCTGTCATTTTATTTATGAACCCATGTAATAATTTCCATCACAAGTCGCTGGTCAAGACTCATCACAAAAATCTTTTGATAGATACTAATATATGAATTTGCACAAGATGACATAAAAGACAATCTTGTAGCAGTCTTGCGTTAATTTTGTGAAAGTGTCTTGCGGAAATTTCTGCGTGTCTACGTCTTTATACTCTTATAGATCTGTCACAAGATATTAATGTAAGATTTAAAGTAAAGATTTCAGTATGACTTGCACATGATATTGTACGAAAGAATATTGCACATATCTTACACATGGCTCGTTGATAAAATCACTTACGCATTTCTTGAGCAAAACTTGCGCCAGAAATTTCTTAAAGATAAACTCACGCATGGCTTGCGCCAGATTTGCTCAAGAAACGCTACATAACTATCTCTGTCACTTTACCCCTTCCTTTGGCCTACGATATATATTTAGCGCTTCTTGAGACAATCTGGCGCAAGCCATGCGTGAGTATCTTTAAAAAATTTCTGGCGCAAGTTTTTCTCAAGAAATGCGTAAGTAATTTTATCAACAAGCCACGTGTTAGCTTGCACAGTTCTTTAGATACATAACGCAGTTTTTTTGTAAGTCCTGCGCAAGACTTGCAATTTAAAATATATTACTAGTGTCTGCAACAAGATTCAGTCATATAAAGACGTAGACAACTAGAACACTGGTGACCAGGTTTGCGCAAGATTTCAATAAGATTGTTGTATGCGAATTACTCAATGTCAATATATTGTCTTCATACTTGGATCATCATATAAATAAGTCCCATACCAATAATCTATAAAAAAGAATAGTAAGAATGAAAAAATACCAACAATAATAATAAAAATAATTGTTCAAAATTTTCTTACATAAGTTATCAAATAATTGTCTACTTTAAAAAATCCACAGGCTGTGAAATTAATGTCCCGTTGAAGAAGTTCAATAGAAAATAGTTCAAGCTAAAATTAATTAAATCAATTAATAAAAATATTAAAGACCTAATCGATAAACAATTAAAATTAATTACTTCATTACTCAATTCTCCACTCGGTGCAACAGTAATTATTTTATATAATATATTACTAGTACTCTTGATCTAAAATACAAGGGACGATAATTATTCCAAATTAATAAAATTTTATTGAGTAAATAAATAAGTAAATATACAAACTTCTTCGTTTATTTTAGTTGCTAAAACAGTTAAATGAACAATCGGAAATGCCAAAAATATTAATAGTAGATTATAAAATACTTTTAATTTAATTTCATCGCATTGCCCATTACAAATAATTACAGCATTAATATAAACAATTAAATTCGGTCCAATAATTCCAATCGCTATTAACATTGGAAGCGAATAAAATTCTGCGGCTTTAATTAATATACCGTAAATAGTTTGATATGATTTATGAATAGCATGGAATTTATCCACAATATCATCACCAAAAAAATTATGACTTCTTTTCAAAATACTCCGGCTACTCGCTGAATTATTATCAGCATTATAAAACAGTAGTAAAAATGATTCATTTAAAACACATAGTTTTTTGTAAATAAAAAGCAGAAGTAACGAATGCTGTATAATAAAGCAGCCGATGATAAATATAATGAAGTATTTAATTAACGTGTTAATTTTAAAATTTGAAAAGTCATTGACGACATAGCTGATGAAGACAATTAATGAAATTGATAAATAAAATATTACTGTTATTATTTTGAAATATATTCCATAACGCAATATTAATTTTAATCTGTCACTTGAATTAAAGTCACAATTAACAGCCGATAATTTATTTATTATTTTGATTAATGCCTTTTGTTTCAATGAATAAATTAATATTATTGTAATTAGACCCATTTTTTTGAAAATGTTATCAATGTGTTGAGGTGTGAAATGGTCATCGAGTGGCCAGAAAATATAATTGCATATTAATTCACATAAAATAATTAGTGCGACTGTTGAATTATAAATAAATCCGATTAATGAGTATGAAAATTTAACATTAAATTTATTTTTCACGTCTTCATTGTTATTTTCATGAAAAGTTGTAGAAAATGGCGCGAATCCGAGAATTTTAAATAGAGTTATTAATAATCTGAGTGAGAAAAAAATAGACTTGGAATAATCACACGTTAGAATCATTTTTTTTTTACTACATTTAATATCACGAAGCGTGGGTGAGAAATGAACTGTCATTCGAGCGTAACATTTGGGTGGAAAACTGTCGAGTATATTTTATGGGCACATTATTGACAATTCATTCCTGTCATACATTTATCAGAGCTTTTTATCTAATGTTATTTAATTATTTGTTCATATTTTACGGTATATTAAGAACCTAGAGAGTGAATAATTAATATATGAGGGTTGATAATTGGAAAATATTTAACACAGGAAGAAAAAAAATTTTAGGTATGAAAAAAAATAATTCGGATCTGACGAGATTTGACCACATCGACGCAAATCTAGTTTTTTCGAATTTTAGACCTCTAGAGGTCTAAAAAAAATTGTTGAAAAAAGGTTAAAAAAGTGTTGACTATTCAAAACTTCAAAACTTGACACAATGACGAACTTTTTTTAAACGATTTTCAAACTTGTAAAACTGCACAGAAAAAAACAATTGACTTAATACTCTACAAACTACCATTTTTAGTGCAAAATATGTTCAGAAAAAACGGGTTTCGAACTATTTCTGAAGATTTTTCGTTTTAGCATATCTTAATAATATTAGGACGTTTATTGATTTTTTCCTTGAATTTTCAAAAGTTTAAAAAATGTTCAAAAAAAGTTCGTCACGTTGTGTCACGTTTTGAAGTTGAGAATAGTCAACACTTTTTTAACAATTTATTTTTAATAGCTATTAAGGATGAATAAAGATAAATGAGGATGACACTATCTATGTGTTTATAAAGAGCGGCCCGTAACTTTGCTTCTGTTGGGAATGACCCATCACAATATGAATGTTTTTTGTTCATTATGATGTCCTCTAGTAGGAGAAACCCTCCAAAGTCGTAGGAAGATTTTATTTTTTGAGTTTAGACCCATATGATGATTAGGTGGAGATGGGTGGAGATGCGGCTGTCCATGTTTTCCCATACAGTGGCCCGTAACTTTGCTTTTGTTGGGAATAACTCACCACAACATGAATAGTTTTTGTTCATTATGATGTCCTCTAGTGGAAGAAACCCTAAAAAGTCCTAGAAAAAATTTATTTTTTAAGTTCAGACCCATATGAGGATAAATGAGGATGACTATCTATGAAGAATGGACCGTAACTTTGCTTCCGTTGAGTAGCTCTGTCAGTAAATCTACTCAGGTCTTCTCAAAAAATCCAAGAAAGAAGAACTAATAAAGATCATTTGCATGTGAAAATTTTACTATTTGATCTGTGTCTAAGCATAAATAAATAATTAATTTAAAACAATGTATTATTAAGCACTTTTTTTGTAGATCGTTAAGTCTTCTCCAAATAGATCTTTGATTCAAAATTTCAGTGAGTGATTTCTATTAGGATTTCAATAAAAATTAAACTGATAACCTCTATATAGCTACGCAAAAATAATTTTTTTGCGATTAATATTTACATGAGTTAACATTTTATTCACTTAAAAAAAAAAAAAACTTATTCTGGAACTATGATAGAGAAGTTAAATCTTGAAGCATTGCATTTATAGCGTAAGGATTATCTTTTGGAACCTAAATAAAATATTGTATTATATCCACTAATAAATTAATATTTTTAAATTAAAGCATATTAATATATTAAATAAAATGTATACCATACGTCCGGATCTATCAATCCAATATAATTTAAAATTTCTATACTCCTTTACGTATTCCTCAACAATATTGTCAACAGTAAATGAAACCCTGATGGCATTATTCCAATCATTGGTTTATCTCCATTTTAATTTTTCAACCCAACCAACAGTACTAGTAGTCGGAACAATCAAATCTAATTACCCGGTGTAAACAAATACTTTTAAAAACTATAAATTATAATTATAAAATAATCATAATATATTTACACACCAGTATTGGTAACAAGTTTCATAAGTTCATTGTTAAGTCTATTCCAGACATATTCCGAAAACAATGTATAATTTCTATCAACCCCAAGGTTGAGTGCAGTCTTAACTTTTTCCATTATTTTTCTTATCTGTTTATCGACATCAACTTCATTGAGAGAGGATCGAAAATTAGTAAAATACTTGTGAGCATTAGAAGTTGTAAGTTTTTTTGGTTGTAAAACATTATATATTGAAACACCGGCAGTGACATTATATATATCGCTGAACATATTATGGTACTTAAATAACGCATGAGCCCAACGTTCTTCATCCAATTGTTTGATAGTTTCTCGAGCAATCGCTTCAATTTTCTCAAAATTTGCTGTGTCTATCAGGCCCTAATGTATTTAATTATTTTTTATAATATCTGCTCTGAAATTTCATTTTTCAATGCTTTTTAGTCACTCGAAACAAGTTAAGGTAGTTTGGCACTCGCGTCAGAAGTCAAAAAAATGACTTTTTATTTTTTTTTTTTTTATGAGTAATGAAACAATTGTTTTCATTAATTATCATTATAATTAATATTACTAATAATAAATACAAAATCAATGTATATTAAAGTTAAATAATTATAATTACAAAATTTACATAAATTACATTGACTAGAACTAGAATAGTTCGAGGCTATACCAACTGTCATAAATTTTTTACAGTTGGTACCATAATCTCTCTAACATGTTATGTTTATTTACTTCTTAAATAGCTAAGCATAACCTCTATATAACAAATGTCAACTGGATTTATGTAAATAATTTATTTACATTATTTATTGTCTTTACATTAATTTTATTCATATTCAATAAGTTAGTCTCTCAGTGAATATTTCAAATTTGGCGCGCACAACGAAGCTGCCATTTTTCCTCTAGTAAAAATAAGGGGTGCCATCTTTTTGTCCTAACAACAAGTTCTTTCGAGTCGAAAAATATTTCGATTAAATATTATTCCCGGTATAGTTAAGAGTCAAATGATGTTAATAACGACTGTAATTATTTCAAGTAGATATTTAAGACAGATTTGTAATTAATCAGTTGTATTAAATGTTGTTTCCTTTAAATACAGATGGCTGATAATAGCACTACGATATGGTGACTTAGTAATGTAGAAAGATTTCCAATTATGAACAGTTGTACATCGAAATAATGTCATATATTTGCATACAGTGATTGAGTCGGATATAGAATGTGATATTCGTATTTGCTGCTATCATGAACAATAGTCTTCAATCAATTAAAACAACGATAATTTGATGCATTAGTATTATATACTTTTTTTAAAATGAGTCAAATTGATTGAAAGCAATTTACTTATAATGCCAGTTGAATTTTTGTCTAGCCATATTTAAGTTGACAATAATTTGAGTCAGCGATTGTATGTTGCCAACAAACTTGGCAGTATCGAAAAATGTAGCAAGTAGAAGTTTATTCTCGTGCGATTCTGTGGCAACAGTATATTATACCAAATAAACGGCAGTGCGACAACTTTACTTTTTTTTTTTTTTATTTTTTTTTTTAATACTTAAAGTGAGCCTAGCCACTTTAAAGTTACGAGAACACTCGGGAACACAGTTTCATTGAGCCTAATAATGCCCATTTCACAGATTTACTCTGTTTTTAACACCTAATCAAATCACATTCTTTATCTTTGTACCGATCTTAAAATGTCGGCGACAGGACGAATCTCAGAGCCGAAAGACCTCACACTCTTTGTGTGAATAATTCATTCGACAACCGCTGGGATTCGGACCCACGCCTGGCCAGTGATCAAGTTCGAAGGGCCAAGATCTTGCGCCTTAGACCGCTCGGCCATAATCACCGGTTATGACAAGTTTACTCCGAACTTCTCTACTCAGTACCATCTTTATTCGAAAATTAGATTCAACACCAATATCTTATATTGAAACTATGAAGGGTAGAGGTACCTCTACCCTTCATAGTATATTTGAATCGTTGATATGGACCTTACAAATAAATTTTTTGTAAGTTCTCGGTGGCCGAGTGGTCCAAGGCGTCCGCCATTTCGCACACTAAAGGACGTAGGTTCGAATCCTACGATCACAAGGAAGGAACAAATCTCGAATTTTACGATATTCCCATCGTAATTTACGCTAGGGAGCTTAAGACTTCGTATTATTCATCTGAAATATTATTTCTTAAGTGAAATTTCCAACGCTACATTGTAAAAATTACGATTTTGAAAATTTAGTCCACCACTACAATAATCAATAGGATCAATTACGATAATATTATCGTAAATTTTGCTAGAATTTTCTTTCCGTGTAGATGAGATAATATTTGGGCCGATATGCAGCTTCCGTCAACGATCTCCTTGAAACTGGAATAACTTTTGATCTACCCAATATCGCACTTGTTATGTCCGCCTATCTTGTAGCTGACACTTTTTCCTACAATTCTCATCCCTTCATAATTGATTTTTTCGCACGCTGTCCTGACATTTGCAACCGATGTAGCTGAGATGATATTCCGGCTCAAATGCAGCCCCTGTAGACGATCACCTTCAAACTGACATATTTGTTGATCTTCCCAATATCTCACTTGTTATGTCCGCCTATCTTGTAGCTGACACTTTTTCCTACAATTCTCATTCATTCATGATCGATTTCCTCGCACGCTGTCCTGACACTTGCGACATATGTATCTGAAATGACATTCGGGCTCAAATGCAGCCCCTCTGATGATCACCTCTAAACTGGAATAACTTTTGATCTACTCAAAATCTCACTTGTTCCGTCCGCCTATCTAGTAGCTGACACTTTTTCCTACAATTCTCATTCATTCATGATCGATTCTATCGCACGCTGTCCTGACATTTGCGACATATGTATCGGAAATGACATCCGGGCTAAAATGCAGCCCCTGTAGGCGATCACCTCTAAACTGGAATAACTTTTGATCTACTCAAAATCTCACTTGTTCTGTCCGCCTATCTTGTAGCTGACACTTTTTCCTACAATTCTCATTCATTCATGATCGATTTCCTTGCAAACCGTCCTGACATTTGCGACATATGTATCTGAAATTACATCCGGGCTAAAATGCAGCCCCTGTAGGCGATCGTCTCTAAACTGGAATAACTTTTGATCTACTCAATGTCTCGCTTGTTCTGTCCGCCTATCTTGTAGCTGACACTTTTTCCTACAATTCTCATTCATTCATGATCGATTTCCTTGCAAACCGTCCTGACATTTGCGACATATGTATCTGAAATTACATCTGGGCTAAAATGCAGCCCCCCTAGGCGATCACCTCTAAACTGGAATAACTTTTGATCTACTCAAAATCTCACTTGTTCTGTCCGCCTATCTTGTAGCTGACACTTTTTCCTACAATTCTCATTTATTCATAATCGATTTCCTCGCACGCTGTCCTGACATTTGCGACATATGTATCTGAGTTGATATTCGGGCTCAAATGCAGCCCCTCTGATGATCACCTCTAAACTGGAATAACTTTTGATCTACTCAAAATCTCACTTGTTCCGTCCGCCTATCTTGTAGCTGACACATTTTTACCTACAATTCTCATTCATCCATGATCGATTTCCACGCTAACCGTCCTGACATTTATGACATATGTATCTGAAATGACATTCGGGCTAAAATGCAGCCCCTTTAGGCGATCACATCTAAACTGGAATAACTTCTGATCTACTCAATATCGCACTTGTTCCGTCTGCCTATCTTGTAGCTGACACTTTTTCCTACAATTCTCATTTATTCATGATCGATTTCCCCGCATACCGTCCTGACATTTGTGACATATGTATCTGAGATGATATTCGGGCTAAAATTCAGCGTCTGGAGACGATCACCTCTAAAATGGAATAACTTTCGATCTACTCAATATCTCACTTGTTCCGTCCGCCTATCTTGTAGCTGACGCTTTTTCCTACAGATATCATTTATTCATGATCGATTTTTCTTGCACGCTGTCCTGACATTTGCGACATATGTATCTGAGATGATATTTGGGCTCAAATGCAGTTCCTTCAGGCGATCACCTCTAAACTGGAATAACTTCTGATCTACTCAAAATCTCACTTGTTCCGTCTGCCTATCTTGTAGCTGACGCTTTTTCCTACAGATATCATTTATTCATGATCGATTTTTTCGCACGCTGTCCTGACATTTGCGACATATGTATCTGAGATGATATTCGGGCTAAAATTCAGCGTCTGGAGACGATCACCTCTAAACTGGAATAACTTTTGATCTACTCAAAATCTCACTTGTTCCGTCCGCCTATCTTGTAGCTGACACTTTTTCCTACAGATATCATTTATTCATGATCGATTTTTCTTGCACGCTGTCCTGACATTTGCGACATATGTATCTGAGATGATATTTGGGCTCAAATGCAGTTCCTTCAGGCGATCACCTCTAAACTGGAATAACTTCTGATCTACTCAAAATCTCACTTGTTCCGTCTGCCTATCTTGTAGCTGACGCTTTTTCCTACAGATATCATTTATTCATGATCGATTTTTCTTGCACGCTGTCCTGACATTTGCGACATATGTATCTGAGATGATATTTGGGCTCAAATGCAGTTCCTTCAGGCGATCACCTCTAAACTGGAATAACTTCTGATCTACTCAAAATCTCACTTGTTCTGTCCGCCTATCTTGTAGCTGACACTTTTTCCTACAATTCTCATTCATTCATGATCGATTTTTTTTGCACGCTGTCCTGATCTTTGCGACATATGTATCTGAGATGATCTTCGGGCTAAAATGCAGCCCCTCCAGGCGATCACCTCTAAACTGGAATAACTTTTGATCTACTCAAAATCTCACTTGTTCTGTCCGCCTATCTTGTAGCAGACACTTTTTCCTACAGATATCATTTATTCATAATCGATTTCCTCGCAAACCGTCCTGACATTTGTGACATATGTATCTGAGATGATATTCGGGCTAAAATGCAGCCCCTCTTGGCGATCACCTCTAAACTGGAATAACTTTTGATCTACTCAAAATCTCACTTGTTCCGTCTGCCTATCTTGTAGCTGACACTATTTCCTACAGATATCATTTATTCATGATCGATTTCCTCGTGTACCGTCCTGACATTTGCGACATATGTATCTGAGATGATATTCGGGCTAAAATTCAGCGTCTGGAGACGATCACCTCTAAACTGGAATAACTTACGATCTACTCAAAATCTCACTTGTTCTGTCCGCCTATCTTGTAGCTGACACTTTTTCCTACAATTCTCATTCATTCATGATCGATTCTATCGCACGCTGTCCTGACAATTGCGACATATGTATCTGAGATGATATTCGGGCTCAAATGCAGTTTCTCCAGGCGATCACCTCTAAACTGGAATAACTTTTGATCTACTCAAAATCTCACTTGTTCTGTCCGCCTATCTTGTAGCAGACACTTTTTCCTACAGATATCATTTATTCATAATCGATTTCCTCGCAAACCGTCCTGACATTTGTGACATATGTATCTGAGATGATATTCGGGCTAAAATGCAGCCCCTCTTGGCGATCACCTCTAAACTGGAATAACTTTTGATCTACTCAAAATCTCACTTGTTCCGTCTGCCTATCTTGTAGCTGACACTATTTCCTACAGATATCATTTATTCATGATCGATTTCCTCGTGTACCGTCCTGACATTTGCGACATATGTATCTGAGATGATATTCGGGCTAAAATTCAGCGTCTGGAGACGATCACCTCTAAACTGGAATAACTTTTGATCTACTCAAAATCTCACTTGTTCTGTCTGCCTATCTTGTAGCTGACACTTTTTCCTACAATTCTCATTTATTCATGATCGATTTTTTTTGCACGCTGTCCTGACCTTTGCGACATATGTATATAAGATGATCTTCGGGCTAAAATGCAGCCCCTCCAGGTGATCACCTCTAAACTGGAATAACTTCTGATCTACTCAAAATCTCACTTGTTCTATCCGCCTATCTTGTAGCTGACACTTTTTCCTACAGATATCATTTATTCGTGATCGATTTCCTCGTATACCGTCCTGACATTTGCGACACATGTATCTGAGATGATATTCGGGCTAAAATGCAGCCCCTCCAGGCGATCACCTCTAAACTGGAATAACTTTTGATCTACTCAAAATCTCACTTGTTCCGTCTGCCTATCTTGTAGCTGACACTTTTTCCTACAATTCTCATTCATTCATGATCGATTTTTTCGCACGCTGTCCTGACATTTGCGACATATGTATCTGAGATGATATTTGGGCTCAAATGCAGCCCCTCCAGGCGATTACCTCTAAACTGGAATAACTTTTGATCTACTCAAAATCTCACTTGTTCCGTCTGCCTATCTTGTAGCTGACACTTTTTCCTACAGATATCATTTATTCATAATCGATTTCTTCGCAAACCGTCCTGACATTTGTGACATATGTATCTGAGATGATATTCGGGCTAAAATGCAGCCCCTCCAGGCGATCACCTCTAAACGGGAATAACTTTTGATCTACTCAAAATCTCACTTGTTCCGTCTGCCTATCTTGTAGCTGACACTTTTTCCTACAGATATCATTTATTCATGATCGATTTCCTCGTGTACCGTCCTGACATTTGCGACATATGTATCTGAGATGATATTCGGGCTCAAATGCAGTATCTCCAGGCGATTACCTCTAAACTGGAATAACTTTTGATCTTTCCAATATCTCACTTGTTATGTCCGCCTATCTTGTATCTGACACTTTTTTCTACAATTCTCATCTAAATGATCGATTTTTTCGCACGCTGTCCTGACATTTGCAACCGATGTAGCTGAGATGATCTTCGGGCTAAAATGCAGCCCCTCCAGGCGATCACCTCTAAACTGGAATAACTTTTGATCTACTCAAAATCTCACTTGTTCCGTCTGCCTATCTTGTACCTGACACTTTTTCCTACAATTCTCATTCATTCATGATCGATTTTTTCGCACGCTGTCCTGACATTTGCGACATATGTATCTGAGATGATATTTGGGCTCAAATGCAGTTCCTTCAGGCGATCACCTCTAAACTGGAATAACTTTTGATCTACTCAAAATCTCACTTGTTCTGTCCGCCTATCTTGTAGCTGACACTTTTTCCTACAATTCTCATTCATTCATGATCGATTTTTTTGCACGCTGTCCTGACCTTTGCGACATATGTATCTGAGATGATCTTCGGGCTAAAATGCAGCCCCTCCAGGCGATCACCTCTAAACCTGGAATAACTTTTGATCTACTCAAAATCTCACTTGTTCCGTCTGCCTATCTTGTAGCTGACACTTTTTCCTACAGATATCATTTATTCATAATCGATTTCCTCGCAAACCGTCCTGACATTTGTGACATATGTATCTGAGATGATATTCGGGCTAAAATGCAGCCCCTCTTGGCGATCACCTCTAAACTGGAATAACTTTTGATCTACTCAAAATCTCACTTGTTCCGTCTGCCTATCTTGTAGCTGACACTATTTCCTACAGATATCATTTATTCATGATCGATTTCCTCGTGTACCGTCCTGACATTTGCGACATATGTATCTGAGATGATATTCGGGCTAAAATTCAGCGTCTGGAGACGATCACCTCTAAACTGGAATAACTTACGATCTACTCAAAATCTCACTTGTTCTGTCCGCCTATCTTGTAGCTGACACTTTTTCCTACAATTCTCATTCATTCATGATCGATTCTATCGCACGCTGTCCTGACAATTGCGACATATGTATCTGAGATGATATTCGGGCTCAAATGCAGTTTCTCCAGGCGATTACCTCTAAACTGGAATAACTTTTGATCTACTCAAAATCTCACTTGTTCTGTCCGCCTATCTTGTAGCTGACACTTTTTCCTACAATTCTCATTCATTCATAATCGATTCTATCGCACGCTGTCCTGACAATTGCGACATATGTATCTGAGATGATATTCGGGCTCAAATGCAGTATCTCCAGGCGATTACCTCTAAACTGGAATAACTTTTGATCTTTCCAATATCTCACTTGTTATGTCCGCCTATCTTGTATCTGACACTTTTTTCTACAATTCTCATCTAAATGATCGATTTTTTCGCACGCTGTCCTGACATTTGCAACCGATGTAGCTGAGATAATATTTGGGCCGAAATGCAGCCTCTCTAGGCGATCACCTCTCAACTGGAATAACTTTTGATCTACTCGATATCTTACTTGTTCCGTCCGCCTATCTTGTAACTGACACTTTTTCCTACAATTCTCATTCATTCATCATCGATTTTTTCGCACGCAGTCCTGACATTTGCGACGTATGTATCTGAAATGACATTCGGGCTAAAATGCAGCCCCTCCAGGAGATCACCTCTAAACTGGAATAACTTTTGATCTACTCAATATCTTACTTGTTCCGTCCGCCTATCTTGTAGCTGACACTTTTTCCTACAATTCTAATTCATTTATGATCGATTTTGTCGCACGCTGTCCTAACATTTGCGACACATGTATCTGAGATGATATTCGGGCTAAAATGCAGCCCCTCCAGGCGATCACCTCTAAACTGGAATAACTTTTGATCTACTCAAAATCTCACTTGTTCCGTCCGCCTCTCTTGTAGCTGACACTTTTTCCTACAGATATCATTTATTCATGATCGATTTCCTCGCATACCGTCCTGAATTTGCGACCAATGTAGCTGAGATGATATTCGGGCTAAAATGCAGCCCCTCCAGGCGATCACCTCTAAACTGGAATAACTTTTGATCTACTCAAAATCTCACTTGTTCCGTCCGCCTATCTTGTAGCTGACACTTTTTCCTACAATTCTAATTCATTCATGTTCGATTCTTTCGCACGCTGTCCTGAATTTGCGACCAATGTAGCTGAGATGATATTCGGGCTAAAATGCAGCCCCTGTAGGCGATCACCTCTAAACTGGAATAACTTTTGATCTACTCAAAATCTCACTTGTTCCGTCCGCCTATCTTGTAGCTGACACTTTTTCCTACAATTCTAATTCATTCATGATCGATTTTTTCGCACGCTGTCCTGACATTTGCGACATATGTATCTGAGATGATATTCGGGCTAAAATGCAGCCCCTCCAGGCGATCACCTCTAAACTGGAATAACTTTTGATCTACTCAAAATCTCACTTGTTCCGTCCGCCTATCTTGTAGCTGACGCTTTTTCCTACAATTCTCATTTATTCATGATCGATTTCCTCGCATACCGTCCTGAATTTGCGACCAATGTAGCTGAGATGATATTCGGGTTAAAATGCAGCCCCTCTAGGCGATCACCTCTAAACTTGAATAACTGTTGATCTACTCAAAATCTCACTTGTTCCGTCCGCCTATCTTGTAGCTGACACTTTTTCCTACAATTCTCATTCATTCATGATCGATTTTTTCGCACGCTGTCCTGACATTTGCGACACATGTATCTGAGATGATATTCGGGCTAAAATGCAGCCCCTCCAGGCGATCACCTCTGAATGGAATAACTTTTGATCTACTCAAAATCTCACTTGTTCCGTCCGCCTATCTTGTAGCTGACACTTTTTCCTACAATTCTCATTTATTCATGATCGATTTCCTCGCATACCGTCCTGAATTTGCAACCGATGTAGCTGAGATAATATTTGGGCTGAAATGCAGCCTCTCTAGGCGATCACCTCTAAACTGGAATAACTTTTGATCTACTCAATATCTTACTTGTTCCGTCCGCCTATCTTGTAGCTGACACTTTTTCCTACAATTCTCATTTATTCATGATCGATTTCCTCGCATACCGTCCTGAATTTGCGACCAATGTAGCTGAGATGATATTCGGGCTAAAATGCAGCCCCTGTAAGCGATCACCTCTAAACTGGAATAACTTTTGATCTACTCAATATCTTACTTGTTCCGTCCGCCTATCTTGTAGCTGACACTTTTTCCACAATTCTCATTTATTCATGATCGATTTCCTCGCATACCGTCCTGAATTTGCGACCAATGTAGCTGAGATGATATTCGGGCTAAAATGCAGCCCCAGTAGGCGATCACCTCTAAACTGGAATAACTTTTGATCTACTCAAAATCTCACTTGTTCCGTCCGCCTATCTTGTAGCTGACACTTTTTCCTACAATTCTCATTTATTCATGATCGATTTCCTCGCATACTGTCCTGAATTTGCGACCAATGTAGCTGAGATGATATTCGGGCTAAAATGCAGCCCCTGTAGGCGATCACCTCTAAACTGGAATAACTTTTGATCTACTCAATATCTTACTTGTTCCGTCCGCCTATCTTGTAGCTGACACTTTTTCCTACAATTCTAATTCATTCATGATCGATTTTTTCGCACGCTGTCCTAACATTTGCGACACATGTGTCCGAGATGATCTTCGGGCTTAAATGCAGCGTCCGGAGACGATCACCTCTAAACTGGAATAACTTTAGATCTACTCAATATCTTACTTGTTCCGTCCGCCTATCTTGTAGCTGACACTTTTTCCTACAATTCTCATTCATTCATGATCGATTTTTTCGCACACTGTCCTGACATTTGCGACATATGTATCTGAAATGACATTCGGGCTAAAATGCAGTTCCTCCAGGCGATTACCTCTAAACTGGAATAACTTTTGATCTACTCAATATCTTACTTGTTCCGTCCGCCTATCTTGTAGCTGACACTTTTTCCTACAATTCTCATTCATTCATGATCGATTTTTTCGCACGCTGTCCTGACATTTGCGACATATGTATCTGAAATGACATTCGGGCTAAAATGCAGCCCCTCCAGGCGATCACCTCTAAACTGGAATAACTTTTGATCTACTCAAAATCTCACTTGTTCCGTCCGCCTATCTTGTAGCTGACACTTTTTCCTACAATTCTCATTCATTCATCATCGATTTTTTCGCACGCTGTCCTGACATTTGCGACGTATGTATCTGAAATGATATTCGGGCTAGAATGCAGCCCCTCCAGGCGATCACCTCTAAACTGGAATAACTTTTGATCTACTCAAAATCTCACTTGTTCCGTCCGCCTATCTTGTAGCTGACACTTTTTCCTACAATTCTCATTCATTCATGATCGATTCTTTCGCACGCTGTCCTGACATTTGCGACATATGTATCTGAGATGATATTCGGGCTAAAATGCAGCCCCTCCAGGCGATCACCTCTAAACTGGAATAACTTTTGATCTACTCAAAATCTCACTTGTTCCGTCCGCCTTTCTTGTAGCTGACACTTTTTCCTACAGATATCATTTATTCATGATCGATTTCCTCGCATACCGTCCAGACATTTGCGACATATGTATCTGAGATTATATTCGGGCTAAAATGCAGCCCCCCTAGGCGATCACCTCTAAACTGGAATAACTTTTGATCTACTCAAAATCTCACTTGTTCTGTCCGCCTTTCTTGTAGCTGACACTTTTTCCTACAGATATCATTTATTCATGATCGATTTCCTCGCATACCGTCCTGACATTTGCGACATATGTATCTGAGATGATATTTGGGCTCAAATGCAGTTCCTCCAGGCGATCACCTCTAAACTGGAATAACTTTTGATCTACTCAAAATCTCACTCGTTCCGTCTGCCTATCTTGTAGCTGACACTTTTTCCTACAGATATCATTTATTCATAATCGATTTCCTCGCAAACCGTCCTGACATTTGTGACATATGTATCTGAGATGATATTCGGGCTAAAATGCAGCCCCTCTTGGCGATCACCTCTAAACTGGAATAACTTTTGATCTACTCAAAATCTCACTTGTTCCGTCCGCCTATCTAGTAGCTGACACTTTTTCCTACAATTCTCATTCATTCATGATCGATTCTATCGCACGCTGTCCATGACATTTGCGACATATGTATCTGAGATGATATTCGGGCTCAAATGCAGTTTCTCCAGGCGATTACCTCTAAACTGGAATAACTTTTGATCTACTCAAAATCTCACTTGTTCCGTCCGCCTATCTAGTAGCTGACACTTTTTCCTACAATTCTCATTCATTCATGATCGATTCTATCGCACGCTGTCCATGACATTTGCGACATATGTATCTGAAATTACATCTGGGCTAGAATGCAGCCCCCCTAGGCGATCACCTCTAAACATGAATAACTTTTGATCTACTCAAAATCTCACTTGTTCTGTCCGCCTATCTTGTAGCTGACACTTTTCCCTACAGATATCATTTATTCATGATCGATTTCCTCGCATACCGTCCTGACATTTGCGACATATGTATCTGAGATTATATTCGGGCTAAAATGCAGCCCCCCTAGGCGATCACCTCTAAACTGGAATAACTTTTGATCTACTCAAAATCTCACTTGTTCTGTCCGCCTATCTTGTAGCTGACACTTTTTCCTACAGATATCATTTATTCATGATCGATTTCCTCGCAAACCGTCCTGACATTTGTGACATATGTATCTGAGATGATATTCGGGCTCAAATGCAGTTCCTCCAGGCGATCACCTCTAAACTGGAATAACTTTTGATCTACTCAAAATCTCACTTGTTCCGTCTGCCTATCTTGTAGCTGACACTTTTTCCTACAGATATCATTTATTCATGATCGATTTCCTCGCAAACCGTCCTGACATTTGTGACATATGTATCTGAGATGATATTCGGGCTAAAATGCAGCCCCTCTTGGCGATCACCTCTAAACTGGAATAACTTTTGATCTACTCAAAATCTCACTTGTTCCGTCTGCCTATCTTGTAGCTGACACTTTTTCCTACAATTCTCATTCATTCATGATCGATTCTATCGCACGCTGTCCTGACAATTGCGACATATGTATCTGAGATGATATTCGGGCTCAAATGCAGTTTCTCCAGGCGATTACCTCTAAACTGGAATAACTTTTGATCTACTCAATATCTCACTTGTTCCGTCCGCCTATCTTGTAGCTGACACTTTTTCCTACAATTCTCATTCATTCATGATCGATTTTTTCGCACACTGTCCTGACATTTGCGACATATGTATCTGAAATGACATTCGGGCTAAAATGCAGTTCCTCCAGGCGATTACCTCTAAACTGGAATAACTTTTGATCTACTCAATATCTTACTTGTTCCGTCCGCCTATCTTGTAGCTGACACTTTTTCCTACAATTCTCATTCATTCATCATCGATTCTTTCGCACGCTGTCCTGACATTTGCGACGTATGTATCTGAAATGACATTCGGGCTAAAATGCAGTTCCTCCAGGCGATTACCTCTAAACTGGAATAACTTTTGATCTACTCAATATCTTACTTGTTCCGTCCGCCTATCTTGTAGCTGACACTTTTTCCTACAATTCTCATTCATTCATCATCGATTTTTTCGCACGCTGTCCTGACATTTGCGACGTATGTATCTGAAATGACATTCGGGCTAAAATGCAGTTCCTCCAGGCGATTACCTCTAAACTGGAATAAATTTTGATCTACTCAATATCTCACTTGTTCCGTCCGCCTATCTTGTAGCTGACACTTTTTCCTACAATTCTCATTCATTCATGATCGATTTTTTCGCACACTGTCCTGACATTTGCGACATATGTATCTGAAATG
The DNA here is from genome assembly GCA_030273425.1 of Microplitis manilae. NCBI lineage: Eukaryota > Metazoa > Arthropoda > Insecta > Hymenoptera > Braconidae > Microplitis > Microplitis manilae. Next base: position 4,788,355 of record CP092724.1, read on the forward strand.
ACATTCGGGCTAAAATGCAGTTCCTCCAGGCGATTACCTCTAAACTGGAATAACTTTTGATCTACTCAATATCTCACTTGTTCCGTCCGCCTATCTTGTAGCTGACACTTTTTCCTACAATTCTCATTCATTCATGATCGATTTTTTCGCACACTGTCCTGACATTTGCGACATATGTATCTGAAATGACATTCGGGCTAAAATGCAGTTCCTCCAGGCGATTACCTCTAAACTGGAATAACTTTTGATCTACTCAATATCTTACTTGTTCCGTCCGCCTATCTTGTAGCTGACACTTTTTCCTACAATTCTCATTCATTCATCATCGATTTTTTCGCACGCTGTCCTGACATTTGCGACGTATGTATCTGAAATGATATTCGGGCTAGAATGCAGCCCCTCCAGGCGATCACCTCTAAACTGGAATAACTTTTGATCTACTCAAAATCTCACTTGTTCTGTCCGCCTATCTTGTAGCTGACACTTTTTCCTACAATTCTCATTCATTCATGATCGATTTCCTCGCACGCTGTCCTGACATTTGCGACATATGTATCTGAGTTGATATTCGGGCTAAAATGCAGCCCCTCCAGGCGATCACCTCTAAACTGGAATAACTTTTGATCTACTCAAAATCTCACTTGTTCCGTCCGCCTTTCTTGTAGCTGACACTTTTCCCTACAGATATCATTTATTCATGATCGATTTCCTCGCATACCGTCCAGACATTTGCGACATATGTATCTGAGATTATATTCGGGCTAAAATGCAGCCCCCCTAGGCGATCACCTCTAAACTGGAATAACTTTTGATCTACTCAAAATCTCACTTGTTCTGTCCGCCTTTCTTGTAGCTGACACTTTTTCCTACAGATATCATTTATTCATGATCGATTTCCTCGCATACCGTCCTGACATTTGCGACATATGTATCTGAGATGATATTTGGGCTCAAATGCAGTTCCTCCAGGCGATCACCTCTAAACTGGAATAACTTTTGATCTACTCAAAATCTCACTCGTTCCGTCTGCCTATCTTGTAGCTGACACTTTTTCCTACAGATATCATTTATTCATAATCGATTTCCTCGCAAACCGTCCTGACATTTGTGACATATGTATCTGAGATGATATTCGGGCTAAAATGCAGCCCCTCTTGGCGATCACCTCTAAACTGGAATAAGTTTTGATCTACTCAAAATCTCACTTGTTCCGTCTGCCTATCTTGTAGCTGACACTTTTTCCTACAATTCTCATTCATTCATGATCGATTCTATCGCACGCTGTCCTGACAATTGCGACATATGTATCTGAGATGATATTCGGGCTCAAATGCAGTTTCTCCAGGCGATTACCTCTAAACTGGAATAACTTTTGATCTACTCAAAATCTCACTTGTTCTGTCCGCCTATCTTGTAGCTGACACTTTTTCCTACAGTTCTCATTCATTCATCATCGATTCTATCGCACGCTGTCCTGACAATTGCGACATATGTATCTGAGATGATATTCGGGCTCAAATGCAGTTTCTCCAGGCGATTACCTCTAAACTGGAATAACTTTTGATCTACTCAAAATCTCACTTGTTCCGTCCGCCTATCTTGTAGCTGACACTTTTTCCTACAATTCTCATTCATTCATGATCGATTTTTTCGCACGCTGTCCTGACAATTGCGACATATGTATCTGAGATGATATTCGGGCTCAAATGCAGTTTCTCCAGGCGATTACCTCTAAACTGGAATAACTTTTGATCTACTCAAAATCTCACTTGTTCTGTCCGCCTATCTTGTAGCTGACACTTTTTCCTACAGTTCTCATTCATTCATGATCGATTCTATCGCACGCTGTCCTGACAATTGCGACATATGTATCTGAGATGATATTCGGGCTCAAATGCAGTTTCTCCAGGCGATTACCTCTAAACTGGAATAACTTTTGATCTACTCAAAATCTCACTTGTTCCGTCCGCCTATCTTGTAGCTGACACTTTTTCCTACAATTCTCATTTATTCATGATCGATTTCCTCGCATACCGTCCTGAATTTGCGACCAATGTAGCTGAGATGATATTCGGGCTAAAATGCAGCCCCTGTAGGCGATCACCTCTAAACTGGAATAACTTTTGATCTACTAAAAATCTCACTTGTTCCGTCCGCCTATCTTGTAGCTGACACTTTTTCCTACAATTCTCATTCATTCATGATCGATTTTTTCGCACGCTGTCCTGACATTTGCAACCGATGTAGCTGAGATAATATTTGGGCTGAAATGCAGCCTCTCTAGGCAATCACCTCTAAACTGGAATAACTTTTGATCTACTCAAAATCTCACTTGTTCCGTCCGCCTATCTTGTAGCTGACACTTTTTCCTACAATTCTCATTTATTCATGATCGATTTCCTCGCATACCGTCCTGAATTTGCGACCAATAGAGCTGAGATGATATTCGGGCTAAAATGCAGCCCCTGTAGGCGATCACCTCTAAACTGGAATAACTTTTGATCTACTCAAAATCTCACTTGTTCCGTCCGCCTATCTTGTAGCTGACACTTTTTCCTACAATTCTTATTCATTCATGATCGATTTTTTCGCACGCTGTCCTGACATTTGCGACATATGTATCTGAAATGACATTCGGGCTAAAATGCAGTTCCTCCAGGCGATTACCTCTAAACTGGAATAACTTTTGATCTACTCAATATCTTACTTGTTCCGTCCGCCTATCTTGTAGCTGACACTTTTTCCTACAATTCTCATCTATTCATGATCGATTTTTTCGCACGCTGTCCTGACATTTGCGACATATGTATCTGAGATAATATTCGGGCTAAAATGCAGACCCTCAAGGCGATCACCTCTAAACTGGAATAACTTTTGATCTACTCAAAATCTCACTTGTTCTGTCCGCCTATCTTGTAGCTGACACTTTTTCCTACAGATATCATTTATTCATGATCGATTTCCTCGCATACCGTCCTGACATTGGCGACATATGTATCTGCGATTATATTCGGGCTAAAATGCAGCCCCTCTAGGCGATCACCTCTAAACTGGAATAACTTTTGATCTACTCAAAATCTCACTTGTTCCGTCCGCCTATCTTGTAGCTGACACTTTTTCCTACAATTCTCATTCATTCATGATCGATTTTTTCGCACGCTGTCCTAACATTTGCGACATATGTATCTGAGATGATATTCGGGCTCAAATGCAGTTCCTTCAGGCGATCACCTCTAAACTGGAATAACTTTTGATCTACTCAATATCTTACTTGTTCCGTCCGCCTATCTTGTAGCTGACACTTTTTCCTACAATTCTCATTCATTCATGATCGATTTTTTCACACGCTGTCCTGACATTTGCGACATATGTATCTGAGATGATATTCGGGCTCAAATGCAGTTCCCTCAGGCGATCACCTCTAAACTGGAATAACTTTTGATCTACTCAAAATCTTACTTGTTCCGTCCGCCTATCTTGTAGCTGACACTTTTTCCTACAATTCTCATTCATTCATGATCGATTTTTTCGCACGTTGACCTGACATTTGTGACATATGTATCTGAGATGATATTCGGGCTAAAATGCAGTTCCTCCAGGCGATCACCTCTAAACTGGAATAACTTTCGATCTACTCAAAATCTCACTTGTTATGTCCGCCTATCTTGTAGCTGACACTTTTTCCTACAGATATCATTTATTCATGATTGATTTCCTCGCATACCGTCCTGACATTTGTGACATATGTATCTGAAATTACATTCGGGCTAAAATGCAGTTCCTCCAGGCGATCACCTCTAAACTGGAAAAACTTTCGATCTACTCAAAATCTCACTTGTTATGTCCGCCTATCTAGTAGCTGACACTTTTTCCTACAGATATCATTTATTCATGATTGATTTCCTCGCAAACCGTCCTGACATTTGTGACATATGTATCGGAGATGATATTCGGGCTAAAATGCAGTTCCTCCAGGCGATTACCTCTAAACTGGAATAACTTTTGATCTACTCAAAATCTCACTTGTTCCGTCCGCCTATCTTGTAGCTGACACTTTGTCCTACAATTCTCATTCATTCATGATCGATTTTTTCGCACGCTGTCCTGACAATTGCGACATATGTATCTGAGATGATATTCGGGCTCAAATGCAGTTTCTCCAGGCGATTACCTCTAAACTGGAATAACTTTTGATCTACTCAAAATCTCACTTGTTCTGTCTGCCTATCTTGTAGCTGACACTTTTTCCTACAGTTCTCATTCATTCATGATCGATTCTATCGCACGCTGTCCTGACAATTGCGACATATGTATCTGAGATGATATTCGGGCTCAAATGCAGTTTCTCCAGGCGATTACCTCTAAACTGGAATAACTTTTGATCTACTCAAAATCTTACTTGTTCCGTCCGCCTATCTTGTAGCTGACACTTTTTCCTACAATTCTCATTCATTCATGATCGATTTTTTCGCACGCTGTCCTGACATTTGCAACCGATGTAGCTGAGATGATATTCGGGCTAAAATGCAGCCCCTGTAGGCGATCACCTCTAAACTGGAATAACTTTTGATCTACTCAAAATCTCACTTGTTTCGTCCGCCTTTCTTGTAGCTGACACTTTTTCCTACAGATATCATTTATTCATGATCGATTTCCTCGCATACCGTCCAGACATTTGCGACATATGTATCTGAGATTATATTCGGGCTAAAATGCAGCCCACCTAGGCGATCACCTCTAAACTGGAATAACTTTTGATCTACTCAAAATCTCACTTGTTCTGTCCGCCTTTCTTGTAGCTGACACTTTTTCCTACAGATATCATTTATTCATGATCGATTTCCTCGCATACCGTCCTGACATTTGCGACATATGTATCTGAGATGATATTTGGGCTCAAATGCAGTTCCTCCAGGCGATCACCTCTAAACTGGAATAACTTTTGATCTACTCAAAATCTCACTTGTTCTGTCCGCCTATCTTGTAGCTGACACTTTTTCCTACAATTCTCATTCATTCATGATCGATTTTTTCGCACGCTGTCCTGACATTTGCGACATATGTATCTGAGATGATATTTGGGCTCAAATGCAGTTCCTTCAGGCGATCACCTCTTAACTGGAATAACTTTTGATCTACTCAAAATCTCACTTGTTCCGTCTGCCTATCTTGTAGCTGACACTTTTTCCTACAGTTCTCATTCATTCATGATCGATTCTATCGCACGCTGTCCTGACAATTGCGACATATGTATCTGAGATGATATTCGGGCTCAAATGCAGTTTTTCCAGGCGATTACCTCTAAACTGGAATAACTTTTGATCTACTCAAAATCTCACTTGTTCCGTCCGCCTATCTTGTAGCTGACACTTTTTTCTACAATTCTAATTCATTCATGATCGATTTTTTCGCACGCTGTCCTGACATTTGCGACATATATATCTGAGATGATATTCGGGCTCAAATGCAGTTTCTCCAGGCGATTACCTCTAAACTGGAATAACTTTTGATCTACTCAAAATCTCACTTGTTCTGTCCGCCTATCTTGTAGCTGACACTTTTTCCTACAGTTCTCATTCATTCATGATCGATTCTATCGCACGCTGTCCTGACAATTGCGACATATGTATCTGAGATGATATTCGGGCTCAAATGCAGTTTTTCCAGGCGATTACCTCTAAACTGGAATAACTTTTGATCTACTCAAAATCTCACTTGTTCCGTCCGCCTATCTTGTAGCTGACACTTTTTCCTACAATTCTCATTCATTCATGATCGATTTTTTCGCACGCTGTCCTGACAATTGCGACATATGTATCTGAGATGATATTCGGGCTCAAATGCAGTTTCTCCAGGCGATTACCTCTAAACTGAAATAACTTTTGATCTACTCAAAATCTCACTTGTTCTGTCCGCCTATCTTGTAGCTGACACTTTTTCCTACAGTTCTCATTCATTCATGATCGATTCTATCGCACGCTGTCCTGACAATTGCGACATATGTATCTGAGATGATATTCGGGCTCAAATGCAGTTTCTCCAGGCGATTACCTCTAAACTGGAATAACTTTTGATCTACTCAAAATCTTACTTGTTCCGTCCGCCTATCTTGTAGCTGACACTTTTTCCTACAATTCTCATTCATTCATGATCGATTTTTTCGCACGCTGTCCTGACATTTGCAACCGATGTAGCTGAGATGATATTCGGGCTAAAATGCAGCCCCTGTAGGCGATCACCTCTAAACTGGAATAACTTTTGATCTACTCAAAATCTCACTTGTTCCGTCCGCCTATCTTGTAGCTGACACTTTTTCCTACAATTCTCATTTATTCATGATGGATTTCCTCGCATACCGTCCTGAATTTGCGACCAATGTAGCTGAGATGATATTCGGGCTAAAATGCAGCCCCTGTAGGCGATCACCTCTGAACTGGAATAACTTTTGATCCACTCAATATCTTACTTGTTCCGTCCGCCTATCTTGTAGCTGACACTTTTTTCTACAATTCTTATTCATTCATGATCGATTTTTTCGCACGCTGTCCTGACATTTGCGACATATGTATCTGAAATGACATTCGGGCTAAAATGCAGTTCCTCCAGGCGATTACCTCTAAACTGGAATAACTTTTGATCTACTCAATATCTTACTTGTTCCGTCCGCCTATCTTGTAGCTGACACTTTTTCCTACAATTCTCATTCATTCATGATCGATTTTTTCGCACGCTGTCCTGACAATTGCGACATATGTATCTGAGATGATATTCGGGCTCAAATGCAGTTTCTCCAGGCGATTACCTCTAAACTGGAATAACTTTTGATCTACTCAAAATCTCACTTGTTCTGTCTGCCTATCTTGTAGCTGACACTTTTTCCTACAGTTCTCATTCATTCATGATCGATTCTATCGCACGCTGTCCTGACAATTGCGACATATGTATCTGAGATGATATTCGGGCTCAAATGCAGTTTCTCCAGGCGATTACCTCTAAACTGGAATAACTTTTGATCTACTCAAAATCTTACTTGTTCCGTCCGCCTATCTTGTAGCTGACACTTTTTCCTACAATTCTCATTCATTCATGATCGATTTTTTCGCACGCTGTCCTGACATTTGCAACCGATGTAGCTGAGATGATATTCGGGCTAAAATGCAGCCCCTGTAGGCGATCACCTCTAAACTGGAATAACTTTTGATCTACTCAAAATCTCACTGTTCCGTCCGCCTATCTAGCAGCTAACACTTTTTCCTACAATTCTCATTTCTTCATGATCGATTTCCTCGCAAACCGTCCTGACATTTGTGACATATGTATCGGAGATGATATTCGGGCTAAAATGCAGTTCCTCCAGGCGATTACCTCTAAACTGGAATAACTTTTGATCTACTCAATATCTTACTTGTTCTGTACACCTATCTTGTAGCTGACACATTTTCCTACAATTCTCATTCATTCATGATCGATTTTTTCGCACGCTGTCCTGTTATTTGCGACATGTGTATCTGAAATTACATACGGGCTAAAATGCAGTTCCTCCAGGCGATTACCTCTAAACTGGAATAACTTTTGATCTACTCAATATCTCACTTGTTCCGTCCGCCTATCTTGTAGCTGACACTTTTTCCTACAGATATCATTTATTCATGATTGATTTCCTCGCATACCGTCCTGACATTTGCGACATATGTATCTGAAATTACATTCGGGCTAAAATGCAGTTCCTCCAGGCGATCACCTCTAAACTGGAAAAACTTTCGATCTACTCAAAATCTCACTTGTTATGTCCGCCTATCTAGTAGCTGACACTTTTTCCTACAATTCTCATTCATTCATGATCGATTTTTTCGCACGTTGTCCTGACATTTGTGACATATGTATCTGAGATGATCTTCGGGCTAAAATGCAGCCCCTCTTGGCGATCACCTCTAAACTGAAATAACTTTTGATCTACTCAAAATCTCACTTGTTCTGTCCGCCTATCTAGTAGCTGACACTTTTTCCTACAATTCTCATTTATTCATGATCGATTTCCTCGCATACCGACCTGACATTTGTGACATATGTATCTGAGATGATATTCGGGCTAAAATGCAGCCCCTCTTGGCGATCACCTCTAAACTGAAATAACTTTTGATCTACTCAAAATCTCACTTGTTCTGTCCGCCTATCTTGTAGCTGACACTTGTTCCTACAATTCTCATTTATTCATGATTGATTTCCTCGCATACCGTCCTGACATTTGTGACATATGTATCTGAAATGACATTCGGGCTAAAATGCAGTTCCTCCAGGCGATTACCTCTAAACAGGAATATCTTTTGATCTACTCAATATCTTACTTGTTCCGTCCGCCTATCTTGTAGCTGACACTTTTTTCTACAATTCTCATTCATTCATGATCGATTTTTTCGCACGCTGTCCTGACATTTGCGACATATGTATCTGAAATGACATTCGGGCTAAAATGCAGTTCCTCCAGGTGATTACCTCTAAACTGGAATAACTTTTGATCTACTCAATATCTTACTTGTTCCGTCCGCCTATCTTGGAGCTGACACTTTTTCCTACAATTCTCATTCATTCATGATCGATTTTGTCGCACGCTGTCCTGACATTTGCGACATGTGTATCTGAAATTACATACGGGCTAAAATGCAGTTCCTCCAGGCGATTACCTCTAAACTGGAATAACTTTTGATCTACTCAATATCTTACTTGTTCCGTCCGCCTATCTTGTAGCTGACACTTTTTCCTACAATTCTCATTCATTCATGATCGATTTTTTCACACGCTGTCCTGACATTTGCGACATATGTATCTGAGATGATATTCGGGCTCAAATGCAGTTCCCTCAGGCGATCACCTTTAAACTGGAATAACTTTTGATCTACTCAAAATCTTACTTGTTCCGTCCGCCTATCTTGTAGCTGACACTTTTTCCTACAATTCTCATTCATTCATGATCGATTTTTTCGCACGCTGTCCTGACATTTGCGACATATGTATCTGAAATGACATTCGGGCTAAAATGCAGTTCCTCCAGGCGATTACCTCTAAACTGGAATAACTTTTGATCTACTCAATATCTTACTTGTTCCGTCCGCCTATCTTGTAGCTGACACTTTTTCCTACAATTCTCATTCTTTCATGATCGATTTTTTCACACGCTGTCCTGACATTTGCGACATATGTATCTGAGATGATATTCGGGCTCAAATGCAGTTCCCTCAGGCGATCACCTCTAAACTGGAATAACTTTTGATCTACTCAATATCTTACTTGTTCCGTCCGCCTATCTTGTAGCTGACACTTTTTCCTACAATTCTCATTCATTCATGATCGATTTTTTCACACGCTGTCCTGACATTTGCGACATATGTATCTGAGATGATATTCGGGCTCAAATGCAGTTCCCTCAGGCGATCACCTCTAAACTGGAATAACTTTTGATCTACTCAAAATCTCACTTGTTCTGTCCGCCTATCTTGTAGCTGACACTTTTTCCTACAATTCTTATCTATTCATGATCGATTTTTTCGCACGCTGTCCTGACATTTGCGACATATGTACCTGAGATGACATTCGGGCTCAAATGCAGTTCCTCCAGGCGATCACCTCTAAACTGGAATAACTTTTGATCTACTCAAAATCTCACTTGTTCCGTCCGCCTTTCTTGTAGCTGACACTTTTTCCTACAGATATCATTTATTCGTGATCGATTTCCTCGCATACCGTCCTGACATTTGCGACATATGTATCTGAGATGATATTCGGGCTAAAATGCAGCGTCTGGAGACGATCACCTCTAAACTGGAATAACTTCTGACCTACTCAATATCGCACTTGTTCCGTCCGCCTATCTTGTAGCTGACAGTTTTTCCTACAATTCTCATTCATTCATGATTGATTTTTTCGCACGCTGTCCTGACATTTGCGACATATGTATCTGAGATGATATTCGGGCTCAAATGCAGTTCCTTCAGGCAATCACCTCTAAACTGGAATAACTTTTGATCTACTCAAAATCTCACTTGTTCCGTCTGCCTATCTTGTAGCTGACACTTTTTCCTACAATTCTCATCTATTCATGATCGATTTTTTCGCACGCTGTCCTGACATTTGCGACATATGTATCTGAGATGATATTCGGGCTTAAATGCAGTTCCTTCAGGCAATCACCTCTAAACTGGAATAACTTTTGATCTACTCAAAATCTCACTTGTTCCGTCTGCCTATCATGTAGCTGACACTTTTTCCTACAATTCTCATCTATTCATGATCGATTTTTTCGCACGCTGTCCTGACATTTGCGACATATGTATCTGAGATGATATTCGGGCTCAAATGCAGTTCCTTCAGGCGATCACTTCTAAACTGGAATAACTTTTGATCTACTCAAAATCTCACTTGTTCCGTCCGCCTATCTTGTAGCTGACACTTTTTCCTACAGATGTCATTTATTCGTTATCGATTTCCTCGCATACCGTCCTGACATTTGCGACATACGTATCTGAGATGATATTCGGGCTAAAATGCAGCCCCCTAGGGCGATCACCTCTAAACTGGAATAACTTTTGATCTACTCAAAATCTCACTTGTTCTGTCCGCCTATCTTGTAGCTGACACTTTTTCCTACAGATATCATTTATTCGTGATCGATTTCCTCGCAAACCGTCCTGACATTTGTGACATACGTATCTGAGATGATATTCGGGCTAAAATGCAGCCCCCTAGGGCGATCACCTCTAAACTGGAATAACTTTTGATCTACTCAATATCTTACTTGTTCCGTCCGCCTATCTTGGAGCTGACACTTTTTCCTACAATTCTCATTCATTCATGATCGATTTTGTCGCACGCTGTCCTGACATTTGCGACATGTGTATCTGAAATTACATACGGGCTAAAATGCAGTTCCTCCAGGCGATTACCTCTAAACTGGAATAACTTTTGATCTACTCAATATCTTACTTGTTCCGTCCGCCTATCTTGTAGCTGACACTTTTTCCTACAATTCTCATTCATTCATGATCGATTTTTTCACACGCTGTCCTGACATTTGCGACATATGTATCTGAGATGATATTCGGGCTCAAATGCAGTTCCCTCAGGCGATCACCTCTAAACTGGAATAACTTTTGATCTACTCAAAATCTCACTTGTTCCGTCCGCCTATCTTGTAGCTGACACTTTTTCCTACAGATGTCATTTATTCGTTATCGATTTCCTCGCATACCGTCCTGACATTTGCGACATACGTATCTGAGATGATATTCGGGCTAAAATGCAGCCCCCTAGGGCGATCACCTCTAAACTGGAATAACTTTTGATTTACAGAAAAATCTCAATTGTTCTGTCCGCCTATCTTGTAGCTGACACTTTTTCCTACAGATATCATTTATTCATGATCGATTTCCTCGCAAACCGTCCTGACATTTGTAACAAACGTATCTGAGATGATATTCGGGCTAAAATGCAGCCCCCCTTAGGCGATCACCTCTAAACTGGAATAACTTTTGATCTACTCAATATCTTACTTGTTCCGTCCGCCTATCTTGTAGCTGACACTTTTTCCTACAATTCTCATTCATTCATGATCGATTTTTTCGCACGCTGTCCTGACATTTGCGACATATGTATCTGAAATGACATTCGGGCTAAAATGCAGTTCCTCCAGGCGATTACCTCTAAACTGGAATAACTTTTGATCTACTCAATATCTTACTTGTTCCGTCCGCCTATCTTGTAGCTGACACTTTTTCCTACAATTCTCATTCATTCATGATCGATTTTTTCACACGCTGTCCTGACATTTGCGACATATGTATCTGAGATGATATTCGGGCTCAAATGCAGTTCCCTCAGGCGATCACCTCTAAACTGGAATAACTTTTGATCTACTCAAAATCTCACTTGTTCTGTCCGCCTATCTTGTAGCTGACACTTTTTCCTACAATTCTTATCTATTCATGATCGATTTTTTCGCACGCTGTCCTGACATTTGCGACATATGTATCTGAGATGATATTCGGGCTAAAATGCAGCGTCTGGAGACGATCACCTCTAAACTGGAATAACTTCTGACCTACTCAATATCGCACTTGTTCCGTCCGCCTATCTTGTAGCTGACAGTTTTTCCTACAATTCTCATTCATTCATGATTGATTTTTTCGCACGCTGTCCTGACATTTGCGACATATGTATCTGAGATGATATTCGGGCTCAAATGCAGTTCCTTCAGGCGATCACCTCTAAACTGGAATAACTTTTGATCTACTTAAAATCTCACTTGTTCTGTCTGCCTATCTTGTAGCTGACACTTTTTCCTACAATTCTCATCTATTCATGATCGATTTTTTCGCACGCTGTCCTGACATTTGCGACATATGTATCTGAGATGATATTCGGGCTCAAATGCAGTTCCTTCAGGCGATCACTTCTAAACTGGAATAACTTTTGATCTACTCAAAATCTCACTTGTTCCGTCCGCCTATCTTGTAGCTGACACTTTTTCCTACAGATATCATTTATTCGTTATCGATTTCCTCGCATACCGTCCTGACATTTGCGACATACGTATCTGAGATGATATTCGGGCTAAAATGCAGCCCCCTAGAGCGATCACCTCTAAACTGGAATAACTTTTGATCTACTCAAAATCTCACTTGTTCTGTCCGCCTATCTTGTAGCTGACACTTTTTCCTACAGATATCATTTATTCGTTATCGATTTCCTCGCATACCGTCCTGACATTTGCGACATACGTATCTGAGATGATATTCGGGCTAAAATGCAGCCCCCTAGGGCGATCACCTCTAAACTGGAATAACTTTTGATCTACTCAAAATCTCACTTGTTCTGTCCGCCTATCTTGTAGCTGACACTTTTTCCTACAGATATCATTTATTCGTGATCGATTTCCTCGCAAACCGTCCTGACATTTGTGACATACGTATCTGAGATGATATTCGGGCTAAAATGCAGCCCCCTAGGGCGATCACCTCTAAACTGGAATAACTTTTGATCTACTCAGTATCTTACTTGTTCCGTCCGCCTATCTTGTAGCTGACACTTTTTCCTACAATTCTCATTCATTCATGATCGATTTTTTCGCACGCTGTCCTGACATTTGCGACATATGTATCTGAAATGACATTCGGGCTAAAATGCAGTTCCTCCAGGCGATTACCTCTAAACTGGAATAACTTTTGATCTACTCAATATCTTACTTGTTCCGTCCGCCTATCTTGTAGCTGACACTTTTTCCTACAATTCTCATTCATTCATGATCGATTTTTTCGCACGCTGTCCTGACATTTGCGACATATGTATCTGAAATTACATTCGGGCTAAAATGCAGTTCCTCCAGGCGATTACCTCTAAACTGGAATAACTTTTGATCTACTCAATATCTTACTTGTTCCGTCCGCCTATCTTGTAGCTGACACTTTTTCCTACAATTCTCATTCATTCATGATCGATTTTTTCGCACGCTGTCCTGACATTTGCGACATATGTATCTGAAATTACATTCGGGCTAAAATGCAGTTCCTCCAGGCGATTACCTCTAAACTGGAATAACTTTTGATCTACTCAATATCTTACTTGTTCTGTCCGCCTATCTTGTAGCTGACACTTTTTCCTACAGTTCTCATTCATTCACGATCGATTTTTTCGCACGCTGTCCTGATACTTGCGACTTATGTATCTGAGATGATATTCGGGCTAAAATGCAGCCTCCCTAGGCGATCACCTCTAAACTGGAATAACTTTCGATCTACTCAAAATCTCACTTGTTCTGTCCGTCTATCTTGTAGCTGACACTTTTTCCAACAATTCTTATTCATTCACGATCGATTATTTCGCACGCTGTCCTGATACTTGCGACTTATGTATCTGAGATGATATTCGGGCTAAAATGCAGCCCCCCTAGGCGATCACCTCTAAACTGGAATAACTTTTGATCTACTCAAAATCTCACTTGTTCTGTCCGTCTATCTTGTAGCTGACACTTATTCCAACAATTCTTATTCATTCACGATCGATTTTTTCGCACGCTGTCCTGATACTTGCGACTTATGTATCTGAGATGATATTCGGGCTAAAATGCAGCCCCCCTAGGCGATCACCTCTAAACTGGAATAACTTTTGATCTACTCAAAATCTCACTTGTTCTGTCCGTCTATCTTGTAGCTGACACTGTTTCCAACAATTCTTATTCATTCACGATCGATTTTTTCGCACGCTGTCCTGACATTTGCGACATATGTACCTGAGATGATATTCGGGCTCAAATGCAGTTCCTCCAGGCGATCACCTCTAAACTGGAATAACTTTTGATCTACTCAAAATCTCAGTTGTTCCGTCCGCCTTTCTTGTAGCTGACACTTGTTCCTACAGATATCATTTATTCGTGATCGATTTCCTCGCATACCGTCCTGACATTTGCGACATATGTATCTGAGATGATATTCGGGCTAAAATGCAGCGTCTGGAGACGATCACCTCTAAACTGGAATAACTTCTGACCTACTCAATATCGCACTTGTTCCGTCCGCCTATCTTGTAGCTGACACTTTTTCCTACAATTCTTATTCATTCATGATCGATTTTTTCGCACGCTGTCCTGACATTTGCGACATATGTATCTGAAATGAAATTCGGGCTAAAATGCAGCCCCTCCAGGCGATCACCTCTAAACTGGAATAACTTTTGATCTACTCAAAATCTCACTTGTTCTGTCCGCCTATCTTGTAGCTGACACTTTTTCCTACAATTCTTATCTATTCATGATCGATTTTTTCGCACGCTGTCCTGACATTTGCGACATATGTACCTGAGATGATATTCGGGCTCAAATGCAGTTCCTCCAGGCGATCACCTCTAAACTGGAAGAACTTTTGATCTACTCAAAATCTCACTTGTTCCGTCCGCCTTTCTTGTAGCTGACACTTTTTCCTACAGATATCATTTATTCGTGATCGATTTCCTCGCATACCGTCCTGACATTTCCGACATATGTATCTGAGATGATATTCGGGCTAAAATGCAGCGTCTGGAGACGATCACCTCTAAACTGGAATAACTTCTGACCTACTCAATATCGCACTTGTTCCGTCCGCCTATCTTGTAGCTGACAGTTTTTCCTACAATTCTCATTCATTCATGATTGATTTTTTCGCACGCTGTCCTGACATTTGCGACATATGTATCTGAGATGATATTCGGGCTCAAATGCAGTTTCTTCAGGCGATCACCTCTAAACTGGAATAACTTTTGATCTACTCAAAATCTCACTTGTTCTGTCTGCCTATCTTGTAGCTGACACTTTTTCCTACAATTCTCATCTATTCATGATCGATTTTTTCGCACGCTGTCCTGACATTTGCGACATATGTATCTGAGATGATATTCGGGCTCAAATGCAGTTCCTTCAGGCGATCACTTCTAAACTGGAATAACTTTTGATCTACTCAAAATCTCACTTGTTCCGTCCGCCTATCTTGTAGCTGACACTTTTTCCTACAGATATCATTTATTCGTTATCGATTTCCTCGCATACCGTCCTGACATTTGCGACATACGTATCTGAGATGATATTCGGGCTAAAATGCAGCCCCCTAGGGCGATGACCTCTAAACTGGAATAACTTTTGATCTACTCAAAATCTCACTTGTTCTGTCCGCCTATCTTGTAGCTGACACTTTTTCCTACAGTTCTCATTCATTCATGATCGATTTTTTCGCACGCTGTCCTGACATTTGCGACATATGTATCTGAAATGACATTCGGGCTAAAATGCAGTTCCTCCAGGCGATCACCTCTAAACTGGAATAACTTTCGATCTACTCAAAATCTCACTTGTTCTGTCCGTCTATCTTGTAGCTGACACTTTTTCCAACAATTCTTATTCATTCACGATCGATTATTTCGCACGCTGTCCTGATACTTGCGACTTATGTATCTGAGATGATATTCGGGCTAAAATGCAGCCCCCCTTAGGCGATCACCTCTAAACTGGAATAACTTTTGATCTACTCAAAATCTCACTTGTTCTGTCCGTCTATCTTGTAGCTGACACTTTTTCCAACAATTCTTATTCATTCACGATCGATTTTTTCGCACGCTGTCCTGATACTTGCGACTTATGTATCTGAGATAATATTCGGGCTAAAATGCAGCCCCCCTTAGGCGATCACCTCTAAACTGGAATAACTTTTGATCTACTCAAAATCTCACTTGTTCTGTCCGCCTATCTTGTAGCTGACACTTTTTCCTACAGATATCATTTATTCGTGATCGATTTCCTCGCATACCGTCCTGACATTTGTGACATATGTATCTGAGATGATATTTGGGCTAAAATGCAGCCCCTCTTGGCGATCACCTTTAAACTGGAATAACTTTTGATCTACACAATATCGCACTTGTTCCGTCCGCCTATCTTGTAGCTGACACTTTTTCCTACAATTCTCATTTATTCATGATCGATTTCCTTGCATACCGTCCTGACATTTGTGACATATGTATCTGAGATGATATTTGGGCTAAAATGCAGCCCCTCTTGGCGATCACCTTTAAACTGGAATAACTTTTGATCTACTCAAAATCTTACTTGTTCCATCCGCCTATCTTGTAGCTGACACTTTTTCCTTCAATTCTCATTCATTCATGATCGATTTTATCACACGCTGTCCTGACATTTGCGACATATGTATCTGAGATGATATTCGGGCTCAAATGCAGTTCCTTCAGGCGATCACCTCGAAACTGGAATAACTTTTGATCTACTCAAAATCTCACTTGTTCTGTCCGCCTATCTTGTAGCTGACACTTTTTCCTACAATTCTCATCTATTCATGATCGATTTTTTCGCACGCTGTCCTGACATTTGCGACATATGTATCTGAAATGACATTCGGGCTAAAATGCAGCCCCTCTAGGCGATCACCTCTAAACTGGAATAACTTTTGATCTACTCAAAATCTCACTTGTTCTGTCCGCCTATCTTGTAGCTGACACTTTTTCCTACAATTCTCATTTATTCATGATCGATTTTTTCGCACGCTGTCCTGACACTTGCGACATATGTATTTGAAATGACATTCGGGCTAAAATGCAGCCCCTCTAGGCGATCACCTTTAAACTGGAATAACTTTTGATCTACTCAAAATCTCACTTGTTCTGTCCGCCTATCTTGTAGCTGACACTTTTTCCTACAATTCTCATCTATTCATGATCGATTTCCTCGCATACTGTCCTGACCTTTGCGACATATGTATCTGAGATGATATTCGGGCTAAAATTCAGCGTCTGGAGACGATAACCTTTAAACTGGAATAACTTTTGATCTACTCAAAATCTAACTTGTTCTGTCCGCCTATCTTGTAGCTGACACTTTTTCCCACAGATATCATTTATTCATGATCGATTTTTTCGCACGCTGTCCTGACACTTGCGACATATGTATCTGAAATGACATTCGGGCTAAAATGCAGCCCCTCTAGGCGATCACCTTTAAACTGGAATAACTTTTGATCTACTCAAAATCTCACTTGTTCTGTCCGCTCATCTTGTAGCTGACACTTTTTCCTACAGATATCATTTATTCAAGATCGATTCCCTCGCATACCGTCCTGACATTTGCGACATATGTATCTGAGATGATATTCGGGCTAAAATTCAGCGTCTGGAGACGATAACCTTTAAACTGGAATAACTTTTGATCTACTCAAAATCTCACTTGTTCTGTCCGCCTATCTTGTAGCTGACACTTTTTCCCACAGATATCATTTATTCATGATCGATTTTTTTGCACGCTGTCCTGACCTTTGCGACATATGTATCTGAGATGATCTTCGGGCTAAAATGCAGCCCCTCCAGGCGATCACCTCTAAACTGGAATAACTTTTGATCTACTCAAAATCTCACTTGTTCTGTCCGCTCATCTTGTAGCTGACACTTTTTCCTACAGATATCATTTATTCGTGATCGATTTCCTCGCATACCGTCCTGACATTTGCGACATATGTATCTGAGATGATCTTCGGGCTAAAATGCAGCCCCTCCAGGCGATCACCTCTAAACTGGAATAACTTTTGATCTACTCAAAATCTCACTTGTTCTGTCCGCCTATCTTGTAGCTGACACTTTTTCCTACAATTCTTATTCATTCATGATCGATTTCCTCGCAAACCGTCCTGACATTTGTGACATATGTATCTGAGATGATCTTTGGGCTAAAATGCAGCCCCTCCAGGCGATCACCTCTAAACTGGAATAACTTTGGATCTACTCAAAATCTCACTTGTTCTGTCCGCCTATCTTGTAGCTGACACTTTTTCCTACAATTCTTATTCATTCATGATCGATTTCCTCGCAAACCGTCCTGACATTTGTGACATATGTATCTGAGATGATCTTTGGGCTAAAATGCGGCCCCTCCAGGCGATCACCTCTAAACTGGAATAACTTTGGATCTACTCAAAATCTCACTTGTTCTGTCCGCCTATCTTGTAGCTGACACTTTTTCCTACAATTCTTATTCATTCATGATCGATTTCCTCGCAAACCGTCCTGACATTTGTGACATATGTATCTGAGATGATATTCGGGCTCAAATGCAGTTCCTTCAGGCGATCACTTCTAAACTGGAATAACTTTTGATCTACTCAAAATCTCACTTGTTCCGTCCGCCTATCTTGTAGCTGACACTTTTTCCTACAGATATCATTTATTCGTTATCGATTTCCTCGCATACCGTCCTGACATTTGCGACATACGTATCTGAGATGATATTCGGGCTAAAATGCAGCCCCCTAGGGCGATGACCTCTAAACTGGAATAACTTTTGATCTACTCAAAATCTCACTTGTTCTGTCCGCCTATCTTGTAGCTGACACTTTTTCCTACAGTTCTCATTCATTCATGATCGATTTTTTCGCACGCTGTCCTGACATTTGCGACATATGTATCTGAAATGACATTCGGGCTAAAATGCAGTTCCTCCAGGCGATCACCTCTAAACTGGAATAACTTTCGATCTACTCAAAATCTCACTTGTTCTGTCCGTCTATCTTGTAGCTGACACTTTTTCCAACAATTCTTATTCATTCACGATCGATTATTTCGCACGCTGTCCTGATACTTGCGACTTATGTATCTGAGATGATATTCGGGCTAAAATGCAGCCCCCCTAGGCGATCACCTCTAAACTGGAATAACTTTTGATCTACTCAAAATCTCACTTGTTCTGTCCGTCTATCTTGTAGCTGACACTTTTTCCAACAATTCTTATTCATTCACGATCGATTTTTTCGCACGCTGTCCTGATACTTGCGACTTATGTATCTGAGATGATATTCGGGCTAAAATGCAGCCCCCCTAGGCGATCACCTCTAAACTGGAATAACTTTTGATCTACTCAAAATCTCACTTGTTCTGTCCGTCTATCTTGTAGCTGACACTTTTTCCTACAGATATCATTTATTCGTTATCGATTTCCTCGCATACCGTCCTGACATTTGTGACATATGTATCTGAGATGATATTTGGGCTAAAATGCAGCCCCTCTTGGCGATCACCTTTAAACTGGAATAACTTTTGATCTACACAATATCGCACTTGTTCCGTCCGCCTATCTTGTAGCTGACACTTTTTCCTACAATTCTCATTTATTCATGATCGATTTCCTCGCAAACCGTCCTGACATTTGTGACATATGTATCTGAGATGATATTCGGGCTAAAATGCAGCCCCTCTAGGCGATCACCTTTAAACTGGAATAACTTTTGATCTACTCAAAATCTTACTTGTTCTGTCCGCCTATCTTGTAGCTGACACTTTTTCCTACAATTCTCATTCATTCATGATCGATTTTATCACACGCTGTCCTGACATTTGCGACATATGTATCTGAGATGATATTCGGGCTCAAATGCAGTTCCTTCAGGCGATCACCTCTAAACTGGAATAACTTTTGATCTACTCAAAATCTCACTTGTTCTGTCCGCCTATCTTGTAGCTGACACTTTTTCCTACAATTCTCATCTATTCATGATCGATTTTTTCGCACGCTGTCCTGACATTTGCGACATATGTATCTGAAATGACATTCGGGCCAAAATGCAGCCCCTCCAGGCGATCACCTCTAAACTGGAATAACTTTTGATCTACTCAAAATCTCACTTGTTCTGTCCGCCTATCTTGTAGCTGACACTTTTTCCTACAATTCTCATCTATTCATGATCGATTTTTTCGCACGCTGTCCTGACATTTGCGACATATGTATCTGAAATGACATTCGGGCTAAAATGCAGCCCCTCCAGGCGATCACCTCTAAACTGGAATAACTTTTGATCTACTCAAAATCTCACTTGTTCTGTCCGCCTATCTTGTAGCTGACACTTTTTCCTACAATTCTCATCTATTCATGATCGATTTCCTCGCAAACCGTCCTGACATTTGCGACATATGTATCTGAGATGATATTCGGGCTAAAATGCAGCGTCTGGAGACGATCACCTTTAAACTGGAATAACTTTTGATCTACTCAAAATCTCACTTGTTCTGTCCGCCTATCTTGTAGCTGACACTTTTTCCCACAGATATCATTTATTCATGATCGATTTTTTTGCACGCTGTCCTGACATTTGCGACATATGTATCTGAAATGACATTCGGGCTAAAATGCAGCCCCTCCAGGCGATCACCTCTAAACTGGAATAACTTTTGATCTACTCAAAATCTCACTTGTTCTGTCCGCCTATCTTGTAGCTGACACTTTTTCCTACAGATATCATTTATTCAAGATCGATTCCCTCGCATACCGTCCTGACATTTGCGACATATGTATCTGAGATGATATTCGGGCTAAAATTCAGCGTCTGGAGACGATAACCTTTAAACTGGAATAACTTTTGATCTACTCAAAATCTCACTTGTTCTGTCCGCCTATCTTGTAGCTGACACTTTTTTTTACAATTCTCATTTATTCATGATCGATTTTTCGCACGCTGTCATGACATTTGCGACATATGTATCTGAGATGATCTTCGGGCTAAAATGCAGCCCCTCCAGGCGATCACCTCTAAACTGGAATAACTTTTGATCTACTCAAAATCTCACTTGTTCTGTCCGCCTATCTTGTAGCTGACACTTTTTCCTACAGATATCATTTATTCGTGATCGATTTTCTCGCATACCGTCCTGACATTTGCGACATATGTATCTGAGATGATCTTCGGGCTAAAATGCAGCCCCTCCAGGCGATCACCTCTAAACTGGAATAACTTTTGATCTACTCAAAATCTCACTTGTTCTGTCCGCCTATCTTGTAGCTGACACTTTTTCCTACAATTCTTATTCATTCATGATCGATTTCCTCGCAAACCGTCCTGACATTTGTGACATATGTATCTGAGATGATCTTTGGGCTAAAATGCAGCCCCTCCAGGCGATCACCTCTAAACTGGAATAACTTTGGATCTACTCAAAATCTCACTTGTTCTGTCCGCCTATCTTGTAGCTGACACTTTTTCCTACAATTCTTATTCATTCATGATCGATTTCCTCGCAAACCGTCCTGACATTTGTGACATATGTATCTGAGATGATCTTTGGGCTAAAATGCGGCCCCTCCAGGCGATCACCTCTAAACTGGAATAACTTTGGATCTACTCAAAATCTCACTTGTTCTGTCCGCCTATCTTGTAGCTGACACTTTTTCCTACAATTCTTATTCATTCATGATCGATTTCCTCGCAAACCGTCCTGACATTTGTGACATATGTATCTGAGATGATCTTCGGGCTAAAATGCAGCCCCTCCAGGCGATCACCTCTAAACTGGAATAACTTTGGATCTACTCAAAATCTCACTTGTTCTGTCCGCCTATCTTGTAGCTGACACTTTTTCCTACAATTCTTATTCATTCATGATCGATTTCCTCGCAAACCGTCCTGACATTTGTGACATATGTATCTGAGATGATCTTTGGGCTAAAATGCAGCCCCTCCAGGCGATCACCTCTAAACTGGAATAACTTTTGATCTACTCAAAATCTCACTTGTTCTGTCCGCCTATCTTGTAGCTGACACTTTTTCCTACAATTCTCATTCATTCATGATCGATTTCCTCGCAAACCGTCCTGACATTTGTGACATATGTATCTGAGATGATATTCGGGCTAAAATGCAGCCCCTCCAGGCGATCACCTCTAAACTGGAATAACTTTTGATCTACTCAAAATCTCACTTGTTCCGTCTGCCTATCTTGTAGCTGACACTTTTTCCTACAATTCTCATTCATTCATGATCGATTTCCTCGCATACCGTCCTGAATTTGCGACCAATGTAGCTGAGATGATATTCGGGCTAAAATGCAGCCGCTGTAGGCGATCACCTCTAAACTGGAATAACTTTTGATCTACTCAAAATCTCACTTGTTCTGTCCGCCTATCTTGTAGCTGACACTTTTTCCTACAGATATCATTTATTCGTGATCGATTTCCTCGCATACCGTCCTGACATTTGCGACATATGTATCTGAGATGATATTCGGGCTAAAATGCAGCGTCTGGAGACGATCACCTCTAAACTGGAATAACTTCTGATCTACTGAATATCGCACTTGTTTCGTCCGCCTATCGTGTAGCTGACACTTTTTCTTACAATTCTCATTCATTCATGATCGATTTTTTCGCACGCTGTCCTGACATTTGCGACATATGTATCTGAAATGACATTCGGGCTAAAATGCAGTTCCTCCAGGCGATTACCTCTAAACTGAAATAACTTTTGATCTACACAATATCGCACTTGTTCCGTCCGCCTATCTTGTAGCTGACAGTTTTTTCTACAATTCTCATTCATTCATGATTGATTCTTTCGCACGCTGTCCTGACATTTGCGACATATGTATCTGAAATGACATTCGGGCTAAAATGCAGTTCCTCCAGGCGATCACCTCTAAACTGGAATAACTTTCGATCTACTCAAAATCTCACTTGTTATGTCCGCCTATCTAGTAGCTGACACTTTTTCCTACAATTCTCATTCATTTATGATCGATTTCCTCGCATACCGTCCTGACATTTGTGACATATGTATCTGGGATGATATTCGGGCTAAAATGCAGCCCCTCTTGGCGATCACCTTTAAACTGGAATAACTTTTGATCTACACAATATCGCACTTGTTCCGTCCGCCTATCTTGTAGCTGACACTTTTTCCTACAATTCTCATTTATTCATGATCGATTTCCTCGCAAACCGTCCTGACATTTGTGACATATGTATCTGAGATGATATTCGGGCTAAAATGCAGCCCCTCTTAGCGATCACCCCTAAACTGGAATAACTTTTGATCTACTCAAAATCGCACTTGTTTCGTCCGCCTATCTTGTAGCTGACACTTTTTCCTACAGATATCATTTATTCATGATCGATTTCCTCGCATACCGTCCTGACATTTGCGACATATGTATCTGAGATTATATTCGGGCTCAAATACAGTTCCTCCAGGCGATCACCTCTATACTGGAATAACTTTTGATCTACACAATATCGCACTTGTTCCGTCCGCCTATCTTGTAGCTGACACTTTTTCCTACAATTCTCATTTATTCATGATCCATTTTTTTGCACGCTGTCCTGACATTTGCGAAATATGTATCTAAAATGACATTCGGGCTAAAATGCAGCGTCCGGAGACGATCACCTCTAAACTGGAATAACTTTTGATCTACTCAAAATCTCACTTGTTCTGTCCGCCTATCTTGTAGCTGACACTTTTTCCTACAATTCTCATCTATTCATGATCGATTTCCTCGCAAACCGTCCTGACATTTGTGACATATGTATCTGAGATGATATTCGGGCTAAAATGCAGCCCCTCTAGGCGATCACCTCTAAACTGGAATAACTTTTGATCTACACAATATCGCACTTGTTCCGTCCGCCTATCTTGTAGCTGACACTTTTTCCTACAGATATCATTTATTCGTGATCGATTTTTTTTGCACGCTGTCCTGACATTTGCGACATATGTATCTAAAATGACATTCGGGCTAAAATGCAGCGTCCGGAGACGATCACCTCTAAACTGGAATAACTTTTGATCTACTCAAAATCTCACTTGTTCCGTCCGCCTATCTTGTAGCTGACACTTTTTCCTACAATTCTCATCTATTCATGATCGATTTCCTCGCAAACCGTCCTGACATTTGCGACATATGTATCTGAGATGATATTCGGGCTAAAATGCAGCCCCTCTAGGCGATCACCTCTAAACTGGAATAACTTTTGATCTACTCAAAATCTCACTTGTTCTGTCCGCCTATCTTGTAGCTGACACTTTTTCCTACAATTCTCATCTATTCATGATCGATTTCCTCGCAAACCGTCCTGACATTTGCGACATATGTATCTGAGATGATATTCGGGCTAAAATGCAGCCCCTCTAGGCGATCACCTCTAAACTGGAATAACTTTTGATCTACTCAAAATCTCACTTGTTCTGTCCGCCTATCTTGTAGCTGACACTTTTTCCTACAATTCTCATCTATTCATGATCGATTTCCTCGCAAACCGTCCTGACATTTGCGACATATGTATCTGAGATGATATTCGGGCTAAAATGCAGCCCCTCTAGGCGATCACCTCTAAACTGGAATAACTTTTGATCTACTCAAAATCTCACTTGTTCTGTCCGCCTATCTTGTAGCTGACACTTTTTCCTACAGATATCATTTATTCGTGATCGATTTCCTCGCAAACCGTCCTGACATCTGTGACATATGTATCTGAGATGATATTCGGGCTCAAATGCAGTTCCTTCAGGCGATCACCTCTAAACTGGAATAACTTTTGATTTACTCAAAATCTCACTTGTTCTGTCCGCCTATCTTGTAGCTGACACTTTTTCCTACAGATATCATTTATTCAAGATCGATTTCCTCTTATACCGTCCTGACATTTGCGACATATGTATCTGAGATGATATTCGGGCTAAAATTCAGCGTCTGGAGACGATAACCTTTAAACTGGAATAACTTTTGATCTACTCAAAATCTCACTTGTTCTGTCCGCCTATCTTGTAGCTGACACTTTTTCCCACAGATATCATTTATTCATGATCGATTTTTTTGCACGCTGTCCTGACCTTTGCGACATATGTATCTGAGATGATCTTCGGGCTAAAATGAAGCCCCTCCAGGCGATCACCTCTAAACTGGAATAACTTTTGATCTACTCAAAATCTCACTTGTTCTGTCCGCCTATCTTGTAGCTGACACTTTTTCCTACAGATATCATTTATTCAAGATCGATTTCCTCGCATACCGTCCTGACATTTGCGACATATGTATCTGAGATGATATTCGGGCTAAAATTCAGCGTCTGGAGACGATAACCTTTAAACTGGAATAACTTTTGATCTACTCAAAATCTCACTTGTTCTGTCCGCCTATCTTGTAGCTGACACTTTTTCCCACAGATATCATTTATTCATGATCGATTTTTTTGCACGCTGTCCTGACCTTTGCGACATATGTATCTGAGATGATCTTCGGGCTAAAATGAAGCCCCTCCAGGCGATCACCTCTAAACTGGAATAACTTTTGATCTACTCAAAATCTCACTTGTTCTGTCCGCCTATCTTGTAGCTGACACTTTTTCCTACAATTCTTATTCATTCATGATCGATTTCCACGCAAACCGTCCTGACATTTGTGACATATGTATCTGAGATGATCTTCGGGCTAAAATGCAGCCCCTCCAGGCGATCACCTCTAAACTGGAATAACTTTTGATCTACTCAAAATCTCACTTGTTCTGTCCGCCTATCTTGTAGCTGACACTTTTTCCTACAATTCTCATTTATTCATGATCGATTCCCTCGCAAACCGTCCTGACATTTGTGACATATGTATCTGAGATGATATTCGGGCTAAAATGCAGCCCCTCTAGGCGATCACCTCTAAACTGGAATAACTTTGGATCTACTCAAAATCTCACTTGTTATGTCCGCCTATCTTGTATCTGACACTTTTTTCTACAATTCTCATCTAAATGATCGATTTTTTCGCACGCTGTCCTGACATTTGCAACCGATGTAGCTGAGATAATATTTGGGCTAAAATGCAGCCTCTCTAGGCGATCACCTCTAAACTGGAATAACTTTTGATCTACTCAAAATCTCACTTGTTCTGTCCGCCTATCTTGTAGCTGACACTTTTTTCTACAATTCTCATTCATTCATGATCGATTTCCTCGCATACCGTCCTGAATTTGCGACCAATGTAGCTGAGATGATATTCGGGCTAAAATGCAGCCGCTGTAGGCGATCACCTCTAAACTGGAATAACTTTTGATCTACTTAAAATCTCACTTGTTCTGTCCGCCTATCTTGTAGCTGACACTTTTTCCTACAGATATCATTTATTCGTGATCGATTTCCTCGCATACCGTCCTGACATTTGCGACATATGTATCTGAGATGATATTCGGGCTAAAATGCAGCGTCTGGAGACGATCACCTCTAAACTGGAATAACTTCTGATCTACTGAATATCGCACTTGTTTCGTCCGCCTATCGTGTAGCTGACACTTTTTCTTACAATTCTCATTCATTCATGATCGATTTTTTCGCACGCTGTCCTGACATTTGCGACATATGTATCTGAAATGACATTCGGGCTAAAATGCAGTTCCTCCAGGCGATTACCTCTAAACTGAAATAACTTTTGATCTACACGATATCGCACTTGTTCCGTCCGCCTATCTTGTAGCTGACAGTTTTTCCTACAATTCTCATTCATTCATGATTGATTCTTTCGCACGCTGTCCTGACATTTGCGACATATGTATCTGAGATGATATTCGGGCTCAAATGCAGTTCCTTCAGGCGATCACCTCTAAACTGGAATAACTTTCGATCTACTCAAAATCTCACTTGTTATGTCCGCCTATCTAGTAGCTGACACTTTTTCCTACAATTCTCATTCATTTATGATCGATTTCCTCGCATACCGTCCTGACATTTGTGACATATGTATCTGAGATGATATTCGGGCTAAAATGCAGCCCCTCTTGGCGATCACCTTTAAACTGGAATAACTTTTGATCTACACAATATCGCACTTGTTCCGTCCGCCTATCTTGTAGCTGACACTTTTTCCTACAATTCTCATTTATTCATGATCGATTTCCTCTCATACCGTCCTGACATTTGTGACATATGTATCTTAGATGATATTCGGGCTAAAATGCAGCCCCTCTTAGCGA
This sequence comes from Microplitis manilae, assembly GCA_030273425.1. Classification (NCBI taxonomy): domain Eukaryota; kingdom Metazoa; phylum Arthropoda; class Insecta; order Hymenoptera; family Braconidae; genus Microplitis; species Microplitis manilae. The sequence goes on from CP092724.1 coordinate 4,815,644, forward strand.
TCACCCCTAAACTGGAATAACTTTTGATCTACTCAAAATCGCACTTGTTTCGTCCGCCTATCTTGTAGCTGACACTTTTTCCTACAGATATCATTTATTCATGATCGATTTCCTCGCATACCGTCCTGACATTTGCGACATATGTATCTGAGATTATATTCGGGCTCAAATGCAGTTCCTCCAGGCGATCACCTCTAAACTGGAATAACTTTTGATCTACACAATATCGCACTTGTTCCGTCCGCCTATCTTGTAGCTGACACTTTTTCCTACAATTCTCATTTATTCATGATCCATTTTTTTGCACGCTGTCCTGACATTTGCGAAATATGTATCTAAAATGACATTCGGGCTAAAATGCAGCGTCCGGAGACGATCACCTCTAAACTGGAATAACTTTTGATCTACTCAAAATCTCACTTGTTCTGTCTGCCTATCTTGTAGCTGACACTTGTTCCTACAATTCTCATTTATTCATGATTGATTTCCTCGCATACCGTCCTGACATTTGTGACATATGTATCTGAGATGACATTCGGGCTAAAATGCAGTTCCTCCAGGCGATCACCTCTAAACTGGAATAACTTTTGATCTACACAATATCGCACTTGTTCCGTCCGCCTTTCTTGTAGCTGACACATTTTTACCTACAATTCTCATTCATCCATGATCGATTTCCACGCTAACCGTCCTGACATTTATGACATATGTATCTGAAATGACATTCGGGCTAAAATGCAGCCCCTTTAGGCGATCACATCTAAACTGGAATAACTTCTGATCTACTCAATATCGCACTTGTTCCGTCTGCCTATCTTGTAGCTGACACTTTTTCCTACAATTCTCATTCATTCATGATCGATTTCCTCGCAAACCGTCCTGACATTTGTGACATATGGATCTGAGATGATATTCGGGCTAAAATGCAGCGTCTGGAGACGATCACCTCTAAACTGGAATAACTTTTGATCTACTCAATATCTCACTTGTTCCATCCGCCTATCTTGTAGCTGACACTTTTTCCTACAATTCTCATTCATTCATGATCGATTTCCTCGCAAACCGTCCTGACATTTGTGACATATGGATCTGAGATGATATTCGGGCTAAAATGCAGCCCCTCCAGGTGATCACCTCTAAACTGGAATAACTTTTGATCTACTCAAAATCTCACTTGTTCCGTCCGCCTATCTTGTAGCTGACACATTTTTACCTACAATTCTCATTCATCCATGATCGATTTCCACGCTAACCGTCCTGACATTTATGACATATGTATCTGAAATGACATTCGGGCTAAAATGCAGCCCCTTCAGGCGATCACATCTAAACTGGAATAACTTCTGATCTACTCAATATCGCACTTGTTCCGTCTGCCTATCTTGTAGCTGACACTTTTTCCTACAGATATCATTCATTCGTGATCGATTTTCTCGCATACCGTCCTGTCATTTGCGACATATGTATCTGAGATGATATTCGGGCTAAAATGCAGCGTCTGGAGACGATCACCTCTAAACTGGAATAACTTTTGATCTACTCAAAATCTTACTTGTTACGTCCGCCTATCTTGTAGCTGACACTTTTTCCTACAATTCTCATTCATTCATGATCGATTTCCTTGCAAACCGTCCTGACATTTGCGACATATGTATCTGAAATTACATCCGGGCTAAAATGCAGCCCCTGTAGGCGATCGTCTCTAAACTGGAATAACTTTTGATCTACTCAATGTCTCGCTTGTTCCGTCCACCTATCTCGTAGCTGACACTTTTTCCTACAATTCTCATTCATTCATGATCGATTTCCTTGCAAACCGTCCTGACATTTGTGACATATGGATCTGAGATGATATTCGGGCTAAAATGCAGCCCCTCCAGGTGATCACCTCTAAACTGGAATAACTTTTGATCTACTCAAAATCTCACTTGTTCTGTCCGCCTATCTTGTAGCTGACACTTTTTCCTACAATTCTCATTTAATCATGATCGATTTTTTTTGCACGCTGTCCTGACCTTTGCGACATATGTATCTAAGATGATCTTCGGGCTAAAATGCAGCCCCTCCAGGTGATCACCTCTAAACTGGAATAACTTTTAATCTACTCAAAATCTCACTTGTTCTGTCCGCCTATCTTGTAGCTGACACTTTTTCCTACAGATATCATTTATTCGTGATCGATTTCCTCGCAAACCGTCCTGACATTTGTGACATATGTATCTGAGATGATATTCGGGCTCAAATGCAGTTCCTTCAGGCGATCACCTCTAAACTGGAATAACTTTTGATCTACTCAAAATCTCACTTGTTCTGTCCGCCTATCTTGTAGCTGACACTGTTTCCTACAGATATCATTTATTCGTGATCGATTTCCTCGCAAACCGTCCTGACATTTGTGACATATGTATCTGAGATGATATTCGGGCTCAAATGCAGTTCCTTCAGGCGATCACCTCTAAACTGGAATAACTTTTGATCTACTCAAAATCTCACTTGTTCTGTCCGCCTATCTGTAGCTGACACTTTTTCCTACAGATATCATTTATTCAAGATCGATTTCCTCGCATACTGTCCTGACCTTTGCGACATATGTATCTGAGATGATCTTCGGGCTAAAATGCAGCCCCTCCAGGCGATCACCTCTAAACTGGAATAACTTTTGATCTACTCAAAATCTCACTTGTTCTGTCCGCCTATCTTGTAGCTGACACTTTTTCCCACAGATATCATTTATTCATGATCGATTTTTTTGCACGCTGTCCTGACCTTTGCGACATATGTATCTGAGATGATCTTCGGGCTAAAATGAAGCCCCTCCAGGCGATCACCTCTAAACTGGAATAACTTTTGATCTACTCAAAATCTCACTTGTTCTGTCCGCCTATCTTGTAGCTGACACTTTTTCCTACAGATATCATTTATTCGTGATCGATTTCCTCGCATACCGTCCTGACATTTGCGACATATGTATCTGAGATGATCTTCGGGCTAAAATGCAGCCCCTCCAGGCGATCACCTCTAAACTGGAATAACTTTTGATCTACTCAAAATCTCACTTGTTCTGTCCGCCTATCTTGTAGCTGACACTTTTTCCTACAATTCTCATTTATTCATCATCGATTTCCTCGCAAACCGTCCTGACATTTGTGACATATGTATCTGAGATGATCTTCGGGCTAAAATGCAGCCCCTCCAGTCGATCACCTCTAAACTGGAATAACTTTGGATCTACTCAAAATCTCACTTGTTCTGTCCGCCTATCTTGTAGCTGACACTTTTTCCTACAATTCTTATTCATTCATGATCGATTTCCTCGCAAACCGTCCTGACATTTGTGACATATGTATCTGAGATGATCTTCGGGCTAAAATGCAGCCCCTCCAGGCGATCACCTCTAAACTGGAATAACTTTTGATCTACTCAAAATCTCACTTGTTCTGTCCGCCTATCTTGTAGCTGACACTTTTTCCTACAATTCTTATTCATTCTGTTATGGCCCCGTGAAAATTTTAGTTAATTTATTATGTTTATATTTTGATTTTTAGAAATCTATAGATTTCTTGGAATAACTTGTTTCGGGGGATTCACGGGGAAACATGGATGTGAAAATTTTACAATAATAAATTTTATTTCGTAGTTTTAAATTTTATTTAAACACATATTGATTATTAGATATTTGGTAACAATTAACAAAATTAAAGTTATTTAAATTCGTAAAAATTAACAAAATTAAAGTTATTTAAATTCGTAAAAATTAACAAAATTAAAATTATTTAAGTTCGTAAAAATTAATAAAATTAGAATTATTCAAATTCGTAAAAATTAATAAAATTAGAATTATTTAAATTCGTAAAAATTAATAAAATTAAAATTATTTAAATTCGTAAAAATTAACAAAATTAAAATTATTTAAATTCGTAAAAACTAATAAAATTAAAATTATTTAAATTCGTAAAAATTAATAAAATTAAAATTATTTAAATTCGTATTTCAATTCCTTATTCTTATAAAAATTTATTTTTAATTCACAAGTTAAAATTATTTAAATAATATTGATTCATAATTCATAATATTAATTATTTAAAGTAATATTTGAATTGAAAAATAGTAAAATTATTACTTAAATTCATAATATAATATTTTATAGTATATTTTAGATTAAATTATTTATATTCATGTTTGAATTAATATTGAAAAAATAGTAAAATTATTATTTAAATTCATAATGTAACATTTTGTAATATATTTTAAATATTGAAAAATAGTAAAATTATTATTTAAATTTATAATATAATATTAAATTGTTTAGATTCATAATATAATATTTAGTAAAATGTTTTAAATTAAATTATTTATATTCATATTTGATTAATATTGGGAAATAGTAAAATTCTTATTTAAATTCATAATATTATATTTAATTATTTAATTTAGTAAAATATTTTAAATTAAGTTATTTATGTTCATATTTGATTAATATTAAAAAAAATAGTAAAATTCTTATTTCAATTCACAATATAATATTTTTGTAATAATATTTTAAATTAATTATTAATATAAAAAAATAATAAAATTCTTATTTAAATTCATAATATAATATTTTGTTATAATATTTTAAATTAATCATTAATATTGAAAAATAATAAAATTCTTATTTAAATTCACAATATAATAGTTTTGTAATAATATTTTAAATTAATTATTAATATTGAAAAATAATAAAATTCTTATTTAAATTCATAATATGATATTTTTGTAATAATATTTTAAATTAATTATTGAAAAATAGTAAAATTCTTATTTAAATTCTTATTATGATTTAAAAATATATATAATTATTTCGAAATCTTTTTTTTCATTGAATAAAAAAAAATGTGAAATATACCATTAAAATATATTTCATGTTAAGATTAAATAAAAATAATTGAAAAATTATTTTTATTAAATAAAGGAGTGAAATATATTATTTAAGTATATTTCATTTAAAAATTAAATGAAAATAATTGAAAAATTATTTTCATTAAAAATTATTGGTGAGAATTATTGTAGTAAAAATATTGTCAATTGAATCACTGATCACTCGTTTAAACAAATTGTTAGTCTACTTGTTCTCGAAAAACAAATAAATAAAAGAGAACGTACGTTCATAACAAATCGTTACCTTTTATTGCAGGAAATAAAATAAAAAACTTAATTTAAATTTCACACACTTATTTTAAATTCACCAAAATTTTTATATATTTCCTTCGAGTAAAATTTTAATTTATTTGTTTTAAATGCCCATATGTATTCACAGCACAAATAAAAAAATCACTGCACCCGTTTTAACGAAGGGGAAAACAATAATTTTTACTTTTAACGTTAATTGAAATGATTCACTATCGAAATCCTTGAAATAATCCCAGAATAAAATGCTGAATTGAAATCCTTGAATTTAAATCCAAATGAAATGAAAATTGAAGTCCTTGTAAGTTATTCTCCCAAAATGAAGTGAAATTGAAAATCCTCGTAAATATAGTGAAATGAAAAAATGAAAAATCCTTGTGAATATATTGAAATGAAAAATGAAGAAATCCTTGTAAATATTTTGAAATAAAGATGAAAAATCCTTGTAAATATTCTTCCAATAAAAATACGGGATCACACCCGAAAACTGTACTTTGTAAGAAACTCAAAAGCGGGGTCACACCCGGCAATAACGAAACGTAAAAACGTACTTTAACAAAAAAAAAACTTAAACAAAATAAACGGGGTTACACCCGACGAGAACGGGATTACACCCGACGGTAACGGATTTACATCGCGGACTGATAAGTTTTTCTGACTCATTTCATTAGCTGGTGCAGCGACTTTTATTTGCTATGTAATTTTAGATGGGCCACCATGGTAGGGGCCATGGGAAAAGACGCAGAAAGACTCTCCCAGAGTTTATTGTTTATTCATTAAAAATTTTATCGATGATCCAAGTTTTCTCCGAATCTTTGTTTATTTAAATAAATCTGATATTTCATATCAGCATTTATTTATTTAAATAAAATAAAAAGTACTGCCATCGGCAGTTTAATTTATTACATTAATAAATAATAAAATAATAGATATTTTCCAAAATGCATAGATAAAAATTTATAAAAATGAAATTACTATTGAATTTAATGTTTTCGATAAATTTACTATTAATTTTGGGGGTATTACAGCCCTCTGAACAGTCTTTTCTCGATTTTATATATTAGGATAGCAGCAGGAGTAAGTTGGTCGCTTACTCTCGCTGCAGGCGTTTCTTTTCTTTTATTCTGGGCTTTACTCCATTGTTTTACTCCGCCCGGTACTCAGGTTACACCACGGTATTCGCGCCCACTCATATGTAATGTTTCGCCTTCCCGTACGTTCTCTTTCTTACAAAATGGTGTATTTAACTATTTATCATTACTTAAATTATTTTCAAATTTATATAAATATATATATATATTAACTTTCCTAAATATGTTTTCCAATTAAAATATATATTATTTTACGTTTAAATATATATATTCCTTATTTGTTAAACATATTTATTCTTTAAATACATATATATCTTATTTATTGTTTAAATGTATAAATCGTATATTATTTATTTATTTTTATATACTTTAATTTGATTTAAAATTTGAATTATTTCTAAATTATTTAGTATAAATTTATCCAACTTATTTTATTAGTGTATATTTATTTTTATCCATATATATATATGTGTACCCACATATATATACATGCGTAAGGGATGAAGGATGCCGGGTTCGTAACAATTCATGATCGATTTCCTCGCAAACCGTCCTGACATTTGTGACATATGTATCTGAGATGATCTTCGGGCTAAAATGCAGCCCCTCCAGGCGATCACCTCTAAACTGGAATAACTTTTGATCTACTCAAAATCGCACTTGTTCCGTCCGCCTATCTTGTAGCTGACACTTTTTCCTACAGATATCATTTATTTATGATCGATTTCCTCGCATACCGTCCTGACATTTGCGACATATGTATCTGAGATTATATTCGGGCTCAGATGCAGTTCCTCCAGGCGATCACCTCTAAACTGGAATAACTTTTGATCTACTCAAAATCTCACTTGTTCTGTCCGCCTATCTTGTAGCTGACGCTTTTTCCAACAATTCTTATTCATTCACGATCGATTTTTTCGCACGCTGTCCTGATACTTGCGACTTATGTATCTGAGATGATATTCGGGCTAAAATGCAGCCCCCCTAGGCGATCACCTCTAAACTGGAATAACTTTTGATCTACTCAAAATCTCACTTGTTCTGTCCGTCTATCTTGTAGCTGACACTTTTTCCAACAATTCTTATTCATTCACGATCGATTTTTTCGCACGCTGTCCTGATACTTGCGACTTATGTATCTAAGATGATATTCGGGCTAAAATGCAGCCCCCCTAGGCGATCACCTCTAAACTGGAATAACTTTTGATCTACTCAAAATCTCACTTGTTCTGTCCGTCTATCTTGTAGCTGACACTTTTTCCAACAATTCTTATTCATTCACGATCGATTTTTTCGCACGCTGTCCTGACATTTGCGACATATGTATCTGAAATGACATTCGGGCTAAAATGCAGTTCCTCCAGGCGATCACCTCTAAACTGGAATAACTTTCGATCTACTCAAAATCTCACTTGTTCTGTCTGCCTATCTTGTAGCTGACACTTTGTCCTACAATTCTCATTTATTCATGATCGATTTCCTCGCATACCGTCCTGACATTTGTGACATATGTATCTGGGATGATATTCGGGCTAAAATGCAGCCCCTCTTGGCGATCACCTCTAAACTGAAATAACTTTTAATCTACTCAAAATCTCACTTGATCTGTCCGCCTATCTTGTAGCTGACACTTTGTCCTACAATTCTCATTTATTCATGATCGATTTCCTCGCATACCGTCCTGACATTTGTGACATATGTATCTGAGATGATATTCGGGCTAAAATGCAGCCTCTCTTGGCGATCACCTCTAAACTGAAATAACTTTTGATCTACTCAAAATCTCACTAGTTCTGTCCGCCTATCTTGTAGCTGACACTTTGTCCTACAATTCTAATTTATTCATGATCGATTTCCTCGCATACCGTCCTGACATTTGTGACATATGTATCTGAGATGATATTCGGGCTAAAATGCAGCGTCCGGAGACGATCACCTCTAAACTGGAATAACTTTTGATCTACTCAAAATCTCACTTGTTCCGTCCGCGTTTCTTGTAGCTGACACTTTTTCCTACAATTCTCATCTATTCATGATCGATTTTTTCGCACGCTGTCCTGACATTTGCGACATATGTATCTGAGATGACATTCGGGCTAAAATGCAGTTCCTCCAGGCGATCACCTCTAAACTGGAATAACTTTTGATCTACTCGAAGTCTCACTTGTTCCGTCCGCCTATCTTGTAGCTGACACTTTTTCCGACAATTCTCATTCATTCATGATCGATTTTTTTGCACGCTGTCCTGACATTTACGAGATATGTATCTGAAATGACATTCGGGCTAAAATGCAGCCTCTCTAGGCGATCACCTCTAAACTAGAATAACTTTCGATCTACTCAAAATCTCACTTGTTCTGTCCGTCTATCTTGTAGCTGACACTTTTTCGAACAATTCTTATTCATTCACGATCGATTTTTTCGCACGCTGTCCTGACATTTGCGACATATGTATCTGAGATGATATTCGGGCTCAAATGCAGTTCCTTCAGGCGATCACCTCTAAACTGGAATAACTTTTGATCTACTCAAAATCTCACTTGTTCCGTCCGCCTATCTTGTAGCTGACACTTTTTCCTACAATTCTCATTCATTCATGATCGATTTTTTCGCACGCTGTCCTGACATTTGCGACATATGTGTCTAAAATGACATTCGGGCTAAAATACAGCGTCCGGAGACGATCACCTCTAAACTGGAATGACTTTTGATCTACTCAAAATCTCACTTGTTCCGTCCGCCTAGCTTGTAGCTGACACTTTTTCCTACAATTCTCATTCATTAATGATCGATTTTTTCGCACGCTGTCCTGACATTTGCGACATATGTATCTGAGATGACATTCGGGCTAAAATGCAGTTCCTCCAGGCGATCACCTCTAAACTGGAATAACTTTTGATCTACTCGAAGTCTCACTTGTTCCGTCCGCCTATCTTGTAGCTGACACTTTTTCCTACAGATATCATTTATTTGTGATCGATTTCCTCGCATACCGTCCTGACATTTGCGACATATGTATCTGAGATGATATTCGGGCTAAAATGCAGCGTCTGGAGACGATCACCTCTAAACTGGAATAACTTTTGATCTACTCAAAATCGTACTTGTTCCGTCCGCCTATCTTGTAGCTGACACTTTTTCCGACAATTCTCATTCATTCATGATCGATTTTTTCGCACGCTGTCCTGACATTTACGAGATATGTATCTGAAATGACATTCGGGCTAAAATGCAGCCTCTCTAGGCGATCACCTCTAAACTGGAATAACTTTTGATCTACTCGAAGTCTCACTTGTTCCGTCCGCCTATCTTGTAGCTGACACTTTTTCCTACAGATATCATTTATGTGTGATCGATTTCCTCGCATACCGTCCTGACATTTGCGACATATGTATCTGAGATGATATTCGGGCTAAAATGCAGCGTCTGGAGACGATCACCTCTAAACTGGAATAACTTTTGATCTACTTAATATCTCACTTGTTCCGTCCGCCTATCTTGTAGCTGACACTTATTCCTACGATTCTCATCCATTCATGATCGATTTCCTCGCATACCGTCCTGAATTTGCGACCAATGTAGCTGAGATGATATTCGGGCTAAAATGCAGCGTCCGGAGACGATCACCTCTAAACTGGAATAACTTTTGATCTACTCAATATCTCACTTGTTCCGTCCGCCTATCTTGTAGCTGACACTTTTTCCTACAGATATCATTTATTTATGATCGATTTCCTCGCATACCGTCCTGACATTTGCGACATATGTATCGGAGATGATATTCGGACTAAAATGCAGCGTCTGGAGACGATCACCTCTAAACTGGAATAACTTTTGATCTACTCAATATCTCACTTGTTCCGTCCGCCTATCTTGTAGCTGACACTTATTCCTACGATTCTCATTCATTCATGATCGATTTTTTCGCACGCTGTCCTGACATTTGCGACATATGTATCTGAGATGACATTCGGGCTAAAATGCAGTTCCTCCAGGCGATCACCTCTAAACTGGAATAACTTTTGATCTACTTGAAGTCTCACTTGTCCCGTCCGCCTAAGTTGTAGCTGACACTTTTTCCTACAGATATCATTTATTCGTGATCGATTTCCTCGCATACCGTCCTGACATTTGCGACATATGTATCTGAGATGATATTCGGGCTAAAATGCAGCGTCTGGAGACGATCACCTCTAAACTGGAATAACTTTTGATCTACTCAAAATCTTACTTGTTCCGTCCGCCTATCTTGTAGCTGACACTTTTTCCTACAATTCTCATTCATTCATGATCGATTTTTTCGCACGCTGTCCTGACATTTGCGACATATGTATCTGAGATGATATTCGGGCTCAAATGCAGTTCCTCCAGGCGATCACCTCTAAACTGGAATAACTTTTGATCTACTCAAAATCTCACTTGTTCCGTCCGCCTTTCTTGTAGCTGACACTTTTTCCTACAATTCTCATTCATTCATGATCGATTTTTTCGCACGCTGTCCTGACATTTGCGACATATGTATCTGAGATGATATTCGGGCTCAAATGCAGTTCCTCCAGGCGATCACCTCTAAACTGGAATAACTTTTGATCTACTCAAAATCTCACTTGTTCTGTCCGCCTATCTTGTAGCTGACACTTTTTCCTACAATTCTCATTCATTCATGATCGATTTTTTCGCACGCTGTCCTGACATTTGCGACATATGTATCTGAGATGATATTCGGGCTCAAATGCAGTTCCTCCAGGCGATCACCTCTAAACTGGAATAACTTTTGATCTACTCAAAATCTCACTTGTTCTGTCCGCCTATCTTGTAGCTGACACTTTTTCCTACAATTCTCATCTATTCATGATCGATTTTTTCGCACGCTGTCCTGACATTTGCGACATATGTATCTGAGATGACATTCGGGCTAAAATGCAGTTCCTCCAGGCGATCACCTCTAAACTGGAATAACTTTTGATCTACTCAATATCTCACTTGTTCCGTCCGCCTATCTTGTAGCTGACACTTTTTCCGACAATTCTCATTCATTCATGATCGATTTTTTCGCACGCTGTCCTGACATTTGCGACATATGTATCTGAAATGACATTGGGGCTAAAATCCAGCCCCTCCAGGCGATCACCTCTAAACTGGAATAACTTTTAATCTACTCAAAATCTCACTTGTTCTGTCCGCCTATCTTGTAGCTGACACTTTTTCCTACAATTCTCATTCATTCATGATCGATTTTTTCGCACGCTGTCCTGACACTTGCGACATATGTATCTGAAATGACATTCGGGCTAAAATGCAGCCCCTCTAGGCGATCACCTTTAAACTGGAATAACTTTCGGTCTACTCAAAATCTCACTTGTTCTGTCCGCCTATCTTGTAGCTGACACTTTTTCCTACAATTCTCATTCATTCATGATCGATTTTTTCGCACGCTGTCCTGACACTTGCGACATATGTATCTGAGATGATATTCGGGCTAAAATGCAGCCTCCCTAGGCGATCACCTCTAAACTGGAATAACTTTCGATCTACTCAAAATCTCACTTGTTCTGTCCGTCTATCTTGTAGCTGACACTTTTTCCAACAATTCTTATTCATTCACGATCGATTTTTTCGCACGCTGTCCTGACATTTGTGACATATGTATCTGAGATGATATTCGGGCTAAAATGCAGTTCCTCCAGGCGATCACCTCTAAACTGGAATAACTTTCGATCTACTCAAAATCTCACTTGTTCTGTCCGTCTATCTTGTAGCTGACACTTTTTCCAACAATTCTTATTCATTCACGATCGATTTTTTCGCACGCTGTCCTGACATTTGTGACATATGTATCTGAGATGATATTCGGGCTAAAATACAGTTCCTCCAGGCGATCACCTCTAAACTGGAATAACTTTCGATCTACTCAAAATGTCACTTGTTATGTCCGCTTATCTAGTAGCTGACACTTTTTCCTACAATTTTCATTCATTCATGATCGATTTTTTCGCACGCTGTCCTGACATTTGTGACATATGTATCTGAGATGATATTCGGGCTAAAATGCAGTCTCCCTAGGCGATCACCTCTAAACTGGAATAACTTTCGATCTACTCAAAATCTCACTTGTTCCGTCCGCCTATCTAGTAGCTGACACTTTTTCCTACAATTCTCATTCATTTATGATCGATTTGTTCGCAAACCGTTATGAATTTGCGACCAATGTATTTGAGATGATCTTCGGGCTAAAATGCAGCCCCTCCAGGCGATCACCTCTAAACTGGAATAACTTTTTATCTACTCAGAATCTCACTCGTTCTGTCCGCCTATCTTGTAGCTTACACTTTTTCCTACAATTCTCATTCATTCATGATCGATTTCCTCGCAAACCGTCCTGACATTTGTGACATATGGATCTGAGATGATATTCGGGCTAAAATGCAGCCCCTCCAGGCGATCACCTCTAAACTGGAATAACTTCTGATCTACTCAATATCGCACTTGTTCCGTCTGCCTATCTTGTAGCTGACACTTTTTCCTACAATTCTCATCTATTCATGATCGATTTTTTCGCACGCTGTCCTGACATTTGCGACATATGTATCTGAGACGATATTCGGGCTAAAATTCAGCGTCTGGAGACGATAACCTCTAAACTGGAATAACTTTTGATCTACTCAAAATCTCACTTGTTCTGTCCGCCTATCTTGTAGCTGACACTTTTCCTAACAATTCTCATTTATTCATGATCCATTTTTTTGCACGCTGTCCTGACATTTGCGACATATGTATCTAAAATGACATTCGGGCTAAAATGCAGCCCCTGTAGGTGATCACCTCTAAACTGGAATAACTTTTGATCTACTCAAAATCTCACTTGTTCTGTCCGCCTATCTTGTAGCTGACACTTTTTCCTACAATTCTCATTCATTCATGATCGATTTTTTCGCACGCTGTCCTGACATTTGCGACATATGTATCTAAAATGACATTCGGGCTAAAATGCAGCGTCCGGAGACGATCACCTCTAAACTGGAATAACTTTTGATCTACTCAAAATCTCACTTGTTCCGTCCGCCTATCTTGTAGCTGACACTTTTTCCTACAATTCTCATTTATTCATGATCGATTTCCTCGCATACCGTCCTGAATTTGCGACCAATGTAGCTGAGATGATATTCGGGCTAAAATGCAGCGTCCGGAGACGATCACCTCTAAACTGGAATAACTTTTGATCTACTCAAAGTCTCACTTGTTCCGTCCGCCTATCTTGTAGCTGACACTTTTTCCTACAATTCTCATTCATTCATGATCGATTTTTTCGCACGCTGTCCTGACATTTGCGACATATGTATCTGAGATGATATTCGGGCTCAAATGCAGTTCCTCCAGGCGATCACCTCTAAACTGGAATAACTTTTGATCTACTCGAAGTCTCACTTGTTCCGTCCGCCTATCTTGTAGCTGACACTTTTTCCTACAGATATCATTTATTTGTGATCGATTTCCTCGCATACCGTCCTGACATTTGCGACATATGTATCTGAGATGATATTCGGGCTAAAATGCAGCGTCTGGAGACGATCGCCTCTAAACTGGAATAACTTTTGATCTACTCAAAATCGTACTTGTTCCGTCCGCCTATCTTGTAGCTGACACTTTTTCCTACAATTCTCATCTATTCATGATCGATTTTTTCGCACGCTGTCCTGACATTTGCGACATATGTATCTGAGATGACATTCGGGCTAAAATGCAGTTCCTCCAGGCGATCACCTCTAAACTAGAATAACTTTTGATCTACTCGAAGTCTCACTTGTTCCGTCCGCCTATCTTGTAGCTGACACTTTTTCCTACAGATATCATTTATTTGTGATCGATTTCCTCGCATACCGTCCTGACATTTGCGACATATGTATCTGAGATGATATTCGGGCTAAAATGCAGCGTCTGGAGACGATCACCTCCAAACTGGAATAACTTTTGATCTACTCAATATCTCACTTGTTCCGTCCGCCTATCTTGTAGCTGACACTTATTCCTACGATTCTTATTCATTCATGATCGATTTCCTCGCATACCGTCCTGAATTTGCGACCAATGTAGCTGCGATGATATTCGGGCTAACATGCAGCGTCCGGAGACGATCACCTCTAAACTGAAATAACGTTTGATCTACTTGAAGTCTCACTTGTTCCGTCCGCCTATGTTGTAGCTGACACTTTTTCCTACAGATATCATTTATTCGTGATCGATTTCCTCGCATACCGTCCTGACATTTGCGACATATGTATCTGAGATGATATTCGGGCTCAAATGCAGTTCCTTCAGGCGATCACCTCTAAACTGGAAAAACTTTTGATCTACTCAAAATCTCACTTGTTCCGTCCGCCTTTCTTGTAGCTGACACTTTTTCCTACAATTCTCATCTATTCATGATCGATTTTTTCGCACGCTGTCCTGACATTTGCGACATATGTATCTGAGATGACATTCGGGCTAAAATGCAGTTCCTCCAGGCGATCACCTCTAAACTGGAATAACTTTTGATCTACTCAATATCTCACTTGTTCCGTCCGCCTATCTTGTAGCTGACACTTATTCCTACGATTCTCATTCATTCATGATCGATTTTTTCGCACGCTGTCCTGACATTTGCGACATATGTATCTGAGATGACATTCGGGCTAAAATGCAGTTCCTCCAGGCGATCACCTCTAAACTGGAATAACTTTTGATCTACTCGAAGTCTCACTTGTTCCGTCCGCCTATCTTGTAGCTGACACTTTTTCCGACAATTCTCATTCATTCATGATCGATTTTTTCGCACGCTGTCCTGACATTTGCGACATATGTATCTGAAATGACATTCGGGCTAAAATGCAGCCCCTCCAGGCGATCACCTCTAAACTGGAATAACTTTTAATCTACTCAAAATCTCACTTGTTCTGTCCGCCTATCTTGTAGCTGACACTTTTTCCTACAATTCTCATTTATTCATAATCGATTTTTTCGCACGCTGTCCTGACATTTGCGACATACGTATCTGAGATGATATTCGGGCTAAAATGCAGCCCCTCCAGGCGATCACCTCTAAACTGGAATAACTTTTGATCTACTCAAAATCTCACTTGTTCTGTCCGCCTATCTTGTAGCTGACACTTTTTCCTACAATTCTCATTTATTCATAATCGATTTTTTCGCACGCTGTCCTAACCTTTGCGACATACGTATCTGAGATGATATTCGGGCTAAAATGCAGCCCCTCCAGGCGATCACCTCTAAACTGGAATAACTTTTGATCTACTCGAAGTCTCACTTGTTCCGTCCGCCTATCTTGTAGCTGACACTTTTTCCGACAATTCTCATTCATTCATGATCGATTTTTTCGCACGCTGTCCTGACATTTGCGACATACGTATCTGAGATGATATTCGGGCTAAAATGCAGCCCCTCCAGGCGATCACCTCTAAACTGGAATAACTTTTGATCTACTCAAAATCTCACTTGTTCTGTCCGCCTATCTTGTAGCTGACACTTTTTCCTACAATTCTCATTTATTCATAATCGATTTTTTCGCACGCTGTCCTAACCTTTGCGACATACGTATCTGAGATGATATTCGGGCTAAAATGCAGCCCCCCAGGGCGATCACCTCTAAACTGGAATAACTTCTGATCTACTCAAAATCTCACTTGTTATGTCCGCCTATCTAGTAGCTGACACTTTTTCCGACAATTCTCATTCATTCATGATCGATTTTTTCGCACGCTGTCCCGACATTTGCGACATATGTACCTGAGATGATATTCGGGCTCAAATGCAGTTCCTTCAGGCGATCACCTCTAAACTGGAATAACTTTTGATCTACTCAAAATCTCACTTGTTCTGTCCGCCTATCTTGTAGCTGACACTTTTTCCTACAGATATCATTTATTCAAGATCGATTTCCTCGCATACCGTCCTGACATTTGCGACATATGTATCTGAGATGATATTCGGGCTAAAATTCAGCGTCTGGAGACGATAACCTCTAAACTGGAATAACTTTTGATCTACTCAAAATCTCACTTGTTCTGTCCGCCTATCTAGTAGCTGACACTTTTTCCTACAATTCTTATTCATACATGATCGATTTCCTCGCAAACCGTCCTGACATTTGTGACATATGTATCTGAGATGATATTCGGGCTAAAATGCAGCCCCCCTAGGCGATCACCTCTAAACTGGAATAACTTCTGATCTACTCAAAATCTCACTTGTTATGTCCGCCTATCTAGTAGCTGACACTTTTTCCTACAATTCTCATTTCTTCATGATCGTTTTTTTTGCACGCTGTCCTGACCTTTGCGACATATGTATCTGAGATGATATTCGGGCTAAAATGCAGTTCGTCCAGGCGATCACCTCTAAACTGGAATAACTTTCGATCTACTCAAAATCTCACTTGTTCTGTCCGCCTATCTTGTAGCTGACACTTTTTCCTACAATTCTCATTCATTTATGATCGATTTTTTTGCACGCTGTCCTGACATTTGCGACATATGTATCTGAGATGATATTCGGGCTAAAATGCAGT
Organism: Microplitis manilae; assembly: GCA_030273425.1. Taxonomy (NCBI): domain Eukaryota; kingdom Metazoa; phylum Arthropoda; class Insecta; order Hymenoptera; family Braconidae; genus Microplitis; species Microplitis manilae. The sequence goes on from CP092724.1 coordinate 4,832,465, forward strand.
TCCTCCAGGCGATCACCTCTAAACTGGAATAACTTTCGATCTACTCAAAATCTCACTTGTTATGTCCGCCTATCTAGTAGCTGACACTTTTTCCTACAATTCTCATTCATTTATGATCGATTTTTTCGCACGCTGTCCTGATATTTGTGACATATGTATCTGAGATGATATTCGGGCTAAAATGCAGCCTCCCTAGGCGATCACCTCTAAACTGGAATAACTTTTGATCTACTCAAAATCTCACTTGTTATGTCCGCCTATCTAGTAGCTGACACTTTTTCCTACAATTCTCATTCATTTATGATCGATTCTTTTCCACGCTGTCCTGACATCTGCGACATATGTATCTGAGATGATATTCGGGCTAAAATGCAGTTCCTCCAGGCGATCACCTCTAAACTGGAAAAACTTTCGATCTACTCAAAATCTCACTTGTTCCGTCCGCCTATCTAGTAGCTGACACTTTCTCCTACAATTCTCATTCATTTATGATCGATTTGTTCGCAAACCGTCATGAATTTGCGACCAATGTATTTGAGATGATCTTCGGGCTAAAATGCAGCCCCTCCAGGCGATCACCTCTAAACTGGAATAACTTTTGATCTACTCAGAATCTCACTCGTTCTGTCCGCCTATCTTGTAGCTTACACTTTTTCCTACAATTCTCATTCATTCATGATCGATTTCCTCGCAAACCGTCCTGACATTTGTGACATATGGATCTGAGATGATATTCGGGCTAAAATGCAGCCCCCTTCAGGTGATCACCTCTAAACTGGAATAACTTCTGATCTACTCAATATCGCACTTGTTCCGTCTGCCTATTTTGTAGCTGACACTTTTTCCTACAGATATCATTTATTCATGATCGATTTTTTTGCACGCTGTCCTGACCTTTGCGACATATGTATCTGAGATGATCTTCGGGCTAAAATGCAGCCCCTCCAGGTGATCTCTTCTAAACTGGAATAACTTCTGATCTACTCAAACTCTCACTTGTTCTGTCCGCCTATCTTGTAGCTGACACTTTTTCCTACAATTCTCATTCATTCATGATCGATTTTTTCGCACGCTGTCCTGACATTTGCGACATATGTATCTGTGATGATATTCGGGCTCAAATGCAGTTCCTCCAGGCGATCACCTTTAAACTGGAATAACTTTTGATCTACTCAATATCTCACTTGTTCCGTCCGCCTATGTTGTAGCTGACACTTTTTCCTACAGATATCATTTATTCGTGATCGATTTCCTCGCATACCGTCCTGACATTTGCAACATATGTATCTGAGATGATATTCGGGCTAAAATGCAGCGTCTGGAGACGATCACCTCTAAACTGGAATAACTTTTGATCTACTCAAAATCTTACTTGTTCCGTCCGCCTATCTTGTAGCTGACACTTTTTCCGACAATTCTCATTCATTCATAATCGATTTTTTCGCACGCTGTCCTGACATTTGCGACATATGTATCTGAGATGATATTCGGGCTAAAATGCAGCGTCTGGAGACGATCACCTCTAAACTGGAATAACTTTTGATCTACTCAAAATCTTACTTGTTCGGTCCGCCTATCTTGTAGCTGACACTTTTTCCTACAATTCTCATTCATTCATGATCGATTTCCTCGCATACCGTCCTGAATTTGCGACCAATGTAGCTGAGATGATATTCGGGCTAAAATGCAGCCCCCCTAGGCGATCACCTCTAAACTGGAATAACTTTTGATCTACTCGAAATCTGACTTGTTCTGTCCGCCTATCTTGTAGCTGACACTTTTTCCTACAGATATCATTTATTCATGATCGATTTCCTCGCATACCGTCCTGACATTTGCGACATATGTATCTGAGATGATATTCGGGCTAAAATGCAGCCCCTCTAGGCGATCACCTCTAAACTGGAATAACTTTTGATCTACTCAAAATCTTACTTGTTCTGTCCGCCTATCTTGTAGCTGACACTTTTTCCTACAATTCTCATTCATTCATGATCGATTTCCTCGCATACCGTCCTGACATTTGCAACATATGTATCTGAGATGATATTCGGGCTAAAATGCAGCGTCTGGAGACGATCACCTCTAAACTGGAATAACTTTTGATCTACTCAAAATCTTACTTGTTCGGTCCGCCTATCTTGTAGCTGACACTTTTTCCTACAATTCTCATTCATTCATGATCGATTTCCTCGCATACCGTCCTGAATTTGCGACCAATGTAGCTGAGATGATATTCGGGCTAAAATGCAGCGTCCGGAGACGATCACCTCTAAACTGGAATAACTTTTGATCTACTCAAAATCTCACTTGTTCTGTCCGCCTATCTTGTAGCTGACACTTTTTCCTACAATTCTCATTCATTCATGATCGATTTCCTCGCATACCGTCCTGAATTTGCGACCAATGTAGCTGCGATGATATTCGGGCTAAAATGCAGCGTCCGGAGACGATCACCTCTAAACTGAAATAACGTTTGATCTACTTGAAGTCTCACTTGTTCCGTCCGCCTATGTTGTAGCTGACACTTTTTCCTACAGATATCATTTATTCGTGATCGATTTCCTCGCATACCGTCCTGACATTTGCGACATATGTATCTGAGATGATATTCGGGCTCAAATGCAGTTCCTTCAGGCGATCACCTCTAAACTGGAATAACTTTTGATCTACTCAAAATCTCACTTGTTCCGTCCGCCTTTCTTGTAGCTGACACTTTTTCCTACAATTCTCATCTATTCATGATCGATTTTTTCGCACGCTGTCCTGACAATTGCGACATATGTATCTGAGATGACATTCGGGCTAAAATGCAGTTCCTCCAGGCGATCACCTCTAAACTGGAATAACTTTTGATCTACTCAATATCTCACTTGTTCCGTCCGCCTATCTTGTAGCTGACACTTATTCCTACGATTCTCATTCATTCATGATCGATTTTTTCGCACGCTGTCCTGACATTTGCGACATATGTATCTGAGATGACATTCGGGCTAAAATGCAGTTCCTCCAGGCGATCACCTCTAAACTGGAATAACTTTTGATCTACTCGAAGTCTCACTTGTTCCGTCCGCCTATCTTGTAGCTGACACTTTTTCCTACAATTCTCATTCATTCATGATCGATTTTTTCGCACGCTGTCCTGACACTTGCGACATATGTATCTGAAATGACATTCGGGCTAAAATGCAGCCCCTCTAGGCGATCACCTTTAAACTGGAATAACTTTTGATCTACTCAAAATCTCACTTGTTCTGTCCGCCTATCTTGTAGCTGACACTTTTTCCTACAATTCTCATTTATTCATAATCGATTTCCTCGCACGCTGTCCTGACATTTGCGACATATGTATCTGAGATGATATTCGGGCTAAAATGCAGCCCCACCAGGCGATCACCTCTAAACTGGAATAACTTTTGATCTACTCAAAATCTCACTTGTTCTGTCCGCCTATCTTGTAGCTGACACTTTTTCCTACAATTCTCATTTATTCATAATCGATTTCCTCGCACGCTGTCCTGACATTTGCGACATATGTATCTGAGATGATATTCGGGCTAAAATGCAGCCCCTTTAGGCGATCACCTCTAAACTGGAATAACTTCTGATCTACTCAAAATCTCACTTGTTATGTCCGCCTATCTAGTAGCTGACACTTTTTCCGACAATTCTCATTCATTCATGATCGATTTTTTCGCACGCTGTCCCGACATTTGCGACATATGTACCTGAGATGATATTCGGGCTCAAATGCAGTTCCTTCAGGCGATCACCTCTAAACTGGAATAACTTTTGATCTACTCAAAATCTCACTTGTTCTGTCCGCCTATCTTGTAGCTGACACTTTTTCCTACAGATATCATTTATTCAAGATCGATTTCCTCGCATACCGTCCTGACATTTGCGACATATGTATCTGAGATGATATTCGGGCTAAAATTCAGCGTCTGGAGACGATAACCTCTAAACTGGAATAACTTTTGATCTACTCAAAATCTCACTTGTTCTGTCCGCCTATCTAGTAGCTGACACTTTTTCCTACAATTCTTATTCATACATGATCGATTTCCTCGCAAACCGTCCTGACATTTGTGACATATGTATCTGAGATGATATTCGGGCTAAAATGCAGCCCCCCTAGGCGATCACCTCTAAACTGGAATAACTTCTGATCTACTCAAAATCTCACTTGTTATGTCCGCCTATCTAGTAGCTGACACTTTTTCCTACAATTCTCATTTCTTCATGATCGTTTTTTTTGCACGCTGTCCTGACCTTTGCGACATATGTATCTGAGATGATATTCGGGCTAAAATGCAGTTCGTCCAGGCGATCACCTCTAAACTGGAATAACTTTCGATCTACTCAAAATCTCACTTGTTCTGTCCGCCTATCTTGTAGCTGACACTTTTTCCTACAATTCTCATTCATTTATGATCGATTTTTTTGCACGCTGTCCTGACATTTGCGACATATGTATCTGAGATGATATTCGGGCTAAAATGCAGTTCCTCCAGGCGATCACCTCTGACTGGAATAACTTTCGATCTACTCAAAATCTCACTTGTTATGTCCGCCTATCTAGTAGCTGACACTTTTTTCTACAATTCTCATTCATTTATGATCGATTTTTTCGCACGCTGTCCTGACATTTGTGACATATGTATCTGAGATGATATTCGGGCTAAAATGCAGCCTCCCTAGGCGATCACCTCTAAACTGGAATAACTTTTGATCTACTCAAAATCTCACTTGTTATGTCCGCCTATCTAGTAGCTGACACTTTTTCCTACAATTCTCATTCATTTATGATCGATTCTTTTCCACGCTGTCCTGACATCTGCGACATATGTATCTGAGATGATATTCGGGCTAAAATGCAGTTCCTCCAGGCGATCACCTCTAAACTGGAAAAACTTTCGATCTACTCAAAATCTCACTTGTTCCGTCCGCCTATCTAGTAGCTGACACTTTTTCCTACAATTCTCATTCATTTATGATCGATTTGTTCGCAAACCGTCATGAATTTGCGACCAATGTATTTGAGATGATCTTCGGGCTAAAATGCAGCCCCTCCAGGCGATCACCTCTAAACTGGAATAACTTTTGATCTACTCAGAATCTCACTCGTTCTGTCCGCCTATCTTGTAGCTTACACTTTTTCCTACAATTCTCATTCATTCATGATCGATTTCCTCGCAAACCGTCCTGACATTTGTGACATATGGATCTGAGATGATATTCGGGCTAAAATGCAGCCCCCTTCAGGTGATCACCTCTAAACTGGAATAACTTCTGATCTACTCAATATCGCACTTGTTCCGTCTGCCTATTTTGTAGCTGACACTTTTTCCTACAGATATCATTTATTCATGATCGATTTTTTTTGCACGCTGTCCTGACCTTTGCGACATATGTATCTGAGATGATCTTCGGGCTAAAATGCAGCCCCTCCAGGTGATCTCTTCTAAACTGGAATAACTTCTGATCTACTCAAACTCTCACTTGTTCTGTCCGCCTATCTTGTAGCTGACACTTTTTCCTACAATTCTCATTCATTCATGATCGATTTTTTCGCACGCTGTCCTGACATTTGCGACATATGTATCTGTGATGATATTCGGGCTCAAATGCAGTTCCTCCAGGCGATCACCTTTAAACTGGAATAACTTTTGATCTACTCAATATCTCACTTGTTCCGTCCGCCTATGTTGTAGCTGACACTTTTTCCTACAGATATCATTTATTCTTGATCGATTTCCTCGCATACCGTCCTGACATTTGCAACATATGTATCTGAGATGATATTCGGGCTAAAATGCAGCGTCTGGAGACGATCACCTCTAAACTGGAATAACTTTTGATCTACTCAAAATCTTACTTGTTCCGTCCGCCTATCTTGTAGCTGACACTTTTTCCGACAATTCTCATTCATTCATAATCGATTTTTTCGCACGCTGTCCTGACATTTGCGACATATGTATCTGAGATGATATTCGGGCTAAAATGCAGCGTCTGGAGACGATCACCTCTAAACTGGAATAACTTTTGATCTACTCAAAATCTTACTTGTTCGGTCCGCCTATCTTGTAGCTGACACTTTTTCCTACAATTCTCATTCATTCATGATCGATTTCCTCGCATACCGTCCTGAATTTGCGACCAATGTAGCTGAGATGATATTCGGGCTAAAATGCAGCCCCCCTAGGCGATCACCTCTAAACTGGAATAACTTTTGATCTACTCGAAATCTGACTTGTTCTGTCCGCCTATCTTGTAGCTGACACTTTTTCCTACAGATATCATTTATTCATGATCGATTTCCTCGCATACCGTCCTGACATTTGCGACATATGTATCTGAGATTATATTCGGGCTAAAATGCAGCCTCTCTAGGCGATCACCTCTAAACTGGAATAACTTTTGATCTACTCAAAATCTTACTTGTTCGGTCCGCCTATCTTGTAGCTGACACTTTTTCCTACAATTCTCATTCATTCATGATCGATTTCCTCGCATACCGTCCTGACATTTGCAACATATGTATCTGAGATGATATTCGGGCTAAAATGCAGCGTCTGGAGACGATCACCTCTAAACTGGAATAACTTTTGATCTACTCAAAATCTTACTTGTTCGGTCCGCCTATCTTGTAGCTGACACTTTTTCCTACAATTCTCATTCATTCATGATCGATTTCCTCGCATACCGTCCTGAATTTGCGACCAATGTAGCTGAGATGATATTCGGGCTAAAATGCAGCGTCCGGAGACGATCACCTCTAAACTGGAATAACTTTTGATCTACTCAAAATCTCACTTGTTCTGTCCGCCTATCTTGTAGCTGACACTTTTTCCTACAATTCTCATTCATTCATGATCGATTTTTTCGCACGCTGTCCTGACATTTGCGACATATGTATCTGAGATGACATTCGGGCTAAAATGCAGTTCCTCCAGGCGAGCACCTATACTGGAATAACTTTTGATCTACTCAATATCTCACTTGTTCCGTCCGCCTATCTTGTAGCTGACACTTATTCCTACGATTCTCATTCATTCATGATCGATTTTTTCGCACGCTGTCCTGACATTTGCGTTATATGTATCTGAAATGACATTCGGGCTAAAATGCAGCCCCTCCAGGCGATCACCTCTAAACTGGAATAACTTTTGATCTACTCAAAATCTCACTTGTTCTGTCCGCCTATCTTGTAGCTGACACTTTTTCCTACAATTCTCATTTATTCATAATCGATTTTTTCGCACGCTGTCCTAACCTTTGCGACATACGTATCTGAGATGATATTCGGGCTAAAATGCAGCCTCCCTAGGCGATCACCTCTAAACTGGAATAACTTTCGATCTACTCAAAATCTCACTTGTTCTGTCCGTCTATCTTGTAGCTGACACTTTTTCGAACAATTCTTATTCATTCACGATCGATTTTTTCGCACGCTGTCCTGACATTTGTGACATATGTATCTGAGATGACATTCGGGCTAAAATGCAGCCCCTCCAGGCGATCACCTCTAAACTGGAATAACTTTTGATCTACTCAAAATCTCACTTGTTCTGTCCGCCTATCTTGTAGCTGACACTTTTTCCTACAATTCTCATCTATTCATGATCGATTTTTTCGCACGCTGTCCTGACGTGTGCGACATATGTACCTGAGATGATATTCGGGCTCAAATGCAGTTCCTTCAGGCGATCACCTCTAAACTGGAATAACTTTTGATCTACTCAAAATCTCACTTGTTCTGTCCGCCTATCTTGTAGCTGACACTTTTTCCTACAGATATCATTTATTCAAGATCGATTTCCTCGCATACCGTCCTGACATTTGCGACATATGTATCTGAGATGATATTCGGGCTAAAATTCAGCGTCTGGAGACGATAACCTCTAAACTGGAATAACTTTTGATCTACTCAAAATCTCACTTGTTCTGTCCGCCTATCTTGTAGCTGACACTTTTTCCTACAGATATCATTTATTCATGATCGATTTTTTCGCACGCTGTCCTGACATTTGCGACATATGTATCTGAAATGACATTCGGGCTAAAATGCAGCGTCCGGAGACGATCACCTCTAAACTGGAATGACTTTTGATCTACTCAAAATCTCACTTGTTCCGTCCGCCTATCTTGTAGCTGACACTTTTTCCTACAGATATCATTTATTCATGATCGATTTTTCCGCACGCTGTCCTGACATTTGCGACATATGTATCTGAGATTATATTCGGGCTAAAATGCAGCCCCCCTAGGCGATCACCTCTAAACTGGAATAACTTTTGATCTACTCGAAATCTGACTTGTTCTGTCCGCCTATCTTGTAGCTGACACTTTTTCCTACAGATATCATTTATTCATGATCGATTTCCTCGCATACCGTCCTGACATTTGCGACATATGTATCTGAGATTATATTCGGGCTAAAATGCAGCCTCTCTAGGCGATCACCTCTAAACTGGAATAACTTTTGATCTACTCAAAATCTCACTTGTTCTGTCCGCCTATCTTGTAGCTGACACTTTTTCCTACAATTCTCATTTATTCATGATCGATTTCCTCGCATACCGTCCTGAATTTGCGACCAATGTAGCTGAGATGATATTCGGGCTAAAATGCAGCGTCCGGAGACGATCACCTCTAAACTGGAATAACTTTTGATCTACTCGAAGTCTCACTTGTTCCGTCCGCCTATCTTGTAGCTGACACTTTTTTTTACAGATATCATTTATTTGTGATCGATTTCCTCGCATACCGTCCTGACATTTGCGACATATGTATCTGAGATGATATTCGGGCTAAAATGCAGCGTCTGGAGACGATCGCCTCTAAACTGGAATAACTTTTGATCTACTCAAAATCGTACTTGTTCCGTCCGCCTATCTCGTAGCTGACACTTTTTCCTACAATTCTCATTCATTCATGATCGATTTTTTCGCACGCTGTCCTGACATTTGCGACATATGTATCTGAGATGATATTCGGGCTCAAATGCAGTTCCTCCAGGCGATCAACTCTAAACTGGAATAACTTTTGATCTACTCAAAATCTCACTTGTTCCGTCCGCCTTTCTTGTAGCTGACACTTTTTCCTACAATTCTCATCTATTCATGATCGATTTTTCGCACGCTGTCCTGACATTTGCGACATATGTATCTGAGATGACATTCGGGCTAAAATGCAGTTCCTCCAGGCAATCACCTCTAAACTGGAATAACTTTTGATCTACTCGAAGTCTCACTTGTTCCGTCCACCTATCTTGTAGCTGACACTTTTTCCTACAGATATCATTTATTTGTGATCGATTTCCTCGCATACCGTCCTGACATTTGCGACATATGTATCTGAGATGATATTCGGGCTAAAATGCAGCGTCTGGAGACGATCACCTCTAAACTGGAATAACTTTTGATCTACTCAATATCTCACTTGTTCCGTCCGCCTATCTTGTAGCTGACACTTATTCCTACGATTCTCATTCATTCATGATCGATTTTTTCGCACGCTGTCCTGACATTTGCGACATATGTATCTGAGATGACATTCGGGCTAAAATGCAGTTCCTCCAGGCGATCACCTCTAAACTGGAATAACTTTTGATCTACTTGAAGTCTCACTTGTTCCGTCCGCCTATGTTGTAGCTGACACTTTTTCCTACAGATATCATTTATTCGTGATCGATTTCCTCGCATACCGTCCTGACATTTGCGACATATGTATCTGAGATGATATTCGCGCTAAAATGCAGCGTCTGGAGACGATCACCTCTAAACTGGAATAACTTTTGATCTACTCAAAATCTTACTTGTTCCGTCCGCCTATCTTGTAGCTGACACTTTTTCCGACAATTCTTATTCATTCATGATCGATTTTTTCACACACTGTCCTGACATTTGCGACATATGTATCTGAGATGATATTCGGGCTAAAATGCAGCGTCTGGAGACGATCACCTCTAAACTGGAATAACTTTTGATCTACTCAAAATCTTACTTGTTCCGTCCGCCTATCTTGTAGCTGACACTTTTTCCTACAATTCTCATTCATTCATGATCGATTTCCTCGCATACCGTCCTGAATTTGCGACCAATGTAGCTGAGATGATATTCGGGCTAAAATGCAGCGTCCGGAGACGATTACTCTGAACTGGGATAACTTTTGATCTACTCAAAATCTCACTTGTTCTGTCCGCCTATCTTGTAGCTGACACTTTTTCCTACAATTCTCATTCATTCATGATCGATTTTTTCGCACGCTGTCCTGATATTTGCGACATATGTATCTGAGATGATATTCGGGCTCAAATGCAGTTCCTCCAGGCGATCACCTCTAAACTGGAATAACTTTTGATCTACTCAAAATCTCACTTGTTCCGTCCGCCTTTCTTGTAGCTGACACTTTTTCCTACAATTCTCATCTATTCATGATCGATTTTTTCGCACGCTGTCCTGACATTTGCGACATATGTATCTGAGATGACATTCGGGCTAAAATGCAGTTCCTCCAGGCGATCACCTCTAAACTGGAATAACTTTTGATCTACTCGAAATCTGACTTGTTCTGTCCGCCTATCTTGTAGCTGACACTTTTTCCTACAGATATCATTTATTCATGATCGATTTCCTCGCATACCGTCCTGACATTTGCGACATATGTATCTGAGATTATATTCGGGCTAAAATGCAGCCTCTCTAGGCGATCACCTCTAAACTGGAATAACTTTTGATCTACTCAAAATCTCACTTGTTCCGTCCACCTATGTTGTAGCTGACACTTTTTCCTACAGATATTATTTATTCGTGATCGATTTCCTCGCATACCGTCCTGACATTTGCGACATATGTATCTGAGATGATATTCGGGCTAAAATGCAGCGTCTGGAGACGATCACCTCTAAACTGGAATAACTTTTGATCTACTCAAAATCTTACTTGTTCGGTCCGCCTATCTTGTAGCTGACACTTTTTCCTACAATTCTCATTCATTCATGATCGATTTCCTCGCATACCGTCCTGAATTTGCGACCAATGTAGCTGAGATGATATTCGGGCTAAAATGCAGCGTCCGGAGACGATCACCTCTAAACTGGAATAACTTTTGATCTACTCAAAATCTCACTTGTTCTGTCCGCCTATCTTGTAGCTGACACTTTTTCCTACAATTCTCATTTATTCATAATCGATTTTTTCGCACGCTGTCCTAACCTTTGCGACATACGTATCTGAGATGATATTCGGGCTAAAATGCAGCCTCCCTAGGCGATCACCTCTAAACTGGAATAACTTTCGATCTACTCAAAATCTCACTTGTTCTGTCCCTCTATCTTGTAGCTGACACTTTTTCGAACAATTCTTATTCATTCACGATCGATTTTTTCGCACGCTGTCCTGACATTTGTGACATATGTATCTGAGATGATATTCGGGCTAAAATGCAGCCCCCCTAGGCGATCACCTCTAAACTGGAATAACTTCTGATCTACTCAAAATCTCACTTGTTATGTCCGCCTATCTAGTAGCTGACACTTTTTCCTACAATTCTCATTTCTTCATGATCGATTTTTTTGTAAACCGTCCTGAATTTGCGACCAATGTAGCTGAGATGATATTCGGGCTAAAATGCAGCCCCTCTAGGCGATCACCTTTAAACTGGAATATTTTTTGATCTACTCAAAATCTCACTTGTTCCGTCCGCCTATCTAGTAGCTGACACTTTTTCCTACAATTCTCATTCATTTATGATCGATTCTTTTCCACGCTGTCCTGACATCTGCGACATATGTATCTGAGATGATATTCGGGCTAAAATGCAGTTCCTCCAGGCGATCACCTCTAAACTGGAAAAACTTTCGATCTACTCAAAATCTCACTTGTTCCGTCCGCCTATCTTGTAGCTTACACTTTTTCCTACAATTCTCATTCATTCATGATCGATTTCCTCGCAAACCGTCCTGACATTTGTGACATATGGATCTGAGATGATATTCGGGCTAAAATGCAGCCCCCTTCAGGTGATCACCTCTAAACTGGAATAACTTCTGATCTACTCAATATCGCACTTGTTCCGTCTGCCTATTTTGTAGCTGACACTTTTTCCTACAGATATCATTTATTCATGATCGATTTTTTTTGCACGCTGTCCTGACCTTTGCGACATATGTATCTGAGATGATCTTCGGGCTAAAATGCAGCCCCTCCAGGTGATCACCTCTAAACTGGAATAACTTCTGATCTACTCAAAATCTCACTTGTTCCGTCTGCCTATTTTGTAGCTGACACTTTTTCCTACAGATATCATTTATTCATGATCGATTTTTTTTGCACGCTGTCCTGACATTTGTGACATATGTATCTGAGATGATATTCGGGCTAAAATGCAGCCTCCCTAGGCGATCACCTCTAAACTGGAATAACTTCTGATCTACTCAAAATCTCACTTGTTCTGTCCGCCTATCTTGTAGCTGACACTTTTTCCTACAATTTTCATTCATTCATGATCGATTTTTTCGCAAACCGTCCTGACATTTGCGACATAGGTATCCGAAATGACATTCGGGCTAAAATGCAGCCCCTCTAGGCGATCACCTTTAAACTGGAATAACTTTTGATCTACTCAAAATCTCACTTGTTCTGTCCGCCTATCTTGTAGCTGACACTTTTTCCTACAATTCTCATTTATTCATGATCGATTTTTTCGCACGCTGTCCTGATATTTGTGACATATGTATCTGAGATGATATTCGGGCTAAAATGCAGTTCCTCCAGGCGATCACCTCTAAACTGGAATAACTTTCGATCTACTCAATATCTCACTTGTTCCGTCCGCCTATTTTGTAGCTGACACTTTTTCCTACAATTCTCATTTATTCATGATCGATTTCCTCGCAAACCGTCCTGAATTTGCGACCAATGTATTTGAGATGATCTTCGGGCTAAAATGCAGCCCCTCCAGGCGATCACCTCTAAACTGGAATAACTTTTGATCTACTCAAAATCTTACTTGTTCTGTCCGCCTATCTTGTAGCTGACACTTTTTCCTACAATTCTCATTCATTCATGATCGATTTCCTCGCATACCGTCCTGACATTTGCGACATATGTATCTGAGATGATACTCGGGCTAAAATGCAGCGTCTGGAGACGATCACCTCTAAACTGGAATAACTTCTGATCTACTGAATATCGCACTTGTTCCGTCCGCCTATCTTGTAGCTGACACTTTTTCCTACAATTCTTATTCATTCATGATCGATTTCCTCGCAAACCGTCCTGACATTTGTGACATATGTATCTGAGATGATATTCGGGCTAAAATGCAGCCCCTCTAGGCGATCACCTCTAAACTGGAATAACTCTTGATCTACTCAAAATCTCACTTGTTCTGTCCGCCTATCTTTTAGCTGACACTTTTTCCTACAATTCTCATTTATTCATGATCGATTTTTTTGCACGCTGTCCTGACCTTTGCGACATATGTATCTGAGATGATATTCGGGCTAAAATGCAGCCCCTCTAGGCGATCACCTCTAAACTGGAATAACTCTTGATCTACTCAAAACCTCACTTGTTCTGTCCGCCTATCTTGTAGCTGACACTTTTTCCTACAATTCTCATTCATTCATGATCGATTTTTTCGCACGCTGTCCTGACATTTGTGACATATGTATCTGAGATGATATTCGGGCTAAAATGCAGCCCCCCTAGGCGATCACCTCTAAACTGGAATAACTTCTGATCTACTCAAAATCTCACTTGTTCCGTCCGCCTATCTTGTAGCTGACACTTTTTCCTACAATTCTCATTCATTCATGATCGATTTTTTCGCACGCTGTCCTGACACTTGCGACATATGTATCTGAAATGACATTCGGGCTAAAATGCAGCCCCTCTAGGCGATCACCTCTAAACTGGAATAACTTTTGATCTACTCAAAATCTCACTTGTTCTGTCCGCCTATCTTGTAGCTGACACTTTTTCCTACAATTCTCATTCATTCATGATCGATTTCCTCGCAAACCGTCCTGACATTTGCGACATATGTATCTGAGATGATATTTGGGCTAAAATGCAGCCCCTCCAGGCGATCACCTCTAAACTGGAATAACTTTTGATCTACTCAAAATCTCACTTGTTCCGTCCGCCTATCTTGTAGCTGACACTTTTTCCTACAATTCTCATTCATTCATGATCGATTTTTTCGCACGCTGTCCTGACATTTGCGACATATGTATCTGAAATGACATTCGGGCTAAAATGCAGCGTCTGGAGACGATCACCTCTAAACTGGAATAACTTCTGATCTACTCAATATCGCACTTGTTCCGTCCGCCTATCTTGTAGCTGACACTTTTTCCTACAATTCTCATTCATTCATGATCGATTTTTTCGCACGCTGTCCTGACATTTGCGACATATGTATCTGAAATGACATTCGGGCTAAAATGCAGCCCCTCTAGGCGATCACCTCTAAACTGGAATAACTTTTGATCTACTCAAAATCTCACTTGTTCCGTCCGCCTATCTTGTAGCTGACACTTTTTCCTACAATTCTCATTCATTCATGATCGATTTTTTCGCACGCTGTCCTGACATTTGCGACATATGTATCTGAAATGACATTCGGGCTAAAATGCAGCGTCTGGAGACGATCACCTCTAAACTGGAATAACTTTTGATCTACTCAAAATCTCACTTGTTCCGTCCGCCTATCTTGTAGCTGACACTTTTTCCTACAATTCTCATTCATTCATGATCGATTTTTTCGCACGCTGTCCTGACATTTGCGACATATGTATCTGAAATGACATTCGGGCTAAAATGCAGCCCCTCTAGGCGATCACCTTTAAACTGGAATAACTTTTGATCTACTCAAAATCTCACTTGTTCTGTCCGCCTATCTTGTAGCTGACACTTTTTCCTACAATTCTCATTCATTCATGATCGATTTTTTCGCACGCTGTCCTGACATTTGCGACATATGTATCTGAAATGACATTCGGGCTAAAATGCAGCGTCTGGAGACGATCACCTCTAAACTGGAATAACTTTTGATCTACTCAAAATCTCACTTGTTCCGTCCGCCTATCTTGTAGCTGACACTTTTTCCTACAATTCTCATTCATTCATGATCGATTTTTTCGCACGCTGTCCTGACATTTGCGACATATGTATCTGAAATGACATTCGGGCTAAAATGCAGTTCCTCCAGGCGATCACCTCTAAACTGGAATAACTTTTGATCTACTCAAAATCTCACTTGTTCCGTCCGCCTATCTTGTAGCTGACACTTTTTCCTACAATTCTCATTTATTCATGATCGATTTCCTCGCAAACCGTCCTGACATTTGCGACATATGTATCTGAGATGATATTCGGGCTAAAATGCAGCCCCTCTAGGCGATCACCTCTAAACTGGAATAACTTTTGATCTACTCAAAATCTCACTTGTTCCGTCCGCCTATCTTGTAGCTGACACTTTTTCCTACAATTCTCATTCATTCATGATCGATTTCCTCGCAAACCGTCCTGACATTTGTGACATATGTATCTGAGATGATATTCGGGCTAAAATGCAGTTCCTCCAGGCGATCACCTCTAAACTGGAATAACTTTTGATCTACTCAAAATCTCACTTGTTCCGTCCGCCTATCTTGTAGCTGACACTTTTTCCTACAATTCTCATTTATTCATGATCGATTTCCTCGCAAACCGTCCTGACATTTGCGACATATGTATCTGAGATGATATTCGGGCTCAAATGCAGTTCCTTCAGGCGATCACCTCTAAACTGGAATAACTTTTGATCTACTCAAAATCTCACTTGTTCCGTCCGCCTATCTTGTAGCTGACACTTTTTCCTACAATTCTCATTCATTCATGATCGATTTTTTCGCACGCTGTCCTGACATTTGCGACATATGTATCTGAAATGACATTCGGGCTAAAATGCAGCGTCTGGAGACGATCACCTCTAAACTGGAATAACTTTTGATCTACTCAAAATCTCACTTGTTCTGTCCGCCTATCTTGTAGCTGACACTTTTTCCTACAGATATCATTTATTCATGATCGATTTCCTCGCAAACCGTCCTGACATTTGTGACATATGTATCTGAGATGATATTCGGGCTAAAATGCAGCGTCTGGAGACGATCACCTCAAAACTGGAATAACTTTTGATCTACTCAAAATCTCACTTGTTCCGTCCGCCTATCTTGTAGCTGACACTTTTTCCTACAATTCTCATTCATTTATGATCGATTTTTTCGCACGCTGTCCTGACATTTGCGACATATGTATCTGAGATGATATTCGGGCTAAAATGCAGCCTCCCTAGGCGATCACCTCTAAACTGGAATAACTTTCGATCTACTCAAAATCTCACTTGTTCTGTCCGCCTATCTTGTAGCTGACACTTTTTCCTACAGATATCATTTATTCATGATCGATTTCCTCGCAAACCGTCCTGACATTTGTGACATATGTATCTGAGATGATATTCGGGCTAAAATGCAGCCCCTCTAGGCGATCACCTCTAAACTGGAATAACTTTTGATCTACTCAAAATCTCACTTGTTCTGTCCGCCTATCTTGTAGCTGACACTTTTTCCTACAATTCTCATTTATTCATGATCGATTTCCTCGCATACCGTCCTGAATTTGCGACATATGTATCTGAGATGATATTCGGGCTAAAATGCAGCCCCTCTTGGCGATCACCTCTAAACTGGAATAACTTTTGATCTACTCAAAATCTCACTTGTTCTGTCCGCCTATCTTGTAGCTGACACTTTTTCCTACAGATATCATTTATTCATGATCGATTTCCTCGCATACCGTCCTGACATTTGTGACATATGTATCTGAGATGATATTCGGGCTAAAATGCAGCCCCTCTAGGCGATCACCTCTAAACTGGAATAACTTTTGATCTACTCAAAATCTTACTTGTTCCGTCCGCCTATCTTGTAGCTGACACTTTTTCCTACAATTCTCATTCATTCATGATCGATTTTTTCGCACGCTGTCCTGACATTTGCGACATATGTATCTGAAATGACATTCGGGCTAAAATGCAGCGTCTGGAGACGATCACCTCTAAACTGGAATAACTTCTGATCTACTCAATATCGCACTTGTTCTGTCCGCCTATCTTGTAGCTGACACTTTTTCCTACAGATATCATTTATTCATGATCGATTTCCTCGCATACCGTCCTGACATTTGTGACATATGTATCTGAGATGATATTCGGGCTAAAATGCAGCCCCTGTAGGCGATCACCTCTAAACTGGAATAACTTTTGATCTACTCAATATCTCACTTGTTCCGTCCGCCTATCTTGTAGCTGACACTTTTTCCTACAATTCTCATTCATTCATGATCGATTTTTTCGCACGCTGTCCTGACATTTGTGACATATGTATCTGAGATGATATTCGGGCTAAAATGCAGCCCCTGTAGGTGATCACCTCTAAACTGGAATAACTTTTGATCTACTCAAAATCTCACTTGTTCCGTCCGCCTATCTTGTAGCTGACACTTTTTCCTACAGATATCATTTATTCGTGATCGATTTCCTCGCATACCGTCCTGACATTCGTGACATATGTATCTGAGATGATATTCGGGCTAAAATGCAGCCCCTGTAGGCGATCACCTCTAAACTGGAATAACTTTTGATCTACTCAAAATCTCACTTGTTCTGTCCGCCTATCTTGTAGCTGACACTTTTTCCTACAGATATCATTTATTCGTGATCGATTTCCTCGCATACCGTCCTGACATTCGTGACATATGTATCTGAGATGATATTCGGGCTAAAATGCAGACCCTCTAATGATCACCTCTAAACTGGAATAACTTTTGATCTACTCAAAATCTTACTTGTTCCGTCCGCCTATCTTGTAGCTGACACTTTTTCCTACAATTCTCATTCATTCATGATCGATTTTTTCGCACGCTGTCCTGACATTTGCGACATATGTATCTGAAATGACATTCGGGCTAAAATGCAGCCCCTCTAGGCGATCACCTCTAAACTGGAATAACTTTTGATCTACTCAAAATCTTACTTGTTCCGTCCGCCTATCTTGTAGCTGACACTTTTTCCTACAATTCTCATTCATTCATGATCGATTTTTTCGCACGCTGTCCTGACATTTGCGACATATGTATCTGAAATGACATTCGGGCTAAAATGCAGCCCCTCTAGGCGATCACCTTTAAACTGGAATAACTTTTGATCTACTCAAAATCTCACTTGTTCTGTCCGCCTATCTTGTAGCTGACACTTTTTCCTACAATTCTCATTCATTCATGATCGATTTTTTCGCACGCTGTCCTGACACTTGCGACATATGTATCTGAAATGACATTCGGGCTAAAATGCAGCCCCTCTAGGCGATCACCTCTAAACTGGAATAACTTTTGATCTACTCAAAATCTCACTTGTTCTGTCCGCCTATCTTGTAGCTGACACTTTTTCCTACAGATATCATTTATTCGTGATCGATTTCCTCGCATACCGTCCTGACATTTGTGACATATGTATCTGAGATGATATTCGGGCTAAAATGCAGCCCCACCAGGCGATCACCTTTAAACTGGAATAACTTTTGATCTACTCAAAATCTCACTTGTTCTGTCCGCTCATCTTGTAGCTGACACTTTTTCCTACAGATATCATTTATTCGGGATCGATTTTCTCGCATACCGTCCTGACATTTGTGACATATGTATCTGAGATGATATTCGGGCTAAAATGCAGCGTCTGGAGACGATCACCTCTAAACTGGAATAACTTTTGATCTACTCAAAATCTCACTTGTTCCGTCCGCCTATCTTGTAGCTGACACTTTTTCCTACAATTCTCATTCATTCATGATCGATTTTTCCTTACGCTGTCCTGACGTTTGCGACATATGTATCTTAAAATACATTCGGGCTAAAATGCAGTTCCTCCAGGCGATCACCTCTAAACTGGAA
Organism: Microplitis manilae; assembly: GCA_030273425.1. Classification (NCBI taxonomy): domain Eukaryota; kingdom Metazoa; phylum Arthropoda; class Insecta; order Hymenoptera; family Braconidae; genus Microplitis; species Microplitis manilae. The sequence goes on from CP092724.1 coordinate 4,851,469, forward strand.
TAACTTTTGATCTACTCAATATCTCACTTGTTCTGTCCGCCTATCTTGTAGCTGACACTTTTTCCTACAGATATCATTTATTCGGGATCGATTTTCTCGCATACCGTCCTGACATTTGTGACATATGTATCTGAAATGACATTCGGGCTAAAATGCAGCCCCTCTAGGCGATCACCTTTAAACTGGAATAACTTTTGATCTACTCAAAATCTCACTTGTTCTGTCCGCTCATCTTGTAGCTGACACTTTTTCCTACAATTCTCATTTATTCATGATCGATTTCCTCTCATACCGTCCGGACATTTGTGACATATGTATCTGACATGATATTCGGGCTCAAATGCAGTTTCTTCAGGCGATCACCTCTAAACTGGAATAACTTTTAATCTACTCGAAATCTCACTTGTTCCGTCCGCCTATCTTGTAGCTGACACTTTTTCCTACAATTCTCATTTATTCATGATCGATTTCCTCGCATACCGTCCTGATATTTGTGAAATATGTATCTGAGATGATATTCGGGCTAAAATGCAGTTATTCCAGGCGATCACCTCTAAACTGGAATAACTTGTGATCTACTCAAAATCTCACTTGTTCCGTCCGCCTATCTTGTAGCTGACACTTTTTCCTACAATTCTCATTCATTCATGATCGATTTTTTCGCACGCTGTCCTGACATTTGCGACATATGTATCTGAAATGACATTCGGGCTAAAATGCAGTTCCTTCAGGTGATCACCTCTAAACTGGAATAACTTTTGATCTACTCAATATCTCACTTGTTCCGTCCGCCTATCTTGTAGCTGACACTTTTTCCTACAATTCTCATTCATTCATGATCGATTTTTTCGCACGCTGTCCTGACATTTGCGACATATGTATCTGAAATTACATTCGGGCTCAAATGCAGCCCCTCTAGGCGATCACCTCTAAACTGGAATAACTTTTGATCTACTCAATATCTCACTTGTTCCGTCCGCCTATCTTGTAGCTGACACTTTTTCCTACAATTCTCATTCATTCATGATCGATTTTTTCGCACGCTGTCCTGACATTTGCGACATATGTATCTGAAATGACATTCGGGCTAAAATGCAGTTCCTCCAGGCGATCACCTCTAAACTGGAATAACTTTTGATCTACTCAAAATCTCACTTGTTCCGTCCGCCTATCTTGTAGCTGACACTTTTTCCTACAATTCTCATTCATTCATGATCGATTTTTTCGCACGCTGTCCTGACATTTGCGACATATGTATCTGAAATGACATTCGGGCTAAAATGCAGTTCCTCCAGGCGATCACCTCTAAACTGGAATAACTTTTGATCTACTCAAAATCTCACTTGTTCCGTCCGCCTATCTTGTAGCTGACACTTTTTCCTACAATTCTCATTCATTCATGATCGATTTTTTCGCACGCTGTCCTGACATTTGCGACATATGTATCTGAAATGACATTCGGGCTAAAATGCAGCCCCTCTAGGCGATCACCTCTAAACTGGAATAACTTTTGATCTACTCAAAATCTCACTTGTTCCGTCCGCCTATCTTGTAGCTGACACTTTTTCCTACAATTCTCATTCATTCATGATCGATTTTTTCGCACGCTGTCCTGACATTTGCGACATATGTATCTGAAATGACATTCGGGCTAAAATGCAGCGTCTGGAGACGATCACCTCTAAACTGGAATAACTTTTGATCTACTCAAAATCTCACTTGTTCCGTCCGCCTATCTTGTAGCTGACACTTTTTCCTACAGATATCATTTATTCGTGATCGATTTCCTCTCATACCGTCCGGACATTTGCGACATATGTATCTGAAATAACATTCGGGCTAAAACGCAGTTCCTCCAGGCGATTACCTCTAAACTGGAATAACTTTTGATCTACTCAATATCTTACTTGTTCCGTCCGCCTATCTTGTAGCTGACACTTTTTCCTACAATTCTCATTCATTCATGATCGATTTTTTCGCACGCTGTCCTGACATTTGCGACATATGTATCTGAGATGATATTCGGGCTCAAATGCAGTTCCTTCAGGCGATCACCTCTAAACTGGAATAACTTTTGATCTACTCAAAATCTCACTTGTTCTGTCCGCTCATCTTGTAGCTGACACTTTTTCCTACAGATATCATTTATTCGTGATCGATTTTCTCGCATACCGTCCTGACATTTGTGACATATGTATCTGAGATGATATTCGGGCTAAAATGCAGCCCCTCTAGGCGATCACCTCTAAACTGGAATAACTTTTGATCTACTCAAAATCTCACTTGTTCTGTCCGCCTATCTTGTAGCTGACACTTTTTCCTACAATTCTCATTTCTTCATGATCGATTTTTTCGCAAACCGTCCTGAATTTGCGACCAATGTATTTGAGATGATCTTCGGGCTAAAATGCAGCCCCTCCAGGCGATCACCTCTAAACTGGAATAACTTTTGATCTACTCAAAATCTTACTTGTTCTGTTCGCCTATCTTGTAGCTGACACTTTTTCCTACAGATATCATTCATTCGTGATCGATTTCCTCGCATACCGTCCTGACATTTGCGACATATGTATCGGAGATGATATTCGGACTAAAATGCAGCGTCTGGAGACGATCACCTCTAAAATGGAATAACTTTCGATCTACTCAATATCTCACTTGTTCTGTCCGCCTATCTTGTAGCTGACACTTTTTCCTACAATTCTTATTCATTCATGATCGATTTCCTCGCAAACCGTCCTGACATTTGTGACATATGTATCTGAGATGATATTCGGGCTAAAATGCAGCCCCTCTAGGCGATCACCTCTAAACTGGAATAACTTTTGATCTACTCAAAATCTCACTTGTTCTGTCCGCCTATCTTGTAGCTGACACTTTTTCCTACAATTCTCATTTATTCATGATCGATTTTTTCGCACGCTGTCCTGACATTTGCGACATATGTATCTGAGATGATATTCGGGCTAAAATGCAGCCCCTCTAGGCGATCACCTCTAAACTGGAATAACTTTTGATCTACTCAAAATCTCACTTGTTCTGTCCGCCTATCTTGTAGCTGACACTTTTTCCTACAATTCTCATTCATTCATGATCGATTTTTTCGCACGCTGTCCTGACATTTGTGACATATGTATCTGAGATGATATTCGGGCTAAAATGCAGCCTCCCTAGGCGATCACCTCTAAACTGGAATAACTTCTGATCTACTCAATATCGCACTTGTTCCGTCCGCCTATCTTGTAGCTGACACTTTTTCCTACAATTCTCATTCATTCATGATCGATTTTTTCGCACGCTGTCCTGACATTTGCGACATATGTATCTGAAATGACATTCGGGATAAAATGCAGCCCCTTCAGGCGATCACCTCTAAACTGGAATAACGTTTGATCTACTCAAAATCTCACTTGTTCTGTCCACCTATCTTGTAGCTGACACTTTCTCCTACAGATATCATTTATTCGTGATCGATTTCCTCTCATACCGTCCGGACATTTGTGACATACGTATCTGAGATGATATTCGGGCTCAAATGCAGTTCCTTCAGGCGATCACCTCTAAACTGGAATAACTTTTAATCTACTCAAAATCTCACTTGTTCCGTCCGCCTATCTAGCAGCTAACACTTTTTCCTACAATTCTCATTTATTCATGATCGATTTCCTCTCATACCGTCCGGACATTTGTGACATACGTATCTGAGATGATATTCTGGCTAAAATGCAGCCCCTCCAGGCGATCACCTCTAAACTGGAATAACTTTTGATCTACTCAATATCTCACTTGTTCCGTCCGCCTATCTTGTAGCTGACACTTTTTCCTACAATTCTCATTCATTCATAATCGATTTTTTCGCACGCTGTCCTGACATTTGCGACATATGTATCTGAAATGACATTCGGGCTAAAATGCAGCGTCTGGAGACGATCACCTCTAAACTGGAATAACTTTTGATCTACTCAATATCTCACTTGTTCCGTCCGCCTATCTTGTAGCTGACACTTTTTCCTACAATTCTCATTCATTCATGATCGATTTTTTCGCACGCTGTCCTGACATTTGCGACATATGTATCTGTAATGACATTCGGGCTAAAATGCAGCCCCTCCAGGCGATCACCTCTAAACTGGAATAACTTTTGATCTACTCAATATCTCACTTGTTCCGTCCGCCTATCTTGTAGCTGACACTTTTTCCTACAATTCTCATTCATTCATAATCGATTTTTTCGCACGCTGTCCTGACATTTGCGACATATGTATCTGAGATGATACTCGGGCTAATATGCAGCGTCTGGAGACGATCACCTCTAAACAGGAATAACTTCTGATCTACTCAATATCGCACTTGTTCTGTCCTCCTATCTTGTAGCTGACACTGCTTTCTACAGATATCATTTATTCGTGATCGATTTTCTCGCATACCGTCCTGACATTTGTGACATATGTATCTGAGATGATATTCGGGCTAAAATGCAGCCCCACCAGGCGATCACCTTTAAACTGGAATAACTTTTGATCTACTCAAAATCTCACTTGTTCTGTCCGCCTATCTTGTAGCTGACACTTTTTCCTACAATTCTCATTCATTTATGATCGATTTTTTCGCACGCTGTCCTGACATTTGTGACATATGTATCTGAGATGATATTCGGGCTAAAATGCAGCCTCCCTAGGCGATCACCTCTAAACTGGAATAACTTTCGATCTACTCAAAATCTTACTTGTTCCGTCCGCCTATCTTGTAGCAGACACTTTTTCCTACAGATATCATTTATTCATGATCGATTTCCTCACATACCGTCCTGACATTTGCGACATACGTATCTGAGATGATATTCGGGCTAAAATGCAGCCCCCTAGAGCGATCACCTCTAAACTGGAATAACTTTTGATCTACTCAAAATCTCACTTGTTCTGTCCGCCTATCTTGTAGCTGACACTTTTTTCTACAATTCTCATTCATTCATGATCGATTTTTTCGCACGCTGTCCTGACATTTGCGACATATGTATCTGAGATGATATTCGGGCTCAAATGCAGTTCCTTCAGGCGATCACCTCTAAACTGGAATAACTTTTGATCTACTCAAAATCTTACTTGTTCTGTCCGCCTATCTTGTAGCTGACACTTTTTCCTACAGATATCATTTATTCATGATCGATTTCCTCGCATACCGTCCTGACATTTGCGACATACGTATCTGAGATGATATTCGGGCTAAAATGCAGCCCCCTAGGGCGATCACCTCTAAACTGGAATAACTTTTGATCTACTCAAAATCTCACTTGTTCTGTCCACCTATCTTGTAGCTGACACTTTTTCCTACAGATATTATTTATTCGTGATCGATTTTCTCGCATACCGTCCTGACATTTGCGACATATGTATCTGAGATGATACTCGGGCTAATATGCAGCGTCTGGAGACGATCACCTCTAAACAGGAATAACTTCTGATCTACTCAATATCGTACTTGTTCTGTCCTCCTATCTTGTAGCTGACACTTCTTTCTACAGATATCATTTATTCGTGATCGATTTCCTCGCATACCGTCCTGACATTTGCGACATACGTATCTGAGATGATATTCGGGCTCAAATGCAGTTCCTTCAGGCGATCACCTCTAAACTGGAATAACTTTTAATCTACTCAAAATCTCACTTGTTCCGTCCGCCTATCTAGCAGCTAACACTTTTTCCTACAATTCTCATTTATTCATGATCGATTTCCTCTCATACCGTCCGGACATTTGTGACATATGTATCTGAGATGATATTCGGGCTAAAATGCAGCCCCTCTTGGCGATCACCTCTAAACTGGAATAACTTCTGATCTACTCAAAATCTCACTTGTTCCGTCCGCCTATCTTGTAGCTGACACTTTTTCCTACAATTCTCATTTATTCATGATCGATTTCCTTGCATACCGTCCTGACATTTGCGACATATGTATCTGAGATGATATTCTGGCTAAAATGCAGCCCCTCCAGGCGATCACCTCTAAACTGGAATAACTTTTGATCTACACAATATCGCACTTGTTCCGTCCGCCTATCTTGTAGCTGACACTTTTTTCTACAATTCTCATTCATTCATAATCGATTTTTTCGCACGCTGTCCTGACATTTGCGACATATGTATCTGAAATGACATTCGGGCTAAAATGCAGCGTCTGGAGACGATCACCTCTAAACTGGAATAACTTCTGATCTACTCAATATCGCACTTGTTCCGTCCGCCTATCTTGTAGCTGACACTTTTTCCTACAATTCTCATTCATTCATGATCGATTTTTTCGCACGCTGTCCTGACATTTGCGACATATGTATCTGAAATGACATTCGGGCTAAAATGCAGCCCCTGTAGGCGATCACCTCTAAACTGGAATAACTTTTGATCTACTCAACATCTCACTTGTTCCGTCCGCCTATCTTGTAGCTAACACGTTTTCCTACAATTCTCATTCATTCTAATCGATTTTTTCGCACGCTGTCCTGACGTTTGCGACATATGTATCTGAAATGACATTCAGGCTAAAATGCAGCGTCTGGAGGCGATCACCTCTAAAATGGAATAACTTTTGATCTACTCAAAATCTCACTTGTCATGTCCGCCTATCTTGTAGCTGACACTTTTTCCTACAATTCTCATTCATTCATGATCGATTTTTTCGCACGCTGTCCTGACATTTGCGACATATGTATCTGAAATGACATTCGGGCTAAAATGCAGCCCCTTCAGGCGATCACCTCTAAACTGGAATAACTTTTGATCTACTCAAAATCTCACTTGTTCTGTCCGCCTATCTTGTAGCTGACACTTTTTCCTACAGATATCATTTATTCATGATCGATTTCCTCGCATACCGTCCTGACATTTGCGACATACGTATCTGAGATGACATTCGGGCTAAAATGCAGCCCCTCCAGGCGATCACCTCTAAACTGGAATAACTTTTGATCTACACAATATCGCACTTGTTCCGTCCGCCTATCTTGTAGCTGACACTTTTTCCTACAATTCTCATTCATTCATGATCGATTTTTTCGCACGCTGTCCTGACATTTGCGACATATGTATCTGAAATGACATTCGGGCTAAAATGCAGCGTCTGGAGACGATCACCTCTAAACTGGAATAACTTTTGATCTACTCAATATCGCACTTGTTCCGTCCGCCTATCTTGTAGCTGACACTTTTTCCTACAATTCTCGTTCATTCATGATCGATTTTTTCGCATACCGTCCTGACATTTGTGACATACGTATTTGAGATGATACTCGGGCTAAAATGCAGTTCCTCCAGGCGATCACCTCTAAACTGGAATAACTTTTGATCTACTCAAAATGTCACTTGTTTTGTCCGCCTATCTTGTAGCTGACACTTTTTCCTACAATTCTCATTTATTCATGATCGATTTCCCCGCATACCGTCCTGACATTTGTGACATATGTATCTGAGTTGATATTCGGGCTCAAATGCAGCCCCTCTGATGATCACCTCTAAACTGGAATAACTTTTGATCTACACAATATCGCACTTGTTCTGTCCGCCTATCTTGTAGCTGACACTTTTTCCTACAATTCTCATTCATTCATGATCGATTTTTTCGCACGCTGTCCTGACATTTGCGACATATGTATCTGAAATGACATTCGGGCTAAAATGCAGCGTCTGGAGACGATCACCTCTAAACTGGAATAACTTTTGATCTACTCAATATCTCACTTGTTCCGTCCGCCTATCTTGTAGCTGACACTTTTTCCTACAATTCTCATTCATTCATGATCGATTTTTTCGCACGCTGTCCTGACATTTGCGACATATGTATCTGAAATGACATTCGGGCTAAAATGCAGCCCCTTCAGGCGATCCCCTCTAAACTGGAATAACTTTTGATCTACTGAAAATCTCACTTGTTCTGTCCGCCTATCTTGTGTCTGACACTTTCTCCTACAGATATCATTTATTCGTGATCGATTTCCTCGCATACCGTCCTGACATTTGCGACATACGTATCTGAGATGATATTCGGGCTAAAATGCAGTTCCTTCAGGCGATCACCTCTAAACTGGAATAACTTTTAATCTACTCAAAATCTCACTTGTTCCGTCCGCCTATCTAGCAGCTAACACTTCTTCCTACAATTCTCATTTATTCATGATCGATTTCCTCGCATACCGTCCTGACATTTGTGACATATGTATCTGAGATGATATTCGGGCTAAAATGCAGCCCCTCTAGGCGATCACCTCTAAACTGGAAAAACTTTCGATCTACTCAAAATCTCACTTGTTATGTCCGCCTATCTAGTAGCTGACACTTTTTCCTACAATTCTCATTTCTTCATGATCGATTTTTTCGCAAACCGTCCTGAATTTGCGACCAATGTAGCTGAGATGATATTCGGGCTAAAATGCAGCCCCTCTAGGCGATCACCTCTAAACTGGAATAACTCTTGATCTACTCAAAATCTCACTTGTTCTGTCCGCCTATCTTGTAGCTGACACTTTTTCCTACAATTCTCATTCATTTATGATCGATTTTTTTGCACGCTGTCCTGACATTTGCGACATATGTATCTGAGATGATATTCGGGCTAAAATGCAGCCCCTCTAGGCGATCACCTCTAAACTGGAATAACTTTCGATCTACTCAAAATCTCACTTGTTATGTCCGCCTATCTTGTAGCTGACACTTTTTCCTACAATTCTCATTCATTCATGATCGATTTTTTCGCAAACCGTCCTGACATTTGCGACATAGGTATCTGAGTTGATATTCGGGCTCAAATGCAGCCCCTCTAGGCGATCACCTCTAAACTGGAATAACTCTTGATCTACTCAAAATCTCACTTGTTCTGTCCGCCTATCTTGTAGCTGACACTTTTTCCTACAATTCTCATTCATTTATGATCGATTTTTTCGCACGCTGTCCTGACATTTGCGACATATGTATCTGAGATGATATTCGGGCTAAAATGCAGTTTCTCCAGGCGATCACCTCTAAACTGGAATAACTTTCGATCTACTCAAAATCTCACTTGTTATGTCCGCCTATCTAGTGGCTGACACTTTTTCCTACAATTCTCATTCATTTATGATCGATTTTTTCGCACGCTGTCCTGACATTTGTGACATATGTATCTGAGATGATATTCGGGCTAAAATGCAGCCTCCCTAGGCGATCACCTCCGAACTGGAATAACTTTTGATCTACTCAAAATCTTACTTGTTCTGTCCGCCTATTTTGCAGCTAACACTTTTTCCTACAATTCTCATTTCTTCATGATCGATTTTTTCGCAAACCGTCCTGAATTTGCGACCAATGTATTTGAGATGATCTTCGGGCTAAAATGCAGCCCCTCTAGTCGATCGCCTCTAAACTGGAATAACTTTTGATCTACTCAAAATCTCACTTGTTCCGTCCGCCTATCTAGTAGCTGACACTTTTTCCTACAATTCTCATTTCTTCATGATCGATTTCCTCGCAAACCGTCCTGACATTTGTGACATATGTATCTGAGATGATATTCGTGCTAAAATGCAGCCCCTCTAGGCGATAACCTCTAAACTGGAATAACTTTTGATCTACTCAAAATCTCAGTTGTTCCGTCCGCCTATCTAGCAGCTAATACTTTTTCCTTCAATTCTCATTTATTCATGATCGATTTCCTCGCATACCGTCCTGACATTTGTGACATATGTATCTGAGATGATATTCGGGCTAAAATGCAGCCCCTCTTGGCGATCACCTCTAAACTGGAATAACTTCTGATCTACTCAAAATCTCACTTGTTCTGTCCGCCTATCTTGTAGCTGACACTTTTTCCTACAGATATCATTTATTCGTGATCGATTTCCTCGCATACCGTCCTGACATTTGCGACATATGTATCTGAGATGATATTCTGGCTAAAATGCAGCGTCTGGAGACGATTACCTCTAAACTGGAATAACTTCTGATCTACTCAAAATCTCACTTGTTATGTCCGCCTATCTTGTAGCTGACACTTTTTCCTACAATTCTCATTTATTCATGATCGATTTCCTCGCATACCGTCCTGACATTTGCGACATATGTATCTGAGATGATATTCTGGCTAAAATGCAGCGTCTGGAGACGATTACCTCTAAACTGGAATAACTTCTGATCTACTCAAAATCTCACTTGTTATGTCCGCCTATCTTGTAGCTGACACTTTTTCCTACAATTCTCATTTATTCATGATCGATTTCCTCGCATACCGTCCTGACATTTGCGACATATGTATCTGAGATGATATTCTGGCTAAAATGCAGCGTCTGGAGACGATTACCTCTAAACTGGAATAACTTCTGATCTACTCAAAATCTCACTTGTTCTGTCCGCCTATCTTGTAGCTGACACTTTTTCCTACAGATATCATTTATTCGTGATCGATTTCCTCGCATACCGTCCTGACATTTGCGACATATGTATCTGAGATGATATTCTGGCTAAAATGCAGCGTCTGGAGACGATTACCTCTAAACTGGAATAACTTTTGATCTACTCAAAATCTCACTTGTTCTGTCCGCCTATCTTGTAGCTGACACTTTTTCCTACAATTCTCATCTATTCATGATCGATTTTTTCGCACGCTGTCCTGACATTTGCGACATATGTATCTAAGATGACATTTGGGCTAAAATGCAGTTCCTCCAGGCGATCACCTCTCAACTGGAATAACTTTTGATCTACTCGAAGTCTCACTTGTTCCGTCCGCCTATCTTGTAGCTGACACTTTTTCCTACAGATATCATTTATTTGTGATCGATTTCCTTGCATACCGTCCTGACATTTGCGACATATGTATCTGAGATGATATTCGGGCTAAAATGCAGCGTCTGGAGACGATCACCTCTAAACTGGAATAACTTTTGATCTACTCAATATCTCACTTGTTCCGTCCGCCTATCTTGTAGCTGACACTTATTCCTACGATTCTCATTCATTCATGATCGATTTCCTCGCATACCGTCCTGAATCTGCGACCAATGTAGCTGAGATGATATTCCGGCTAAAATGCAGCGTCCGGAGACGATCACCTCTAAACTGGAATAACTTTTGATCTACTCAAAATCTCACTTGTTCTGTCCGCCTATCTTGTAGCTGACAGTTTTTCCTACAATTCTCATTCATTCATGATCGATTTTTTCGCACGCTGTCCTGACATTTGCGACATATGTATCTGAGATGATATTCGGGCTCAAATGCAGTTCCTCCAGGCGATCACCTCTAAACTGGAATAACTATTGATCTACTCAAAATCTCACTTGTTCCGTCCGCCTTTCTTGTAGCTGACACTTTTTCCTACAATTCTCATCTATTCATGATCGATTTTTTCGCACGCTGTCCTGACATTTGCGACATATGTATCTGAGATGATATTCGGGCTCAACTGCAATTCCTCCAGGCGATCACCTCTAAACTGGAATAACTTTTGATCTACACGATATCGCACTTGTTCCGTCCGCCTATCTTGTAGCTGACACTTTTTCCTACAATTCTCATTCATTCATGATCGATTTATTCGCACGCTGTCCTGACATTTGCGACATATGTATCTGAGATGATATTCGGGCTAAAATGCAGCCCCCCTAGGTGATCACCTCTAAACTGGAATAACTTTTGATCTACTCAAAATCTCACTTGTTCCGTCCGCCTATCTAGTAGCTGACACTTTTTCCTACAATTCTCATTTCTTCATGATCGATTTTTTTGTAAACCGTCCTGAATTTGCGACCAATGTAGCTGAGATGATATTCGGGCTAAAATACAGCCCCTTTAGGCGATCACCTCTAAACTGGAATAACTTTTGATCTACTCAAAATCTCACTTGTTCTGTCCGCCTATCTTGTAGCTGACACTTTCTCCTACAGATATCATTTATTCGTGATCGATTTCCTCGCATACCGTCCTGACATTTGCGACATACGTATCTGAGATGATATTCGGGCTCAAATGCAGTTCCTTCAGGCGATCACCTCTAAACTGGAATAACTTTTGATCTACTCAATATCTTACTTGTTCCGTCCGCCTATCTTGTAGCTGACACTTTTTCCTACAATTCTCATTCATTCATGATCGATTTTTTCGCACGCTGTCCTGACATTTGCGACATATGTATCTGAAATGACATTCGGGCTAAAATGCAGTTCCTCCAGGTGATTACCTCTAAACTGGAATAACTTTTGATCTACTCAATATCTTACTTGTTCCGTCCGCCTATCTTGTAGCTGACACTTTTTCCTACAATTCTCATTCATTCATGATCGATTTTTTCGCACGCTGTCCTGACATTTGCGACATATGTATCTGAAATGACATTCGGGCTAAAATGCAGCCCCTCCAGGCGATCACCTCTAAACTGGAATAACTTTTGATCTACACAATATCGCACTTGTTCCGTCCGCCTATCTTGTAGCTGACACTTTTTCCTACAATTCTCATTCATTCATGATCGATTTTTTCGCACGCTGTCCTGACATTTGCGACATATGTATCTGAAATGACATTCGGGCTAAAATGCAGTTCCTCCAGGTGATTACCTCTAAACTGGAATAACTTTTGATCTACTCAAAATCTCACTTGTTCTGTCCGCCTATCTTGTAGCTGACACTTTTTCCAACAGATATCATTTATTCGTGATCGATTTCCTCGCATACCGTCCTGACATTTGCGACATATGTATCTGAGATGATATTCGGGCTAAAATGCAGCCCCTCTTGGCGATCACCTCTAAACTGGAATAACTTCTGATCTACTCAAAATCTCACTTGTTCTGTCCGCCTATCTAGCAGCTAACACTTCTTCCTACAGATATCATTTATTCGTGATCGATTTCCTCGCATACCGTCCTGACATTTGCGACATATGTATCTGAGATGATACTCGGGCTAATATGCAGCGTCTGGAGACGATCACCTCTAAACTGGAATAACTTCTGATCTACTCAATATCGCACTTGTTCCGTCCGCCTATCTTGTAGCTGACACTTTTTCCTACAATTCTCATTCATTCATGATCGATTTTTCCTTACGCTGTCCTGACGTTTGCGACATATGTATCTTAAAATACATTCGGGCTAAAATGCAGTTCCTCCAGGCGATTACCTCTAAACTGGAATAACTTTTGATCTACTCAATATCTTACTTGTTCCGTCCGCCTATCTTGTAGCTGACACTTTTTTCTACAATTCACATTCATTCATGATCGATTTTTTCGCACGCTGTCCTGACATTTGCGACATATGTATCTGAAATGACATTCGGGCTCAAATGCAGTTCCTTCAGGTGATCACCTCTAAACTGGAATAACTTCTGATCTACTCAATATCGCACTTGTTCCGTCCGCCTATCTTGTAGCTGACACTTTTTCCTACAATTCTTATTCATTCATGATCGATTTCCTCGCAAACCGTCCTGACATTTGTGACATATGTATCTGAGATGATATTCGGGCTAAAATGCAGCCCCTCTAGGCGATCACCTCTAAACTGGAATAACTCTTGATCTACTCAAAATCTCACTTGTTCTGTCCGCCTATCTTTTAGCTGACACTTTTTCCTACAATTCTCATTTATTCATGATCGATTTTTTTTGCACGCTGTCCTGACCTTTGCGACATATGTATCTGAGATGATCTTCGGGCTAAAATGCAGCCCCTCCAGGTGATCACCTCTAAACTGGAATAACTTCTGATCTACTCAAAATCTCACTTGTTCTGTCCGCCTATCTTGTAGCTGACACTTTTTCCTACAGATATCATTTATTCGTGATCGATTTCCTTGTATACCGTCCTAGCATTTGCGACATATGTATCTGAGATGATATTCGGGCTAAAATTCAGCGTCTGGAGACGATCACCTCTAAACTGGAATAACTTTTGATCTACTCAAAATCTCACTTGTTCCGTTTGCCTATCTTGTAGCTGACACTTTTTCTTACAGATATCATTTATTCAAGATCGATTTTTCTTGCACGCTGTCCTGACATTTGCGACATATGTATCTGAGATGATCTTCGGGCTAAAATGCAGCCCCTCCAGGCGATCTTCTCTAAACTGGAATAACTTTTGATCTACTCAAAATCTCACTTGTTCCGTCTGCCTATCTTGTAGCTGACACTTTTTCCTACAATTCTTATTCATTCATGATCGATTTCCTCGCAAACCGTCCTGACATTTGTGACATATGTATCTAAAATAACATTCGGGCTAAAATTCAGTTCCTCCAGGCGATTACCTCTAAACTGGAATAACTTTTGATCTACTCAATATCTTACTTGTTCCGTCCGCCTATCTTGTAGCTGACACTTTTTCCTACAATTCTCATTCATTTATGATCGATTTTTTTGCACGCTGTCCTGACATTTGCGACATATGTATCTGAGATGATATTCGGGCTCAAATGCAGTTCCTTCAGGCGATCACCTCTAAACTGGAATAACTTTCGATCTACTCAATATCTCACTTGTTCCGTCCGCCTATCTTGTAGCTGACACTTTTTCCTACAATTCTCATTTATTCATAATCGATTTTTTCGCACGCTGTCCTAACCTTTGCGACATACGTATCTGAGATGATATTCGGGCTAAAATGCAGCCCCTCCAGGCGATCACCTCTAAACTGGAATAACTTTTGATCTACTCAAAATCTCACTTGTTCTGTCCGCCTATCTTGTAGCTGACACTTTTTCCTACAATTCTCATTTATTCATAATCGATTTTTTCGCACGCTGTCCTAACCTTTGCGACATACGTATCTGAGATGATATTCGGGCTAAAATGCAGCCCCCCTAGGCGATCACCTCTAAACTGGAATAACTTTTGATCTACTCAAAATCTCACTTGTTTCGTCCGCCTATCTAGTAGCTGACACTTTTTCCTACAATTCTCATTTCTTCATGATCGATTTTTTTGTAAACCGTCCTGAATTTGCGACCAATGTAGCTGAGATGATATTCGGGCTAAAATACAGCCCCTTTAGGCGATCACCTTTAAACTGGAATATTTTTTGATCTACTCAAAATCTCACTTGTTCCGTCCGCCTATCTAGTAGCTGACACTTTTTCCTACAATTCTCATTTATTCACGATCGATTTTTTTGCACGCTGTCCTGACCTTTGCGACATATGTATCTGAGATGATATTCGGGCTAAAATGCAGTTACTCCAGGCGATCACCTCTAAACTGGAATAACTTTCGATCTACTCAAAATCTCACTTGTTCTGTCCGCCTATCTTGTAGCTGACACTTTTTCCTACAATTCTCATTCATTTGTGATCGATTTTTTTGCACGCTGTCCTGACATTTGCGACATATGTATCTGAGATGATATTCGGGCTAAAATGCAGTTCCTCCAGGCGATCACCTCCAAACTGGAATAACTTTCGATCTACTCAAAATCTCACTTGTTATGTCCGCCTATCTAGTAGCTGACACTTTTTCCTACAATTCTCATTTATTCACGATCGATTTTTTTGCACGCTGTCCTGACCTTTGCGACATATGTATCTGAGATGATATTCGGGCTAAATTGCAGTTCCTCCAAGCGATCACCTCTAAACTGGAATAACTTTCGATCTACTCAAAATCTCACTTGTTATGTCCGCCTATCTAGTAGCTGACACTTTTTCCTACAATTCTCATTTATTCACGATCGATTTTGTTGCACGCTGTCCTGACCTTTGCGACATATGTATCTGAGATGATATTCGGGCTAAAATGCAGCCCCCCTAGGCGATCACCTCTAAACTGGAATAACTTTTGATCTACTCAAAATCTCACTTGTTCCGTCCGCCTATCTAGTAGCTGACACTTTTTCCTACAATTCTCATTTCTTCATGATCGATTTTTTTGTAAACCGTCCTGAATTTGCGACCAATGTAGCTGAGATGATATTCGGGCTAAAATGCAGCCCCTTTAGGCGATCACCTCTAAACTGGAATAACTTTTGATCTACTCAAAATCTCACTTGTTCCGTCCGCCTTTCTTGTAGCTGACACTTTTTCCTACAATTCTCATCTATTCATGATCGATTTTTTCGCACGCTGTCCTGACATTTGCGACATATGTATCTGAGATGATATTCGGGCTCAAATGCAGTTCCTCCAGGCGATCACCTCTAAACTGGAATAACTTTTGATCTACTCAATATCTCACTTGTTCTGTCCGCCTATCTTGTAGCTGACACTTTTTCCTACAATTCTCATTTATTCATAATCGATTTTTTCGCACGCTGTCCTAACCTTTGCGACATACGTATCTGAGATGATATTCGGGCTAAAATGCAGCCCCTCCAGGCGATCACCTCTAAACTGGAATAACTTTTGATCTACTCAAAATCTCACTTGTTCTGTCCGCCTATCTTGTAGCTGACACTTTTTCCTACAATTCTCATTTATTCATAATCGATTTTTTCGCACGCTGTCCTAACCTTTGCGACATACGTATCTGAGATGATATTCGGGCTAAAATATAGCCCCCCAGGGCGATCACCTCTAAACTGGAATAACTTTTGATCTACTCAAAATCTCACTTGTTATGTCCGCCTATCTAGTAGCTGACACTTTTTCCTACAATTCTTATTCATTCATGATCGATTTCCTCGCAAACCGTCCTGACATTTGTGACATATGTATCTGAGATGATATTCGGGCTAAAATGCAGCGTCTGGAGACGATCACCTCTAAACTGGAATAACTTTTGATCTACTCAAAATCTCACTTGTTCCGTCCGCCTATCTAGTAGCTGACACTTTTTCCTACAATTCTCATTTCTTCATGATCGATTTTTTTGTAAACCGTCCTGAATTTGCGACCAATGTAGCTGAGATGATATTCGGGCTAAAATGCAGCCCCTTTAGGCGATCACCTTTAAACTGGAATATTTTTTGATCTACTCAAAATCTCACTTGTTATGTCCGCCTATCTTGTAGCTGACACTTTTTCCTACGATTCTCATTCATTTATGATCGATTTTTTTGCACGCTGTCCTGACATTTGCGACATATGTATCTGAGATGATATTCGGGCTAAAATGCAGTTCCTCCAGGCGATCACCTCCAAACTGGAATAACTTTCGATCTACTCAAAATCTCACTTGTTATGTCCGCCTATCTAGTAGCTGACACTTTTTCCTACAATTCTGATTTATTCACGATCGATTTTTTTGCACGCTGTCCTGACCTTTGCGACATATGTATCTGAGATGATATTCGGGCTAAAATGCAGTTCCTCTAGGCGATCACCTCCAAACTGGAATAACTTTTGATCTACTCAAAATCTCACTTGTTCCGTCCGCCTATCTAGTAGCTGACACTTTTTCCTACAATTCTCATTTCTTCATGATCGATTTTTTTGTAAACCGTCCTGAAATTGCGACCAATGTAGCTGAGATGATATTCGGGCTAAAATGCAGCCCCTTTAGGCGATCACCTTTAAACTGGAATATTTTTTGATCTACTCAAAATCTCACTTCTTCCGTCCGCCTATCTAGTAGCTGACACTTTTTCCTACAATTCTCATTTATTCACGATCGATTTTTTTGCACGCTGTCCTGACCTTTGCGACATATGTATCTGAGATGATATTCGGGCTAAAATGCAGTTCCTCCAGGCGATCACCTCTAAACTGGAATAACTTTCGATCTACTCAAAATCTCACTTGTTCTGTCCGCCTATCTTGTAGCTGACACTTTTTCCTACAATTCTCATTCATTTATGATCGATTTTTTTGCACGCTGTCCTGACATTTGCGACATATGTATTTGAGATGATATTCGGGCTAAAATGCAGTTCCTCCAGGCGATCACCTCCAAACTGGAATAACTTTCGATCTACTCAAAATCTCACTTGTTCCGTCCGCCTATCTAGTAGCTGACACTTTTTCCTACAATTCTCATTCATTTATGATCGATTTGTTCGCAAACCGTCATGAATTTGCGACCAATGTATTTGAGATGATCTTCGGGCTAAAATGCAGCCCCTCCAGGCGATCACCTCTAAACTGGAATAACTTTTGATCTACTCAGAATCTCACTCGTTCTGTCCGCCTATCTTGTAGCTGACACTTTATCCTACAATTCTCATTCATTTATGATCGATTTTTTCGCACGCTGTCCTGACATTTGCGACATATGTATCTGAGATGATATTCGGGCTCAAATGCAGTTCCTTCAGGCGATCACCTCTAAACTGGAATAACTTTTGATCTACTCAAAATCTCACTTGTTCTGTCCGCCTTTCTTGTAGCTGACACTTTTTCCTACAATTCTCATCTATTCATGATCGATTTTTTCGCACGCTGTCCTGACATTTGCGACATATGTATCTGAGATGATATTCGGGCTCAAATGCAGTTCCTCCAGGCGATCACCTCTAAACTGGAATAACTTTTGATCTACTCAAAATCTCACTTGTTCCGTCCGCCTATCTTGTAGCTGACACTTTTTCCTACAATTCTCATTTATTCATAATCGATTTTTTCGCACGCTGTCCTAACCTTTGCGACATACGTATCTGAGATGATATTCGGGCTAAAATGCAGCCCCCCAGGGCGATCACCTCTAAACTGGAATAACTTTTGATCTACTCAAAATCTCACTTGTTCCGTCCGCCGATCTCGTAGCTGACACTTTTTCCTACAATTCTCATTTATTCATAATCGATTTTTTCGCACGCTGTCCTAACCTTTGCGACATACGTATCTGAGATGATATTCGGGCTAAAATGCAGCCCCCCAGGGCGATCACCTCTAAACTGGAATAACTTTTGATCTACTCAAAATCTCACTTGTTCTGTCCGCCTATCTTGTAGCTAACACTTTTTCCTACAATTCTCATTTATTCATAATCGATTTTTTCGCACGCTGTCCTAACCTTCGCGACATACGTATCTGAGATGATATTCGGGCTAAAATATAGCCCCCCAGGGCGATCACCTCTAAACTGGAATAACTTTTGATCTACTCAAAATCTCACTTGTTATGTCCGCCTATCTAGTAGCTGACACTTTTTCCTACAATTCTTATTCATTCATAATCGATTTCCTCGCAAACCGTCCTGACATTTGTGACATATGTATCTGAGATGATATTCGGGCTAAAATGCAGCGTCTGGAGACGATCACCTCTAAACTGGAATAACTTTTGATCTACTCAAAATCTCACTTGTTCCGTCCGCCTATCTAGTAGCTGACACTTTTTCCTACAATTCTCATTTATTCATAATCGATTCTATCGCACGCTGTCCATGACATTTGCGACATATGTATCTGAGATGATATTCGGGCTAAAATGCAGCCCCTCCAGGCGATCACCTCTAAACTGGAATAACTTTTGATCTACTCAAAATCTCACTTGTTCTGTCCGCCTATCTTGTAGCTGACACTTTTTCCTACAATTCTCATTTATTCATAATCGATTTTTTCGCACGCTGTCCTAACCTTTGCGACATACGTATCTGAGATGATATTCGGGCTAAAATGCAGCCCCCCAGGGCGATCACCTCTAAACTGGAATAACTTTTGATCTACTCAAAATCTCACTTGTTATGTCCGCCTATCTAGTAGCTGACACTTTTTCCTACAATTCTTATTCATTCATGATCGATTTCCTCGCAAACCGTCCTGACATTTGTGACATATGTATCTGAGATGATATTCGGGCTAAAATGCAGCGTCTGGAGACGATCACCTCTAAACTGGAATAACTTTTGATCTACTCAAAATCTCACTTGTTCCGTCCGCCTATCTAGTAGCTGACACTTTTTCCTACAATTCTCATTTCTTCATGATCGATTTTTTTGTAAACCGTCCTGAATTTGCGACCAATGTAGCTGAGATGATATTCGGGCTAAAATGCAGCCCCTTTAGGCGATCACCTTTAAACTGGAATATTTTTTGATCTACTCAAAATCTCACTTGTTCCGTCCGCCTATCTAGTAGCTGACACTTTTTCCTACAATTCTCATTTATTCACGATCGATTTTTTTGCACGCTGTCCTGACCTTTGCGACATATGTATCTGAGATGATATTCGGGCTAAAATGCAGTTCCTCCAGGCGATCACCTCCAAACTGGAATAACTTTCGATCTACTCAAAATCTCACTTGTTCCGTCCGCCTATCTAGTAGCTGACACTTTTTCCTACAATTCTCATTCATTTATGATCGATTTGTTCGCAAACCGTCATGAATTTGCGACCAATGTATTTGAGATGATCTTCGGGCTAAAATGCAGCCCCTCCAGGCGATCACCTCTAAACTGGAATAACTTTTGATCTACTCAGAATCTCACTCGTTCTGTCCGCCTATCTTGTAGCTGACACTTTATCCTACAATTCTCATTCATTTATGATCGATTTTTTCGCACGCTGTCCTGACATTTGCGACATATGTATCTGAGATGATATTCGGGCTCAAATGCAGTTCCTTCAGGCGATCACCTCTAAACTGGAATAACTTTTGATCTACTCAAAATCTCACTTGTTCCGTCCGCCTTTCTTGTAGCTGACACTTTTTCCTACAATTCTCATCTATTCATGATCGATTTTTTCGCACGCTGTCCTGACATTTGCGACATATGTATCTGAGATGATATTCGGGCTCAAATGCAGTTCCTCCAGGCGATCACCTCTAAACTGGAATAACTTTTGATCTACTCAAAATCTCACTTGTTCCGTCCGCCTTTCTTGTAGCTGACACTTTTTCCTACAATTCTCATTTATTCATAATCGATTTTTTCGCACGCTGTCCTAACCTTTGCGACATACGTATCTGAGATGATATTCGGGCTAGAATGCAGCCCCTCCAGGCGATCACCTCTAAACTGGAATAACTTTTGATCTACTCAAAATCTCACTTGTTCTGTCCGCCTATCTTGTAGCTGACACTTTTTCCTACAATTCTCATTTATTCATAATCGATTTTTTCGCACGCTGTCCTAACCTTTGCGACATACGTATCTGAGATGATATTCGGGCTAAAATATAGCCCCCCAGGGCGATCACCTCTAAACTGGAATAACTTTTGATCTACTCAAAATCTCACTTGTTCCGTCCGCCTATCTCGTAGCTGACACTTTTTCCTACAATTCTCATTTATTCATAATCGATTTTTTCGCACGCTGTCCTAACCTTTGCGACATACGTATCTGAGATGATATTCGGGCTAAAATGCAGCCCCCCAGGGCGATCACCTCTAAACTGGAATAACTTTTGATCTACTCAAAATCTCACTTGTTCTGTCCGCCTATCTTGTAGCTAACACTTTTTCCTACAATTCTCATTTATTCATAATCGATTTTTTCGCACGCTGTCCTAACCTTCGCGACATACGTATCTGAGATGATATTCGGGCTAAAATATAGCCCCCCAGGGCGATCACCTCTAAACTGGAATAACTTTTGATCTACTCAAAATCTCACTTGTTATGTCCGCCTATCTAGTAGCTGACACTTTTTCCTACAATTCTTATTCATTCATAATCGATTTCCTCGCAAACCGTCCTGACATTTGTGACATATGTATCTGAGATGATATTCGGGCTAAAATGCAGCGTCTGGAGACGATCACCTCTAAACTGGAATAACTTTTGATCTACTCAAAATCTCACTTGTTCCGTCCGCCTATCTAGTAGCTGACACTTTTTCCTACAATTCTCATTTATTCATAATCGATATTTTCGCACGCTGTCCTAACCTTTGCGACATACGTATCTGAGATGATATTCGGGCTAAAATGCAGCCCCTCCAGGCGATCACCTCTAAACTGGAATAACTTTTGATCTACTCAAAATCTCACTTGTTCTGTCCGCCTATCTTGTAGCTGACACTTTTTCCTACAATTCTCATTTATTCATAATCGATTTTTTCGCACGCTGTCCTAACCTTTGCGACATACGTATCTGAGATGATATTCGGGCTAAAATATAGCCCCCCAGGGCGATCACCTCTAAACTGGAATAACTTTTGATCTACTCAAAATCTCACTTGTTATGTCCGCCTATCTAGTAGCTGACACTTTTTCCTACAATTCTTATTCATTCATGATCGATTTCCTCGCAAACCGTCCTGACATTTGTGACATATGTATCTGAGATGATATTCGGGCTAAAATGCAGCGTCTGGAGACGATCACCTCTAAACTGGAATAACTTTTGATCTACTCAAAATCTCACTTGTTCCGTCCGCCTATCTAGTAGCTGACACTTTTTCCTACAATTCTCATTTCTTCATGATCGATTTTTTTGTAAACCGTCCTGAATTTGCGACCAATGTAGCTGAGATGATATTCGGGCTAAAATGCAGCCCCTTTAGGCGATCACCTTTAAACTGGAATATTTTTTGATCTACTCAAAATCTCACTTGTTCCGTCCGCCTATCTAGTAGCTGACACTTTTTCCTACAATTCTCATTCATTTATGATCGATTCTTTTCCACGCTGTCCTGACCTTTGCGACATATGTATCTGAGATGATATTCGGGCTAAAATGCAGTTCCTCCAGGCGATCACCTCCAAACTGGAATAACTTTCGATCTACTCAAAATCTCACTTGTTATGTCCGCCTATCTTGTAGCTGACACTTTTTCCTACAATTCTCATTCATTTATGATCGATTTTTTCGCACGCTGTCCTGACATTTGCGACATATGTATCTGAGATGATATTCGGGCTCAAATGCAGTTCCTTCAGGCGATCACCTCTAAACTGGAATAACTTTTGATCTACTCAAAATCTCACTTGTTCCGTCCGCCTTTCTTGTAGCTGACACTTTTTCCTACAATTCTCATCTATTCATGATCGATTTTTTCGCACGCTGTCCTGACATTTGCGACATATGTATCTGAGATGATATTCGGGCTCAAATGCAGTTCCTCCAGGCGATCACCTCTAAACTGGAATAACTTTTGATCTACTCAAAATCTCACTTGTTCCGTCCGCCTATCTTGTAGCTGACACTTTTTCCTACAATTCTCATTTATTCATAATCGATTTTTTCGCACGCTGTCCTAACCTTTGCGACATACGTATCTGAGATGATATTCGGGCTAAAATGCAGCCCCTCCAGGCGATCACCTCTAAACTGGAATAACTTTTGATCTACTCAAAATCTCACTTGTTCTGTCCGCCTATCTTGTAGCTGACACTTTTTCCTACAATTCTCATTTATTCATAATCGATTTTTTCGCACGCTGTCCTAACCTTTGCGACATACGTATCTGAGATGATATTCGGGCTAAAATGCAGCCCCCCAGGGCGATCACCTCTAAACTGGAATAACTTTTGATCTACTCAAAATCTCACTTGTTCCGTCCGCCTATCTCGTAGCTGACACTTTTTCCTACAATTCTCATTTATTCATAATCGATTTTTTCGCACGCTGTCCTAACCTTTGCGACATACGTATCTGAGATGATATTCGGGCTAAAATGCAGCCCCCCAGGGCGATCACCTCTAAACTGGAATAACTTTTGATCTACTCAAAATCTCACTTGTTCTGTCCGCCTATCTTGTAGCTAACACTTTTTCCTACAATTCTGATTTATTCATAATCGATTTTTTCGCACGCTGTCCTAACCTTTGCGACATACGTATCTGAGATGATATTCGGGCTAAAATATAGCCCCCCAGGGCGATCACCTCTAAACTGGAATAACTTTTGATCTACTCAAAATCTCACTTGTTATGTCCGCCTATCTAGTAGCTGACACTTTTTCCTACAATTCTTATTCATTCATAATCGATTTCCTCGCAAACCGTCCTGACATTTGTGACATATGTATCTGAGATGATATTCGGGCTAAAATGCAGCGTCTGGAGACGATCACCTCTAAACTGGAATAACTTTTGATCTACTCAAAATCTCACTTGTTCCGTCCGCCTATCTAGTAGCTGACACTTTTTCCTACAATTCTCATTTATTCATAATCGATATTTTCGCACGCTGTCCTAACCTTTGCGACATACGTATCTGAGATGATATTCGGGCTAAAATGCAGCCCCTCCAGGCGATCACCTCTAAACTGGAATAACTTTTGATCTACTCAAAATCTCACTTGTTCTGTCCGCCTATCTTGTAGCTGACACTTTTTCCTACAATTCTCATTTATTCATAATCGATTTTTTCGCACGCTGTCCTAACCTTTGCGACATACGTATCTGAGATGATATTCGGGCTAAAATATAGCCCCCCCAGGGCGATCACCTCTAAACTGGAATAACTTTTGATCTACTCAAAATCTCACTTGTTATGTCCGCCTATCTAGTAGCTGACACTTTTTCCTACAATTCTTATTCATTCATGATCGATTTCCTCGCAAACCGTCCTGACATTTGTGACATATGTATCTGAGATGATATTCGGGCTAAAATGCAGCGTCTGGAGACGATCACCTCTAAACTGGAATAACTTTTGATCTACTCAAAATCTCACTTGTTCCGTCCGCCTATCTAGTAGCTGACACTTTTTCCTACAATTCTCATTTCTTCATGATCGATTTTTTTGTAAACCGTCCTGAATTTGCGACCAATGTAGCTGAGATGATATTCGGGCTAAAATGCAGCCCCTTTAGGCGATCACCTTTAAACTGGAATATTTTTTGATCTACTCAAAATCTCACTTGTTCCGTCCGCCTATCTAGTAGCTGACACTTTTTCCTACAATTCTCATTTATTCACGATCGATTTTTTTGCACGCTGTCCTGACCTTTGCGACATATGTATCTGAGATGATATTCGGGCTAAAATGCAGTTCCTCCAGGCGATCACCTCCAAACTGGAATAACTTTCGATCTACTCAAAATCTCACTTGTTATGTCCGCCTATCTTGTAGCTGACACTTTTTCCTACAATTCTCATTCATTTATGATCGATTTTTTCGCACGCTGTCCTGACATTTGCGACATATGTATCTGAGATGATATTCGGGCTCAAATGCAGTTCCTTCAGGCGATCACCTCTAAACTGGAATAACTTTTGATCTACTCAAAATCTCACTTGTTCCGTCCGCCTTTCTTGTAGCTGACACTTTTTCCTACAATTCTCATCTATTCATGATCGATTTTTTCGCACGCTGTCCTGACATTTGCGACATATGTATCTGAGATGATATTCGGGCTCAAATGCAGTTCCTCCAGGCGATCACCTCTAAACTGGAATAACTTTTGATCTACTCAATATCTCACTTGTTCTGTCCGCCTATCTTGTAGCTGACACTTTTTCCTACAATTCTCATTTATTCATAATCAATTTCTCGCACGCTGTCCTAACCTTTGCGACATACGTATCTGAGATGATATTCGGGCTAAAATGCAGCCCCTCCAGGCGATCACCTCTAAACTGGAATAACTTTTGATCTACTCAAAATCTCACTTGTTCTGTCCGCCTATCTTGTAGCTGACACTTTTTCCTACAATTCTCATTTATTCATAATCGATTTTTTCGCACGCTGTCCTAACCTTTGCGACATACGTATCTGAGATGATATTCGGGCTAAAATGCAGCCCCCCTAGGCGATCACCTCTAAACTGGAATAACTTTTGATCTACTCAAAATCTCACTTGTTCCGTCCGCCTATCTTGTAGCTGACACTTTTTCCTACAATTCTCATTCATTAATGATCGATTTTTTCGCACGCTGTCCTGACACTTGCGACATATGTATCTGAGATGATATTCGGGCTAAAATGCAGCCCCCCTAGGCGATTACCTCTAAACTGGAATAACTTTTGATCTACTCAAAATCTCACTTGTTCTGTCCGCCTATCTTGTAGCTGACACTTCTTTCTACAATTCTCATTCATTTATGATCGATTTTTTCGCACGCTGTCCTGACATTTGTGACATATGTATCTGAGATGATATTCGGGCTAAAATGCAGCCTCCCTAGGCGATCACCTCTAAACTGGAATAACTTTCGATCTACTCAAAATCTCACTTGTTCTGTCCGCCTATCTTGTAGCTGACACTTTTTCCTACAATTCTCATTTATTCATAATCGATTTTTTCGCACGCTGTCCTAACCTTTGCGACATACGTATCTGAGATGATATTCGGGCTAAAATGCAGCCCCCCTAGGCGATCACCTCTAAACTGGAATAACTTTTGATCTACTCAAAATCTCACTTGTTCTGTCCGCCTATCTTGTAGCTGACACTTTTTCCTACAATTCTCATTTATTCATAATCGATTTCCTCGCACGCTGTCCTAACCTTTGCGACATACGTATCTGAGATGATATTCGGGCTAAAATGCAGCCCCCCTAGGCGATCACCTCTAAACTGGAATAACTTTTGATCTACTCAAAATCTCACTTGTTATGTCCGCCTATCTAGTAGCTGACACTTTTTCCTACAATTCTCATTCATTTATGATCGATTCTTTTCCACGCTGTCCTGACATTTGTGACATATGTATCTGAGATGATATTCGGGCTAAAATGCAGCCCCCCTAGGCGATCACCTCTAAACTGGAATAACTTTTGATCTACTCAAAATCTCACTTGTTATGTCTGCCTATCTAGTAGCTGACACTTTTTCCTACAATTCTCATTCATTAATGATCGATTTTTTCGCACGCTGTCCTGATACTTGCGACTTATGTATCTGAGATGATATTCGGGCTAAAATGCAGCCCCCCTAGGCGATTACCTCTAAACTGGAATAACTTTTGATCTACTCAAAATCTCACTTGTTCTGTCCGCCTATCTTGTAGCTGACACTTCTTTCTACAATTCTCATTCATTTATGATCGATTTTTTCGCACGCTGTCCTGACATTTGTGACATATGTATCTGAGATGATATTCGGGCTAAAATGCAGCCTCCCTAGGCGATCACCTCTAAACTGGAATAACTTTCGATCTACTCAAAATCTCACTTGTTCTGTCCGCCTATCTTGTAGCTGACACTTTTTCCTACAATTCTCATTCATTTATGATCGATTTTTTCGCACGCTGTCCTGACATTTGTGACATATGTATCTGAGATGATATTCGGGCTAAAATGCAGCCTCCCTAGGCGATCACCTTTAAACTGGAATAACTTTTGATCTACACAATATCGCACTTGTTCCGTCCGCCTATCTTGTAGCTGACACTTTTTCCTACAATTCTCATTTATTCATGATCGATTTTTCGCACGCTGTCCTGACATTTGCGACATATGTATCTGAGATGATATTCGGGCTCAAATGCAGTTCCTTCAGGCGATCACCTCTAAACTGGAATAACTTTTGATCTACTCAATATCTCACTTGTTCCGTCCGCCTATCTTGTAGCTGACACTTTTTCCAACAATTCTCATCTATTCATGATCGATTTTTTCGCACACTGTCCTGACATTTGCGACATATGTATCTGAGATGATATTCGGGCTCAAATGCAGTTCCTTCAGGCGATCACCTCTAAACTGGAATAACTTTTGATCTACTCAATATCTCACTTGTTCCGTCCGCCTATCTTGTAGCTGACACTTTTTCCTACAATTCTCATTCATTCATGATCGATTTTTCGCACGCTGTCCTGACATTTGCGACATATGTATCTGAGATGATATTCGGGCTCAAATGCAGTTCCTTCAGGCGATCACCTCTAAACTGGAATAACTTTTGATCTACTCAAAATCTCACTTGTTCTGTCCGTCTATCTTGTAGCTGACACTTTTTCCAACAATTCTTATTCATTCACGATCGATTTTTTCGCACGCTGTCCTGACATTTGTGACATATGTATCTGAGATGATATTCGGGCTAAATTGCAGTTCCTCCAGGCGATCACCTCTAAACTGGAATAACTTTCGATCTACTCAAAATCTCACTTGTTATGTCCGCTTATCTTGTAGCTGACACTTTTTCCAACAATTCTTATTCATTCACGATCGATTTTTTCGCACGCTGTCCTGACATTTGTGACATATGTATCTGAGATGATATTCGGGCTAAAATGCAGTTCCTCCAGGCGATCACCTCTAAACTGAAATAACTTTCGATCTACTCAAAATCTCACTTGTTATGTCCGCTTATCTAGTAGCTGACACTTTTTCCTACAATTCTCATTCATTCATGATCGATTTTTTCGCACGCTGTCCTGACATTTGTGACATATGTATCTGAGATGATATTCGGGCTAAAATGCAGCCTCCCTAGGCGATCACCTCTAAACTGGAATAACTTTCGATCTACTCAAAATCTCACTTGTTCTGTCCGTCTATCTTGTAGCTGACACTTTTTCCAACAATTCTTATTCATTCATGATCGATTTCCTCGCAAACCGTCCTGACATTTGTGACATATGGATCTGAGATGATATTCGGGCTAAAATGCAGCCCCTCCAGGCGATCACCTCTAAACTGGAATAACTTCTGATCTACTCAAAATCTCACTTGTTCCGTCTGCCTATCTTGTAGCTGACACTTTTTCTTACAGATATCATTCATTCGTGATCGATTTCCTCGCATACCGTCCTGACATTTGCGACATATGTATCTGAGATGATATTCGGGCTAAAATGCAGCCCCTCTTGGCGATCACCTCTAAACTGGAATAACTTCTGATCTACTCAAAATCTCACTTGTTCTGTCCGCCTATCTAGCAGCTAACACTTCTTCCTACAGATATCATTTATTCGTGATCGATTTCCTCGCATACCGTCCTGACATTTGCGACATATGTATCTGAGATGATACTCGGGCTAGTATGCAGCGTCTGGAGACGATCACCTCTAAACTGGAATAACTTCTGATCTACTCAATATCGCACTTGTTCCGTCCGCCTATCTTGTAGCTGACACTTTCTCCTACAATTCTCATTCATTCATGATCGATTTCCTCGCAAACCGTCCTGACATTTGTGACATACGTATCTGAGATGACATTCGGGCTAAAATGAGGTTCCTCCAGGCGATTACCTCTAAACTGGAATAACTTTTGATCTACTCAATATCTTACTTGTTCCGTCCGCCTATCTTGTAGCTGACACTTTCTCCTATAGATATCATTTATTCATGATCGATTTCCTCTCATACCGTCCGGACATTTGTGACATATGTATCTGAAATGACATTCGGGCTAAAATGCAGTTCCTCCAGGCGATTACCTCTAAACTGGAATAACTTTTGATCTACTCAATATCTTACTTGTTCCGTCCGCTTATCTTGTAGCTGACACTTTTTCCTACAATTCTCATTTATTCATGATCGATTTCCTCTCATACCGTCCGGACATTTGTGACATATGTATCTGAGATGATATTCGGGCTAAAATGCAGCCCCTCTTGGCGATCACCTCTAAACTGGAATAACTTCTGATCTACTCAAAATCTCACTTGTTCCGTCCGCCTATCTTGTAGCTGACACTTTTTCCTACAATTCTCATTCATTCATGATCGATTTTTCCGCACGCTGTCCTGACATTTGCGACATATGTATCTGAAATGACATTCGGGCTAAAATGCAGCGTCTGGAGACGATCACCTCTAAACTGGAATAACTTCTGATCTACTCAATATCGCACTTGTTCTGTCCGCCTATCTTGTAGCTGACACTTCTTTCTACAGATATCATTTATTCGTGATCGATTTCCTCGCATACCGTCCTGACATTTGTGACATATGTATCTGAGATAATATTCGGGCTAAAATGCAGCCCCCCTTAGGCGATCACCTTTAAACTGGAATAACTTTTGATCTACACAATATCGCACTTGTTCCGTCCGCCTATCTTGTAGCTGACACTTTTTCCTACAATTCTCATTCATTTATAATCGATTTTTTCGCACGCTGTCCTGACATTTGTGACATATGTATCTGAGATGATATTCGGGCTAAAATGCAGCCTCCCTAGGTGATCACCTCTAAACTGGAATAACTTTCGATCTACTCAAAATCTCACTTGTTCTGTCCGCCTATCTTGTAGCTGACACTTTTTCCTACAGATATCATTTATTCATGATCGATTTCCTCGCATACCGTCCTGACATTTGCGACATACGTATCTGAGATGATATTCGGGCTAAAATGCAGCCCCCTAGGGCGATCACCTCTAAACTGGAAGAACTTTTGATCTACTCAAAATCTCAGTTGTTCTGTCCGCCTATCTTGTAGCTGACACTTTCTCCTACAAATATCATTTATTCGTGATCGATTTCCTCGCATACCGTCCTGACATTTGCGACATACGTATCTGAGATGATATTCGGGCTCAAATGCAGTTCCTTCAGGCGATCACCTCTAAACTGGAATAACTTTTGATCTACTCAATATCTTACTTGTTCCGTCCGCCTATCTTGTAGCTGACACTTTTTCCTACAATTCTCATTCATTCATGATCGATTTTTTCGCACGCTGTCCTGACATTTGCGACATATGTATCTGAAATGACATTCGGGCTAAAATGCAGTTCCTCCAGGTGATTACCTCTAAACTGGAATAACTTTTGATCTACTCAATATCTTACTTGTTCCGTCCGCCTATCTTGTAGCTGACACTTTTTCCTACAATTCTCATTCATTCATGATCGATTTTTTCGCACGCTGTCCTGACATTTGCGACATATGTATCTGAAATGACATTCGGGCTAAAATGCAGCCCCTCCAGGCGATCACCTCTAAACTGGAATAACTTTTGATCTACACAATATCGCACTTGTTCCGTCCGCCTATCTTGTAGCTGACACTTTTTCCTACAATTCTCATTCATTCATGATCGATTTTTTCGCACGCTGTCCTGACATTTGCGACATATGTATCTGAAATGACATTCGGGCTAAAATGCAGCCCCTCCAGGCGATCACCTCTAAACTGGAATAACTTTTGATCTACTCAAAATCTCACTTGTTCTGTCCGCCTATCTTGTAGCTGACACTTTTTCGTACAGATATCATTTATTCGTGATCGATTTCCTCGCATACCGTCCTGACATTTGCGACATATGTATCTGAGATGATATTCGGGCTAAAATGCAGCCCCTCTTGGCGATCACCTCTAAACTGGAATAACTTCTGATCTACTCAAAATCTCACTTGTTCTGTCCGCCTATCTTGTAGCTGACACTTCTTCCTACAGATATCATTTATTCGTGATCGATTTCCTCGCATACCGTCCTGACATTTGCGACATATGTATCTGAGATGATATTCGGGCTAAAATGCAGCGTCTGGAGACGATCACCTCTAAACTGGAATAACTTCTGATCTACTCAATATCGCACTTGTTCCGTCCGCCTATCTTGTAGCTGACACTTTTTCCTACAATTCTCATTCATTCATGATCGATTTTTCCTTACGCTGTCCTGACGTTTGCGACATATGTATCTGAAATGACATTCGGGCTAAAATGCAGTTCCTCCAGGCGATTACCTCTAAACTGGAATAACTTTTGATCTACTCAATATCTTACTTGTTCCGTCCGCCTATCTTGTAGCTGACACTTTTTCCTACAATTCTCATTTATTCGTGATCGATTTCCTCGCATACCGTCCTGACATTTGTGACATATGTATCTGAGATGATATTCGGGCTAAAATGCAGCCCCTCTTGGCGATCACCTCTAAACTGGAATAACTTCTGATCTACTCAAAATCTCACTTGTTCCGTCCGCCTATCTAGCAGCTAACACTTCTTCCTACAATTCTCATTTATTCGTGATCGATTTCCTCGCATACCGTCCTGACATTTGCGACATACGTATCTGAGATGATATTCGGGCTCAAATGCAGTTCCTTCAGGCGATCACCTCTAAACTGGAATAACTTTTGATCTACTCAATATCTTACTTGTTCCGTCCGCCTATCTTGTAGCTGACACTTTTTCCTACAATTCTCATTCATTCATGATCGATTTTTTCGCACGCTGTCCTGACATTTGCGACATATGTATCTGAAATGACATTCGGGCTAAAATGCAGCGTCTGGAGACGATCACCTCTAAACTGGAATAACTTTTGATCTACTCAATATCTTACTTGTTCTGTCCGCCTATCTTGTAGCTGACACTTCTTTCTACAGATATCATTTATTCGTGATCGATTTCCTCGCATACCGTCCTGACATTTGTGACATATGTATCTGAGATAATATTCGGGCTAAAATGCAGCCCCCCTTAGGCGATCACCTTTAAACTGGAATAACTTTTGATCTACACAATATCGCACTTGTTCCGTCCGCCTATCTTGTAGCTGACACTTTTTCCTACAATTCTCATTCATTCATGATTGATTTTTTCGCACGCTGTCCTGACATTTGTGACATATGTATCTGAGATGATATTCGGGCTAAAATGCAGCCCCTGTAGGTGATCACCTCTAAACTGGAATAACTTTCGATCTACTCAAAATCCTACATGTTCCGTCCGCCTATCTTGTAGCTGACGCTTTTTCCTACAGATATCATTTATTCATGATCGATTTCCTCGCAACCCGTCCTGACATTTGCGACATATGTATCTGAGATGATATTCGGGCTAAAATGCAGCCCCTCTAGGCGATCACCTCTAAACTGGAATAACTTTTGATCTACTCAAAATCTCACTTGTTCCGTCCGCCTATCTTGTAGCTGACACTTTTTCCTACAATTCTCATCTATTCATGATCGATTTTTTCGCACGCTGTCCTGACATTTGCGACATATGTATCTGAGATGATATTCGGGCTCAAATGCAGTTCCTTCAGGCGATCACCTCTAAACTGGAATAACTTTTGATCTACTCAATATCTCACTTGTTCCGTCCGCCTATCTTGTAGCTGACACTTTTTCCTACAATTCTCATTCATTCATGATCGATTTTTTCGCACGCTGTCCTGACATTTGCGACATATGTATCTGAGATGATATTCGGGCTCAAATGCAGTTCCTTCAGGCGATCACCTCTAAACTGGAATAACTTTTGATCTACTCAAAATCTCACTTGTTCTGTCCGCCTATCTTGTAGCTGACACTTTTTCCTACAATTCTCATTCATTCATGATCGATTTTTTCGCACGCTGTCCTGACATTTGCGACATATGTATCTGAGATGATATTCGGGCTAAAATGCAGTTCCTCCAGGCGATCACCTCTAAACTGGAATAACTTCTGATCTACTCAAAATCTCACTTGTTCTGTCCGCCTATCTTGTAGCTGACACTTTTTCCTACAATTCTCATTCATTCATGATCGATTTTTTCGCACGCTGTCCTGACATTTGCGACATATGTATCTGAGATGATATTCGGGCTAAAATGCAGTTCCTCCAGGCGATCACCTCTAAACTGGAATAACTTCTGATCTACTCAAAATCTCACTTGTTCTGTCCGCCTATCTTGTAGCTGACACTTTTTCCTACAATTCTCATTCATTCATGATCGATTTTTTCGCACGCTGTCCTGACATTTGCGACATATGTATCTGAGATGATATTCGGGCTAAAATGCAGCCTCTCTAGGCGATCACCTCTAAACTGGAATAACTTTTGATCTACTCAAAATCTCACTTGTTCTGTCCGCCTATCTTGTAGCTGACACTTTTTCCTACAATTCTCATTCATTCATGATCGATTTCCTCGCAAACCGTCCTGACATTTGTGACATATGTATCTGAGATGATATTCGGGCTAAAATGCAGCCCCTCCAGTCGATCACCTCTAAACTGGAATAACTTGTGATCTACTCAAAATCTCACTTGTTCTGTCCGCCTATCTTGTAGCTGACACTTTTTCCTACAGATATCATTTATTCGTGATCGATTTCCTCGCATACCGTCCTGACATTTGCGACATATGTATCTGAGATGATATTCGGGCTAAAATGCAGCCCCTCTTGGCGATCACCTCTAAACTGGAATAACTTCTGATCTACTCAAAATCTCACTTGTTCTGTCCGCCTATCTAGCAGCTAACACTTCTTCCTACAGATATCATTTATTCGTGATCGATTTCCTCGCATACCGTCCTGACATTTGCGACATATGTATCTGAGATGATATTCGGGCTAAAATGCAGCGTCTGGAGACGATCACCTCTAAACTGGAATAACTTTTGATCTACTCAATATCTCACTTGTTCCGTCCGCCTATTTTGTAGCTGACACTTTTTCCTACAATTCTCATTTATTCATGATCGATTTCCTCGCAAACCGTCCTGACATTTGTGACATATGTATCTGAGATGATATTCGGGCTAAAATGCAGTTCCTCCAGGCGATCACCTCTAAACTGGAATAACTTTTGATCTACTCAATATCTCACTTGTTCCGTCCGCCTATTTTGTAGCTGACACTTTTTCCTACAATTCTCATTTATTCATGATCGATTTCCTCGCAAACCGTCCTGACATTTGTGACATATGTATCTGAGATGATATTCGGGCTAAAATGCAGTTCCTCCAGGCGATCACCTCTAAACTGGAATAACTTTTGATCTACTTAAAATCTCACTTGTTCCGTCCGCCTATCTTGTAGCTGACACTTTTTCCTACAATTCTCATTTATTCATGATCGATTTCCTCGCATACCGTCCTGACATTTGTGACATATGTATCTGAGATGATATTCGGGCTAAAATGCAGCCCCTCTAGGCGATCACCTCTAAACTGGAATAACTTTTGATCTACTCAAAATCTCACTTGTTCCGTCCGCCTATCTTGTAGCTGACACTTTTTCCTACAATTCTCATTCATTCATGATCGATTTTTTCGCACGCTGTCCTGACATTTGCGACATATGTATCTGAAATGACATTCGGGCTAAAATGCAGCGTCTGGAGACGATCACCTCTAAACTGGAATAACTTTTGATCTACTCAAAATCTCACTTGTTCTGTCCGCCTATCTTGTAGCTGACACTTTTTCCTACAGATATCATTTATTCATGATCGATTTCCTCGCATACCGTCCTGACATTTGTGACATATGTATCTGAGATGATATTCGGGCTAAAATGCAGCCCCTCTAGGCGATCACCTCTAAACTGGAATAACTTTTGATCTACACAATATCGCACTTGTTCCGTCCGCCTATCTTGTAGCTGACACTTTTTCCTACAATTCTCATTCATTCATGATCGATTTTTTCGCACGCTGTCCTGACATTTGTGACATATGTATCTGAGATGATATTCGGGCTAAAATGCAGCCCCTCTAGGCGATCACCTCTAAACTGGAATAACTTTTGATCTACTCAAAATCTCACTTGTTCTGTCCGCCTATCTTGTAGCTGACACTTTTTCCTACAGATATCATTTATTCATGATCGATTTCCTCGCATACCGTCCTGATATTTGTGAAATATGTATCTGAGATGATATTCGGGCTAAAATGCAGCCCCTCTAGGCGATCACCTCTAAACTGGAATAACTTTTGATCTACTCAAAATCTCACTTGTTCTGTCCGCCTATCTTGTAGCTGACACTTTTTCCTACAATTCTCATTTATTCATGATCGATTTCCTCGCAAACCGTCCTGACATTTGTGACATATGTATCTGAGATGATATTCGGGCTCAAATGCAGTTCCTTCAGGCGATCACCTCTAAACTGGAATAACTTTTGATCTACTCAATATCGCACTTGTTCCGTCCGCCTATCTTGTAGCTGACACTTTTTCCTACAATTCTCATTCATTCATGATCGATTTTTTCGCACGCTGTCCTGACATTTGCGACATATGTATCTGAAATGACATTCGGGCTAAAATGCAGTTCCTCCAGGCGATCACCTCTAAACTGGAATAACTTTTGATCTACTCAAAATCTCACTTGTTCCGTCCGCCTATCTTGTAGCTGACACTTTTTCCTACAATTCTCATTCATTCATGATCGATTTTTTCGCACGCTGTCCTGACATTTGCGACATATGTATCTGAAATGACATTCGGGCTAAAATGCAGCCCCTCCAGGCGATCACCTCTAAACTGGAATAACTTTTGATCTACACAATATCGCACTTGTTCCGTCCGCCTATCTTGTAGCTGACACTTTTTCCTACAATTCTCATTCATTCATGATCGATTTTTTCGCACGCTGTCCTGACATTTGCGACATATGTATCTGAAATGACATTCGGGCTAAAATGCAGCCCCTCTAGGCGATCACCTTTAAACTGGAATAACTTTTGATCTACTCAAAATCTCACTTGTTCTGTCCGCTCATCTTGTAGCTGACACTTTTTCCTACAGATATCATTTATTCGTGATCGATTTTCTCGCATACCGTCCTGACATTTGCGACATATGTATCTGAGATGATATTCGGGCTAAAATGCAGCCCCTCTTGGCGATCACCTCTAAACTGGAATAACTTCTGATCTACTCAAAATCTCACTTGTTCTGTCCGCCTATCTAGCAGCTAACACTTCTTCCTACAGATATCATTTATTCGTGATCGATTTCCTCGCATACCGTCCTGACATTTGCGACATATGTATCTGAGATGATACTCGGGCTAATATGCAGCGTCTGGAGACGATCACCTCTAAACTGGAATAACTTCTGATCTACTCAATATCGCACTTGTTCCGTCCGCCTATCTTGTAGCTGACACTTTTTCCTACAATTCTCATTCATTCATGATCGATTTTTCCTTACGCTGTCCTGACGTTTGCGACATATGTATCTGAAATGACATTCGGGCTAAAATGCAGTTCCTCCAGGCGATTACCTCTAAACTGGAATAACTTTTGATCTACTCAATATCTTACTTGTTCCGTCCGCTTATCTTGTAGCTGACACTTTTTCCTACAATTCTCATTTATTCATGATCGATTTCCTCTCATACCGTCCGGACATTTGTGACATATGTATCTGAGATGATATTCGGGCTAAAATGCAGCCCCTCTTGGCGATCACCTCTAAACTGGAATAACTTCTGATCTACTCAAAATCTCACTTGTTCCGTCCGCCTATCTAGCAGCTAACACTTCTTCCTACAATTCTCATTTATTCGTGATCGATTTCCTCGCATACCGTCCTGACATTTGCGACATACGTATCTGAGATGATATTCGGGCTCAAATGCAGTTCCTTCAGGCGATCACCTCTAAACTGGAATAACTTTTGATCTACTCAATATCTTACTTGTTCCGTCCGCCTATCTTGTAGCTGACACTTTTTTCTACAATTCTCATTCATTCATGATCGATTTTTCCGCACGCTGTCCTGACATTTGCGACATATGTATCTGAAATGACATTCGGGCTAAAATGCAGCGTCTGGAGACGATCACCTCTAAACTGGAATAACTTCTGATCTACTCAATATCGCACTTGTTCTGTCCGCCTATCTTGTAGCTGACACTTCTTTCTACAGATATCATTTATTCGTGATCGATTTCCTCGCATACCGTCCTGACATTTGTGACATATGTATCTGAGATAATATTCGGGCTAAAATGCAGCCCCCCTTAGGCGATCACCTTTAAACTGGAATAACTTTTGATCTACACAATATCGCACTTGTTCCGGCCGCCTATCTTGTAGCTGACACTTTTTCCTACAATTCTCATTCATTTATAATCGATTTTTTCGCACGCTGTCCTGACATTTGTGACATATGTATCTGAGATGATATTCGGGCTAAAATGCAGCCTCCCTAGGTGATCACCTCTAAACTGGAATAACTTTCGATCTACTCAAAATCTCACTTGTTCTGTCCGCCTATCTTGTAGCTGACACTTTTTCCTACAGATATCATTTATTCATGATCGATTTCCTCGCATACCGTCCTGACATTTGCGACATACGTATCTGAGATGATATTCGGGCTAAAATGCAGCCCCCTAGGGCGATCACCTCTAAACTGGAAGAACTTTTGATCTACTCAAAATCTCACTTGTTCTGTCCGCCTATCTTGTAGCTGACACTTTCTCCTACAGATATCATTTATTCGTGATCGATTTCCTCGCATACCGTCCTGACATTTGCGACATACGTATCTGAGATGATATTCGGGCTCAAATGCAGTTCCTTCAGGCGATCACCTCTAAACTGGAATAACTTTTGATCTACTCAATATCTTACTTGTTCCGTCCGCCTATCTTGTAGCTGACACTTTTTCCTACAATTCTCATTCATTCATGATCGATTTTTTCGCACGCTGTCCTGACATTTGCGACATATGTATCTGAAATGACATTCGGGCTAAAATGCAGTTCCTCCAGGTGATTACCTCTAAACTGGAATAACTTTTGATCTACTCAATATCTTACTTGTTCCGTCCGCCTATCTTGTAGCTGACACTTTTTCCTACAATTCTCATTCATTCATGATCGATTTTTTCGCACGCTGTCCTGACATTTGCGACATATGTATCTGAAATGACATTCGGGCTAAAATGCAGCCCCTCCAGGCGATCACCTCTAAACTGGAATAACTTTTGATCTACACAATATCGCACTTGTTCCGTCCGCCTATCTTGTAGCTGACACTTTTTCCTACAATTCTCATTCATTCATGATCGATTTTTTCGCACGCTGTCCTGACATTTGCGACATATGTATCTGAAATGACATTCGGGCTAAAATGCAGTTTCTCCAGGTGATTACCTCTAAACTGGAATAACTTTTGATCTACTCAAAATCTCACTTGTTCTGTCCGCCTATCTTGTAGCTGACACTTTTTCGTACAGATATCATTTATTCGTGATCGATTTCCTCGCATACCGTCCTGACATTTGCGACATATGTATCTGAGATGATATTCGGGCTAAAATGCAGCCCCTCTTGGCGATCACCTCTAAACTGGAATAACTTCTGATCTACTCAAAATCTCACTTGTTCTGTCCGCCTATCTAGCAGCTAACACTTCTTCCTACAGATATCATTTATTCGTGATCGATTTCCTCGCATACCGTCCTGACATTTGCGACATATGTATCTGAGATGATACTCGGGCTAATATGCAGCGTCTGGAGACGATCACCTCTAAACTGGAATAACTTCTGATCTACTCAATATCGCACTTGTTCCGTCCGCCTATCTTGTAGCTGACACTTTTTCCTACAATTCTCATTCATTCATGATCGATTTTTCCTTACGCTGTCCTGACGTTTGCGACATATGTATCTTAAAATACATTCGGGCTAAAATGCAGTTCCTCCAGGCGATTACCTCTAAACTGGAATAACTTTTGATCTACTCAATATCTTACTTGTTCCGTCCGCCTATCTTGTAGCTGACACTTTCTCCTATAGATATCATTTATTCATGATCGATTTCCTCTCATACCGTCCGGACATTTGTGACATATGTATCTGAAATGACATTCGGGCTAAAATGCAGTTCCTCCAGGCGATTACCTCTAAACTGGAATAACTTTTGATCTACTCAATATCTTACTTGTTCCGTCCGCTTATCTTGTAGCTGACACTTTTTCCTACAATTCTCATTTATTCATGATCGATTTCCTCTCATACCGTCCGGACATTTGTGACATATGTATCTGAGATGATATTCGGGCTAAAATGCAGCCCCTCTTGGCGATCACCTCTAAACTGGAATAACTTCTGATCTACTCAAAATCTCACTTGTTCCGTCCGCCTATCTAGCAGCTAACACTTCTTCCTACAATTCTCATTTATTCATGATCGATTTCCTCGCATACCGTCCTGACATTTGCGACATACGTATCTGAGATGATATTCGGGCTCAAATGCAGTTTCTTCAGGCGATCACCTCTAAACTGGAATAACTTTTAATCTACTCGAAATCTCACTTGTTCCGTCCGCCTATCTAGCAGCTAACACTTCTTCCTACAATTCTCATTTATTCGTGATCGATTTCCTCGCATACCGTCCTGACATTTGCGACATACGTATCTGAGATGATATTCGGGCTCAAATGCAGTTCCTTCAGGCGATCACCTCTAAACTGGAATAACTTTTGATCTACTCAATATCTTACTTGTTCCGTCCGCCTATCTTGTAGCTGACACTTTTTCCTACAATTCTCATTCATTCATGATCGATTTTTTCGCACGCTGTCCTGACATTTGCGACATATGTATCTGAAATGACATTCGGGCTAAAATGCAGTTCCTCCAGGTGATTACCTCTAAACTGGAATAACTTTTGATCTACTCAATATCTTACTTGTTCCGTCCGCCTATCTTGTAGCTGACACTTTTTCCTACAATTCTCATTCATTCATGATCAATTTTTTCGCACGCTGTCCTGACATTTGCGACATATGTATCTGAAATAACATTCGGGCTAAAACGCAGTTCCTCCAGGCGATTACCTCTAAACTGGAATAACTTTTGATCTACTCAATATCTTACTTGTTCCGTCCGCCTATCTTGTAGCTGACACTTTTTCCTACAATTCTCATTCATTCATGATCGATTTTTTCGCACGCTGTCCTGACATTTGCGACATATGTATCTGAAATGACATTCGGGCTAAAATGCAGCCCCTCTAGGCGATCACCTCTAAACTGGAATAACTTTTGATCTACACAATATCGCACTTGTTCTGTCCGCCTATCTTGTAGCTGACACTTTTTTCTACAATTCTCATTTATTCATAATCGATTTCCTCGCACGCTGTCCTGACATTTGCGACATATGTATCTGAAATGACATTCGGGCTAAAATGCAGCCCCTCTAGGCGATCACCTTTAAACTGGAATAACTTTCGGTCTACTCAAAATCTCACTTGTTCTGTCCGCCTATCTTGTAGCTGACACTTTTTCCTACAATTCTCATTCATTCATGATCGATTTTTTCGCACGCTGTCCTGACATTTGCGACATATGTATCTGAAATGATATTCGGGCTAAAATGCAGCCCCTCTAGGTGATCACCTCTAAACTGGAATAACTTTTGATCTACTCAAAATCTCACTTGTTCTGTCCGCCTATCTTGTAGCTGACACTTTTTCCTACAGATATCATTTATTCGTGATCGATTTCCTCGCATACCGTCCTGACATTCGTGACATATGTATCTGAGATGATATTCGGGCTAAAATGCAGCCCCTCTAGGCGATCACCTCTAAACTGGAATAACTTTTGATCTACTCAAAATCTCACTTGTTCTGTCCGCCTATCTTGTAGCTGACACTTTTTCCTACAATTCTCATTTATTCATGATCGATTTCCTCGCATACCGTCCTGACATTTGCGACATATGTATCTGAGATGATATTCGGGCTCAAATGCAGTTCCTTTAGGCGATCACCTCTAAACTGGAATAACTTTTGATCTACTCAATATCGCACTTGTTCCGTCCGCCTATCTTGTAGCTGACACTTTTTCCTACAATTCTCATTCATTCATGATCGATTTTTTCGCACGCTGTCCTGACATTTGCGACATATGTATCTGAAATGACATTCGGGCTAAAATGCAGCCCCTCCAGGCGATCACCTCTAAACTGGAATAACTTTTGATCTACACAATATCGCACTTGTTCCGTCCGCCTATCTTGTAGCTGACACTTTTTCCTACAATTCTCATTCATTCATGATCGATTTTTTCGCACGCTGTCCTGACATTTGCGACATATGTATCTGAAATGACATTCGGGCTAAAATGCAGTTTCTCCAGGTGATTACCTCTAAACTGGAATAACTTTTGATCTACTCAAAATCTCACTTGTTCTGTCCGCCTATCTTGTAGCTGACACTTTTTCGTACAGATATCATTTATTCGTGATCGATTTCCTCGCATACCGTCCTGACATTTGCGACATATGTATCTGAGATGATATTCGGGCTAAAATGCAGCCCCTCTTGGCGATCACCTCTAAACTGGAATAACTTCTGATCTACTCAAAATCTCACTTGTTCTGTCCGCCTATCTTGTAGCTGACACTTTTTCGTACAGATATCATTTATTCGTGATCGATTTCCTCGCATACCGTCCTGACATTTGCGACATATGTATCTGAGATGATACTCGGGCTAATATGCAGCGTCTGGAGACGATCACCTCTAAACTGGAATAACTTCTGATCTACTCAATATCGCACTTGTTCCGTCCGCCTATCTTGTAGCTGACACTTTTTCCTACAATTCTCATTCATTCATGATCGATTTTTCCTTACGCTGTCCTGACGTTTGCGACATATGTATCTTAAAATACATTCGGGCTAAAATGCAGTTCCTCCAGGCGATTACCTCTAAACTGGAATAACTTTTGATCTACTCAAAATCTCACTTGTTCTGTCCGCCTATCTTGTAGCTGACACTTTTTCCTACAGATATC
Organism: Microplitis manilae; assembly: GCA_030273425.1. Classification (NCBI taxonomy): domain Eukaryota; kingdom Metazoa; phylum Arthropoda; class Insecta; order Hymenoptera; family Braconidae; genus Microplitis; species Microplitis manilae. The sequence continues at coordinate 4,893,644 of CP092724.1, forward strand.
ATTTATTCGGGATCGATTTTCTCGCATACCGTCCTGACATTTGTGACATATGTATCTGAAATGACATTCGGGCTAAAATGCAGTTCCTCCAGGCGATTACCTCTAAACTGGAATAACTTTTGATCTACTCAATATCTTACTTGTTCCGTCCGCTTATCTTGTAGCTGACACTTTTTCCTACAATTCTCATTTATTCATGATCGATTTCCTCTCATACCGTCCGGACATTTGTGACATATGTATCTGAGATGATATTCGGGCTAAAATGCAGCCCCTCTTGGCGATCACCTCTAAACTGGAATAACTTCTGATCTACTCAAAATCTCACTTGTTCCGTCCGCCTATCTAGCAGCTAACACTTCTTCCTACAATTCTCATTTATTCATGATCGATTTCCTCGCATACCGTCCTGACATTTGCGACATACGTATCTGAGATGATATTCGGGCTCAAATGCAGTTTCTTCAGGCGATCACCTCTAAACTGGAATAACTTTTAATCTACTCGAAATCTCACTTGTTCCGTCCGCCTATCTAGCAGCTAACACTTCTTCCTACAATTCTCATTTATTCGTGATCGATTTCCTCGCATACCGTCCTGACATTTGCGACATACGTATCTGAGATGATATTCGGGCTCAAATGCAGTTCCTTCAGGCGATCACCTCTAAACTGGAATAACTTTTGATCTACTCAATATCTTACTTGTTCCGTCCGCCTATCTTGTAGCTGACACTTTTTCCTACAATTCTCATTCATTCATGATCGATTTTTTCGCACGCTGTCCTGACATTTGCGACATATGTATCTGAAATGACATTCGGGCTAAAATGCAGCGTCTGGAGACGATCACCTCTAAACTGGAATAACTTTTGATCTACACAATATCGCACTTGTTCTGTCCGCCTATCTTGTAGCTGACACTTTTTCCTACAGATATCATTTATTCGTGATCGATTTTCTCGCATACCGTCCTGACATTTGTGACATATGTATCTGAGATGATATTCGGGCTAAAATGCAGCCCCTCTAGGCGATCACCTTTAAACTGGAATAACTTTTGATCTACTCAAAATCTCACTTGTTCCGTCCGCCTATCTTGTAGCTGACACTTTTTCCTACAATTCTCATTCATTCATGATCGATTTTTTCGCACGCTGTCCTGACATTTGTGACATATGTATCTGAGATGATATTCGGGCTAAAATGCAGCCCCTCTAGGTGATCACCTCTAAACTGGAATAACTTTTGATCTACTCAATATCTCACTTGTTCCGTCCGCCTATCTTGTAGCTGACACTTTTTCCTAGAGATATCATTTATTTATGATCGATTTCCTCGCATACCGTCCTGACATTTGTGACATATGTATCTGAGATGATATTCGGGCTAAAATGCAGCCCCTGTAGGTGATCACCTCTAAACTGGAATAACTTTTGATCTACTCAATATCTCACTTGTTCCGTCCGCCTATCTTGTAGCTGACACTTTTTCCTAGAGATATCATTTATTTATGATCGATTTCCTCGCATACCGTCCTGACATTTGTGACATATGTATCTGAGATGATATTCGGGCTCAAATGCAGTTCCTTCAGGCGATCACCTCTAAACTGGAATAACTTTTGATCTACTCAATATCTTACTTGTTCCGTCCGCCTATCTTGTAGCTGACACTTTTTCCTACAATTCTCATTCATTCATGATCGATTTTTTCGCACGCTGTCCTGACATTTGCGACATATGTATCTGAAATGATATTCGGGCTAAAATGCAGCCCCTCCAGGCGATCACCTCTAAACTGGAATAACTTTTGATCTACTCAATATCTCACTTGTTCCGTCCGCCTATCTTGTAGCTGACACTTTTTCCTACAATTCTCATTCATTCATGATCGATTTTTTCGCACGCTGTCCTGACATTTGCGACATATGTATCTGAGATGATATTCGGGCTAAAATGCAGCCCCTCTAGGCGATCACCTCTAAACTGGAATAACTTTTGATCTACTCAATATCTCACTTGTTCCGTCCGCCTATCTTGTAGCTGACACTTTTTCCTACAATTCTCATTCATTCATGATCGATTTTTTCGCACGCTGTCCTGACATTTGCGACATATGTATCTGAAATGATATTCGGGCTCAAATGCAGTTCCTTCAGGCGATCACCTCTAAACTGGAATAACTTTTAATCTACTCAAAATCTCACTTGTTCCGTCCGCCTATCTTGTAGCTGACACTTTTTCCTACAATTCTCATTTATTCATGATCGATTTCCTCGCATACCGTCCTGACATTTGTGACATATGTATCTGAAATGATATTCGGGCTAAAATGCAGCCCCTCTAGGCGATCACCTCTAAACTGGAATAACTTTTGATCTACTCAAAATCTCACTTGTTCCGTCCGCCTATCTTGTAGCTGACACTTTTTCCTACAATTCTCATTCATTCATGATCGATTTTTTCGCACGCTGTCCTGACATTTGCGACATATGTATCTGAAATGACATTCGGGCTAAAATGCAGCCCCTCTAGGCGATCACCTCTAAACTGGAATAACTTTTGATCTACTCAAAATCTCACTTGTTCTGTCCGCCTATCTTGTAGCTGACACTTTTTCCTACAATTCTCATTCATTCATGATCGATTTTTTCGCACGCTGTCCTGACACTTGCGACATATGTATCTGAAATGACATTCGGGCTAAAATGCAGCCCCTCTGATGATCACCTCTAAACTGGAATAACTTTTGATCTACACAATATCGCACTTGTTCTGTCCGCCTATCTTGTAGCTGACACTTTTTCCTACAATTCTCATTCATTCATGATCGTTTTTTCCGCACGCTGTCCTGACATTTGCGACATATGTATCTGAAATGACATTCGGGCTAAAATGCAGCGTCTGGAGACGATCACCTCTAAACTGGAATAACTTCTGATCTACTCAATATCGCACTTGTTCTGTCCGCCTATCTTGTAGCTGACACTTCTTTCTACAGATATCATTTATTCGTGATCGATTTCCTCGCATACCGTCCTGACATTTGCGACATATGTATCTGAGTTGATATTCGGGCTCAAATGCAGCCCCTCTGATGATCACCTCTAAACTGGAATAACTTTTGATCTACACAATATCGCACTTGTTCTGTCCGCCTATCTTGTAGCTGACACTTTTTCCTACAATTCTCATTTATTTATGATCGATTTTTTCGCACGCTGTCCTGACATTTGCGACATATGTATCTGAGATGATATTCGGGCTAAAATGCAGCGCCTGTAGGTGATCACCTCTAAACTGGAATAACTTTTGATCTACTCAAAATCCTACATGTTCCGTCCGCCTATCTTGTAGCTGACACTTTTTCCTACAGATATCATTTATTCGTGATCGATTTCCTCGCATACCGTCCTGACATTTGTGACATATGTATCTGAGATGATATTCGGGCTAAAATGCAGCCCCCTAGGGCGATCACCTCTAAACTGGAATAACTTTTGATCTACTCAAAATCTCACTTGTTCTGTCCGCCTATCTTGTAGCTGACACTTTTTCGTACAGATATCATTTATTCGTGATCGATTTCCTCGCATACCGTCCTGACATTTGCGACATATGTATCTGAGATGATATTCGGGCTCAAATGCAGTTCCTTCAGGCGATCACCTCTAAACTGGAATAACTTTTGATCTACTCAATATCTTACTTGTTCCGTCCGCCTATCTTGTAGCTGACACTTTTTCCTACAATTCTCATTCATTCATGATCGATTTTTTCGCACGCTGTCCTGACATTTGCGACATATGTATCTGAAATGACATTCGGGCTAAAATGCAGCCCCTCCAGGCGATCACCTCTAAACTGGAATAACTTTTGATCTACACAATATCGCACTTGTTCCGTCCGCCTATCTTGTAGCTGACACTTTTTCCTACAATTCTCATTCATTCATGATCGATTTTTTCGCACGCTGTCCTGACATTTGCGACATATGTATCTGAAATGACATTCGGGCTAAAATGCAGTTTCTCCAGGTGATGACCTCTAAACTGGAATAACTTTTGATCTACTCAAAATCTCACTTGTTCTGTCCGCCTATCTTGTAGCTGACACTTTTTCGTACAGATATCATTTATTCGTGATCGATTTCCTCGCATACCGTCCTGACATTTGCGACATATGTATCTGAGATGATATTCGGGCTAAAATGCAGCCCCTCTTGGCGATCACCTCTAAACTGGAATAACTTCTGATCTACTCAAAATCTCACTTGTTCTGTCCGCCTATCTTGTAGCTGACACTTTTTCCTACAATTCTCATTTATTCATGATCGATTTCCTCGCAAACTGTCCTGACATTTGCGGCATATGTATCTGAGATGACATTCGGGCTAAAATGCAGCGTCCGGAGACGATTACCTCTAAACTGGAATAACTTTTGATCTACTCAAAATCTCACTTGTTCCGTCCGCCTATCTTGTAGCTGACACTTTTTCCTACAATTCTCATTCATTCATGATCGATTTTTCCTCACGCTGCTCTGACATTTGCGACATATGTATCTGAGATGATATTCGGGCTAAAATGCAGCCCCTGTAGGCGATCACCTCTAAACTGGAATAACTTTTGATCTACTCAATATCTCACTTGTTCCGTCCGCCTATCTTGTAGCTGACACTTTTTCCTACCGATATCATTTATTCGTGATCGATTTTCTCGCATACCGTCCTGACATTTGTGACATATGTATCTGAGATGATACTCGGGCTAAAATGCAGTTCCTCCAGGCGATCACCTCTAAACTGGAATAACTTCTGATCTACTCAAAATCTCACTTGTTCTGTCCGCCTATCTTGTAGCTGACACTTTTTCCTACAATTCTCATTTATTCATGATCGATTTCCTCGCATACCGTCCTGACATTTGTGACATATGTATCTGAGATGATATTCGGGCTAAAATGCAGTTCCTCCAGGCGATCACCTCTAAACTGGAATAACTTCTGATCTACTCAAAATCTCACTTGTTCTGTCCGCCTATCTTGTAGCTGACACTTTTTCCTACAATTCTCATTTATTCATGATCGATTTCCTCGCAAACCGTCCTGACATTTGTGACATATGTATCTGAGTTGATATTCGGGCTCAAATGCAGCCCCTCCAGTCGATCACCTCTACACTGGAATAACTTTTGATCTACTCAAAATCTCACTTGTTCTGTCCGCCTATCTTGTAGCTGACACTTTTTCCTACAATTCTCATTTATTCATGATCGATTTCCTCGCAAACCGTCCTGACATTTGTGACATATGTATCTGAGTTGATATTCGGGCTCAAATGCAGCCCCTCTGATGATCACCTCTAAACTGGAATAACTTTTGATCTACTCAAAATCTCACTTGTTCTGTCCGCCTATCTTGTAGCTGACACTTTTTCCTACAATTCTCATTCATTCATGATCGATTTTTCCGCACGCTGTCCTGACATTTGCGACATATGTATCTGAAATGACATTCGGGCTAAAATGCAGCGTCTGGAGACGATCACCTCTAAACTGGAATAACTTCTGATCTACTCAAAATCTCACTTGTTCTGTCCGCCTATCTTGTAGCTGACACTTTTTCCTACAATTCTCATTTATTCATGATCGATTTCCTCGCAAACCGTCCTGACATTTGCGACATATGTATCTGAGTTGATATTCGGGCTCAAATGCAGCCCCTCTGATGATCACCTCTAAACTGGAATAACTTTTGATCTACACAATATCGCACTTGTTCTGTCCGCCTATCTTGTAGCTGACACTTTTTCCTACAATTCTCATTTATTTATGATCGATTTTTTCGCACGCTGTCCTGACACTTGCGACATATGTATCTGAGATGATATTCGGGCTAAAATGCAGCCCCTCTAGGCGATCACCTCTAAACTGGAATAACTTTTGATCTACTCAAAATCTCACTTGTTCTGTCCGCCTATCTTGTAGCTGACACTTTTTCCTACAGATATCATTTATTCATGATCGATTTCCTCGCATACCGTCCTGACATTTGCGACATATGTATCTGAGATGATATTCGGGCTAAAATGCAGCCCCTCTAGGCGATCACCTCTAAACTGGAATAACTTTTGATCTACTCAAAATCTCACTTGTTCTGTCCGCCTATCTTGTAGCTGACACTTTTTCCTACAGATATCATTTATTCATGATCGATTTCCTCGCAAACCGTCCTGACATTTGCGACATATGTATCTGAGTTGATATTCGGGCTCAAATGCAGCCCCTCTGATGATCACCTCTAAACTGGAATAACTTTTGATCTACTCAAAATCTCACTTGTTCTGTCCGCCTATCTTGTAGCTGACACTTTTTCCTACAATTCTCATTCATTCATGATCGATTTTTTCGCACGCTGTCCTGACACTTGCGACATATGTATCTGAAATGACATTCGGGCTAAAATGCAGCCCCTCTAGGCGATCACCTTTAAACTGGAATAACTTTTGATCTACTCAAAATCTCACTTGTTCTGTCCGCCTATCTTGTAGCTGACACTTTTTCCTACAATTCTCATTCATTCATGATCGATTTTTTCGCACGCTGTCCTGACACTTGCGACATATGTATCTGAAATGACATTCGGGCTAAAATGCAGCCCCTCTAGGCGATCACCTTTAAACTGGAATAACTTTTGATCTACACAATATCGCACTTGTTCTGTCCGCCTATCTTGTAGCTGACACTTTTTCCTACAATTCTCATTCATTCATGATCGATTTTTTCGCACGCTGTCCTGACACTTGCGACATATGTATCTGAAATGACATTCGGGCTAAAATGCAGCCCCTCTAGGCGATCACCTTTAAACTGGAATAACTTTTGATCTACTCAAAATCTCACTTGTTCTGTCCGCCTATCTTGTAGCTGACACTTTTTCCTACAATTCTCATTTATTCATGATCGATTTCCTCGCAAACCGTCCTGACATTTGCGACATATGTATCTGAGATGATATTCGGGCTAAAATGCAGCCCCTCTAGGCGATCACCTCTAAACTGGAATAACTTTTGATCTACTCAAAATCTCACTTGTTCTGTCCGCCTATCTTGTAGCTGACACTTTTTCCTACAGATATCATTTATTCGTGATCGATTTCCTCGCATACCGTCCTGACATTTGTGACATATGTATCTGAGATGATATTCGGGCTAAAATGCAGCGTCTGGAGACGATCACCTCTAAACTGGAATAACTTTTGATCTACTCAAAATCTCACTTGTTCCGTCCGCCTATCTTGTAGCTGACACTTTTTCCTACAATTCTCATTCATTCATGATCGATTTTTTCGCACGCTGTCCTGACACTTGCGACATATGTATCTGAAATGACATTCGGGCTAAAATGCAGCCCCTCTAGGCGATCACCTTTAAACTGGAATAACTTTTGATCTACTCAAAATCTCACTTGTTCTGTCCGCCTATCTTGTAGCTGACACTTTTTCCTACAATTCTCATTTATTCATGATCGATTTCCTCGCAAACCGTCCTGACATTTGTGACATATGTATCTGAGATGATATTCGGGCTAAAATGCAGCCCCTCCAGTCGATCACCTCTAAACTGGAATAACTTGTGATCTACTCAAAATCTCACTTGTTCTGTCCGCCTATCTTGTAGCTGACACTTTTTCCTACAATTCTCATTTATTCATGATCGATTTCCTCGCATACCGTCCTGACATTTGTGACATATGTATCTGAGATGATATTCGGGCTAAAATGCAGCCCCACCAGGCGATCACCTTTAAACTGGAATAACTTTTGATCTACTCAAAATCTCACTTGTTCTGTCCGCTCATCTTGTAGCTGACACTTTTTCCTACAATTCTCATTTATTCATGATCGATTTCCTCGCAAACCGTCCTGACATTTGCGACATATGTATCTGAGATGATATTCGGGCTCAAATGCAGCCCCTCTGATGATCACCTCTAAACTGGAATAACTTTTGATCTACTCAAAATCTCACTTGTTCTGTCCGCCTATCTTGTAGCTGACACTTTTTCCTACAATTCTCATTCATTCATGATCGATTTTTTCGCACGCTGTCCTGACACTTGCGACATATGTATCTGAAATGACATTCGGGCTAAAATGCAGCCCCTCTAGGCGATCACCTTTAAACTGGAATAACTTTTGATCTACTCAAAATCTCACTTGTTCTGTCCGCTCATCTTGTAGCTGACACTTTTTCCTACAGATATCATTTATTCGTGATCGATTTTCTCGCATACCGTCCTGACATTTGTGACATATGTATCTGAGATGATATTCGGGCTAAAATGCAGCCCCACCAGGCGATCACCTTTAAACTGGAATAACTTTTGATCTACTCAAAATCTCACTTGTTCTGTCCGCCTATCTTGTAGCTGACACTTTTTCCTACAATTCTCATTCATTCATGATCGATTTTTTCGCACGCTGTCCTGACATTTGTGACATATGTATCTGAGATGATATTCGGGCTAAAATGCAGCCCCACCAGGCGATCACCTTTAAACTGGAATAACTTTTGATCTACTCAAAATCTCACTTGTTCTGTCCGCTCATCTTGTAGCTGACACTTTTTCCTACAGATATCATTTATTCGTGATCGATTTCCTCGCATACCGTCCTGACATTTGTGACATATGTATCTGAGATGATATTCGGGCTAAAATGCAGCCCCTCTAGGCGATCACCTTTAAACTGGAATAACTTTTGATCTACTCAAAATCTCACTTGTTCTGTCCGCTCATCTTGTAGCTGACACTTTTTCCTACAGATATCATTTATTCGTGATCGATTTTCTCGCATACCGTCCTGACATTTGTGACATATGTATCTGAGATGATATTCGGGCTAAAATGCAGCCCCTCTAGGCGATCACCTCTAAACTGGAATAACTTTTGATCTACTCAAAATCTTACTTGTTCCGTCCGCCTATCTTGTAGCTGACACTTTTTCCTACAATTCTCATTCATTCATGATCGATTTTTTCGCACGCTGTCCTGACATTTGCGACATATGTATCTGAAATGATATTCGGGCTGAAATGCAGCCCCTCTAGGTGATCACCTCTAAACTGGAATAACTTTTGATCTACTCAATATCTCACTTGTTCCGTCCGCCTATCTTGTAGCTGACACTTTTTCCTACAATTCTCATTCATTCATGATCGATTTTTTCGCACGCTGTCCTGACATTTGCGACATATGTATCTGAAATGATATTCGGGCTAAAATGCAGCCCCTCTAGGCGATCACCTCTAAACTGGAATAACTTTTGATCTACTCAATATCTCACTTGTTCCGTCCGCCTATCTTGTAGCTGACACTTTTTCCTACAATTCTCATTCATTCATGATCGATTTTTTCGCACGCTGTCCTGACATTTGCGACATATGTATCTGAAATGACATTCGGGCTAAAATGCAGTTTCTCCAGGTGATGACCTCTAAACTGGAATAACTTTTGATCTACTCAAAATCTCACTTGTTCTGTCCGCCTATCTTGTAGCTGACACTTTTTCCTACAGATATCATTTATTCGTGATCGATTTTCTCGCATACCGTCCTGACATTTGTGACATATGTATCTGAGATGATATTCGGGCTAAAATGCAGCCCCACCAGGCGATCACCTTTAAACTGGAATAACTTTTGATCTACTCAAAATCTCACTTGTTCTGTCCGCTCATCTTGTAGCTGACACTTTTTCCTACAGATATCATTTATTCGGGATCGATTTTCTCGCATACCGTCCTGACATTTGTGACATATGTATCTGAAATGACATTCGGGCTAAAATGCAGCGTCTGGAGACGATCACCTCTAAACTGGAATAACTTCTGATCTACTCAATATCGCACTTGTTCCGTCCGCCTATCTTGTAGCTGACACTTTTTCCTACAATTCTCATTCATTCATGATCGATTTTTCCTTACGCTGTCCTGACGTTTGCGACATATGTATCTTAAAATACATTCGGGCTAAAATGCAGTTCCTCCAGGCGATTACCTCTAAACTGGAATAACTTTTGATCTACTCAATATCTTACTTGTTCCGTCCGCCTATCTTGTAGCTGACACTTTCTCCTATAGATATCATTTATTCGTGATCGATTTTCTCGCATACCGTCCTGACATTTGTGACATATGTATCTGAAATGACATTCGGGCTAAAATGCAGCCCCTCTAGGCGATCACCTTTAAACTGGAATAACTTTTGATCTACTCAAAATCTCACTTGTTCTGTCCGCCTATCTTGTAGCTGACACTTTTTCCTACAATTCTCATTTATTCATGATCGATTTCCTCTCATACCGTCCGGACATTTGTGACATATGTATCTGACATGATATTCGGGCTCAAATGCAGTTTCTTCAGGCGATCACCTCTAAACTGGAATAACTTTTAATCTACTCGAAATCTCACTTGTTCCGTCCGCCTATCTAGCAGCTAACACTTCTTCCTACAATTCTCATTTATTCGTGATCGATTTCCTCGCATACCGTCCTGACATTTGCGACATACGTATCTGAGATGATATTCGGGCTCAAATGCAGTTCCTTCAGGCGATCACCTCTAAACTGGAATAACTTTTGATCTACTCAATATCTTACTTGTTCCGTCCGCCTATCTTGTAGCTGACACTTTTTCCTACAATTCTCATTCATTCATGATCGATTTTTTCGCACGCTGTCCTGACATTTGCGACATATGTATCTGAAATGATATTCGGGCTGAAATGCAGCCCCTCTAGGTGATCACCTCTAAACTGGAATAACTTTTGATCTACTCAATATCTTACTTGTTCCGTCCGCCTATCGTGTAGCTGACACTTTTTCCTACAATTCTCATTCATTCATGATCGATTTTTTCGCACGCTGTCCTGACATTTGCGACATATGTATCTGAAATAACATTCGGGCTAAAACGCAGTTCCTCCAGGCGATTACCTCTAAACTGGAATAACTTTTGATCTACTCAATATCTTACTTGTTCCGTCCGCCTATCTTGTAGCTGACACTTTTTCCTACAATTCTCATTCATTCATGATCGATTTTTTCGCACGCTGTCCTGACATTTGCGACATATGTATCTGAAATAACATTCGGGCTAAAACGCAGTTCCTCCAGGCGATCACCTCTAAACTGGAATAACTTTTGATCTACTCAATATCTTACTTGTTCCGTCCGCCTATCTTGTAGCTGACACTTTTTCCTACAATTCTCATTCATTCATGATCGATTTTTTCGCACGCTGTCCTGACATTTGCGACATATGTATCTGAAATAACATTCGGGCTAAAATGCAGCCCCTCCAGGCGATCACCTCTAAACTGGAATAACTTTTGATCTACTCAATATCTTACTTGTTCCGTCCGCCTATCTTGTAGCTGACACTTTTTCCTACAATTCTCATTCATTCATGATCGATTTTTTCGCACGCTGTCCTGACATTTGCGACATATGTATCTGAAATGACATTCGGGCTAAAATGCAGCCCCTCCAGGCGATCACCTCTAAACTGGAATAACTTTTGATCTACACAATATCGCACTTGTTCCGTCCGCCTATCTTGTAGCTGACACTTTTTTCTACAATTCTCATTCATTCATGATCGATTTTTTCGCACGCTGTCCTGACATTTGCGACATATGTATCTGAAATGACATTCGGGCTAAAATGCAGCGTCTGGAGACGATCACCTCTAAACTGGAATAACTTCTGATCTACTCAATATCGCACTTGTTCCGTCCGCCTATCTTGTAGCTGACACTTTTTCCTACAGATATCATTTATTCGTGATCGATTTCCTCGCATACCGTCCTGACATTTGCGACATATGTATCTGAGATGATATTCGGGCTAAAATGCAGTTCCTCCAGGCGATCACCTCTAAACTGGAATAACTTTTGATCTACTCAAAATCTCACTTGTTCTGTCCGCCTATCTTGTAGCTGACACTTTTTCCTACAGATATCATTTATTCGTGATCGATTTCCTCGCATACCGTCCTGACATTTGTGACATATGTATCTGAGATGATATTCGGGCTAAAATGCAGTTCCTCCAGGCGATCACCTCTAAACTGGAATAACTTTTGATCTACTCAAAATCTCACTTGTTCTGTCCGCCTATCTTGTAGCTGACACTTTTTCCTACAATTCTCATTTATTCATGATCGATTTTTTCGCAAACCGTCCTGACATTTGCGACATATGTATCTGAGATGATATTCGGGCTAAAATGCAGCCCCTCTAGGCGATCACCTCTAAACTGGAATAACTTTTGATCTACTCAAAATCTCACTTGTTCTGTCCGCCTATCTTGTAGCTGACACTTTTTCCTACAGATATCATTCATTCATGATCGATTTCCTCGCACGCTGTCCTGACATTTGTGACATATGTATCTGAGTTGATATTCGGGCTAAAATGCAGCCCCTCTGATGATCACCTCTAAACTGGAATAACTTTTGATCTACTCAATATCTCACTTGTTCTGTCCGCCTATCTTGTAGCTGACACTTTTTCCTACAATTCTCATTCATTCATGATCGATTTCCTCGCACGCTGTCCTGACATTTGCGACATATGTATCTGAGTTGATATTCGGGCTCAAATGCAGCCCCTCTGATGATCACCTCTAAACTGGAATAACTTTTGATCTACTCAAAATCTCACTTGTTCTGTCCGCCTATCTTGTAGCTGACACTTTTTCCTACAATTCTCATTTATTCATGATCGATTTTTTCGCACGCTGTCCTGACATTTGCGACATATGTATCTGAGATGATATTCGGGCTAAAATGCAGCCCCTCTAGGCGATCACCTCTAAACTGGAATAACTTTTGATCTACTCAAAATCTCACTTGTTCTGTCCGCCTATCTTGTAGCTGACACTTTTTCCTACAATTCTCATTTATTCATGATCGATTTCCTCGCAAACCGTCCTGACATTTGTGACATATGTATCTGAGATGATATTCGGGCTAAAATGCAGCCCCTTCAGTCGATCACCTCTAAACTGGAATAACTTATGATCTACTCAAAATCTCACTTGTTCTGTCCGCCTATCTTGTAGCTGACACTTTTTCCTACAATTCTCATTCATTCATGATCGATTTTTTCGCACGCTGTCCTGACATTTGCGACATATGTATCTGAAATGACATTCGGGCTAAAATGCAGCCCCTTCAGGCGATCACCTCTAAACTGGAATAACTTTTGATCTACTCAAAATCTCACTTGTTCTGTCCGCCTATCTTGTAGCTGACACTTTTTCCTACAATTCTCATTTATTCATGATCGATTTCCTCGCAAACCGTCCTGACATTTGTGACATACGTATCTGAGATGATATTCGGACTAAAATGCAGCCCCTGTGGGCGATCACCTCTAAACTGGAATAACTTTTGATCTACTCAAAATCTCACTTGTTCCGTCCGCCTATCTTGTAGCTGACACTTTTTCCTACAATTCTCATCTATTCATGATCGATTTCCTCGCAAACCGTCCTGACATTTGTGACATATGTATCTGAGATGATATTCGGGCTAAAATGCAGCCCCTCTAGGCGATCACCTCTAAACTGGAATAACTTTTGATCTACTCAATATCTCACTTGTTCTGTCCGCCTATCTTGTAGCTGACACTTTTTCCTACAATTCTCATTCATTCATGATCGATTTTTTCGCACGCTGTCCTGACATTTGCGACATATGTATCTGAAATGACATTCGGGCTAAAATGCAGCGTCTGGAGACGATCACCTCTAAACTGGAATAACTTTTGATCTACTCAATATCTCACTTGTTCCGTCCGCCTATCTTGTAGCTGACACTTTTTCCTACAATTCTCATTCATTCATGATCGATTTTTTCGCACGCTGTCCTGACATTTGCGACATATGTATCTGAAATGACATTCGGGCTAAAATGCAGCCCCCCTAGGCGATCACCTCTAAACTGGAATAACTTTTGATCTACTCAATATCGCACTTGTTCCGTCCGCCTATCTTGTAGCTGACACTTTTTCCTACAATTCTCATTCATTCATGATCGATTTTTTCGCACGCTGTCCTGACATTTGCGACATATGTATCTGAAATGACATTCGGGCTAAAATGCAGCGTCTGGAGACGATCACCTCTAAACTGGAATAACTTTTGATCTACATAATATCGCACTTGTTCTGTCCGCCTATCTTGTAGCTGACACTTTTTCCTACAATTCTCATTTATTCATGATCGATTTCCTCGCAAACCGTCCTGACATTTGTGACATATGTATCTGAGTTGATATTCGGGCTAAAATGCAGCCCCTCTAGGCGATCACCTTTAAACTGGAATAACTTTTGATCTACACAATATCGCACTTGTTCTGTCCGCCTATCTTGTAGCTGACACTTTTTCCTACAATTCTCATTCATTCATGATCGATTTTTTCGCACGCTGTCCTGACACTTGCGACATATGTATCTGAGTTGATATTCGGGCTCAAATGCAGCCCCTCTAGGCGATCACCTCTAAACTGGAATAACTTTTGATCTACTCAAAATCTCACTTGTTCTGTCCGCTCATCTTGTAGCTGACACTTTTTCCTACAGATATCATTTATTCGTGATCGATTTCCTCGCATACCGTCCTGACATTTGTGACATATGTATCTGAGATGACATTCGGGCTAAAATGCAGCCCCTCTAGGCGATCACCTTTAAACTGGAATAACTTTTGATCTACTCAAAATCTCACTTGTTCTGTCCGCCTATCTTGTAGCTGACACTTTTTCCTACAATTCTCATTCATTCATGATCGATTTTTTCGCACGCTGTCCTGACACTTGCGACATATGTATCTAAGTTGATATTCGGGCTCAAATGCAGCCCCTCTGATGATCACCTCTAAACTGGAATAACTTTTGATCTACACAATATCGCACTTGTTCTGTCCGCCTATCTTGTAGCTGACACTTTTTCCTACAATTCTCATTCATTCATGATCGATTTTTTCGCACGCTGTCCTGACACTTGCGACATATGTATCTGAAATGACATTCGGGCTCAAATGCAGCCCCTCTGATGATCACCTCTAAACTGGAATAACTTTTGATCTACTCAAAATCTCACTTGTTCTGTCCGCCTATCTTGTAGCTGACACTTTTTCCTACAGATATCATTTATTCATGATCGATTTCCTCGCAAACCGTCCTGACATTTGTGACATATGTATCTGAGATGATATTCGGGCTAAAATGCAGCCCCTCCAGTCGATCACCTCTAAACTGGAATAACTTTTGATCTACTCAAAATCTCACTTGTTCTGTCCGCCTATCTTGTAGCTGACACTTTTTCCTACAATTCTCATTTATTCATGATCGATTTCCTCGCAAACCGTCCTGACATTTGTGACATATGTATCTGAGATGATATTCGGGCTAAAATGCAGCGTATGGAGACGATCACCTCTAAACTGGAATAACTTTTGATCTACTCAAAATCTCACTTGTTCTGTCCGCCTATCTTGTAGCTGACACTTTTTCCTACAGATATCATTTATTCATGATCGATTTCCTCGCATACCGTCCTGACATTTGTGACATATGTATCTGAGATGATATTCGGGCTAAAATGCAGCCCCTGTAGGCGATCACCTCTAAACTGGAATAACTTTTGATCTACTCAAAATCTCACTTGTTCCGTCCGCCTATCTTGTAGCTGACACTTTTTCCTACAATTCTCATTTATTTATGATCGATTTCCTCGCATACCGTCCTGACATTTGTGACATATGTATCTGAGATGATATTCGGGCTAAAATGCAGCCCCTCTAGGCGATCACCTCTAAACTGGAATAACTTTTGATCTACTCAAAATCTCACTTGTTCTGTCCGCCTATCTTGTAGCTGACACTTTTTCCTACAATTCTCATTTATTCATGATCGATTTCCTCGCAAACCGTCCTGACATTTGCGACATATGTATCTGAGATGACATTCGGGCTAAAATGCAGCGTCTGGAGACGATCACCTCTAAACTGGAATAACTTTTGATCTACTCAATGTCTCGCTTGTTCCGTCCACCTATCTTGTAGCTGACACTTTTTCCTACAATTCTCATTCATTCATGATCGATTTTTTCGCACGCTGTCCTGACACTTGCGACATATGTATCTGAAATGACATTCGGGCTAAAATGCAGCCCCTCTAGGCGATCACCTTTAAACTGGAATAACTTTTGATCTACTCAAAATCTCACTTGTTCTGTCCGCCTATCTTGTAGCTGACACTTTTTCCTACAATTCTCATTCATTCATGATCGATTTTTTCGCACGCTGTCCTGACACTTGCGACATATGTATCTGAAATGACATTCGGGCTAAAATGCAGCGTCCGGAGACGATCACCTCTAAACTGGAATAACTTTTGATCTACACAATATCGCACTTGTTCTGTCCGCCTATCTTGTAGCTGACACTTTTTCCTACAATTCTCATTCATTCATGATCGATTTTTTCGCACGCTGTCCTGACACTTGCGACATATGTATCTGAAATGACATTCGGGCTAAAATGCAGCCCCTCTAGGCGATCACCTTTAAACTGGAATAACTTTTGATCTACTCAAAATCTCACTTGTTCTGTCCGCCTATCTTGTAGCTGACACTTTTTCCTACAATTCTCATTCATTCATGATCGATTTTTTCGCACGCTGTCCTGACACTTGCGACATATGTATCTGAAATGACATTCGGGCTAAAATGCAGCCCCTCTAGGCGATCACCTTTAAACTGGAATAACTTTTGATCTACTCAAAATCTCACTTGTTCTGTCCGCCTATCTTGTAGCTGACACTTTTTCCTACAATTCTCATTCATTCATGATCGATTTTTTCGCACGCTGTCCTGACACTTGCGACATATGTATCTGAAATGACATTCGGGCTAAAATGCAGCCCCTCTAGGCGATCACCTTTAAACTGGAATAACTTTTGATCTACTCAAAATCTCACTTGTTCTGTCCGCCTATCTTGTAGCTGACACTTTTTCCTACAATTCTCATTAATTCATGATCGAATTCCTCGCAAACCGTCCTGACATTTGCGACATATGTATCGGAAATGACATCCGGGCTAAAATGCAGCCCCTGTAGGCGATCACCTCTAAACTGGAATAACTTTTGATCTACTCAAAATCTCACTTGTTCCGTCCGCCTATCTTGTAGCTGACACTTTTTCCTACAATTCTCATTCATTCATGATCGATTTTTTCGCACGCTGTCCTGACACTTGCGACATATGTATCTGAAATGACATTCGGGCTAAAATGCAGCCCCTCTAGGCGATCACCTTTAAACTGGAATAACTTTTGATCTACTCAAAATCTCACTTGTTCCGTCCGCCTATCTTGTAGCTGACACTTTTTCCTACAATTCTCATTCATTCATGATCGATTTTTTCGCACGCTGTCCTGACATTTGCGACATATGTATCTGAAATGACATTCGGGCTAAAATGCAGCCCCTTCAGGCGATCACCTCTAAACTGGAATAACTTTTGATCTACTCAAAATCTCACTTGTTCTGTCCGCCTATCTTGTAGCTGACACTTTTTCCTACAGATATCATTTATTCATGATCGATTTCCTCGCATACCGTCCTGACATTTGTGACATATGTATCTGAGATGATATTCGGGCTAAAATGCAGCCCCTTCAGTCGATCACCTCTAAACTGGAATAACTTATGATCTACTCAAAATCTCACTTGTTCTGTCCGCCTATCTTGTAGCTGACACTTTTTCCTACAATTCTCATTTATTCATGATCGATTTCCTCGAAAACCGTCCTGACATTTGCGACATATGTATCTGAGATGATATTTGGGCTAAAATGCAGCCCCTCCAGGCGATCACCTCTAAACTGGAATAACTTTTGATCTACTCAAAATCTCACTTGTTCCGTCCGCCTATCTTGTAGCTGACACTTTTTCCTACAATTCTCATTTATTCATGATCGATTCTCTCGCAAACCGTCCTGACATTTGTGACATATGTATCTGAGATGATATTCGGGCTAAAATGCAGCCCCTCTAGGCGATCACCTCTAAACTGGAATAACTTTTGATCTACTCAAAATCTCACTTGTTATGTCCGCCTATCTTGTAGCTGACACTTTTTCCTACAATTCTCATTTATTCATGATCGATTTTTTCGCAAACCGTCCTGACATTTGCGACATATGTATCTGAGATGATATTCGGGCTAAAATGCAGCCCCTCTAGGCGATCACCTCTAAACTGGAATAACTTTTGATCTACTCAAAATCTCACTTGTTCCGTCCGCCTATCTTGTAGCTGACACTTTTTCCTACAATTCTCATTCATTCATGATCGATTTTTTCGCACGCTGTCCTGACATTTGCGACATATGTATCTGAGATGATATTTGGGCTAAAATGCAGCCCCTCCAGGCGATCACCTCTAAACTGGAATAACTTTTGATCTACTCAAAATCTCACTTGTTATGTCCGCCTATCTTGTAGCTGACACTTTTTCCTACAATTCTCATCTATTCATGATCGATTTTTTCGCAAACCGTCCTGACATTTGCGACATATGTATCTGAGATGATATTCGGGCTAAAATGCAGCCCCTCTAGGCGATCACCTCTAAACTGGAATAACTTTTGATCTACTCAAAATCTCACTTGTTATGTCCGCCTATCTTGTAGCTGACACTTTTTCCTACAATTCTCATTCATTCATGATCGATTTTTTCGCACGCTGTCCTGACATTTTTGACATATGTATCTGAGATGATATTCGGGCTAAAATGCAGCCCCTCTAGGCGATCACCTCTAAACTGGAATAACTTTTGATCTACTCAAAATCTATTTTGTTATGTCCGCCTATCTTGTAGCTGACACTTTTTCCTACAATTCTCATTTATTCATGATCGATTTCCTCGCAAACCGTCCTGACATTTGCGACATATGTATCTGAGATGATATTCGGGCTAAAATGCAGCCCCTCCAGTCGATCACCTCTAAACTGGAATAACTTGTGATCTACTCAAAATCTCACTTGTTCCGTCCGCCTATCTAGTAGCTGACACTTTTTCCTACAATTCTCATTTCTTCATGATCGATTTCCTCGCAAACCGTCCTGACATTTGTGACATATGTATCTGAGATGATATTCGTGCTAAAATGCAGCCCCTCTAGGCGATAACCTCTAAACTGGAATAACTTTTGATCTACTCAAAATCTCAGTTGTTCCGTCCGCCTATCTAGCAGCTAATACTTTTTCCTTCAATTCTCATTTATTCATGATCGATTTCCTCGCATACCGTCCTGACATTTGTGACATATGTATCTGAGATGATATTCGGGCTAAAATGCAGCCCCTCTTGGCGATCACCTCTAAACTGGAATAACTTCTGATCTACTCAAAATCTCACTTGTTCTGTCCGCCTATCTTGTAGCTGACACTTTTTCCTACAGATATCATTTATTCGTGATCGATTTCCTCGCATACCGTCCTGACATTTGCGACATATGTATCTGAGATGATATTCTGGCTAAAATGCAGCGTCTGGAGACGATTACCTCTAAACTGGAATAACTTCTGATCTACTCAAAATCTCACTTGTTATGTCCGCCTATCTTGTAGCTGACACTTTTTCCTACAATTCTCATTTATTCATGATCGATTTCCTCGCAAACCGTCCTGACATTTGCGACATATGTATCTGAGATGATATTCTGGCTAAAATGCAGCGTCTGGAGACGATCACCTCTAAACTGGAATAACTTTTGATCTACTCAAAATCTCACTTGTTATGTCCGCCTATCTTGTAGCTGACACTTTTTCCTACAATTCTCATTTATTCATGATCGATTTCCTCGCATACCGTCCTGACATTTGCGACATATGTATCTGAGATGATATTCTGGCTAAAATGCAGCGTCTGGAGACGATTACCTCTAAACTGGAATAACTTCTGATCTACTCAAAATCTCACTTGTTATGTCCGCCTATCTTGTAGCTGACACTTTTTCCTACAATTCTCATTTATTCATGATCGATTTCCTCGCAAACCGTCCTGACATTCGTGACATATGTATCTGAGATGATATTCGGGCTAAAATGCAGCCCCTCTAGGCGATCACCTCTAAACTGGAATAACTTTTGATCTACTCAAAATCTCACTTGTTCTGTCCGCCTATCTTGTAGCTGACACTTTTTTCTACAACTCCAAGGCCACTCAAACTGTATTTATATTTCTCTGAATACAAAATAAAGGTTTATCTATCTATTTATTTAAAATTTCTTATAATAAAAATATATAATTTAAAGAGTATGTGCCATGACGATTTGTTATATCAATTATTGACTCAATATTGATAAGACGCAATAAATATTAATATATAAATTTCAAATTGAGTTTAAATGCGCGCCTATTTATGTATCTTAAGTTCACTAATCAATTAACAGTACGAGGCGCCTGAGGCACCTGGGGACATAACACGAACGTTCCCGTAACTTTAAAGTGACTAGGCCTACTTCAAGTATTAAAAAAATTAAAAAAAAAAAAAAGTAATGTTGTCGCACTGTCGTTCATTTGGTATAATATACTGCTGCCACAGAATCGCTCGAGAATAAACCTCTACTTGCTACAACTTTCGATGCTGCCAAGTTTATTGGCAACATACAATCGCTGACTCGAAATTATTGTCAACTTAAATATGGCTAGACAAAAATTCAACTGGCATTATAAGTAAATTGCTTTCAATCAATTTGACTCATTTTAAAAAAAGTATATAATACTAATGCATCAAATTATCGTTGTTTTAATTGATTAAAGACTATTGTTCATGATAGCAACAAATACGAATGTCACATTTTATATCCGACTTAATCACTGTATGCAAATACATGACATCAGTTCGATGTACAACTGTTCATAATTGGAAATCTTTCTACATTACTAAGTCACCATATCGTAGTGCTATTATCAGCCATCTGTATTTAAAGGAAACAACATTAAATACAACTGACTGATTACAAATCTGTCTCAAACATCTACTAGAAATAAATACAGTCGTTATTAACATCATTTGACTCTTAACTATACCGGGAATAATATTTAATCGAAATATTTTTCGACTCGAAAGAACTTGTTGTTAGGACAAAACGATGGCACCCAACATAAGAGAATGTAAGTGTCCGTCTATTAACAAAGACAGATACCCTTGTTAAGGATTCCGATTAAGTCCGATTGAAATCCGATTGAGATCCGATTGAGTTTAATCGGAATGGATCGGTTTCAATCGGAAAATAATGTGTAAAAATAAAAATATTATTTTCCGATTGAAACCGATTCATTCCGATTGAAAGTTTTTAATCGGAATGAATCGGTTTCAATCGGAAAATAATATTTTAATTTCGGTATTATTTTCCGATTGAAACCGATTCATTCCGATTGAAAGTTTTTAATCGGAATGAATCGGTTTCAATCGGAAAATAATATTTTAATTTTGGTATTATTTTCCGATTGAAAACGATTCATTCCGATTGAAAACTTTGAATCGGAATGAATCGGTTTCAATCGGAAAATAATATTTTAATTTCGGTATTATTTTCCGATTGAAACCGATTCATTCCGATTAAAAATTTTAAGTGATTGCTTTAAAAATTAAAGGAATATTGATTTCTATGAAAATGAAACAATTTTAAAATTAAATTCAAGGCTCTAAATAGAAACCAATTTGGAATTACTAATTTGTTTTAATTTTATTAGGGCACTCTATCAAGAATCGCAGTATTGATTATGCTAATGAATTATAACTAATTATAAGCATTTTATACATGATGCTGTGATAACACCATGACAATTTTTATTAAAATTTTGAATGGTATTAAATATACTTGTGGAACTTCTCATTCTTAATATATCATTATGTACGCATAAGATAATGGTAAACTAGTGTATTAAAACAATAACTTCAACAATAGAAATATGTCAAAACTTCATTATTATTACGTGCAAAGTTAAGATTGAAAAATTTATCATTGTTGAGTAAATTAATTTAGAAAAAATTAAAAATAACACCTTTTTATATGTATATAATGGTGCTTCGTTTGAAATGACTATTTTTTTTTCCGGTCTTGTCCGAAATTTTTGTTGAAATACCCCAAAAAATTCTCTGAGCGTTTGAGCCCTTAAAATTAATATTGAGTACTCGACCATTGCGTGTGAAGATTTCCCATTTAAAATACACGTAAGCTTAGGTTTTTAGTTTTTAAACTTTTATCACTCCGCGGCATTTTATGATATCATCTCGCCCAAAGACGGAATTTTCTCAGAATTGAATGTACTACAAAAGTGCCCGTTGTTGCAAAGTCGTAACTCATTCAAGTTTGTAGTACGGACCGCTCAAATGAATTTTTTTCATAGATTCTTTGTTTTTCTCTCAACAACAAGACCTACAGAAAAATGTGAATGACAATTTTATAGGAAATTTATTTTCCTACAAAAACGTTCTGAGCACCAAATCACTCAGATTGATATTTTCTGAGATATTGATTATTGAAGTTTACGTATCATTGGATTCCCATAAAATATCAAATCAATTCTTCAAAAATATTGATTTTTTATTTGACTCATATCTCAGAAAATATCAATCTGAGTGATTCGGTGCTAAGGACCTTTTTTGTAGGAAATTAAATTTCCTATAAAATTGTCGTTCGCATTTTTTCTGTACGTCTTGTTGTTTATGAAATAATGAGAGAAAAAACAAGAATTCTATGAAAAAATTCGGTTTAGCAGTCCGTACTACCCCACCCGTATGAGTTACAACTTCGCGACAACGGGCACTTTTGTAGTACGTTTAATTCTGAGAAAATCCCGACTTTGAGCGAGATGATATCATAAAATGCCGCAGAGTTATAGAAGTTTAAAAATAAAATCCAAGTTTACGTGTATTTTGAATAGGAAATCTTCACACTTTGTGGTCAAGTACTTAATATTAATTTTAAGGGCTCAAACTCTCAGAGAATTTTTTTACGAGTATTTCCAACAAAATTTCCGGATGGGAGCAAAAAAAAAAAAAATTGGTCTATCGGTTGACCCTGCGGGCCAGCCCCAAAACTTCCCGCTCTTTTCGAGCTCATGGAGCTCGAAAACATCGTTGTAAATACATTTTCGAGCTCTTCGAGCTCGAAAATACTTTGGTGTACCTTTAGTTTCGAAAAAAACCGTTTTTAGCATTTCTTTCTTCCGCGATAACTCTTGAACGAATTATCCGATTTTGATGTTTGAGGTGGCAATCGACGCGTTTTAATAAATTCTGAAACTTATCGGATTATGGAATTTTTTGGTTGAGTTGTTTCAAAGATATTTGCAAAAAACTGTTTATTACGATTGCTTTCTCCCGCGATAACTCTCGAACGAATTATCCGATTTTGATGTTTGAGGTGGCAATCGACGCGTTTCATTAAGTTCTAGAGCTGATTAAATGTTGATATAGATCGTATAAGTCATTTCTGAGAAATCAATAAAAAACTAAAAAAAAAAATTTTTTTTTTTCGTAATTGGCCAATATCTTCGAGTTTACCGGATCAAATTATCTAAAATTTTCAGGAAAGTTGATGGCCAACAAGCTCTTTCGATTGCCGCCTCAATCATCCGAATCGATTCATTAGTTGAAAAGTTACAAAGAGTTTACACACACACACACACACACACACACACACACACACACACACACACACACACACACACACACACACACACACACACACACGAACACACGGACATCATTCTGAAAATAGTCGGAATAGCTTCCTAGGACCTCAAAACGTCGACATCTGATGAAAACTCGATTTTCGAAAATCGGGGTGAAACCAATAACTTCCCGAATTTTTGAAAATTTACAATTTTCTTAGCGGGAAGTTAAAAAATAGTCGTTTCAAACGAAGCACCCTAATGTATGTATATATATATATATATATATATATATATATATATATATATATATATATATATATATATATATAAAACTGTTTCTAATTAGGAGACTATTTTTATTTTTTTAATGAACATTGAAAAATCGAAAGGGTATTTTAAAATATGATGACAGTTAAAATTTGAGCTCTTAATATTGATATTTAGAGGTGACTATTGATAATTTTCGGTTTTTCGTTTAGTAACATGGTAAAAAATACATAACTTCCGAAAAAATCACGGTACAAAAAACTTCTCCCCAAACATTTGGTAGCAAATTTACTGATCTACAAAAAAGGTCTGCTGTGAATTTTACATAAATTCAACCATTCACAAGATATCCGACGTCAAAGTTTGATAAAATTCGAAGAACTTGTTTTTGCTCGTTCTGTATTTTATACCATATCAACTAATGAGAATTCAGAAATTCTCAATATAGTTTTTTGTAGGAAATTGAATGCTTTACAGAAAAAGTCTCTTATCATTTTTTGATAAATTCATCTGTTCAAAAGTTATTGGAGCTTGAACTCAAGTTAAAGTAAATTTCGATATTTTTCACATTTCCGGTGAAACTATCGGACTAATCATAAAATGTCATAGAATCTTTTTTGTAGACAATTTTAATTCCAACAAATTATTATCGATAAATTTCTTTCAAATTCTGCATTGTTTTCTACTTTGACGTCGGATATCTTAGAACAGTTGAATTTATGCAAAATTCACAAAAGACCTTTTTTCAAATCAGTAAAATTGCTACAAAATGTTTAGAGAGAGATTTTTTGTATCTTGATTTTTTCGGAAGTTATGTATTCTTTTCCATGTTACTAAATGAAAAGTCCAAAATTATCAACAGTCACCTCTAAATCTCAATATTAAGAGCTCGAATTTTAAGTGTCACCATATTTTAAGATACCTTTTCGATTTTTCAATGTTCATCAAAAGAAAAAAATAGTCCCCTAATTTAAAACAGTCTAATATATATATATTAGACTGGGCCAAAAGAATCGACTATTTTTTTTTGCTTTTGATACTATGAAAATATTATTCCTGATGACCAAAAAAATTATTGTGCAAGTTTGAGCCCTTAATATTTATATTGAGAGGTGTATCGTTACGACTTTTCGTTTTTTGAAAGAATTTTCATTTTTTACCCAAAACTCGTAAATCATCTGTCTGAAAAATTTGCGCAATGTATAATCTTAAAGGAAATTGAATTCCCTACAAAAATCTCTCGTAGTAAATTGACGTAAAATGAGCCGTTTCCTTGCAACCGTGCGTTAAATATCAATTTGTTTTTTAAATTCTTTGCGTTGATTTTGAATTTTTGTAACTACTAGAAATATTAAAGTTTTTTCTAGTCAAGATACATATTTTTGAAGGAAATTTAATACTCTACAAAAAAGGTTTCTTAACATTTTTCGCTAAATTCACTCCTTCAAAAGTTATTTAGGTGATTATAGTCGTTTTGACTCAATTTCAACCTTGAATATTGTTTATATATATAATATAAAGACAATATTAATAAATTATCCTATCCTAATATTAACTATACATAAATGGGTCATTTGCGACAGCAATATTTTTTTATTACCAGCATTTTTCCTATCGATAAATCTTTTATTACTATTATTTTAAATAAACGTATCTCTAGTGTCCGAAATCAGCCAAACATGTTTTGTAATTTGATTTCTAATTAACAAAAAGAGAAAAAAAAATTTGTTCGAAAATGTTATACGACGTGGTATCTGCGAGGCCGTTTTATGAAGTCTAGTCCTTAATTTGTTTCCTGTGCAAGATTAAGACATAAAAAACAAGATTTTGTTTTAATTTTTAAAAATTACGTAGTTTTTGAAAAAGTTATGAGTTTTCTTAAAATTTCAAGAGTTTGAATTAATTAGTAATTAAAATTAATTTCCATAACCAATATAGGATTCTGATTTTAAAAATATATATGTCAGTTGCATTTATGATAAATTTAATAGTTCAATAGATGCAAATTTTTATGAAATTAATCAAGCAGGGCAAAAATTTGGGTCGACTCAAATTACTGCTTTATTTCAATTAGATTTAATTCAAAATTTCCAATACATTTCAATAGGTTTCAGTCAAAAATTTCCGATTCATCTCAATCGGAATTAATCGGAAATTTCCGATTCATTTCAATCGGATTTAATCGGAAATTTCCGATTCAATCCAATCGAATTTAATCGGAAATTTCCGATTCAATCCGATTGAAATGAATCGGATTTCTTAACCAGGGTAGCTAATCATCATATTAAAAAATTAATTTAAAAAAAACTGTGTGGTAAATCATCCTGAAACTTTTTTATTATACGCTTTAGATATCAAATTATCTAATAAAAAGTTTTTTTTTGTGGGTCAAGTTTTTCAATTTTTTACAAATTATTAATTTCCAGTAAAATTGAATAAGGACAACCGTAAGAGCCCATGTATAATTACATGATTTTAATTAATTATATCTCTTAAACGACGTGGTAAAAAATTCTGATTTTTTTTTCTCAAGTACATTTAAGTATAATTTTTCAAATAAAAATAAAAAAAGTGGAGGTCAAGTTTGAGAGCTGTGGGTGCCAAACTACCTTAATTTCAAGCTAATTGTCACTGTAACAAACTGTGACGCATATTTTAAATCGCGAACTTAATTAGCGAGATGAAGGCAGCTTTGATTTCAGCATACTATATATAACAATCTTTTTTAATTCTTGAGCAAGTCTACTCTCAAGATTGATAGCTGCTAGTGATTTTTTCTACGTATGTCTTGCTGCAGACACTTGTGACCAGATTTAAATTGCAAGCCTTACAAGAAATTTATGCCAGATTGTAACTCAATTCTGGGGGAAGACTATAGTTGAAAATAGTTGCGCATGGCTTGCTCAAGATCTACTCAAGGCTCAAAATTGAACTTGAGCCTTAAGCAAATCTTGAGCAAGCCATTCGTAAGTATCTACTGTAAGTTACTGGTGCAAGAAGTGCGCCAGAAACTTTTAAACTGCGCTGTATCTAAAATATAATTTAATTTGAATATCAATGTGTAAGAAGTTAGAGCGCGCTGTTGCCAAATCTTTTTATTAAATCATATGAGTCAAAAATAACCAAGTCATTTCATTACTTTCTTTAATTAAATAAATAATAAATATTAATTTATGAATTCGTTATGTTATTATAAATTAAAATAATGAATTTTCATAACTATTAGGAGAATTTAGCAAACAAAAAAATTCAAACATTACTTTGACTCACTAGCGTTGGTCGAACCTCCTTAACCTATAGGCCTTATAACTCTATCGTAGTATAATAAGACATAAGGCCTATTAAGGACAATTAAAGGACATTGCAATTTATTAACTAATTATAGATATTTCAAGCAAATATTTTTCACATACCATTTAATTTATTGCGTTATTATAATAAGTTTAAATTATATTCGTACGTTATTTCATGACATAAATATATGCTTACCACCGCTTGACGATTTCTTAACAAAGACACTACGATACACAAAAAAATATGTTACTGTAAATACTGACATCACTACGAATTGTTTTCGACATTGAAATATATTATTTGCTATAAAGTTTCGTATAATTTTCAGAAGAAAAGCCTGATTGTTTTGATGAAATAACTATGTATGTATTTAAGCACATTAAATTAATGGTACAAAACTGTCCCGTATTTGGGTAAATTACCCTCTACATAAAATAAATAATTTTTAAAGCCTTTATATGGAGAATAATAATAAAAAAAACAAGTAAACATTACCGTATACTAAACAACATTGTAGATAAATCATTACCCATTTAATCATCTTAAATTTGTATAGAGAATGATGAATTAAATGAAATCTTTAAATTACTGCCACGTTTCAACAATTCAGAAAACAGAAATTAAAATTGAAATATTTTTATTATTGTCACTTTTATTTGTTTACTTAAGTTTATTTCTATTAGCCTTAAATGATAGCTCATGAAATCAATACTAAAAATTTTTTAAATGTAATTAGCTACTTTTACTTATCAAAAAGAAAAGAATTTTAGAACGATCATTAAAAAAAATTTTTATTGCTCTCAGATAACATGTAGACAAAAACAAATATTGTATTTTTTGTTTACGCAGACTAAAACAAATTTATCGACAAAACTAAGAGTAAAGCTTTAAAATTGATGGTTTAAGGGGACCCGGTGGTCTAGAGGCTGAAAATTTAATGATTTTGAAAAAAATTTTTTTTATATGTTAATAAATATCAAACCTTTTGAAATTTTGAGGGATTATTTTATTGTTATTAATATATACAAAAATGCTTATAACTAAGAAAAAAAATTATTTTGAGTATTTAAAAGATGGCGTTGAAGCCAGCTCCGTTAAAAAAAGGGACCCGGGCGGCGTAGAACAATTCAGCTCTTCTATGGGTCTGAAAAAAAAAAATTTAATGGATTTTTAATCAGTATAAATATACCTATAGCCGGTACTAGAATAAAAAAAAAAAAATTTTTTAGAAGAAGTGGCACTTTGTTGAAATTTTTAATCCAAAAATTGCCTTTTTTTTCATAACATTTTGCATGTTAAAAAATACAAATATTCAACGCAAAAATTTTATTCTAATACCGGCTGTAGCTGTTGGTGTATTAAATAACATATTCAAATTTGAAAACAATCAACCGGATAGTTTATTTTTTTTCAACTACGCCAGGCAGAAAAAAGTAGTTTCGAGATAAACGCGTTTAAAGTTTTAGTTAAAGAAATTCTGAAGAAAACTAGATTTTAACATATACTTAGGATTAATCAGCTATTCCAGCACCATATTTTTTTCTTGTGCACTTCTTCGGTTTTTCTTATTTTTCATTATATGTTGACTTGTTTATCATTATGATAACTTAGGTATAGAAACTAAAGCAGTTTTCTGCCGCACAATAGAATAAAAATTACTTACTCAGCTAGCCTGCAAAATAGCTTTTAGAACATGAAATACTGGGAATATCATCACCATATTTCCACAGTATATTTTTGAAATACTATACTTTCGAAATATGCAAAAAAAAATCGATTTTTCAAAATTTCTAGATCACCGGGTCCCCTTAAGGAGGTTCATCGGTAGCAGTAGTTCGCAACTTTTAGAAAGATTTCTCCCGTGTAAAACATTTTAACTACAATAAGAAGTGGTTGAGATACAGTACACTTTTGCGCATCCTCTTATATGCGCAGAAGTATAAAAATGATCCCATTGCGTCTTTTCTCAGACTTGGCTACGTTGCATTCTAATTTAGAATATTTTTCCCCTTGAGCATGTGTTGTAGAAAGTGTTTTGAATAATTTCAAGATTATACGTAGTTGGAGACAACAAATAATAAATAATAAATAATAATGACTTCGCGACTAAATTTAAAAAATTCTAAATTTAAAAAATAATTTGTAATTATTTAAATCTGTTGGGCTTCTACTGTGTTTTGAATTTCCCGCTCACTGCAACGTTGCCAAGTCACTATCTCTTACTCGTCAGGTTATGAGAGAAAGCTTGAAAATCATTAAAAGTAACAAACTTTAAAAATTGATTACAAAAAAATGAATACCGCTCGTTTATGTTTTTATTGAAAAAAATTACTTGTTATAAATTCAATTAATAATTTTCAGCTTTTAGAAAAATGTTGTAAGAAAAGTATGATTGTTATTTAATAAAATGCTCACTCTAACTACGGTCAACATAGGGAATGCATGTTTAATGTACGATTTTTAATTGTTAATATTTCGAAATTTAGTACCGCAAGGACTATTTTAAAAAATTCCTACGTATACAGGACACTTAAAAGTATTTGTGTTTAAAAATTGAAAGATATTGTAAGAAAAGTGATTATCCGATGAACCTCCTTAAGAATATTTAATTATTAAAATTTTTAGAATTTTTCATTAATTTTTTTTAATGAAAACATTTTTTAATTAAAAAATAAACTTTTTTTTAAAGTAAATTGTCTAATTACCCAGCCATATAACAATCTTTTTCAATTTTTGAGCAAGTCTGCTCTCAAGATCGATAGCTGCTAGTGTCTCTTCCTACCTATGCGTCTCACTGCAGATACTTGTGACCAGATTTAAATTACAAGTCTAGTGCAAACCTTACACAAGAAATTTGTGCCAGATTATAACTCAATTCTGGAGGAAGACTATAGTTAAAAATAGTTGCGCATATCTTGCTCAAGATGCTTGATTAGAAACTTGTAATTTGCGAAAAATTTAGCTACAATTTTTATTTTTACTATTGTTATTATTTTTTTCATTTTTCTCTCCATCAACTACCGGCAGCAGCACTAGCGTAATAGTAGGATGGAAAAAAAGTGGCATCTAAGACAAAAAGGCGGAATATTTGAAAAAAGTATTAAGCTAAAAATAATAAATAAAAAATCCGAATCGATAATTCATAAGTCAAATAAAAAATCATAATAACATAAATAAATTAATATTATAAAATAAAAGTGATGATTAAAAATAAAATGAGCGATTGAGGTGTGCACTTTTGGATTTTCCAACATTTTAAAATCATAAGCATTGGGCGGTTTTTATCGTTAATGTGTGCCTTTTTTATGAGGTCACGCTACTTTTTGTTGAACATTTCTGGCAACCCTGTTTGTGATGGTAAAAAATTTATGCGACTTCTCTATTATAACGATAATACAGTAAACTATTTCCATAACTATAAACCAAATGTAAAACATTTATTTTCCAATACATGTTTCGTTTATATAAATACTACACTCAAAATTTACTTGTAATTTTCATAAAGCATTCCCTTAGCAACCGGAACAGCCGCTTCTTTATTCAGCAATTTTTCAACAATCGCCAGCCCAAAGGCATACGCAGTCGCCGGTCCTCTGCTAGTAATAATGTTTCCTATTTAAAAAATAATTTCAATTAAAATCACATCAATTATAGACAAAAAAATGAATAAATTTTCTTACCATCAGTCACGACAATGTCTTCTAAATATTTATAATAATCAGTCAACTGATCCTTCATTGATGGATAGGATGTAATTTGTTTTCCTTGTGCAATACCGTGAGCTTTCAAAGCCGTTGGTGCTGCACAAATAGCAGCAATAACTCTCCCTCCATTTTCCTGCTTCTTCAGCAATTCTCCAACTTCTTTTGACTTAAAATATCAACAAATTCATTTGATAATTAAAAATGTATCAATAAATAATACTAAGGACTGAATAAAAATAAAAAATAATAATAGTAACTTACACTTGCAAGAGCTTTTGAACCTCCCAAACCACCAGGTAAAATAACAGCATCAAAATTATTATTTTTTACGACATCCAATTGAGCGTCTGCGCAAATTTTAACATCGCGACTGCATTTAATACAGTCATTCCCTGTTATACTTGCTATTGTAACTTCAATCTATAAATAAAAGAATATATTGAATAAAATAAATATATTATTCTTATTTAATTCTGTAATGTAGAATTTTTTATTTTTAAATTAAGTGTGTTCTTTAATTACTATGCACACTGTAAAAAATTGTCCTTGAAAACAAAATTTTTTAACAGTTCAGTTAATTAACAAATAATAAATAGTTTTTTTTACTACGTTTAGAAAAAAATTAACTTTTTTTAAGAGTAGACGTTCTTAAACTGA
The DNA here is from genome assembly GCA_030273425.1 of Microplitis manilae. NCBI lineage: Eukaryota > Metazoa > Arthropoda > Insecta > Hymenoptera > Braconidae > Microplitis > Microplitis manilae. Next base: position 4,925,332 of record CP092724.1, read on the forward strand.
GAAATTATTTTATTGGAAATTTGCAATAATGTTATTTCTCGATACAAAAAGTAGTTTTTTTACTAAAAAAAAATTATTTTAGCAAATAAAACACTATCCCTTTACCTTCCTGAACATTATAGTAATTTTTGTTAGAATTAAGAAATTTTTTGGGAATTCAAATTAAACACTTTCTCCATAAAAAAAATTTTTTGAATTTTTTTTTTTTTAACAATTCAATTAAAAAAAAAAAAAAACTAAAAATATGAACATGTATAAAATTTAAAAAACCATGAGTGCAATTTTTTAAATTATTTTTGTTTTAAATTTATCGTTTTTACAAAAAATACAAAAATTATTAAACGTCAGCTACTTTCGGTATCATCTCAAGTATGATCCTGAAGTTAGCAGACAAGTAAAATTTTTCAAATTTTTTTTTTTTAAATTAAAATATAAAATCTAAAGTTCAAACTTTTTTTTTTTAAATTAAAATATAAAATCTAAAGTTGAGTTTACGTCATCAGAATCACTAGATTTATTTCGTCGAAGACGCTTTAATTATTTAATCGATTTGAAAGAATCAAATGACTTATAGATAATAATAATTATGGGTATGGAACTGTTAAAAGTCTGTTGGACTGAGTTAAGTCTGAGTTTTGAGTCGAGTCTGGGTTATATGTTATGAGTTATAAACTGTAAATTACAAATTATAAATTTAAGCTATTTCACTACATGTATTAATTATTTTGTATATGATCGAAAGAGATCAGATCTTACGATTTAAAATAAATAAATAAAAAATAATAAAATAAAGTTTCATAAAATTTAAAAATAAAATTTTACAAAACAAATTTTTCTGCGTCATAAAATTTCATGAAATTTAATAAAATGTCAAATTTTTAAAATAATTTTCTTCCGCCAACTGAAGATTTTAAAAAAATTTCAAAAACTTGAACTAGAATTTTATAAAATTTTTCTTTTCCCGGCGTCTGAGGAACAGATAAATTTCCATCAGATCTGCGACGTAGTAATGAAAATTTAAATTTTCGCATCCACAACGGTTGTACAACTTTCATCCTAAAAGCTAGTTTGTCCAAATCGTATGAAAAGTTAAAAATTGTTGGACATCAGACTTGTATACGATAATTATAGTTTGAAAGAAGTAAATATGTTTTAATAATAGATTGACGAGAAGTTATAGTAAGAATATCAGAGCTGGATGCAGTATTATTAAGTCATATGACTAGGTGCGATAACAAAACAATGATGCCAACTAATATAGAACGATGTAAACTGTATGGTTTTTTTATTTAAATATTAAGATACTTTAAACCATATTGTGAAGGAGTCGGTATGTTGAAATTAGAAATTTATTTAGAACGATTATGGTGAATAAACCGTAAGCAATTGTAAAAATTATAGTATGGTTTAAAAAGTTTAGGTCAATTATTTTAAAGAAGTTAGGAGTTGATGGAACAGTTGATATGTAAGAAAAATTAGCAATAGATAGGATCTCATTGAAACTCAAAACAAGTTTGAACCAATGTCAGTTTGGCGCGTAGTGATTGAGACGCATAGCTAGTTGTCGAGATTGATAGTTTGTTCTTTGCACAGTTAGAACGAAAGTGTGTAGGTATCTGAAGCCTCCTTTGTGCTTACCTGTCGAATAAGTACCGACCGTCGTGATTGTATTTTGCTGATGATAAAGTAATTTTCAAATGATAAATCGAAGATAGAAAGAGACAGTAATATGACAAGTGATATAACTATCTCTTTCTATCTTTGATTTATCATTTGAAAATTACTTTATCATCAGCAAAATACAATCACGACGGTCGGTACTTATTCGACAGGTAAGCACAAAGGAGGCTTCAGATACCTACACACTTTCGTTCTAACTGTGCAAAGAACAAACTATCAATCTCGACAACTAGCTATGCGTCTCAATCACTACGCGCCAAACTGTCATTGATTCAAATTTGTTTTGAGTTTCAATGAGATTCTATCTATTGTTAATTTTTCTTACATATCAACTGTTCCATCAACTCCTAACTTCTTTAAAATAATAGACCTAAACTTTTTAAACCATACTATAATTTTTACAATTGCTTACGGTTTATTCACCATAATCGTTCTAAATAAATTTCTAATTTCAACATACCGACTCCTTCACAATATGGTTTAAAGTATCTTAATATTTAAATAAAAAAACCATACAGTTTACATCGTTCTATATTAGTTGGCAACATTGTTTTGTCATCGCACCTAGTCATATGACTTAATAATACTGCATCCAGCTTTGAAATTCTTACTATAACTTCTCGTCAATCTATTATTAAAACATATTTACTTCTTTCAAACTATAATTATCGTATACAAGTCTGATGTCCAACAATTTTTAACTTTTCATACGATTTGGACAAACTAGCTTTTAGGATGAAAGTTCTACAACCTCCACAACCAGTGTCTAGATTCTCCATTTACTAAATATTCAAACAAAATATTTAAAAATTCCATCTCCTAGTCAACTGTCTTTGCAAATTTTTTAAATTTCACTAAACAAATTATTCAAAACATGACCATGTAAATTTATGTAATATCATAACCCATAATCAAGAAAAAAATTCCTTACCCCAGCACGTCTTAGAACATCAGCAGTGATGACAGCTTCCATTTCTTCAGCTCCATCAGCCATCAGCAAAATGGCACTTTTTTTAGCCATCGCTCTTCTAAATAATTTATTTGATAAACAAAACCCAGAAATTAATTTCTTAGAATTCGCACCAACTAACGAGAACATGAACCGAACTCACCACAAAATATATATAACAAATATATATCACATGACATAACATATGATATCAAAAACAACACAACATATAGTCAGTGTTTGAATTAAATTTAAAAAATTTTATCAATTCTTAAGAAAAATTTAGTTTTATCTAAAATTCATATATTTATATATATAAGTATCAAAAATTTTTCTATTAAAATTTACGTTAAAAAATTTAACCTTAAATTTAAAACCTAAGTACTGGTCAACTAAAAAGTGATAAGAAAATTCAAAAAAATGTTGAAAGTGACAAATAAAATAAAACAATTAATGAAAAATGAATTAGTATTCAAATGTACAAAGAAATCATTAACCAGACAATTACATGTAAGTAATTATTTAAATGATCCTGTAAAATTGTCATATGTGTCATATGATACATTTAAATCATCAAGTGAATTGTCACCAGTAATAATAATGCACGGTCTGTTTGGATCAAAGAACAACTGGAATTCTCTTGCAAAATCAATTAACCAGCAGACAAAAAGACAAGTGATAACCATCGATGCTCGAAATCACGGCGAGTCTCCACATTCACCTGAAATGAATTACCCCGAGATGGCTGGTGATGTTAAGAAATTAATAAACGATTTAAATTTCAAAAAATCAATTTGTGTCGGTCATAGTATGGGTGGTGCTGTCATGATGCTGACGGCATTGAATTATCCAGAGCTCATTGAAAAACTTGTCGTAGTTGACATGTCGCCAATTAAAACTAGCCCGAGTCTTTACGAAATGACTAAAATAATTGATGCGCTGCGGGCGATTGATTTTAAAAATTACAAAACACTTTCCGAAGCTAGGAAAGGAACTGATCGAAAACTTGCCGGGACTATTGACTCGTTATCACTGAGACAGTTTTTAATTACTAATATTATGGAAGTAACTCAGGGAGAGTACAAGTGGAGAGTTAATTTGAATGTAATTGCTGATAATTTTGATAAAAATATCGCGAGATTTCCGGAACTGGTTCCTAGTTTGAAGAATAAAGTCTTTGATGGCAGGACTTTATTTATTGCTGGCGGGAACAGTGATTATGTCAAGCGGGAAGATGAAGATAAAATAAGGAAACTGTTTCCGAAGGTTGATGTTAAATATATTGAAGGTGCTGGTCACTGGGTGCAGTCGGAAAAACCTGCGGAGTTTCTTCGTATTGCTTGTGATTTTATTAATAATTGAGTTTAATTATTAATTGCAACCTGTAAATAATTAAATAAATTGTTTAGTTTTATTAAAAGTACAGGGAGAATTTATTTTAAAATAATTTTTTTATTTAAACAGTAAAAAAATTATATAACAGTATAAAATTATTAACAATTTGTATATATATTTATGTATACCCATTTATTTTTATTTTTAAAATAAACTGGGGCTGGAATTATTTAGTAATAAATTTAATTTAATTTTTTTGTTTTAAAATTTTCTTTCGTTAATTCAAATATTTGAATTCATTTTTTTTCAGAACTTGTAATAAAAAAAAAAGAAGGTATGGAAATTTTTTGTGGTCAAGTTCAGAAATATTTGAATTTTTTACGAGAAAAAATGAACACATATTTAAAAACGATTGATCTAATTGTAAAATGGCGCGAAAATATTAAAATTTAAAAACTTTAATTTTTTGCACTTCTTTTTATAAAAATTATCACACATGCGCACGTACAGACATTTGAATATCATCTTGTAATTAACTACAATACCTTCGAATACTTGGAGACTTTTATATCTTTGAAATTTTAATTTTCGCGCCATTTTTAAATTTATTATTTAAAAAGTTTAAAAAATGACACAGTTTCACTGTGCCAAATGTCATCTTTTTGTAACAGTTTTTTACTGGATTAGTTTCTAAACCTACCCCGTGGCCTTAACAAATTCATATAAAAATCCATATCCCACCCAATTAAATTCTACATCACAATCTAAGTAATTTGTCTTTCCAACTGATCTTTAAAGTTTTGAACTTTGAGTTCCCAACTTAACATCCTTCAGATCAATATAAGCTCCCGCGATAACAGGCGAATTATTTTCAACAACAGTAGTCTGGAAATAAATTCGTTTGCAATCTCTCCACATGTCCGTGCGTAGAGTTTGTCCCGGAATCACAGGTTTAACGAATCTCGCCTTGACAGAATCAAACAGCTCAGTGTCATTATCAGCAAACATTCTGAGAATATGTCTGGTAGAAAAGCCAAGTGAACAAAGTCCATGAAGAATAGGTTTTTCAAAACCTCCCATTGCCGCGATACTTTCATCAATATGCAGCGGGTTCATGTCATCACTACCCAGCCGATAAATAGCCGCCTGATCAACGCAAGTTTGCTGAGTTACTGAAGCATCTGGTTTTCTTTTAGGCGCATCGACTAACGGAATTTCATATTTTGAATTTCTGGGACCACCAAAACCTCCAGCGCCTTTAATAACTCCAACCATCTGACCTACTGATAGTTTTTCTCCACTATCGACGTCATATGTCTCATGTTCAATTAACATAACAGCCATTTTTTCTTTGTCAAGTGTCTCTTGTATACGAAAACGTGTTTCGACATTTGCTTCCGTAGGAATTTTCTTCAATACTTTTAAATATTGTTCGCCATGTAAAATTCCCGCTATATTTATATCACCAATATCAGGAAGTGCTGAGCCGAGCATATCAGAGCCCAGAGCACCAAGAGGTCCAAAAATAACAAAATAACTTGGAACAGCTGAAAAATTTTCATGGTTTTCATAGAGATACTGAAAATCACTTGGATTTTTAGTGGTCGCTCCCACGGCCAGTGCGTAGAGAATAACATCTTTTATATTATAACTATATTTCATTGTATATTTCGGATTAAATGATGATGATGATGAATCATCAGCTTTACGACTAGATAATTGTTCAACGACACTCATTAACTCCCCAGTAGCCTCGGCAATTGAGTCGCAGTGCTTCGCATTTGACATATCAGTGACTTTGTCCCAATTGTCACGTACGTCTTCAGGTGTCACTGAATCATTGATAGATTTACGAAGAATACAACCATTGGAACGTATCAGGTGACATTTACCAGCCCACCCTAATGCTGATTCAATAATCGAACCATTTTCGGTGCAATTTTCGTGGCAGAGCCAGACGACTACTGGCGCAATCAGCTCGGGCTTTAGTTGTTGGAAAAAATCTGGCGGCACGATATCTTCTGTGAGACGTGATCCAGCTGTTGGGACAATTACGTTTGTGCTTATTCCACTGGATTGTCCTTCGATGGCTAGAGTATTTGCCAGTCCGACTAGTGCCATTTTAGCGGAACTGTAATTGGCTTGACCGAAGTTGCCGTAGAGTCCGCTGTTACTTGATGTGAAAATTATTTTACCGTACTTCTGTTGCTTGAAATATGGCCACGCGGCTTTTGTGGCACGCATCGCTCCTTTTACGTGGACATTTTGAATTATGTCCCAGTCAGCGTCGGACATGCGAGCAAATGATTTGTCGCGGAGGATACCGGCGTTGTTTACTAGGACGTCGATACGCCCGAAGCTGTCGATTGCTGTTTTAATTATTTTGTCACCGTCTAGAACGTTGTCGTAATTTGCAACTGCCTGTCCGCCCTGGGACTTTATTTCTGTCACTACGGTGTCAGCGACGCGGCTGGCGCCGTCACCATGACGGCTGCTTCCTAGGTCGTTCACCACTACCTTGGCACCTTTTGAGGCAAATAGCAGAGCGTAAACTCTTCCCAATCCTGCACCAGCTCCAGTAACTACTACTACACGTCCGTCAAAACGTAATTTTGACATCATGGAATTTGTTTATCTGAAAATAATAAAAATTATTAGAGTGAAATTCAGCGTGAGGAGTTTTTTATAAAATTTTTACAGGATATTGTTATGATTTAGGTGTAGTATTTAATTTTATTGATGGTAAAAATAAGCTTGCAGTTTATATTTAATTATTAATCTTTCAGTATTCGATCTTGAGTAATTTTAGATACTTGAGATTATTGAGTGATTGTGAAAAATTAATTATTCAATTAATTATTAAAAATTAATTATTCAATTAATTATTAAAAATTAATTATATTATTAAGGTGGTCTGTTAAAAAATTATAAATAAAATATGTTAACAATTATGACAATTAAATTTGATTGATAATTTTGGAGTAATGTCTAAAAAATAAAAAACAGTGATCGGAAACTAAAAATATTTATTAATGTACTTGACATTGTAATCTGTATTGATTCTCATGCACTAAAGTATTCAAAATAATTTTAAATATTTTTGAACATCAAACACTTGAAATAATTTTTATAATTCAAATTTTTAAATTAATACCAATTGGATAATAATTATTTAAACAAAATATATGTTTATAAGCAAGAATTAAACACTTTTAATTGCATTAACAGCAACAAAAGTGTAAAAGATGTCACTTGAGTGTGAGACACCCGTCAACTTTAACTCTCAGTAAAAACAATTTAAATAGATAAGATATTATGCGAATATGTAAAATGTCTTTATCAATGACTCAATGAAAAGTACTGAAAAATTGAGCATTGAAAAAAATTTTATTCAGCAATTTTAAAAAGAAAACGTCTCGGTGTCTCAGACACTCCAGGTAACTAGTCAAGGGCCGACAATTATTTTATTTGTTGATAAATCTGTTAAGCAATGCCGGCAACTTGTTAACTCTTCCAATGAACGAATTTTATTTTAATTTGTTGCTCAATTGCACCGCGGTTTTCTTGATAGAAACAAATAATCAGTAGTAAATCAGTATGCCAACACATTGAAAACTTTAAAACACAAAAAACAAATTCAAACCCCAGACACAAAGTAAAATTACATTGGCCTATTATCTGTGTATATCAACCAAATAATATCAATAATAAATAATTTTTTGTTTTATAATTTTTAAAAAATTGAATTTAAAGATTTATCATAATTTAAATAATTAATAAAAATATCCACGCACTTTAAATTAAATAAAACAGTACCGGCAGAATCACAAATGCTGCGGTTTCATGATGAACCACACAAACACACAGAAATCATTATCAGCTTTAAAAAAAAAATAAAACGATCTCGTCATCAAAAGAAAAAATTCAAATAAATTAACAACTAATTATTTTATAAGAAAATTAATAAGTACTAAAAAAACCAGCGTTCAACTGGCGTAACTTTACAACCAAATTACCAGACATTGTTTTGAAATTCTATTAAATACTCGCTTATAAAATAATTTATCTAATTCATTTAATTTGACCCTTTAACTTCTAATCATCCAAACAAACTTAAAATCAAATTGAATTATTCTGACCAAAATAAAAAATTACTCCAACTTTCAAAATAATATTTAAATATCCTTACAAAAACTTCATACCTTTTTTCCGCCGTTTATTTTGAGTTCAAAAGATCACGAATCGCTTTCTAAAAAAAAGTAACAAAAATTAATAACAAAATATAATTGCAATTATAAATAAAACAAATTAATTACCTTCTATTCCCAGAACTAATTAACCGAATAACATAAAATTTTAAAACCTTGTTGAAAGTTTAAACACACAGTTTATAAATAATAAATGAATTTAAAATGCTGGATAATTGAATGACTTGACAAGACTTGATACTTAAATCACTTAACGTCTGGTATCTCGGATCGGATAATGAATAATTAACTATATATTAACTCGAACTATACTCAGATTGTATTAAATAATTATTTAAGTTGTTGTAAACCGCTAGACGGCGACTTGTTCCCACTGATATACGTATGATAAATTTAAAATTTTTTATCAACATAAAACATCAACAGCAACCAAGACCTTAGACCGCTGCCGCTGGTAAACTGCATCCACTAAACACCCGACACTCGACACGTTAAAATGGAAAGACTCAGACTCACTTGTTATTATTATTATTATTTAAAAATATAATAACAATAATAATATAAGGAATGATTTGGAACAGGAGCGCACCCCCACAAAAGAAAAATGAAACAAAACGGCAGTACAAGATGGCGGCGTTTGGGTGTTGTGGCTGTTGTTGAATTTATTTTTACCTCCGGGGTTACGCTACCAACAAATTATTCACTTAATTACTATAAACAATTACGAGTTTATTTATATATTTACAATTATATATAATAATATCAGTGTTTTTTTTTTTTTTTTGACTTATTGGTTATATTTTTAATCAAAGTGTTTCTGCAAGTGGATATTATTTTTCTCAATGAAACAAAAAAATAAAAGAGACGGAGTAACAATGCGAGATTATCGTTAATATACCGAAATATATATACATATATATATTCATTTATAGGTAAGTCTACAAAAAAAATTTATTTACCTTTTTTTTATTTTACTTTATTTTTTTTCGCTAATTGCTTTAGATTTTTTTTTATTGATTTTTTTTTTAACCTTTTTTTTTTTTATAAATATTTTAAAGTACAGCTTTGACATCGTGTATATTTTTGCCTTTACCTGCATATATATACATATATATTCATACATATATTATATATATATATATATTTATATATATGTATATATATGTGCGTTTGCTTTATTGCTCTATTTACAACTATAATTAATTATTTTATTATTTAATTGAATTAGAAACATTAAAATTTAATATTAAATTTTTTTGTTGATAAAAAAATTTAATAATAAAAAAAAAAAAAAGTCGTTGCCTGCGTATTTCACCGTGACTAATGAACCACATATTAAATATAAAAAAAAATAAAAAGGGCTTAGATAAAAAAAAAATAATTAAACCTTTGCCAAGATAATGAAAAAAAATGAAAAACAAAAGGTTGTAATAATTTTTTTTTAAAGTATAAACAGTGAAAAAATAAAAAAGCTTTATTATAATTTAGTTAGAATTTATTAAAAGAATAATTGTTACATAGACCCGCATGCAACAAGTCGAATGTATGTGCATCAGTCGTATAATTTATTTGTTATCTAATTTAATTGTATTAAGTAATATATAAAGTAAGTTGTATATGTTAAGAAAAAAAATTTAGATTGTTGTAATAAAAAGAAAAAATGTGTTTTTTTTTTTAAATCGGTGGCTCAGGATTATTCGGTAAAAGAGAGGGATAAGAGTCAGTGAGAGAGTGAGGGCGAGAGAGAGGGGGATTTTAAGAGAGCGAGAGAAGGGGCGAGAAAAAAACCGGAAGAGATCGAAACCCAGTCGATAACACTGGAGAAAGACGGTGGAGCTTCGGAGGAGGGGGAGATGTCCGCTGGCACCCAGGGCGAGATTCGGGTCGGTCCATCGCACCAGGTTTGCTAAATTCATTCCAACATCCTCATTTATTATAATTATTATTACTACTACTATTATTGTTATTATTATTATTATTAATATTAATATTATTCATATTGTCATTTAATTTAATTTGCTTTCTTAAGACTTTCTCTTTGTCATCGCAAATTTTATTCTTATCTTTCTGTTATTTAAAAATTTAATTATAAATTTACTTTTAAAAATCGTTTGATCGAGGCTTGTTGGGATCGATCATCGTCGTGGCGAAAGGTGCACTGATATTAAATTTATTTAATATTTCGATGGTTCAAATTACGCGGTTATTATTATTATTATTAGGCAAAGGTTATTTTATATTGTTTATTGTTTATTTTATTTAGTGGTTTTTTTAGTCACGGTGAATTGTTATTTGAACCGTCTGATAAACAAATCTTACGTCCGCCGTCGATTGCTCCAAGCAAGCCAGATGTTTTTAAAATTTATATATTATTATTATTTAAGGGGAGAGGTTGGATTTATTTTCTTTAAAACATTACTTTATCTTTATACTTTTCTTTAAACTTTGTTAATTATGCCATAAGGATCTGTAACTATAAATCTATTTAGACGTTTATTTTTATAAATATTTAATAACTAATTAAAATACTCCGTGGGTTTTAAATATTTATTCAGTTATCGCATTACATGAGGCCATAAAAGGGTATTTAGTTAATTACCTGCCTTTGATAGCGTATATAAAATTATTTTTATAAATTCAGCTTAACAGCAGAAGTCAACTAAAAAAAATTTAATTTTATAAAACGCCAATAGCAAAAAAAATATCGAAGTCTTCAGTAGAAAACCTGACTCCTTTTCTTTAATTTTACAGGAAGTAAAAAATAATTTTAAAAAAGTATGCAATTTTTTTATTCAAAAATTATTTTAATTAATTGTATATTTTATGAAAAAAAAAAAAAATTAAGTTCTTATTAAAAAAAATTTAGTAGTAAATTTTTTAGAGAAAACCCTATAAAAAATCCATGTAGAATTACATGGGAATCCATAGAAATCCATACAGGAAACTATGGATTTACATGAAGATCCACAGGGTCAGCATAAAAAGTACGAGAAATATTTAACGCCGGGAATAAAAAGTCTGATTCATGGGAAAAATAATTTAGATCCGACACAGATCTAATTTTTTCAAATTTTAGATCTGTAAGGGTGTCTACTCAAAAAGTCTAAGGTGGAAGAAGTAATAATCATTTATCAAATTTTTCCTGAAAATGCCCTATCAAAAAAATCTATGTAGGATTATATAGGAACCCATAAAAATCTATGGAAAACTATGGATTTGTATAAGATCCACATAGGAAAGTATGGATACCTGGATTCCCGTATAGGAAATCTATATGGGAAACTGAATACCTGGACCCACAAGGATTCCACGCAGGAAATTGTGGGTACTTGGATTCCCATACAAAAAATACACATAGAAACCTGGGTATCTGAATTTTTATGTAAGAGTTTTATATACATATGTAGAAGTTCACATAGAAATCTAAAATAGGCTCCCATATGCATTTTTTCATGGTTAGATTCCTACGGGAATCTACGTAAGAATCTATATAAGAATTTATGCTTTTTCCTATAGGAAACCATGTAAGAATTCATCCGAAAACGCCATGTGAGAATTTTGATGGGAACTTAAGCTGAATTTCCACGTGAATTTCTTTGATAGGGAAATATATTTTATCGACGATCATCGTTGAAGTAAATTCTTCAATCAATAATATTTATCTTGTTAAAAGTATTTATTTTTTTGCTTAGTATGCATTGAACTCACGAGTTTCAGTCTGTTTAGTCAATCAAAATAATCCAATTTCAGACCAATGCAATTTATCGGGTTAAAAATCATCAGTTTCTTCCATTTAGTTTCTACCCGCTAAATTAGTTTCCGAGTTTATTGCAGCCCTGTTGGAATCGCATTTGTTTATTGTAAACCTCTGAATAATCATATAGTTGAATTAGCAAGAGAATGCGATTCTAGTATTCTGTTCTCTAGTAAAATGTTCGGATTGAATGTTACTTGATGGTAACCCGAACCGCAATCTCTCGCTAATTCAAATATTTCCCAGATAGCCAGCGTTTCTTACTAAAAGCTTGCTCAGCTAAAGTTTCCATTCAACGTAAAATTTCTAGCAATTTGAAATTTAAAAACTTTTGACTATAAGAATACAAGTTGACGTTAATCTGCTACCGCAATCTGAACACAAGTTAATAAAAAAGTTATTTTCAAACTGACAAAGTTGGTGTCTGCTAATATACGCATCAACTTACTGCAGTCATCTTGATGTCAAGTCGCGGCAGTAAATCCACGTCAACTTATCGTTAACTTGTTTATCAGGATTATTATAGTAAAGTAATTGTAGAGTTGACAGATTGCATCCCATACAAAAAAAAAACTGCCGGCAAAATAGCATACGTACGATAACACTGGATATAAACCGCATATACTATTTTCCCGGAATATATAGTTGTTCGTGCGGGATTCTCTCTCTAATCTAACCAGATTGACAGTTTAATTTGTACATACGCTATTGGTCTTGAATTGTCTCGTTTAAACTGACTCCAGGCATTGAAACTTCAAGTTTTGATGCTGGTAATTATATAAAATAGTATAGAGGTACCGTTTTATGGCCACTAGCGACAGCTCTGGACACTTGAAAAATTTAAATAAAATAATTTGCAAAAGATGCAATGACAATTAGTTTTTAAAATCTGTTCAAAGATACTTCGGAATCATAGAAATTTGGTGTATTAAGAAATTATGATAAAAAAATGATCTAATTGATATAAAATTGCTGAAGAGCTACAGAGAACTAATAAAATATGATCGTGTTTGTAAATCCTCATCTGGCTCAATGTTAAATATATGAAATTACAAATTTTTCTGGTTTTCTGACTTCTAAAATTTAATTAGATCTTATTCTTACTAATATGCCGAATTTCATTCTATTCTGAACAGTCATTAAAAAACTGACGGCACTATCAAGAGGTTTTCTACTGAAGACATCGATATGGAACTAAATTTATTTACCTCAAACAATACTGAAATTTAAATCTAATAATGTCATAAATAATATAACTCATAATTTTTCTATCAGTTGAGATCTCTATCATATTCATTCAAATTTTTTCTTATAAAATCTAAAGTAGATGGCCAAATTATACTCATTTGAAAAAATATATGTGTTCTTAAGAGTTAAATTTACTATCATTTCAATTATTCCATTCAATCCAAAGAGTTTGAAAGCCAGTAGTATTTTTTAAATTTTAAATATAACAAATTTTGAAAAAAAATCTTAAGGGTATCCGATCAAAAAAATCCATATGGGAATTCAGCCTAGATTCCTATGGTTCCCACATGGCGTTTTCGGATGGATTTTTATATGGTTTCCAGCATAGATTCATGTGCGCGTATCAATAGACGATAAACATAGAAATCCAAATCCCGAATTCCATAGAAATTACTTAAGGTAAGGGGCCCAGTTTCTGACCTTTTAAGAGTGCTAGTTGAGGTTATACTATAATAGTTAATGTAAGATTTAACTTAATGCGAAAAAAGAAATTTTATCAACTAGTTTAGGATTTGTCAAATAAAGTCTTATGCGTAAAATAATTATTTGAATTGATTAATAATTTAAATTGAGGTTTTAAAAATTGACTTCTGGTGGCCCAGTTTCTGACCGTCAGAATTCTTCAGGTCGCAGTTTCTGACCCTCACAATGGCCTGGTTACTGACCCTCACATTAAACCATGATTATGAAGTACTTACTAAGTTTGAATAAACTAAAATTGTTGTTTAGATGAATAAATTAAATATTTTTTACAACAAATACATAGTTTTTTTAAATATTTAAAATATAAATAATTAATCATGCTATAAAACACTACAGAAATGAAAAAATTAAAATCATTTGTTAAAACTACTTTGGTTTATTTTTTTTTCCTCCAATTCATCACTCCAAAAATATACTTTCAAGATCTAAATATAATATTTTATTTATAAAAATGAATATTAAATGTCAATTTGTGCCTGTATTATAAAAAATATTTTAAAAAAATTTAATAAAATTATGAATATTGTTATTTTTACATTTTTTAGACATGTAATTAAATAGATAACCTCGTTCGTAGTAGGTTAGAGTGTGAGGGTCCACAACTTCATCACACCTTTAAAATTGAGCCTAGTTATTGACCTTCAAATTTTAGCAACAAAACTCACGTTAATATGTTCTATACGTATATTAAAATGAATTTTAATTAAATATTGGTCTATCCATACATTTTTAATTGAATTTTTTTACTGACATGATAATTAGTGTACAGATTCAATTGTCGCACCTTTTAATGTCAGCTGTTTAGACTACGCTTAAAAAATGGCTTCCTCAGCCACTTACGACTAAATCATTTTTTTTTATTCAGTTAATAATTTTTATGTTTTTTAAATTGTCATTAATTAGGCTCAAAATAGATTATTATAAATTAAGAAAAAATCGATTTTCTTATTAAAGTTATAGTTTTTTAAGTAAGTTAGAAAAAAGTTGAAAAGGTCAGAAACAGGGTCATGGTCATCAACAGGGTCTTTTACCTTATATAGTAACCCAGATTCTATGGGAATTATATGGATTTCCTGGTACCCACAGTTTCCTATGTGAAGTTCCTACATGGATTCTTATATAAATCTATACATTGCTATATTAATTTCTATAGGCTCACATAAATCCATACTTTCCAATATGGATCCTATGGGTTCCCATGCAATCCCACATGGATTTATTTGATAGTATTTAATAATTCGATATAATTTTGATATTTAAAAAAACTTTACGCACCTCATGGCATCTGAACAAAAACTTAAACGTCGAACATCTTATTCGCATCAATAACATAATATAATATTCCGCTATCAAATAACACGCTTAAATTAATGCTGATTCTTACTAGTGTATAATTACAAATCTTAATAACACACTGATCTTATTTCTCAAGTATTAATACTCAATTTCAATTTATTTATAACTAAACTATAAATAAAGTAACAAATATGTTTTTTTTATCAACACGATTCTTTGAATTTCTTTGGACAAAAATAAAAATAATAAAATTAAAGTATATCTGAAAAAGTAAAACGGTGGAGGAAAATATTTGCAGTAAACATATTAAGAGAAGCAATAGATAACAATAGTGCTTTAGGCATCTCACGCTAACGATGCTGCATTGAAACGTTGATACAGGAATTGGTTTCTTGTCAGGCCCGTTTGCCTGATTTCCGGCGGGGTGTGCCATCAGCAGACCTACCATCAGATCATCCAGATCACACAAAACATCGAGAAGAATTAAGATGGAGGCCAACGTCACTGGACGGCGATCTGCTCATGTATCTAAGAGCAGCACGTTCAATGGCTGCATTTGCTGGTATGTGTGATGGAGGTTCACCAGATGATGGTTGCGTCGCAGCATCCCGAGACGACACGACTATCAACGCACTCGATATACTACACGACTCTGGATATGATCCAGGACGAGCACTTCAAGCTCTTGTCAAGTGTCCAGTCCCCAAAGGCATCGATAAAAAATGGTCCGAGGAAGAAACTGTAAGTATTTTTTTTTACATATATTTTACCTGTTCATATTAATTTTTAATCCACTGTAGTCCCGTGTACAAAAACTTAATTCCAAAAAGATTATAAAAAAGTTCGACATGTAGAGCTTCTATACTCGAGACAGATTATAACTCCGAGTGGAAAACTTTTGTAATTTTGGTAGTAAAAACAAAATTCTGAAGAACGGTTGACTCTGTAGGCCAACTCCAGAACTTCCCGCTGTTTTTAAACTCAGAGAGCTTGAATTGATAAACTTTTGAACTCTTCGAGGTCAAAAAACGATTGAACCCAAAAAAACATACATTTCACTGAAAAAAAGTAACTTTAGTGCGACGATATCTTTGGAATAAATCGATCGATTTGCACGTGCTCGAAAGAGCTTGTTGAGACTTAGATTTGATCAACCTTAAAAACAAATCGGTCGAGCGATTTACGAGTTATGCAACAAAAACTTGAAAAATAAAATTTGGTTTAATTTTTATTTATCGAATAACTTGTAAACTGCTCGACCGATCGACTCTAAAATCTAGATTTCAAGTCTTAGTGAGCCCTTTTGATTGATACATGTACACACGCACACATGGCTGGAGGTGTATCCGGAAATAGTCAGAATAGTTTCCTAAGACTTCAAAACGTCGAGATCTAATGAAAACTCAATTTTCGAAAATCGGACCGAAACCAATAACTTACCTTTTGTTTGAAAAATTTTAAATTTTCATAGCAAGAAGTCAAAAAGAATTTTTCTAGGACTTCATATGAGTGAATTTTGAGTAAAAAAAAAGAACGTTTTTAAAACATATTTTTACTACATTTTACCCTCGTTCCAAAAAAGTTTCCACTAGAAACCAATAGCCCCATAAAAGTCAAAAAACGTTCATAAAAAATTCAAAATTTAAGATTTTTTAACTTTTTGGGAACCAGGGTAAAGTATAGTAAAAATACGTTGTGAGAAATATGTTTTTAAAAACGTTCTTTTTTATTACCACGTTTTTATTAACTCGCTTTTATGTATGTCTGTTCGGGTGGAATTTTGTAATTGATGTTAAAGTAACTTCTCGATAAGCTAGAGACTCGAAATTTGGAACAAAGCTCAAAATTAGATGACAATGCAAGAAAATGAAAAAAAATTTTTTTTAAAAATGAGAAGGAGAAGCACTAGAAGAGGAAGAAAAAAATGAAAAAAACAAAAAAAAAATCGAATGAAAAATTCATATTCGTTTGTTTGTCTGTTCAGTACGAATTTTTTATAATTAATTTAAAACTAATTTCTGGACGAGTTATATTCTTGAATACAGCTCACAACTGGATGACAGATAAACAAACACCGTGTAATGAAAATACAATGAAGGAGATGGAAAGAATGTGATGACTAGGACCTCCAGCACCATGAATAGAGTCATATATTCTAAATTTTTAACTAAAAAAAATCTGGCTTCGATTTGTTTTAATACTTTTAACTATAAATCTTATAAAAACTGAGTTTGATAAATTGGTAGGTAGAAATAGCGATTTTCTATTTCAGATTTGATTGAGTGAAAAGTAACTGAAATAAACCTGAAATTTGTCGCATGTCTCCGTGATTATCTTATTCATGCCTTTAAAATCGATTTCAAAATTTCACTCACACAATACTAAAAAGCAGAAAATAATTATCGAAATAAAAAAAATTTTTAATATACCACGTTTTTAAAACGAACTAAAAAGCAGAAAATAATATTTCTCATTTTCATGAAGATTTAAAACTATATTCAAATTCCGAACTTCTAACAGATAGTTCTGAAAATTTATAATTGTGAATTTTTAATAGTTATGAAAATACTTGTAAGATTCAAAACGAAAAACGTGGGGCGCATGCAACAGATAATTGATGCATAATAGTTCAACTAAAAATTTTAATGCATTGCAAATATGTGGACTGATTTGTAAGTTTTTTCACTGACAGCTCTTCTCTACACTTTTTATAGTTACATATTGCATGCGCCCCACGTTTTTCGTTTTGATTCTTACAAGTATTTTCATAACTATTAAAAATTCACAATTATAAATTTTCAGAACTATCTGTTAGAAGTTCGGAATTTGTAAGTGGTTTTCAATCTTCATGAAAATGAGAAATATTATTTTCTGCTTTTTAGTTTGTTTTAAAAACGTGGTATATGAAAAATTTTTTTTATTTCGATGATTTTTTATTCAAAATTCACTCATATAAAGTCCTAGACACTTTTCTTTTACTATCAATATTACAAAAGTTCCACTCGATGTTTTAATCTATCTCAAGTTAAGAAGATCAACATGTCGAACTTTTTTAGAATTTTTTTGGAACGAATTTTTTTTTACACAGGTTATAAATCCCAATTCTTTATAATCTTCAAATATTTTTTTATGATAAAATATTATATTTTTTTATTTACTTATCTACAATAGTCGAGTCAATAAATTGATTAATGTTTCCACCTGTTTAAAGAATCTATTTAACCACGTGTCCGATAAAAATGCTCTATCACCATCTAATTACTTTTGTAATAGATAAAATATTAATTTCAAAACAATTTAATATCGATAATAAATAAAAATAATAATGTGTTGATGAATTTAAAAAGTCTGCTTTAGTTTATTAATTTAAAGTAATAACATCAAGGTATTTATTTGTTTTTAAATTTTATTTGTAAATTATCTAAACAATTTTATTTTTCATTTTTTATCTTGAATAATTTACCTGGAATTTGTATTTTATTGTCATACAAAAATAATTGATAATTTAATTGTACGTTTAATTTAAATTCAACAAAAATAAGATAACAATAATTGAATTTCAAAACATAAGATTAGATTTCATTGAATTTTTTATTTGTTTTTAAATTATTTCAGTATTCGGTAAAAAACGTATTGAATATTATTCTTAGTTCAAATTTTTATAGTGTAAATAATAATAAAATTAATACACTGAGAGGAAAAAATGTATATTTTCAAGAAAAAATTATTGATTTAAGTATTTAATTACTTAAATAGTGCCAAACAATTAATTTTCCAATGAAGTAAAGTAATTACTTTATTTACTCGCTTAATACTAAGAAAAAAATTTATTTTGTCAAAAAAATAGTATTAGACATGCCATAAAATTTTTTTTTTATAAATAAATAATTTTACCTTACCTAAGATTCGAACCTAGACCGATCACGCAAGACTAACGACCTACTTAAGATGTTTGTCATCTTAAATATTAATCCAAGTTTAAATCTAAGGCATACTTTGAACCTAAATGAGCATTGAAAACCTACATTAGACCTTTCAGGACAAAACAATTGTAAAAAATGGCTTTACTTAGACTTACAAAGACTTGAATTGAACCGACTTAGACTTATGGAGGCATGAATTAGGCCTACAAAGACATATATCGTAAAACGAACGAGCTCAGAATTTTTCGAATCGACTCTCTATTGGTCCCAGGCTTCTAGGTCCTATTCCACTCCTAGATGTCATTAATCTACTGATAAAATCGCTAAAATCTATAATTTTAAATTAAAAAAAAATTTACTTGAATTTAATTTTTTTCTCTCTCAGCAATAGTTAACTTAGTTATTAGCTTTTTTTTTTTTTTTAATTTTATGTTTATAGAAACGATTTGTCAAAGGTCTCCGTCAATTTGGCAAAAATTTTTCACGTATACGTAAAGATTTATTACCCCACAAAGACACACCAGAATTGGTTGAATATTATTATTTATGGAAAAAAACACCAGGTGCAAATAATAATCGTCCCCATAGACGTAGACGTCAAGGTTCATTACGACGTATACGAAATACACGTAACTCACGTGCGGGTACTCCTAAAGAGGAGACACCCACTGTTCAAACTAAAGAAAATAATACACCAGCAAACACGACGAGCGCTAAGGAAGCAACTACCGAGCCAGAAACACCGTCTGTCGGTGCTTCGGCAAGTAGTAATAACAATAATAGTACAAGTACTAATAATAATAATAACAATAGTAATAATAATAATCCGGGCGGTGAAGTTAGTTCTGTGACAGAGGACGATAATTCGGAGGAAGACAGTGATTCGCGTGATACAAATACCAACGGTTCGGCATTTGAACGATCTTGTCAGCATTGTTTTTCAACAACATCTAAAGATTATCAGATTGCTGGTAAAGATAGACTATTACTTTGTCTGGAATGTCGATCACACTTGAAAAAAACAGGAGAGTTACCTCCAGCACCGCCTTATCTATTTCGACCTGTACCTGCAGAATCACCGGACAGTCCCGGTAGAATGCGGACACGTAATAAAGCTAAAGAAACACCACGTCCAGCACGACCACGTAGAACTGGAGGTACTGATACTCCGGATCAAGAAAAACAACAGCAGCAGCAACAGCAACAACAACAGCAAAATCAACAGACACCTGACAAGAAAAAGAAGTCGACGAAATCAGAGACGCCGAAGAAAACACAAAAGAGGCCGCAAATTGATGAAAACGACGAGGATAAAGATCCACAAAAACGCAAACGTGCTGAAAGTCCATCGGAATCTCTGACGACTGACTCAAACTCGCTGATGGATGAACCAGAGCGTGAAAACGAAGTTGATTCCAATGAGAATCAACCGTCCTCGAATGTACCGGTTGTTAATGAAGATCCTTTCTCACCAGAAACAACACCTGAAGAATCCTCAGAAACTACGCCGGTATCTACACCTATTCCTCCGCCGGTAATAACGAATTTACCTATAAATGTTCCTGTTATTCATGTGCTAGAGAAAAAACCAGTCATTGAAGAGTCACCACCTGAAATTAAAACAGAACCTGAAGACTTGATGAATCAACAACAGCAGCAGATGCAACAGCATCAACAACAACAGCAGCAACAACAGCAACAACAGCAGCAACAACCACAGCAACTGCAACCAGTCCCATTGAAACTAGAACCACTTCCAACAGAGGCTGAAATGTCTCCAGTGAATGAGGAAATAAAATCGGAACCTGACTTGCAGCCTCAAAATTTGAATATTAATCAACAACATCAACAACAGCAGCAACAACAACAGCATCAGCAGCAACAACAACAGCAGCAACAACATCAGCAACAACAGCAGATGCAGCAACAACCGATGATAAATGATTTAAGTCAGAATATACCAAGAAATTTATCACAACCAATGAGCAATCCAATAATTATTCCTCAAAGTATACCTACGGCATTGCCACCACCACCACCAACTCAATTACCACCTCAACCTCCTCAGGGTCTTCCTCTTAATATGCAATACTCAGGTAGTATACAAGCCGCTCAAACGGTACCTCAAAATCTCTCGCAAAATATATCGATACCACAAAATATTCCACAACCTATAGCTCAAAGTTTAGCGGCATCGCGTGATATGATCCAACCGCCAATGACGAATCATGCAGAACCACAGCCTTTGGCTCAGAGTATACCCGTACCACCGTTGAATTTAAATATACCGCAAAATTTATCTCAAATGTCACAAATGCCGCCTTCACCACAACCACTTGGTCTTACGGTAATGCCTACGGATAATCGAATCAATGAACGACTCAATGATGACAGGATACCAGAACGTAAATTATTTGATCGTATAGCTGATAGATTACCCGAGAGAATGGAAAATAATGACCATCATCATCATCATCACCATCATCAACAACAAGATCACCAAGATCGTCCGCCACCAGAACCAGTCAATCTTTTCCAGCCAATCCAACCCCCACCGCCGATGATTAACGAAAAACCACCGGCAATCTATAGTCTTGCCACAACACCGCCAATGGAACCGCAGAACTTGAAAATAAAACAAGAAATCATTCATCCAGAACCTGATCCTCTCCAGAGCCTTAAAGAAGTAAAAGTTCCTGGATTCCAAGGCGGTTTTCCAGGTCCGAGCTTAGATAATATTAAGAAAGATCCAGATGCAAGTAAACCTCCAACGCCGAGCAAACACTCGAGCCAACAGCCTCTGGCTCAACAGCAGCAGCAACAGCAACAGCAGCAACAACCTGTACCAATACAACAGTCAATAGCAGCATCTCCAACACCACTACCTCCACCTACGTCAATTCCACAGCCTGTAATGCACCCAAGTCAGCAGCCAAGTCCCCACATGGCTCATCCGTTCCATCCTCACCATCCGTTGATGCATCATTCGCTATTTGCCGCAATGCATCCTTATCATGCTCACGCTTACCCGGGTTACCCACCAGTAAGTGGTTACCCATCGTTCCCTCCTTACCCTTACGGACCACCAGTTCCTCATGCCATTCCTCCGCCATCTCCACAGCGTAGTCAAGAAAGCACGACAATGATGACTGCCCATCACTCGAGTTCGAGTTCTAGTGTAACCACCCGTGAGGAAGGCGAAAATTTGATAGCAACTCATCATCATTCTTCGTCCAGTCATCATCAAGCTGCTACGCTGCATCACGATAAATTACTCAGTATTTCATCGCATTCGTCGCACAGTCATTCATCATCGCACAGCAGCTCACAGCACAATAGTCAACGTAAACAGCAGCAACCACCACCTCAAATGGTACAGCAACAAGGATGTTTGACGCCATCGAGTGCAATGCATCATCATCATCGTGGGCCACCATCATCTGTACCACCCAGTATACAGCAACCACCAATTATTGAACCTAAAGTTGAAGAAATGATGGAACCAGAGCCAGAAGAATCACCAAGTCCACGTGGTCCGTCACCCGAACCGCGTATCGAAGATTCCGAGTGTCATCGTTCACAGTCAGCGATATTTTTACGTCACTGGAATCGCGGTGAAAATAACAGCTGTACTCGTACAGATCTTATGTTTAAACCAGTGCCTGATTCTAAATTAGCACGTAAGCGGGAAGAACGGTCACGTAAACAAGCAGAACGTGAACGCGAAGAACGTGATCGTGCTGCTCAACAAGCCCGTAAAATGTCAACGCCTGAAAAACAACCTGAAGTTTGTAAACCACCGAGTCGTGGACCAATGGAACCAGTTGTGTCGCCTTACGACAGGTACGCTGCGACGCGTCCAAGTTCATACACAGACACACCGGCGTTGAGGCAGCTATCGGAATACGCGCGTCCCCATGCTGGTTACTCGCCAGCTCGACATCCTGGACCACCAGATCCAATGCTACACTACATGTACGCACCTGGTGCACGTGAAAGGCTTGAACTTGAACATATGGAGCGCGAAAAACGTGAGCGAGAGATTAGAGAATTAAGGGAACGTGAACTGAATGATAGATTGAAAGAGGAATTGATGAAAGGAACGCCTAGACCTATGCCAGCACCTGTTGATCCCCATTGGCTTGAAATACACAGGAGATACGCTGCTGCGGGACTAGCCCCTGGACCTTCCGGACCACCTCAGAGTCTTCAGCATCTTGGGTTCTACGGTGCGCCACCTGGTCCGAGTCAGCTAGACCGCGAACGTATGGAACGACTAGGTAATTATAGCAATATTTATTTCATAATACAATCATTGTCGTTTATGTCGTTGTAAGCTTTGATGAATGATTAATTAATTGAATGAATCATGTTTCAAATGGGTAATAGGTGGTATGAATGTACACTCATAAAAAAAATGTTATAAAATTCTAAAGCCCATAACTTTTAGTTAAGTTATCGTATCGAAAAGTACACGTAAAGAAGGTGTAGTTGAATTTACCACAATCGGGGATAGATATACTACACTGACTAGTAATATATAGGATCACTACGCATTTGGTAATGACCACTAGCCTATTGTGGTACACAAACTGTAGTAACATCTACTGTCGTTGATTAAAACAACTCTTTGGTAGACGACAGCTGTGGTTCTTACTACTCCACATCATAGTTTCAAATTCTTATCCTTAATTTATTTATTAAATATATATTAATTGATATTTACTATTTTTCATGGTATTTAAAAAGTTTTAAAAATTTTTAAATTTATATCATATTGTTCGCACAAAGAGTTTTTAAATATATTAAAATGGATTTGTAAATAATTAATTCGAAATGTCACACGCACAAAATTTTTAAAGTAGATTTTTTTTTTCTATACGTCATGATATTTATTTTTCATTTGAAATTATCTTTATGAAAAATGAATTCTTGTATTACTAACATAGTTTCATTGAATATTTAATTTTTGTTGATATAAAAGACAAGCACCTAATTTTAAAGGTATGTTTTAATTCACACATTTAAAGATGTAGTAATTATAACTACAATTGTGGAGCTAGTACAACCGCACAGTGGGGTAAAAAAGTTGAAGGTGGCGCTGCTATTTTCGTTTGTCAGTCATTTTACTCCACATTGGAGTAGATTGTACAAATTATGTGATATTTTGTACTCCAAAAATAGTAATACCAATTAATTCTTATAAAATTGCGTGGTTAAAGAAACCACAGGATGAGTTTTCCCTACAGTGAGTAGTTACTGAGCCTACAAATTTTTACCCCGGTCGAATAGTAAATAGAACTACTGCAGTAGAGATTAATCTTATACAGTGTCATTTATGATACTCCTTTTGTCTACACGATAATTACAAAGTGTAGTTCAATTATTACTAGTTTAGTGTGGTAAATTTAACTCCATTTTTTTACGTGTAACAATAAAAAATACTTTGTCTTTAGCTCTAATTACAAGATGGCGGTGACGCTTAAGACGCCATATTCTTATACTTCAATCTATCAAAAACGTTCCTTCAAAAATTTTCATAACTAAAGTTCTAAATTTTTTATTTCGTTCATAAACTCATTGATAATTTTTTTATCGACGCCATTTTGATTTCTAATAAGTTGTCAATAAGTTTTAAAAGCAATTTAATGATTGATAAGTAATTAGTCTCATATTTATTTGTCATTTGCTTTTATAACGACTGCCCAAATTATAAAGCCCGTTTGAAAATTTTCTAATTTGAATTTCGCGGCAAAAATCAATTCCTCATGCGCTGCCGCCATTTTGTCGAGAGTTAAATAGTAAAGTATTTGAGTGGACTCTAATTAAAAGGGACTTTAGAGTTTTGGTAAAGTAAATAATCAAATGAAAGAAAAGTGTGTTGACATTGGGTCCGTTAATTGTGCGGGTTTAGGGATCCCCACTGGAGCCGGCGGGGGGCCAGCGGGCGCAGGAGCCGGCCATCCTGTTGCACATCATCATGGCCAGCTTGACGAGCGACTGGCTCTAGCTGCCGATCCGATGATCCGATTACAGATGGCTGGCATCTCGCCCGAATATCATGCTCACACTCACGCGCATACTCACGCGCATACCCACTTGCACCTACATCCAGGACAACAGCAGGCCCAGCAACAAGCACAGCAACAACAGGAAATGGCTGCCGCTGCCGCTGGATACCCCCTGCCTGGTATGTCTCCCCATAAAAAAAAAAAACCAAAATCATCATCAATCGTGTCTTCAAGTAATTTTCATAAAAAAAATTAAATTGAATAATTAAAACATCTTTTGGTTTTTGCAAATCTTTTTCCTCATGTTAAAAAAATTTTATTCTCACTGCTACTTATTATTTTTATTCTATTATTTTATTAAGACCAAATATAAATTTATTATAAAGGGTGGCTACAAACCAGGAAATGTCAGGGAATTTCGAAAAGTATCGGTAATTTAATTGCGACAATTAAAAATTTTCAAGTGATTTTCAACAAACTGTAACTCGAAGGAAAACGGTCTTACAGCAAAAACAAAAAAAGTAAATTGTAGCTTCAAGTATCTAGTTTTCAGATCTTGTCTTAAAATGTTTTTATTAGGCGCGGTCTCGAAGAAATTCTAAGAAAACCATCGAAAAAAAAAATTTCTAAATTGTCGCTCGTATTAAAAACGGTCTTCGGGCTTCGATAAATTTTTTTCGATTGTTTGATTTTTGATTACACCAAAATCGTGCATGATAAAAAAAATTTCAAGACCAGACACTTCCCGGGTCACAATATCTAGCCTCAATCTAGCCTCATTGAACCCACGTAAGCTTCAATCCAGCCTCACTGAGAAAAAAAAGCATTTTGAGCCTCCAATGATATTCAAAAAGCCTCAATGAGCCTCAAATGGTGATCAAAGAGCCTCAAATAATACTAATCGAATTTAAATTACATAGTCAAGACTAGGTTTATTTGAGGCTCATCGAGGCTTATTGAGGATCTTTGAGCATCATTTGAAGCTCATTGAGGCTTATTGAACAACATTTGAGGCTCAAAATGCTTTTTTTACTCAGTGAGGCCGGATTGAGGCTTACTTGGGTTCGATGAGGATAGATATTGCGACCCGGATTAGAGCTACAATTTGTCTTTTTTGTACGACCATTTTTCTTTGACTTACAGTTTCTTGAAAATCTCTTAAAAATTTGAAATTTTTTTACTATTCTTTAATTTTTGCAACTCGTATACTTTAAATTTATTTTAATCATAAAATTTCATATTAAATATTTTAACTTACATACTTTTCAATTTATTTTATTGACTTTTTTTTTTGGTTTCTCGCATGATTTAATCATCAGGTTTAATTATTAAATTTTTGAATCAGGAAAAAATTTTAAAACTTTACGAGAAAACCGGGAAAAATCGAGGGGTTCAAATAATTTCTCTGTGGCCAACTCTGTTATAATATAATTATTTGAATAAATTTTTTTATATATTTATATATGAATATTTATTATCAGAGAGAATGAAATAAATTTTTAGCTCGTCGGCTTTTCTAACAAAAAATAATTATAATAAAAAGGGTATGAGTGCAATATTGATATGAATGAGAGTGTTTTATTTAATTAATAAAAATAATAATAATAATAATAACAAACATATATTTTTTTAATTTACTTAAGTAATAAAATTTATGATGTGGTTATGAATGATTATTTAAAATTGAATGACTGCAGTTTCATATTAGCACTAATTAAATTTGCTTACTTATTTATATAAATTTACAGTTAGCAATAAATTTTAAAACGGATGTTAACTAGTTTTCTAATTATTTTTTCTTTGATAATTTAATAATTATTTTATTAATGGAGTAACAAAAAAAAACTTACTATATCTTCTTTTTTTTGTCCCGTTCTATTCATAATCCCATAGCGGCGGCTGGTGCTAATTACCCACGACCAGGAATGATGCAACGTGACCCAACACTTGGATTACATCCAGCGGAATTATTATCACGACCTTATGCTGATATTGCAGCGGCGGCACATCATGAACAACTACAACGTCACTTGATGATGGAACGCGAACGCGGATATCCTCCAAGTCATGCGTCTTTAGTTGCTCATCATGAAGAATACTTAAGGTTTTTATATTAAAATATTATATATATATACTTTTTTTTTTAATGTATGTATTAATGAAATTAAAACGGCCACATAATTATTGCCAAAGAGGTTCTAGCTTGATACAAAAAATTACTGACTTTTAAATTACTAGACATAACATGCTCGCTTCACGCGCCTTCATTTTTTTGAAAATTCCGCCACTATCTCAGTCGATCAATCGATTAAACTGAATTTAATTAATTATTAATTGTTAATCATTATTATGATCTCTGGCGAATCCGAAGTACGGTATTTATTGTAAGTTACGGTAATTATTGTTATTTACAGTATGTAGAAGAATTACGGTAAGCTACGGTATTTTTCCGACAAAGTTACGGTAATGTACCGTATATTTGCGGTGGGCCTGTAGTATTTTACAGTGAAAGTGCGATAAAATTCCGGTATTATATCTAAAAACGTTCGAATTTACTACAAAATTACGATAATTTACCGGAAAATGAAGTATTATACCACGTTTATGGTAAAAAATGTTGTAAATTTCTGGATGTTGCCGTAATCTACAGTAAATTACTGTAATTTGGAGTATATTACTGTAAAATTCGGTCAATTCCTGTAAAACGCGGCAAATTTACCGTAGAAATGCGGTATTTAAAGGCTAAGTAGGTAATTTACCGTAATTCGGATCTACTAGGAATGTCATTAACTTTTATTTTTTTGTTCGGACCTCAAATTTGCGGGTAAAATTGTTTTAAAAAAATAATATATTACTTGATCTTCAAAATGGCCGGCGCGCGTGAACTTAAAATGGCGGGAATATTATTAAGCCCGCCATTTAAATTCAAATAAACTCAATAACCAAAAAACTATTGCGCTATAATTGTGATGAAATAAATTAATTTATGGGTACAGATAATTTTTAAAATATTTTGATGAGCATAAACCTATATTTCAATGAATTTTGAAGATTGATAACCTTTTAAGGAGGTTCGACCGAATCTAATGTAAAAAAAATTTTCCAACTTTAATATTTGAAACTTAGTATATATGTAAAGAAGTACTTTATCTATGTATTCTCAAAATTTAAATATGACCCACCGTTTAAGTTTTTAGAAAAAAAGATTTAAAAATGACGTTTTTAAAGTTCTTATACACAGGCTCATGGCGGACAAGCTCCCAACATGACTTATTCGATTTTTTTCGTTATTAACCTCCAAGCTTAAGAAATAAAAAATCATGCCATAAACTTGAATATTTTTGGAATATGATAAGATTTTAACAATATAGTGTTACCGTTGTAGTTATTCAAATAATTAAAGTTAAACTTTATTATTTAATCTCGTTCATCGATAGAGATACATATTATTGAGGGTTTGGCAAAACCGCGGAAGCAACTGAGAGAAAAAACAAAGATAGAAATACATTAATAAGAGAGACGAGATTAGAAATAAATTTTTCCCGCTTTAATTTGAATATCGATGTGTAAGAAGTTAGAACGCGCTGTTGCCAAATCTTTTTATTAAATCATATGAGTCAAAAATAACCAAGTAATTTCATTACTTTCTTCAATTAAATAAGTAATAATTATTAATTTATGAATTCGTTATATTATTATAAATTAAAATAATGAATTTTCATAACTATTAGGAGAATTTAGCAAACAAAAAAATTCAAACACTACTTTGACTCACTAGTGTCAGTTGAACCTCCTCAACGGACAGCAATTTATAAACTAATTATAAATATTTGAAGCAAATAAACTTTTCACATACCATTTAATTTATTGCGTTATTATAATAAGTTCAAATTATATTCGTACGTTATTTCATGACATAAACATATGCTTATCACCGCTTGACGATTTCTTAGCAAAGACACTACGATACACAAAAAAATATGTTACTGTAAATACTGACATCACTACAAATTGTTTTCGAGATTGAAATAAATTATTTACTATAAAGTTTTGTATAATTTTCAAAAGAAAAACCTTTGAATATTTTGATAAAATAACTATTTATACATTTAAGCTCACATTAAATTACTCTCGTAGTTATTTCATTTTAATATGATTATTAAAAAACTAGAACCTCTTTCCAAATCATAAATGTCAATGAGCAATTTATAATTATTAACAGAAATTTTTATTATAGACAACAACGTGAACGTGAATTAAAAGTTCGTGCATTAGAAGAAGCAGCTCGTGGATCACGACAATGAAATAATTATTTTAGTTAAAATATATTTATATAAATAACAATTTAAATAATTTATATTATTATTATTATATTGATAAAAATAGCAATTATTTAAGTAATTCGTCCTGGAACACTAGTATGAATTTTTATTTGTTTTTTATTATTTAGTTAACTCAATTTATTAATTAATGCATTAATAATAGAAATAGGAATGATTAATGATAATTATTAACCATAATTATATTTTTTTCTAAGTAATTATTTTTAAATAATTAACAATACATTTTTTAATTAGTTTTTTTTTACATTTTTTTTGTTCAAATAAAAAAATGTTTTATTCCAGGACGAAGAAAGTGCGAATTTTAATTACATGAGTTACTTTTTTTTTCTTGAGGAAAAAATGAAATAAAAAATTTGACTATTTACTTATAAATATAAATATAAATTTTAGTATATATTTATATATACATATATAAATATATGAATATAAATAAATATATATTGAACGTTTCATTGGCTAAAACAAACTATTTTTAGTGTATGAAATGTTGTGTAATATTGTCCATTGTAAATACGGAGAAAAAAAATAATGAAATGAAAGAAAAAAAAAATAAACGAGATCGCGGAGAAAGAGAAAGAAAATAAATAGAAATTCATAGATAAAAAAAAGTAAATAAATAATTAAAACAAATGAAAACTTTTTTAAATAAATTAATTAGTATAAATAATAGTATTTTTTTTATGTCATTTTTAAGTGTAGAAAAATTTTAACTTTTATGGCAATTAAAAATAAATTATTAATAATTAAAATAAATATAAAAAACTATTAACGTAAGATAATAAAAATAGTATTGAATTTAATTATTTTGTATATTTTAATCTATTAATCTTTAATTATAATAATTAACTTATACATAATTAATAATTTATTATGTAAGCGAATTATTATTAATATTTGCTGTGGGATTTTTATTTTAGTGTAAAAATGTTTTATGAAATTTACTTAATGGCATATTTAAGATTTTTTTTTTAATTATTTTATTTAATAAATCTTTTTATTTGCCAATTTAATAAAATAGTGTATAAATAAATCAAAATGAAGCCTTTAGATGAAAATAAAAATTTTTAAAACAATTGTCTTTTGTTTCTCTTTACTTTAAATCTCATCTTTTCTTTTCTTTCTTTTCCATTTTCGCGAGCTATCATTCAAAAATAAAATATTTTTTAAATTATAAATTAGACAATTGCGTTAAATGGCCTAGTTTTACTCTCATTTTAATAACTCAGTTTTTAATATTTTTTATCTCAGTAAAAATTATTTTTAAAAAAATAATAAATTACATTTATTAATTGACTTATTAATAATTATAAAAATAATGACTTTTTTTATAGAATCTTAAATATTTATTTCCCTAAGTTTTTTATTGTTAATAAATAAACTAGGTCATTTATTTAAATTGAGTAAGTAAAATTTTTAAAACTCTTTTAAAAAATAAACTTTAAAGTTTTAAATTTAAAAAATAAAAACACTTGGGTGCGTGTAAATTGTAAAGCTTGAAAAGATATCCAATGTAATCTAGTTGTTAAATGAAAATTAAAAAAAAAAAACTATTTCATACAAACATTAAAATTAAAAAAAACCAAACGAATTAGTTATTATTTCGACTGTCTCTATTTTTAAGATATAATTTAACTAAGTGATGTAATAAATAAAACACTATAATTAGTTAAGCAGATGTAATGTTTTTTTTAGCAAGTCGCATTAAGTTGAGTGGTTTATTTTTTTTATTTAATATAATATGAAACCCAGTGCATCTCTATATTACATATGTATATTATAATTTACATACTGTGTATGCATGTGTACTGAGAAAAAATCCAACACAACGAGAATGAGAAAGATATTTAATATAAAGAGGATTTTATAAATGTACTCATATATATCTAGACTCTTGATACATTAACATCTCTTCAGAATTATTTTTTAAATAAAAATTTAAAAAAATTGTGATCATATTTAAACTTGAATTGTGATTTTTAAATAATGGCGGGAGATAATAAATGGGAAGAACCTTTCAAAGTAAAAAATAATGCAAATGCGCGGGAAAGAGATCGTACTTATAGGTTAATTGAATGATAATCTAATAAATATATAAATACAAATATATATATGTGTAAATAAATCATTTTTAATTTTTTATAGTGTTAATATGGCATTTAATACATTACGTATGTTAATACCGACAGAGCCAGTTGATAAAAAGTTATCAAAAATCGAAACATTGAAACTTGCATCGAGTTATATCAATCACTTGGACACTATTTTAATATCTGGTATCAATAATTATGATAATAATAATCAACCGTGTTTAAAAGTAGATAGTTATTATCAAAAAAAAATTAATTATTTAAATAAATTCCATGGGCATTATATTAGATCACAAGTCTGTACTTTTTGTCTTGCAACCCAAAAAAAATCAGTGAGTACTCTATTATTTTTGTTATCAAAATAAATTTATTTCTTAATCGAATTTTTATTTACAGAAATTTCAAGTAATTTCGGAGGGTCAATGTGAATAAATTTACTGAGATATATAAAAAATATATAAATAGATACTAAATAAATATATAATTTATTTTAAGCAGTAAATTAAATAGTTGCGTTTTATTTTTTGGTAATAACAAGAAAAGTTTATTTTAAGTTTTTAAATAGAGCGAAAGAACATAAAAGGTAAGTTTAATTATTTAATTTTAAGGGATAATAATAAAATGTATGAGAAATCGTTTTTTTTTGTGAGAATAAAAGATTGCTCTGGTTGAAATAGAATAAAAAAAAATGATAAAAAATGTAGCTTCATCGTTTGACATTTTTCTTGACAAAAGGAATATATATATATATATATATATATATATATATATATATATATATATATATATATATATAAATGTGTGTGTATGTTTCTTTATATATGACATACATATGTATGTCGATCGATTCATTAAAAACATTTATCATCGTAAAACTCTTTTCAAATCCTCGCTCTCATTTTCTTTCCTTTCTTTTCTTTTCTTCCTTTTTTTTTTTTATTTTTTTTTTTATTAATACACAATAAAAATCTATATCTAAAAAAAGAATCGAAGAATGGGTTTTAAAATACTAATTGAAAAAATATATAACTAATTATTACTTTTATTTTTTGTATAAAAAAAATTATTTTTTTATTCTTGTTCATTTTTTTATTAAATTTTAAAAATATGTCTAATAAAATGAAAAATTAATTAATTTGAACTGCATCGATATTTTAAATTCGTACATCAGATTTTGGAATTATTAATTAGATATCAACTTCATTAAATTACTAAAGTCTCAAAATAAATTTAAAAAAAAATCATTTGTTTCTTGATCACTGACGATAATTAAACAGTTTTTTAAAAATAATTAAAATGAACAATATAATTATTTATAAAAATTAATTTTACTTAAATATTGATTTGTTTACATAATTTAAAAAATTAAAGCGTAATTTTTAATGACAATACAATGTGACTATTTAAAAATATATGATCTATGTTAGTTAGTTAGTTTTTAAATAAGGCATTGGGATATATGATCTATGTAATTAATCAAGAAATTGAGTTGGATTTAAATTCAAAAAATTTTAAAAATACAGTACTAACTTTTTTTTAAAAAACCTTAATTAGTTTTTGATAATTGCGAGTTTATCAAAGTCTTGCTATGAAATTTCGCGAATTTAAAAACTAATTACACATGAAAAAAAATAATTTTAAATTAAAATTCAAGTTTTTAAAATAACTATCAGCTTTAAAATTAATATTATTTAAAATTAATTGACTTATGGACAATAAAAAAAAAATAATTTAAATGAAATAAAATAAAATACAGTGATTTTAATTCTCATGACATTTATCACTTGGAAATTTAAAGTTATGTAAAAATAAAGTATATAAATAAGTTAATTTATAATGATATTTATATTTTATATTTATGACTGATTGAACTTGTCAATAACTTCAAGTAATTTCCTTCAAATTTCAAGGAAAATCTTTGACAGTCCATATATTTTTATTATCAACGAGTCCAGAAGACCCTAGAATATTTTGAACTCCAAATATCTCAATAACTATCAAGTTTTAAAAAAAACTACAAGACACCTTTTTTGTAGATAATTCAAAGCGCTACAAAATTCTCTTGCAATTTTTCTGATAACTCAATATTTACAAAGATATTCCTGACTCGAAAATTTAAAATCCCATAAAAATAAAGTATCTACATGATTTAATTTCCAATGAAATTTCCTACTGATTTTAACTTGTTAATAATTCAAAGTAATTTACTTTAAAATTCTAGTAAAATGTTTTCTACTAATAAAATTTAATGATACTGAAGTTAGCCGACGTCTAATAATTTTCTTATTTTTTTCAAAACGATTAGAAAAAAACCTATTTGAAAAAATTGCACTTATAGTTTTTTAAATTTTCTACACATGCATATGTTTATTTTTTTTTCCTGCAATTGATAATTATCCAGTGAATTGCCTACTAACTTATGAGTGTAAATACAACTAACAAGTCAACTATTTAAATTTAAAAAATTTAAAAATGCGTATTTAGATCAACAAAAAATAAGTGCGCGCATTTTTAAAAATTTCATTATTTAAATGTATTCAAAATTTATAAACTGTCTCATGTGTACTCGTATTACATGATCATTAAATAATTTAAATAAAATAAAAAATTCCCGCGGTTTGAAAATACCGCCATCTTGTCAGCGTAAAGACCAATTAGAGTAGTCTCTGGTTGTGTGGTAAAAAAATGAGAGCGAGAGTGAGTCGAACACAAGTCGACTAACCAATACCACTAGTATAGACTTATTAGAAAGAGACAGCAAGACCTAGACTAGTACATACTTACACATAAATTAATCTACACCCACACATAGAATTGACAGTCAAGAGAGTGAAATACAAGTATCGGTACTGAGGTGCTGGTGGTGTTTGTAGGCCGTACGCGTTCTCAAGAACAAAAACGTGTGAGTGAGAGATTTAAAAAGATAAAAGAGAACGACAGTACTGAGTACGGAGCAGAGGCAGAGGGAGGTGCGTTAAAACCAAAGGGGCCTTTCGTATATTTTAAAATACGACTAGAGCCATTCACTACACCTATTAATTTGTTAATTAATTAATATTAATTATTGTTAACAATAATTATTATTACTTATATATACATATACATATATATGTTGTCTGTTGTGTGTTAATTATAAATTACTAAGCCAGCGTTCATTTATTTATAAAAGTGTGTGATAATTTTTTTTAACTCTGGCTTTGCAACCCCGGGCTCTGACAATCCCGTGGGAGCCAACCAAACCATCAACCAGCATTCAACTACTTATATATATATCTATATATTTAGGCATATATATGTATACATATATTCATAATATTCTTTTGATTTAGCTAGTCTATACTCTCTCTCAAGCATCCAAGAGACATTTTATTTATTCCATCCCCAGGATCATACAAGTTTAAAAAAAAAACAAAACTTATTTAATTCTGCAAGGACTCGCCCAAAAAAGTCCGACAGGACTTTTATCATGGTAAGTTATTCTGATAAGTTATTACTATTATAATCATTATTTTTTCGCCATTGCGTGTTTTATTTTGACATTTTTTTCCCTGACGTTTTTACTTTTTTTTATTAAAATTTTAAATAATTTTCATCTGACAGCTCAATTAAATAATTCGAAATTTATATTAAAAGTTTAGTTATTGATTATTAAATGTCAAAAAAAAAGAATTTTGTTTACAATATCGTCAGTCATTTTTTTTAGTTTTTGTTTTATAACTTTTTCATTGTTTTTTTATCAGTACTATGATAAATATTTGGGTAATTAAATTTTTTTAGGTTTTTTTATTTATTTATTTATTTGGTTGTTTATTTTAGAGTTCAGCATCAACAGGAGGTACTGAGGGGTCAAGTCCTGCCTCAAGTCCAGCATCAGCTACAAGCCAAGCAATGTCAGCACCGAAATATGGTACTCTGGTACCAAATCGTATATTTGTTGGTGGTATTTCAGCGAGTACTAGTGAGGCTGAACTAGCACAATTATTTTCTGCATATGGAAATGTCAAAGCGACTAAAATAATATCTGACAGAGCTGGTGTGTCAAAAGGATACGGGTTTGTTACATTTGAAACAGAAGCTGAAGCTAAACGCCTTCAACAAGAGGTAATTGGATTCGTTTTATTTTATCTTAATACTTGTATTTATTATTACTAATTTTTGTTTTTTTTTTTTTTTCTTTGTTTATTTATTAATATTTTTACAGCCTGAAAGTATTATTTTGAGAGAGAGAAAATTAAACATTGCGCCTGCAATTAAAAAACAGCCTTTTAATCGTTCGTTCGATGGTAGTTCAGGTTCACCTCCAGCTGTGCCTACAAGTCCTTATTATTATGCTAATGGTAATTAATTTTTATTATTATGACGTATTAATTGGTTGTATTCATGCCTCGGGTAAAAAATAATTTGAGGTTTTGGAGAGGGGATTAAGAAAAATATTGTTGAGTAATTTTTTATTTTATTTTACTACAGAATAATTCAATTAGATTTTAAAAGTTTTTGTTTGCATGATGAAAAGTTAAAGGTTCAGATTAAATAAATTAGATAAATTATTTTATAAGCGAGTATTTAATAGAACTTCAAAACAATGTCTGGTAATTTGGTTGTAAAGTTACTGAAGTTGAACGCTGGTTTTTTTTAGTACTTATTAATTTTCTTATAAATTAATTAGTTGTTAATTTATTTGAATTTTTTGTTTTGATGACGAGATCGTTTTATTTTTTTTTTAAAGCTGATAATGATTTCTGTGTGTTTGTGTGGTTCATCATGAAACCGCAGCATTTGTGATTCTGCCGGTACTGTTTTATTTAATTTAAAGTGCGTGGATATTTTTATTAATTATTTAAATTATGATAAGTCTTTAATTTCAATTTTTTAAAAATTATAAAACAAAAAATTATTTATTATTAATATTATTTGGTTGATGTACACAGATAATAGGCCAATGTAATTTTACTTTGTGTCTGGAATTTGAATTTGTTTTTTGTGTTTTAAAGTTTTCAATGTGTTGGCATACTGATTAACTACTGATTATTTGTTTCTATTAAGAAAACCGCGATGCAATTGAGCAACAAATTAAAATAAAACTCGTTCATTGGAAGAGTTAACAAGTTGTCGGCATTGCTTAACAGATTTATCAACAAATAAAATAATTGTCGGCCCTTGACTAGTTACCTGGAGTGTCTGAGACACCGAGACGTTTTCTTTTTAAAATTGCTGAATAAAATTTTTTTCAATGCTCGATTTTTCAGTACTTTCCATTGAGTCATTGATAAAGCCATTTTACATATTCGCACAATATCTTATCTATTTAAATTGTTTTTACTGAGAGTTAAAGTTGACGGGTGTCTCACTCTCAAGTGACATCTGTTACACTTTTGTTGCTGTTAATGCAATTAAAATTGTTTAATTTTTGCTTATAAACATATATTTTGTTTAAATAATTATTATTCAATTGGTATTAATTTAAAAATTTGAATTATAAAAATTATTTCAAGTGTTTGATGTTCAAAAATATTTAAAATTATTTTGAATACTTTAGTGCATGAGAATCAATACAGATTACAATGCCAAGTACATTAATAAATATTTTTAGTTTCCGATCACTGTTTTTCATTTTTCAGACATTACTCCAAAATTATCAATCAAATTTAATTGCCATAATTGTTAACTTATTTTATTTAATAAATCAAGTCACAAAATTCTTAAAGGCTACTTTTAATTTGAATTAAATTATACAAACAATACCAGTTTTCACCAGTGACCTTTGTTCCAAGGGTCAGAATAAATCTTAACACAAAAATAAAATTTTCCTCCAATACATACAATAATTTATTAATTAAAAAATCTATTTGCAGGCATGGGACTACCTTATCAAAATGGTTTAACATTTTACAATACCGGTGCCCCAACTCCCGGGAATCCACTGGCACCACCAACAGATCCAGCAGCTCTTTATCAAGCCGCCAGTGTCTTCGGTAATTAAACTCCCCATTAAAACTCTACTAAAATAAAAAATTTCTCCTAATCTACGATTTGTTTTCCAGGACCTCAAGCTGCTTCAACACATCAAACATTTGCTCCAATGATGTATCCGTGTCCCGCACCTTCACTCTACATGCCACAACAGTATCAATATTCTCCAATGCCTGTAAGTTTATTCCCACTTCATTACTTAACATTAATTTAAGTATTAAATTTAAAATACAATATTAAGTGTAGGTTATAATTAAGATTTAGTTAATTTAAAGGTCAGTGTTAATTTAAAAAAAAAAAAAAATTAATAGCTAATAGTTATACGTAAAAATTTCAAATAAAACAGACAAACGGTCTGATGGGAGAAGGAATACCACCGGCCTTTCTACCGAACCCTCAGCAAATGCCTACTTATGTACTTCTCGACGCAATACAGTATTGAGGTTTAAAGGTACAATAAGATTGTAAATTAAAAATAACTACCAATAAAATAAAAACAATAAATAATAATAATAATAAAAACCAAGCCAACAAGCAAAAGATACGCCATCACTTAATTATTATTTATTTATCAGCATGATAGCTATTTTTATTTTATATTTTTATTTTATTAAGGTCCAGCACGTACACAGGCATGCTCAGGATCACCTTTAAATGTTTAAATTATTAATAATTTATTTATAAATTAAATAAACAAAAACCATTAGCTTTTAATTTTTTTTTTTTTTATTGAGCTTTTATTTTATGAGTGAATGTAACTGACAACTGGGATTTTTTCAAATTTTATAATAAATAAAATGCGTGTTTAGATAAATGAAAAATTAGTACACGCATTTTTTTACTTTATTTATTTAAAATTTATAAATTCTCTCATGTCTGCTACATTCGCACTCATTTTATTTTATGATACTGAAGTTAACCGACGTCTAATTATTTTTTAAAACGATAAATTATGAAAACAAAAAATTGCACTAATAGTTTTTTAAATTTTCTACTTGTGCATATTTTTAGTTTTTTTTTTTTTTTGACTACTAACTTCAGGATCATTTTATTTTAGCCCTACGCTGCTGTCAATTATTTGTTGCGTTGTTTTTTAATAAACAATAATTAATTAATGAATTAATTAATTAATGAGGAAGTAGATGAGTAATAAATAAATAAATAAATATTTTTATTTATTTTAGTATGAGTCGTATTACACGGGAGCAGCTGGTGCACCTCAGTATGTGTATGCAACGAGTAACACAACGAATAATGGAAATCCAAATGGTGGTGGTGGTGGAGTTCCTGGTGGAGGGGGTGGTGGTGGCAGCAGTGGAAATAATAGTATAACTGGTGCAGCAAGTCCACCATCAAATGGAGCACATGGACTTCAAACTATAACAGCTCCGCATTATTATACAACTGGTACTCATCCAGCAGGAGTTCAACCAGTGCCGCCTTCAGCAACGGGAGCACAATCATTGGATCATATTTATTATAGTTTTACAACTGGTACACATCAACCTCAGCATACACATCAACAGCAGCATCAAAGTAACGCATTGCAACATGGAACTATGGGTATTGGTGACCAACAACCGCTGCTTCTTTTTACGACTGATGGATCTTGCCAGCCTGCCAGTTCCGATGCTCAAAATCAACCGACAGAGGTAACTTTTTTTTTTATTCTTGCTTTTGCTTTTCATTATTTTAACTGACGACGGTAGATATTTAATGAGAATTGTTTTCGTGGTTATTATTAATGGTCTTTTAGATTTTTTTGTCCTAAACTATCTAAGGATTGATGAAAAGAATTTATTAGTTGTTGACTTTGAGGAAAATGGTCGCGTAGAAATTTAAATAAAGTCGTAAAATAGAAATTAATATTCAGACTAAGTGCATTCGTATCCATGTAATAATTTCCATCACAAGTTACTGGTCAAGACTGATCACAAAAATCTTTTGATAGATACTGATATATGGATTTGCACAAGATGACATGAAAGACAATCTTGTAGCAGTCTTGCGTTAATTTTGTGAAAGTGTCTTGCGGAAATTTCTGCGTGTCTACGTCTTTATATACCTATAAATCTGTCACAAGATATTAATGCAAGATTTAAAGTAAAGATTTTAGTATAACTTAAACATGATATTGTAAGAAAAAATATTGCAGATATCTTACACATGGCTCGTTGATAAAATCACTTACGCATTTCTTGAGCAAAATTTGCGCCAGAAATTTCTTAAAGATAAACTCACGCACGACTTGCGCAAGATTTGCTCAAGAAACGCTGCATAACTATCTCTGTCGCTTTACCCCTTCCTTTGGCCTACGATATGTATTTAGCGCGTCTTGAGAAAATCTGGCGCAAGCCATGCGTGAGTATCTTTAAGAAATTTCTGGCGCATGTTTTTCTCAAGAAATGCGTAAG
The DNA here is from genome assembly GCA_030273425.1 of Microplitis manilae. Taxonomy (NCBI): domain Eukaryota; kingdom Metazoa; phylum Arthropoda; class Insecta; order Hymenoptera; family Braconidae; genus Microplitis; species Microplitis manilae. Next base: position 4,965,033 of record CP092724.1, read on the forward strand.
TGATTTTATCAACAAGCCACGTGTTAGATTCCACAGTTCTTTAGATACATAACACAGTTTTTTTTGTAAGTCCTGCGCAAGACTTGCAATTTAAAATATTTTACTAGTGTCTGCAACAAGATTCACAGTCATATAAAAACGTAGACAACTAGAACACTGGTGACAAGCAAATTAAAAATTATCCTGATTCCTATATGTACACAAAATCTTATGCGTAGCTTGAAGATCGAAGTCCGTGTACAATTTTAACAAAAATATTGGAAAATTCAAAAGTGCACAACGGTCTTTTGATTTTTAATCATTGCTTTTATTTTATATTATTAATTAATTTTTTTTATTCTGAATTTTTATTCAACTTATAAATTATCAATTTGATTTTTTTATTTATTATTTTCAGTTTAATATTTTTTTATTAACATTTTTTTTAAATATCCCGCCTTTTTGTCTTAGATGTCGCTCTTTTTTTCAAACCTATACTGCTGCGCTAGTGTTGCCGCCAGTAGTTGATGGAGAGAAAAAATGAAAAAAATAATAACAACAGTAAAAATAAAAATGGCAGCTAAATTTTTCGTGAATAATCAGTTTTACGTTTTTAATTAATTACAATTAAACTAAAAGGATTGAGATAGTGATTTTCCATAGGGTTCTTGTGATAAAAAATACAAAGATAATAAAAAAAAGTTGGGCCGATTAATTGTGTCTATCGAGAGTTATCGTGTCTACGAAGTTTCATCCGTAACAACTGACAGCACTGGTTTCTTGAGTTAAAATAATTTATTTTAAACTAATAAAATAACGACTCGACTTAATATTAGGTTCAAATTGTTCCTTAATAAATTCTCTATATGCTAGTATACAATTTTACCTATTTTGATGTAATGAAGAGTGTAGAAATATTTTTGTGTGAAAAAAATAGTCGGAAAAAGAAACCTTTCATAAATTACCCACAGCTTCGCGCTTGAAGTGTGCAATCGCAATTTTGAAAATTCAAATTAAATTATAAATCATGAATTATACATTTCTTCTTATAAAAAGAACCTGATTCTAAACCCGCCTAATCCCAACTTTTTGAACTTAGCTTCAAAAATTTAAACCAGCATTAAAATTAATGATTTCCCTGCAGGTTACAAGACAACAATTTTTTAAATCAATCCTTAGATAAAATAAAAATAGTTTTTAAATATCATTTTAAAAAAATCCTGTTTAAAAAGCAACTTTAAATAAAAGGCGCAATATTTACAATTTAAAAAAAATCGCAGGACACTCGCTCAGCATCGAGCCACTCAGATCATCAGTCTCAGCATCGTCAGGCTCAATCAACTGGCAACGAGTCAAATCACCTATCACTTCCTTCAACTCCATTAATACCCATAATGCCTATAAAATATCCTCTAGCAAATAGATATCCTTATCATCCTCATTCTCAACATTCTCTGTCTCTCCAACCTCAGTCATCATCAACTCAGCCTCTGTGTCCTGATTCAACAGACGATCAAATGCACTGTCGCATCCTCTATCATCCAGTTTACATTCCAAACCCTTACAATCCAACTTCTCTATTACCAACTCCCGTTATTCCCTCGAGTTACGATTCATCAAAACGTGATTCTCATTTAAACAAAACAATAACTTTCAATCGTCCATTAACTCATCAAAATTTACATATATTTCCTCAAATGCATCATCAACATCAAAATTACAATAAATTAAATAGATTCTCTTCTCCATTAAATAGAATGAATTCGCACAAAAGAAATTACAATTCATTTAATAACCCGCGTACGTCAAATAGATCACAAATAAACTCAACAGTATCATCATTAATTACCACAACTGCTACGTTAACTACAACAGTAACAGCAACAACAACAACAGCCATAACCACAACTAAAAATCATTCCGAAAACCGTAGAAATTCTGAACAAACATTTAAAAAATTACCAAACTCTTATAGTAATAGTAGCAAATTAAATGACAATGATTCAAATGAATCATCGGTTAATGACGATAGTAAATTAACGACAACAACAACAACATTAACTACAACAACAACAACAACATCATCATTAAGTCCGCCTCCAGCGCCATATTCACCAATGACACGTCCAACTCCAAACTATTCCCCTCCAAATTTACAGGTGTTCTACAGCCAGAGTCGTTACTCATCAAATCAATCGCAGTCCCAACCTCAGCATCACCACTATCATCATCACCATCACCATCAGCAACAACAGCAGCAGCAACAAAATCAACAAAGAAGGTATGGAAACTCCCAGAATTCAAGCGGATCAATACGTAATAAATCCGATAATAACAATAAATATAATGCGATGTCATCATCATCAAGTGCTCAAAGTGTTATTTTGCGTAATAATAAATATAAATTAAATGGTATTATGCAAAATAATAATAACAGTTGTCCTGCTGGTGGTAACAGTGCTGGCAAATCATCAAATCCTGATGATAATCTAGGTGGCGCTGGTGATGCACAACAAACAGTTAATCGTAATAATTTACCATTAACGCCACCAGGTACTCCTAGAAATTTACAAGACTCAAGTCAAATTAGTGATACGTGCCATCAAATACAAGCACTTACACTTTAAACACTCGGTATAATTTATTGATAATTATTAATAATAACAATATTAATATTAATACATAAAACATGATATATATTAATAACAATAATTAAAAAAAAAAAAACATTTTTTTAAATTGACAAATAATTATTGTTGGTGCGTCGTCATACGTTGTTGTTTATTGTTGTACGTTTGTTTATTTTTTTTAAGATGAGGGTATTAATATAATGAATTTATGATATTGTTTATTGTTTATTTAGTTTTATTTAATTGTTTATTTAATTCCGTACTAAAAAAAAAGTTATTATTATATTATTTATTAATATTATTATTTGTTATTACTTAATATATATACATATATAGATGATATTAATAACATTTAATGTATACCCTCAGCTTAGAAAAAAACAATATATTTAAATCTTAAATCGTTATATATAAATATACACATAGTAATTAAAGAGACGTGTATTGGCATGTTAAAGATGATTATTAATTATTAATAATAATAATAAATATAATAATTAATTAATAAATTAATAATGATTATTAATAAGATAAAATAGCTATGAAATATTATATGCTGAAATATATGAATGATAACAGTATAAAAGGCACGCTTTATAAATTATTAATTAATGAATAATTATAAATTAATGAGTATTAATAATATTTGGAGGAAATAATAATTGTTTTAAATTAATATAATTATTTATTTTTAAATTAAATAATTCCATTATTAATTATTAATTAATTAATTAAGTAATTATTGTAGGCTCGGCGACAAACGTTATTAAAGAAATTTAAAACAAAAAAAAAGTAATTAATGGTTACTAATTGTAGTAAAATGCAAAGAAATATCCAATCTCGCGAGCAAGGCTAGATTAGTATAGAAATTTAAATGATAATTTAATTGCTGAGTTAGTGAGGAAATAATAATAATGATGATGATATTATTATTAATTAAATGGAATGATTTAATGAGATGATTAAATATTAAAGACGTTGTTAATTCGTACAAAATACGAGCGATCTGTTATGTGTTCAAAGACAAAAAATAATAAATAAAAACAAACAAAAATGTTTATAAATAAAAATGCATTAAAAATAATAAATAAAATAAATTTAAAATGGGAGATAGTGATTATTAATTAGCTGAGAAATAATAAAAATATTTATTATTAATGTTACCGGATTGAGATAATTATCGGTTTATTTATTTTGTTATTATATACAATTGGAAATAATATAATATAATAATTTATATTTAGATTTATAACATTTAATTCAAAGACTAATTTATATTTATAAAATTACAAGATGGTTGTTCCAATTAAGATGGCGCTTAATTTATAATTTTTTAACCTTCAAATTTAAATTCAAATATTTATACAATTAATTGAATTTATCTTAAAATTTAATTATTAATATAATGAATTAATACAATTAATTATTTATTTTAAAATGGAAATAAATGACGATCTTGATTGTATTAATCCGCCATATTAATTAAATACAATAATTAATGTCAATTATACAGTCAAATTATGAAAATTTAATTAATTAATTTTACTAATATTTAATTAGTAATTATAATTTACTAAATAGTAATTTACATTATGACGCTTAAGTAAAAATTTTTTTTTGACAACTTTCAAACAAATAAAAATATTTATCTAATTAATTGCATTAATTACACTCTGATTAATCATTATAATAATGATTAATGTTTTATTTTATTTATTGATAATTGGAAATAATCAACAGACGCCATTTTGATTAAATCCACAACTCACTTGAAAAAAATAATTCAAATTACAAAATATTAAAAACAATTAATATTTTTTTCACTACAATTAAATTAGTAATTCAAATTTACTAATCAAATTACATTATAATCATTAAAGTTATGGCTTAATTTCTAATTATTCGCATAACAGTAAAAAACAACATTTCTAATTAATAAAATTATATAAAAACTGATAAATTATTACAATAACAATTATTAAAATAAACTTTTGTTCCACTACTCTTTTTACAAAAACAAGCGGCCATCTTGATTAATCCACCATATAAAATACATCCATTTTAATCGTATTAACACCCGCCATCTTGTGATTGTCTAAAACAATAATTATTATTAATTAAAGAGTTACAATGTCTTAAAAAATTAATTTATTAATAATTTGTATTTGTATAGTATTATTAAGACAAAACTCTTTAAAAAAATTAACCTATAAAATTTGAATGAATTAAAAATGTTAATATAATTAATTGTTAATAAAAAATGATTCTAAATCATTAAAGTTAATAAATTATTATATTATATTAAAGGATTAATAAACAATTAATAATTAAAATGGTTGCTCAAGGCACTGCCATGTTTATTAATTTGTTTTGTTCATGTTAATGATTAATGATTAACTTTATTTTTGTACAACAAATGCTAAAAAGACAACAACGTACTTAAAAATTATATTTGTGTTTATTTATTAATTTTTTTTTTATTTAATGATTAATTGTAATTATATTCTATATAATTTATAATTCTTTGTGTCATTAATTTATCATACGTTAATAACATTTCGAGCAACTGAGATGATTAAAATTATAAAAAATGATTAATAATAATAATGATAATTATAATGATACTATTAATAATATTAGAGATTGGATAAAAGATAATTATCTCATTGTTGGTAGATAGAACGACGATAATTAAAAGGATATTAATAAATAATTAAAATAAATAAAAACGTGTCGGCTGTGAGCTTCCAAGCAAATAACAATAATTAAATTATTATTAACATTATTGAACGTGGAAAAGAAGAAATAAAGATTAATAAAAAACTAGAGAAAGAAAGAGAAAAAGAGCGAGAGAGAGAGAGAGAGTTGGATGATTATCCGCAACACGTTATATATTTAAGATAATTAAATATAATAAATTGTTATTTAAAAATAATAAAAAAAAAAAAAAAAACAATATGAAATCATAATATAATATCTAATAATTATTAATATTAATTATATTAATATAATAAAATATTTTTGTTTAATTTTTTTTTCTTTATTTATTTCCTGTCTTTATTTTTATTATTTATTATTTAAAATATAAATTTAAAAGGCCTAGGACATAAATTTTTTTAAGTTTTTGAAATAATATAGAGTGCCTTCTATTTGTTTATTATTTATTTTTAATTTATTTCAAATTTATAATTATTTTAAATTATAATATAATAAAAAAAAATTAATAAATAATTCAGCAATATTAATATGTAATTAAATATATCAATAAATATATAAAATTTTAAGTGGGACAGTTTGGAGATGAGAAAATTTTAATTTTAAAAAAGTTCAATTGATAAAAATTTTAATTACCGGGAAATAATACTGAGATTTGGTCATATATGATCATATATAACCATACCTGATCATATATGACCATATCCGATCATAAATGACCACACGTGATCATATGCGACCACATCGGATCATATATGACCATATCTGATCATATATTTCCACACCTGATCATATGTGGCCATATCTGATAATATATGACCACATCTGATCATATATGCCCATATCTCATCATGTGTAATTATATCTGAGCATATGTGATCATATATGATTATATCTCATCATGTGTAATTATATCTGATCATATATTTCCACACCTGATCATATGTGGCCATATCTGATAATATATGACCACATCTTATCATATATGATCATATCTCATCATGTGTAATCATATCTGAGCATATGTGATCATATCTAATCATATATGCTCGTGTCCCGAGTCGAAATTTGAATCGTCAGTCGGACGTAATGAACGTTTGAATCGTTAGTCGGACGTAATAAACGTTGTAATCGTAAGTCGGACGTAATGAACGTAGTGGAATCGTCAGTCGGACGTAATTAACGTTGGAATCGTCAGTCGGACGTAATGAACGTTGGAATCGTCAGTCAGACGTAATGAACGTTGGAATCGTCAGTTGGACGTAATGAACGTTGGAATCAAAAATCGGACGTATTGGACGTTAAAATTATCATCTAGATATTTAACGCTAAAAGAGATGGACAAAATCAATTTCCTTCGGCTTTCCTATAAGAAGGGTGATTCAAAAGTATTCGAAGTATTCGAAAGCATTAAAAAGTATTTAGAATGTTTTTTCTAATCGTTTCAAATCGTTTCTTTTAATAAAGGAACCTTTCTTTTAGTTTGATATTGTTTTCATTAATAATGTCTTCTATATACACACTTACATATGCTGAAAAATTCTCTATAATAAAATTTAGATGAAATATATGTGAAGCAAAACTATTAGTAACATGATTGGTCGAAAGAAAAAAAATATATGCAAACGACAGGAAAATATACATTAAAATAAATATACGAAAAACGACACGAGCGCGCGAAACATGTACGCTAGTTTATGATAAGAATAAGTTAAGATTATTGGGAATATTTGTGTGAAAATTCAAGTCTGTAAGTCGGACAATGCAAAACTGGAATATTTTTATTGTTCAACCCACTAAAACCCCCCACGGGAAAGCCGAAGGAAATTGATTTTGTCCATCTCTTTTAACGTTAAATATCTAGATGACAATTTTAACGTCCAATACGTCCGATTTACGATTCCAACGTTCATTACGTCCAACTGACGATTCCAACGTTCATTACGTCTGACTGACGATTCCAACGTTCATTACGTCCGACTGACGATTCCAACGTTAATTACGTCCGACTGACGATTCCACTACGTTCATTACGTCCGACTTACGATTACAACGTTTATTACGTCCGACTAACGATTCAAACGTTCATTACGTCCGACTGACGATTCAAATTTCGACTCGGGGTCTGATCATGTTTAAATATATACATAACCATATATGAGGTCGTATAATTATATGAGCATATTTAATCACATATGAACTCATTTAACTATATATGAAATAATTTCCGATTATATAGAGAATTATAACAATGCAATATCATATTTGACCATATAGTAACTTAAATGATAATTAATATGACTATCTTCTAGGTCAAGTATGAGTTCATAAGTGTCATAGTTATCATATATGAACTCATACTAGTTCATATGTTATCATAGACGACTATAAACTCATATATGATCATAAACTCATATAAGATCATATATGATTATATCTGAGTATATTTCCCGCGATAATTTGAATAAAAAAAAATTATTTTTTTTAAAAACGCACAAGTTTTATAATATTTAGAAAACCACAAAATTGTTTTTATATAAACAAAAAATTTTAATTTATTTATTGAAAAATATTTGAAAATTTGTAAATTATCAATGAACTTTTTGAAAATAAGAAACATGCAATTTATAAAATTGCTATTAAAAAATAATAAAATTTTATTTGCCAACTATTTAATAAATTGTTGAATAAAATGTAAAACAAAAAAAATAGATAAATAATATAAATAAACGTGGATATGTCAGATTGGCTGTGACTACTGCGTGCAAGTTTAAAACTGTTGTTATTTAATTATTAATTAATCATTATTAATGTTGTATTTAATAAATTAAATCAAATATAAAATAATAATAATAATAAATATTTAATAATTAATATATTTAACTAATGGATAATTATTTAAAAAATAATTAATACGGAGTAATTTGAATAATCAATAACATGATTAATTAATAATGAACCTTCATTAATAAAACATTAATTTTCTTGATAAATTTAATATAATAATTAAACGAACTAGTGGTAATTAATAAAAAAATAAATAAATACAATGAAGGTGAATTCAAAATCATGGCCCTACAAAAATATTTAAAAAAAACTATTAATAATAAATATATAAATACATGATTAATTAAATGTACGTAATTAATAAAAAAATATCTAGATGTCGCTAGTTATGAAAAGATATCGTAGAAAATGATTAATAGGTTAGATTAATGATTAATTATATTAATAATAATAAATAAAGAATAAAAATTACGATAATTATTATCTTTTAAAAATTACGGGTTTAAAATTATTAAAAATTTGCCATGACCTTTTTTTTTATTTTTTTTTATTATCAATTAATTTAAATTAAAATATTTAAAATATTTATTATTATTAATATAAATTGAAAATAATAAATCTGAATATAATGATAAATTATCATTATTAAATAATAATTAATTTTAAGTAAAAAGAAAAAGTGATGATATTATATTTAGACTGTACTTATATATAATATAAAAATATATATAATTATTATTAATATACACATGATTATTATATTATATATATCTATATATATAATATAAAATATAATGCGAATATATGTATACAAAAATATATAATATATATTCAAGAATATTTATTAATTATTTAAAAAATAATAACAATATACGAAGCAGTAAAAAAAATAAAAATAAAACAATGATCTATGATAATAATTGTAATGAAGAAATATATTAAATATTGTAAGTCAAAAAAAAGAAATAACTGCATTAAAAAAAAAAAAAAAAAATGATAAAAAAAAAAATGATAAAAAAAAAACATTAAAAATGCAAGATACCTTATAATAATTTAGTTATTAATTAATAATTATTATAACAATAATAGTATAATGAAATACATAAAAAAAGACAACGTGTACTAATAAATATATGTATGATATATAATGATGAAAATATTATAGAAATATATTGAAATCTTCAGGCAATTGGCGATTTAAAAAAATAATTATTAAAATATGGAGTAAAATGAAATTTGAAAAATTGTAAATCGAGAAAAATTTGAAGAAAAAGAAATAAAATAAATATCTAAATCTAGATTTATTTTATTATTTTATTTAAATATATTGGGCTTACTTAGGAATGTATGAAGAAATAAGCGGTAAGTATTTAAAATAAAATTAATTTATGCGCAGATTTTATTTATTTATTTATTTATTTAAGTAAAAAAACGCCAAACGGCAATATACATCAAAATTGATAATATTGGATTAAATAGATTAATTGACAATATTATATAAAAAAAAAAAAAAATTTCATATAAATATTGAAAAGAAATGGGGGTACAACAAAACTGTGTATGCAATCTGAGATACACTAATGGAAACGCAGTAGACACTGTTTAATCGCAGATATAAATGAGTTTATAGATCCGCCCTGGAACACTATTTCGTTATGTAGCGAGTTTACAAGATTGGCAATCCGATTATGTGGGCCATTAACTACGTAAGTTTGTTAGACTTAGTTGTTTTAAGTAAACGGTTTCGCCTCAGGGGTAGACCCGTGACCACTGGTTCGAAGCAGCTTCTAATATCTGGAGTATCAGTTAACTCATTAACTACTTTGTAGTAAAAGATTAGATCAGCAACTTTGCGACGATCATGAAGACTGTTTATTTTAAAGTGACTGCAGATATCTTCCGTTGAGTTGACGTGACCGAATGGTCCATATCGATATGCTATTGTCTTGCAGAGCTTCTTCTGTATTCTATCAACTCGTTTTATCGGCGAATCAGTGTACGGAGACCAAATTACGGAGCTGTATTCTAGAATCGGCAAGACGAGGGATTGGTAGAGTCTTAGTAACGAGTTGGGATTTGTGAAATCCTTACTAGATCTGGTAATAAAACCTTTTATTTTGAAAAAATTACAAAAATTATTTAGGTGATTTTTTAGGGATAGAAGAATATTTTTCCTAAAAAGTAGATATTTTATTAGCCTTGATCTTATTTACTTCTTCGCCGCTTGTAGAAATTTTATCTGAGTGCCGAGTCCTGGGTTCGAACCCTTGACCTTTCTCTTGCAGCTTAAGCCTTTCGATGCCTTGATCCACACGACTACGGCAGACAGTAAGCAATCTTATATTTTTCCAGATAGGAAAATGACGTCTTGATAAATTCTGAATGAGTTCCTATTTATGATTTGGACGTCTCATCAACATCTGAAAGAAGTCTTTAAGAAGTTCTTAAGATGTCGAATAAGCCACCTAGCGAACTCAGTAAAACGTCTTTAAAAAGACTTCCTAAAGAGTTCGTTTTTCTGGCAAATAAGACTTCAGTATAAATTTACCATGAAGTCTTTTAGGAGCTTCTAATTTTGACTTCATAAAGAAGTTAAAAAAGAATACATTTAGATGTCACAAAACTGACGTCTTATTTATGGAGTCTTCAAGAAACCTTAGTTAAGAATTCTTAAAAATGACACCTTTAAGAGTTCATGATAGGATGTCTTCAAAAAGACATCGTAAAACAGTCATTCCGACTTAAATGCTGTCTGGGTTAGCTTCAATTTCCGGTAAAAAAAAAATTTCTAAAATCAAACTTAAAGATAGTTTATATTCTCATTGAAATTAAAAATTCTAAATTTATTAAAGTTATGATGAAAATAAGTTATACAAGCAGTAAATTAAATTTTTTACGGACAATGTTCTTATCAATTTTCTTATAAACTCAATAGTTGATAATTTAAAGCAGTAATTTAATAATAAATCCTTGGATGTTAATTTTTCTGCTCTTTTTATCTTTAACTTGTATAATTTAAATCTTTATTTATTAATAAATAATCAACTTTTATCGGGCGGATCAAAGTATCAAGGGATCGAGATTCCGCAACAAAATCAGCGTTTTATAATTTTAGTTGCTGTAAAATTTAAAACATGCACAAGTCGCGGAAGGTCATGACAAACTCCGCTCATTATAAATTAAGTGGGAATTTATTTAAAGTTCAGTACTGCCTTGCAACGTCGATACATTACTTTAAGGTATCACTATTAATTTTTTAATTTTTAAATTTTTAATTTCTAGAATAAAATACTTGTAATTTTATTTATTCAGTTTGAGTTCAAAACTCAAATAACTTTTAAACTAGTTAGTAAAAAAAAAAAGAAATTTAAATATTTTGTCGGAAATTTTATTCAACATAAAATTATTTCAGTGCATTTTTGACGTTTCTTTGATAGTTGACTCAGAAATTTAAATTTAAATACCGAAAATATCAAATTAGTAGCAATAACTAGTATTCAAATATTTTTGTGTTTAAATTTAAATTGCGGTAAAAATAATAGAGATACGATAAAAATACTTGCAATGAATTTTATTGGAAATTGAATTTCCTACAAAAAAGACCTTTGTAAATTTTTACACAAACTTGATAGTTTAGCCAGAATATTAAATTTAAATAATTATTTTATTTTTGCAGAGAAAAAAAATAAAAATGTCAAAAGTAATATTATTATTATCAATTTTACTATTTATTGGTATCTATATCAATACAGTTGAAGGATGCCAAGGCGGCTGGGTAAGTAATTATCATAATACAGTAAACAAAAAATTTCTAACTTTAAACTTTGACCAGTAATTCAAAATTTCAAATAAACCGACAATTGAATTTTATTTTTTCAATTAAAAAAAAATTTTTCTTACAGGAAATTTAATTTCCTATAAAATGTCAGACCATAAGTCGAATATTCAAATAACTGCCTGTTATTTTAAAAACTCGCGAAAAAGCGCGAAATTAAAATATTTTTCTTTTCACTTTTGGACCCATACTTTTGAATTTAAAATTTACGGTCTCGCAGATAGATTTTTTTTCTGTACGGATTTTAATTTTCAATAAAATTTTTTCTTCATTTTATGGATAAAAAATTTCTACTAACAAATGGAAAATTCTGACAGATTAATAAAATAAATTGTTGTTTTTTATTTCAGTGTCATCCACATCAAGGTTATAAATGCTGCGCGGGTCATTCATGTGATAACTACTATTTCCAAGGTACTTGTCAAAATAGTGAATATTTTGATTCACCAAGACGTTAATAAAAAATATGGAAAACAATTAACCCTGCGGATCAGCTATGAAATTTCCCGCTATCATTGACTTGTATTCAAAAACTCATATTACCAGACTTCAAAATCTAGACCGTTCTCTATACTCTACATCATCTTAAGGTAGTTTGGCACTCGCATCAGAAGTCAAAAAAATGACTTTTTATTTTTTTTTTTTACAAGTAATGAAACAACTGTTTTCATTAATTATCATTATAATTAATATTACTAATAATTAATACAAAATCAATGTATATTAAAGTTAAATAATTATAATTACAAAATTTACATAAATTACATTGGCTAGAACTAGAATAGTTCGAGGCTATACCAACTGTCATAAATTTTTTACAGTTAGTACCATAATCTCTCTAACATTTTATGTTTATTTACTTCTTAAATAGCTAAACATAACCTCTATATAACAAATGTCAACTGGATTTATGTAAATAATTTATTGACATTATTTATTGTCTTTACATTAATTTTATTCATACTCAATAAGTTAGTCTCTCAGTGAATATTTCAAATTTGGCGCGCACAACGAAGCTGCCATTTTTTCCCTAGTAAACATAAGAGAAAGTAAGTGTCCGTCTATTAACAAAGACAGATAGCTAATCATCATATTAAAAAATTAATTTTAAAAAAACCGTGTGATAAATCATTATGAAACTTTTTTATTATACGCTTTAGATATCAAATTATCTAATAAAAATTTTTTTTTTGTGGGTCAGGTTTGTCAATTTTTTACAAATTATTAATTTCCGGTAAAATTGAATAAGGACAACCATAAGAGCCCATGTATAATTACATGATTTTAATTAATTATATCTCTTAAACGACGTGGTAAAAAATTCTAATTTTTTTTTCTCAAGTACATTTAAGTATAATTTTTCAAATAAAAATAAAAAAAGTGGAGGTCAAGTTTGAGAGCTGTGGGTGCCAAACTACCTTAATAAACACTTTCAACAAAGATCTAAAAATAATTGTGAATGATTCCTCTGAGCTCAAAACACTGACATTTATTGAAAATTCAAAAATCAATCAGTTTCAAAAAACCGACTGTCAATAATTTTTTTTTTTATTATTAATTTTCATAGCGAAGTTACAAAATTAGTAAATAAAATATACGTACCATTTTTTTCTCATTAATATTTATAAAGATTTAAAATATAGAATAAATAGGTTCAATTAGACTGTAATGTAATTAGATAAATAATATAAATGTTTAAAATAAATAAACGCTATGAAATATAGTAATTAAATCTCGCACATTTGCAACTATCCCTTATCTATAGTCTTAATTTATCATTTGAATTTAAATATTAAAATTTTGGAGATTTATATGATCTGTGGACAGATTAATTTTGTCTTAATTTATTATTTATTTTTAAATACCCTATTAATAATTACTAGAGACAAGATTTTTAACCTAATTTCGAAATGAATGGTTCAAATGTTTGTTATTACGGCTAAAATATTGCTCTTGGAGAAAAAGTTTTCAAATGAAAGTTGTAGAGAATTTAATTTTATAAAAAAAATGTCTCTTATGATTTTTTTATACGACCAATATTTTCACCGTAATTCCAAAATTAAGATTCCATAATGAATGATTCAAATTTTTGGTAATTATGGAAATGTTAATTTTGAAATTACGGGGAAAATATTGGTCTTATAAAAAAATCATAAGAGACATTTTTTCTAGAAAATTAAATTACCTACAACTTTTGTTTAAAAACTTTTTTTATACAATCAATATTTTCACCGTAATTCCAAAACTAAGATTCATAATGAATGATTCAAATTTTTGTCAATTATGAAAATCTTAATTTTAAAACTACACCTTTCTTATTGGTCCTAAGGAAAAATTATACACAGTAAAAAACGAATCGTCAAAGTGTAAAAAAAAGCGTATGTTAAAATTCTGAGTGTTGAATTTTCAACACTTTTGTGTGTCAATTTAACATACAATATTTATCTTGTTTCAACTGTCGCAATCGATTGATTTTTTAACACACAAAAATGTTATTTTATACGAGAGTAACACTTTTTATGTGTTACTGTGAAATCAACACACAAAATATGTTAAAAACAATCTCGACCATCACAAAAGAATTCTCAGAAAATTTCAAGTAAAAATGACGTATTAAAAATATCGCCTGTTTAATTTGCAATCGTTTTTAAAATACATAACCTGAACTTTTAAATTAATGTCGATGAAATATAATTATTTTTTTGATATTAAAATAATTATTCTATTTTTGTTATTGTGAGAGAATGTATAGTAATTTTTTTATACATATTTGAATATTGAAGATAAATAATAGATGATATTATATATATTGAACAATCCCAGCAATCGGGATCGCATTGAATCGCATTCAGTTTTCTATCGGATTCAATAGGATTGGGTCGGGATAGTTTTGCCGAAAAACTAGGGGAATAAAATGATGCTAAGAGCTATGGTATTGTAAAGTAAATTTTTGCTAAGCAAACTGCGCTATTCGGGCAATTTGTTCGATTTTCGATGATTTTTCAAAAAAACGGAGCTTTGAATCTCCCGTAAAATGAGAATAAAAAAATGATTAAATCTGATCATAAAACTATGAAAGTTATCTACGATTATATTTAATTGTCAACCTATTATAATTTACTCTGATAGCCACCCTAACCTAAGTTAACTACAAACTACTGCCGTATTCTAAAGGTAACTTAAAGGTAAGTGTTGGAGAGCAAGTAGTTACCTTTCAGTTAACCTTTCAATAAGCTGTAATTTTTTATTTAATTTTGACTACAAGTGTAACTGTCAGACAATGACGTTATAAGTTGATTGAAAGTTTCACTTCAAATTGATGATAAGTTTTTCTGTCAAGTTACATTCAAGCTACTGCCGTATTCTGAAGCCAATTTAGAGTAAAGTATTATCCAGCCAAGCTTGCCAGAAACTTTCTCGGTAAGTTAGCCGAAAATGTTTCGCAGCAGAACTTGTAGAGAGCAAGATCTGGCTATCAAGGCAAGTTTCCTTGCAGACAATGCTGCTGCAGACTTTGCTTGGCTTATATAGTAATGACGAAACGTGTGAGTGTTTTAGCTAAACAACACAAATTTTGTGACAATTTTCGAAAAAAAATCAACACAAAAAGTTTAACTAAATAATTTTTAACACAAATACACAAAATTTCTAACTATGTAAGAATCGTAAGCGCATATTTATAAGTACAAAAAAATAAGTAAATTCAATTTTTAATAAATTATAAGTTTTATTAAAAGCATTTTGCGGTATTATTGATACTTAATTACCATTTAATTCATTTTTTTTTAATTTCAGCGTAGTAAGTTCTTTCAGAAGAAAAGCGAATTTTTATCACCGAAAGTCCAAGCTGAGTCCCAATCACAATCATTGCGAAAGTAAACAAAAACAAAATGGATAATAATGTATTTGTTGAGAGTACAAGTAAAACGAAATTACATGTCGCAATAGATGAAGGTGACATAGAACGAGTTAAAAATCTATTAAAGAGTGGAGAGATCGGTGTAAACATCACTTTTGAAGATGGAATTACACCATTATTTCTAGCTGTAAAAAAAAAAAGAGTAAAGATGGCAGAATATTTAATAGGTGAAGGTGCCGACGTAAATCGTGTTTGTGAAGGTATATCACCATTATATCTAGCTATTGATCACCATGCAACGGATTTAGCTAAATACTTGATAGATAGAGATGCCGACATAAATTTCATTTCGAACAATTCAACGCTACTACATTTAGCTATTGAGAGAAGACACGATGAAATCGCAAAATATTTAGTAGATAAAGGTGCCGATGTAAATCGTGTTTGTGAAGATACATCACCATTACATTTGGCTATTGATCGCGGTCAAACTGACATAGCTAGATATTTAATAGATAAAGGTGCCAACATGAATTTAATTCCGAACAATTTAACGCTACTACATTTAGCTATTAAGAGAGGAGGCGATGAAATAGCGAAATATTTAGTAGATAAAGGTGCTAATGTAAATGCTGTTTGTAATGATATATCGCCATTATATTTGGCTATTGTAGGCGGTAGGACTGACATAGGTAAATATTTAATAGATAAAGGTGCTAATGTAAATACTGTTTTTGAAGACAAATCGCTATTATATTTAGCTATTGCACAAGGTCAAACTGACATAGCTCAATACTTAATTAATAATGGAGCTGATGTCAACGGCATTTTCAACAAAAAACGACTTTTACAAGTCGCGATTGATAATAATGACAGAGCTATCGTTGAAGATTTACTTATAGCTGGTTTTAATGTTAATACGAAAGATGGATATGGAAATGTAGCTGCTGATTATTTGAATACATTCAATCGATGTAATGTTACTGCCGATATTATTAAGTCACATATTGTTAAATTGATTGCAGCTAATTTTTATGTGTGTGAAAAAAATAGGGTGGCTGTTGCTGGTGAAAAATACGATTCATTACGTGAAGCGTGTGCTAGAGAAGTTAATTTGATGAAGCAGAAATTATTAATGGAAAGTACGCTGACGTATTATATGTATGATTTATTGCGTGAGCCGCTTCATAAATCTGCTTTGAAACTAAAATTTTTGTTTCAAAATCATCCTGAACCAAAATTTGAATATTCCGGCATATATATTTTATATCTGATTCCTTGTTATAAAAAAATTATGCAGTACCGTAGGAATAGAGTATTAGAAAGAGCTAAATTATTGGTTCAAGTTGATGACTTCGTTCTTAATATTTCTCACGATTTATTATTAGATCCAGAAGTCGTAAGAGAAATTTTTCAACATTTAACAAATTGGGACCTAAAATTACTATGTAATTTTTCGTAAGGCGTCTTATTGGTTCTTTAGTTTTTTATTCCTAATATTAAATTCTCAACTAGTATTTTTATTTTAATATTTAAAAGGATTTCGCACTTTTTTTCAATTACACTCAAGTCCACGAACGGTACTATCCTTGTTGCACTTGCGTAGTAAATGGAAATTTTGGCCGAGTTTTTTTCTTATAAACAAACGAATATTATCAAAAAATTAAAGCGCACTCCACTAGATTAGACAGTAGTGCTCAATGTACAGTCTGTAGTTTATATTAAAAGATTTTGTTTCCGAAAAAAACTCAGCCAAAAATATCTAATAACTTCGATTAATTAAAAAATGAAAAACAATAATAAAAAGAAGACTAAGTTTTAAAATTTGTTTCAACAAACTGTAATAAAAAAAAGGATTATGATGGGATCAAAATATAGTTCTAAGTAGATGTTAATACAATTGTAATACAAATTTATCTATTATAAAATTGTTTTCATTTTACAAATAAAGTATTAATATCAAATTGGGATTATAAATTATAAATCAATTATTTAAATTTTGAACCAATTTATATTTAATTGCGTTTCCATAGTATTGACATAATTATCTAAAATTATTAATCATAAGATATGAAAATATCTTAAATCCCAGGTAATTTCAATATCTAATCACCTGATCGGGGAACTAATACCTGCTTAGAGTCTGGCACGAATTTCTTGTGTAAGGCTTGCACTAGACTTGCAATTTAAATCCCACAAGTATCTGCAGCATACGTAGAAAAAGATACTAGCAGCTATTGATCTTGAGAGCAGACTTGCTCAAAAATTGAAAAAGATTGTTATATGGGTAAGAGAGAATCATCTTATTAGTATCATAAAGTTATCTAAAAAGTTATGTTATCTTTCTGATATCAGAAAGATATCTTTCTAACATTCATGTCGATCGGAATAAACAATAAGTTAATAAAAAATTGCAGCGAATAAAATTTCCTATAAACGATATTCTTATCAATTTTAGGATAAGCTCAAAAAAATGATAATTTAACGCGGTAATTTAATTGTTTGTTTTTGAATAATAATTTTATTACAACTGTCATTTTGATTTTCAACTCTATGTATTTAAAGTATATACTTAATAATTTATAATTACCCGTTTACGAGATGAATCAAAAAGCAAAAAAATCAAGATTTCGTATCAAAATCATGAGTGTGAAAGTAGCAGACATCAGACAAATTTAAAATTATAAATAAATAGAGTAAATAATTAAAAAAAATGCACTTATTAATTTTAAAATTTTCTAAATGCGCATTTTTTTGAAATTTAATTTTTCTAATTATTTAGTCTAGTTATTAATAATTTTAAATTTGTCTGATGTCTGCTACATTCACACTCATTCAAAATCAGCGTTTTCTAATTTTGATTGCGAAAATATTTTTAAAAAATGCGCATGTTGTGGAAAATCAGTAAAACAATTTTTCTCAACAAGTAAATAATTATATTTTTACTTAATCAACAAATGAACAAAATTCTCGTTTAATGTTTTAAATATTGGCTCTTTTTTTCTCAGGTGTTCGTAGTTACTCATCTTTCCCCTAGATGGTACACAGCAGAAGAGGTGTTATAAAATATCCTGCAACCGGTGATCATGGCCGAGCGGTCTAAGGCGTAAGACCTAGGCCTCTCGAACTTGATCACTGGCCAGGCGTGGGTTCGAATCCCAGCGGTTGCCGAAAGAATTTTTCACACAAAGAGTGTGAGGTCTTTCGGCCCTGAGATTCGTCCCGTCGCCGACATTTGAAGATCGGTACAAAGAAAAAAGAATTTGATTGGATTTGGTGTAAAAAAAAAAAACAGAGTAAAATCTGTGGAATGGGCATTCTTAGGCTTAATGGAACTGTGTTCCCGAGCGTTCTCGTAACTTAAAGTGACTAGGCTCACTTTAAGTATTAAAAAAAAAAAAAAAAAAAATAAAATATCCTGCTTGCGAATGTGAATAAAAAAAGGAAAAGCCGGGCCAGGTCAGGTCAGCTCACATTCGACTCATAAGAATGTGGCTCTATCTAGCGTCCACTTAAATCTTGTGCACCTGTTGGATGAGGACAGGATGTCACTTTTCCACAAATTGAAAGGCCTTTAACATGTTGAACACAAGTTGATGTTCAACTAACCCATGCGCATGCGCAAAGATGACCAGAAATGACCACTTTAGCGTGCCCTGTGAGGGCACAGGTAATTTTCAGTAGCATCGCACTGTTCATATTTTTTGAGAACAACACGCAAGAAAATGTTATTCGAAATCCACCGTAAGATTTCTTTTTAGTATTTCTTAGTATTATAAATATTTTTGTATACGTTTCAGGATAAACGCTTTAGAATTTATCATTTTTTTTCGAAAAAACTTATAACCGCACATTTGAACCGGACATCTTTTCAACATAATCACATATTACCGGTAAGCATTACTTTTAATTACTAGATCGTAATTTAATTTTCAGAAAATAAAACGAAATTACAGGGACTCTTGGTCTTTAAGAAAAAATGTATATTTTATACTAATGTGTGTGATATGTAAAAAAACATTAAAAGTATGCATAAGTATTGAATAATTAATAAGTTTCATTATATTTATTATTCACGTACTTCATATTAATATTTTATTAATATTCTATAAAACGTTCTTAATTATGAAATTTATTCTAGTGAAAATAAAAAGTTCATTTATATTTTACAGAGTAAGTTACATAAAAACATAGATATGAAACAAAAAAAAATTATTTAATTAATAACTAAAAAAACCTATCATCGACAAATAATAAAATAAAGTTTCATTTAACGACAATGATTGATTATTTATAGAACTGAGTGATACCATTTTGTTTTGAATTAACTAAATATTTCCAAAGATTTAATATTACTGTGATCAGGGAATTTTTTAATTATTTGACTAGAATACCTGGAAATTTCCGTTTCAAAAATCTGTGGCCACCATGAAACTGTTATTTAATATCCCTTATTAAAAGAAACGATTTAAAACGATTAGAAAAAAAATATTTTAAATACTTTTTAATGCTTTTGAATACTCTGAATACTTTTGAATCACCTTTCTTATGGGCATTTAATATTGCAAATCGTTTCTTTTAATCAGGGATAATACATTAATATCTTAAACTAAATTACAGTTGATTAACCTATCCATGGAGTTTTTATTATATTTTTATAGTTATACGGTGATTGAATAGCATATTAAATTCTGAAACGCTCTTCTGTAAACTCCCTGCTTTAAAAATCCGATAGATTCTTACAGCCGTATGTATAAGGCCCTATACTTAACTATAGCACTTCTCATAGAACTCATTCATTCTTATAAAATCTCTATGGGAATTTATAAAAAACTATTGGATTCAATAAGATTTTCTAAGCAAGGCTGCTTATGCTATACTTAAAAAATGGCTCCCACAGCTACTCCTGGCTTAAAAATTTTTTTTCATTAAGACATTTGATTATTGTTATTAATATCAATTGGATACCGGATGAGTTTTTTAAAATTAAAAACAAATTTATTTATCTATTCGAGCCAATTTTTTTTTTTTAATTTGAAATAAAGTTGAAAGTGGCAGAAACTGAGGCAATGTTAATAACTAGGTTCTTTACCTTAAATGTTTGATTAAAAAAAAAAAAATGTTTGCTAGTTATCACCGAAAAATAAGTATTTAAAATTTCATAATAATAATAAGGTGTAGTGTTGATGCTATCATTTATTTAATTTTTTTAAATTTAGCCCGGCAGGCAGTTTAGAAGACAAATTTCAAGCACTTACTCTCCCGGTTGAGTTACAATTGTTATTACCACGAAAGAGAACAACAGTAAAATGGGTACTGAGGTATTCGTTAAAAGTTCAGGTAAAAAAAAATTACTATTCGAGGCTATATTTGGCAACTACGAAAAACGCGTTAGAAATCTAGTAAATAGTGGGATCAACGTAAACTGCACTTTCGAAAATGGAACTACACCATTAATTCTAGCTATAGAACAATACAAGTTTAAAATTGCTAAATATTTGATAGATAAAGGTGCTAAAATAAATGTTGTTTGTAAAAATACAACACCTTTAATTCTGGCAATTAAAAATCATGAAAATGAAGTAGGTAAATATCTAATTAATAAAGGCGCTGATGTTAATCTTGTTTGTGAAAATGAATCGCCATTATTTGTGGCTATACATGACCGTGCAACTGAGTTAGCTAAATATCTTATAGATCATAATGCAAATATAAATTTTATACCGGAAGAATTGCCGGCATTGGATCCCGCTATTGGTAAAAGTAGCAAAGAAGATGCCAAATATTCAATAAATAATGGGACTGAATGGAAACATCCACCAACATTTTTGATCGATTATGATATCTATGAAATAGAAAAACCTACACAGTTCGATGAGAAAAATGCTAAGATAGAGTTATTTTCGAAGAAGTTAACGCTATTGCATCTAGCTATTGAGAAAAAAGACAAAGAAATAGCCAAATATTTGATAGATAGAGGCATGGATATCAATGCCGTTTGCGACGGAGAATCGCCCTTATATCGAGCTATAGATAGATGTGAAACGGAAATAGCTAAATATCTAATAGATAGAAATGCTAATATACATTTTATTTCAAACGATTTCACACTACCACTTTTAGCTTTTGATCGCAAAGCCTATAAAATAGAAAAAGATTTAGTAGATAAAGGTGTCGATGTAAATCGTATTTGTGTATATATATCGCCATTATATCTAGCTACTGATAACCATGCAAAGGAATTAGGTAAATTTTTGAGCAAAAGAGATGTCGAAACAAATTTTACTACGAACAGATGCACGCTACTACAGTTAGCTGTTCGTAGAGGCAACGATGAAATAGTGAAATATTTAATAGAAAAAAAAGGTCTTGATGTAAATGATGCTCTTTGGAAAAGACCATCGGGTATTTGTATATGTAGGGCAATAGTCGAAAGAAACTATAGGATCGCTAAAAATTTAAAAGATAAAGGTATTGATGTTAATGCTGTTATTTGTAAAGATAAATCACCATTATATTTAGCTATTGAGAACAATAGAACAGAAATGACTAAATACTTGATTGATAAAGGAGCTGATGTCAACGACACTTTCAACAAAAAAAGACTTTTAGAAGTAGCGCTCAAAAATAATTTTATTGTTGAATATTTACTTATAGCTGGTTTTGATGTTAATACGAAAGATGGATATGGAAAAGTGGCCGCTGATTATCTCAATAAATTCGATCCATTTGATATTGTTACTGATACTATTAAGCAACATATTGTTAAATTGATTGCTGCTAATTTTTATATGTGTGACAAAAATAGGATGGCTGTTGCTGTTGAAAAATATGATTCATTACTCGATGGGTGTGCTGAAGAAGTTGAAATGATGAAACAGAATTCATTTATGGAAAGTACGCTAACGTATTATGAGTTATTGCATAAACCGCTTCATAAATCAGCTTTAAAACTAAAATTTTTGTTCAAAAAGAATTCTGAAGCAAAATATACATCTTCCTTCTCAGATATTTTATTAGGGATTTCTTCTTATAAAAATATTATTCAGTACCGTTTAGGTAGAGCATTAGAGAGAGCTAAATTATTGGTTCAAGTTGATGACTTTGTTATTGATATTTCTCGAAATTTATTATTAGATCCAAATGTCGTAAGAGAAGTTCTTCAATATTTAACATATAGGGACCTCAAATTACTATGTAATTCTTCGTAAGGCATCTTATTTTTTCTCTACTATTTTATTCCCAAAATTTTATCTTTAACTAGTATTTTTATTTTCGCACTTGATTTAGAAATAAAATACAAAAATAAAAAAAAAACTGTAGAAGTATCAAAATTCGTTTAAACGAACTGTAATAAAAACAAAGAATCATTCCTGGATCAAAATATATTTCTTAGTATTTGTCAGTACAGTTGTAATACAAATGTATCAATTATAAAATTGTTTTTGATTTACGAATAAAGTATTTATATCAAATTGAAATAATGAATTATAAATTGGTTATTAAAATTTTAAACCATTTATATTTAATTAAGTTTCCTTAGTGTTATTATAAGTATATAAAATTATTAATTGCAATATATTAAAAATTTTTTAAATTTACGTCAAATTGTATAGCAAGTTGCATACAAATTGTCGTCAAAAGTGAAAAAATCCTAAGTTGACGGATATTTGACGAAAAATTCCAGGAAACTTTCGCAAATAAACTTTTTCAAAAGCAAACTGTGATATTAGGATAGGTGATCAACCGACTTTTTTTCTAGTAAAAAGTTACCTCTAAATTTAACAAAAATTAAGCGCAAATTTTTCTTTCCAACTTTTGCTGTCAAATTGCCAGAAAATCCGGGCAGCAAATGTCAGGCAATTTCAATGTCAAATTACTGTCAATTTCAAGCTAAAGTAGCTATTTTGGGGTTTTTTTTTCAGCTGTTCGTAGTTATTCAACTTCCCTCCAGTTGGTAGGCAGTAGAATACGCCATTATAAATATCCTGCTCGTAAATAGTAGTAATAAATTAAAGTTGGGATTAGAGATTCAGAAACTTGGATTGTAATTGTTACTAGTGATAAATTTTCGAGGCTAACCTACAAAATTAAAAAAAAATTAATTTTAGTTTTACTCAGGTACGAAGTACAATTAATTCATAAAAAATAAATTTACTAACTAAGGAACGTGAGAAAAATAAAAAGAATAAAGAATGCATTCCCAATCTGAATAATTACTTGAAGTATTAAATAGTCCCAAAAAAAAAACTAGTGTTAATGACGAAGACTTGTGAGTTCCATATTTTTATTAAATTTAAGATGTTATAGTTGAGTCTGCCAAAGAATGGGCTTTTCTCCTACCAATTTTATACAATTAAGTCATTACTGCGCATGCGCGTTACTGTAATTCATGGACTTTATCGTAGCTAAGTAATGGGAGAAAAGCCCATTCTTTTGCAGACTCAACTATAAAAAAGTTGACTAAGACATATGTTTTATGTTAGTCAGGTTATGATTATCGATATTTTTTGAGAACAACTCGTAAGAAAATATTGAAAAGTTACAGTAAGTTTTTTTTTACTATTACTTAAACGTTTAGCAAAATAATACCGAGAATTATTTACGTCTATTGAGTTTATTTTCCATTTTGTTGTCATAATTTTTCAAGCGACTCTTCAACAGTCAGCGAATATTTATTAGAACAAAAAAATAAGCGAAATGATTTTTAATTAATGATGGTTCATACTAAAAGTATTTAATATAAAATTATCAAAAAATATGGTTATTATATAAATAATTAATTAAAAAAAATAATGTTTGCTAGGTATTACCAACCATTATGCTAAATGATCATTGATTTAATTTTTTTAATTTTAGCCTGGCAGGCAGTTTGTAAAAGAAGGCGAATTTCTGGCATCTGCTGTCCCGGCTGAGTCTCAATCGTACTCACTGCGAAAAAAAACAAAATCAAAATGGATACTAATGTATTCATTAGTCGTGAATGTGAAAAATCATTTCGCGATGCTATAGGTAATGACGACATAACAAGAGTTAAAAGTCTCGTAAAAAGTGGGGTCGGTGTAAACAGCATTTTCGAATGTGGAACTACACCATTAATTCTAGCTATAGAACAAACCAGAAATGAGATTGCTAAATATTTGATAGATGAAGGTGCCAATGTTAATGCTGTTCATGATCATAAAACGCCCCTGATTCTGGCTGTCAAAAATCATAAAGACGAAGTTTTAAACCATTTATTAAAATCATCAAAAATGTCTAAGAAAAGAAACTTGTCTAAGGATTTTTGTAAAAAAAGCAAAGAAGTAATCGAATATCTGATCGATAAGGGCGCTGATGTTAATATTTTTTACGAAAGTAAATCGCTATTACATTTGGCTATTGATCAAAGTGAGGATGAAATAGTTCGATGTCTAATAGATAAAGGTGCTGACGTAAATGTTGTTTGTGGAAATAAATCGCCATTACATTTGGCTATTTGTAAAGGTCAAACTGACATAGCTAAATATTTAATAGATAAAGGCGCTGATGTAAATCGTGTATGTGAAAGTAGATCACCGTTATATGAAGCTATCTATTATCATGAAACGGAATTAGCTAAATATTTGATAGATAACGATGCGAACATAAATTTTACCTTAGAGAATTCAACACTAACACATTCTGTTTCGTATAATTGTTCGATACTAAGTTTAGCTATTAGAATAAGAGAGGATGAAGTAGTGAAATATTTAATCGAAAAAGGTGTTGAGGTAAATAGTGTTATTTCGAAAAGAAATCTATTATGTTGGGCAATAGTCGTAAAGGACAATAAGTTCGCTAAATATTTAATAGATGGAGGGGCTGATGTCAATAGTCTTGGGGGAGTCAAAGCGCCATTATATGCAGCTATTGCGTACAGTAACACGGAATTAACTAAATACTTAATTAACAATGGCGCTGATGTCAACGGCATTTTCAACGAAACACGTCTTTTACAAGTAGCGCTTGAAAAAAATAACAGAGAGAATGCTGAATATTTACTTATATCTGGTTTTGATGTTAATATGAAAGATGGATATCAAAATGTGGTTGCTGATTATTTAAATACATCAGGTCCATTTACTATTGCTACTGATTATTCCAATAGATCAGATCGATTTACAATTGTTACTGATACTGTTAAGCAACATATTGTTAAATTAATTGCTGCTAATTTTTACATGTGTGAAAAAAATAAGATGGCTGTTGCTGACAAAAAATATGATTCATTACGTGATTCGTGTACAAAAGAAGTAGAGTTGATGAAACAGAGTTCATTAACGGGAAGTGCACTAACGTATTATGATTTATTGCGTAAGCCGCTTCATAAATCAGCTTTAAAACTAAAATTTTTGTTCAAAAATAATTCTGAAGCTAAATATACATCTTCCCTCTCAAATATTTTATCAGGGATTTCTTCTTATAAAAATATTATTCAGTACCGTTTAGATAGAGCATTAGAGAGAGCTAAATTATTGGTTCAAGTCGATGAATTCGTTGTTAATATTTCTCACGATTTATTATTAGATCCAGAAGTCGTAAGACAAGTTCTTCAGTATTTAACAAATAGGGAACTAAAATCACTACATAATTCTTCGTAAGATTTCTTAATTATTCTCTATAGTTTTTTATTTCTAATATTTAATCTTCAACTAGTATTTTGACTTCGATATTTAATTAAAAAATAATAAACAAGAAAAAAAACTGTAAATTTCGAAATTGTTTCAAACAAACTGTAATAAATAAATAGAACGATTGTTGGATAAAAATATAATTCTAAGTAGATTTAAGTACAGTTGTAATACATGAGCATCTTTTATAAAATTATTTTTACTCTTTAAATAAAGTATTAAAATAAAATTGGAATTGTAAATTATAAATTATCTAAATTTTTAAGCAATTTATATATTATTAAGTTTTCATAGTGTTGTCATAAGCACATTAAATTACCCTTTTATCAAATTAATCAGAGCCAAGAAATCAAAATTATTGTTTTGTAATTTTAGTAGTGAAAATATTTCTAATAACGCGCGTGTTGTGGAAAGTCAGTAAACAGTTTCTCTCAATCTATAAGTAAATAATTAATAAATAAAACGCAATCCCGTTTAATTTTTTGAATATTAGCTCTTTTTTTTCTCGGCTGTCAGTCGTTATTCAACTCTCCTCTAGTTATTACGTAGTAAATTAGGATATGATTCGAAAATTCCGAGTGTAATTTTTACGAATAATTATTTCTAACAATAAGGCTAACTTACTAAAATTGAAAAAAGTTCATTTTAGTTTGGAGCAAATGACCTAATAGGCCTTTATCTTGAAATTGACAGTAACTTGACAAATGAAATTACTGAAATTTTCTGTCTGAACTTGCCGACAATTTAACGGTAAAAGTTAGAAAGGAAATTTACGGTTAATTTTCCCTCAATTTAGGAGTAACTTATGTTACTAGAAAAAAAACCCTAATAAGAGTTTCTTGGATTTTTTCGTTTAATGTCCGTCAACTTCGGGCTTTTCCGTTTTCGACGAAAATATGTATACAATTTTGCAGTGAATTTGCATTCTAATTCGGGTTATAAACTTACGTTAAATTCACTAGCAAGTTGCTTACGAATTGTCGTCAAAAACGGAAAAATCCCAAGTTGACGGACATTTGACGAAAAATTCCAGGAAACTTTTGTAAAGTAAATTTTTGCTAAGGAAACTGTGCTATGAGGGTACAGTAAAATTAATTCATGAAAAATATATTTATTAACTCAGGAACGTGAGAAGGAATAAATATAATAAACGAAATTGCAAATCTGAATAATTGCTAGAAATATTGAACAATCACAAAAAAAAATTAGTTAATAAAAAGACTTGCGAGGTCCAAAGTTCTATTAAATATAACATATTGAAAAAGTCAAACAAATTTTATGTTATATGTTAGTCAGGTTATGGGTATAAATATTGTTGAAAATTTACAGTAAGATTTTTTTTTACTATTTCTTGTAAATAC
This sequence comes from Microplitis manilae, assembly GCA_030273425.1. Taxonomy (NCBI): domain Eukaryota; kingdom Metazoa; phylum Arthropoda; class Insecta; order Hymenoptera; family Braconidae; genus Microplitis; species Microplitis manilae. Next base: position 4,992,851 of record CP092724.1, read on the forward strand.
ATAATAACCCAGATAGCAAAATGACATCTTGATGAGTCCTGAATGAGTTCCTATTTATGATTTGGACGTCTCATCAACATCTTAAAGAAGTCTTTAAGAAGCTCTCAAGATTTCGAATGAGCCACCTAGCGAGCTCAGTAAGATGTCTTTAAAAAGAGTTCTTTTTTCTGACTTCGCAAATAAGACTTCTTCATGAATTTACCATGACGTCTTTAAGGAGCTCCTAATTTTGACTTCATAAAGAAGCTAAAAAAAGGATACATTTAGACGTCACAAAACTGACCTCTTATTTACGGAGTCTTCAAGAACTCGTAATTAAGAGTTCTTAAAAATGACATCTTTAAGAAGTCATTATAAGACTTCTTGAGGATGCCTTCAAACAGACGTCGTAAAGCAGTCATTCTGACTTGGGTGCTGTCTGGGAAGGTAAACTTCAAAATTTATCATTTTTTCTTCGGACAAACTGTTGACCTCACACGTGAACTGTACCATTTTTCAAAATCATTACAAATTACTGGTAAGCATTCATTTTAATTACTACATTGTAATTTAATGTCAAATTACACAATTCTAATAGCGTTTTGAGTTTGCATTATAAATTTCGTAATTTGAACTCATATTTTTAAGTAAAGTTCCCTATATTTGTTTCTTCGTGCAAATGCGGTATTATTAATGCTAAATAACTATTTATATTATTTGTTTTTTAATTTTAGCTTGTTAGGTTGTTTGAAAAGAAAGGCAAATTTTTGAAACCATCCAGGCTAAGTTACAGTTGTAATAACTGTGGAAGAGAACGGCGAAAAAATGGATAATAGTGATGTATTTGTTGATAGCACAAGTAAAACACCATTACATGTCGCAATAGATGAGGACGACATAGAAAGAGTTAAAAATCTAGTAAATAGTGGGGTCTGTGTAAACACCACTTTTGAAAATGGAACTACACCGTTAGCGCTAGCGATACAAAACAATCGAAATGAGATTGTTAAATATTTGATAAATGAAGGTGCTGATGTTAATGGTGTTTGTGACCATGAAACGCCCCTGATTCTGGCTATTAAAACGCATGGAAATAAAATGATTCAGTCTATGAGTATGGATTCACTTGAAGATTTTTGTGAAAGAAGCAATGAAATAATCGATTATCTGATTGATAGAGATGCTGATGTAAATATTTCTTATAAAAATGAATCGCCATTATGTCTGGCTTTTATTCATGGGGGTCGGCATGAATTGGTAGAAAATCTAATAGATAAAGGTGCTGATATAAATTTTGTTTACAAAAATAAAACACCTTTAATTCTGGCGATTAAGTACTGTAGAAATAACATTGCTAAATATTTAATAGATAGAGGTGCTGAGATAAACTTTGTTTGTGACCATAAGACGGCCCTATTCGTCGCTATTCAACAGTTGCAAAATGAACTTGCTAAATATCTGATAGATAAAGGTGCTGATGTTAATATTGCTTGTACAAATAAATCGGAATTATATTTAGCGATACATTACCGTGCAACTGAATTACCTGAATATCTAGTAGATGAAAATGCGGATGCAAATTTTATACCGGAAAATTTCATGATGAGATATGCCTACAGAAAGAAATTTTCGGAGAAGCTACCGCTATTACATCTAACAATTGAGAAGGGAGATAAAGAAATAGCTAAGTATTTAATAGATAGAGGTATTGATGTCAACGATGTTTGTATCAAAATATCGCCTTTATTTGAAGCCATAAAGACGGGAAAAATAGAAATAGCCAGATATATAATAGATGAATATAATAACGTAGATTTTATTTCGAAAGATTCAAAGCTATTACGTTTAGCTCATCAGAGAGGAGGCGATAAAATAGAGGAACATTTAATAGATAAGGGTACCGATGTAATAGCGAAATATTTGATAGATAAAAGTGCCGATGTAAATAATCTTTATCAAAGTGAATCACCATTATATCGAGCTATTTTTCTCGGTCATACCGATTTAGTTATATATTTAATTAATAGAGATGCCGATGTAAATGCAATTTCGATGAACTCAACGCCACTACATTTAGCTATTCATAGAGGAGACTATATACAAACGCAATATTTAGTAGATAAAGGTGCCAATGTAAATCGTGTTTGTGACGATACATCACCATTATATTTAGCTATTGATAAGTATGAAATGGAATTAGCTAAATATTTAATTGATAATGGAGCTGATGTCAACGGGATTTCCAACAATAAACGAGCGCTTAATATTAATTATACTGATGAAATTACTGAATATTTACTTATAGCTGGTTTTGATGTTAATGCAAAAGATGAGCATGGAAATGTTGCTGCTGACTATTTCAATTACTCTGATCGATATACTATTGATACTGTTAAAAGACATATTGTCAAATTGATTGCTGCTAATTTTTATATATGTCAAAAAAATAAGATGTCCGTTACTCATGAAAAATATGATTCATTACGTGATTCATGTGCAAAAGAAGTTGAATTGATGAAACAGAATTCCTTTAGAGTACGTACTCTAACTTATTATGAGTTACTGCGTAATCCGCTTCATAAATCTGCTTTGAAACTAAAACGTTTGTTTCAATATGATCATGAAACAGAATACGTATCGTCCGACTCAAATATTTTATCACAGATTCCGTCTTATGAAAATATTATTCAGTACCGTATGGATAGAGTATTAGAAAGAGCTGAATTATTGGTTCAAGTTGATTACTTCGCTAATTATCTTTCTCAAGATTTATTATTAGATTCAGAAGTTATAAGAGAAGTTCTTCAATATTTAACAAATAGGGACCTAAAATTACTATGTAATTTCTCTAAGACGTATTACCAGTTCGACTGCCCAATTTCAAAATACAGTAAGAGACAAATTTTTCCAAAACGATTTCTTAGCAATTTTAGTTACAGTAGAATCTTTTGGGCATGATTCGATGCATATTTCAAAAATTTTATTTTTATCCGTTATAATATATTTTGAAATTGGGCAGCCGTATTCTCTAGTAATTTATTCCCAATATTTGATCCTTAACTAGTATTTTTATTTTGATAGCTAATTTCAAAATGAAAAACAAAAAATAAAGAAGAACTAAACTTTAAAATTTGTTTAAACAAACTCTTGTGAATAAAAAAAATTATTACTGGATCAAAATATAATTCTGACTAGATCCTAATTAAGAAAAATGATATAATCTATGCTGTATATATATATATATTAATCAATTCAAATTGTTTTGAATCATTTCAAATCATTTTTTTTTAATTAGGGATGTTAGTATAATTGTAATACAAATTTATATATTATAAAACTGTTTTCGCTCTATGAATAAAGAATTAATATCGGATTGGGATAATATATTATTATTTTCATTGTTAAACAATTTATATTCAATTAAATTTCTATAGTGTTGATATAAATATATAAAATTATTGATATTAAAAAATTCTGAAAAGCCAAGTAATTGCAAAATTTAGTAACTTAGATTAGACTTCCCTAATTTCAATCATAAAATAATCCAAAGAAATGTATTATTTTCTAATTTAAATCTGATTAAGTTTAAATCAAAGTTTTTTATCAGGCAATTTTTTCAAATATAAGATTTACAGGTAAGAATTTATTTGAATTATTTTCAAACAATTTCTCTTCATAAATAAATACTTAACATTTTCCAGCTTTGTTTTTTGAATGTTTGTTTTTTTTTCTCAGTTGTCCGTGCCCAAGCGGCACAAAAAAAAATTGTTGATTTTTTGTTAAATTTAAGGCAACAATTTGTTATAATGTAACTATTTGTTAACATAAATTCAGCAATGTTTTTTTTGTGCCGCTTGGGTGGGTACTCGACCACCCCTCTAGTTGTTACACAGTAGGATGCGCCATAAAATATCCTGCTCGTGAGTGGGAATAAAAAGAAGGGTTAGAGATTAAAGATTCAGAAATCTCGGGTGTAATATTACGAGCAGTAAATTTCTGACGCTAACCAAAAAAAATTAATTTTAGTTTTGAGCAATTACGAAGTGAAATTAATTCATGAAAAATAAGCTTATTAACTCATGAACGTGAGAAAAATAAAAAAAATAGAAAATGAAATTTCAAATCTGAATAATTGCTTGAAATATTAAACAGTCATAAAAAAAACTAGTAGGTGAAAAAAAGTTGCGAATTTCAGTTCTATTAAATGTAAAATATCGAAAAAATCAATCCAATAATATATGTTAGTCAGGTTATGGCTATATATATTTATTGATAGAAACACGTAAGACAATATCATTGAAAATTTACAGTGAGATTTTTTTTATTTTACTATTTCATAGTAAATATTTCTATATACATTTTAGGATAAACTCTTCAAAATTTGCCATTTTTTCTTCGGAAAAACTATTGACCGCACAAGTGAACTAGACATTTTTTCAGAATAATCGCATATTAGTAAGTATTGATTTTAATTTAATGCGTTTAAAAATGTCAGAAATTCCAAAAGTGAATTTATCTGCTCATGATAATTATAAATATTTATTTCTTCATTATTACCTTGATCATATTATTATTTTAACCATTGTTTTTTACTAAAAATTTTCAATTATTGATTTTATTTTTAGTTTTGTCTCAGTTCAGTTTTTATTAAAAAATTTTTTTTTTAAATACTCTGCCTTTTTTTCGTAAATGTCTTTTTATTTTTCAACCCTATTGTCATACTAGTGCTGCTGCCAGTAGTTGATGGTACAGAAAAAAAAATCGGTCTGTCGGTTGACCCTGCGGGCCAGCCCCAAAACTTCCCGCGTATTTCGAGCTCCTTGAGCTCGAAAAATTGTAGTAGATACATTTCCGAACTCTTCGAGCTCGAAAATACTTTTGTATGCTTTTGTTTTCAAAAAATAACGTTTTTTACAATTTTTTCTACAACGATATCTCTCGAACGAATAAACCGATTGAGACGTTTAAGGTGGCAGTCGACGCGTTTTATTGAGTTCTATAACTGATTAAATTTTGAAATTGATTCATCGAGTCATTTTTGAGAAATTTTCAAAATACTAAAAAAATTTTTTTTTTTTAATTCTTTTGACAACGGTTTCTCTTGAAAGAATTAACCGATTTTGATGTTTGAGGTGGCATTCGGCGCGGTTTATAAATCTCCAGAGCCCAGTCCATTTTGGAATTAATCCATCGAGCCCGTAAAAAGTTATCCAAAAAAAACATTTTTGAAAAAAGTTTATTTTTGGAATATCTCCGAACGAGCCCTGCTGATCAAGCTCAATTTTTTTTCAGCTTCAAGATATTAAAAAACTGCGTCGAATGACACCTTGACGATCAAAATCGGTTGATCCGCTCGAAAGTTATAGATATTTACATGCGTACGTACATACATACATACATACACTCGGACATCATCGTGAAATTAGTCAGAATAGCTTTCTAGGACCTCAAAACGTCGACATCTGTTGGAATTTCGATTTTCACAAATCGGACTGAAACCAATAACTTCCCGAATTTTTGAACATTTGCAATTTTCTTAGCGGGAAGTTAAAAATAATAATAATAATATAAATGAAAAATGGCAACTAAATTTTTTACGCATTACCGGTTTAAAGTTTTTTATTAATTACAATTAAACAAAAAGGATTTAGATAGTGATTTTCAAAAGGCCTTTTGCGACAAAAGATACAAAGATAATAAAAAAAAAGTTTGCCCGATTTATCATATTTTTCGAATATTATCGTGCTTCTGAAGATTCGTACTGCCCTGATTAAACAAAACGATTTGTGACGATTAAAACTGTTTCAATCGTTTTAAATCATCATAAATCGTCAGTTGATGATTAAAAACGATCAAATTTTTCGAATGAAGATTAAAGACGATTCATGACAATTTGAAATTTTAATCGTCATCAATCGTTTTTAATCGTAAAATAATAAATCGTCTTTTGATGATTTGGGACGATTAAATCTGAAAATCCACGACGGTTAAAGACGATTAATGATGATTTAATTTTTAATCGTCACAAATCGTTTTGTTTAATCAGGGTGAAAAATTGACAGCAATGGTTTCTTTTGGATTAAAATAATTAATTTTAAAACAATAGAATTAATTTAATACCGAGTAAATTATTTCTTAATAAATTATCTTTGTACTAGTATACAATTAAACGTATTTTAGTCTAATTGCAAAAGTGTGAAGATGATTTAACATGAATGAATGAGTCGAAAAAATAATTTCGGTCATAAGACGAACACAGCGCGTTCGTACTTGATGTGCGGAAAATGTTTATTATTTAAATAATTGATTTTTAAAAAAATAATATTTGGCCTTTATTATTATAAAAAAAAGTATTTAAAATTGAATAATAATAAATAGATGTAGTATTGATGCTAAATTATAACTTATTTAATGTTCTAATTTTAGCCTGGCAGGCATTTTGGAAAACAAGGCGAATTTCTGGCGCCCACTGTCCCGACTGAGTCTCAATCGTACTCACTGTGAAAGAAACTAAAAACAAAATGGATACTAATGTATTAATTGGTCGTGAAAGTGAAAAATCACTATTCGATGCTATAGTTCATAATGACATAGAACGCGTTAAAAAACTTGTAAAGAATGAGATAGATGTAAACGTGGTTTTTGAACATGGAACTACACCATTAATTCTAGCTATAGAAGCAAGCAGAAATGAGATTGCTAAATATCTGATAGATGAAGGTGCTGATGTAAATTTCATTTCGAAGAACTCAGCACCGCTGTTACATATTGCCATTGATAACCAGCAAACTGACATAGCTAAATATTTAATAGATAGTGGTGCTGACGTAAATGCTGTTTATCAAAATAAATCACCATTATGTCGAGCTGTTTATCACCGTGCAACGGAATTAGTTAAATATTTAACAGATAGAAATGCTGATGCAAATTTCATTTCGGAGAAGTCAGCACCGTTATTACATACATCCATTGACAACTATCAAACTGACGTAGCTAAATATTTAATAGATGGTGGAGCTGACGTAAATGCTGTTTGGGAAAATAAATCGCCATTATATTTGGCTATTGAAAAGAATAGTACACAATTAGCTAAATATTTAATAGATAGACATGCCAATATAAATTTTGTTTCGAATAATGTAACCCTGTTACATTTAGCTTTTTATAAGCGAGGGAACAAAATAATCAAATATTTATCTGACAAAGGTGCTGATGTAAGTATTCATCGTGAAAATTATGCTCTATTTCATCTAGCTCTTGCTAGCCGTGAAACTGACATGGCTAAATATTTAATGGATAAAGGTGATGTCAGTGCTTGTAACAAAGAAAGGCTATTACGAATTGCTATTAAATACCGGGCATCAAATGTAGCCAAATATTTAATAAAACAAGGTGTTAATATAAATCCTGTTTCGGAAAATAAATCACCATTATGTCGAGCTATTGATCATCGTGCAACGAAATTAGATAAGTATTTAACGAAGAGAAATGTTCATGTAAAATTAATTTGGGATAACTCAGCACCGCTATTACATGTCGCTATTGAGAACAAGGTAACTGATATAGCTAAATATTTAATAGATAATGGTGCTGATGTAAATGCTGTTTATAAAAATAAATCACCATTATGTCGAGCTATTTATCTCCAAGCATCGACATTCGATGAAAATTTTATAGATAGAAATGTTGATGCAAATGTCATTTGTGATGATTCAAAACCTCTATTAGATTTAAATGTTCATTACTCGCCAACTCATATAGCTGAATATTTAATAGATAATGGTGCTGATGTAAATGCGGTGTGTGAAAATGAGTCGCCACTATATATAGCTATTAATACCGATCAGCTTGGAATAACAAAATATTTAATCGATAATGAAGCTGATGTCAACTGCATTATTCACAAAAAACGACTTTTACAAGTAGCGCTCTATAAAAATAACAGAGATATTATCAAATACTTACTTAAAGCTGGTTTTGATGTTAATACAAAAGATGGGCATGGAAATGTTGCTGCTGATTATTTTAATAAATCAGATCAATTTACTATTGATGCTGTTAAAAGACATATTGTTAAATTGATTGCTGCTGACTTTTATATGTGTCAAAAAAATAAGATGGCTGTTGCTGACAAAAAATATGATTCATTACGTGCTGCATGTGCTGAAGAAGTTGAATTTATGAAGAAGAATTCACTAATGGAAAGTACATTAACTTACTATGAGTTATTGCATAAGCCGCTTCATAAATCAGCTATGAAACTAAAATTTTTGTTTAAAAATAATCCTGAGGCAACAAATGTATCATGTGACTCAAAAATTTTAAGAGAAATTCCATCTTATACACTTATTTTTGATTACCGTTTGAACAGAGCATTAAAAAGAGCTGAATTATTGGTTAAAGCTGATGTCTTCGTTATTGTTATTTCTCAAGATTTATTATTAGATCCAGAAGTCGTAAGAGAAGCTCTTCAATATTTAACAAATAGGGAATTGAAATTACTAAGTAATTCTTGGTAAGACCAAACGGTCACATCTCCGGAAAACTTGGAAATGTCAGGAAATTTACGGTAAATTATAAAAAAATTATAAATTTACGGTAAAAGTCAGGGAATTTTGTCTCAAAGCTGGAAAAGTTAATACTTTCTTTTCTTTTCGACTGAAAAAATCCGATAAATTTTTTTTCTGTTAAAACTATTCAAAAAAGTGGCGCACCGCGAATTCGATTATAATACCATCTTGAAAAAAAATTAGTAGAAATTGATCCTAATAGCGAAAAAATGAAGTGGTGAGAACTAAAAAGGCTGTGAGAAATGAAAAAACAGTAGAAACCAATCATCAGGATCTTCAAGCTATTAACATGCATATCGTCAAGTTAAAAAACCTAAAACATTTAAAGTATGCAGTATTGAGTTGATAAGTTTAACTATATTTATTATTCTTGTACTTCATTAATATTTTATTAATATTCTATAAAACGTTATTATTTATCAAATTTATTCTAGTGAAAATGAAAAGTTTATTTATATTTTATTACAGAGTGTTATATAAAAACATAGATATAAAATAAAAAATTATTTATTTAATAACTAAAAAAAACCTATGATCATTGTCAAATAATAAAATAAAGTTTCATTTAAAGACAATGATTGATTATTTATTGAACTGACTTATACCATTTTACTTTGAATTAAATAGACAGATAGAAAATTTGATATGCCCATGAAGCTTTTTGCGGCCAAATAAATGCCCTGTTTAGAAAATCTCATAGAATCCAATAGATTCTCATAAATTCCCATATAAATTTTATAAGCATGAATAAAGTCTATGAAAAGTTAAGTATAGAGCCGTATACATACAGCTATAAGAATCTATTTGATATTTTTTTACTCAATTAACAAATTAACCAAATTCCCGCTTAACTTTTTGAATATTGGCGCTTATTTTAAGTTCCAACTTCAGCGCCACACTGTGTTTTTTTTAGTAACTCGATGAGCTCTGTAGCTCGGCTACTTCGAAAAAAAAATTTCTGGCAACCCTGTCGGAGTATGAAGACCATGGAGACTATATACTGTATATAAGTCTCCATAGCACGGAGTACTTGAGCCAAACGAATCTGGTTTGTCGTCAGGAATCTTTTTTTAAAGTGTGGTAAGCATAATTTTTTAAATAATTACACTGTAACATGTGAACTTAACACTACAATAGTTAACAATTAAATTAAATCTAATTCTAGTTATAAAATAATTTCAAACACCATTTTTCTTATGAGTTATGTAAATTTTATTTTACGTTTAAAAATAATACCAAGAATATCGTGATTAACTATAGTATGTGTTTCGTTTTGTTATCATACTTTTTAAAGCGATTCTGTTAGAGTCAGCATATATTCATTAGTAAAAAAAAATAAGTAAATAAATTTCGAATTAATTAGTAATTTTAACTCAAATTTTTAAGGGGAGGATAAGGTTACTTCATACAAAGAAAGACATCTTTGTGTGAAGTTTGTGTAACGTCACAGTTAAAATCTCTTTATTAAAACACCCCCCCCCCTTCGATAGTTAATTACTATTTACTTTATTTTTTTTGGCTTAGTTGGAAGGAATGGCAAATCTTTAACACCGAATGACCAGGCTGAGTTACAATTGGAATCACTGCGAAGAGAACGACAATAAAATGGATAGTAATGTACTTGTTGGTAGTGAAAGTAAAACATCATTACATGACGCAATAGATGAGGACGACATAGAACGAGTTAAAAATCTAGTAAATAGTGGGGTCGATGTAAACATCACTTTTGAAAATGGAACTACACCGTTAGCGCTTGCGATAGAAAACAAGAGAAATGAGATTGTTAAATATTTGATAGATGAAGGTGCTGATGTAAATGGTGTTTGTGACCATAAAACGCCCCTGATTCTGGCTATTAAAATACATGGAAATGAAATGTTTCACCATAGAATAAGATTGATACTCAAGTCTATGAATAAGAAAGATTCTCCTACGGATTTTTGCAATAGAAGCAAGGAAATAATCAAATATCTGATTGATAAAGATGCTGATGTAAATATTTTTTATAAAAATGAATCGCTATTATGTTTGGCTATTACTAATTACAGTGAGGATGAAATAGTGAGACATCTAATAGATAAAGGTGCTGATGTAAATATTGTTTGTAAAAATAAAACACCTTTAATTCTGGCGATTAAAGAAAGTAGAGATGAAATTGCTAAATATTTAATAGATAGAGGTGCTGATGTAAATTTTGTTTCTGAAAATAAAACACCTTTAATTCTGGCGATTGAAGGAAGTAGAGATGACATTGCTAAATATCTAATAGATAGAGGTGCCGACATAAATTTTATTTCGAACAATTTAACGCTACTACATTTAGCTATTCAGAAAAGAGCCGATGAAATAGCGAAATATTTAGTAGATAAAGGTGCCGATGTAAATAGTGTGTGTAAAGGTAAATCACCATTATATCTAGCTATTTATCACCGTGCAACAGAATTAGCTAAATATTTAATAGATAGAGATGCTGACATGAATTTTACTTCGTACAATTTAAGGCTACTACATTTAGCTATTCAGAGAAGAGACGATGATATAGCGAAATATTTAATAGATAAAGGTGCTGATGTAAATAGTGTGTGTGAAGGTAAATCACCATTATATCTAGCTATTGATCACCGTGCAACAGAATTAGCTAAATATTTAATAGATAGAGATGCCGACATGAATTTTATTTCGTACAATTCAACGCTACTACATTTAGCTATTGAGAGAAAAGGCGAAGAAATAGTGAAATATTTAGTAGAGAAAGGTGCTAATGTAAATGCGGTTTGTAATGATATATCGCCATTATTTTGGGCTATACATTACCGAGCAACTGAATTAGCTAAATATTTAATTAATAATGGAGCTGATGTCAGCGGCATTTTCAAGGAAAAATGTCTTTTACAAGTAGCGCTCGAGAGAAATAACAGAGATATTGCTGAATATTTATTTATGACTGGTTTTGATGTTAATACGAAACATGGACATGAAAATCTGGTTGCTGATTATTTTAATACGTCAGATCGATTTACTATTGATACTATTAAGCAACATATTGTCAAATTGATTGCTGCTAACTATTATGTGTGTCAAAAATATAAGATGGCTGTTGCAGACAAAAAATATGATTCATTACGTGATTCATGTGCGAAAGAAGTTGTGTTGATGAAACAGAATTCATTAGTGAGAAGTGCACTAACGTATTATGATTTATTACGCAAGCCGCTTCATAAATCAGCTTTAAAATTAAAATTTTTATTTAAAAATAATCCTGAAGCAAAATATATAACTGTCAACTCAATTATTTTGTCACAGATTACTTCTTATAGCAAAATTATTCACTACCGTTTTCACAGGGCATTAAAAAGAGCAGAATTATTGGTTCAAGTTGATGACTTCGTTGTTGATATTTCACAAGATTTATTATTAGACCCAGAAGTTGTAAGAGAAGTTCTTCAATATTTAACTAATCGGGACCTAAAATTACTATGTAATTCTTTGTAAGGCGTCTTATTTATTCTGTACTATTTTATTTCCGATATTCAATCCTTATCTTGGGTTTTTATTATAACACTTAATTTAAAAATGAAAAAAAAAAAAAAAGAAAACTATAAGTTATAAAATTTGTTTAAATAAACTGTAACAAATAAAAAAAATTATAATTGTATCAAACATAATTCTAAGTTAATCTTAGTATAGTTGTAATACATAAGTATTTATTGTAAAATTGTTTTCACTAGGAATAAAGTTTTGATATTAAACTGAATAATGAATCGCAAATTAATTATTTAAATTTTTAAAAAATTATCTTCTATATTATTAAGAGAGTCAGTTAAATTTTGTTCCAGCTCTCTATGATAGAATTAGTCGATGTTATGAAATTTGGTATCATTGAAAATTTCTCAACTTGAATTCGTGCCTTTTCAGGTTTAAACTCTTTTTTATTGCCAAGTATCGAGATAAATGAGTTTATCTATATCATTCGAAATTCATTTAAATTACGCGGGAAAAAGACCATCGTATTTATTTTCTTTAAATAAATTAATATTCTAATTATTCTGTCACTAAAAATACCTCAATGTCACTGAATATATATTTATTATCTATATTATTAAGAGAGAATAAGAAAAATTTAGTCCGTGGCATGTCTCTGTGATAATAAACAATAAACAAATTTAATTTGGTATCAGTGAAAAGGTCTTGACTTTAATTTGTGCCTTTTCATAGTTTCAGATTTTTTTATGCAATAGTCAGTTCAATGTCTTAAGTTTTATAAATAATTATGAATATATATATAAATTTCGCGCCAAAAGATGTCAATATGATTTTATAAAATTACTGACATAAAAATTTTTAAATATTTTGAGATTAGATACTGAATTTTTTTGTATCAACGAAAGACATCAGCCCTTTGGTAAATCCTCAAAATTTAATAAGTTTTTTGTATCTTTCATCGTAGTTGAGACATTTTAGAAAAAAAATATATTAGACGACTAATAAAAAAAATTTGACTGTAGATTTTTTTTAAGAACCCCATGATTATACAATCATCGAAATTAATAAGTTTGCGAATTAATGACAAGATTTGTCTTATTAAACCTCAATGATAATAAAAATAAACAAAATATCTGAGAGTAAATTGGTAAGACTTTAACAAACAATTAAATTTGAATCATATTTCATAAATCTGGTACTCGGACATCACTCAGTGACGGCAGGTTGCTCGTATTTATTTTTTCATATCCTTGTCATAAGTATACAATTAATAAAAAATTCAATGAAACCTCAGAATTTACTGATTTCAATTAAAAGTAATGAGCGGCAAATTTTTTTTTTGTATTTCCAAAATTTTCAATATGTAAATAAATAATAAAAATCCACGATAACACAATTCATATCGATTTGTCAGCACTGATAAGGTTTCAGGGCAGCCCCTGGACACATCATGAAGCCTATTTGTAAGAACTTCTAGACTCAGTGTGTCATATCAACCCCCCGTGTTCCCCTCGCGTTTTTTTACACTGTCCGTAGCACAGGTGAGAAAGGTAAGCGCAAAATAAATAAAAAAAAAGTAAAAGAGAAAACGTAAGTTAGAAAGAAATAATAAATATTCACTCTCATAGGGAGAGGCCGACAAAATGTATATGAAGAAAAAAGAAGAAAAAAAATTTACCGAGCATTTGAACGATGGCTACGAGTAGTGCGTTACCAACTCGTCATTCAATTACTCATAACTATTTACTTTCGGGTATTTTAATTTAATTAGTCACGTTTTAGCACTTCAGTTATTGTTCTTATAATTCATTTTTTTATTAATAAGAGGGGGTAATTTTTGTTTTAATTAAATACCGGTTGATAACCGGTAATAAAAATTAAAAAACGGATCATCAAGAGCAAGATAGCAGTCTCGGAGAAGACTTTTTTCCGGCGATGGACCTCAAGGCTGAAGATGATGAGAATGTCGTTGAAACACGTGAACTTTATTTAGTAAACGCAAATAATCCGCGAGATTCTTTAGTATCCACGGACGTTATTGTCAGTGATAACGGTAATGAAGACATTAATAATGACTTGACATCGAGTACTATCGCGGGTCTGATGGCTGGACAATCGGCCGTTTGTTTCCCCACTAAATTCAGTAAGTTGATAATAATATTGTATTTAATTTATTGCTTATTGTATTAGCTTTTATTTTATTTTGTTTTTCTTCATAAGCTATACGTCAGACGTGTAGGTGGTTTTAAAACCGTCTAACTTGTTATATTTTATCTAATTAACTAACTTTCTCCTTTACCTCTCGGCTTGATGGTACCCCAAGTTGCTGACACTACCCCACTCAAATTACGTATAACGTAATTTAGGGATTCAATTAAATTATTGTTAAATACATTAACTTATTGAGAAGACGTTGGATGTTTTTATATTTTTTTTATTTTACTTAAACTTCAATGCTTTGACCAAAGAATTTTTTTACTGTTCGCCCGTCAGCGGGTTCGTGTGATGAATTTTTTTTTTGAATTTGTAAAGTAGTGGTGTAAAAATAATTTGTAAAAAAAGTGGAAATTTGAAAATATTTTTAAATTTTAAATAAACGAAATTTTTTTTTTACGCACAAGTAATTTGTTTTTCGAATTAAAAATTTTTGATAATTTTTTTCGGATATTGAATAAAAAAATAAAATTGAATTAATATTTTTTTTTACATTAAAGCATATGATTTTTCACCAAGCCCTGGTAGTGAAGAACGTCATCAAATAACAATTGGTGTTGGGAAAAGAAAACAACGAAGATATCGTACAACATTTACAAATTTTCAATTAGAAGAACTAGAGCGCGCATTTCAAAAAACACATTATCCAGATGTTTTTTTTCGAGAAGAACTTGCATTGAGAATACAATTAACTGAAGCTAGAGTTCAGGTAAATATTTAAATCCATACTTGTTACTTATATTTATTTTTACTTCCTAGTTTCAAACTTTTGCTTTATAGTACAGTGTGGGTATTAATATGATTAATTGATTGATAAAATATTAATAGGTATGGTTTCAAAATCGCCGAGCTAAATGGCGCAAACAAGAGAAACAATGCAAAGTTGGTATGTCATCACATATAACGGAAACTTGTCAAGAAGTACAGCAACATCATCAACAGGCACATCATCATCACCATCACCATCATCATCACCAGCAGCCACAGGGCACTGATCAGTTATTGTTGGAAGCTCCACTAGGTAGTCCTCCGCCAATTTATTTGGGTATGGAGTGGGCGGGTTTTTCGCCGTTTACAAATGTCACCACAACGTCACCGCTCATTATTAATGGGTTAAATAAACCACCGGAGAATGATGATAACCCGCTTTTAGATCCTGATTTATTGCAACTAAAAACACCGCGATCATAAGTGCACTTTTTTTTACCTATTAATAATTTTATTTATTTATTTATTTAAAATAGTTTAATCGTTGATATTGAGGTGTAAGTAGAACTAAGACTCTAGTCAAAATAATTTTATCTTAAGAAATTTGTTTAGTGTACAAAAGAAGGTGGGGTATAATAGAGCACTACGTAAATTTTTAAAAATTAAATAATTTACTGTCATCGTGAAAATGTATTTTGTGTAAAAAATTATCAGCTTTCAGAAAAAAAATTATTTGAATTTATTAAAAGTTTGGGGTAAAGCCAAAAATTTTTTTTTGTATTTTTAAGAGCTTCCGGTTATATAATAAAAATAAAAATATTTTATATAACTCATGCTGAAGAATACGCCGCTAACTGACTAAAGAGCCTCATAAAATTTTATATTAAAATACAATCCTTTCTGATTGTTCAAAAGAGTGGTTTAATATATATTAAAACACTCATTTTTACATTAAATCACTGAATTTTAGTGAAATGGGCGGAGTATATCCCTACTCAATAATTCAAGCCAATAACTTATCTATCACTTTTCTCTCTTATGACGTCACTTTGAATTTAGCTGCCTTATTAACATGACCAAAATCTCTAGACTGCACATGCGCATTTGATTAATCAGCTCACGCATGCGTAGATCAAGGCAACGTCAGCTGAATTTTATAACCTTACATATCTCTATTAATTGAAACGACCTAACAACAAAGATGACTTTTTTTTATTGAGTTAAGTTTTTTTAAGTGAATAGTACTAAACAAAGTATTCAATTTCCGGAAGTGTAAATCTTTTTTAATAATAATAAAGTTAATTATTTTCATAACTCCGAGTGCATGGCGCTGACTTTAGACATTCAATGGCGTTTTTCTTCATGCATTCATTACATAAACTATTAGTCCAAGATCCCAGAGCGATAAGACACAACTTATTTTTTAAAGCATAGAACTTTCGGTTCTAAGTAGCCTCTCGTGTACTTTTTAATACCTGTACGTTTGTGGAGTTGGCTCGGTGACACCTGCGCAGGTATATTGTATACATCTAGTGATATCGAGTATTAAACTCTCGTGTTGGCACCACTCGTGCGGCCAAACTCATACTCAAGTATAATACCGATTTCACTAGATGTATAAGATACTATTTATTACTTAACGATAAAAATAGTATATCACACACCATATGGTGAAACATAATTAAAAATTTTCTCTTCACTGGCTCCGTAATGCCTCACCTTCTTCGATCTAAATAATAATAATAATAAAGTAATATAAATATAAATATATAATTGATAAACAAATAGAATAAAATAGTAACGTTTTCTTTATTTCAATGTGCATATATTACATTTTTTAAATTGTTTATTTTATTTTAATTATTTATTATAATTAATTAATCAATCAACCGATTAATTAATTAAATATTGTTAACTAATCAATTTGTAATATAAAATTAATTAATTAACATTCACTTTATTTATCTCCTTACACACATTAACTTACGAACAATCAAGCAATTTGAAGTACTCCTTAAATGTTATTATTAATTTTTTTTTTTTTTTTTTTTATAATCACGAAGAAGAAACTGAATATTTCCCTGAACTTTCGTTATCTTTATAAGATTTTAATGAATGGCAGGAGTGTGTGATGATTTTATCCGAGTTAAAATTTTTACATAAAAAAAAATATATAATAAAATAAAAATAAAATTAATAACAGATGAGAAGAAATAAATTTTACCGAAAATGATTTGAGATGCATAATAAATACCAATTAACTTTAAATAAAAAAATAATCCATTATTATGCAACGTATGAATATTCATCGGCACTATTTTGCGTACGTTCGATGTATTGTTTGTCAATAAGTGCTTCAATACATTTTTTAATCATGCTAATTGTTGGAGCAAATGTTACTTTTGATTGCCCTAGTACCTGAAATAATAAAATTTTATTATTCATTAATCGTTTAGTGTTCATTAGTCAAAAATATACCGCGTTATAGATCTCATAATAGTCCAGATTAAAAAAAAAAAGTGGGTACGTGTTTATGTACGCGCGGTAAAAGTTATGCTTCTTTGGCGTGACTAAAAGAAATTTCGTAATGAATGCTAATAATATATGTAGAGAAATGTTCATACTTTTTATTAAAATTAGAAAAAAAATTTCAAATCATAAAAATTACATAATTCGTAATTTATTATGAGATGACTCATTCAACCCTTTCCCTTTTGATTTTTATACTCAACCCTCAAAGCCAAGCTAACAACAATTTACTGCAAATTGAAGGCAATCTTCTGAGGAAGTTGCCGTCAATTTTTTCAGAAAGTCGGTGACAGGTTGCGGCAGTAGATTGTCGCCAACTTTCTGGGAAAGTTTGTAACAACTAGTCAACCCTAATAGCACAGTTTGCTTAGCAAAAGTTTCCTTGAATTTTTCGTCAAATGTCCGTCAACTTTAGACTTTTCCGTTTTTGACGACAATTTGTATACAACTTGCTGTACAATTTCACGTAAATTTTCTAGCGAATTAATTCAGAATTGACTCGGAAATTTCCCTCAATCTTGACCCCTACTATGAGCTATGCTGTCTCTGGGAAATTTCGACTTATTAAATACCTTTTCTCTCTTGAAAGCTAAACTATAACGCATGCGCTCTTACAAATGTCTAGCATCGGGTAGGAGACAGCGTGGCTCGTAGTGGGGGTCAAAATTGAGGGAAAGTTCTGAGTTAATGGAGTCCGACTTAATGGACTTCGACTGTATCAACTGATTTCCTCTCGATTTTAAATACAACTTCTTATGTTGTATACATTACGTTTGTACCTTGATAGCAAAGCTTTTTGATCAGAAAGTTGGTGTCAAATAGTTGTGATTAAGGCTGGGTACTAAACGAATTTTTGAATTTTACTTTTCTTTTAATTTATTAATCAATTGTTTTTACAGAAATTTTTATAGCTTCCGAAAAAATGTATGACAAACGTTTTCGGAAAGTTTTCATCATTCGAGTGACGTAATTATTCAAAATGTAATCAGAAAAGTAAAATTCGAAAATTCGGTTAGTACTGCCCACCCTTATGTTGATAACTTCAGCGTTTGTAACTGTTGCTTACAAGTTGTCACCAACTTTTCCAGAAACTTCGCGACAATATAGTGCCGCAACCTGTCGCCGATTTTCTGGGAAAATAAAAGAAAACTTTCCGTCAACTAATGGAATGCCAACTTTTGCCACTAACTTTCTCAGCAAGTTGGCGACTAGTTGCAGCAGTAGGTTGTCGTTTGCTTGCCATCAGCTTGGCTATTAGGATATACAACGATGCGCACGTTCAGATTCTGGGTCTCTTTTGAGGGCAGGTATACAACTCAGCCATAAGCAATCCTACCAGAAATTAAACTCTACCCAGTTGAAGTCTGCCGCAACATGTCTACCTAAAAAATTCCCTCTCCAATAAAATATCTACTATTTGAAATCCCTACCGTCAAGTTACGGATATATACTTAACAGACAAGAAATTTATTTTCAATTAATTGGGAATATTTGGAAAGATTTAGGAATATAATGTTACTAATTTGGACGAAATTAATGAGTATTTAATCAATCTTTTTTGAGAGTATAATAAACATATTATTAAATAAAATTAACACGGTCTTTAAGGCTCGGCCATACCTAACGAAATCTCGAATTTAAGAATTCTAATTACTTTTTGAATATTTATGGCACTCAGGTGATGAAAACCTTCTGAGGAAGTTCGTCTTCTGCTTTTAGTCGGAAGCTAAGAAATTTGCTATGATAATTACTCAATAAATAATTAGAATTCTTAACTTCGAGATTTTGTTAGGTGTGGCTCAGCCTTAAGTTAGTTGATAGTATTTGACAATAAAGTTATAAATTGTTTTAGCTTTAGCATCCCAAGTGCTAATTACACATTAATTAATTAGATCTAAATTACAAAATTATATTCTTAAATGTTCCCAAATGATTCCCAATTAATTGATAGTAAATTTTTTGGCTGTTAAATATGCAGCCGTAAGATGATGCTAGGGATTTTAAGTGGTACAGATTTTATTGGAGAGGTAATCTTTTAGGTAGACATCTTGTGGCAGACCAACTGGGTAGAGTTTTCTTTCTAGTAGGGTCACTTTTGGCTGAGTTCTACCTGGCAGGTATACCTGCCCTTCTGAGCTTAGTCAGTACCCCGTTGGCTTGATAGCAATTTTTTGGTCATAAAGTACCCTAATAACCATTTTAGCTTGAAATTGACAGTAAATTGACAATTGAAATTACCGAAATTTGCAGCCCGAATTTGCCAGCAAAAGTTGGAAAGGAAAATTAGCGGTTAATTTTTCCGCAATTTAGAAGTAACTTTTGTTTACTAGAAAAAAACCCTAATTAAAGTGTTTTTGAATTTTTTGTCAAATGTTCGTCAATTTCGGCCTTTTCTGTTTTTGACGACAATTTGTATACAACTTTTGAAGTGAATTTTCATTCTAATTCGGATAGTAAATTCACGTGAAATTGTATAGCAAGTTGTATACAAAATGTCATCAAAAACGGAAAACCCCGAAGCTGATGAACATTTGACGAAAAATTCAAGGAAACTTTTGCTAAGCAAACTGTGCTATTAGGAGAGGTGTCAATTAGTTGCGATTAGTGATGCGAATCTGACCAGTCAGGTCATTTTTTACCGTCACGTCATGGTCACAAGACCATTAGCAGATCGTTCATAAGATGATGGACTATCACAATTGTAACAACATCTTACAATAATATAATTCTTAATCAAACGTTAATTTGTGACCAAAAATTTAATGACGAACTCTGACCGATAAATTTGTGACGATCATTTCGCATTTAAACAGGCTCGTCATTCAGAACCATCTTGTGACTGAAACTCAAAATGACGGTCATTCCACATCACTAGTTAAGATCAAATTGACGACAACTTGTCTTTGAAACTGTTGACAACAAGTTGTAACCAACTTTCCCAGAAACTCGGCGACAATCTACTGCCACAACCTATTATCTTTCTGAGAAAATTGACAGCAACTTTCTGTCAACTAATAAAATGCTAATTTTTGCCATCAATTTTCTCAAAAAGTTGGCGACTAGCTGCCGTCAACTTACGAAAATCTTGATTTATGCGGTCAATTTGATGACAAGTTGTTGCAGTAAGTTGCCACTAGCTTGACCACTAGAGTATACAAAAAATTCAATTATCTTAGACGGCCAACTTTATGCTGTCAAATTTTCGTTTTCGGCGGCGCGCACCCGTTATTCAAAATTTAATTTTTAACGCGCCAAAGAAGTATAATTTAAAAAAATACGTATTAAAAATTTACCTCTTGAACCAGCTGATTATGTCTCAGCATTTTCCGACTCTTCAAAATCCTCACAATAGCCGCTTGGATGTACAATTTACGATCATCATCAACACTTCGTCTCGTAGCTTCCATTTCCGCGGGTACGTCTTTCTGCAACGCGCCAGTGACCCGGAACTTGGTGCGCTTATTGTAATACTCTAAATTCAAAGTCAACACAGTATCTTCCTCGAGCTCTCCCTCGTCCCCAGATCTTTTGAGGATCTTGCAGTCGACCAAACTCGCCGCATGTTTCACCAATTGATCATGGGACAATCTCAGTGATGCCGCAGCTTCGCGACAGGGCATAGAATCGCATTGTTCGAACAACAACAGCAACGCCATCTGGTAAGTCTGTACCGTAACTAAGTACGGCTTCTTTAAGTAATTAAATTTTAATTCACCCTGGCATAGCGGATGAAGCCACGTTAATTTACGTCCGCTAAACTGGGCATGGTAAAAGCTTTCGAAAGCCTGAATCGACCTTTCCAGTTGCTGCGGAACATGGAAAGGTCCTAAGGAAGCGGGCAAACTGAGCGGCCAAGCACCAGCCTGTAGCACGTAGACAACAAAGCCGATTCCCAGTTGATTTTCGGCATTGCGTTCACGTAAACTCGTAGTAAATTTAGTATTGAGATCCATCGACACCGACATGTCAGTGAACATACGATGTAATTTATTTGTAAATTCGTAACCGCACGTTTGTTTCAATCTATCGATCATCGTTTCTTCAGCGTCCATCGACTGGGACTGCTGGTGAATTAATCTCTTGGCTAGCATACGGGCGTAGAATTTTTGAAATACGTCTTTGTCATCGACGTATTTGAATACAATTATAGATTTGGCTAATTTGTCATCGATCTCCGACTCCGAGATACCTTTCGCTGACTTTTTTAACAAAGAATCGCAGTACTTGGCTAGTAGCTCAGGTGCCCGGGCTGGCTGACGTTCGGGACGATGATTTACTGCCGCTGAACAAGCTTTGTCGAGAGCAGCAATGAATGCTTGGTCGCGTTTAAAAACTTCTTCGATCATCGCTGAATATTTTGAGTGAACGTCAAGCATTCCCTCGACGAATTGTATGTGAATAGTATCACCCTGCAGGTGTCCTATGGCATTCAAACCCTGCTGGGTTATATGCTGGGTTAGTTTTTGTATCACTGGGGTCAGAGCACCGGGAAGAGGACGCAGAAGGGGATACAGAAGCGACAAATTACGTCGGTGCTCTTGTTCTACCATCGACTCGGCTTCGGTATGGAGCCAGGTAACGTGCGCTGCGATCATTTTTTCTTCACAGCACTGGCGGACTTTGCTCACCGAGCTGTGGTGTAAAAATTTACGGGCACGGAGTTCTTCTTGGCCTAGTCTCCAGGTAACGCGTTCCATGTAAACGGTAACGTCGGCTTTCTGAAGATACTCCGCAGCTTCGCGGACGAAAAATTCACCTGAAGCTTCAAGGAACGGAGTCTCGAAAATCTCTTGGTACATATTCAGCTCTCCTTTCATTTTGTACGCCTCCACGCTGACAAATGATTGTATCACTCCGCATATTACATCAGATGTTGTCAACTCTGCTTTGCCGATTCTGTCCGCGTGGATGCCCTCCAAGAGCAGCGTCACCAGGGACTTGCGCAAGGGGGTTATCATTTTTTTCTTCCAGATATCGAGACCCAGTTCGCCGATCTCCATTTGCTCTTGATACTCGGGGGAGTTCGTTGAAGACGAGCCGTAGATTATTTCAGCCTCGGTCAACTTTTGCTTCTTTATGTGCTGCTGGTTTAAATACAAGTAGAGGCGATGGAGGTAATTTATTCCTTGGGAGTATTCGTTCCAGGCTTTGTGGTAAGCTTGCAGTAGTCCTGTCTCTCCTTGACTACTCACTTGGGTCAGGATTTCCGACACGTGGATTTCGAGAAATCTTTTTGTTTCATTGTATAGACGGTCTGCTAATGGCTCTGGATACGCAACGCACAGCGAGTACACGTCACTGTTAATAAATATAAAGATATTATTGGTATTAATTTGTGGTACTGTGATATTGTGATGAGATTGCTAAAGAGTTTTAGTTCAGTTTAGTTTATGTAGAAAATTATTTCAAGTTTTAAATCTAGAGCTGCATAAAAATTAATTCAAAGTTAACAGACAATTAAGAATTTTAGGATTTTTTTTTTTTTAATTACGAAAAAAAAAAACTAAAAATATGAACATGTAGAAAATTTAAAAATCTGTAGGTGCAATTTTTTTTTTATAATTTATGGTTTTTAAAAAAAAAATTGGACGTCGGCTAACTTCGGTACTGTATAAAAATCTGTACATTAGTTAATTAATTTTTTAGCTCTTACACAGAAAAAAAGGATTTCTTGGCTCAAGAAAATTTCCGGCTTTTATTTCATAGTGCAAAAAATTTCTTAGGACAAGTAAAAAATTTTAGCGCCAAAAAAGATTTTTTTCTGTGTACTTTTAAAAAGTAAAAATTTCAAGTCAATATTTCTTTTTTTTATGCGTCAAAAATTTTCAATTGTTTTGTTAAAAATACTTAAAAAAATATTTTATCCTGGGATATGTAGTCTAGGAATATTTTATGCTCAACTATCTGATAAATTTTAAATCTTAATCTTCAGTAATTTGAACTGTTAAAGTTTAAATTTTTAAATTTGAACTTGAAATATTTATTGACAAATTATTTATCTTTTTTCAGACAATTTATGTTTGTAAAAGTTATAAAAATTTTAATTAAAATATATATAATTATCTAAAGTAAATTTATAAACAAAATTTGTATCTTTATTCAAAAAATTTATAAACTCTCAACTTCTTGAAGAAATTTTAAATTTAAAGTTCATTGAGAAACCAAATTTTCAAGTTCATTTTTCCAAAGGTCATCAATGAGGGCACTCTTAGGCATTGCTCTCCCCTTTTTTTAAATACCTCCCATAACTTTGAATATTAATTTGAAGAGTCGGTTTTTTTCTCATATTTTACACAACCATTAAATTCATTACTAATTAACTAATTAAAATATTTTTATCCGATTTTAAAACTAAACGTCACTAAATTAATTATCATAAGTTTACTGATGCTGACAATTCATTGTCAGCTTGTCAGCAACTCAACTTTTACTGTCCTGATCTTATAAATTTCAAACTTTGTCTGCTAATTTATTACTTTGAAATTTAATAAAAAAATAACCGGAAATTCAAATTCAAATTCAAACTTTCTGTCCGTCTCTAATTTTTTTCACTGACTTGCAACTTTAAAAAAAATTACTACACGTTTCTTTTTTAAAAAATCGTTCTTAATGGTGTGTTCGAATCCCCCGCCCGGCGCACCGGGGCGCCCCCGTATACCCGGGAACAATAAAATTTATAATTAAATTATTAGAAAAAAAATAAATTACCAATAGAAAACAGTGTATGAATTATCAAATGTTTCGATTGAAGTGAAATTCAAGTATAGGCCCATACTTTCTAGGAAAAGTTCTTATAAGTATAGAAACAATTTCCATTATAATGGTAACAGTTTCCATATCCGAGGGAAAGAATTATGGTAATGATTACCATAATATTGTCCCTGATAGCCAAGTTGGCCGCAACTTGAAGCCGACTTGTCGGCAACAGTTACACAAGCTAAAAGTTGTCAACAACTTGTCGTCAAGTTGATAACAACTCAGGTACACCAACTTTCTGATCAGAAACTCTGGCTATCAGAGATGGTAACGATTACCATAATATTATGGTAATCATTACCATAATTCTTTCACATGCGATATGGGAACTGTTATCATAATAATGGGAATTGTTGCTTTACTTATGGAAACTTTTCCCAGAAAGTATGGGCCTATATATCCCGTAATTTCAAATAATCATTACCATAACGGTATGGGATGATATTTCATAAACGTACTAGGAAGGATTACCATAATTTTCTCTCTGTGTACTTGAATTTCATTTTAATCGAAACATTTGATAATTCATACACTGTTTTTTATTGTTAATTTATTTTTTTTCTAATAATTTAATTATAAATTTTAATTTTCCCGGGTATACGGGGATGCCCCGGTGCGCCGAGGCGAGGGGTCCGAACACACCATAAGTTTCAGAATTGAATCCTGGTAAAATTTCTAACAAACTCATCAATTTTTAAATTAAACTAAAAAACTTATGATTAAACCCATACCTAAAACGATCATTCCAAGTCGATCTCGGTACATCACCTAGTGTAATAACACCTTTTACAGTTTCTTGTAAAACTCCCCACGTTTGCTTGAAATCAACTTTCCTCGGTTTCAAAGACATCTTTATTTTTTTGTTTTATCAATTCCAACTGAAACAAAATCACAATAAATAAATATGAGTGCAATAGCAGACAAAATTTTTTAATTACATATAAAAAAATTAAACAATTAAAATAATAAAAATTTAAAAAATTCATGTACTGAATTTTGAATTTTCTACACGCATTGTTTTATTTTTAATTTATTATTTAAATTTTTAAAAATTATCAGAAGCCCGCTAATTTTACTATGGATAAATGAACTAATTAATTAATAATTAAAATTTGTAACCTTAAAATTTAAAAAAAATTATACATTAATAATAATAAATGTTATTTTTTTTTTTAACTTGACTTGGCATTGAAGAAATTGGCAGCAGTCCAAATCTTCAATTTTATACAAATCATCGTGTTATTTAATTCAAATAATAAATAATTATTTAAATAATTAATCAAACAAATAAATAATTTAATTAATTAATAAACTAAATATTTAATTACAAAAAAAAATTACAGAGTTTTTTCTTTTGAAATTTAATTTAAATAATTTTTTTTAATTAATAATAATTGATGTAAAAAAAGTAATTAAAAAATGAATAAATAATAAATGAGAATTGACCTCGTGTTTAAAAAATAACCAGCTGATGACTCAATTTACTGGAAATGAATAAACTTTTAAATATTTATCGTGATATTTAAATAATTAAATTAATCCAATAAATAAAATAAAATAAAATAAAATAAAAATTTAGAAAGTTCTGGAGTAAAAATGTTAATAAGATGACATGTACTTACAATTAAAATAAAAAATGAACAAAATAAATTTATTAATCTTTAAAAATCACTTATAAATCCTTCGACTACGTACCACTTATTTATCAAATAACAACACATTACTTATTAGAAATAAACTTAACATTTATAACCATATTTTCTAACTCACATGCATTATAAATATATATACATATACGTATAGATATAATGCAATCAAAATTTTTTTTTGCTATCAGTTAAAAATTTTTAATAGAAAGAACGATCGAGTTTACTTTTTATTTTGATAATTATTTTATTACGAGGACTGTTAATATACTTTTGTTTCAGGAAATGTTATTTATTGTTGTTATTATTGGTTGTTAATTATTACTTTTATTGAGAAATTGTTTAGATATTACTTTACTTAGTGTTTATTATTTATTATTATTTTATTTTTTTTTTTTTTTACGTAAAAAACACGATTCTGATACAACCTTTAGTGCGAGAGTTGTCTTACGTTAGAAATGGGAAATAACATAAGCCATTTTTTGTTGAGATGATAAGAGAGGGATTTATTTTATGCAGAGATGATAGGAAATTTTTTAAAATTTAAAAATTAGCTCTGTAAAGGCGCGACGCTCAGTTTCGCGGCAAGGGCGCGCGGTAAAATTTTAAATTTCGCACCGTTTGAAAAATAGTAAGTTGAGGAGTTAGTATACTTTTGTATTATAGATAATGAGTTATTAATTCGAGAAAATGTTTCTTAATGGTATCAGTACCAATAGGGATGAGTCAAGAAAAAAAAATGGCAGGATCAATGAGGCTAGCGGATTAATCATTTAAATTTAAATAATCAGCAGCTACATTTTCATGTCTATCTTTCATATTAGCATCAATAACGGCAATAAATAAATAAATTGCTTATAAAACTTGAGGCAATGAACTAACTGTTGCACAAAAATATTTGAAACTAGGAAAAGATAGAAATTGAAGTTAAGAACTGATAACGAATTAAATTTATACTGAAATGTCTTAACTATGATGAAAGATACAAAAAACTTGATATGATTTAAATTTAGTTGTTTATTAAATTCTTACCCAGTTACTCGCAGATTTTTTGTTTATTTATATTATTAAGAAGGTTCGACGGGCACTAGTGAGTCAAAGTAGTGTTTAAATTTTTTTGTTTGCTAAATTCTCCTAATAGTTATGAAAATTCATTATTTTCACTTATAATAACATAACGAATTCATAAATTAATATTTATTAGTTATTTAATTAAAGAAAGTAATGAAATTACTTGGTTATTTTTGACTCATATGATTTAATAAAAAGATTTGGCAACAGCGCGTTCTAACTTCTTACACATCGATATTCAAATTAAAGCGAGAAAAATTTATTTCTAATCTCGTCTCTCTTATTAATATATTTCTGTTTGTTTTTTCTCGCAGCTGCTTCCGCGACGTTGCCAAACCCTCAATAATATGTATTTCTGTCGATGAACGAGATTAAATAATAAAGTTTAACTTGAATTATTTAAATAATTACAACGGTGACACTATATTGTTAAAATCTTATCATATTCCAAAAATATTCAAGTTTATGGCATGATTTTTTATTTCTTAAACTTGGAAGGTTAATAATGAAAAAAATCGAACAAGTCATGACAGGAGCTTGTCCGCCATAAGAGCCTGTGTATAAGAACTTTAAAAACGTCATTTTTAAATCTTTTTTTCTAAAAACCTAAACGGTGGGTCATATTCAAATTTTGAGAATACATAGATGAAGTACTTCTTTACATGTATACTAAGTTTCAAATCTTAAAGTTGGAAAATCCTTTTTACATTAGATTCGGTTGAACCTTCTTAAGAGAGTAAAGAAAATTTAGTTCCCAGCATATCTATATGATAAAATTGGTCAATGTTATTAAATTTGGTATCGTCAAAAAGGCATTGACGAATTTGTGCCTTATCAGAGTTTAAACTCTTTTTTATTGCCAAGGGTTAAGATAAATTGATTTACCTGTCATTCAAATTATATTTAAATTAGGCGGGAAAAATATTGTATTCATTTTCTTTAAACAAATTAATATTTTCATTATTCTATCACTAAGTATGACTAAATGTCACTAAATATATATCTATATTATTTATATTGCGTTACTAATTCCAAAACTACATATGTTTATACTCCCTTCTGGTTTTAGGGAACTTCTCAAAGGAACTAATTATTTTCTGTAAATGGTATTTCGATGTGTTTTACATTCTAGAATTTTTTTTCAATAATATTTCATTTCGTAAATTTTTTCTGTTACAAATTTCAAATTTTATACTTTATAAGTATGAATGTAGCAGACGTCAGTCGAATTTGAAATTATAAATAAATAGAGTAAATAATTAAAAAAGTAATATTTAAAAAAAATGCATTTGTGAATTTTAAAATTTTTCAAATGCGCATTTTTTTAAAATTTTATTTTATCAATTATTTACTTCGTTAATTAATAATTTTAAATTTGTCAATGTCTCCTACATTCAAACTCATTATACTTTTACTTTATTCATCACTATTTTTTTTCGACGAGCTAGTCTACTCGACATCTTGTCGCAAATCGAATATTTTGTATCGAACAAATGCTTTTGGACAAACCCCCCTCAGATTATTTCAAATTAGATTTTAAAATCTGGCGGGAAATTTAAAAAAATTACTTTAAGCTCCTCTAGCGGCAATAATTCAAATTCCATTTACTTTAGCGCCACCCTTAGTAAATTTTTGAACTTGAAAGATTCAACACAAACCTAACAAGTCATTCCTGTTGCTCCTGTCTTGCTACAGTGATTTTTAACAAAAAAAAAAAACAATTTAATAATATAAATACGCATAGAAAAAATGGTAATTTAAAAATTATTTGACATCTTCATTTTTTTTAATTACTAATCAATATAATTACTCATAATTAATTTTAATTGATCATTGTCATAAATAAAATAAGTTTCTAGGTTATACATTATGATGATTGTCAATGACACTGCATGTTTATAGTATTTTACTTTCGTAAATTCATCTTAATTAATAATTAGTCAGTGAATTAATTAAAAAAACTATAATTGAATTTATTACTTAAATAATTTTCTTGTTTTTAGAGTATCCTAGCGTACAATGGAGGCGCAATAATCGCAATGAAGGGCAAAAACTGCGTAGCGATAGCCGCTGATCGTAGATTTGGTATCCAAGCGCAGACGATAACGTGCGATTTTGAAAAAATATTTGAAATGGGGCCACATTTATTTGTTGGGATTCCTGGACTGGCAACTGACGTGCAAACAGTAAAAGAACGTTTGCGTTTCCGTTTAAATTTATATGAACTTAAAGAGAACCGGCGCATGCATCCCAAGACATTTGCGTCCGTAGTCTCTAATCTGCTGTACGAAAAACGCTTTGGTTCGTATTTCGTTGAGCCGATTATCGTTGGCCTGGACCCGGAGACATTCGAGCCATACATTTGTAATATGGATCTGATTGGTTGTCTCAATGAGCCCGAGGATTTCGTCGTCGGTGGCACTTGCGAGGAACAGTTGTACGGAATGTGCGAAACTGTTTATGAACCGGATCTTGAACCAGAGGATTTATTTGAAACCATCAGCCAGGCTCTGGTGAACGCTTGCGATCGTGATGCTATTTCTGGTTGGGGTGCTATCGTTCATATTATGTAAGTTATTTTATTATTTTTTTAAATTTTAAACTTCAGTTTCATTTTTTACTTTGAAAGGTTCTTCCCATTTATTATCTCCCGCCATTATTTAAAAATCACAATTCAAGTTTAAATATGATCACAATTTTTTTTAATTTTTATTTAAAAAATAATTCAAAAGAGATGTTAATGTATCAAACTGTCTAGATATATATGAGTACATTTATAAAATCCTCTTTATATTAAATATCTTTCTCATTCTCGTTGTGTTGGATTTTTTCTCAGTACACATGCATACACAGTATGTAAATTATAATATACATATGTAATATAGAGATGCACTGGGTTTCATATTATATTAAATAAAAAAAATAAACCACTTAACTTAATGCGACTTGCTAAAAAAACATTACATCTGCTTAACTAATTATAGTGTTTTATTTATTACATCACTTAGTTAAATTATATCTTAAAAATAGAGACAGTCGAAATAATAACTAATTCGTTTGGTTTTTTTTTAATTTTAATGCTTGTATGAAATAGTTTTTTTTTTTTTAATTTTCATTTAACAACTAGATTACATTGGATATCTTTTCAAGCTTTACAATTTACACGCACCCAAGTGTTTTTATTTTTTAAATTTAAAACTTTAAAGTTTATTTTTTAAAAGAGTTTTAAAAATTTTACTTACTCAATTTAAATAAATGACCTAGTTTATTTATTAACAATAAAAAACTTGGGGAAATAAATATTTAAGATTCTATAAAAAAAGTCATTATTTTTATAATTATTAATAAGTCAATTAATAAATGTAATTTATTATTTTTTTAAAATAATTTTTACTGAGATAAAAAATATTAAAAACTGAGTTATTTAAATGAGAGTAAAACTAGGCAATTTAACGCAATTGTCTAATTTATAATTTAAAAAATATTTTATTTTTGAATGATAGCTCGCGAAAATGGAAAAGAAAGAAAAGAAAAGATGAGATTTAAAGTAAAGAGAAACAAAAGACAATTGTTTTAAAAATTTTTATTTTCATCTAAAGGCTTCATTTTGATTTCTTTGTACACTATTTTATTAAATTGGCAAATAAAAAGATTTATTAAATAAAATAATTAAAAAAAAAATCTTAAATATGCCATTAAGTAAATTTCATAAAACATTTTTACACTAAAATAAAAATCCCACAGCAAATATTAATAATAATTCGCTTACATAATAAATTATTAATTATGTATAAGTTAATTATTATAATTAAAGATTAATAGATTAAAATATACAAAATAATTAAATTCAATACTATTTTTATTATCTTACGTTAATAGTTTTTTATATTTATTTTAATTATTAATAATTTATTTTTAATTGCCATAAAAGTTGAAATTTTTCTGCACTTAAAAATGACATAAAAAAAATACTATTATTTATACTAATTAATTTATTTAAAAAAGATTTTGCTCAAATTAATAAAAATAAGTCTAATAAAATTTATTATTTTTTTGTTTTTCAGTGAAAAGGACAAGGTCACTACCCGAACAATTAAAACTCGTATGGATTAAATAAAATTAAGGATTGAATTAAAATAAATGATAATTCATGTCAACAATTACGCATTTTTTCATTAATAAAAATAATTAAAATTATTAATTTTTATTATTATTTATTAAAAATAATTGCAATTTATATGAAATAATTTTTTTAACATTAAAAAAATAATCAGTAATAATTTGAATATAAAATCTAATAGATTTATAAATTAAATAATGAAAATTTAAGTGTTGAATTGTTATTAAAAACCAGAAAATTTTTCATTTTAATTTTACATGAAGAATTTTTTAATTCCACAATAAAAAATGAATTACTTTTAACATTGGTATTATAAATAAAAATAATTATCGAAGTAAAAAAAATTTTTCATATACCACGTTTTTAAAACAAACTAAAAAGTATAAAATAATATATCCTAATCTCATGAAGATTTAAAACCAAATACAAATTCCGAACTTCTAACAGATAGTCCTGAAAATTTATAATTGTGAGTTTCTAATAGTTATGAAAATACTTGTAAGATTTAAAACGAAAAACATAGGGTGCATGCAATATATAACTATAAGAAGTGTAGAGAAGAGCTGTCAATGAAAAAACACAAATCAGTCCATATTATTGGCAATGCATTAAAATTGTTAGTTGAACTATTAATGCATCAATTATCTGTTGCATGCGCCCCACGTTTTTCGTTTTGAATCTTACAAGTATTTTCATAACTATTAAAAATTCACAATTATAAATTTTCAGAACTATCTGTTAGAAGTTCGGAATTTGTAAGTGGTTTTAAATCTTCATGAAAATGAGAAATATTATTTTATACTTTTTAGTTCGTTTTAAAAACGTGGTATATTAAAAATTTTTTTTATCTCGATAATTATTTTCTGCTTTTTAGTATTGTGTGAGTGAAATTTTGAAATCGATTTTAAAGGCCTGAATAAGATAATGACGGAGACATGCGACAAATTTCAGGTTTATTTCAGTTACTTTTCACTCAATCAAATCTGAAATAGAAAATCGCTATTTCTACCTACCAATATATCAAACTCATTTTTTATAAGATTTATAGTTCAAAATATTAAAACAAATCAAAGCCAGATTCTTTTTAGTTAAAAATTTAGAATATATGACTCTATTCATGGTGCTGGAGGTCCTAGTCATCACATTCTTTCCATCTCCTTCATTGTATTTTCATTACACGGTGTTTGTTTATCTGTCATCCAGTTGTGAGCTATATTTAAGAATATAACTCGTCCAGAAATTAGTTTTAAATTAATTATAAAAAATTCGTACTGAACAGACAAACAAACGAATATGAATTTTTCATTCGATTTTTTTTTGTTTTTTTCATTTTTTTCTTCCTCTTCTAGTGCTTCTCCTTCTCATTTTAAAAAAAAAACTTTTTTTCATTTTCTTGCATTGTCATCTAATTTTGAGCTTTGTTCCAAATTTCAAGTCTCTAGCTCATCGAGAAGTTACTTTAAAATCAATTACAAAATTCCACCCGAATAGATATACATAAAAGCGAGTTAATAAAAACGTAAAAAAAAAATAAAAGAATAATTACTGTTTTTTTCCATCGACTGGCTTATTGCACGATAATATTTTTTTTATTTAATAAATATACCTACTTCTGCTGATAAATTTTTTTTACAAAAAATCAAGGTGTTTTATTGCAGTGTAATACGTTATTTTTATTGATAAAATTCTCAATTGAGTACATCGATTGTGTATGACCTTTAAATTATTTTTTTACAACGCAGTACCGGGATTTTTTTTCAATTATGTTACAGTTATTACTGAATTAGTAATCTCTAAAATAAGAGCTAATCAGCTCTTATCATCTTAATAGTTTTCTAGTTTATTTTAGTATCGGTATATTTTTTTTTGTATAAATAAGTACTTAAAGTTTGATGATAAAAAAAATTATTGAGTTGGATTTTACCAAACACAGTCAAAATGATAAATAATTTATTAAAGTCTATGCACATTTATTTAATTATTGGGCTGCTTTTTTTAAGCGTCTCAACGGAAATGATTAAAACTTGTACTCAAACTGGGGATTATGTAAGTTATAATTTAATTAATTTAAATAATAATTAAGGGAGTTTACAACATGACGATACTACAAGAAATTAGTAAAAATACTTTTTAAAAAATTAACGTTTATTTAAATTTTCAAAATAATTTTAAATATTCGCGGCTTAAAATTTCACTTTAAAAATTGAATAAAAAAAAAAGATTTTTTAAAATTAATTTTTGAGTGATACGTAGTACTGGGGGTAAAATGGCCCGCTAGAGAAATTAAAGAAAGAAAAAAAAATTTGAATTATACTCCAAATTGATTAATTTTTTTTTTTAAATAAAAATCTTAATAAATCATATGATAGATTTTTGAAAATGAATAAAATTAAAATATTTGCAGTAACAAAAAAAATTTTGCTGTCGCGTTGTCTGAAAAAAATTTTAAAAATTGTATCCGTTTGAAAACTACGAAACTAAATAATATTTGCTCTTGGTTATTTATTTTTTTTTTTATTTTTCTTATAAATTATTTATTTTTAACCAATAAAACTTTATTTATTTACTCTAGTGTTCAAGCAGTGCTGATTGTTGTACTAAACTATGTTTACATGGTAGATATAGAGGTATGAGTTATTGTATTTCGTTGAGAAAAGAAAATATTCCATCTACTCCTGCTGTAAAAAACTACACAGCTCCTTGTCTAAAGAATCATAGATCGGTATATTTATTGATTAATAATTAAAACAGTCTTATTAATAATTAGTTTACTTAAAAAATTTTCGAGACAATGGATTGATAAATCTACTGCTTTTATTTCAGTGTTCGTTTCGCAGCGAATGTTGTTCAAAAGCTTGTTTTAAGATCCCAGGAAATTCAAAAGGAATCTGCGTTCGATAGTTCCAATGAAAATTTACCAATTAACTATACAGTAATTTTTTTTCTCAATTATTTTTTCCGTCACTTTCAATTAACAGTTTCACCAAAAAAATTAAATTAAAAATACCAAATAAATGTTTTTCCAAGTTTCAAAAATAAAAACATAAATTTTCTTCTTTTTTGCTTCGCCCGTTTCCAATAAATAAAATAAATAATAATTACCTATGAAGTAACGCAGAACTGTTGAACAAGTGATCGAATGAGTAATCACCGACTTTGAGATTACCTGGGCCATTTCTCAATAAAGTTCCTTTCAGCCATTTAGGAACTACACCAAATGTTTTCCCATTAATTGGCTCAATAACTTCTTTCTCACAAGACCTCATCCAAATAGACGTGTCACAATTAGGGTAATAATTTACTTCATCTTTATTATTAATATTATTGTTTATGTCTTTTTTTTCTGCCTGCAATTTCGATAATTTCGGAGTTAAATATTTTACAATAATATTCGAATTTTCCAACGGAATATTATCAACCGAAAGTGATTTTTTAAAAAACATTTTATAACTTTATTTAAAAATATTAAAAAATTATTTTTATTTAAATTTAAACTCAATCACTGTCTTCGTCGATCAACAACCGATTTTCAACATTCGATCTTATTAGCGGCTTTAAAATACTAGTTAAAATATTACGAATCCTTTTTTGTGTCAAGTCCATATTTGTTTTATTTTTTTTTGTTCATTTATTCATTGATTCCCACAATTGTTTATGGAAATGTTAATTTTCCAGACACAAACTTTTTTATAAATAAATTAAAATTACATTAAATTAAAAAATACGCACATGTAGAAAATTTAAAAAACTAAAGGTGCAATTTTTTAAAAATATTTTTTTTTTTATAATTTATCGTTTCAAAAAAATTCAAAAATTTATTAGACGTCAGCTGACTTCAGTATCACAAATTTTGCCTCTCATCTTACATTTAAATTTATGATCCTGAAGTTAGCAGACAGTTAAAAAATTTTGAATTTTTTTTCAACAATTTAATTTTAAAAAAAAAGAAAAACTAAAAATATGCACATGTAGAAAATTTAAAAAACTATACGTGCATTTTTTTGAAATATTTTTTTTTTTATAATTTATCGTTTAAAAAAAAATTCAAAAATTATTAGACGTCTGGTAACTTGAATATCATTTAAATTTAAATAAATTTCGCGCCATGTTACTGCGACTTGCGCGCTGCAAGTAATTTCCCTAAATTTTATTTCTCGCCCATCGCTCATGTGGTCCAGTGTTACTAGCAAACCATCATAACAAACCACAAATTACCTGTCCTTTAATTAGTAATTAAACAATAAATTAAATGACCACAACATAATCATGGTGACCGCAACACTTTGCCGATCTTTCTACCGCCTAAACATCGCAGCAACGAGTAAGTACTCAATTACTTTTAAAACAAATTATTTTATTACGCGTAAAAAAATCATAACCTCAATCCACAGAAGTAATTAATTATCTGTATTGTAATTATCAGGTGTTTTAATACCTAAGTCAAATTATTCAACTCTAAATCACCAGACGATCAATGGAAATAAATTCGTAGCCATTTCTTTGCTCGAATCTTCAAAATCACCATCAGCTTTAGGGCTTAAGTGTGAACCGAATTTGCGATTGTCTGCATTACCGACATCCACTATTGATTTGAATGTTCCCATTGGCGGGTTAATTCAAAAAATAATTGATAGTCCTTCTATACATAATAATATTAATAATAATAATAATAATGAAATAAGTGATCCGTTAAAAATAATAATTCAAATCGAAGACAAAGTGGCGCCAAAATTATTTGAACTGCCGGCGGTAAATGAAAATTTAAAAATAGAAAAACAAGCGGCTCGTTTAATAGTAATACGTCGGCGTAAAATGCGTCGTCATAAATTACGTAAATTACGTAAGAGAATGAAGTTCGTCTTTCGTAAACAAAAACACCGACGTGTTTTACGTAAAGAAAAAGCATTTCATGCTGAATTATTAGCGAAAATAGACGAAGCCAATAAATTTGACGCTAAAGAATACGTTGCGTCGCGTTTACAAATTCTTGATAATGTTCGTATTCCTACAAGATGGAAAGGGGAAATTTTACCTGAAGAAATGATCCGACAGTTTATGAAAGAAGAAGAGGAGAAACGTCTTAGAGTTTTGAACCGACCTCGTCTTAAATTGGATTGATTTATTTACGTTATTTATTGTAATTTTTTTTTAAATTTGTATTTAAAAGGACATGTTAATAAATACAAAATTGTTTAACAATATATTTATTATATTTTTAAATCGCTATAAATAACTTCTTTACAAATAAATTAATTTTAAGTCTTATCAGTATTAATATTTACAAGGATTATTATTTATATTATTTAATACATTTATTGGCACGGTTAATTTTTTAAAAACTCATTTTACTTTTAAAGTATAGCACCTTGACTTGTCTATGGAATACTTCGAAGAGCATTTTGTGTTAAGATTTTCTTGTTTTATTATTTAGTTTTAGATTTAAATATCACAATTATTAAAATATTATGTTTTTTTAATTACTTATGAAAGACTATATAGTACGAAAATAATTCATTTATAAGCTTACTATTAACTTATTTACTTAAGCAAAATTTTAAGTCGATTTTTCAAATTTTTTTTATCTTTATCAGTTCTTTCAATTTTGATTTTATTTATCATCTTTAATAACTCGAATTTTTAAAATCGACCTATCAAAATATATACCTTGAAATTTTATTCGATATATCGATATTAATATTTCAAGTTTTTACAATCGATCTATCGAAATTTATACCTTAAAATTTTATATGATACATCAATATTAACATTTTGAATTTTTAAACCGATCTATCGAAATCCATACCTCGGAATTTGATTCGATATGTCGACATTAATTTTTCGAATTTTTAAAATCGATCTATCAAAATTTATACCTTGAAATTTTATTCGATATATCGAAATTAATATTTCAAGTTTTTACAATCGATCTATCGAAATTTATCCCATGAAATATTATTCGATACATCGACATTAATATTTAAAATTTTTGAATTTGAACTATCGAAATCCATATCTCGAAATTTGATTCGATATATGGACATTAATCTTTCGAACTTTCGAAATCGATCTATCGAAATTTATACCTTGAAATTTTATTCGATATATCGATATAAATATTTCGAGTTTTTACAATCGATTTATCGAAGTTATTTCCTGAAATGTTATTCGATACATCAACATTAATATTTAAAGTTTTTGAATTTGATCTATCGAAATCCATACCTCGAAATTTCATTCGATATATCGACATTAATTTTTCGAATTTTTAAAATCGATCTATCGAAATTTATACCTTAAAATTTTATATGATACATCAATATTAACATTTTGAATTTTTAAAATCGATCTATCGAAATCCATACCTCGAAATTTGATTCGATATTGAACTCAGATTTAAATTTTAAAATCGATTTATCACAATCGATTACTTGAAATTACATTAAATCTATCGACATCAGTGCTGCAAAATTTGATTCGATATGTCGAAAACGATATCTTAAATTTTTTAACTCAATAACCATAAATCGATTCAAAAAATTTAATATCGTATTTTTGAAATCGATCTATCGTAATCGACTTCGAAAATTTTTATTAATACATCAAAATTACACGGAAAGAAATTTCCTTTAAAAATTACCGTTAAATTCACTGTAATCGTGGGACGAATGGCACGACCTAATCATTTGTCGGTAAGTCAGATAATTTTTAACCTTTTTTCAACAAATTTTACCGTAGTCTACTGTAAATTTTATTCGGTTTTTGGTAAATTTTATGAAGTTTACCACAAAATAAATGAATTTTTTCCTAATTTTTATTTCGAAAATGGTAATAAATAAAAGCACTGCATTATGTCTCACGATTACAGTGAATTTAACGGTAATTTTTAAAGGAAATTTCTTTCCGTGTAGTGTTTATTTCAAAATCGATTTATCGTAATCGATTTAATATAAAAAAATAAAACTTTAAATTTTCCACATTGATATTTATCGAAGTCTAATATTTCGATATTTTGAATTCAAACACATACAAAATTTTGACATAAATTTATATAATTTATCTAGGCAATATTTCTCCTTTTTGTATCCGCAAGTTTTTTTCTTGTTTTTTCTTGAATAATCGTCCCGTTTTCAACGTCGAATTTCTTCCCGAAAAATAATCCTCTATTTCCTGCAATGATTTATTTTTCGTTTCCGGCAGGCATATATAAAAGTAAATGGTCCCAAACAATGAAATAAAACCGTACAATAAAAATGTACCGTGTTCAGTTATAGAGGCACGTAAAAATGGGAATGTTTTTACAACCATAAATACAAAGCAATGAGCAGACATTGTTGTAAACCCCCCAATAATTCCTCTAACTTGTACCGGATAAACTTCGCCAATCATAACCCAGGGTATAACAAGAAATCCAATAGTACAGGCAATCGTATACGCAAAAATACAAACTACCGGTACCCATGTGAATGTAGCAGGAATATGATTTATTTTCCAGTAACTATTAACCCACATATAACTTCCCAATCCAATCATCGATAGTCCGCATCCTATTGATGACACCATTGTCAGCGGCCTTCTGCCACATTTCCGACACAAAATACATGCCACTATTGTTGAGAAGAATCTGACGACTCCCAAAATAGTCGTGGCTAAATATTTATTAATAGTGGTGCCGGATTTTTGGAAAATATCAACCGCATAGAAGGTCATGGCGTTTGTTCCTGACCACTGATAGATCAGAAAGTAAAAAAACAGCAGAGCAAACGGCTTAAGTGCATTTGGCTGAAGGATTGCGTGCAAAATTTCTTTTGGATTTGTCAGACGCTTGAGATTATTTTTATTTGAAAAGTTAATAAGCGTGTCCATTTCTTTATTAAGATTATATGAACTTCCGCGAAAGTGTTCCAATGCTTTTCGCGCTTTTTCGGGTTTGTTTCTTGAAATTAAGTATGAAGGAGTTTCGGGAAATATGAACATGAGCACTAAAGCGGATGCTGGAATTAAACTACTTATGGCAGCGCAAATTTTCCAACTGGTCACTCCACCCATTGCGTATTCTAACATGACACCTGTACTGACTCCAACACTTGAAAGAGCTGTCAACATTCCCCGTAAATGAGGCTGAGTTACTTCGCTGGTGTACACACGTGCTGGTGCACCGACCATCCCTGATCCCAATCCAGTGAAGAATCTTCCGGCATAAATCATCTCAATATTGGTGGCAAAAGTTATCAGGAGCCAGCCCAATAACGCGGGAATTTCGGTTATTATCAAGGAACGCTTTCTGCCTAATTGGTCCATCAAGTAACCGGATAGTAGGCATCCTATTGGTGTTCCTATTGATGACATACTTGCTGAAAGAAGAATGTTAGGTTATAATCTTTGGATTATCAAATAGTCTAATATAGTCGTCTGCAAAAGAATTGGCTTTTCTTCCACTATTTGGCTATGATCAAGTCCATAAATTTGCACTAATGCGCATGCGTAGTAATGACTTAATTGTAGAAAAATGGTGGGAGAAAAGATCATTCTTTTACGGTCTTAACTGTATGTTAACTACTTTTAAGTTCAACACATCATAACATACATCAAATTTGAAATGAATGTTAACACTCCCTTCCAGGATCATTACGGAATGTAATGATACTCGGGTTTAATGTGCGCAGGTCTGCGAGGTAAAATGTGTAATGTACGTAAAAAAAAAAAAAATAGAACACATTTTTTGGTTAGGATTTTATCGTATTGGCTGCGAGCATGAAAATACTAATACTATTAAACCATCAGTGTAAAATTTATACATTTAGTGACAGCGCCACCAAAAAAGTTGACCGGAACTTTTCGCGGATATATGTATACACAGTATACACTTATTTCTATAGTAGTATATGTAAGCGAATGTAGCCAATATAATATAGGTTCGTGGGAAATTTGAATTGTCCGCCACTAAGCTTTTTTTGATTGGCGGAAAAAATCGTAGTGAGACGGAATTGTAACATTAGAGAGACAATCTTGTTAAATTTAAAGAGAGAGTAACACTACGGAGATTATGTACATGAAATTGATTGAATAATGCTATTAAACAGGTAAGTATGTGTTCATGTAGAAATATGGGAATATATACGTGAAGCGTTTCACACTTTTGTAATAGAGGAAGAAGGAATAGGATAGGAGGGCATGAGGCAGGATAAGGAAGGAACCTCAATGAAAAGTTTATAAATAAATTTAGAAAAATATCGATAGTCCAAACTAGGAATCGAACCCAGACCGTATAGGTTACGTGCCGAGTGCTCTTCCAGTTGAGCTATCCGAGCCTATGCCATAGTCCGTTCAACTTATCTACCCATTGAGCTACATCGTACGGTAGCATTTTTGAATTAAGGAAATAATGCTATTATGCAGGAAAGTACGTGTTTATGCAAACACTTACGAGAATACATATGTGGTAACAAGAACTTACCAATCCAAGATTCTTGGATGTCGTCAATTGGCATTGTACTGTTGACATCTCGTAATTGTGAAATGGCTATTGCTGAGAATCCAAAAGCCATTCCGGTGTTGACTGTCCCCAGTTGGGCTACCAAAGCGGCAAGTATTTGTCTTGTGGCGCTTCCGTGTGATAAATGCGGGTTTTCTGGTTCTATATGACCATTTTGAGGCAGCGAAGTTGCTGATTTATCCATTATAAAAGACCCTTGGATTTTCGGTTGGATTTTTGGATCCACCATCAAGACTTCTTTTTCTTTTGGATCGAATTTGCTGAAAAATTAACGACTCTTATTTTTCCTCTTTTCAAATTTGAAACATACGTCAATGTTTGCTATTCCTTCAATTACCCAAATTATTGCGTTCAGGAAAATCGCGTCGGAACAAAATATGAAAATTCTCTCATTGTAGTTTGCGCAAAATTTACGTAAACAAATTTCCGAGTGATATCAAATACTCGGGGTAAAATGGAACGTTAATAATTTGGTTGAAAAATGTTATTACAAAAAATAAAGTAAGACTGAATACTTGGGATAAACTGAGACGTTTAAAAAATGTGAACAAATAATTTATCTCTTAAAAATTTCGTATTTATTCAGCAAATATTGTATATTTTGATAAAAAGAATTATTGCAATAAAATTTATTTCCCAAAATTTTTAGCCTAGTTTAAAAAGGTATCTACACAATAGCATTTAAAATAATTAGCTGAGTTACGTGCCGCAGTGGCTACTAATATATTCTCGCAGATAATCGTCACCACAAATACCTGCATGAGAATTATAAGCCCACTCATCACAAATTTGACATTGAGCCCATGATTCAGCTGATTCTCAACAAACTTCACAAAAAGACAATGACAATTATAATAAATTTACTATTGTCATCGCATAATTTTTACTAAGGCTTTTGTGTCCCGCCTTCCATAAGAATTTTTTTTTTTTCAAAATTAAAAAGTTATACAAAACAAATAAAAGCCGAAAATTCTTAATAAAAATATTCCGTTTCCCTCTTAAATATTTTGATTTACAATCGTTATATCCATTGTAAATATAAAATATGCATAACACAAATTAAAAATTTAAATGAATAATTGCCGCGTAAATATGATAATTTGATCCGCGATTAAACTCAATAAAATTTATGTTTAAATAATCTTTAAAACAGAGTAGCCTACCAACAAATAATGATCTTGTTTGTTTTAATTACAGCTCTACTATCAATTATATCATACGTTATAAAACGTTATCAATACTTTTATTACGAATAATAGCTTACGCCTTAAAAAAATAAAAAAACCAAATAAAACAAATAAACGTAAAAAAATAGTATTGAGATTGTCATCAGTCATTACATAAATAATAACAAAACAAAATATTAAACGAGTATTAGATTTCAAGGATACGTGACCAAAGCGTTTGAATAGTTGCCCAAACGTAGCTAATAATAGTTGACCTCATCTATTTAAGACTAAACATAATAAATATATGAATTGGATTAATTATATTAATTAAATAAGATAAAACAGAGTCATTTTTTCTTATATTTATTTTTTTAAACAAATATAAGTTGAGTTGAATAAACGGTAATACTCTTAATATATTGTTAAATGTTAGTTCATTGTTCAATGGCTTATTCACAGCCATTATAAACGTTCAAACAAAGAACTTTAGAGATAATTAAGAAAACGGTTACTATATTGTTTAATAAAAGACTAGTTGTCATAAAGTAGGAAGGTTTTCATAAATATAATCTATTTTATAATAATTTCTTTTTATTACCCCAAAGATGATTCATAATTTATCACATACCAAGTATACTATATACGACGTACAACGTTATGCACACTGAAAAAATACTGTCGAAGCAGAAATAGAATTTTTAAATTTATGACTACTCAAAATCGGTTACTTTTTTGGCGGGTTTTTAAATGCATTCAAAAAGTCAATTGGTGAAATGAATAATAATGAAAGCTGAGTACAGTAATTGAGCTGTATGACTTGATTTTTTTTTATTCGCGATGTGATAACACGAATTTAGATTGTAAAATGTTGTAAACTGCGGAAAGCGTTGAATAAATATAAGTTGGAATTTTTGAATATTCTATTTTACCGTGAAAAGTAGGCTGTTAATTCAAAAAAATTGATCAAATTTGAATTGTAAATTAGGAAGTGTTCACTATTTTCCTAATTTTTACTCATTCGCTTTTA
This sequence comes from Microplitis manilae, assembly GCA_030273425.1. Classification (NCBI taxonomy): domain Eukaryota; kingdom Metazoa; phylum Arthropoda; class Insecta; order Hymenoptera; family Braconidae; genus Microplitis; species Microplitis manilae. Next base: position 5,035,616 of record CP092724.1, read on the forward strand.
GAGGGTTTGAAAACTATATTTTATTTTTACAATAGATTATGTAATTGGAAATTATGAGTTTTATATATTTTTTGTACAATCAATGCAAGATTCAATTTAAAATTATATTTGTAATTGAAAAATTTTGGTTTTGGCTCTCGAAAATTGAATTTGTGAAAAGGGCTATTTTGGGTAAATATTGTTATTAATCATATAAAGTATGACTATTAGAATCAGTGATCGCACTAAAAAAATTTTTCCGATTTTTTAGGATAATTGTCATATAATTTATTAATTTAGTATGAATATGGATTTGTTTACGTAATTAGGAAAATTAGAGCATAATTTTAAATGAAAATGCAATGTGAGTATTTAAAAATATATGATCTATGTGATTAATCAAGATATTGAGTTGGATTTAAACTCAAAAAATTTTAAAAATACAGTACTAACTTTTTTTTTAAAAAACCTCAATTAGTTTTTGATAATTGCGAGTTTGTTAAAGTCTTGCTATGAAATTTCGCGAATTTAAAAACTAATTACACATGAAAAAAAATAATTTTAAATTAAAATTCAGGTTTTTAAAATAACTATCAGCTTTAAAATTAATATTATTTAAAATTAATTGACTTATGGACAATAAAAAAAAAGTAATTTAAATGAAATAAAATAAAATACAGTGATTTAAATTTTATGACATTTATCACTTGGAAATTTAAAGTTATTTAAAAATAAAGTATATAAATAAGTTAATTTATAATGATATTTATATTTTATATTTATGACTGATTGAACTTGTCAATAACTTCAAGTAATTTCCTTTAAATTTCAAGGAAAATCTTTGACAGCGCATATATTTTTATTATTAACGAGTCCAGAAGACCCTAAAATATTTTGAACTCTAAATATCTCAATAACTATCAAATTTGAAAAAAAACTACACGATACCTTTTTTGTAGATAATTCAAAGCGCTACAAAGAAGGTCTCTTGCAATTTTTCCAATAACTCAATATTTACAAAGATATTCCTAATTCGAAAATTTCAACCCCATAAAAACAAACTTTATCATAATATATTTTCCAATTATATTTATATTTTACCCCGGGTGATTCAAACTTGTCAATAACCATGTAATTTTTTTTAAATTTCCAGTAAAATATCTCTACCGCACTTTTCATTAGTTAAAAGCAAATCCTATTTATATTCATTATTCAAAATTCAAAAGGGAAAATCATACTGATATTTTTTCAGAATCGCGTAAATAAATTTCAATTTTTTTATCTTAAGAAATTATTGTTCAAGTAGCATTGAAAGTCAATAACGTAATAATTTTTATTGATTTACTACTCAAGAAATATTTTTTCTCAGTGTGGAAGTACATAAATAAATATGTATATTTTTGTCACTGGAAACTTTTCGTGTGTAATAAAAAAATAGTCGTGTAAATTTCCACTGTTAAAAATTAATTATATTTTTATTTGCTTTAGTTTATTGCTCTCCAATTTACAAGGTCAAACCGGTAGTACATTTAACAAACACGTGTTCAAAAATAATTATGTTAATAACATACATAATATATATCCATATATACAATGTTTTTTTCATTTAATTAGTAACCGAAATAAAATATAAAAATAAAATAATTTATTCAAAAATAAAAATAAAAAAAAAAGTTAATTAATATAAATCGGAATATACTCATATGTTTTTTATCATTTGATAAAGTTAGTGGAATTTTTTCTACATCTGTTCGAATATATTTTACTGAAGGACAGTTATATATGTATATATTTATATACATTTAATAATTTATTAAATAAATATCACTAATAAAATATATATAAATACTTACTCTTCCATTTTATATAATTAAATATCACAATAAAAATATATATCCAGTATAGATTTAAATAAATATATAATGACGACACAATATTACTTTTTTTCTAGTCCGATTCATTTGTAACTAATTATTGTTTTTTTTTTTATAGTCTAAACTATTTATTATTATATATTTTAAAAAAAGTATTTATTTAATTGAATGATTGATTGATTTATAATTATTTGTGTTTGAAAACTATCGTGCAATGTATCGTTGAATCGTCAAGTTGTGACTTTTATACATAAACGCACGTATTTTGCCTCTAGCGCGAACTATAAAGAAATGAAATAAAAAAAAATATATGTATATATATATATATATATATGTGTATATATATAAAAAACGTGATAAAGACGTTTTAGCCGCTATTTTATAGCAGTGGGGATAACACTACGCGTATTTCAGTGTGATCTTTACTTCATACTTTCACATTCAGAGAGCGCGATTGTTCTATTTTTAAATTTTGAATAATTATTTTTATTTTTGCTATTAATTTGTTATTAATTAATTCATATTTTTTATCATTATCATGGTCAAGATTTTAATTAATTATTTGAATAATTATTTTAAATTACTAAAGATTGTTTTTTTAAATTTCAAAAATTAAAAATTTTTAAAATTCTTTTTTAAATTTCTGTTAATTAATTTAATAAATTATTAATGATTATACTCATAAATTCAATTTAGTATACAAATATATACTTTTTTTCACTTGACTACTTGTTTTTAGTAACTTTTGAAAAATTTTTTATAATTGAAAAAATGAGAAAATTTTTTTTCATATGATTTAAAAAAATTTTTAAATTTTAAAAAACTGATTATATATTTTATTATAATCGTATTCAAAATTATATTAGATCATATTTTTATGGTGACTGTTTCAAATAACTTTAAAAAATTAGTAAAAACTTTTTTTAGTAAAAAATTTTTTTATATATTTAAAAAAAAAAAACCCAAAATTGTTTACTATGGTCACAAAAAAAATTATTTCATTGAATTTTGACCATAATTCTATTAAAATAAATATTTTAATCCATTAAATTAAACAATAAAAATTTTGAAAGCTTGTGTTTGAAAATTAGTAAAAACTTTTTTTTCTTTTCAAACACAAGCTTTCAAAAATTTTATTGTTTAATTTAATTGATTAAAATATTTATTTTAATAGAATTATGGTCAAAATACAATGAAATAATTTTTTTTGTGACCATAGTAAACAATTTTGATTTTTATTTTTTTCAAATATCTAAAAAAATTTTTTACACGGAAAAAATTTCTATCAAATAAATTAATTAAATATTTTTTTACAATCATGTCCCGGAATTCGAGTGATAATTTTTTGATCATATTAAAAAATTTCAAAATTCTATTGTTAATTTAAAAATGAAAATAAAATATTTTCTGTCACAATTTATAAAAATTTATAATAATTAATTTAATGAATTGAATTTTTTATCACAGCCACAATCAAGATTTAATAGATAACTTTTATTTGACGTCAATACAAAAAAACAAATTTTTTAAATTTAAAAATTCAAATAAATTTTTTTTCCCGCAATTTTTCAAAATTTTTCCTAAACTATCAAAGTATTAATTTCTACCCCTATTTTATCTTACTCTAAACAAAAAACACAATATCCTATATTTTATACTATGCACCTAAACATATATATGTATATACATATATATACATCAACATGTCAACTATTTGTTTATCAGTAAGATATCAATAACAACTAAGACTTAGATAATACATAGAATATTAAATTATTTATTCTTATACTATATATTAATCACGCATATTGATCATGAATGCAACGTAATAGTTTTTTTTTTTTTTTTTTATAACCAATGTCGAATTGACAGAATATTTATTTGTTAGTTTTTACCATTTATTATAATTTATCTTTTATGACTAACATCTTACAATAAATATCCGATCTCAAATATTTATGCTGCGTTTAAATTTTAAAAATAATTTTATTTTTTTAAAAGCCATTAATTTAACAAACTCACCCTGACGGCCCACTTTCGGTGAACGTTTCATAATTTTTAACTGACATTTCAATAACTTTTATTGCAAAAAAATTTCATTAATAAATACTTTTATATTTTTACTGTAAATAACTTTAGTAAATAAATAAATGAATCAATCAATTAATTAGTTGGTTAATCAATTAATAACTATTAAAGGTTAACATCTCAAGTGCACTCGCGCAAATTCACATCATCAGTGAATACGTTAATGTAATTATCATGTTTTTATATTACACAATTATCGTAAACTGGATAATTATTTTTATTTCTAATCACCCAATATATAAATATAATACTGTTATTTTTATATTAAATATATATTTATGTACAATTATTATTTTAATTATTTTATCTTCATATTATTGTAAGCATATAATTTTTTCATATTTATAATCGATATTTAATATTATCCTTTCTTCGATTAAATATTTAATCATCATATTAAAATTGCATCACTTTCTACCTCGTGATATCGATTACGAAACTTTCACGAGGTGTCGCGTGATTGTTGCGTGTTCAGGATCGAAGGACTGGTTTTATTTTTTTTTTATTTTTCTGCAAACGTGTGTTACATATTTGATGATGGAAAACAGCAAAAAGCTTCTGCTATTTTTTTTTTTAATTCTATGATTCCATGGAGAAAGTAATGGTAACTGTTCTATGAGAATACGGTTACAAAATACCATTTCTTGGTGTTATGGTAATAATTACATGGAATTATGGGACGTACGGCCATAATATCTGGTGAAAAGGCAAAAGATTTCGTAATTATGTGAGCAATTCTTATTATTATGGTAGGAGTTTTGATATTGAATGGTTTCTATATGAATTGTGGTAATGATTACCGTACTCATGGCAATAGTTCCCGTAGCCAAAAGGAATGAATTTTATACTCATGTTAAAATAGTTTCTAAAAGCATGTGGGAAAAACTCTGATATATCGTGGGACACATTTCCATAATATATGAGAATATCCCCTTAATATTAGGGTAATATTTACCGTACTACGATAGTAAATGTTACCGTATATTATGATAATGATTCCATGAGTATGGTAACAATTATTAGAATATTATGGGGGTGATGACCATGATTTCAAAATAGTATGGTAATCATTACCATAAAGTTATAATGGTAACCATTCCCTAATATTAGGAATTTTTTAATGTTATGGTGATGTTTACTATAACATTATGGTAATCATTACTGTAATTTTATGAAAGTAATTCCGATGACACTAGAACTGTTCCCACTTTATATGGCAAATATTTCGAATATTATGGGAACAGTCACCATAATACTATGGTAATAATTACCATAATACTATGGTAATAATTACCATAATATTATGGTAATAATTATTATTATATTACGATAATGGTTACTATGCTATTATGGTAACCATTTCCAGATACTAGGAATTTCTAAATGTTATGGTAATAATTACCATAAAATAATGGTAATTATTACTATTCCGTTATAGTAATAATTATCATACTATTGTGGTAATAATTACTATAACATTATGGTAATCATTACCGTAATTTTATGAAAGTAATTCCGATGACACTAGAACTATTCCCACTTCATATGGTAAATATTTCGAATATTATGGGAACAGTCATCATAATATTATGGTAATAATTATTATTATATTACGATAATGGTTACTATGCTATTATGGTAACCATTTTCTGATACTAGGAATTTCTAAATGTTATGGTAATAATTACCATAAAATAATGGTAATTATTACTATTCTGTTATGGTAACAATTATCATACTATTGTGGTAATGATTACTATAATATTATGGTAATCATTACCGTAATTTTATGACAGTAATTCCGATGACATCATAAACTATTCGCACTTCATATGGTAAATATTTCGAATATTATGGGAACAGTCATCATAATATTATGGTAATAATTATTATTATATTACGATAATGGTTACTATGCTATTATGGTAACCATTTTCTGATACTAGGAATTTCTAAATGTTATGGTAATAATTACCATAAAATAATGGTAATTATTACTATTCTGTTATGGTAATAATTATCATACTATTGTGGTAATGATTACTATAATATTATGGTAATCATTACCGTAATTTTATGACAGTAATTCCGATGACATCATAAACTATTCGCACTTCATATGGTAAATATTTCGAATATTATGGGAACAGTCATCATAATAGTATGGTAATAATTACCATAATATTATGGTAATAATTATTATTATATTACGATAATGGTTACTATGCTATTATGGTAATTATTTTCTAATATTAGGAATTTCTAAATGTTATGGTAATAATTACCATAAAATAATGTTAATTATTACCATACTATTATGGTAATCATTACCACACTATTATGGTAATCATTATCATAAAATAGTGGTAATGATAACTATTACAATGGTAGTGTGGTAATAATTACCATTATTTTATGATAATGATTACCATAATAGTATGGTAATCATTACCATAATATTATGGAAATGATTACCATCCCTTATTAAAAGAAACGATTCAAAACGATTTGAAAAAAAAATTTTAAATACTTTTGAATGCTTTTTAATCGCCTTTCTTATGGACAATTAACATTACAATTCGTTTCGAATCGTGCCTTTTAATTAGGGATATGATTTTGTTCCTATAATTAGTATTTTAAAAAAAATCCGTTCTCATTCAATATGAGAATCATTCTCATGAAATATTGTAATCGCTACCGTAAATTTTTCTCCGTGTACAAATACTTATAACAAATTAATTGACTGAAAAAATTAAAAAATAATTATTGATACTGCGGAAAAAGCTCCTTATTGTGGACCATAAAAAATAAAAAAAATTTTTGAATCTGCGATTTTAAACTTTTTTCGAGCCAAAAGTATGTGAGACAACTTGCGCATGGATAATGAATTTTTCACTAGATAAAAAAGAAAACAATAAAAATATATGTTTTTATTATCGTTATGGTAGCACGTAAGTTATTAGATTGTCGAGGTCATAAATGCTAAGTGAATTAACAAATTAGTTAGTATATATAAAAGGTCATATTGATATTTTTATGTGTACTTATATCATACCAAATAATCATAATTTTTCAACAATTAGTACCTATCAATCTCTAATTAATTAATCATTTAATTAGCTACTCAATTTATTTAACGGTCGTTAAATAATTATACCAATAGTAATAATTTTCTAATTTTTGCAGTAAGCACTTCAAATAAAATATTAGTTTAAACAAATAAAAATAAATTTTCGAAAAATTAAAATTTCCAAAAAAAGCTTCAATGTCTTTTCTTTGACTTTATAATTAACAAAATATAATATTTAAATTTTTTAACTTTATTTGAACTCAAAACGATAAAATTTTCTAAATTTCATGCCCATAAAATTTCAAAATTTTAAAAAGAACCCCAATTTGGCTAAAAATTCCATTGAAAATTGAATCCAGAAGTAGCCTGAGTCACAATTTTTTTAAAATTCGCGGTATAAAAAATAACGACATAAATTTTGAATTCGACTTAAGAAATTTAATCAAAGTTAAGGTTTCAAATTCATTTGTTAAAAAAAAAAATTGATCAAAATTCAAATATTTATCTTTTTAATTCAAAGGTAAGTAAGTTTTTAATACTAAGAAATTCAAACTTAATTATAACGATCAGACTGCGTGGCGTCAATACTAATGCGTAATCATTAGAACATTACATCATTTTAAAATCACGCTATATATATATATATATATATATATATATATATATATGGTTAATAAAAACAATAATACCACTAACGATATAATCTATCGTAATTAAATTTCCCGACCGTAACCTATATAATAAAAAAGATTCCAATTGATAATCATATCTTTACCTAATTTTTTTTTTTTTTTTTTTTTTTTTCAATTTTCTTATATTTTTATCCAATAAATGAACTGAAAGATACATTATACATAATACTGTCTTTATCAATCACGAGTTTGAAATAATAAAAAAAAAGTTTAACCACTTGAACTCATCTACGATTTTTATGCTATATAGTTTATTCGTAAATAAACTATTATGTGGTAATTTAAAAACAAAAATATAAAATAGCATTAATTATTAATTTTTTTGATGAATTCGTTTATGTATTCATTTGAGGAAGTCAGTGAGATTAAATTAGAGGAGTCAAAGGTCTGCAAAATAATAAAAAGTATTGATAGCGATATCTTTTATCAATATAATACATTATATATATATATATTTACATACATATGTATGTGTATGTATGGATGCATGAACGTATGTATGATATATATAATGATGAGTCGTCACGTGCTTTTAATCACCCGCCCTCAGTCCAAATACCTCGATGGCTTTATCATATCTGAGACATAACACGCATGTGACTCGTCATGTGATTTTCTTTAATCTTTAATCTTTTTTTTTATTAAACTTATTCTGACGTAAATATTTATTTTTGATTTTAAAAATGGGTCAATTTGCTTAATAAATCTTTCGAATTTAAAAAACAGTTTAATTTATTATTTTTTAAAAAATAGATAATTTGATATATCGATTTCACAATAATTTATTGATCGATTAAAATTTCGATACATTGATTATCTAATTTGATATAAATTTTGAGAAATTATTTGTGAAAATTAGATAAATCGATTTTGAAATTCGATATATCGATTTGAAAATTCGATATATCGATTCCAAAATTCGATATATCGATTTGAAAATTCGATGTATCGATTTAAGAATATAATAAATCGGTACAACAGGTTCATATATCGAATTTGAGGTGTATGAATCGATTGTAGAAAATCGATATATCGAATTAAGTTCGATTGATCGATTGAATAGTTTGATATATCGATTGATAAAATCGATAACATATCTGAAACTTTGATTAATCGATTTAATAGTTCAGTTAATCGATTCAAGAATTCGATAAATCGATTTTTACAATTCGATAAATCGATTAAACTTCGATATATTAATTTCAGAATATAATAAATCGATGCAACAGATAATCCATATAGCGAATTTGAGATGAATAAATCGATATATCGAATTATGTTCGATTGATCGATTGAATAACTTGATAGATCGATTGAAGAAATCGATCATTTAACTGAAATTTTGATTAATTGATTTGATAGTTCAGTTAATCGATTTAAGAATTCAATGAATAGATTTTTACAATTCGATATATTGATTTAAAAATTCGATAAATCGATCGGACTTCGATATACCGTTTTAAGAATATCATAAATCGATATATCGATTTGAAATGCGATTATCGATTAAATAGTTTGATATATCGATTTTAAAAATCGATAAATCAACTGAAATTTCGATTAATCGATTTAGAAGTTCGATATATCGATTTTTAACTTCGATATATGAATGCTATGTCTCATAAATCGATTCAAAAATTTACTATAGAAATTTTTTTTTTTTTTTATTGCTATAATATTTTAATTAATCGATCTTACTGAACTTCGAGATATCGATAATTTTGCAATTTAAAAAACCTCAAGAATTTCAAGGCTGACTTAAAAGGGTAATTTCTACTTTTTTTTTGTAACGAAATTATCATGGAATTTTGTAAAAAAAATGTTTTCATGATTTTTCTAAAACAAATCTTTTCAAAGATAAAAATATAAATTCTAGTACAAAAAAAATCTATTCTTCTTTTACTGCTCGTTATTTCTGAAATATCAAACGTATAGAAATTACGCCAAGTTAAAAATAAATTATTAAAATGAACTCGTATAAGACGCGATGACTCAACAATGTCATGACCATAAAATTTTCAGTATTACTGCTTGAGTTTATGCGAAATAAAACTGTTTTTTAACCTAAGAGACGGAGCTTACAACACACTAACTGTATAAACATTCAAGCGTCCCTTGATTTTTTTTTTAATTAAATTATTAAAGATTTTTATAATTAATTATAATCACATTTTTACTTATCAATCGCATCACAATAAACAACTTTCATATTTTTGTATGAAATTTGTCTGTTGTGAAAAAATATTAAGATGTTTCGATTAGTGCGTATTGTTTACAAAGCGCGGATCGAGCCTCTGAATTGTATTAAAAAACCCACGAATTTTCGTGTTAACAACCGAGTGATAACGACTAAAGTTGACACTATACCCGAACTTTTTCCAGTAAGTATTTTTTTTTTTCAGACAATTATTTAAATAAATAATTATTTTTATTTTTTACTGATAATTTTTATCGGCAATAAAATAAAAAAAAATTTATACATTTGTGCCGTTTCTCTGATTCATTTATTTGTCGTTATTTTCAAAGCGGAATTATCAACTATGTTAATAGATAAAGTAAATGTCTGTAATACTGTTTAAAATATATGAGTTTTTGAGACTCGGCAGCATTGGTCAGAACCCTCATTTTTCTCAAAAACGACTATTATATTTGGCATAATGGTTTTTAGCTTAAATTATTATGAGCCGTTTCAATATGTATTGAATATTTGCCAGCCATAATCATGCTTGATCAGACATGATGATGCTTCCTCAGGAATAAACATGTCAGAATATTTCCCAGTTATGATCATTCTTAATCAGGCATAATTGTGCTGGATCATGCATGATAATGTCTGAATATTTGCATCGTAATCATGCTTAATCAGACATAATTATGCTGAATCATGCATGATCATGTCAGAAAATTTGCATCATAATCATGCTTAATCAGGCATGATGATGCTTACTTAGGAATAATTATGCCGGAATATTTGCCAGCCATAGGAATGCTTAGTCAGGAATAATTGTGCTAAATCATGCATGATAATATTTGAATATTTGCCAGCCATGATCATGCTTAATAAGGCATAATTATTCTGGGTTATGCATGGTCATGCCTGAATATTCCAATCATGATCATGCTTGATCAGGCATGATGATGCTTACTCAGGAATAATCATGCCTGAATATTTTCTAGCCATGGACATACTAAATCAGGCATAATTTTTCTGGGTGATGCATGATAATGTCTGAATATTTGCCATCCATTATCATGCTTAATCAGGCATGATAATGCTTAATGAGGAATGATCATGCCTGAATACTGTCAGTCATGATCATGCTTACTCAGGAATAATCATGCCTGAATATTTTCTAGCCATGGACATGCTAAATCAGGCATAATTTTTCTAGATCATGCATGATAATGTTTGAATATTTGCCATCCATTATTATGCTTAATCAGGCATAATTATGCTGGATCATGCCTGAATATTTCTCAGCCATGATCATGTTTGATCAGGCATGATAATGCTTAGTGAGGAATGGTCATGCCTGATCAGGCATCATGGTGCTTACTCAGAAATGAGCATGTCTGAAAGTTTCCAGTCATAGACATGCTTTATCAAGCATGATAATGCTTACTCAAAAAGGGTCATGCCTGAATATTTGTCAACCATGAGTATGCTTGATCAGGCATGACTATGCTGGGCTATGCATAGTCATGCTTTTTCATCGCTGGCAAATATTCAGGCATGATCATGCATGAGATTAACGACTGATCATGCATGATCAGGCCTGATGATTTTTTCTCGGGACATTTATTTTTGCTACAAGTCATTTTAGTTAAAAGTAATTGGAAACTTTGCATACAAGCTATTTTGATTAGAACTTGAGGGCGCTTGAGAAACGTTTTCATTGGTCCCATTAAAACCATTTGAGGTTCCCATTTAAATCAAAATCTTTTAAAAACTTTATTTTATGGTATCATATCGTAAAATACAATATTCTACCTATAGTACCGTAATTTTTCTGAATTCCGCAAGTTTATCGTAGTAAATTTCGGCAATTTACCATAACTCGGGTCCACCAGACTAGATAATAATAAAATTTTTAAAACCGAAATTTGATGTCTAATAAATAATTTATAAATGTAACGAAGTCAACTATCAAGTTTATTTTTTTTACTCATTAATATTTACAATGATGAAAGTCAGTAGAAAATAATCATTAATAAAATTTGACAAGTTAACAAAAAAATAATAAATAATGTACATGTTTAGTGAACACGTGTAATTGAGTAGATAGAGAGGAAAAAACTAAAAAGTTAAACACGTGAAAGAATGTAAGTATCGATTATAAGGCTTCAATTGACCACGGGGGGTAGATTATGTGATTACGTTATAGTCCGACTGAAGGTCGTGTGAATGTTCCCTTAAAAGGTCATGCTCACGGACAAATTCTAGTCATTGTAACAAAAAAATTTGTCGTGTTAACATATCTCACAAACAATTGTCGGAGTCAGCAAACAAATAAACGAAAAAAAATAAAACAAATATGGACTTAACACAAAAAAGGATTCGTAATATTTTAACTAGTATTTTAAAACCGCTAATAAGTTCGAATGTTGAAAATCGGTTGTTGATCGACGAAGACAGTGATTGAGTTTAAATTTAAATAAAAAAAATTTTTTAATATTTTTAAATAAAGTTATAAAATGTTTTTTAAAAAATCACTTTCGGTTGATAATATTCCGTTGGAAAATTCGAATATTATTGTAAAATATTTAACTCCGAAATTATCGAAATTGCAGGCAGAAAAAAAAGACATAAACAATAATATTAATAATAAAGATGAAGTAAATTATTACCCTAATTGTGACACGTCTATTTGGATGAGGTCTTGTGAGAAAGAAGTTATTGAGCCAATTAATGGGAAAACATTTGGTGTAGTTCCTAAATGGCTGAAAGGAACTTTATTGAGAAATGGCCCAGGTAATCTCAAAGTCGGTGATTACTCATTCGATCACTTGTTCGACAGTTCTGCGTTACTTCATAGGTAATTATTATTTATTTTATTTATTGGAAACGGGCGAAGCAAAAAAGAAGAAAATTTATGTTTTTATTTTTGAAACTTGGAAAAACATTTATTTGGTATTTTTAATTAAATTTTTTTGGTGAAACTGTTAATTTAAAGTGACGGAAAAAATAATTGAGAAAAAAAATTAGGGGAGAGTGGGGTCAATTGAACCAAGGGGCAATTGAACCTGTAAGCTTAAAAAATCGAAAAAAATATAAAAATGAGTCGTCCTCTTGGAATTATATTTTAATACACTAAACCTTAGCCTGATCAAAATTTCGAATCAATATGATGATTTAATTTTAAAAAATTCAAGTTTTTGTGTTTTTAGGTATCTAAACCTTGATTTCAGCTCTTGGCAAATTGTTTAATAATTTTTTAATTTTCAAATGAAATCTTAAAATTTTTTTTGTAATACCTTCTTACATATATTAGTCATAAATTTCTAGCTTTACTTCTAGTAAAATAGTTCTTGAATATTTTTTTTTTAAACTAATTATTTAAATAAAATCATATGGGGTCAATTGAACCAGTACTCTCGGGGACGGTTGAACCACACGAATCACACTGTGAGCATCAAACATGCGCGCGCATCTTGACAGAATGTGAAAACAAGCTAAACTAACCAAGAAAAAAAATAATTATATTGACAGAAGTTTTAAAAGTGATTGTTATAACATATAATGTTATATAAAATAATCTATATTATTAGAAGTGTTGTAATTTTAATTTTAAGCTGTAATGAATAGTAAAATATTAATTAAAGTCATTCATTTGTGGTTCTAATACTCTTGGTTCAATTGTCCCCGACTAGTGGTTCAATTACCCCCGCAAAAGGGACGATTGAGCCATTTGATGCAGTTGTACAATTTCGTATTTATTGAAAATTTTCATCATTCGTTAAGTTATGTGCTTATGAGAAATGATAGTCTATATAATAAATTATAATTTTGTAAAAAAAAAAGTTATTATTTTGCTTTTATTCATATAAAAAAAAAATGTCAAAGTATTTTTGGTTCAATTGACCCCACTCTCTCCTACTGTATAGTTAATAGTTAATTATTTCAAATAAGTTTCATAAGTTGAAAAACCCAAATTCTTTTTCATAGAGTTGTAAAGTGGTCTAGTTTCTTACGTTTTGAAAGTTGCGGATGTTTTTTAGAATAATATATATCATAAAAGAAAAATACATTATTTAGTCAAGTAATTCGGTATCATGATCGATTTCTGTGTATGATTGTTAGAAATAAATAAAAAAATTTGAATTGGAAGGTTTCATCTTTCGGATGGCAAAGTGACGTATCAACGAAGATTTATTCAAACGGATGTATACAAGAAAAACCATCAAGCCAAAAGAATTGTTTTAACCGAATTCGGTACTCGGGCGGTTCCAGATCCATGCCAAAGTATTTTCCATCGGTAAAATAATTAACATCAATATATATTATTGTAATTAAATATTTATTTATTATTAAAATTCATAATCCACAATTTCATTATTTCCTAATAGAGTTTCCGCAATTTTTAATCCAGCTGACAATGCATCAGACAATACAATGATATCAGTTTACCCGTTCAATGATGAATTTTATACATTTACTGAATTTCCAGTCGTACATAAAATAGATCCAGTTACTTTAGAGACCAAAGATAAAATCAATTTATCTAAATATGTGGGGATTGTTAATCATACATCGCATCCGCATGTCGTCAAAGATGGTACTGTTTTTAATGTTGGGTTGAGTGTTGGCCCCACAGGACCTGCCTACAGTGTTATCAAATTTCCAATTAAGAGAAAAAATGGTGTGTATACTTTTCATATATTTAACAATAATCATTATTAAATATATGAAAAAAATTTTTTTTAATTAAGTGACTCAGTTTTTTGAGCTTTGTAGCATCGGACTACTCAATTGCACGTCTCAACGCGAAGCGTGAGCTGTGCTTTACTCTCACTCTCTCAAGGTCAAGCAATTTTCACGGTTTAAATTGCTTTTATCCGATCATTTTTGCATATGGAGTATTAAATGAGTTGACCAATATCAACAATAATAGTTTTCTATGACAATAGATACTTTAAAAAACACTATTTTTTGTAAATAGTAAAAAAAACCGTTCTTGAAAAAATATTTCGGCGGACGTCGGGTTGTCTGTATGTGCGGATGATGTATGTGGTCACGATAACGCCCAAAAAACTTTACTTTTTGAGTCAATTTTTTTTTCATTCGCTTTAGTATCATTCTGAGTAATAGCCTATTAAAAATTACTGTCTAATTCAATGTAATTTAATTAAAAAATGAATAAATTCATTAACAGTCTTTCTTGTATATCTATATATCTATATATATATAAAAAATAGTTCAATCTTTGGCCATACATGGGCGCTTCCGAGCATCTCAGTTTTATCTTATTTCATTTTTAACAGATTCTATTCTAAATATTTTAGTCATTAAGATACAAGAAAAATCTCAATATTAATTTACAAACAAACTTAAAAACTTTCTTTAAATAAAATTTGTTACACGCAGGGACATAAAACAAAATACCTGGTATAGGGATTATTTTAATTTTTTTAGTTTGTCCGCTGAAACGTGGTGGGGCGTTTAAGTCGCGGAATAATAAATATTATTCGCGGGAGAATTTGAAACAAATTTTTTTTTTTATATTTTATTTAATACTTTTACGGAGTATTTATATACTTAAATTATGAGTAACTGATTAATGATTATTTTGTCATAAAATGAACGTTGAGACGTGCACTTTTGGATTTTCCAAACTTTTTATTTATTAATTTTGTAAATAATTCATGTAAAATCCGAGAAATTTATTTTTAAATATAAACCTAAATATTTGAGAAAAATGTAATTGTTTAGAAGTGGGGCTCACCCATGTTTAAATTAGCAAAACCCTTATTGTGAGCAATTAGCAATGAAACCGAATTGGTCATCATGCAATTGTCAGCGGATTGACGATGTATTTGCTTAAATTGAGTATAAATTAAGCGTCAATATTCAGTTGTCTATAATAGGGTCGTAAACATGATATATTATTTCATTATTGATATCCTTCAATGTTCCGTGCTATACTGCACCTAATGACATATTTTTCTTATTTTTCAATGTACTGACTCTTAAGTCAACCACTAAAACTCAAGGTATATGCCTATTTGCCATAATGTTTGTAGTTTCGTCCTAAGTACGTTAACGGACTCATCAGTAAGGCTATGTTAACGTACTCTTGCCTTAGACTACACCTCCTACTAGTACGCGCCGGCGTAAAACAGTGTTGTAGGCTTCAACCAGGCACTATGCTAGCAAAGGGAGGTAGATACCGTCCAAACTGCTTGCAACAAAATGCTAGATGAGCTGTTGTACACCTTAAAAGTATTGAAATAACACAAATATGTTGATTTTCACTATTACAAGAGTTCAAAAATTATTTGTAACTCTTAGATAGACCTTCCTATCACCACCGTCCATCTTACGGCTTTAAATAAATTATATTATTATTATTAGAAAAATTATTATTTTTGAAAATCTACATGATTTCGTGTTATTCTTACCAATCTTGTACACATTAGTCACAAAGTTCGGATAGATATCACATGTTAGAGACAAAAACTCATACAGAAAATTTAATCCGCCGTGTAGCTGAACACGTGGAAAAAATTTAATTATAGATATTTAAGGTATAAGCACTTGAAACATTGAAAAATGTGGTGAGCCCCACTTCCAAACAATTACCGAGAAAAATAAAAGTATTAATAATCAAAAAGTCGGGATATTTTGCACACTTAGAGCGCGAAGCGCTGAGGGTGTATTATGAATGGGTTTTTTTCGACTACTTTACTCACACAAAAATATTTCTACACTCTTTTAATTACACCAAAATAGGTAAAATTGTATACTAGCATATAAAGAATTTATTAAGGAACAATTTGAACTTAATATTAAGTCGATTCGTTATTTTATTAGTTTAAAATAAATTATTTTAACTCAAGAAACCAGTGCTGTCAATTGTTACGTATGAAACTTCGTAGACACGATAACTCTCGATAGACACAATTAATCGGCCCAACTTTTTTTTATTATCTTTGTATTTTTTATCACAAGAACCTTATGGAAAGTCGCTCTCTAAATCCTTTTAGTTTAATTGTAATTAATTAAAAACGTAAAACTGATTATTCACGAAAACTTTAGCCGCCATTTTTATTTTTGCTGTTGTTATTATTTTTTTCATTTTTTCTCTCCATCAACTACTGGCGGCAGCACTAGCGCAACAGTATAGGTTTGAAAAAAAGAGCGACATCTAAGACAAAAAGGCGGGATATTTAAAAAAAATGTTAATAAAAAAATATTAAACTGAAAATAATAAATAAAAAAATCAAATTGATAATTTATAAGTTGAATAAAAATTCATAATAAAAAAACATAAATTAATATTATAAAATAAAAGTAATGATTAAAGATAAAATGAGCGATTGAGGTGTGCACTTTTTGATTTTCCAACATTTTTAATTTGTCTTTGGATAATAGAAAATTATTTATGGTCATTACCCACTTACTTTTAATGGCAGTGATCGGGTTTAGGATCTTTTACCTTATATTTAATTAATAATGAACAATTTTTAGATAAATCAATGTTTGAAGAAGCCGAAATAGTTGCTAGCATCCCAACTAGATGGCGGATGAATCCATCCTACATGCATACATTTGGGATTACCGATAACTATTATATTATTATCGAGCAACCACTGGCTATTTCATTTACGACGATGTTCAAGTGTCATTTGATGAACGAACCACTTTGTACTTGTCTAAAATGGCACGATAATGAAAATGTAACTATAAAAATTAATAACAACAATATTTAAAAATAAATTTTTCGACATTCTTTGATCTTCTTTATTCGAAATTTTTTTGTACACAGAAAAAATTTTGCATTGTTTTCAATTAAAATTTTAAAAAGCTCATGTTTGAAAAATTTACTAGACATATCCACACATATATATACGAACATATATATATTTTTTATTTTCAGACACTTATTCATATAATTTCGAGAAAAGATGGCAAATTAAAAAGAACATTTACCGCTGAAAAATTTTTTTTCTTTCACACAATAAATCAATTCGAAACACTTGATAACGATTACATTGTTCTCGATTTGTGCTGCTATAAAGACGCTAAAATGCTTGACTGCATGTACATAGATGTGATTAAAAATATGCACAAAAATCCAAATTACGCAGAATTATTTCGCGGGCGGCCTTTAAGATTCGTTTTGCCTATTAGTCAACAATCTGATTCTCATTTAACGCCCGATGATAATTTAATTAAAATTAGTACTGTACATCAGAGCATTAATCAACAGTTAGTCGATCTCAACAACAACAACAACATCAACAATAAAAATAATGATAACAATAACAATAGTCAAGACACAAAAGATATTTTGAATCGTAAATCATCCGCCCATTTAATGCCCAATGGCAATATTTACGTAAAACCAGAACTATTATGTGATTTAGGATGCGAAACACCGCGGTTTAATTACGACCGTTGTCTCGGCAGAGAGTATCGTTATTTTTATGCAATATCTAGTGATGTTGATCTAGATAATCCCGGAACGGTAATTTATTCCTCTAACAAATTAATTCATACTTATCTCCGCTTTATTGTTTTTTAAGCTATGATCCACTGATTTTGTTTTTTTTATAGATCATTAAAGTTGATACTGCAACTAAAACGCGTATTACGTGGAATGAAAGAGGTCTTTACCCAAGTGAGCCGATTTTTGTTCCAAATCCTAATGGAAGAGTGCGTTTTAATTTTCTTTTTTTCATAAAAAATATTTCTAATGGTTTTTCTCCGGAAATTTTTAAAAATCTAATCTACACGGAAAGAATTTTTTGATAAAAATTACTCTGTAATTTCGAGTAATGCTGGGCCGTTGCAAAAAATTGGTATTTTTTGTTTTAAATTCAAATTATTTGTTTAAATATTAACATTGCTAGACTATGTTTTACTCTATTATTAAATAGTTTTTTAAAAGTCTTATATTTAATCGATTATTGTGAATATTTCATCTTAATCTATTAATTTTTACTCCATGCGATTAATTTTTACTCCCCAATATACCATTCTTTTAAACTCACTAATTTTTTGATGAAAAACTGCTTCTAACTCGAATAAATTTTCTAATCTATGGAAGTAATTTTTACTCTAAACTGCAGAGTAATATTTCAGTAGTCTCCGTTAATCTTCGGTTAATATCGGCTTCGATTAAATGTCTTTTATTTTGCTCGCCACAACTGACATCTTACGCACACAAACGTAGGCTTGGAAAAAAGACGATCTCTGTATCTCTCTATAACATAATATTTATTTTAAAATTAAAAAAAAAATTTGTATCTTTTGTTTTTCAACACAATACGAGTAATTTTTTTTTTATTCTTTTTCAAAATATTTATATTAATTAATATTCTAAGGCAATCAGATGGTTTTTAAATTTTTTATATAAATTTCAGCCTATTCATTGTAATTTTTATTGTAATTCAATATAAATTTTATAAATTGAATCATCAACTTTTTATCAAAACCGACGAGTAAAAATTGAACTAGAGAGAATTTATTTAGACAGCCGCTAGGTGTAATTTTTACTCGTAAGTAGGGGAGAGTGGGGTCAATTGAACCAGTAAGCTTAAAAAATGGAATAAAATATAAAAATGAATCGCCCTCTTGGAATTATATTTTAATACACTAAACCTTAGTCTGATCAAAATTTCGAACCAATATGATGATTTAATTTTAAAAAATTCAAGTTTTTGTGTTTTTAGGTATCTAAACCTTGATTTCACCTCTTGGTAAATTGTTTAATAATTTTTTAATTTTCAAATGAAATCTTAAAATTTTTTTTGTAATACCTTCTTACATATATTAGTCATAAATTTCTAGCTTTACTTCTAGTAAAATAGTTCTTGAATATTTTTTTTAAACTAATTATTTAAATAAAATCATATGGGGTCAATTGAACCAGTACTCTGGGGGACGGTTGAACCACACGAATCACACTGTGAGCATCAAACATGCGCGCGCATCTTGACAGAATGTGAAAATAAGCTAAACTAACCAAGAAAAAAAATAATTATATTGACAGAAGTTTTAAAAGTGATTGTTATAACATATAATGTTATATAAAATAATAAATATTATTAGAAATGTTGTAGTTTTAGTTTTAAGCTGTAATGAATAGTAAAATATTGATTAAAGTCATTCATTTGTGGTTCTATTACTCTTGGTTCAATTGTCCCCGACTAGTGGTTCAATTGCCCCCGCAAAGGGGACGATTGAACCATTTGATGCAGTTGTACAATTTCGTATTTATTTAAAATTTTCATCATTCGTTAAGTTATGTGCTTGTGGGAAATGATAGCCTGTAGAATAAGTTATAATTTTGTAAAAAAAAAAAGTTATCATTTTGCTTTTATTCATATAAAAAAAAAATGTCAAAGTATTTTTGGTTCAATTGACCCCACTCTCCCCTATGAGTAAAAATTAATCTGATTGATTTTTACTCACTGAAAGAGTAAAATTTCGTAATTCAAAAGTAAAAAGTCGTAAGGCCCAAGATTACTCGATTTAGAGTATTTTTTAAAATATATAACATGGCAATATTCATACGAAAATTCTTTCCGTGTACAGATCAGATAATTAAAAAAATATAGGGACTGTAATTTCTAGGAAACAAAATTTTTGAATTTAAAAAATGGATTTAAGAACTTTGCTGATTTTTAAAAATTAAATGCTGCTACATTGTTGTATAGATAAGATTTTTAAAAAATTTTGTTTGGGGTAAACCGGAAATAATATTTTTTATGACAGATAGATGGAGTTTAAATCAGATGATTAATCAATTTTTTGATAATTTGATGCGTTAATTGATTAATTAATTTTTAGGATGAAGATGACGGTGTGATAGTAAGTGCTGCAGTATTTGGTAAATCTAATGAATCAGATATTTGTTTGATTGTAATTGACGCAAAAACAATGAAAGAAATCAGTAGAACTGTTTTTTCAACACCTGGGCCGGTTCCAAAATGTCTCCATGGCTGGTTTTCAATGGACAAATAATTAAAATAATGAAATAAATAAATTTCTAATTAAGTAATTATTAATACTCACAATAATTAATAATAAACTCAAATAAATATATGTAAAAAATAAAATAAATTATTATTTTTAATGTCTTTTTTTTTTTCATTTTTCTTAAAATTTGCATCGTTACATATCTATACAATATTTACAAAATTATATATATATGACTAATTAACAATTTTATTTAATTTATTATGTACATTTTATGCATTATCAATTTGTTCAGTTCAATTTGTTAACTAATAGGAGAGAGTCACTGCGATTGTAAAAAAAAAAATAATAATTTTTATTCATTGGTTAGATGTTAAAATGGCGACGAAGGGCTGCCATTTTGATCGTCAAAATGTAATTGTAACATGAAGTAAAATAATTTTTTGTAATGAGTCAAACTGTACTTTTGTTCAGAAAATAACCTCTTCTTTCTAAATTAACATTTAGTATATTATATTTATAATAGTTGTAGCTGTACTATTATGAGTTACGAAATTGTATTGAGTTTGATCTATACCCGGAGAAATAGGTTAGATTTTTGTAGATCAATTTATTATACTTTTGAGATCGACGCAGATAGATCTATATAGATCTAAACAATTTTTCGCAAGTAAAGGTTGGATCTAGTGCGCAATCTACATGCGCATGTACAGTAAACGTGTTACAATTACAGCAGATAGTATAATTACATTTTGGTCCTTCGAGCCATTACATTTGCGAACAAATATCAACAATAAAACAATTAATAAAAATTTGATATTAGATTTTAGATGTATATTATCATTTTTAATAGACTTAGAAAAAAAAAATATATAAAAAAATATGAAGAGCATTAAAAAATTTCATAATAAAGAAAAGTTTTAAGAATTATTGATAACCTATAAATTATTAGAAATTTTTCAGTTTAATGATTTACAGCAAAAAGAAAGTATATATTTTTTGACCTAGTACTTATTGTTACAATTGCAGCAGTTCTCTCCCGATATTTATATTTTTTCGCTGTCTAGATAATAATATAGACGCAAGATGGAATGTTCGATATTTATATATTTTTCAAAAATTGTGATTGTATATATATATTACACTGGGACAAAAAAATCGACTATTTTATTTTTCTTTCGATACTGTGAAAATATTATTCCTGATGACCAAAAAAAATTATTGTGCAAGTTTGAGCCCTTAATATTGATATTAAGAGGTGTATCGTTACGACTATTCGTTTTTTGAAAGAATTTTCATTTTTTACCCAAAACTCGTAAATCATCTATCTGAAAAATTTGAGCAATGTATATTCTTAAAGGAAATTGAACTCCCTACAAAAAATCTCTCTTAGTAAATTGACGTAAAACGAGCCGTTTCCTTGTAACCGAGCCTTAAATATTGATTTGTTTTTTAAAATCTTTGTTTCTATTTTGGATTTTTGTAACTACTAGAAATATTGAAATTTTGTCTAGTCAAGATACGTATTTTCAAAGGAAATTTAATGCTCTACAAAAAGGGTCTCTTAACATTTTTCGCTAAATGCACTCCTTCGAAAGTTATTCAAGGTTGAAGTTGAGTCAAAACGACTTAAATGACCTGAATAACTTTCGAAGGAGTAAATTAAGCAAAAAATGTTAAGAGACCCTTTTTGTAGAGCATTAAATTCCCTTTGAAAATACGTATCTTGACTAGACAAAATTTCAATATTTCTAGTAGTTACAAAAATCCAAAATAGAAACGAAGATTTTAAAAAACAAATCAATATTTAAGGCTGGGTTACAAGGAAACGGCTCGTTTTACGTCAATTTACTAAGAGAGATTTTTTGTAGGGAGTTCAATTTCCTTTAAGAATATACATTGCTCAAATTTTTCAGATAGATGATTTACGAGTTTTGGGTAAAAAATGAAAATTCTTTCAAAAAACGAATAGTCGTAACGATACACATGTTAATATCAATATTAAAGGCTCAAACTTGCACAATAATTTTTTTTGGTCATCAGGAATAATATTTTCACCGAATTGAAAGAAAAAAAAAGTCGTCGATTTTTTTGGCCCAGTCTAATATATATATATATATATATATGTATATATATATATATATATATATATATATATATATATATATATATATATATATATTTTTTTTTTATTTATTATAATATTTGATTATATTGGCACAACCTTGGTCACAAACTTCAAACGCTTTTTTATAAATAATATTACTATAGGAAGAGGTTAAGCAAAATGGAGTATGATCACTATAAATTGACTTGTCCCTGATTATAAAAACTCCGATCAAATCTGATTGAAGTTCAATCGGAAAATAATAATTTTTATGATTAACTTTCCGATTTCTGATTAACTTTCAATCGGATTAATTCGGAACTTTTCGATTAAATCCGATTAGAATTTTCCAATCGGAGTTTTTAATCAGAGCCATCTATAGATGTATTTAAAGTTAATACATAATTTCAATAGCTTCCATTTAAAATTTTTATCAGACTTCGGGCCACAATTTTTTAAAAAATATTAATCATTATTTTCGTTTTAATTAAACAGTCCCATTTTGCCCCGTGTTTTTTTCAGTATTTTTTTTTTCCAACATAAAAAAAAAATTTAATAAAAAAAATTCGTGACCATTAAAAATAATCTCCGGCTCAATAAATATATAGTAAAATATATAATTCAAGTAAACATAATTATTAAAAATAAATATCTAATTTGGGCTACGGAGCCTGCCGTAAAATCCTACTTAACCAAGAACAAAAATAAAAACATTACGTAATTACTCATAATGATTAAAAATAAAATAAAAAAAAAAATTTTTTATGGTCACGTCTCAAAATTGACGAGACTATCACAATAAAATAATTATTTAAATGATAAAGATATAAACATTTCCATTAAAAAATATTTATAATTAAATATTATCAACCTTATTATGTGATTTATCATCAATAATAACGTCTATTGAATTCAAATTATCATCATCTTTGATAATCTCGGTATCAGCATCACTTTTAGTTAAACTGGATACAGATATCGTCGGATTAATATCTGCATGCACTGGTGGTATACCAGAGTTAGCGTCTTCGATTGCTTTCCTCAGCTAAAAAAATGCATTATTTATAAATAGTAATTCTATAGCGGACTGTGCATTTAATCTCCTGGAGTAAAATTCATATTTTAAGTAGTTTATGCTACATGTGGTCTAAGGAGCTAATAATTTGACAATCATGTCGCGACATGAGCGTAAGGCTTATGATGCATTGACATGGACGAGTGTGTGGTCGCTACGAGCCGTAGGCCAATAAGCGACAACCACACGAGACATATGTCAATGCATCATAACCTTAAAGCAAATGGCTCGATCAGGATTGTCATGTTCGCTTCTTAGTCCACCTGTAGGATACACTATTTTTGCAAACCCTGCTATGAAAGTTCAAATTTCGAGAAGTCAAAAATTATAATTTTATTTTAAATCAAATTTTTCAAGGATGTTAAGTTGTCTATCGTATTCGATACATATCACATGAGCGACAAAAAGTAATGCGTTGTCGCAACGTGTGGTGGCGTTTCACTCGCTTCAAGTACAATCACGTCGTTAGTTATAGAGAGGGAAATTAAATAAAGTCACTGGTCGTGACATCTTACTACGTTAGTATAGTAAAGTTAAAACTGTAAAGTTATAGGCTATTTAGCGCACTAGTGCGGTTAAGTAAAATGTATAGGCAGGGCTGAATATATATGGCGCTTTCGACACGACGCAGCGCTCGGAAATTGAACTTTCGAGGCAGGTGTTGCAAAAAATATTTAAACTTCGGTTCGGAGTGATTTTTTACAGTGTAATAATTGTTAATTTTACCTCTTTTAACGCAACGACGCCAACTAATCTACCGATGGCTGTTACGTAGGCGTGATTAACACCGACCATACTGAAAAGGCTGTGGACTTTTAGCAGTGAAGTTCTTTCTACGAGTTGAAAAGGCGCTGGATCGATGTGACATCGTGAAAAATCAACTTCTGATGACATTTCACTTTCTTCCCATCGTTTTTGATCCTCGGGTGACATATCAATCACTCTTTCACGTGGCTGAAATAGAATTTTTATTTAAGATCAGCTTTTGAATTTTTATCCCTGATTCAGAAATCTAATTTGGAATAATTCAAACACGGTCCAAAACAATTCAAAGTTGGTAAAATTGACTATATATAGGTATATACTCTAACATGGATTGAATCATTCCAAATTAGATTTCTGAATCAGGGATATTGTTCTGTAACTTCCCGCCAAGAAAATCGACGATTTTCCCAAAATTCGGGAAATTATTGTTTTATTCTGTACTAATCATGTCTTAAAAACTCGGATTGAATCTGAGGAAAATATTATTATTCGGATTCTAACAGAAATTTTTGATTTGACCGATTCAAATCCAAGATATTTATTGATTTCCGATTGAATCTGATTAATTAACTCCAGAAAGCATTCCAATTGACCTGAATTTAATTGTAAAATTGATATAAAATTTCGAAATTTCTCACTTTTCGGAAATTTTTCCGAATAGAAATAAATCAGATTTCCGGTAGAAATTCCCGAGTCGAAATATTTAACGTAAATTCAACGTTTTTAACGTTTTCAACGTAAATTCAACGTATTCAACGTTTTCAACGTAAATTCAACGTTTTCAACATAAATTCAACGTTTTCAACGTTTTGAGCTTGAATTGAACATTTTGGACAGTGACCGGCCTATGAGAAAGAAAAGAGATCGGGAAAAGAAAGCACTGAGCTCTATCGCGAAGTTTTCCAGACTAATTATCAAAAAGATGAGTAGTATCCTCAAGGTCTTTCTCTAGAACACAATCTACGGTGCTGTCACTTAATCCAAGAACATTAAATTGAAGACTGACACTGCCATAAGATTGCCCGATCAAAAATGATTTCAAATTATTATAATTTAATTTATACTCAATTATAATAATTTAAGATCATTTTCAATCGGGCAATCTTATTTTTTTGATTTTCTAGAACTTTCATGCTATTGCTAATTGATACAGAAGTTTAAAGTTTCCAAATTTTTCAGAACTTTTTCCGAACAGAAAACCTTTAAATTCAAGTCAAGGAAATGGTGGGAATATTTGATTTCTCTGAAATTTTTCAAGTTGTCATCAGTATAAAATTTCGAATTTGTCTCAAATTTTGAAGTTTGATTAGTCGAACTTTTTTTTTTACACGAGAATCTAACAAATTAGAACATAATTTAAAAAATAATCCGAGGAAGAAATCTTGGATCGAGTATAGAAATAATATATTTTATTAGAAATAGAACACATGGTTTTATAAATATGTTATTAAGTTATTTACAGGTATTTTATATTTCTAACCCGGCAAGTCTCCCACTTTTTTTTAAATTTATTGATGCCGAAAAAATCAGTGTTTGTTTAAAAATAATTTATCAGTAAGCTGTTGGAAAAATTAATTCAATATGTAATAATTAATATCGAATAAAATTTTGGCAACTCTCCCGCACTTTTTATTTTTGATTAATAACTGGATCACTAAAAAAAAAAACTACGAGTGTTTGTATGAAGACAATAAAAAATTAATCTTGTAAAAAATTTTCTAGGTTTATTTATCATTTTATAAGAACCTGGCAACTCTCCCATATTTATTTTTATATTTTTCCTTGTATAATTAAATTTATAGCTATAAAATATCATTGCGTATTTATAGAAAGTGTTCGTTAAAAAAAATAAAAAATAACTTTAATGTCAGCAATTTTCACGTTTTTCTTTTTATTTCTTTCCTAATAAATAAATTAATAACAAAAAAAAATATGTCTCCATTTACTAATAATTTTAAAAAAATTGGCAACTCTCCCAATAAAAAAAAAAAAAATAATAAAATTCTCGCGCCATAAATTTTTTGAAATTAATAACAAAGTTTTCCGATAAAAAAATTCAACTCTTCCTCTTCGGCCTCAATTACAAAAAAAAAAGCCCATTCGGCAACCGAAATGGAAGTAGATTTCTCATTTGATTGTTTCAACCTCTCAAATGAACGTTAATAACAAAATAATTTTTTTTTTCGACATTCTTAGATTCTTAAGGTTATAAATTAAAAAAAAATTGTCAAACAGTTTAAAATTAAAAGCAAAAAATTTAAGAATTAAAATTAGAAAATTAAGTAAATTATCGGAATAACAAAAATTGGAGTTAAAGAGAATCTATTTATCTACGAATAAGTATTCTGTGATTTTTACTATAGGATTAATGTTTAATTCAAAATTAAATAAAATGATTTGACTCGAAATTTCAATTATGATAGATCTAAGTGTCATACTTGAAATTAGTTATAAACATTGTCAATAAAAAAAATCGGTCTGTCGGTTGACCCTGCGAGCCAGCCCCAAAACTTCCCGCGTATGTCGAGCTCCTTGAGCTCGAAAAATTGTAGTAGGTACATTTTCAAGCTCTTCGAGCTCGACAATACTTTTGTATGCTTTTGTTTTTAAAAAATCATTTTTTTTACAATTTTTTCTACAACGATATCTCATAAACGAATAAACCAATTGAGCCGTTTAAGGTGGAAATCGACGCGTTTCATTGAGTTCTATAACTGATCAAATTTTGAAATTGATTCTTCGAGTCGTTTTTGAAAAATTTTTAGAATACTAAAAAAATTTTTTTTTTTTTAATTCTTTCGACAACGGTTTCTCTTGAAAGAATTTACTGATTTTGATGTTTGAGGTGGCATTCGACGCGGCTTATGAATCTCCAGAGCCCAGTCCATTTTATAATTGATCCATCGAGCCCGTTAAAAGTTATCCAAAAAAAACATTTTTGAAAAGAGTTTATTTTTG
This sequence comes from Microplitis manilae, assembly GCA_030273425.1. Lineage (NCBI taxonomy): Eukaryota > Metazoa > Arthropoda > Insecta > Hymenoptera > Braconidae > Microplitis > Microplitis manilae. Next base: position 5,063,368 of record CP092724.1, read on the forward strand.
GAATATCTCCGAACGAGCCCTACCGATCAAGCTCAATTTTTTTTCAGCTTCAAGATATTAAAAAACTGCGTCGAATGACACCTTGACGATCAAAATCGGTTGATCCGTTCAAAAGTAATAGATATTTACATACGTACGTACGTTCGTACATACATACATACATACATACACTCGGACATCATCGTGAAATTAGTCAGAATAGCTTTCTAGGACCTCAAAACGTCGACATTTGTTGGAATTTCGATTTTCACAAATCGGACTGAAACCAATAACTTCCCGAATTTTTGAAAATTAGCAATTTTCCTAGCGGGAAGTTAAAAAATTGAATTTGCACACTTGAATTGAGATATTTAGATTTTATGAGTTTTACACAGCAATAATATGAATTCAATCAATTTCATAAATTTACTGATAAATACAGTAGTTAGGATTCTATGGAATCTATCAAAGTAGGAGAACCAATGCAATAGCAAAATTTCATTTAATGAGTCGTAAGATAAGAAATTTCATTGGTCTAGACATATATATAGGCATGAAAATGGAAGCTTATTTGAAAAGCTTTCAGATAAAATTTATAGGAAGTCGATAAGTTATGACATTCAAAAAATGATGAAGAAAGAATAAGTAAAAATCTGAATTTTTGACATTTTAAAAATTTTGAAATGCTATAACTTTTAAAGTATTCGACCGATTGAGCTCATTTTCCACCTTGATCAAGGTAGTCACCCTCAGAATATGTATGCCAAGTTTCAAAGCGATCGGTTTAGAACTGTGGTAATAATCAGAGTCACAACCTGCATAAAATAAGTTTTTATAATATTTTGTGAATTTTTAAAACCATTTTTCTATTCGAAAAAGTAATCAAATCGAAGAGCTACGTAGTGAAATTTGAAGGCAATCGAGCGAGCTTTCAGATAAGACAAACGAAAATGAGCTATCTCTTTCCGTTTGAAAGTTACATCTAGTTGAAGCGGCAAATAAATTTTTTTTTGAAAATTTTACAAAATTTCAATTAACCATAACTTCTAAACTTATTGGCCGAATTGGCTCATCTTCGAACTTATCCAAGGTAATCGTCCATAAGTATACTAAGTTTCATTAAGATCGGTGTAGAATTGTGTATGCATATATAAACTTTTGAACCTAATGTATTTTCTGACTCAGCTCGTCGAGCTCAGTTCAGAAATAGCAAAATTTTTTGAAAATTCCATCATGAGGACAAATACAATAGTTAGATTTCTATGAAATCTACTAAAAAGTGAACATACCAATTGGACTTTTTTTGAAGCAGCAGGACTCGGCGCTAGCATAGGTGTATGTGGAGGTATATTTGCTTCATCAACACTATCGCTGCTTGTAACATTAGCATTTCCAACTTCGGGATCAGGATCAACATCCTGAAGTGTAGCTGACTTACGAAAAATGGCTTCGAATGCCAGCCTGATTCTACTTTCTGCTCCAGTTACTGTCGTATAAGGAGTCATCGCTGGACTGACCAATGGACTGAATCCTTTAAGCGTAAACGAGTTTGTTTTCTTAAGGATTGATTTCTTTGGCTGTGTACCAAAACACGGTGTATGATACGTATGATGATCGGATCCATTTCCCGCGCTGGTTAAATCATTAATACTCTGTCGCTGCATTTTAAGGATATCCGGCGCTGGAATAACTTCGAAACGTGATGGTCGTCTTGTGCGTTCTGGGTCACGTAATTTACGTTCCATTTCTTCTTTAGCGCGTTCTTCAGCTTCCTTTTGGAGTTTCTGTGCAACCTGGAATTTATTTAAAAGAAGAAGAAAAGAAACGATTATCCAACTTGTTGTTCATTTTAAAAATTGTTTTTATTTACCTGAAGGCGCCTTTCGCGACCAATTTGTTTTTCGATAAGTTTTATTAGTTCTAATCTTTGTATTGATCCTAATAATATCATCGAATCTGGATTATCGACTAATGGAAATCCACGTAGTTTACGATTTTCTTTTAATGTTTCTTTTAACTTTTGATAACTTATTCCATGGTAAATATATTTAACATCTCTTACCATAAAATCTTCTACATAAATATTATACATTCCTAAAATAAGAAAAAAAAATAATTTTGGAGATAATTCATTGTCTAGATAATTTCTATGGGAACCCATAGAAAATCCCATAAGCAGTTTTATGAATTTCAATGGATCCTGATGAATTTCCATAGATTCCCATTGATTTCTATGAAATTCCCATAGATTCCTGTGAATTCCCATAGATTCCTATAGGTTCCCATAGAATCTTATGAATTCCCATAGATTCCCATTGATTCCTATGAAATTCCTATGGATTCCAATGAATTTTCATAGATTTCCATTGATTCCTATGAAATTCCTATGAATTTCTATAAATTTCCATGAACTTCGCTATCAATTCCCATAGATTCCTATAGGTTCCCATGGAATCCTATGAATTCCCATAGATTTCCATAGATTCCCATTGATTCCGATGAATTCCCATCGATTCCTATAAAATCTCCATGGATTCCCATGAATTCCTATAGATTTCCATGAACTTCGCTATCAGTTCCCATAGATTCTCATAGGTTCCCATGGAATTCTATGAATTCCCATAGATTTCCATAGATTCCGATGAATTCCCATAGATTCCCATTGATTCCTATGAAATTCCTATAGATTCCTATAAATTCCCATAGATTCCCATAAATTTCTATGGATTCCTATGGATTTCTATTGGGGGTCATTGATATAAAAATTTTTCCCATGAATTCTTATGGGAGTCTATGGCTTTCATTGTAGATTTTTATAGAAACCCATAGAAAATCATAATATTCCTGGCTAATCCATATGATTTTTTTAGATTATGACAGCTCTATAAAAATTTAATGGTAGAATCTACTCATAACCCATAAAAATTTTTTTGAATCCCCAAGATGTTGCAGGTCGGATTTTTATAAATTCTTAGAAATTTCGAGAGGCTTCGCGTTTTTTTCTATAGATTTCTATGGGAATATATGAATTCCCATGACATGGATGGTCGATCCATAGGAATTCGTATATTCGTATATCTGAATCACTTCTATGGATTTTTCTGTATTCTTATAAATTTCCATAGATTTTTATAATACCCCATGTCTTTTTCCATAAATTCCCAAATAAATCCATAAGATCTTATGGGTCCATGGTATTTTCAGTCATTTAATTGCTTGTAGCTAGATTTCTATGAATTCCCATAAATTCTTATAGAAGCCTATGCCTTTGATAACTATAACACCATAAAAATTTAATGCAAAAGTCTACCGAGAACCCCATAAGAATTTTTCAAAATCCTTATGGAATTTTAAAACGGGTTCCCATAAATTCCCATAAATTTCTAAAAGATCCCATGCCCTTTTTCTTAGATCCCTAAATAAATCCATAAGAACCCATGAGTTCCATGGTGTTTCTAACCATCTACTTCAAATTATGGTTGAATTCCTATATATTTTCTATGGGATCTCATAAAATCTTATAAACTTCCCCTATGAATTCTTATGGATTTCTTTATGGTTATCCATATAAAAAATTATTCCCATGGGCTCCTATAGGAATCCACGAATTTTCGGCTAACATGAATTTTTAGGTAGTGAAGACAAAATAAAAAACATTAAAAATTACCTTGAGAATCCTATCGTAAGCGATTATGAGAAATGATAAGAATGTTAGTAAGAAGTAATAAAACAAAAAAACAACTCGATAGTTACCTGAACTTGATGGTAATAAATCTGGCAGATAAGGTAGTTTTTTAATAAGAATAATACTGTCGTATATGCTTGGCTGGAGTAATGCTGCTATTGCATTGCTTATAAGCACGGCAATCATAATAGGAACGATGTGAGTTATTTGCCCAGTCATTTCAAAAACAATAACGCTTACAGATATTGTATGAGTTACTCCCGCTGAAAATGCTGCTGCACCTACTGTTGCATACCCTCCTACACATTAATTAAAACCATTACTTGGATACTATTCATCATTAACACAAGTCGAAATCTAAGACATACTTTTAACCTAAATGAGCATTGAAAACCTACATTAGACTTTTTAGGACATTGTAAAAGTTTGAAATGAACTTAGACTTACAAAGGCTTGAATTGAACCTACTTACTTACAAAGGCATAAATTAGACCTACAAAGACATACATCGTGAAACGAACGAGTTCAGAATTTTTTGAACCGACTCTCTGTTGGTCCCAGGCTGCTTCTAGGTCCTATTCCACTCCTAGCTCGTATGAAAATAATATATATGGTCAAAATATATGTAAAAATATATGATAAATATCAGAAAGTATATGTGGCGAGTTTAACTATATTTTCTGATATATTTTTTTTTATATTAAAAAGTATAATATTCATCATATACGAGTCCGTATATGTTTAGCATATATAAAATATATATGTCAATCATATACAAAAAATATATTTTCATCATATATGAAAAAATATATTCTTGTCATATACAAAAACTATATTTTTATCATACATAAAAATATATATTTCTATCATATATAAAAACATATATTTATATTGTGTATCGAAAAAAAAAGTTTCTTATTCGTATGACCAACTCCAATTACATTAGATCTAAATTTTAATATACTCTTTAAATTGCAGATAAAATTTTCAAAATTAGTTCATTTGAAGCGAATATATAATATACCCATACACGTATACATACACCGAATAAAATATATGCTTAAATATAACAAAGAAAATATATAGTGCCATATATAATATAAATTATATGCTACCATATATTTCATTTCATATAAAAATTATATATTTTTTGAATATAAAAGGAAATATATCAATAAAATATATTTTAAGGTAAATGTAAATGTATATATAGCTTAATATAAAAAACATATGTTACATAAATGGAATACATATATTTACTACCATATATAATTTTATATTAAATCGGCAAAAATCTCTATATGATTTTTTATAATATACAATATAATATACCATATATTTTTTTGTTGCAAACATATGATTTTATATATTTTAACCATATATTGTTTTTTCATACGGAAGGTGTCATTAATCTACTGATAAAATCGCTGGATCGCAGCAATTTTTTACTAGCCTCAGAATTTTTTAAATCGACCCTCTGTTAGTCCCAGGCTGCCTGTGGGACCCAATCCACCCTTGGGTGTCATCAGCCCGGAGAGATAACTGGATCACTTGCATCAATTCTCCAGTACACGAATTTTCCAATTTTACCTTTTTGCAGTATTCCTTGCAAGTCCTTTCTTCTGTTAAGTCTAGTTACGTTCGTTCCACGATTTATGTTTGTAGGTCTAATTCATGCCTCTATAAGTCTAGTAGGTTCAATTCAAGCCTTTGTAAGTCTAAGTTCATTTCAAGCTTTTACAAAGTCCTAAAAAGACTAATGTAGGTTTTCAATGCTCATTTAGGTTCAAAGTATGCTTGAGATTTCGACTCGTAAAAAAAAAATTTTAAGTACCTGGCGTAATAGGAGTGTTGAATGCACCAATACGAACACCATTGGGGAATCCAAGTGCCATTGCTTCGCCAACAGCCCGTCCTAAAGCTGCCCCAATTTTGAACACCGGTATAAAAATACCCGAAGGTACGGGAACAGTCGAGCAAATAATCGAGAATATGAATGTGAATAAAACGTAACAAAAGAGCCCGACGAATACGTCAGAGTAAGGTGTCGACCAATGCTTTACTACACTCATTTCTTCGACACTTAATTTAGATTTAGTCCATGTGAAATTAGTAAACAAACCCTGAACTTGGTTATGCGTATTCAGTTCGCCCGCCATAAATTGACCGAGTCCCAACGGGAATGACACGGACGCGACCAATAGGGACACGATACCCGGGTATAAAAAACGATTTTTTTGCAAAAACAAATTCATGCTTTTGTTTTTGCGCATAAATATTACATACTGACGGTGTAACCAAACGTAAAAAGCGCCTCCGAGCCCACTACCGACCCCAATTAAAGCGAAAATGAACAATTCTTGCGGATCAAATGGAAAATCCATCGTGAAATTAGTAGCGAACATCGCAGTTATTGTTTCTTCGCGCTGGAACCATATCGCCAGTAATCTGAACATCGTCGCCCCACATACGGCCGCGAAAAAACCCCGCCAGTAATTACGTACGGCGAAGTAAACAGTGGTTACTTCGATGCTGAACAAAACACCGCCGATGGGCGCCGCGAAACAGGAAGCGACCCCGGCTGCACAGGCAGCAGCCAACATTTCGCAGTTACGGCTCTCGTTTTCGTAAATACCCTGGAAACTTGTCACCAATTTTGACAACAGGGTTGCTACAATACTGGCTATGTGGACGAATGGACCCTCTTTCCCAAGGGGTAACCCGGAGCCCAAGGTTGCCGTAAGCCCGATAACTTTGGCAACTAGTGTTCTGAAGGTCAGATACTCTTTCAAGGCGACCCCTCGTAAAATAGTCTTCATTTCGGGTATTCCTGACCCGATACTCTGTGGAGCTACGATGTGGACGAATCCCGCGCTGAAGAGGATCAAACAGACTGGTAGTGATACCCATGCTAGGAATTGTAATGCCGGGTGGGTTGTTAAGTCTTGATACAGCCATATCCTGGCTGGAAAAAATTTTTCATTAGAAAATTTGGTTAATTGGCAGAAAAGTCAAGGATTTTTTGGTGGCTTTCTTAGGGCCAGTGGGGATATTTTCGTATGTCTAGTTGGTTTTCATTTGTAATTTGTCTGTTGAAAAAAAATTCAGTGTTTGCTATGGTGAGCTTCAAACACAGATTTTTTGTAAGCGTTTTTTTTTTTTTTTTAACTCATATGAACTTTTTTAGACTATTTCCGAAGCACTTGATTTCAGAAAATTTATTTGTCTATGAAACTTTCAGAAAAGACCGATCGTATTTTTTTCCGTGAAAATTTTTTGAAGCCTTATTTTTTTTTTTTGTTTCCCATGAAAAAATTTACAGGAGAAGGGGGCAAAATGGGCCTCCAAAATTTAAGGGGCCTATTTTGCCTCCAAATTATTCGAGGCACTCAAAATTTTAAATGCCCCCCCCCCCTCCGACCCCTATTAGTGGAGAGTAGGGCAAAACGGACCCCATGGGACAAAATGGGCTATTTATATTACATATAAGCCCTCATTTCTTAAGGGCCCATTCCCCCCCTCCTCCCCTATCCGGGAATATATGCCGGCAAAATACGACATTACGAATATGATAGTCAAGTTAGCGGACATTTGAACTTAAAAAGAATTTTTTTTAACAGATAAACAATGGAAAAAAAATTTTTGTGAAAAAATGCACGTGTCGAAAATTTCATAAACTATACGTGCAATTTTTCAAAATATTTTTTTAATAATTATTTTTCGATAAAAAAAATCAAAAAATTTCTAAATGTCTGCTAACTTTATTGTCATATTACGAATTTGTCTGTATATATTTTTTTGTACGGGTTGTTTTTAAAAAATTCACGAAAAGTTTTTAGCCGATTGTTTTTTTTTTTTCTTTTGGATCTTTAGTTCATAAAAAGTTCGTCATTAGGTCAGGTTTAGAATAGAATTTGGAAATTTGTTTTTAACCAAAATTTTGTGTTCTTTCAAATCACATTTGTCATTTTTTGAATTGGCTCAATTCCAAATTTTTGTTTTTTGTTATTTTTACATTGAGTCAAAAAAAAAATCTAATGAAATTTCTATAAAAATTGGAGCTCAAAATTTTTCTGAAAAATCGGATCGAAATTTAAAAACTTTCAATTTTCAAACTTGTATTTATAAACTCAAATTTTTAGACTAAATTTCATCTCAACTTGAAATATTAAAGAAAAAAAAAAGTACTAACCGTTATTACACATTGAGATTCCACGATCCATCGCATAACTAATTAATGCCATAATAATTCCCAGCAATGCCAAAAAAACCCAATCTTCACCCAACCTCGCTCCAGTATGTTTCCAAATGCATGCCAGCAACGCAACAGTTTTTCGACATAACGGGCCACGTCTTGATTTGCGTAAGTCTTCAGCTCTAACTTTATCCAGTTTTCTACGTGCTTTTTCGTGTGATTTAAGTTTTCGTGCTTCTTCTTTTGCAAATTCACCCAAATCTTTCGTATAGCGACCATACATCTAAACACAAGATAAAAAAAAATTTCATAAAAAATTGAAATTCAAATTTCCCGCGGTTTCATTAGTTCGAAGCTTACTCGGCAGCCGGGGAAGAACCCAACTAGTTCACGGTTCCATAGCTGTCATTCCCATTCCATAAAGTAGACAAACAATGCAAATTAATAAAACAATAAATACACAAAACAAAGTACAAACAATGTTAATTTATTATGATTTTTAAATAAATTCAAATAATTTTAGTCATTTAGATTTATTTTAATACTTTTTTTCCACAATTAACTTACAATATAGTCATCATTGCAGACGAAATAAGCTCTGTTCAGAAGACTGGCCGGCATAAATACAATATAAATAAATAAACTTATTGTTTTAAACATTCAAGTAACAGAGGAATTCATTATTTGTTAATTTTAATAAACTTTTTTTTCGTTTTTATTATTAAATACATTCGCGATTATTTTTTTATTTTTACCCACTTGTTGAAGTCAAAAAAAACGAGTCAAGGTAACAGATGTTTAATGATATCGAAATTGTTGTGATGGTGGTTAAACGGTAACTGCAGAGGAGGATTTAGTTGGTCTTTGAGCATTTGAATTTGTCGAAATTTGGCAAGAGTCAGCAATTATTATTTTTAGATTTTAGCTACTGGTAGTCATCGGTACTGAGTTTTTACACTACACCTCTTACCTATTGTTTACATAAATATATTAACAGACAATTGTCAGACATAAACTATTTGTGTTACCACTTATAAGTGTCATTGTTAAAAAAAAAATTTATTTGATGTTTAATTGCTTGTTTGTGATTTTCGGAGGACAATTTAGTGATGTCATTTTGTAAATTTTTTTTTTAGCATTTTTAATTAATTGTTAATTTTTCTTACCAATATTTTACAAAAAAAAAAAACGTGTGTCTTAATGGGAGTACTACATTAGACTGGGGTCAAATGCTGGCTGTTAATCATTTGGCAACCTCGACATTGAAGTTGTCTGCCTATACGATCTTTGTCGAGAAGCTCTTTTGCCAAAAATAACTATTTTTATTAAAATCCATGTCTCGTTTGTATTTTATTTGTTATATCAACAATAAAAAAGAAGGTAATTCTATTAAAATTTTTTTTATAATTTTACGTAATTCGAATTTTGTTTTTGGAGTAAAAAAAATTTTAGGGAATGGATTAAAATTTTTTTCGGAAATTTATTGGGGACGAAGGTAACTTTAGTCTTTAGTTCGTTTAAAATTAAATTTGAAGCTGAACTTGTGCAGATACGAAAAAATGTATAAAAAGTAATTTGTAGGGGATTAAATTTCCTACAAAAAAGGTATCTATAGATTTTTATGTCAGATTGATAGTTCATGAGTTATTTTGATTTTAATTTCAAAACTGGATTTTAAAAAAATCTGAGGATTAAATTTTGTGTATTTAACTTTGGATTTAAATATCTTTTGAACTATTGGATGTATGGAAAAAATCAAAGAGACCTTTTTTGTAGGAAATTTAATTTCCTATAAAATCATTTCAGTACATTTAAGCCGTATCTGCAATAGTTTACCTGTAATTTTAATTTGAAAACCAGAAACTATTAAAAAAAATAATTTTTTTCCAATTCACTGATTCAAAATTTAAAAATCAAAATTCGGTCTTAATTATTCAAAATACAGTAAAAATGTATCAGACAAAATTTTTAGAGAATTAAATTTCATAAAAAAAACATTCTTACAAATTTTCACGTAAACCCCATAGTTTACCGAATAAATAAAAATAAAAGATATATTTAGTAGAATATAAAAAATTATTTTTAGCCTTTACTAATTTTTTTCATCATCTCAACCAATTACTAAGTATATATAAAATATATAAATATATAAATAGCAATAAAAAATACATTTTATTTTTCGATATAATTTTTGCTAATTTAATTCGAGACATTCAATTGACGTCAACAATGACCACGTCCTACTGGGCAATGGTTTGCTAGTCCAATTTTAGTGATTGGACCTACATAATTAGACACCATTGTCTATTATTATCAAACAAATATCTTTAAATAAAATCAATAAGATTGAAAAATAATAAATAAATAAAAAAAAAATTTATTTAAGTAAAAGAATGCAATTGCATGACCGCGTATTGTAGATTGATGCACGATAGGTTTTTTTTTTAAACCTTATAACATTGTTTTGATATATATATAGTCTGGTCACGCATATATATCTTATGCATAACAAGTTCTATTATCAACACATATATATAAGCGTCATGCGCATAATCATTGAATTGTCAACCGCGGCGTTTGTATTTCTATTAAATTTTATAAAAGATTTCTCTTCTTGTAAAGTGCAACTGCATTTAATTTTTATTGTTATTAAAATTTTATTTTTTTTTCAAAAGTTTACTGCCGTGTGATTTATGATCCTAAAGTTAGTAAACAATTTAATGAAACCAATTTTCGGTTTTTTTTTCTTCAAATCAAATACAAGAAACAAAAAATATGAACATGTAGAAAATTTTTTTTTATAATTTATCGTTTTTTAAAAAATTCAAAAATTATTAGTCGTCGGCTGACTTCAGTATTACTTGATATATATATATATTGGGGTGTGCCATTTTAAGGCGACTTTTTTTTTCAACAAAAAAACAGGCTGAAAACTCGCAGGTAGGTGAGAAAAGAAGCCCGTTAAAAGCGGAGCTCTTAATATTAATATTTAGAGGTGCCTATTTCTAATTTTCCATTTCCCATTTAAATAACATGGGAAAAAAAATATTTTATTTTTTTATTTTTCTAGCTCGGCATTCGCACCTCATATGAATAAGTCCATAGCATAATCTTATAGAGAATTTAACGCTCTACAAAAAAGGTCTCTTATCATTTTTTGATAAATCCATCCATTCAAAAGTTATTAGAGCTGGAATTCAAATCTATAATAAATTTCCAGATTTTTTTACTTTTCCAGCAAAACTATAAGACTTATCAAAAAATGTCATAGAATTTTTTTTATAGACAATTTTATTTCCTACAAATTATTTTCAATGAAATTTTTTGAAATTCCGCATTGTTTTCTAGTAATTTACATTTTAATGTTAAGTTCTTAGAATAAATTAGAAGACTATTATTTTGACGAGCTTGGCTTTAAAATGAAAATAACTAGAAAACAATGCGGAATTTCAAAAAACTTTATTGAAAATAATTTGTAGGAAATAAAATTATCTATAAAAACGATTCTATGATATTTTTTGATAAGTCTGATAGTTTTGCTGGAAAAGTAAAAAAATCTGGAAATTTATTATAGATTTGAATTCCAGCTCTAATAACTTTTGAATGGATGGATTTATTAAAAAATGATAAGAGACCTTTTTTGTAGAGCGTTAAATTCTCTATAAGATTATGCTATGGACTTATTCATATGAGGTGCGAATGCCGAGCTAGAAAAATAAAAAAATAAAATATTTTTTTTCCCATGTTATTTAAATGGGAAATGGAAAATTAGAAATAGGCACCTCTAAATATTAATATCAAGAGCTCCGCTTTTAACAGGCTTCTTTTCTCACCTACCTGCGAGTTTTCAGCCTGTTTTTTTGTTGAAAAAAAAAAACGCCTCAAAATGGCACACCCTAATATACATATACACTCAATTGGATAAAGTATCATGTGTAATGAGATTTACATATATTTAATATTTAAAATTATATTGTTATAATAATTTTTTTTTTAATTAGTACTTTTCTATAGATTTAGAAGGTTATCCCTACTCTTTAAAAGGTAGATTTTTAGTCAAGGTCATGCTTGTATGCCCACGCGATTTTTCAATGAATTTAATGTAAGTGACCGATTCACTTAATTTTTATTATTATCATTATATAAGTCAATCATTTGTTAATTTTTTTGTAACGTTTTACGCGGGCTCTAAAAAAATTTTTAAATTTCGCGGTCTGCAAAAAGTGAAGATTAATTATGTTTTTTTAAATTTCGCGGTATGAAAATTATAAATTCAAAATTTTTTGTCAGTCTGCGGTCTGTGAAAATAAAAATTTTTTTTTAATTCGCGGTTTGAAAAATAGAAAATTTTTTGTTGACTAAGTAAGATTATAAATGAGAATTTTTTGTAAGAATTTTAATTTTGATAAAAAAAAAATTTAACTAGAATTTATTTCCAAAGGAAAAGTTTTTTGAAATTTGACTTATTCAAATAAGTAGCGATATTTAGATAAATTTTTTTGTAATTTTTGATGGAAAATTTTTATTGTAAATTTAAAAATTAAATTTATTTTTAGACTAATTGCAAAAATATTTAAAAATCATGAGAGTAATTAAAATAATTGCTGTAATTTTAATAAATATTGCATCCATGTAGTTGACTTGAATTAAATTGATGCCATAAAAGTAAAAATTTATTTTAATTTAGAACGACAAGTTTTATTAATAAGATGTTATCTCTATGACTAAATAATTTTCATAGCACAGAATAAAAGAAAACCTTGGCCTAAGTATATTTTTTTTTAAATCCAGAAAAAGTCAAAATTTTGCAGTTCAAAAAATTAGTTCCAAAAAAATTTTTAAAAAGTTCGATATGTAAGAGTTACAAATATGAGATCGAGTAGAACTTCCAGAAGACGGTAACACGACTCTCTCTCTGGACAAAATCGTTTATAGAGATCGTGTCTAACAGATTTTGTCCTGGAGACATCTTATAATAATCTATGTAATTATAATAATTTCTACACTTACGACTGGAATCGTATTCAGGTTTTTTTTCACATTTTATGTATACATCATAAATAAATGGAATCTTACATATACATTAGGGTGCTCCATTTAAAACGAACATTTTTTTTTTAGCGGACACAAAAAAATTTTGTTATTTATGTTAAAAGAAAAATTCCCTGAATATTTCAGCTCTTAATTTTAATTTTAAGTACTTCCTATCGAGCATCAAAGTTTTCCTATTTAAAAAGCATGTAAATCAAATAACTTTTCTTTAAAATTGCTATAACTTAGCCCGATTTTGAGCTATCGTTTTGAAACCAGTTTTTATTTGTAGAGTATTTGTTGCTTTTCAAAAGTGTATATGACGATTTTGGTCTAACTCGATCCACGTCGATTTTATCAGCTCCGAAAGACAAATTTTCACTTTTTTCATTTATTTTTGTTAATAGTGAAGAAATGGTTCATCTCACAACAAATATGCATAGGACCAATCTTTTAGGAAATTTTATGCTCTACAAAATTGCTCATTACACTTATATTGCTAAAGTCCACTGTTCATGAGATACATGAATTTTAACATTTTACAATAAAAAGATTAGTACCATAGTAAGCTAACAATTTTTTTTATTGTAAAATGTTAAAATGCATGTATCTCATGAACAGTGGACTTTAGCAATATAAGTGTCATGAGCAATTTTGTAGAGCATAAAATTTCCTAAAAGATTGGTTCTATGCATATTTGTTGTGAGATGAACCATTTCTTCACTATTAACAAAAATAAATGAAAAAAGTGAAAATTTGTCTTTCGGAGCTGATAAAATCGACGTGGATCGAGTTAGACCAAAATCATCGTGTACACTTTTAAAAAGCACCAAATATTCTACAAATAAAGACTGGTTTCAAAACGATAGCTCAAAATCGGGCTAAGTTATAGTAATTTTAAAGAAAAGTTATTCGATTTACATGCTTTTTAAATGGGAAAACTTTGATGCTCGATAGGAAGTACTTAAAATTAAAATTAAGAGCTGAAATATTCAGGGAATTTTTCTTTTAACATAAATAACAAAATTTTTTTGTGTCCGCTAAAAAAAAAATGTTCGTTTTAAATGGAGCACCCTAATATACATGTATGAAGTCAGGAGAAATTCCCAGCCCAAATTTGACATGGTCAATTGTAAGAACTTGACGTAAACTTACTGTGAAAATCAAAATCACTGAACGTCAAATTTTTGAAGTGATAGTATGACCAGTAGGGATTGGACTGATAAAAATAATTTTAGAAATTTTATTCTGGGGAAATTTCGTTGGGGAGATTTTATTTGGGGAGATATCATGGTGGAACTCCAGAAGACTTGTCCAAAATAACCAAGGCCGTCAAGAATCCATCGAACATCTTAATTTTGACCAGGGTCACCGTCTAAGAAATTCTATAGAAAATTTAGTCTCAGTTTCCTGAGCTCGAAAACAGCGGGGTTTTTCCACTGAGTCATCCGTTTCTCAGATTTTTTTCTTTGTATTTTCAGAAATTTGAAAAAAAATTGGTCATTTTTTCACGTTTTGAAGTTTTGAAAAGTCCGCGCTTTTTTAAAGATTTTTTTTTTACGCAGAGAAGTATAGGGCTTACAAAAATTCTCATTTTACTCGAAATTTATTTACATTAAGTTCAAAATTAAATTAAATTTTTACTATCAAAATCCTACAAGTAAAAAAATTTCAATTTCAATTTTTAATTTTTTTCAAATTTAAAACTTTTGCATGACGAATTTTTTGGAACGAATTTTATTCACCCAGGTTGCAAAAAAAATTGTTAGGCCAAAGAATCAATTTTTGCTGTTATGATTATAATTAAAAAAAAATAAGAAATCGGTCGATTTAAAAATTTTGTATAGTTTACTCGGTTTAAAATATTTAAATTTATTATTTTATTTTTTTTCTGCGAAAGATAAAAATAAATAATTTGTAAGATTGTTCAAGGATTTAAATTATTGTTATTTTGGTATCATTTTTCATTGGAGTAAATTGTTGTGATTAATCGAATAAATGATCCTTGACATTGAATAATTACTTATTTTTTTATTTATTAAAGAAGGTTGTAATTAAATGTAAATTTTTATCGACTTATTTTTACAAAAGGATAAAATTTAATTAATAACTAAACTTCAATATAAATTAATTTGAAACAAGATAAGACAGACCATAAAATATAAAAATTTAAAAAAATGCATTGAATGGTAATGACGTAATTAATGATTATAAAAATTACCCACAGAAAATTTAAAATAAAAATATTTGCAAATTGATTTTAAATAAATTTATAAAGCAAATTATTCTTTGGGAAAAATAAAATATTTTTATTGGATTTTACTGTTCTGTTTGAATCGCGATTAATAGAAGAAAGATTATTTTTAACAAATAGTACACTTTAACGCCGGCAACCAATCACAAGATGAATCGTTTGAAGATCTATTAACAATTAAATATAATTATTTTTGTGATAAATTATTTATTGGAATGTTAATTGATTTCTATTTTATGCTCCTCTTTATCTACTTTCTTTAATAACAAATGAGGTGACATTTTTTTAGTCTACTAATCCCGATACCTCAAGAATATTTCTACATGAAACTGATAGCCAGATTAAGAACATCGATAGTTCTATTGAAAAATTCCTCGTTTAAAAGAACAGTACTTTCTTTGGCGCATTCACTTTTTATGTAAAGAATGAAAAATTTGTCCGAATATTTTCCCAAAAAAAATTCTCAATTTGAAAAAAATTCTAGGTCATAAGGCAATCTATCACCCTCGACTCTTTACTTCCATTCATAATTTTGTATTTTTAAATAATTTTGAAATTCAAATTTCGAACTTCCCACCAAAAAATAATTTTTCAAAATAAATTTAATCCTCAAGATCCAGAAGACCTCTGATTATTTTAAACTCGAAATATCTCGATAACTATTCAGTTTTGGAAAAAAAGGCATGATATCTTTTTTGTAGAGAATTTCAAGCCCTACAAAAAAGGTCTCTTACTATTTGTCAAATAACTCAATATTTACTTTGATATTTCCAAAAAACCAATAAAACTTTTTATTTTTGATAATTTTTGAATTTCCCGCGGAAAATTTTAAATTTTATTTACTAAAACAAGTATAATTTTGGAGTTTAAATTTTTTCATCAATTCAACATCAAGTTACATTCAAACCCATATAATTTTCCACAAAATTTAGTTCAAAATATTTAAATTATGTCTAATTTTATACTAAAAGTCTCTTTTCCATTTTTTTGGTCATAATTATTTTCTACAGCAGCTCAAAAACCTCGGGTACTAAAAACCTGCACATTAATTCTCACCGAAAGTGCGCCATTGCGTCAAAAAAAAAACATGCGCATGCAATTAAAAATAAATAAAAACCCTTACAATAGTATTAAGATAATCAAAGGGGTCAAATTCCGGTTGGTCATCTTCTTTTGGCGGCGGACAAGGGTAGAAAGCTTGCGAAGGTCTACCAAAAAATTTAAATAAAAATAAAATTTACAAATTAGCCCAAAAAAAAAAAAAACTGTCTTTCATTATTAAATTTCTAGTACCTGTTGGGTCTATTAGACCGACTGTCTTTTAATTTAGCCATCAATCGAGTAAAATCTTCCCATTCCTTATCCACATCCTCTTCATTGCCATCCAGGACAGCCGGATCCGGATGATGGTGTCGATGTCTATGGTGATTTTCATCACTATCCTTTTTACCCACTGAATTAGCCATTTTTATTTGTTAATTTAAATAAAGAAAACTTCAAAATATTTAATTATTTATTATTATTATTTTTATTTTATTAATTAATTACACATAATTACAAATTATATTTATTGATTATTATAGAAAAATTTTTTATTACAAATATAAGTGTATCACACCATCGTCGATGGTGAACTGAGTCACGATACTCCGTCACGAGTCACCACAGCTTCAATTTATAAACTCATTAGACTGACACATTATCAAATGAGAGGTAGAAACAACGACGATATCAAATTATTTTTATTACTATCATTATTTTCTTTTTTCGATTAGAAAATTTGAAATTTTGTTTTATTTTTTCGCTGCTATTATTGTTATTTTTTTTTTTTAATTAGAGATTGTGGATGTTATGATTATGAGGTGGAGTGGAAGACAGTGATAAAAATAAAATTAGTGAATTATTTGAATTGTGCTGCAGACTGTACTAAGTAATGGGCTACTTCCCTCTCTGAAGAGAGAAACTGAGGTATAGAAGGGGTCTTTCGTAGGAAGCTCGTCGACTCAAAGTCACAAGTTATCTCTATGCTCTTTTATCATTAGGTCAAAATTGTCCTCGTGATTTAATTTATGTTGACTTTTTTTTTTTTTTAACGAAAATAATTGGAAATTATGGTTGGAATTTTTTAAAATAATTTTTTAGGAAATGTGATGTAAGTATTTATTTTTTATTGAGAGTAAATTTGTGGTGTTTTGGATGTTGAGTAATTTTGGGGCAGAATTTTGACGGCGGGAAAAATTAGTTAGGAAATTTTTGGAAAGTTGTTTTTTTTTGGTTGGAGGTTTGAGGAAATGACGATAAGTTTTTTGAATTTTGGTTTGGGTCGTTGGTTCATAGGAATTTTTTTGTGGGAAATTTAATTGGCGCGAGAAAAGGTCTTATGATTTTTTGATATTATGGATACTTTGGGTAGTGAGTGTATTTTGAGGAATCAAAAATAGACTTGCCAGTTTTGTAACAAATGTGAATTTTGGATACTGTAATTTTTGTATGCGAAAATAATTTGTCATAAAAATTTTAGACAATAACGATAAAAAAATTTGTATTGGAAAAACAACTAAAATTGAAAGCTTTTTGAATAAAAATAAATAATTAATTTTAAGGGTTTTTCTTTGAACAATAAAAAATCTCACGTGAGCGTTAAAAAATAGTCTGATGACATACTCTAGTATTAAAAGTTAATTATGAATAAATAAAAAAATGTATATTTTATAAATTGCGCCATGCTGAAATTTGTGAACAAAATATTTCGATTCAGTTAACAAAGAATGTTTATTGAAAAAAGAAAAAAAAATAATTATTAATTATTGCAATTAAAGTGTAGGAATATTAATTTTAAATTGAGAAAATTGTAAATTTGTTTAAAAGAATAAATAAAATTGTTTAAAGTTTTTAGCTTACCCTTTTTAGTGTCTGAAAATAACTTAAAAAAAAAAAATGTATTGCGTATTGTTGTCAGATTATTGTTTGTCATAAACCTGGGACTAGCTTCGAAAAAAAACTTAAAAAAAAATCCATTGTTAAAGTTAATTTTTTTTTAGTTACACAGACAGACACATAACAATAATTTGGGCCATTACTTATCATTTGTTACTAATATGTAATATTATAAATAATTTTAAGTCTTTTTCCACTCGAAAAAACTCATTGAATTTTAAAAAAAATGAGGGCCCTATATTGTTATTGATAAATATAGCAATAGTACACCAGCAAACCTAGAGAGAGGAGTAACACAGATCCTATTAAATATTTACCTCAGGGTAAATAATAAATAAAATATAAATATATAAATAATAGACATAGATGACAGACAGACAGATTAGATAGTTTTCAAATAAATCCGGTAATAGGTAAAACAATCCTACAACAGACAATCACCAAATAATATCTTTTGGAAGCCTTCGATAATTTAAATAATCAAAAATAATTACGTAAAATCCAACAACAAAAAAATAAATAAATAAAACATTTTTCATGGGGGAGACAATTTGTTTTTTTTCTCTACCTGCACTCACATTTATTTTTCTTCTGGCTATTCATCTCTGCGTGTCAACATGACGTTCGCTAATAAAAAAAAAAGATAAAATAATTCATGATATCCAATTTTCATACTCATTTTTATCGAATTATTTTTACGAGAGGCGAAACTTTTTGTACTTTTAATTTTTCTTCAAACGTAATTATTTTTTTTTGTAAAAGCCTTTAATGCTTCCAACAATTAAAAATCACAATACAAAAAACATTAAATAAAATATCAACAACTCACCTCATCACTTCTCGCGAAACAAAAAAAAGACATGTTAAAAAAATAAAAAAATTCATTCGAACTCCGCAAGATATCACTACTAACTGAAATAAAAACAAAATTAATCCCTTATTAATCGCGATTTTTTTTTCTTCTCTATTTACGCCAATAAATTTTTGATTGTTTATATTAGTCTTGTGTCATAGATAAGTCGAGTACTGCAATTGTTAATGAGCCGAGAGTACTGAGATAAAAATGTTAAGTAAATTTAAATGTTGACCGAAATCAAATATTTAGATTATTTAAAATTCAAATAAATTACGTGTAATTTGAAATAAAGGAAAAATTAATTAATAAATTGTTGTAATAAGACGCAAGATATTAAAAACGGAAGTCCCATGGGTTCCATGACCTTTAAGATAATCAGGGATAAGCGAGAAAAGGGAGAGTGAATGAAAGCCCATTAAATTATTTCATATGAGTCACGTTACCACATGATTGATTCTTTTCCATTTACAGTAATTGAACTTCCTTCTTCATACATTTTTACTTTTTTAATCTCATTAAATTACGTTCCAAGTGTTAAAATTTCAAGAAAAAAATGTTTATTCAAAATGTTCATATATTTTTCATATTTTTATTTGATTACATATTTTTTAAATATTACTATGACCTTCAAATTATCACTATCTCTTAATTATTTACGCTTTTATTGTCTTACTCTTATGTATATATTTATCTTCACATATTTATCTTGTATGTTTTAAGTTTTTAACTTTATGTAAATTTTGTAACTAGGTTATCAACTAGTTGTGTTTTCATATACTACGCGTTAAATATATATTGGAAATATAAAAATATATTTTTTATAGTACACTTGTCAGCTAAAATGGACATTAATTTTATTTATAAGATAAAAATATATAAAGGAAATGGTGGGAAATACAAGTGCACACTTCAATCGCTCATGATCATTATTAATATATTATTTTTTTATTAATTATTATTTAACTTTTAAATAATTTATTTTATTTTTTATTTTTACTTTCATTTTTTTAGTTTAAATTTTATTATTCAAAAATTTTTTTACATCTCCCGCCTTTTTTTTCTTAGATGTCGCTTTTTATTTTTTAATTCTACTGTTACACTAGTGCTGCTGCCAGTAGTTGGTGGAGGAAAAAAAAATAAAAAATAAAAAATGGCAACTAAATTTTTATGAATTACCGGTTTTAACTTTCTTTATTAATTACAATTTAAAAAAAAAGGATTTAGACAGTGATTTTTCATAGGGCTCTTGCGACAAAAGATATAAAGCTATTAAAAAAAGATTGGACCGATTTATTATACTTTTTCGAAAGTTATCGTGGTTCAAACGAGTGTAGATAATTTAACGTGAAAGTTTAAAATTTTGGATTTTTTTTTTTCGAAATTTTGTTTATTATAAGCCTTGAGTTATTTTTACAGACTCGTTTTATCTTAATTTCTACGAAATCTATCCTTAAAAAAAAGAATAAAAAAAAATATTTTAAAATTAATTTTTGAATTATCAGTAATTTTTATAAAAATAGTTTATGATTTTTTAGAAGTATACCAAGAAATTATTTTTTCAACTTTTTCATAATTCTACAAAATATTTTTTCTATACTTGCTTTAAAGTTTAATTTTTGAGCGTTAGATGGCGCTCCGTAAGAAGCCGATTACTAGGGACCTACTTTACCGCGTACTTCACCAGCCTAGACTGTAAAGTGAACACTTTGCGACCTTCACTCTAAAACCAAGTGTCTAGTCCAAATTAACACACTTCCCAAATAACATTAAAATATCATAAACAAACTATAGACATTCAACCCCGTAAAATGTGTTTTTGCCCTGTTTAGAAAATCTCATAGAATCCATTAGATTCTCATAAATTCCTATAAAAATTTTATAAAAATCAATGAGTTCTATGAGAAGTGCTACATCCCTGATTCAGAAATCTAATTTGGAATGATTCAATCCATGCTAGAGTGTATACCTATATATAGTCAATTTTGCCAACTTTGAATTGTTTTAGATCGTGCTTGAATTATTCCAAATTAGATTTCTGAATCAGGGAGTTTAGGGTCTTATGTATACATACAGCTATAAGAATCTATCGAATTTTTTAAGCAGGGCAGTGACTACGAAAAAACATAGTTTTACTTATGGCCTTGAACATAAAACACATTTAATGTGTTTTAAGGAGGTTCGACCGACACTAGTGAGTCAAAGTAGTGTTTGAATTTTTTTGTTTGCTAAATTCTCCTAATAGTTATAAAAATTCATTATTTTAATTTATAATAACATAACGAATTCATAAATTAATATTTATTACTTATTTAATTAAAGAAAGTAATGAAATTACTTGGTTATTTTTGACTCATATGATTTAATAAAAAGATTTGGCAACAGCGCGTTCTAACTTTTTACACATCGATATTCAAATTAAAGCGGGAAAAATTTATTTCTAATCTCGTCTCTCTTATTTATGTATTTCTATCTTTCTTTTTTCTCTCAGCTGCTTCCGCGACGTTGCCAAACCCTCAATAATATGTATCTCTGTCGATGAACGAGATTAAATAATAAAGTTTAACTTGAATTATTTAAATAATTACAACGGTAACACTATATTGTTAAAATCTTATCATATTCCAAAAATATTCAAGTTTATGGCATGGTTTTTTATTTCTTAAACTTGGGAGGTTAATAATGAAAAAAATCGAATAAGTCATGACGGAAGTTTGTCCGCCATGAGCCCGTGTATAAGAACTTTAAAAACGTCATTTTAAAATTTTTTTTTCTAAAAAACTAGAAAGTGGATCATATTAAAATTTTGAGAATACATAGATAAAGTACTTCTTTACATGTATACTAAGTTTCAAATTTTAAAGTTGGAAAATCCTTTTTACATTAGATTCGGTCGAACCTCCTTAAAATAATACACTTGGTTTTGAAGTGCGCACTGTACATTTTTTATTTAACCCGTCAGCACTCCCGTTATGAGCATTTTGCTCACAGGACACTATTCAACTTATAGGATGTCGCTGTCGCGCAAGTGAGACACTAAAAATCACGGGAGAGCTGACGGGTTAAACAAAAGTAGAAAAAGGAAAAAAAAAAATTCTAATTTTTGTCGACCATTACAACTACCGGTAAGCCGCCATTTTGTGGTCAACTTATATAAATGTTCATTTAGTGTCCATTTTACCTTATTTTCCTGTAAATTTAATTAAAAATAAATTAAATTTGCTATTTTATGTCTAAATCCCCGAATTAATTAAATCAGACTAAATTTATTCACACGGAACGAAATGTGAAATCTTCCTATACAGCATAGTAATGGTTACATTACTCTATAGTTTGTATAAGCAATTACATAAGAGCGGCGTGACACAAACTATAGAGTAATGTAACCTTTACTATGCTGCATAGACATATTTACTTGTCATTTCTCTCCGTGTACTTCAATAAATAATAAATCAATCATAATTTTTTTTTTTAATAAATTCCATCCTTCCAATATCCAAACGATCTGCAATATCATTGCAAATTTTGATTTGATTTTTATGATACTCAATTCCACCGGAATTGTCAACTTTAGCCATAGCCTTTCTCTCCATATCCCCAGCAACTAAGACACTATCACTTTCTTCGTTAACCGGCAGCGCCCTCAGCTGACCCAGAAGATGACTCAAACGATTTTCTGCCCCGGACCCAAAAGCTCTAGGATCGATGGCCATAAAACAGTGGCCCAAATTAGCAGTTCTATTGCTGTCCTTCCAACTTCTGATGTTCGGACCATAAAAGCTTCCGCTTAAAATTCCACAGAGCAGCTCGACCATCACTCCGAGTCCATAACCTTTGTAACCAGAATGTTCTTCAGCGCCACCCAGTGGCATTAGTTTAGAACTTTCTATGGCTTCAGCAGAGTCTGTTGTTATTTTTCCATCTTTGCCTAATGCCCATCCACGGGGAATACTTTG
Organism: Microplitis manilae; assembly: GCA_030273425.1. Lineage (NCBI taxonomy): Eukaryota > Metazoa > Arthropoda > Insecta > Hymenoptera > Braconidae > Microplitis > Microplitis manilae. Next base: position 5,086,258 of record CP092724.1, read on the forward strand.
TTCTTTGTTTAATGCCACTTCTATTTTACCCAATGCTACTGCAGTGGTCGCCATGTCAAGTACGAACTCGTCATTGTGCCCGCGCATCCCAATAGATAGCGGGTTAGTGCCAAGTGCGGCAGCTGTCGCTCTTGTTGGGACCATGAGGGGACTTGAATTCGTACAACTGAATCCTATAAGATTTTTTTCCATTGCCATTAAAGTGTAGTAGCCACAAATTCCGTAGTGATTTGATCCTCGGGTTGATACCATACCGATTCCATATTTTTCGGCCTTTTTTATCGCCAGTTCCATACTGAATTTACCGATCGCTTGACCCAGACCGTTCTTACCATCAACTAAGGCTATTGCCTGTATAAACAATGATTTATAAATTTGCGCATAAGATTTAAAAATATATGATCTATGTGATTAATCAAGATATTGAGTTGGATTTAAATTCAAAAAATTTTAAAATACAGTACTAACTTTTTTTTAAAAAACCTTAATTAGTTTTTGATAATTGCGAGTTTATCAAAGTCTTGCTATGAAATTTCGCGTATTTAAAAACTAATTACACATGAAAAAAAATAATTTTAAATTAAAATTCAGGTTTTTAAAATAACTATCAGCTTTAAAATTAATATTATTTAAAATTAATTGACTTATGGACAATAAAAAAAAAATTATTTAAATGAAATAAAATAAAATACAGTGATTTTAATTTTTATGACATTTATCACTTGGAAATTTAAAGTTATGTAAAAATAAAGTATATAAATAAGTTAATTTATAATGATATTTATATTTTATATTTATGACTGATTGAACTTGTTAATAACCTCAAGTAATTTCCTTTAAATTTCAAGGAAAATCTTTGACAGTTCATATATTTTTATTATCAACGAGTCCAGAAGACCCTAGAATATTTTAAACCCCAAATATCTCAATAACTATCAAATTTGAAAAAAAACTACACGATACCTTTTTTGTAGATAATTCAAAGCGCTACAAAAAAGGTCTCTTGCAATTTTTCCGGTAACTCAATATTTACAAAGATATTCCTAACTCAAAAATTTGAAATCCCGTAAAAATGAAGCATACAACAATATAATTTCTAATCATATTTATATTTTACCCTGATTTAAATTCATAAATAACTTGAATTTCCTTTAAATTTCTTCCTCAATATCTCAAATAATCAACCAAATAATTAAAAAAAAATAACCTGAAAATCATTAACAATTAGCGGCTTGACAGTCGGACTGGTGAGTTTGTTTTCAATATCATTGATATACATCTGCAAGCGATTCATTCCATGACTAAAGTGTCCGCGGTAATCGGCGGTCATCAAATGATGTGCGACGACTTGAGCGTCCTCTTGAATGGCGCCTACTTTATGCATACTCTCACTGATAAACCGGATGACCTCTTGCTTGGGTACAACAAGGTCGTCGACTTGTAAGTGTTCGTTATTATTACCCGTACATTTCGTAATTCTCCGTTGATACACAATTGACGATTGCTTCAACAAACTTTTTGATATTTTTCTAACTCGCGTAGTTATCATCGCCATCGCAAATGTCGCACTGTTATTAATTATAATATTTATCCACTAACAATCACAAGTTATTGTTTCAAAAACAATATTTTGTTTGTCACTTGGTAACTAGTATCACTAAATAAAATTAATAAACTTGATAGAGCTATCAAACTGTTGACTCAAGACTTATAAGTGTTGAGAGAAAAATATATATGTATATAAGACGTGAACAACTCTCGCGTAGATAACATTTATATATAATGAATCCCACTTTGTACTGCGGGATATAACACACAACGTATCGTTTGGTTATAAAATAACTAATAAACGACGTATGACACAAGCATTGGGTTTTAGAATTTAAAAAGTATCTCTTTATTGGTGGGAGTTGTCCCTAAGGTCACTTATTGAGGTCACGAAGGACGTAAGGGAATTATACAGCTGCTGTATTGTAGTATTATTATTATTTTTATGTTTGGGCTCAATTTAACTTTAAAAGTTTTCAGAGTTTCGTAATTTTGTTCGAGTGTGTAGTAGTGGGGCGCGATAGAAATATTGCGTAGTATAAGAAATTTTTAATATAACACTTTCTTATAAATATTTTTATTTATTGAGGAAATGATATTTTTGTTCAGGCATTTTTTTTAATTAAATGAGCGCTAGTTATCGTTGGAATTCATGCTGAGTATATTTTATATTTATTAATAGGTTTATGTAACGAAGCGGGAAAATTTGAATTTAAATATTGCCGCGGATTTTTTTTATTTAATTTTTTGAACAAGAGAATTATTGGGTTTTGTGTTTTTTTTTGGAGATAATTTTTTGAGAATTTTTTTTTTTTAAAAAGGAAAAAAATTATTTTTGAGAATATGGAATTTAAAAAATTTTTTTAGTCAAATATGAAAAATTTTAACGAATGTAAGTATAAACTTTTTTTTTTTAATGAGCTGTCAAAATCTAAACTCGTGATAATAAATGATGTCACGATACACCAAAGTAGTTGGCTGCCAAATTTTCAAATTTAGTAAAAGTTTCCCGCGTAAAAAAAAAAATCTAGTACTGTCTTAATCATGAAATTCGACATATTTCTAGATATGACGATAAGAGAAAAAGGCCATGAATAATTTTTAGACTAGCGCGCATGCGCCATTTGTTTCGTGAACAGAGGCAAAAATTTAAACTTTCAGTTACAGATTTGCTGAAAAATAGTTTATGCACCACGAAGAGAGGGCGTTACAATCTGCATGTTTGTCATCATTACCTTCGGCTCTGGTAGGCAATTACACACATGGGTTAGGATGACCTATTTTTCTCCCTTAGTGTGTAATATACTATTTATGACTTCATTTTAAATTTAAAAATACGAATAAAATAAAATACGAATAAAAATAAATATATCCTGTTACTAATTTCAAAATTAGTTCTTTTGGCTTTGGTCACTAATTTTGAAACCAAAAGGGCGTATAATTTTTTTTCATTGCCAATCGTTTTGTAAACTTATTTTGTACCTAATATTTGAAAAAAAAAATAAAATTTTGAGCTTTAGAATATGTCTACAATATGATTTGCAATTAAAGAAAAAAAAGTATACGCTCTATTAGTTTCAAACTTAGTGACCAAAGCCAAAAGGGCGTATAAAAATATGTCTTTTTGGAATTAGTGACGTGATATATTGACTAAAATAGTATATTACATACCTAGAGAGAAAAGTAGGACATCCCAGTGCTGATTGATACGCTCTACCTTCCTCCATAACATTTATAATATTTTTCACTAGATCTGTACCTAAAAGTTTGAATTTTTGCCTCTGTTCACGGAACGAATGACGCATGCGCTAATTTTTATCATAAGAGAACAATACGATTTTCTTTCCTCCAAACGGGACAGGAATTTGAACTATCGGCGTACGTATGGTGAAAACTTTATCCTAAATATTTATGTGACTTTTTTTAAATGTAGGAAATTAAGCAGTTTAAATTCTCTTCAAAATTTGAATCTACCCGCCATTTCGGCAAATTCGTTTCTGCAAATGATTTTACAAAAATTTTTACAACAAAAACCCATTCAATCATTTCGTCTCATTACAGGTATCGTAAGTATATATAAATTGTATTTTATACTTCTGAAAGCGAGTGCGCCTTCCGTCACTAAGCCACCTAGCGGCGCTTCCGAAAACTAACTTCTCTAATGCGCCAATTATCAAGCGGATAAAAATTCAAAAAAATGCATACACTAAAAATTTATTATTTACTAAAAAAAATTCCATAGGTTATTTTTTCTCAAATGAAATATTTGAATAAAAATAAATTTTTTCTGTGAATTCAGAATAACCTGTTTGGCTAATACTAAAAAAAAAAAAATAAACAACAAGATAATAATCAGATAAAATTAAGAAGATATTTAGAATAGATTAAACGATAATTCTGTTACGATAATTAAATGATAGATTGTTAAATCAAGTGTGTGGGTGCTAAGTGACTCGTGCTAATCGATGATAACACATTTTATTACGTCATTTGTCACACACGTGAGACAAACGTGGTACACATATTTGAAGGACTTGTTTATGTTTATTTACTTATTATATGTTCATCAATCAAAACTCTTCACTTTTTATTATCATCGCATTAATGAATAAATAAATTCATCATTTTTTGTTCTTTTTTTACGACACTAATAGACTTTTTTATTACCGATATTAAAATATCACACCTACATTTTTTTTCTTTTAATGAAAAGTGACACCTGTGTCGTGATTTTGTTGAAGAAATCTTATATTTTCTCATGATATTTTAAACACGATCACATTTCCTGCATCCATAATTTTCATAATACTATTTATTTACACTCTTTAAAGCATAAACACATGACTAACTAGTATATTTACTGGATATTAATTTTTAATGGCTGAATAAATTGATTTATTAATTAACCATAAATTATAATGAGTGAAATTTTGAAAATTATAATTTTGTAGGTAAAATTAATATTTCAAGAAATTTAATGTTCTAAATAACATTTCAAATGAGTTTGATATAAATAAAAAATTTATGTCAGTTTATCAGTTCTTATCAATGGAGTCAATGTTGTCGTAGGATGTCTAGTATACTTATAAGTTCCCTAGCAGATTCAGTCAGACTGGAAAATTTTTATAACAATACTGATAATTAGCGTGAAATTTGAATTTTTTTTTAATTATTCTGGTTTTTTACGGTTATAATTTTGAAGAATTACGAATTTTTTAGAGGGACAAAATTTAACTATATTTTTATTTATATTATCAGTAAAATGTACTCAACATAAATGTAAATTTTAGATATATGGAGTTAAAAATATACGAAAGTTCCTACTTAGAAAAAAGTGAACTGCAGTTGCAAGTAAGTTTTGACTGATTCAAGAAAATAAACAGAAATGAAATTTTTCGCAGCAAAAATTTTTACTAGTCCCACATATACTTTTTTGCTCTGTAAAAACGAATTAGTAAAAATCACATGACATTCACTATTTTTCACTTAGCAGTGAATAGTCACTTATTGCCAGTGAGAAGTATGACACTATTTAAATTAGTAACATACTTTTTACGAGTAAACAGTGAAAAATCACTATTTTCACTATTTCAAATTTAAAAGTGTGGATTATGAATTGAAAGTGTAAGTTTTAGAGCGAGAAAAAATTTTCTTAGGGCAAGAAAGTAATTCTTGTCGAGAGTTATTATTAGTTATTAGACCAATATTAATTGATTCAAGTAAATCTTTCTGGGTTCAAGTAAATCTTAATTAATTTAAGAAAATGTTAATTGATTCAAGTAGAAATAACTTGGGTTAAATAAACATGACTTGACCCAAGTAAATATAAATTGATTTAAATATATAATACTTGATCCGAGTAATTATTCATTGATTCAAGAAAATATTAATTGATTTAAGAAAATAATAATTGACTTAAGAAAATAATACTTGATTCAAGTGAGAATTTCTTGAGTTGAATAACAATGACTTGAATCAAGTAAGTTTTCATTGATTCGGAATATATTAATTGACTTGAGAAAACAATAATATTTGATTCAAGTAAAAATTTCTTGGGTTAACAATGACTTGAGTCAAGTAAATTTTCATTGACTCGAGAAAACATTTATTGACTTAAGAAAATAATGATTCAAGCACAAATTTCTTGGGTTAACAATGACTTGAGTCAAGTAAATTTTCATTGACTCGAGAAAATATTTATTGACTTAAGAAAATAATGATTCAAGCAAAAATTTCTTGGGTTAACAATGACTTAAGTCAAGTAAATTTTCATTGACTCGAGAAAATATTAATTGATTTAAGAAAATAACCGACTTAAGTAAATATGATCATACGACAACCATAGGTAATAATTGCACATTTTCTTGAATCATGTAAATTATAATCCCCCTTAAACAAATTAAATAAACATACATTTGATCAAACAAACATTTACTTAATTCAAGTTATCCTCCATTAAATAAATGATTTAATTAAATCTACAAATTTGTTTTCTCCGCCTATCGAACCAATGCAAAAAAAAATTTTTTTCGTACATATTCATTTAACCATTGAAATCTTAGTCAATAATTAATTAATTATCCGTTTAAACATTGTTAAAAATTAGTCTCGAACCGGTATAAAATCTCTATAAAAACAATAAAATATAAATGCTTTTCGCATAAAAGGCATGTATAACATCATTCAAATTTTTTATCAATATAAAATAAGTATAAATTGATATTTTTATCTCATGATTTTGTTATTTTCGCGGTAAAATATTTAAAGTTTACCTTGTTTGCTTACTAATTAAGTCAAAATAAACAAGGAAAATAATAGTGGTATTATTGAGTCATCTGGGGTTTTTATATATTATATTTTACAAAATCATATATGATTTAAAATTAATTCCTTTTTCCTGCCGAGTAAGCTTCGAAATTTGAATAATTATTTATTAATAATAAATAATAATAACTTACTAATGTATCTTGATAACCCCAAGTATGACGATCATGTTTAGCAATTAAATTTGGTGCCATTTTTATAAACTTTATAATTTATTTATTTAATAAAAAATATAAATTAATTTATTTTTTTAAATTTTATATTTAATGTAAAATTTCAAAATATTAATTTTATCTTTAGTGACTTAATTACTCAAAATTTATTAAACTTAAATCAAATATTTAAAAAATCACATGATTAAAAAAAAAAAATTTATTGCCTATCGATATTATCGTGATTGCTTAATATATATTAACATATATATTATGCAAGTCAATTTGAACAAACACTAAAAAAAAATTTATGTGAAACCTTATCAAATCTTGTAATACATAAAATGATTTCTCGTAATATAAAATAATATCATTATTATACTTCTTTACTTAATCACTTTAATCACAAAATCATTAATAAACCACACAGCAAAATATTTTTTAAAAATTAATTTTAAAAATTAACAATTTAAGATTTTAAGTATCGGCAAATAAATATATTTAAAATCACAGATAAAAAATAATTTAATATCAATTAATTAAAAAAAAAATAATTAGCGCACATTGACGCTTAAAGCGTCTCGACGTACGTCGACGTCTGCACGGCGTAACGGTCGTGAGTCAACTGATAGGTAAACTGTGATTTCATTATATTACATTAGTAGTTTACTTGGATGATAAAAAAAATTGAATTATTTTTTTATTGTATTGATACATTTTTATTTTTTTTTATAACAATTCTATTGTCATTTTATGCAAATACTATTTTTGTTATATATTATCTTTATTATCGAAACCTCAATTATAATCATGTGATTTTATTTTTTATTTTTTCTAATAAGTTCTTTTGACCGGTAGACAATCGCGAGAAATTGTTTGCGATTGTTGAGGAAAATTCAAAAGATTCATCACGAGGTTTTTTCTTACAAAGAAATCTTGCAGGAAAAAAACATAAAATATTTTTTGCTGGAGCGTAAAATTAATTTTTTTTAAATTAAACGCTTAGTAAATAATTTTTATTGAATTTAGATTTGATTTTTTTTTGTTACGGATTTATTGAATGAGTTATCGTTCAATTTTTAGTTGAAGGAAAAAAATTGTTTTCTGTGAGTTGTATACAAGCATATATGTGTAATCATATAAATAAGAGTTTGAAGTGTAAAAATACTATTGTGACTACTAATAATTTTTACGAATTACAAAAATAGATGTTCCAGATGTCAAAATGTCTCAAATAAATTTCTGGGCGCTATATTATTCTTTCAAATAGTCATTTTTTAAATTTGTTTCGTTTCTCTGCATGAGCTTACTTCGTTTTTCAAATGTTAGGGCTAACATTTGAGATTTTTTAAGTTATGAATTAAAATTTGAAATTATAGAACCTAAAAAAAATATATGAATATTAGACTGATTAAAAAAATCGACAATTTTTTTTTCTCAAAATCTCTTATTAAATAGTTGCAGGAAGAAGAAATAAGATGCCTTTTAATAGATAAGCTCTTAAAGAGGTTTGACCGAATCTAATGTAAAAAGGTTTTTCGAACTATAAGATTTGAAACTTAGTATACATGTAAAGAAGTACTTTATCTATGTACACGGAAAGAAAATTATGGGAATGGTTCCTATAATTTTGTGAAATTTCATCCTATACTAGTATAGGAATGACGACCATAAAGTATGGGAACACGTCCTATAGATATAGGAGTATTACCCATAATTATAGGAATAGTTCCTATAATTATGGGAATGATACCTATACCATTATGGGAATAGTTCCTATAATTATAGGAACTATTCTCATTTTCATAATATTATAGGAATGGTTCCTATAATTTATGGGAATGGTTCCTACAATATTATAGGAACCATTCCTATAATTATAGGAACTATTCCCACTTTCATAATATTATAGGAATGGTTCCTATACTATTATAGGGATAGTTCCTATAATGTCATAGGAATGGTTCCTATAATATCATAGGAATGGTTCTTATAATTTATGGGAATGGTTTCTATACTATTAAAGGAATGGTTTCTATACTATTATAGGGATAGTTCCTATGATATTATAGGAATAGTTACTATAATATTATAGGAATGGTTCCTATAATATCATAGGAATGGTTCCTATAATTTATGGGAATGGTTCCTATAATTTATGGGAATGGTTCCTATACTATTATAGGATAATAGGAAATAAAAAACCACATGCCATAAACTTGAATACACTGAAAAAAATAATCGGTAACGGTTACCGATTTTTTTTCGGTAACGTTTACCGATTTTTTTTCGGTAGAGGTTACCGATTTTCCGGTAACGGTTACCGATTAAAATCGGTAGAGGTTACCGATTTTTTTTCAGTAACAGCTACCGATTTCCAATCAGTAATCTCTACTGATTTTAATCGGTAACCGTTACCAAAAAATCAGTAACCGTTACCGAAAAATCAGTAACCGTTACCGAAAAATCAGTAACCGTTACCGAAAAATCGGTAACCTCTATTGATATTAAATTTACCGAAAAAACAGTTTTTAGAGCCTACAACTAAAGTATAAATGACATGTCAACAAGTTTTAATTTCATTCAAAGATAATTAAAATTTTTATTATAATCAACAGAATATTAAACTAACCCGGGAAAAAAGGATCAGACCTGATCATGCCTGTTTATGTATAATCAGGTCTGATCATTTTTTCCCGGGAAGTGCCGAATGACTATAAAATATAAATTATTTTTTTTGGCTAACGTACAAGGTACCAAATTCGACATGAAACTTATATTCTTTACTAAATCCATTTTATCATTGACGGTGATACAAAATGCGTGATAATGATCATCGAAATACATTGTTTCCAGTGAATACATGAGAAAAAGTATTTGATCATTAACACTGACCATGTCCACAATTTTAGCAAATAATGGATCGTTATTATCATCAATTTTAGTAATGACAACCATACTTTGTGAACATTTCTAGCTATGAAAAGTGATATGACTTTTTACTTTAATAAATAAAGATGACTTCTTTTAAGCCAAACAGTTAACAATTACTAATTCAAATTTGTAACTGTTCATTTTTTTTTTTGCTTTCCCAAAAATATAATCAGCTGTCGCAACCGACAAAAACAATGTTTACAAAAATATACAGGGCAATGTAAGTTATGCAGAATTAGCTCCAAGTATTTGATATAACAGAGCTTTTTTCTTATTCTGTAAAATTACATGCTTGCTAAGCAATTACCAATTACTTTTTATTTTTTCTAGGTCAAGACACTATTTTTTCGGTAAATGTAAATCGGTAGAGATTACCGATTTTTTGGTAAGGATTACCGATTAAAATCAGTAGAGATTACTGATTGGAAATCGGTAACTGCTACCGAAAAAAATCGGTAACCTCTACCGAAAAAAAATCGGTAACCTCTACCGATTTTAATCAGTAACCGTTACCGAAAAATCGGTAACCTCTACCGAAAAAAAATCGGTAACCGTTACTGAAAAAAAATCGGTAACGGTTACCGATTATTTTTTTCAGTGTATTTTTTGAATATGATAAGATTTTAACAATATAGTGTCACCGTTGTAATTATTTAAATAATTCTAGTTAAACTTTATTATTTAATCTCGTTCATCGACAGAGATACATATTTTGAGAGTTTGGCAACGTCGCGGAAGCAGCTGAGAGAAAAAAGAAAGATAGAGATACATTAATAAGAGAGACGAGATTAGAAATAAATTTTTCCCGCTTTAATTTGAATATTGATGTGTAAGAAGTTAGAACGCGCTGTTGCCAAATCTTTTTATTAAATCATATGAGTCAAAAATAACCAAGTAATTTAATTACTTTCTTTAATTAAATAAGTAATAAATATTAATTTATGAATTCGTTATGTTATTATTATAAATTAAAATAATGAATTTTCATAACTATTAGGAGAATTTAGCAAACAAAAAAATTCAAACACTACTTTGACTCACTAGTGTCAGTCGAACCTCCTTAATATTATTATTTAGAGGTCATTGCGATTTTCTATTTCCCATTTAAATAACATGGAAAAAAAAATTTTGAGATTGGAATTTCATACCTCAATGGTTGATTGTACAGATAAGTTCAGGATGTATTTTTGTAGGAAATTGAACGTTCTACAACAAAAGTCTCTTATCATTTTTTGATAAATCCATCTATTAAAAAGTTATTGGAGCTTGAAGTCTAATTTATAGTAAATTTTTGAGATATTTTACTTTTCCGGCGAAACTATCAGGCTTATAAAAAAATGTTATGAAATCTTTTTTGCAGAGAATTTTATTTCCTACAAATTGTTTTTTATAAATTTTTTTAAAACTCTCCATTGTTTTTTAGTTATTTTCATTTCAATGTCAAGCTCTTAAAAAAAGTAATATTCTAATCAATTTCAAGAGCTTGACATTAAAATGGAAATAACTAGAAAACGATGCGGAATTTTAAAAAACTTGACTGATAATAATTTGTAGAAAATAAAATTATCTACAAAAAAGGTTCAATGATATTTTGTAATAGGTCTGATAGTTTCTCCGGAAAAGTAAAAAGATCTCTAAACTTACTATGAATTTCACTTCAATCTCCAATAACTTTTGAACAGATCGATTTATCAAAAAATGATGAGAGACTTTTGTTGTAGAACGTCTAATTTCCTACAATAAACCATCCTAAACTTATCTGTACAATGAGACATAAAATTCCAAGCTTAAAATTTTGTTTTTCCTATTATTCTGATGGGAAATCAAAAACCACGAAGCGCCACCTCTTAATATTAATATTAAGAGCTCATCTTTTAAAATGCATTTTATTTCACCTCCCTGCAACTTTTTAATAGAGGGTTTCGAGAAAAACAAATTGTCGATTTTTTTGAATCAGTCTAATATATATATTTTTTTAAATTTGAAAAGACCAAAGTTTGTTAGTTAGTTTAAGGCCGTACTTAAATTACGTAACAAATTCAAGGGCCAATGTACCCCCGTATTTCGCGCCAATTTTTCACAAAGAAATCGTAGCTGTAAAATAAAAGACCCATTACCCGCTCACTTGTCACTGCAGTGAAATTATATCACTCAGTATAAATCTTTAATTTTTACAGTGGGAAGCTTAAACTTTTCAATAAATTTATTTAAAAGATATGTTTTCAATTTTTCAATCGCTATTTTTATGACTGTCTTCTTAAATAACTTCATATGTTGGGGTAATACATTAGAGACCGAATTTTATTTCTAAACCCAGTGTGCAGGGTCGGAAATTCCGATTTTTTATTCGAATAATGATTTTGTCTGTACATTATTTGAATTATTTTATGTATGAGGATATTTGCATACACCAGACTGGTGAGAGAATCTTCTCTTTATACAAAGTTGAAGACAACAGTCATTGTGATGATAACACTGGAAAGAAAAAAAAATTGACTTAAGTATATTAATTGATAAAAAAAAATAATTCAATTACCTTTCCTCCTTCTTTGATACATTGTCGTTGGTTTACAATTTTGGTTAGTTTCAATTGATCATTAAAACCTTCTGGTATCAAAATGCAACTACTAAACCCCATATTTCCAATAGAAAAACACTCACCTGTGCAGCATTCCCAATCTTCTTTACACTATTTATTTAAATTTAAACAAATAAACAATTTCATTAGTATTAATCATTTTCTTACATCACCTACATTGAAATTACAAGTTTTAATGCCTATTTACACAGAAACATTGAGCACGACTGGTTTCTGCTCTTGCGGATCCGAGTTACGGTAAATTACCGTATTTCACCGTAAATTACCACAGCTTACTGAAATTTTGTCGTAAATTACGGTAAATCGCTGTATTTTTTACTGTAAAATACTGGATTTTACGGGAATTTGCCACAATAACGTAAATTATGGCAATCTACGGTAAACTGCCGCAGTGTTACCGCGAATTTACGGTAAAAGACACCATTATTTCTGTAAAATACTGCAGTATTGCCGCAAATTTTACGGTAATCCATCGCAATTTTACCGAAAATTGCCGTGCTTTACCGTAAAATATCGTACTTTGCGGTAATTTCCAGCAATTATTCTGAATACCGTAAATTACGGAAATTTATGGTGCCCCGGGTCATAATATCTAGCCTCATCGAACCTCAATCTAGCCTCATTAAACCCAAGTAAGCCTCAATCAAGCCTCACTGAGCTAAAAAAGTATATTGAGCCTCAAATAATGCTCATTTAGCCTCAATGAGCTTCAAATGATGCTCACAAATCCTCAATAAGCCTCGATTACCCTCAAATGAATCTATTCTCGACTCAATGAATCTATAATAATAATAATAATAATAATAATTTAACGAGCTCGATCAAATGTAATTTAAATTCGATTAGTATTATTTGAGGCTCATTAAAGCCCTTTGAGCATCATTTGAGGCTCAAAATGCTTTTTTAGCTAAGTGAGGCTTGATTGAGGCTTACTTGGGTTTGATGAGGCCCCGGGAAAAAATGATCAGACCTGATCATGCCTGTTCATATATGATCAGGCCTGAAATTAAACCTGATCATGCCTGTTCATGTATGATCAGGCCTGAAATCAGACATGATCAGGCCTGATCATACCTGTCCATGCCTGTTCATGTCTGAAGCATTAAATACGCTCAGGCCTGTTCATGCCTGGTCATGTCTGGTCATGTCTGAAGCGTTAAATACACTCAGGCCTGATCATACCTGTTCATGGCTGTTCATGTCTGTTCATGTTTGAAGCGTTAAATACGCTCAGGCCTGATCATACCTGTTCATGTCTGTTCATGACTGTTCATGTCTGAAGCGTTAAATACGCTCAGGCCTGATCATGTCTGTTCATGTTTGAAGCGTTAAATACGCTCAAAAGTAAGCATGAACAGGCATGGTCATTTTTCATGTCTGATCAGGCCTGAAGACTCATGCCTCTTCATGTCTGATCATTTTTTCCCGGGGCTAGATTGAGGTTCGATGAGGCTAGATATTATGACTTGGGGCATTGCGGTAATTTTCTGTAATTTGGATCTGCTAGGGTGTAGTACGCTAACCAGTTGAGTTAAGCACCTTGCGTAGTCCGTTGCAGCACCGTAACCAGTCGTGTGCAGAACAATACAAAACAATACTGATTCGTGTGTGCACACATTCCGTAAGTTACTAATGCAAGAAATGCGCCAGAAACTTTTAAACTAAACCGTATCTAAGATATATTCAATATTCTTGTGTACAATGCCTTGAGCAAATCATGCATAAATCTTGACGACGATTTTTTGCTTCATGATCTTGTGCAAGACCCATTCGTAGAAAAAGACTCTAGTAACTAGGGATTTTGCTCAAGGCTCTGGCACCAGAATCTTTCTCAAGCACGTGTTAGTTGTGGTCTTACACTGATAGCCTAATAGTATTAGTATTTTCGTGCACTCGGCCAAAACTATTGTGCAATTTAATACATACCAACAATCCAGTTTCCTTGCATCTATCGATCGAATTAATAACACTTCCTGCCACGAATCCGATTAATAATAATAGTAATATTTTTATCAACATTTTGTAAGTCAATAAAATAATTCTCGTATGTTAGAATCAACTCTACTGAATGATTTTTTAAAATTGTGTTACTTAAATAAGTATATAAAAAATTAAAATAATCTCTGTGCCTTTGGGAAAAAACGTTATTTTATTTTAAAATAAAGTTCATTGTCATCGGTTGTAAAACAAATAATTATTTTTTTACTTTTTGTGATAAAATAAAAATAACTCAATGACGTTTTGAAAAATTTATTTGAACTCAATTTATAGCTGATTGATACAAAAAAATTGATTAAAAATTGACGACAAATTTTTAACAGTATAGGGATAATGTCTGTATTTATTTTATACCTCCGCGGCATATTTTAGTAATATTCATTTTTGATCATTTTCTACAAACTGAAGGCAAGTAATAACGATCCCCTTTAATACATCTTTTGGAACAACAATCTTTGTGACGTGAACACTATAAAAAAGTACATATATTAGTATTGAAAATAATTTATTGTAATTGAAATATAATAAAATTAACTACTTTAGAGTGTTCTTTAATACACTGTTTTCCATGAAGAGTTTTTGGTGTTGTAGTATAATAACCTTGAGGAACGGAAACACAACTACTCATACCAATATTTCCAATAACATAACACACATTGGAACAACATTGCGAATCATCATTGTCGCACTATTGATATAAATTGTATTATAATAAATAAATAGATTAATAAATATATTTATTAAACCCACTCTGGTGGAAATTTTTTAGACTTTTGTCTGAAGTCTTTAGAATTGTAGAACTCAGTTTTTTTTAGACAAAAGTCCGAAAAATTTCTACCAGGGCATGCACGGTTATCCTGTTTTATCATACACGGAAAGAAAAACATGGGGATTTTTCCCATTTTACTTAGGAGTAATTCCCTTGTTGACATGGCAAATTTTGCTTTATCGACATGGTAGATTTTACCAAGGAAAAATGGAAATATAACCATATTTTATAGGAATTTTACCCATATATTATAGGAATATTTTCCATGTTGCCATTGCAAAAATTTCCATGCAACATAGCAATTTTTCCTATGTGGACATGGGAATTTTCCCCATGCCAACATGGATATTTTTACCATGGAAAGGGAAAAGTCCACAAGAAGATAAAATTACTAAAGTACTAAATATTTTGGTCATTTTGATCATTTAAGCTTTAAAGCGATAAAATAGGGATATGTGAAGGTTTTACCGTTTACGAAAATAGAATTTCAAAGTTTCCGAAAAAATTTTGTGTAATTTAATAAAAATTTTTTTATAGCACCTACGAATCAATCAATTTTGATTGTACTTTACAAATTACAAATTAGAAGCAGATGAACTTCGAACAGATTACATCCAAGAGCTATAAAATATTTTTACTATCATCGTACGTCACTTTAATTAAAAAGGTGCCATAATTATTAATGTTCTGCAAGTACATTCTTTTTTAATTTATACATTCGACTTGCATTCAACTTGCCATTAAATACGGCTTGTAAATCAACGAATGACCCATATTTAATGTTATGAAAATTTGAAACCATCAGTTTACAAATATTTTACTTTCATATACATGGTAATTTCTACTTTGTTAACATGGAAATTTTTCCCATGTTATCATGGGAAATTTTTTCATGTTGACATAGGAACAAATCCAATGTTAACATAGGAACGATTCCAATGTTAACATGGGAGTTTTTCCCATGTTGAGATGGGAATTTTTCCCATGTTAACATTGCAATTATTCCTATGTAACATAGTTATTTTTTCAATGTTGATATAGGAAAATTTCCATTGTCAATATAGGAATAATTCCTATGTTACAAAGCAAAATTTACCATGTAACACAGCAACAATTCACATGTTAGCATAGTAAAATTTACAATGCCAACAAAGGAATTTTCTCTATGTAAAATTCGAAAAATTCCCATTTTTTTCTTTCCGTGTAGCTGTAAAGCGAACCCTGTTTATCGACCGACGTACTATAATAAATATAAGGTAATGCAGATTTCTAGATTTTCCACCAGCGTGACATAATGTAATAATGACACTCTCTGGAAGCTATAGTTGGATATTTTTCCTTACATGTACTCTACTATTACTATTAGTACCAACAAAGAGTTGGCACTAAATAATTCTAGAATGACATACAATGATATATTTAAGAATTTTAAATTAGTTCGTATTACATATTAATTTATAGTAAAGTTTTCACAAAATATTTTTACGGCAAAACTTTTAATACACTGATAAAAAAAGTTAACTTGATATAAGAGCAAAAATCTTGAACCAAGAATACCATTTTAAAGAAAATGATTTTCTTTAAAATGGTATTTTTGGTTCAAGATTTTTTCTCTTTAATCAAGTTAACTTTTTTTATCAGTGTATCTAATAAGTGCAAATTGACATCGTATCGCTAAACAACCACTGTGACTTCAATTTACAGGTTTAATACATTAGGATAACCAGACATGCATTGAATAGAGTCATGTGGGCAAATGTGTGCTGTGGGTAAGTGTACGCACACTTGTCCCATATGACTCTAAAGTATAGTGCGTAACACCCCAGATTATACAACTGAATTCGATCGAATTGAACAGAATTAAATTTTTAATTCAGATAAATTCTGTTAAGTCGGTACCTAACTTAAAGATGAATTCTACCTAATTCGGCAGGAAAACCAGAATTCGTCCAAATTAAAACGAATTTGAAATTTTTAAATCGGTTTTATTCTGTTTAATTCAAATTCAAATTTTTAATTCGGTCGAATTCAGTTCTTTAATCAGGAACGTGAACTAAACCATAATCAGTAAAACACAATATCTCTAGCACTCGTCTGCGGCTCGTGCTAAAGCCATTGCGCTGCCCTTGTGGAAATTTTTCGGACATATCTGAAAAAGTCTTTAGAACTAGAACTGAGTTTTTCAGACAAAAGTCCGAAAAATTTTCACCAGGGTGAACAAATAATGGCTGACTTAATCCACTCGTTACGCAATGTACTATTATATCGCGTTAGTATTTTCAAAGAGACTTACATGTTTATACGCCCTTTTGGCTTTACGAGGCTACCGAAAGCCAAAAGGACAAATAAGAATATGTCCCTTCGGAATTAGTAACGCAATATACTATAAATAATTTTTTAAATAAATTACATACCATTGCGCCTACTGGTTTGCAATCTTGTCTTATTCTACTCCTGACGATATGTCCTCCGACAAATCCAATCAATAATAACAGTAATAAATTTTTGAACATTTTGTAAGACTAATAGTTGAGTCCCGTAGGTTGAACTGTACGTAATTAATTTCAAGCTGTGTTTATATAAAAAGAGTAATGTACATAATATAGTAAAATCTTTATGATTTTAATTACAAACTTTTATGTAATAAATGTTATTTATAAAAACCGGGAAGTTCGTAATTATTATAAACTCGTTTTATTTATTTATCATTATCTAGTGCTGTAATTTCAAATATAGGAAACGGTTAATTATGCGGGCCAGCCCCAAACTTCCCACTTTTTTCGATGTCAAGAAATTTATTGGTTATAGCTTATCTGGCTCTTCATAGAAGAAATTATTATTTTATGCTGGAGCAAAGAAAATCAAGACATAAAAAAATTTAATGATTTAGTATTCAAAAAATCTATATGAACTGGCTAAAAACATCGTAGGAGTCATGGGTTCCTAAGGATTTTATGAATATGCATGAAGAAAGCCATGGAATCCCATACACGGACAAGAGAAAGTTATTTTTCGTTGAATGCTATGGTGTCATAATAACGCCAGAACATGTTGGCCATCTGACGGAAGTTAAATAAACATGTTCCAAAAATTACTAAGGGTTAGTGATGCGACATAACCATGATTTTTTTTTTTCAATGAAATCATGACAAATTGACTGATAATTGCCTGTAAGGACATTACAAATTTTTGAATCAACTATTCTATAGAATGTAGTTATCACGTAAGCCCCATGAAATTTAACCCTTCAGAACCATCGTGTAGAGAGATTCTCTCACACTTTCTTTAAAACTTTTTTTTGTTTCTAAATTGAAATGGAATGACCCCCTGAAATTTTTTTTAGCTTACTAAAATTTAATGCTCTAAATGATACTAAAAAAACAAAATTTTTTAAACTTGAAAAATAAAGAAAAAAAATTATTTTTTCATTAACTGTGAGAGTTTCTCTCATCGCGTGAGTTAAGTCAGGCACAAAAAAAATTGCTGTTCGTATTACTTCGTTTCATTTCGGCTGTCTCCGTGGTATCTAGCCGCCATTTTAAACGTATATAGATATACAAATAAACAGTATTCTAAAAGTTGCTTACAATAAGTGTACCTGTATACCAGTATTTTAATCAAAATAAAAAATGTAATAATTTCTAAATGATTATTTATAAAAAATAATTTATAAAGAATTATTATTTAATTTTTAGTATTCAAACAAATAATATTTTATGTTGTATTTTACTTGATATATAACCTAAAATTATTTAAATATTTTTTAAATTTCGCTCTTGGCGCTTGCGCAATAGGCGTGAGATTTTCTCTCATCACGATAGCAATGACTGTGGTACGGGAGGCGTATGTTCTGAAGGGTTAAAAAATAATGAATAGTCAATTTTTCGATGGAAAATTTCGTTCTCTCACATCATTATTATGGATACCGTAATTTGTGGTATGATAGTTTTACTCGAAAGAAGAGAATAGTAATAATTGCTAATCTGCATGGTAACAAGACCTTTTTTTAACCTCTCGTTACTCGCGCTATGAGCGTTAGTCTAAGAGCCAGCTTAAATCTGACAACACATATTTTACGGTATCTGAAATTTCGTCCAGTGAGACTTCTATACCCAGTAAACAAGCAATGGGTACTAGCTAAGCCCGGCCGCGGTAGGTTCGGGGTTCCTCAGGTGAGCCAGGTATGAAATTAAGTAAATTTTTAAAGTATTTTACGGCGTCTGCCGTTTTAATATGTTATAATATACCTCTAGAAAAATTGAAAAGTAACTATGGCTGCCGATTTTAAAGGTTGCAACATCACGGCAGTCACTTTTCAAAATTCGAAAAAAAATTTTTTTTAAAGTACTTTACGGCGGCAGCCATTTTAATATATTATTTATTGAACTATCTTAAGCTAATATTGAAAATGGCTGACATTTTTTCCGGTTGTAACTATCCAATTTACAGCGAAACCTTACCTGCAGACCGTGCATATAGTCTAGTCGAGAAGTGAGTTTTCTGCGAAAAATCGTTAAAGTTCTCTTAAAAATATGACGATTGGTGCATTGGCATCAGAATTAAATTCTAAGAAACGGTTATTTTTTCTTTTATCCGCCATCAAAAATTTCATTTGTTATAAACAAAAAACAAAGAGACGAAAAAGGAGTCTCTGTTTTGTAGCTATAACTTTAGAAATATTAAAGTTATCTGAAATTAAAAATAAAGATCCTAAAATAGGAGAAAATTTTAATAAAATAAGTCTCGAATCCCCGAGTTGTTGCTCCATTATTTATAATTTTTATTTAACGTGGAAAGTTGGGCTCCGCGCAACCGTTTCGATTTCTGCGCGTCGCCGCCAAGCAAAGTATGCAACACAAAATAATTTTTTTATAACATTCAATATTAATTTAAAAATCTGAATAAATTATAGTGTCATCTGGACACTTGAAGGAATATAGCCACGCAAAATAAAATTATCATTGTTTTTTTCATTTATCTACCATTTAAATTATTTATTAAGATATCATTTTTTTTTTTTAATCATCATTTACAATTCTCAATATAATTAGGAAAAAATTTTTTTTTTTATTTGAATTTTCATTCTTTATTTTATAAACAAATTTCCATTTTCTTTATATTTTTTTCCGTAGCATTAACAAATTACAAATACAGCTATGAGCACTAAAGTTGAAAATTGACTTTAACGCATGCAAATGTTTAAAATTTAAAAGTCTGATTAAAAAATTGTAAAAGGTTCAATTGATTCTGTAAATGCCTTACAGGCTGCACTACTGGTCAAAAATTTCGAGTTTTCGCTTCAACAAACGTTAAGTAATAAATTGGAAATTCCAAAACTAAAAGAAAACAGCAAGAACAACATAAATTATTGGCGTTAGGTAGGAATATATAGTCAATGAAATTCAGAAAATGTACCCTTAACCTTGTAATAATATGAATAAATAAATAAAGAAAAAGATAAATAAATGGAATTAAAAACTTAAAAAAAAATTATTAATAAATAGTCCAATAATTACTCTATAAAATTGTCCAGAATCATAGAAGCCGTAACTTCAATAGTTTCAAAGATATAATTAAAAATTCCAATAGTGCATTTTTTTATAAACAAACAAAAATATAAAGAAAATGGAAATTTGTTTATAAAATAAAGAATGAAAATTCAAATAAAAAAAAAATTTTTTTTCTAATTTTATTGAGAACTGTAAATGATGGTTAAAAAAAAAATGATATCTTAATAAATAATTTAAATGGTAGATAAATGAAAAAAACAATGATAATTTTATTTTGCGTGGCTATATTCCTTCAAGTGTCCAGATGACACTATAATTTATTCAGATTTTTAAATTAATATTGAATGTTATAAAAAAATTATTTTGTGTTGCATACTTTGCTTGGCGGCGACGCGCAGAAATCGAAACGGTTGCGCGGAGCCCAACTTTCCACGTTAAATAAAAATTATAAATAATGGAGCAACAACTCGGGGATTCGAGACTTATTTTATTAAAATTTTCTCCTATTTTAGGATCTTTATTTTTAATTTCAGATAACTTTAATATTTCTAAAGTTATAGCTACAAAACAGAGACTCCTTTTTCGTCTCTTTGTTTTTTGTTTATAACAAATGAAATTTTTGATGGCGGATAAAAGAAAAAATAACCGTTTCTTAGAATTTAATTCTGATGCCAATGCACCAATCGTCATATTTTTAAGAGAACTTTAACGATTTTTCGCAGAAAACTCACTTCTCGACTAGACTATATGCACGGTCTGCAGGTAAGGTTTCGCTGTAAATTGGATAGTTACAACCGGAAAAAATGTCAGCCATTTTCAATATTAGCTTAAGATAGTTCAATAAATAATATATTAAAATGGCTGCCGCCGTAAAGTACTTTAAAAAAAATTTTTTTTTCGAATTTTGAAAAGTGACTGCCGTGATGTTGCAACCTTTAAAATCGGCAGCCATAGTTACTTTTCAATTTTTCTAGAGGTATATTATAACATATTAAAACGGCAGACGCCGTAAAATACTTTAAAAATTTACTTAATTTCATACCTGGCTCACCTGAGGAACCCCGAACCTACCGCGGCCGGGCTTAGCTAGTACCCATTGCTTGTTTACTGGGTATAGAAGTCTCACTGGACGAAATTTCAGATACCGTAAAATATGTGTTGTCAGATTTAAGCTGGCTCTTAGACTACGTGACGCCGCCTTTTTAACTAAAATTGCAATAAAAGTTACTGTATGGGTATTTGTGACTTTATACTTAACCAATTCTCTCTTTGATATCTATATATTTGTTATATATATGTATAATAAATAAATATACATTTTAAATATAAAAAAAATATATTTATGTATAACAAGAATGTGAAAAAGCGGCACAGTGCTCATTATGCGAGTTAAATCGTCGATTCAATTTTTGTAACCACGTTGCCAAACTTACTGTTGTTACTGTAAGAAATAATTCATTATAGCAGTATGATTTGGCAACGTCGCATTTCATTTAGCATGGGCGGCACAGTGCTCGCCGCGCGATGAAAATCGTCGGGCAAGTGGACGCGAGTAACGAAAGGTTAACCAAATGATGTATTGCCAACATAAAATAAGTAACTAATGACTTTTATTAGTATGGAACAGAAAATCTACTACAGTAGAGATTTTTTAGGTACATACATAAAATTTGAGTCTAGAGGACTCCTATAGTAGGAACTATAGATCACATCCACACATATATGACCGTAAAATAGCTAACCCATACGTTTATCTGTTGACTAACAAATTCTTGTTTATTCTTCTCATAAAGAAATCGGCTGTAAGGCTGGAAATCCAGACGTGTAAGAAATGAAATGCAAACTTTTTAAAGAAAACTTTTCTGAGAATGCTACTCCCTGATGAAAAATTCTGATTGATACTCAATCGAATTTCTATCAAGTCCAATCATAAACAAACATTCAATCAGAATTGCTCGGGAGTGTTCCGAAGATCCGATTGAATTTTAATCTGATTCAATCGAAAAATAATAATTTTTTTCCGATTTCCGATTTACTTTCAATCGGATTAATTCGGAATTTGCCGATTCAAATTTTACAATCAGATTCAATCAGAGTTTTTAATCAGGGTATGATCAATGCACAGGTTACAACATAACCTTTATTATCAAGGTTTTTTTCATTGGTCAATTTACTTGAAAATTATAAGTTGTCAGAATGACGCCATCTTTAAAATCAACAGAATATTTTTCTGACAATAAAATGTTAACTTCCGACTAAAACCCAAGTTTTGGAGATCGGACTAAAAACAATGAAATTAAAAAAATTTTTAGTTTTCTTAGTGAGAAGATAAAGAAATATCAATAAATAAATATATGAATTTCTTTATAAAAACATAAAAGCAAATAAATAAAAGTATTGTTACATAAGTATCTACAAAAAAAAAAAAATTAATAAATTAAATTGCAGAGAAAAATATTAAAATTGCAATATTATTAAAGTAAAAGACAATAATTTTATCATCAGTAAGATTAAGTATAAAAATATATATAGATAAAGCCAAGTTGAAAGTCTGAAGAGGAAAAAAACATTAAATAATAAAGATAATAAATTAAATATTAAATTTTTTTTTTTTTTTTATAAGTTGTTTGCACTTAATCATTATTTTCTTCTCTATAGTCAATTGAATAAAATATTTGAATCATATCCGGTTTTTAATGAATTTTTATTAAAAAATGAGGGACCAAAAAATTCTACGGGCCTTGAAAGTTTTCTGGAGAAAAAAAGTATATTAATTTATATAAAGATATCAGTAGAATTGATATATAATTAATATGATGCTGAAGTTAGCCAACGTTTATAATTTTTGAAATTATTTTAACATAATAAATTATACAAAAATAAAATATTTGAAAAATTGCACCTCGAGCTTCTTTACTTTTCTACATGCGTATATTTTTATTTTTTTTAACTTCCCGCTAAAAAAATTGCAAATTTTCAAAAATTCGGGAAGTTATTGGTTTCAGTCCGATTTGTGAAAATCGAAATTCCAACAGATGTCGACGTTTTGAGGTCCTAGAAAGCTATTCTGTATGTAAATATGTATGCATGTATGCATGTATGTATGTATGTAAATATGTACGCTATGTAAATATCTATAACTTTTGAACGGATCAACCGATTTTGATCGTCAAGGTGTCATTCGACGCAGGTTTTTAATATCTTGAAGCTGAAAAAAAATTGAGCTTGATCGGTAGGGCTCGTTCGGAGATATTCCAAAAATAAACTTTTTTCAAAAATGTTTTTTTTGGATAACTTTTTACGAGCTTGATGGATTAATTCCAAAATGGACTGGGCTCTGGAGATTCATAAGCCGCGTCGAATGCCACCTCAAACATCAAAATCGGTTAATTCTTTCAAGAGAAACCGTTGTCGAAAGAATTAAAAAAAAAAACTTTTTAGTATTTTGAAAATTTCTCAAAAATGACTCGATGAATCAATTTCAAAATTTAATCAGTTATAGAACTCAATGAAACGCGTCGACTGCCACCTTAAACGTCTCAATCGGTTTATTCGTTCGAGAGATATCGTTGTAGAAAAAATTGTAAAAAAAATGATTTTTTAAAAACAAAAGCATAAAAAAGTATTTTCGAGCTCGAAGAACTCGAAAATGTATCTACTACAATTTTTCGAGCTCAAGGAGCTCGAAATACGCGGGAAGTTTTGAGGCTGGCCCGCAGGGTCAACCGACAGACCGATTTTTTTTTTTTGTAATTGATATGTTGAAAAAAAAAATCCGAAAATTTGTAATTGTCTGCTAACTTAAGGATCATATAATTAATTAATTACGCATTAATTGATGAGGTTTAAAATTATATTATAATTAAAAAATAAATTTAAAAAATGTATTTTTGTATATTAAATATTATTATTAATTTATAAACAGTATACAATACAATCCATCATATTTTAACCAATACAATAATAATAATAATGATAAAAAAAATAAAGAGTAAGTAAATTAATGCATTAATAAAATACACAATTATAATTAATTACTATTTTTATACTAATGATTAAAAGTAATAATATAATACTATAATAATAATTATTTAATTATATTATTATTTTTATTACTTTCATTTTATAATAACTCATATATAACGACATTGGATATAAAAATAGTTTACTGGTTTTTTTAAAAAATATCTATTTTTAATGATTTTCTTTAGGTTCAGGTGCATCGGAACTTGGTAATGATGATACTGAAATTAAAATAAAATAATTATTATTTTATTTATTAAGAAAAAATTGAAAGGTTTTAGTGCAGAGTTAAAATAAAATTTTTTTATTGTAGAATGAAAATTGTGGCTTATTCGTTAGGTTTAGGTCAAAATTAATAAGGACCTTTTTTAGAGAGGATTAAATTTCGTACAAAATGGTGTTGATACTTTTTTTTTCATCTTCGATATTTTAGCCGGAATTTTTATTTAACCCTTCGTCACACGCGTGTTTTTACCCGACTTCGTAACACGCACGATGAGCGCCGCGCCGCCGTGTTAAATTTCATGCGGTGTTGCCAAGTACCCAATAAATATTCCATGCTTTTATTATTGGAAAATAACTATATTTTTTATTTAGTTTTACATTGAATTAAATATTTAGCTAATTAGTAATTTTTTAAGAAATTATTATTATTTTTTTGTTATATTTAGTAATAATTTAACTATATTTCTGAAGTAATCTTGACAAAAAATGATCTATTAATATTAATAATTTTTATAAGAATAGTAATGACGGGTAAATAATCTCAGGATTAGCCGATACTTAACAATTTTTTAATTTTCTTCACATAATTAATTACAAAAAGAGGAATTCAGACAAAATTTATACATAAATTTTTTAGTTTCAGCGGGTGCAAATTCTTTATGTTGAAAAAAAAAATCCAAAAATTGTTGAAAGTACCGGTTAATTTTAGAATCATACAGAGAATTACATATTTTATTAATTTTAGATATTAAAAAATATTATTTATTTAACTTCTATAATTATATAATTCAAAAAATATTATTATAATTTAAAAATTTAAATAAATACTTTTTAATACCAATCTTTATTAATAATAACCAGTGACTAACAATTATGGGATAGGTTACTTTGTTTACAGCTTGTATATTAAGAGCGGGAACACGACTTGGCAACAGCGCGATTTGAATTGCGATTTGGCTTTTACACGCGCCGGACGGCGCGGCGCCGCATTGACGAGATGCTCCTCAAAAATATATAATTATTAAATTTCTAAGACAACTGTATAATTATTATTAATATTCATTCCATTTAGAAGGTCCAAAAAGAGCATTAAAATTTTTTGGAATGTTTTTTTTGGTAAAAACCATAAAAAATTATGAAAATGTAAAAAGTGCGGCGCCACGCTCATAGCGCGTGTCACGAAGGGTTAAATTTAGAGGTTAAAAATTTTTTACTACAATTTTAGATCAAAGTCGCAACAAAATATTAAACTATTTTTAAAGCTGTATTTTTTTCGCTAAAGGTAAAAATTAACCAATAAATCGTCTATTATTTAATAAAAATTTAATTGAATAATTTTCACGTCTAATAAACGGATAATTTTATTTTTTTTTCAGCATTGACACGCGATTGCAGAACAATAAAATGTTTTATTGGCCGTTTATTTAAACAAGAGGTCATTTAATAGAGTTTGAAAAATTGATAATTCTACCCTCAAAACTGATAAACTTAAAATTTATTATTTCTGCATTGATACACTAATTCAGAGCATTTAATTTTGCCTGCATTGACACAGAAATTTAAATAAATTAAATATATAAATTAAGAGAGTAAATAATTAACAAATCTACTTATTTCTATTATTTTAAAGTCAAATTAATTTTTTTTCTGCATCGACACTCTAATTTACAGTATCGCATTATTTCTGCATTGACACATTAATTAAAAAAAAATGATTGAACTAATTAAGAGCGTAAATAAGTAATGAAATTAATAATAGTAATTATTTGTAAATGTAATTATTGAAAAATTAATTTTTGTTCTGCATCAATACACCAGTGCATTAAATTTTTCCTGCATTGATAGGGGAGAGTGGGGTCAATTGAACCAAGGGGCAATTGAACCAGTAAGCTTAAAAAATCGAAAAAAATATAAAAATGAATCACCCTCTTGGAATTATATTTTAATACACTAAACCTTAGTCTGATCAAAATTTCGAACCAATATGATGATTTAATTTTAAAAAATTCAAGTTTTTGTGTTTTTAGGTATCTAAACCTTGATTTCAGCTCTTGGTAAATTGTTTAATAATTTTTTAATTTTCAAATGAAATCTCAAAATTTTTTTTGTAATACCTTCTTACATATAGTAGTCATAAATTTCTAGCTTTACTTCTAGTAAAATAGTTCTTGAATATTTTTTTTTAAACTAATTATTTCAATAAAATCATATGGGGTCAATTGAACCAGTACTCTCGGGGACGGTTGAACCTCACGAATCACACTGTGAGCATCAGACATGCGCGCGCATCTTGACAGAATGTGAAAACAAGCTAAACTAACCAAGAAAAAAAATAATTATATTGACAGAAGTTTTAAAAGTGATTGTTATAACATATGGTGTTATATAAAATAATAAATATTATTAGAAGTGTTGTAATTTTAGTTTTAAGCTGTAATGAATAGTAAAATATTCATTAAAGTCATTCATTTGTGGTTCTAATACTCATGGTTCAATTGCCCCCGCAAAGGGGACGACTGAACCATTTGATGCAGTTGTACAATTTCGTATTTATTGAAAATTTTCATCATTCGTTAAGCTATGTGCTTGTGAGAAATGATAGTCTGTATAATAAGTTATAATTTTGTAAAAAAAAAAGTTATCATTTTGCTTTTATTCATATAAAAAAAAAATGTCAAAGTATTTTTGGTTCAATTGACCCCACTCTCCCCTACGTTATTTTTTAAAAATTAGATAAATAAATTAAGAGCGTAAATAAATGATAAAATTAGTCATAGTGATTTTTGTTTTTAAAGGAATCACAGCTTTCCTGGTCTACTTAATTGACTTTTTAGCCTGTATTCATCCCATGAGTGACATGTGGACTGATAATTTTAGTATGCACTGCAATGCCATACATTAATCGAATAGAATCAAAATCTTAAAAATGTTATTAAAACGGTTTCGCCCCGAATATACAGTGAAACCTGCATAACTGGGACCCAAATAAGTGAGAAATCTCTATAACTGAGACTTTTTGTCAGGTCACGTCACCTTCACGATGAAAAACTTCTTTAAGTGATACTGAAGAACTTCTCCAACTGGGACTTTTTTTGAACCTATTAATTATTTACTTTCATATGCGTACATCAATGTGTATTAGGTACTCGTCACGGAACGTTACTTCAAACATACTAAAATAATACAGCTTTTAAGCTAATTTTGATGTCAGTAAATAAAGTATTATTATTTAACTCTATATACATTAATTATACGTATTTCACTTTTATATATCATGCAGATTTTGCCTGTCTGACTGTCCTTCTATAACTGAGAAACCTGGATGTGAGAAAAAAATCTTGGTTTCGAGTCTCACTTATGCAGGTTTCACTATACTTGCTGGGTTCATCAGTAGATGCGAATATATTCTACTTTATACCGTTTGAATGATGTTAAAAAAAAATTGACCATGAATCCTTTCTATAATAATGTTTAAGAGTATTCCAAGCTTGCTGTCATATTTCACAAGAATTCTAAGAGCTTTAATAAATTTACCAACAAGTAATAGTAATTATTTGCAAGTGTATTACTGGAAAATTAATTTTTTTCTCAGTATCAATACAATTATTCAGTGCATTAAATTTATTCTGCGACACATTATTTTTAAAAAAGTAGATTAAGAAATCAATAGTGTGAATGAACAGTAAAAGTACTTATAGTAAATATTTGCAAGTGTAATGGATTAAAAATTAACTTTTGTACTGCATTGACACTCTAATTAAAATCGATGTTGCACGTATTGGGCCCAAGACAATTCATCCCCACTCTTTTTATTTATTAAAGAATCCCATATCATTCTTGAAAAGAAGGCGCTATTTTTCACACTTTTTTCTGTGTATTTTCTTGTAATTGCATACAAACAAAATTGGTGAAAAAAGAGCGCTATGTTTCACACTTATTCATGTGTATGTATATTTTTGCAGTTACGCACATACACAAAATACATGAAATCGTATCCACGAATATTATATTTTTTTTGTCCGTGTTAAAAATGAAAAAAAATTATACTGTTTACTAGGGTGGCGCAAAAAAACCGACTATTTTTTTTTCGATTTCGCATGAAAATTTGTTGGTTTACGATGTTTTAAGAAGCTTCTCCAAAAATTAGCTCGATAAAAAATTTTTAAGAGGTCGCTCACGAATTTTGAAAATATTAAAAATGATTGAAATTTGGATTTTTGATTTCTAAATTTTTTCTTTCTCGTGGCAGCAATAGTTTTTATTTGTGAAATCATGACTACGCTGAAAATTTAAGCCCAAAATTTAAATATTTAAACGGCGCTCGAGAATTTTGAATATTAACTGATAATATGTGACTAATACTTTGAATTAGTTGTTGTATTTTTTTTATGACTCAATTATTTTCATTTCAGTAAAATATAACTTTTGCATAACCAAAAATATACAGGACAGTCTTGAACAATAAAATTTGCTAAGTTTTGAATAAGCGAAAAAACCTACAAATTGAATTAAAAAATAAAAAAGTATGTAAATAACTTATTATTTCTATTTCTCGGGTTATATTTTTGTTCACTGTGATGCCAATTGATGGTGAAAAAATCGAGAAGCTTTATTATTAATATTTAAGGGTCGCTCAAAAACGTTTAAAAGACAGCACTTGGAAACATTCAAAATTCTTGAGCGAGAATTAAAAATTCAAATTTTGGGCTTAAATTTTCAGCGTAGTCATGATTTCACAAATATAAACTATTGATGCCATGAGAAAGAAGAAAATTTGAAATAAAAAAGTCGAATTTCGATCATTTTTGATATTTTCAAAATTCGTGAGCGACCTCTTGAAAATTTTTTATCGAGCTGATTTTTGGAGAGGCTTCTTAAAACATCGTAAACCAACAAATTTTCATAAGAGACTCGAAAAAAAAAAATAGTCGGTTTTTTTGCGCCACCCTACTGTTTACATTACGAATGTATTTTTGGAATATATGGAATATTAAAATTCCGAGATAAATTGTCGGGGGATGAATTGTCTTGGGCCGAAAACGCAGTGAACCTTGACACCCTAATTAAAATCATAACTTCTCTACACCAAAACCTCTGTAAAAAATATATTTTTAAAACTCACCAATTATAATAATCAGTATAATTGTGCAAATAATACCAATAATAATCATCATTTTTAAATTTTTCCACCAATATTTGCGTTTCAATTTACCAGCTTGCTGTTCAAATTGTGCAGCACCTTGTTGCAACGCATCTGCGCGATTATCGAGCTCTGACAGTTTTTGATCTCTTTCCAAAACTTTTTCAACATTTACTTTCATGATATCAACAACCTCATTGACTTTAGCCTGAGTTTGTTGCAATTTTTTACTCGAAATTGATTGCGTTGTCCTGTTGCCCAGGTCGCCGTCTCCAGAATATCCACCGCCGTCCATATTGATACTTTTACAACTAAAATAATAATAATCATCATAATAAATGTCATATGAGTGAGTAATTATATTCTTAATTAACAATTTAGCGTACACGCCCTTAACCTCTAATTCAATTTAAATTTATTTTAATTCCCGCTAAAAAAATTAATTATTATTTTAAATAAAAATTATTATTAATAAAAATAAATGAGTATTTTTTGTGTAATTAATTAATCATTTTTAATGCATGATAAGTAATGATAATAATTATTATTGTTGTTAAAATTACAATGGCGACAGTAACAAAAATATAAATATGAGAAAAAAAAAATAAGTTACTTACTTTGGAAATTTAGATTTAGAAAAAAAAATAAGTTTGTCTAA
Source organism: Microplitis manilae (assembly GCA_030273425.1). Lineage (NCBI taxonomy): Eukaryota > Metazoa > Arthropoda > Insecta > Hymenoptera > Braconidae > Microplitis > Microplitis manilae. The sequence goes on from CP092724.1 coordinate 5,116,638, forward strand.
TTAATGACAGGGAATTTGTAAATTAAATTAAAGATCAAAAATAAAATAAAATAAAATAATAAATAAAAATTAACAGACGACACGTCAGGTCTAAGGATAACGGATTTACTTTTAAAGATGGCGTAATTTATGGATGACGTCAGTTTCGATCATAACACGATGATTTAAGGCTTGACGTCAATAATTATTATTATTGTTATTATTAGAGTAAACAACTTTTTTTTTTGCACAAAAAATTATTTAAGTCAGTAGTTTAGGATTATTATAATTTAATTTTAATGGGTTTTTTTATGTAAGCTTTGATTTTTTTAAATTTGAATTTCAAATAAAAAGAGCGCGAAATGGAATTTGAATTTAATTTTTTTTATTGAAGTTATTTTGAGGGATTTAAAAGATTTTATTTTTTAATTGTTTATAACTTAGGCGGTAATTAGCTTTTTTTTTTTTTTTTTTTTTGGTTATTTTCTATTTTCAGAGGTTCGATTTGAAAATTACACTTTTCGCGCCATCTGGGGATTTTTTAAAAATTAAGTTGGGAATAGAGTTTTCTATATTACTAGCTGGTGAATAAGATGAATGTGATTTTGAAAATAAATAAATACTGGGAATATTTGAAAAAAAAAATACCTAAAATTTTCAAAATGTAATTTTTAACTGTACAGAAATATATATATTTTCAAAGTTTATAAATTATTTAGAAGAGATCATTTTTTTGCAAAGAATAACTTAAATTATTTTTATAAAAATTTAATTATTACACTTTTAAAAATCGGGAGTAAATACAGATTTTATTTTACTCCAAATTGACTCTGACTCAAAGTTTCGAAGCTTAAAAAAGTCAGTCTGTATATGGGCTAAATAGAGAATTTGTTTTTTCATTGGAGTGACGTTGATTCCATTTCAATCTAAATTCACCCCGATCCGGAGTTTTAATGTTAAAATCAACTCTCTTCTGGAGTTAATTTCACTTCAGAGGAGTAAAATAAATTTAAAAAATCAACCGCTCTGCATTTACTCCGAGATTTACTCTAAATTTAATCCCAGTTCATTTCAAAATTTTTTTTAAAGTGTAGAGACTAGGAAATAAATATATGGCTCGAATTAATGCGCGCGCATACATTACTGCCATTTTGTAAAACAGCTGACGCCATTTTACTGCTCTTGGATTTTAAATTTTGTAACGATATTTTTAATTCTATCAAATGAATTTTATAAGTTTTTGCAGCTGTGGAATATTTTTTCCAAAAATACTATTTTATATTTTGTCATATCTTAGAATTAAGTTTCTAGGAAAACTATCAGAGATACGATCAAAATGTATATAAACAATTTTGTAGGAAATTAAATTCTCTACAAAAAAGATCTTCATAAATTTTCACGTGAATTGCATATTTCTAATATTATAAGTGTTTTTAAATTTTATTCCAAATTTTTCCAAATATATAATTCTATACTTCTTTCCGTAACTTTAATTTAGTATTCTGCTAAAACTATCAAAGATACGATAAAAATAGACTGGAACAATTTTGTAGAGAATTAAATTTTCTATTAAAAAGATTCTTATCATTTATCTTATAAATGTGATAGTTTCAATGCTACAAGTAATCAAAGTAAAAAATCCTTTATAAAAAATATTAATTAACCTTTTAATTGATTTTTGAAAATTAATAAATAAATTTTTTTTGTTTCTATTTTTAATAACCGTATTGTAAAATATAAATTACAATAATAAATTCATCACTGTATGTAATCATTGATCGATAAAAATGACAGTCATCCACTTTTATGAAATTTGATTTTCATTTTAGAAAAAGTCGAAATTTTTTTTTAAACTTTCTATAAGAAGTCTGATTTTAAATTACTCTTTGTCCATTGCTTCAACCCCTAATTTTTTTTTTTAATTTTAATTTTTCTCAATTAAAAAAAAGTCATATAAAATAAAACCGAAAATAAATTTTTTTTCATAAAAAAATTCAAATAATAAAAAAAAAAACTTTTACTAAAAATCTTCTAGAAAATAATTTTTCTAAAATTAAATTTAAATATTCATATAAAAATATATATTTGAATAAAAAAAAATCTAAGTCAATTAAAAATATTTTTTTTCTTAAAAATAAAAAAATAAAAAACTTACCTTGTGACATTTTGATAATCGATTTAAAAGACTCACTACAAAAAATAATTTTATCAATCCTGATAAAATTAATAATTTACCAAAAATTTCAAACTCAAAAATTTAAAAAAAAAACAAAATATCGAATCAATCAAGTTTTGACTGTTAGTCTTAAAACTAAACTGTCGAGTACAAAATCTATAGATAATATATATAAATATATAGATATATACATATATATATAAATAAATATATAACATGTACCCTAAAATATAAGGATTTTGCACATAAGGGTGTCGAGTGTAGGCGGGTCAGATTTTATTGACCCATTTTTAACGCAAGCGCAACAAATGGCAATAGCGCGCAAACTCTTTCATACCTACGTAACATTTAATCCTCGAGTTATCGAATACCCTCGAATACGAACGTCACGATTATTTTAAAATAAAATACTCATATAACAAATAAACAAATCGTTTGTTATAAATTATTTTATAAAATAAATTTTAAAAAATAAATATACAGATAAATTACATAATTAATTTGAAATAAATAAATCTAAAAATCTACTTTTGTTACTTGATATTAACATTTCGATATATTCTGATGTATCGTTAGTGATTCAATTCTCGATTCTTGACATAAAATTTATCAATAACCGGCCACCAAACCCAAGTCATCGGCAGTTTCGTCAAAATCCTACGGGTTTAACGTTTACGTCTTTCAATAATTTGTCGTTTTTCTTATCAATATATATTTTATTAAATATATATCAAGTTATATTTTAAATAAATATGTAAGTAAATTTTTTATATATATATTTTTTTTTTTATTTTTTCGAAGGGAAAAATTTTTCTTGAGAAAAATAAATTTTCAGTGGAAATTTTAGAAAAATTTAGAGTATGAATTTTTAAAAAATTATTGATTTGCTGTAAGAGGGCAAGTGAGGGCTAATTGATAATTAAAGTGATTTATTATTTAGATAAGCAGTAAAAAATTTTTTATTTAAAGACGCAATTGTCTAGTGTCTGGACAATCGATTCAATTGCATACTTTCCTGGCTACTGCAACTTTTTAACAAAAGTCAATGCAGCTCTAGAGTCTTAAGTCAATTAAACTAGAAAAATTTTTATATTTATGCAAAAATTTATATATATTTTTTATGAGAAATTTTCGTATTCAAATTTAAAAAAAAAAAAAAAAATATACGAAAAAAAAAATTTCCATTTGTTCTATATTTAGATAATCGATTATTATATAAAAATATTTTCTAATTGTAGAAAAGAAAAAAATTTTTTATTTTTTGATTCTGTGATTTGGGAAATATTTCATGTATTTATTTATTGAGAAGTTTGAAATTTTTCAGTTTAATGAAAAATAAAATTGCGGAAGTAAAATAATAATAAATAAATAAATAATGAAATAAAAATAAATAGGAGGAGCTCGAGGTTAACCCGCGCCGTTGACCTTTTGCTCGGCCCCATCTTCGACCTTTTACTTTGTGCCCCAAGGCACCATAGGAAGTACTGATATTTCTTATTAGATTAAATAACTTGCTCTTTAATGTTATTAATTATATTGATTATTAATTACCCTTGAGAAAAATTAATTATTATTTTTTTTTGTTACTCTGTGCAGCAAAAATTTACGAATTTTATTTTTAAATTAGAAAAATTTTTTGCAGGAAGAAAAGTTAAAATTTTAGGAACTATAAAAAATGGATAAAATTTTATAAAACTCAAAATTGTATCTTAGCTTAAAGATAAAAAATTTTTAATAATTTTTGAAACAGAAAAAAAATTATTAGAAGTTACGATTCCGGTTAGCAGACAGTTAAAAACTTTATGATTTTTTTTTTAACAGTTCAATTTAAAAAAAAAATAAAAATAAAAAATGCACATGTAGAAAATTAAAAAAACTGTAAGTGCAATTTTTTGAAATATTTTTTTTTTCTAAATGGTTTTTCAAAAAGTTAATAATTATTAAACCTCGACTAATTTCAATATGATCCAGAAGTTAGCAGACGATCAACAATTTTTGAACTTTTTTTTTTCAAGTTTAATTAAAAAAAAAAAAAAAAAACTAAAAAAATGCACATGTAGAAAATAAAAAAAAACTACAAGTGCAATTTTTCAAAATATTTTTTTTTTAAATAATTCATCATTTTCCAAAAATCCAAAACTTATTAGATATCTGCCAACTTCAGGATCGTATTTCAATAACGACAATAACGTTAGCAGACATTTGAAATTTTTTTTTAACAAAAAATTAACATTAAAAAAATATTTTGAAAATTTGTACGTATAGTTTATGAAATTTTCGTCATGTGTTTTTTTTTAAAAATATTTTTTTTTTTTATTATTTATTTGTAAAAAAAATTTTTTTTAATTTCAAATGTCTGCTAACTTTACTATCATTCTCAGTATCATATTAAAAGTTATAATAGTTATAGAAAAGACATTTTTTTACAACTAATGCACAAGTTACACTGTAAAAAAAAATAGAGGGTTAATTTAAGCTCCATTAAACCCGATTTTTCATCCAAGTTAACTCTAACCGCTGGGAAAGTAAATTTTAATTGCTATCGTAGTTTAAGTCCCTGATTGGATTTCATTTCAATTATTGCTTGAGTTAGTTCTTTAACTTCTATTAAAGTTTATTTAAGGTAATTTCTGCTTCCATGGAGGTTATTTTCAATTTTATGGTTGATTTTCAGTCATGTGATAGTCAGTTCAAATTTCTTCAGTTAATTTTTATCATTAATGGAGTTAATTATAATTTTTGCTGACTTCAATTTTAACTCCCATAGAAAAATCTATTTTCTCTTTTATTGGAATTGATTCGTGATCCTATTGAAGTATTCTTAGAACATCTATTGAAGGTAACTTTTTTTTTATTGGAGTAACTCTTATTGGTTTCTATAAACTATCGAAGTTAATTTTAGATACGATTAAAATTAATTTTAACTCCTATTATAATCAATTTTATCTAATCTCGAACTTAATATAAATTCCTCTCAAAATTCATCTTAACTCCTTAAGAAGTTAATTTCACCTACTATTTTAACCTTCTACTCCTAATCATAATTAATTATAAGTAGGGACAAGATTTTTGTTTTAGCTTCGAAATGAATGGTTCAAATGTTTAATATTACGGCAAAAATATTGGTCTTAAAAAAAATGTTTTCAAACAAAAATTGTAGGAAATTTAATTTTCTAGAAGAAATGTTTCTTATGATTTTTTTATACGGTCAATATTTTCAGCGTAATTACAGAATTAAGATTCATAATGAATGATTCAAATTTTTGTTATTTATCAAAATCTTAGTTTTGGAATTATGGCGAAAATATTAGTCGTATAAGAAAATCATAAGAAGCATTTTTTATAGAAAATTAAATTTCCTACAACTTTTGTTTAAGAAATTTTTTTATACGGTCTATATTTTCACCGTAATTACAGAATAAAGATTCATAATGAATGATTCAAATTTTTGTTATTTATCAAAATCTTAGTTTTGGAATTACGGCGAAAATATTGGTCGCATAAGAAAATTATAAGAGACATTTTTTTTAGAAAATCAAATTTCCTACAACTTTTGTCTAAAAAATTTTTTTATACGGTCAATATTTTCACCGTAATTACAGAATTTAGATTCATAATGAATGATTCAAATTTTTCTTGTCCATGAAAATCTTAGTTTCGAAATTACAACATTCATATTAGTCTTAAGAAAAAATTATATACAAAAACTATTACCAACTACCGGAGTTAATTCTCATATCTTCATACATCCTTCTAGACACGTCACCACAATTCATTTTTTAAATCTCAAAGTTAACTCCAATTTCTATTAAAATTTTCAAAAAAATTAATTTTGACGTCTCATAATATTAGTCAGCAATTTGTTAAATTTTCTATCAACTAAATCAAATTTACCGGCACTAATTTAAATTACGGAGTTCGTAGCATAATTTAACTGGACTCCAGATGCCGAGTAATTTAATTTCAAAGAGAAGAAATAAATGAAAAATCAATTTCGGATTAAATATCCGTTCTGTAAATTTTTTAAATTTCTAATAAGAAATTTTTTTTTAAAGGGCATCAGAAGGTGGACTTGCACCAGATGCTGCAGCGGGTGCTAATGCCGATGGCATCGTTGGTGGTCCGCGGACACCCCAACAAATTGCATCACAGAAACGTCTTCAGCAGACACAAGCTCAAGTCGATGAAGTCGTCGACATAATGAAAACTAATGTCGAGAAAGTATTAGAACGAGATCAGAAACTTTCTGAGCTTGATGATCGAGCTGGTAATTAATTAATTACTCTATGGAATTCAAAAATTTGACTGAACTTGTAAGAATAAAATGAATTATTTGATGTCTTGTTTTAGATGCACTGCAACAAGGAGCATCACAATTTGAACAACAGGCGGGTAAACTTAAAAGAAAATTCTGGCTACAAAATTTAAAGGTGAATTTTGAAAATTAATTAATTAATTGATTAATTTATTGTAATTCAATGCTATTTTTTTATAGATGATGATTATTATGGGCGTCATCGGATTGATAATATTAGCCATCATTGTTGGTAAGTAATTGAAAATTTTTTTTTTATGAACAGCGAAAATTAAAAAAAAAAATGAGTAATAAAATAATTACGTTTGAAGAAAAATTAAAAGTACAAAAGGTTTCGTCCCTTGTAAAAATAATTCGATAAAAATGATTATGAAAATTGGATATCATGAATTATTTTATCTTTTTTTTTGTTAGCGAACGTCATGTAGACACGCTGAGATGAATAGCCAGAAGAAAAATAAATGTATGAGTGAGTGCAGGTAGAGAAAAAAAACAAATTGTCTCCCCCATGAAAAATGTTTTATTTATTTATTTTTTTGTTGTTGGATTTTACGTAATTATTTTTGATTATTTAAATTATCGAAGGCTTCCAAAAGATATTATTTGGTGATTGTCTGTTGTAGGATTGTTTTACCTATTACCGGATTTATTTGAAAACTATCTAATCTGTCTGTCTGTCATCTATGTCTATTATTTATATATTTATATTTTATTTATTATTTACCCTGAGGTAAATATTTAATAGGATCTGTGTTACTCCTCTCTCTAGGTTTGCTGGTGTACTATTGCTATATTTATCAATAACAATATAGGGCCCTCATTTTTTTTTAAAATTCAATGAGTTTTTTCGAGTGGAAAAAGACTTAAAATTATTTATAATATTACATATTAGTAACAAATGATAAGTAATGGCCCAAATTATTGTTATGTGTCTGTCTGTGTAACTAAAAAAAAATTAACTTTAACAATGGATTTTTTTTTAAGTTTTTTTTCGAAGCTAGTCCCAGGTTTATGACAAACAATAATCCGACAACAATACGCAATACATTTTTTTTTTTAAGTTATTTTCAGACACTAAAAAGGGTAAGCTAAAAACTTTAAACAATTTTATTTATTCTTTTAAACAAATTTACAATTTTCTCAATTTAAAATTAATATTCCTACACTTTAATTGCAATAATTAATAATTATTTTTTTTTTCTTTTTTCAATAAACATTCTTTGTTAACTGAATCTAAATATTTTGTTCACAAATTTCAGCATGGCGCAATTTATAAAATATACATTTTTTTATTTATTCATAATTAACTTTTAATACTAGAGTATGTCATCAGACTATTCTTTAACGCTCACGTGAGATTTTTTATTGTCCAAAGAAAAACCCTTAAAATTAATTGTTTATTTTTATTCAAAAAGCTTTCAATTTTAGTTGTTTTTCCAATACACATTTTTTTATCGTTATTGTCTAAAATTTTTATGACAAATTATTTTCGCATACAAAAAATTACAGTATCCAAAATTCACATTTGTTACAAAACTGGCAAGTCTATTTTTGATTCCTCAAAATATACTCACTACCCAAAGTATCCATAATATCAAAAAATCATAAGACCTTTTCTCGCGCCAATTAAATTTCCCACAAAAAAGTTCCTATGAACCAACGACCCAAACCAAAATTCAAAAAACTTATCGCCCTTTCCTCAAACCTTCAACCAAAAAAAAAAAAATTCCAAAAATTTCCTAACTAATTTTTCCACGCCGTCAAAATTCTGCCCAAAAATTACCTAGCATCCAAAACACCACAAATTTACGAACTACTCATAAACAAAAAAAAACCACATTTTTTTTATTTATATACAAAACAAATAAAAATTATCCATCTGGGACGATCTTCATTGCATGCGCTTAATATGCATGCACTCCAAAAAATTATTCTTAAAAAACCGCTTAAATATTATTTAACATTAATAAATAATACAATTAAAGCCAAGAAATATTTTCCGTTCATATATTTTATTTTATTCAATAAAATAAAATAAATTATAATATTATTTGATTTTAGCTGCGCAGAATCGATTTACGCATGTTCAAATGACCTATATATGTTTAAATATATGAATGTTAGTGACCTACTTGCATGCTATTGGTTCAACTTATTATCATTATTATTACTGTTATTATTATTATTATTATTATTATCGAACTGTTGGACGCACGAGTAATATAGATGGATAATTTAAAATTTAGACATGAATGTCATGACTTTGCTACTATTATAAACTTATAAGTTCATTTAATATATATACACATATATATCATATAATAGTAGTAATATTTACTATTAATGTTCGAATTTAAAATTTTTTTGCTTTAATTGTCTTTTTAATTTTTTTCTTTTTTTTTTTAAACTTTGTCTGACTTTACTCGTTTTTTTTCTACTTGAAGATAATCTTTTTCAAATAAATTTCTCTCACAAAAAAAAAAAAATCAATAATGAATTTTTGATTAATTAAAAATTTTTTATAATTATTCAAATTTCGGTTCAAAATTCAAAAAAATTATTGGGATGGACTAAATATTTTTGGTGGTAATTTTTTTTTGAGATTTTTAAAAGGATTAAAAAAAAAAAATTTGGAAAATGATTTTTTAAAATTATTGTTATTGTGAAACTTATTTATTTTTGAGAGAATAATTTATAGGCGGGGTAAATGTGGGTGTCGTGATTAAAAGTACATGGGTAATAGGAAATTTTGGAGATTTAATTAGAGATCTTGATTTTTTTTATAGTTTGTAGTGAATTAAATTTAAATAAATAAAAGGTTTTAAAAGAAAAAAATATTTAGAATAAATGAGAGACAATCAATTGAACATTTCATGTATAAGTTTGTAACTGCGGGTTGTAGAAGGCGGGTATGATTTAAAATTCTTGTCGAATACAGACCACAGACCCGTATTGAAAAGCAATATATAGTAAATGACATATTCAAAAATATATGGTAAACATTGATTATGTTTATTGCCGTATATTAGGTAGATTTCTTTAGAAATCAGCCTATTGCAATGGGTCTCATGTTCGAATTATCAAAGAATTTTTCTACCATATATCTTATTATACCTAGTAGAGTCAAAAAATACCATCCACTCAAAAGTTTATATATATATATATATATATATATATATATATATATATATATATATATATATATATATATATATATATATATATATATATATATATATATATATATATATATATATATATATATATATATATATATATATATATATATATATATATATATATTAGGCTGATTCAAAAAAATTGACTAATTTTTTTTTTCGATATTCCCTGTGAAATATATTCAGAGAGACAAGAAAAAACGTCTGTAAAAATCAGAGCTCTTAATATTAATATTTAGAGGTCGCACATCGCAAATTTCTATTTCCCGTTTGAATAACATGGGAAAATTTATTTTTTAAGCTTTGGAATTTTGTAGCTCACGGTGGGATCAATACTTACAAATGTTCAAGACATATTTTTATGGGAAATTTGATGCTCTATAAGAAAGGTCTCTTGTAATTTTTTGATATTTTTATTTTTTCAAAAGTTATTCGAAGTTAAAGTTAGATTGACGATAAATTTTTACAATTTTTAAATTTTTTGACGCAACCATCAACTTTATCGGAAAATTTTATAGGACATTTTTTGTAGAGCATTTTATTTCCTACAACTTATCTTAAAGAAGATTTTCGATATTTCTCACAAGTCGTAAGTTATTTGCAATTAACATATATATTATAATATATATGTATACAATATAACGCGCCTTGTCATCACGATAGCGCCCGCAATTCTTAACGGATCTTAATGAAATTTTATACACTTTTTTATTGGATGATTACCTTGATCAAGTTCGAAGATGAGCCCAATCGGTCGATTAGTTTGGAAGTTGTGGGTGTTTGAAATTTTTTTTGATTTTCATAAAACTGAACTTTCTGGCTTTATCCTAAAATAACCTTTGAACCAAAAATGATAACTCAATACTGTAAAAAGTATTTCAACATTTGAACGATTAGCTTTAATTTTCACTGCAATACTTGATTTTTTGAAACATCTTTTCTAACAATTTGATGATATCAAAAATTTCACAAAAAATACAAAAAGCTTATTTTTGCAGCTTAGTCGTCTAATAACTTCTAAATAATAAAGCATAACCCATTTCCTCAAAATTCATGTTTAAGCTTACAGAATAACTATGAATTACACTGTTGTAGCTTTATTGTATTTACATACCTTTCCATTCCGGGTAAGGCCGGATGGTAATTTTTTCATGTTATGGAGCTCTATTTAAAATTTTTTGAAACCAATAAATAATTATGTAGTTTAGGTGAATTATTAAAGTTGAAATTTGAAAGACATAAATTATACGGATCTAAACTAATACTCTCATTTATTCTATAATTTTTTAAAGTAATGTTTATAACTTTAAAATTCATGAATTTTTTCTTTTAAGAATTATGACTCTTTACTTTAGTTCAAATATTTTTTGGTTTTCATTTAAATAAAGTAAAATTTTCCGGATACGATTGTTGATAAAAAATGTACATCTAGGAAAATATTGAAGATAACTCAGTCAAAAATAGATTTTAAAAATAAAAAATGTTTCAAAATCTATAACCAGATCAAAAATTTAAACAAAAAGATTATCTTGGATTAGAACTTTTTTCTATTTATTTAAAAATATTTAAATAATCCTGGAAAAAATACTGAGATGACTGTATATATTCGAGCATTAGCCTAGATGAATCTGTATATGATAATATATGGTCATACATGAATTTTAACTTGATTCTATATGATAAGACATTATCAAGATCATATATTATCACATTGATCACATATAAAATACTTAAAACTGATAGATCGCACATAAAAATGGTTCTATCTGATTATATATGAACAGTAATGATGTTATACCACCATGTGTTTATATATGATCAAATATGAGCATATATGAATATTCATGATCATATACATGTGCCATAAATTAATCATACCTAGCCATGTGATCAGATATGTCCATATGATTATTTATGAACAGATATAATCATATATAATCATAAATATTTATATATAATTATATATGATCAGATATTGCTATTTTTTTGTATCTAATCGAATCTGAGTATTTACATATACAAGAAAAAATATTCATATCTAAGATCATATATGAGCTGTTCGATCTGATCAGATATGAACAATATCTATTTTGGATTAGATATGCCCATATATGATTATATGTATGATCTTATATGAACATATATGATTATGTATGGCCTACATGATTGCAAATAAACATATATGACTATTTATGAACATATATGTTTGTATCTGAACATATATGATTCTATATGAGCATCTACGGCAATATATAATTATACTTGAACATATATGATTATGAATGAGAACATATGCATTCATACATGGGCACATATGGTATACGGTATCATATGTGCTTATATGAGATATATATGAAGATATAGCCGTATAAAATCATATATGATCAGATAGGATTATTTCTTGTATCTAATATGTTGTGCGTATGCATATACTTATAAATATGATCCTATTTGGTATTTGAGATCATATATGATCATATAAGATCATATCTCATCACATATTATGATTATTCCAGAATATCATATATGATTATCTGAGTATTTTTTCTCTAGTAATTTATTTCTTTTATCTTCACTAAATATAAATCCATAAATATAATAATATATAAATATTTATATATAAAAAAAAATTATAAATTATTTTCAGGGAAAATCACCGATGGACACTACACTCAATAAATAACATGAATTAATTGACTTTAAATAACTAAATAATAAAATAATTTTAAAAATCAAGATAAATTAATAAATTATAAAAATAAATAAATAAATAAAAATATATTAAATTAGGACTATAATTAAAAATTTTGTTTTTTTTTTCTTTCTTAGTTTTAAATTCGTTTAAATTAATTAGTTATTTTTTGTGAAGAAGTACAACGACTATTTTATTTTAAAAATTAATTTAAATTTTTTTCTTAAACAACCATAATTTAATTATTATTCAAAAAAGTAATTATCAACAAAAATTAATAATTTATAATTAGTTAATTAATTAAAAAAAAAATTTCGCATTGTAAAAATATTATTTGGTTCAATTCCGATATAAATAATAATACTAATAATAAAAAAAAAAATAATAATAATATTTTAGAACTCCCAATTTGTGTCTTTATAACACTCGATATATATATAATTATTATTAATTAAATAATTATTATCAGTTAATTAATTAATGAATTAATTAATGATTAATATATTTCAATTGATTATTGATAAAAATATATTATAATTATTATAATAATAAATTTTCACGTTATCGTGATCTGTAAATAATTATAATTCCATAAAATGCATTCAATAAATTAAATAGTAATAACAATAATAATTCATTATTATTATTATTGTTATTATTTATTAGTCTGCCAATAATAAACGCATATTAAATAAATAATAATTATTATTATTCAATACATTATCCACGTGTTCGTAGACTATTAGTAAAAAAAATAAATAAATATTGAGAAATTATATGAACAAGAAAAAAAATTATTTATGTTATATATTTATTTGCAGCTTATTATATTTTTACGATAAATATTTATGTATTTACGAACACTGCAGAATAATGATAGGGTAAAATTTGAAGCTTAAAAATAATAGAAAAGAAATATTAATTATATTAATATTAATTAATAACAAATAATCTACAAATGTTATACATATATACATGTTAATAATAAATGAATAACAATAAATAATGATAATGATAATAAAGAGAATGAATAAATTAAAAATTTTTTTATTATTATTTTTAAATTTGTAAATTCGATGCCAGAAATCCAGGGAAGAATTTTTAAAAAATTTATTTATAATTCTTAATTATTGAGGGGATTGAGGTAAGAAATAATTTATAAAAAATATACAATAATCTTATGCATGTTTAAAGCTAATTTGCTTGCGAAATTTCTTCAATTTATTTCTATTACAATTCGAATTTTTTATAACTAGTAAAAAAAAATGTGTATGATTTTTTTCTCAATTATTTTGGGCTATAAATAGGATTTAAACCGTATCTGATGAGTATATGATCGCAGTGTATGCTTCGTATCTATGCCGTATATGAATCAGATGATTTTTTTTTATCTGAAAAATTTGGTTCATATGTGAACTGTAGCTTATTCTCTGGTTATATGTCTCAGAAACAGTATATGAACCGTATCTGATTATTATATGACTTATATGATCATTTTGTTCATATGTCGCGTATGAATTGTATGAGGAGAAAGTTCATATAATTTATATTGTGTATAATTTTTTCAAGACCATATTCGTTTTCGAACAATATCTGATATGTATACGATAAATGACATGGATATATGGTATTTATGTGTCATATACGAATCAGATAATAGTATGTATATAAATTGTACTTTATTTACTCATTATATGATTGTGATAAATTACAAACAATATATAATCCATATCTGATTGTATATGATTTATATGATCATTTTGTTCATATATCTGTCGCGTATAAATTGTATGAAACCAAAGTTCATATAATTTTTATTGTATATAATTTTTTCAAAATAATATTCGTGTTTGAACAATATCTGATACATATATGATTAACGACATAGTTGATTTATATCAATACATAGTATATGAATCAGATAATTTTTTTATGTCACAAAAGTTCAGTTTTTATGTGAAATATAGCTTAAGTTACTTGGTATATGATTTTGATGAATGATAAACAGAGTATGAACTATATCTGATCATTATGATACTTATATGATCAACCTCAATGCTGATGTGTATCATTTATAAGTCAGATAAAGTTTCTCAACGATTTGAAGTAAACTAAGGTTAAATTCCGAAACCATATAAATCATATATTGTCAAAGTATGTGGTTTTATTAATTTAAATATTATATATGAATCAGATATAGTTAAAAATGGAATCATTACCTTCCAAAATGATGTTTCGAACATATAAAAAATAAATACGACTTTTATCTGATTCATATACAATTTTAATGTCATATAATATTAACATGCCAATCATATACGCATCAGATATAGTATACAGTCCATATATTCAATTATAAACGATATGAGTCATATATTTTATATATGGTTCCAATATATGATAACATTAATTTCTAAACCATATATGATTCAGATACTGTTAAAAATATTTAGAACGGCCTAAAATGAACATTTCATCAAATAAAAAGCGTTATATGATTCATATATAAATCAATAATGCCATATACGCACATACTGATCATATATTCATCAGATACGGTTAAAAATCGACTAAATCATCAAATATTGTTTAAAAAAAAATGTTTTTTTTACATAGTAACAGATTTTTCTTTACTAGTTCAACCTTCTACATATGAATATATATAAATAATTATATTACATTAATAAAACAATGTAACTCTGCAAACAGACACATAACAATACAATAATATTTTATTTATTATCGTTATTAATAAATCATATGAACATTTACAATTTGAAATAGATTTAATAATTATATAAACAATAAAACCCAATAAACAAATTACACAATTGGACGTGTACTCATTTAAACAATTACTTTTTAATGTTGTATATAAAAACTTTAAATAACTATTTTACTTGTTTCTTATACTAATAATAATAATGAAAAATTTTTTATAGCAAAATTCATGCCGGACTCGCCACCAGCACAGCAAGCTGGGCCTGTTTATCAATACGGACCACCACCAGGTGCCCCAGTTGGTCAACCAGCCCCAGCTCCAGCTGCTGGGCCCGCGAATTCAGCCCCCGCGGCTGCTTACGTCGGTTCGCTCAATGATGGACTATTTCGACGCAGTGTCATGTAAAAAAGTATTAATTACCAATAACAAATATATTATTAATTAACATGATAATAATAACAATAATAACACCTAAAAAAATGAGGTACTGCTTAAATTAAAAATTTAAAAAAAAAGTACATAAATAAATAAGATATGAAAATGATGAAATTCTTTTCCTTTTTTTTCTCAATAAAATTATAATGTAATATAATGTAATAATAACAACAATATGCAATTAGAAAAATTACTCATTATTAAATAAATACTATTCAACTTAATAAATATAAATTTAATGACAATTAAATAAAACTCAATTAATGTCTAATTAAATATTTATTAAAATAATTATTAACACTATTAATTGTTAATTAACGCATACTGGTGAATACCGTTCTGTATTATGTATATATATGAAAAATTATTAATATATATAAATATATCAAATTGGAAAAATATATATATATATATATATATATATTATTTGATTTTTTTTTTAGATAATTATTAATAAAAAAAAATGTTTTAGAAGCTTAATTAATTCACATTGAACACAATTTAAAATTTAATTTATTTTATGAATAATTAATCGCTAGTTAATTAAAAAAAAAAAATAGTTAAAATTATGTTTCGAAATAAAATATTTAAATATATATTAAGACACTTGTGTATTCACCGCGTGACTATAATAATAAAATTTAGAAAAAAGTAATTATTGATTACAATTAAAAAATATTTAGTTTAAATTTTGTTTATTATTGCTACACATGTATTATAATAATATATAATATAGTTTGTTGATAATCAATTATTAATGATTAATTTAAATTTATTTAAAAAAAAAAAAATTCATCCGAATATAAGTAATTTTTAGGCCTACGTATTAAATAATTTATTGATGTTAATTATAAAGCTGGAAAATAAAAATTAATAAGATAAAATTTTGTTTTATTTTTAATTATGTACATAAATATATAAGGAGAATTATATATAATTACCTAACAGTCAAGACATATATATGCAGACAATTATATCGTTGGCCGTAAAAAACAAATACGGAGTCTTCTTTGCCAAAATTTAATTTTAAAGAAAGCACTTATCTTTAATAATTTTTTTTTTGGCGCCTTTATTCATTAACTGTATTGCAAATCACTTTTTTCACTTTGATTGTATATAAATAATTTGATACAAAGCATGCCTGATTATCGCGCCTTATCATATTTGCAAAGCAAACTCTACATGGCTGCTAACTTATCAGTGGTTAATAATTTGTCAAGAAGATTTTGTGTCCTATCCCCGAAGACTTTCTGGTCAGAAAATTGGTGTCAATTAATTGCGATCAAGTTGATGACAACTTTCAGTTTTTGTAACTGTTGACTACAATTTGTTACCAACTTGTCAAGAAACTTGACGTCAATTTATTACCGCAACCTGTTACCAAGTTGACTGCAAAAAGTTGTCAACAATTTGGTCGCAACTAATTGACATCAACTTTCTGACTAGAAAATTTTGCTATCAGAGTATAGCTTTAATCTTTTTAAAAAGTTAGCAACAATTTGCAGCTGCAATATGATGTCAACTCACCAGAAAAAGTTTCCGTCAACTTTTCGACGATCTTTTTTTGCTTATTCAACTTGACAAGTTGTCATCAATTGTTGTGCAAGTTAACGTCAAGTTGCGGATAAATTGAGTATCTGGGTGTCATTGAGATATAAGTTATTGATTATCTGAATTATCGGGTTTGTATAATAGAAATCTTGATATTTGAGATCTATATTATCGAGATCATTGTTATTGCGATCTGCGCAAGACACGCATGCGCTGTAGATCATTCTTCAAAAGAGAAGGGGCTTCTCCATTGATTATCGCGAGTTCTTGTTGGGAATTCGACCGTATACTATCTGACAGCAACTTACTGTACCTCTTTTCAAGCCTTGAAGATAATCAATAGACGCAATAGACTCGAGCGATCGCTTAGATACGCGCATTTTTTGGTAGTTAGTAGTAGTATACCTACAACTGTTACAATGTTATAAAGTAACTAAGTACCTGTTGATCAAAATATTTAAAAATTATTTACAAAATAACTTACTTACGGTAAACAAAATTAAACTATTTTTTTTTTAAATTATCAATTTTCTTATTATTTCAAAATCAAAAATTTTATATTATACTTTCGCTCAGATTACTCATCTATATACATTAATTACTAACATATGTTTCTCATGAAATATATATTTTTTTTCCATAAAAATTTAATTGTACTAAAATTTCATACTTTTCGATAGAATAAAATGCAAAAAATTCAAATATTTTATTTCTATTTTTAACTTGAAAAAAATATTCCACAGTTCTGTTTATAAATAAATTGTTTTGCTCGAGAAAATATAATTTATCAGTAATTTATAAGTTTACAAATGTCTTATGATAATTACAATTATCAGTTATGTCAAGGTACAATAAATATTAATTATTATTTTATTTTAAATAAATTATTTTTTTATTTTTAAGCTTGAAAAATTTACTTGACTTTTTTAATATTTTTATTTGGGATTAATTTAAATTATTTAGTGAAAATAAGTTAATATTTATAGACATGGACCAAATCGGGGAACCAGCGGCTGAAAATTTGGTGGGGTTTAAATTTTTATTGGGCGTTACCGAAATAGTCGGACTTGTTTTAATTATTTTGATGATAATATGGACTAGAAATTTCCGAGGAGGTTTTGCATGGACTGATGATCCTGCGCTCGAATTTAATTGGCATCCATTATTAATGACTATCGGCCTAGTATTTTTGTATGCTAATGGTAAGTAATTAAAAATAAAATAAATTACTAAGCATCTAAGGCTAAAAATACCGAAAATTTATTTTAAATTTCGCGCCATTTTTTTTTTAAATTTATTCATTTTACGTGCTAAGATAAAATTCAAAAAAAAGATGTTTGAAAAAATTGCACCTGTAGTTTTTTTAATTTTCTACATGTGCATTTTTTTAGTTTTTTTTTTTTTTTTTAATTATTTTTTTTTTAATTGTTGAAAAAAAAATTCAAAATTTTTAATTGCCTGCTAATTTCAGGATTTTTTAAATTTACTTTTTTATAATCACTTGTAACTTTTATGGATTTGAAAATAGGTAAAAAAAGTCTGAAACAATTTTGTAGAAAATTTAAAGGGCTACAAAAAAGGTCCTTACAAACAAGTAGATAAAATAAAAATTTAAAAAGTTATAGCTAATTACGCTGTTAAAAAAATGGAGTCATAAAGAGCGCTTTTTGCTATCGGAAGTTATCGCAGTTTTTAATTTAAATCTTGTAAGAAAAGTTGGTTATCAAGTGGTTGATAAAATAAAAAATCATTGCAACAACAATGATAAGCTAGAATCGCAAAAAGAATCAAAATTTCGACTTGTATAAATGTGTATTTCAATAAATAAGATTTCGGGATTTAATTTCGCGCAAATGGATAAATAATTTTTTGAATAATTTTTTTTTAGGTATGCTAATTTACAGATCACAACGAACAGTACGCAAAAGAAGACTGAAGTTATTGCATGGAGGAATTATGATTTTTACATTTGTGATGACTGTAGTCGCATTAATTGCCGCATTTGATTCGCACAATTTAAAAAACCCGCCGATTCCTAACATGTATACATTGCACAGTTGGGTTGGACTCAGTAGTGTCATTCTATTTGCATGCCAAGTAAGTTATGAATACATAGAATAGAGGTACTGTTTTTGGACACTTTAGGGTCAGTTTTGAACACTTGAAAAATTTTAATAAAATTTAAAAAATTTTTTAATCTAAAGAATTTTTCAGTCAAATTAAAATATTTTTTTTAAAGAATCAATTTTTAACAAAAAATATTTTGCTGGCCATTTTACCCCAATGAAATAAAATTATTTCTTTTTTAAATTTACGGAATTTTTCATTTTTTTTTTTTTTTTTTTTTTTGAGATTTATAAATTTTGATTTAAGAAATTAATTTTCAGTGGCTGGCAGGTTTTATTTCATTTTTATTCCCTGGTCTTCATGTATCAATACGTTCAGCATATTTACCAATCCACGTTTACTTTGGAACCGCTGGATTTGTTGGTGTCATTGCTTCCTGCTTACTAGGATTAAATGAAAAAGCTTTTTTTGTATTGGAGGCAAAAAAATATTCGCAATTCGTACCTGAAGGAATTTTGATAAACGTCATGGGCCTACTGTTTGTAATTTTCGGAGGGCTTACTGTCTACCTAGTGTCCCATACCGGATACAAACGACAACCACGCACTGAAGATGATATTTTATTAACTGGACGTCAGTAAAAAATGTTATTATTATATTCCGTGTTGAGTGATTTTAAAGTATATGTGTGCTAAATAGTATTAAAAAAATGCTGGTGCTTGTATTTTTTATGTTCTAATATTTATTGATGTATAATTCTATTAATAATATAATAAAAAATATATATATAATTTACAAACTGAAAATCATTTTGTTTTATATATATATCAGAGTGGTCTTCAAAAGAGTGATTTTCAAAAATGTTTTACGGCCGCTTCTAAAAAAGTTCCTAATATGGAAAAAATTTTCCGGAGGTTTCAGCTCTCAACTAAAAGCAACACGTGCCGTATTTGTAATTTTCTTGTTAAGTATTTATAATTTTTTTTTTCTAATCGTTTTAAATTATTTTTTTCAATAAGGGATGAAACCGGTCATTGATGAAAAAAAATTCTTCAACAGAGCAACTAAAGAGCTGATAAGCGATTTTCGAGAACACTATCGTGGCTCGTAGTCTAAACTCAAGACGAGGCAAGAGACCCGGATCTCGATGTCGTTCGCTAGGATGACCTGAGATGCGACATCGAACGATTTATAATTTTAGAATTTATTGTACTCGATCTATGGATGCAGAAAAGCCGTTTAGTCGACGAACATCCAAAGCCCCAGGTTTCTGTCCAGTGACCGATTAACCCTTAACGGCTACATGGGGTAATTAGTCACCCCAGGCTTAAAAGAATTGGAATTAGAGCTCTAATTAAACAACTGAATCCAACCGAATTCAAAATTTAAATTCTGTTATATTCTGTCGAATTCTGCAAAACAGAATTCAACTGAATTGAGAAATTGAATTTGAATTAAATAGAATAAAACCGATTTAAAAATTTCAAATTCGTTTTAATTCAGTTTCAGAACCAGATATTGGAGAATTATTTTCGAATTAATCAGAATTAAACCGAATAGAATTATTTAAATTCGTTTTAATTTGGAAAAATTCTGGTTCTCCTGCCGAATTATACAGAATTCATTTTTAAGTTAGGTACCGAATTAACAGAATTTATCTGAATTGAATAGAATTAAAAATTTAATTCTGTTTAATTCGATCGAATTCAGTTGTTTAATCAGAGAGGTCTTATACCTTTCAAATAAATTGGTTAAAAAACTTTCAAAAAAAGGGAGCTACTTTAATTTTAAGTTAATTTAAAGAATTTTCTTAATTTTTCTTTAATTTCGTATTATTAAAATTTGAAATCTTCAATTAAATTTTAAATTAAGAGAAATCGTCAGAGAAAAGACAGGGGGTCAATCGATTCTTCAATAATGTCTACCTGGGTAGTAATTAATATTTGAATTATCAATTAATAAATTAATAAAACTAATCTTCGGTCAGAATGTAATTATTTACTTGGATAATTAATTGTTGAAATTTTCCTTAATTTTTTATAGTCTGCTGTCTATAGTTGGGTTAGTAACTATAAATGAAACTAAAAAAAAATCCCTAGATAAAACTACATTCTAGTGACTTTTTTTCTAGTGTCATAGTGACATGAATCAGCTGTTGTTGACAATTTATTTTCGACCTTTCACAATAAAAAGATTATAATTTGAATTAATAAAAATATATATATTTAAATATTCACTGTTTTTATTTTAAACACTGACAGGGTATCAAATATTTCAAAATAAATATTTGAATTATTTATTTATAAAGTAATTATGAATTTAAAATTATAACCTTTGATATAAATATAAAATATGTTTATTATTTAAAAAGTGTTTTTAATTTATTTATAATTATAATTGTTAATAATAATAATAACAATCAATGGTCAACCGAATTCCAGTGCCACAGGCAAAATACGAATTACTTACAACTGTACGGCAGTAAGTTTTATATTTATATATTTATTTATCAAATTAATAGTTTATTTTTTTTTTAATTATTTAAATTTTTTTATCATTAATTTTTTTATAAAAGTCAAAAAAAAATTTTTTTCTTACTAATAATTCAAAAATAATTAATTTTAAATTAAATGTCAAAAAATTTTTAATTTTTGAAATTAAAAAAATTTTTATTTATTAAAATAATTTTTTTTTTCACGAAAATTTTGTCTTTTTTTTTTTTATTTTTAATTTTTTTTGAAAATTAAATTAATATAAATTTATTATTGAATTTATTTTTTAAAATTCATGTAATTAATTAATTTTCAATTAATTTAGAATTTTAATTTGATTACATGCTTATTTAAATTAATAATTAATAATTTTTTAAAAATAAAAATAATTAAATAAACTTTTTTTTTTTTTTTAATTCTCATAATCAATTTATACGACGTCTATTTTCTTCGTTAATTAATAGGTCATCGCGTTATTGATCAAATCTATTATTAAAAAAAAAAAAAGAAAAAAAAATTACCTCACTTTTATTAAATTAGCTTTTATTAAATACTCAGTATCGTTTGTAACTCTTAACAAGTAACAAGTAAAGTTAAAAAATATATAAATTTTTTTTTATGGTCGCGCATAATTAGAAAAAAATTATTTGTCTGACTAAACCCTTTTATTTTGAACAAAAATAAAAAAGCATTCAAATACTTCGAAAAAGTTGAATAATAAAAAATACAATTGTATATTTTTAGAACCAATTGGAAATCGCCAGTAGTGTGTCTAACTTTCGTGTTTATAATAGTCGGTACTCTATTCGCGATCAGAGTTTGTTCAGATATATTAACACCGCGTAATTTAGAAACCGGTCCATTACTAGAAGTTATAATAACAACGGAAGATGCCACGATTGCTTCGTGGACACGCAGGGCTAGGATGTACGCCGAATCGTCGAAGGAAAACCAAAACGCAGACCGCAACACCACAATTATCACATCATCATCATCCTTTGGAAGCTCTCCAAGGTAACATTATTTTTTAAACCCGAATAATTTTAAAATTGCAAAAAGTTTTTCAAATTTTAATTCTACCATTCAATACATCGTCTCAAGATTTTAGACTACTTCCCTAGTAGCATTTTTAGGGAACCCTATCAAAAATACTTATGGGAATCTAGCCTACATTCCTATATGGGTTTCTACATGGCGTTTTCGAATGGATTGCCATATAGTTTCCTATAAAAATCCAGCATAGATTCTTTCATGGGTTCCTATGGGAAATTACACCATGCCAAATCCATGTGGGAATCTAGTATGGATTCCCATGTGGATTTTTACCTCGATTTCCCATGGGAATCTGTACCATGTCAAAATGGGAATCCAGATACCCATGGTTTCCTACATGAATTTTTATATAAACCCATACACTCCTATATTAATTCCTGAGGATTCTTACATAAATTTATACATTCCTATATGGATTCCTATAGGCTCCCAAGCAATCTCACATGGATTTTTTTGATAAGGTGGCTAAGAAACTTAAGTAAGACGTATAAAGTCAGATTTGTTGCAGAATTGCTTAATATTCCTGCTGATTGTGAGCTAAATCCGTCGTTCCATAATTTAGATCTGCGTAGATCTACGCAGACTAAAGCTAAAACACGCAATCTATCAAACAAAAATTCAAAATTTTGATTTTCAAAGATATTTTAGGGCCTTATAAAAAAAAATTAGATCTAAGAAGATCTGCGTAGATTTAAAGAGATCTATTATTGCAATGTTGATCTAAAATTAGATCTACGTCGATCTTATCAGATCATGTTAGATCTAAATTAGTTTTTTATCCGGTTCATTTACATTCCCTATTAATTTCGCGCCAATGAACAACCGCTTTTCCATATAAAATTTTTTTTTGCCACGTCAATATATATGTATATTTATTTTTACAGTAGCAAGATACTGGTCTGCTACTACACCCTACCGAGAACCATGAACACGACGAAGGAGCTCAGTCCAGCTCTCATTGACCCTAATATTTGCACGCATATTATCGTGGGTTTTGCGTCTGTGGTGAACTCTACCCTCAGTTTGGGCGCCAATACAAAAATTTATTACGAAATATCTTCGTTAAAAAAGCTCCAGCCCAAACTGAAGGTCATGATTTCCGCTGGCGGAATAAACGAGCTAACCCAAGGTTTTCCTGAGATGGTCAAAACTCATGCTAACCGTAAAAAATTTATAAGGTCTGTCTTAAACATAACCAAAGCTCTCAATCTAGATGGACTGGATGTAGATTGGGAATTCCCAGCTTGGTTAGGCAACAATGAGCGACAAAAAATATGGTTCGTTCAACTTCTCCAAGAACTTCGCAAAGAATTCGATCGATCTGGCAGAACATTAATTTTATCGGCAGCGGTTGCTGCGCCCCCTGCTATTGTCGACGAGAGTTACTTCGTCCCCAACATTGCTGAGCACGTTGACTTTGTCAACCTAATGGCTTACGATTATCATTATTATGTATGGTATTTACCCGTAACTGGATTGAATGCCCCGCTCTATCCCAGATCATCAGAAATGGGCTACTCTGCGACGCTTAACGTTAATTATTCAGCCCACTACTGGATTTCCAAAGGAATGCCACGTGATAAAATAGTTGTCGGGATTCCCACTTATGGGCACTCGTATCAACTGGACAATACAGAGAATCATGGAATTATGGCGCCCGCTAGAGGGTTCGGAAGACTCGGGGTCGACGGCTTCGTGTTTTATCCAATGATTTGTTGGTTACTTGGCGTCGGGGGTAATAAAGTTTATGACGAGGAAAGTCAAGCGGCTTATGTTTATAGATATGATGAATGGATTTCTTATGAAGATGAAGCTAGCGTCGCAGCAAAGGTATTCATTTAACTGCATTAAATATTATAATTTAATTGAATGTTCGCTTATAATTAATTTGGGAACTGTTGGCTAATTGATATGATTCCTACTAATACTAATAGACAAACAAATTTATTGTTTTATTCACAGGTTGAATGGATAAAGGCCAATGATTTCCGAGGTGCCATGATTTTTTCACTCAACACCGATGATTGGAGCGGATCATGTACAAACAATGATGGTAATACTAATGAAACATTCCCGCTAACACGTATACTTGCTAATAGTCTATTCAGTACACAGAATAGATTAACCTCTCCGGGGTTATAATGCCAAAGTTAGTTATTAAGGGCGTCCTTAGACAGTGCCCAGAACATTTTAAAGATGTCCCCTGACTCTGATTTAAAAAAATTCAGAATTGGATATGCCTGGTGGATGCGAATGGCCGTAAATTACCGTAATTTACTGCAGTTTTCCCTAATTCCGTAAATTATGGTAATTACCGTAATTCTGATCCGCCAGAAATTTCCGATACAATCTGATTAAAACCAATTAATCGAAAATACGTATTATTTTCGATTGAATCCGATAGAAAAATTACTATCAAATTTAATTGGAAAATAGTCGAAAATAAAACTATTGCAATAGAATTCAATCAGAGTTTTTAATCAGGGATACCATAACCTTCGTAAAATTTTATTAATTAATTATAAGAAAATTAAAGCATTAGTGGGAAACAGAACAATGTAATTATAATTTCCCAGGATATAGATTTTACAAAAAATTACTTTCAGTTCTTTTAAATCACCTGTGTATAGTCGTTCGGGAGAAAGCTTGGGATTTTTTCCCCCTCTATTATAATATTCTGAAAAAGATATTCTGCGCATGCGCAAATCTGAATATTATGGTAGAGGTGGAATAATTGTGATAGGGCAAAATCCCAAATTTTCATTGGGATGACTATTGTCATCCCAACGAGAGAATGGACCTCGGGTGTCGTCGGCTTTTACTCCCACTCTGGATGTTTTATGTGTTAAATGTTCTCCCACTTTTCTGCGCGCATGCGCAGTTCAACAATTTTCGGTAGTGGGGGCAATTTCCGAGGTCTATTCTCTTACTGGGACCACAATATATTGAAATTTGTTAAATAAATTTTAACCTACAAAATTTTTAATTTCTAATAGCGATCTGAACATACAGATTTCACTAGAATTTATTTAACAAATCTTATTAAAAGTAATTTTAAATAACTAAGTAATTTTTTTTTAAATCTATATTGTAATGATAATACGTAGTAATGGCGTGAGATTCGACTCGTTTTCTAAGGGTAGGGGTGAAAAACGACGGCGACTTACTGTCTGAAATGTCTTTACTTTAATATTTTTTTTTTTAATTGATTAATAAAATTTGAATGAGGTTATAACAGCTCGGTTATGGGAGAGATGAAAGAAGTAGGGGAGGGGGGTGTTGTCTAAGAATACCTTCAAATAACATTACGCAAATTCCATATTAATATTTACTATTTAATAGTATTTGTTTACGTAAATCTTGCTCAATGTAGTAAAGAATACTTGGATTAATAATAAAAATAAATAATAATAATAATTGTAATAATAAAATGGAAAAGCAGAATTAAAGATTTACATTTTAATATATTAACTCATTAACAAACAATTGAATAATTGCGCACATATTGCACTAATTTGTTGATTCAAATAGATGATTAATTAAGTATTTGAGATATTTATAAAGTTTTAAATGCAGTTTAAAAAATATATACTAAATAAACAAATATATAACTTAGTAATTAATAGAAAAAATAGTGATTAACATCATGCAATTTAAAGCGATTAAAGAAGCTATTATTTAAATCAAATAACTAAATCAGTGGGTTGTAATTTAAATCAAATTAATTACTTAATTATTATAAATTATAAAAAGTTGTTGAATTAATTTTAAATACTTAGATGAATTTATAATTCACAAGATAATATTTTTTTTTACTTAATAATTTAATTAATGACAGTATTAATTACACTATAATATAATTATTTTCCATTAAGAATTAATTACTGTAATTATAATGATTACATTGGTGTTGTTATAATTGCTCAATGTTTAATAAATAAAATTTTATTCTATCAAAATTATCGTGTTAATTATTTTTATCAATTATAGGCAGAGGGTTTTTTTTAAGAATAATTTACTGACAGGACGTAAAATAGAAGAGAGAAATCAATAATTGAATCTTTGCCCTGGATGAACGCGAAAATCGGGATTTTCATAATTTGACAACAACTTGCTGAGAAAATTGATGGCAAAAATTGACATTTTATTAATTGACGTAAAGTTGGCTTCAATTTTCTCAGAAAGGTGACAGGTTACGGCAGTAGATTATCGCCTACCCTGATAACCATCTTAACCACAAGTTAACTTCAAACTACTGCTGTATTCTGAAGCCAACTTAAAGGAAAGTGTTGCAAAAAAATAAAAATGATCTTTATTGCACTGAAAGAAAAGTGCATGGTTATGGTAACCATGAAGAGATAAGTATGAAAAAATAGTAACCTTAACTAAAATTTATAGTTTCGTGTACCCAGATAGCAAAATGACGTCTTGATGAGTTCTGAATGAGTTCCTATTTATGATTTGGACATCCCATCAACATCTTAAACAAGTCTTTAAGAAGTTCTCAAGATGTCGAATGAGCCACAGCAAACTCAATAAGACGTCTTTAAAAAGAGTTATCAAAGAGTTCTTTTTTCTGACTTCGCAAATGAGACTTCAGTATGAATTTACCGGGAAGACGTCTATTGGACAGGTTCCAATTGGAAAAGTAACCGATAGGACATATTCCAATACTCAGGTTCCTATTACCTGAATTACCAATTACTAATAATCCCGATGACCCAAATTTCCAATCACCTAAAATCCCGATCACCAGTAATTTCCATTACCAATACTACCAATTACCCAAATTTCCAATTATCCACGATTTCGATAGCTTAATTTTTCGTTAACCAGAAACATTGATGACAAGACATTCCGATTGGACAGGTTTCGTAAACTCTAAGTCAATTTCTTTGTTATATAACAAAGCTCAAAATGGATTTCTTTGTTATGTAACAAAGAAATTGACTTTCAGCTTACGAAACCTGTCCAATCGGAATATCTTGTCATCAATGTTTCTGGTTAACGAAAAATTAAGCTGTCGAAATTGTGGATGATTGGCAATTCGGGTAATTGGTAGTATTGGTAATTGAAATTACTGGTGATTGGGATTTTAGGTGATTGGAAATTTGGGTCATCGGGACTATTAGTAATTGGTAATTCAGGTAATAGGAACCTGAGTATTGGAATATGTCCTATCGGTTACTTTTCCAATTGGAACCTGTCCAATAGACGTCTTCCCAATTTACCAAGACGTCTTAAGAAGCTGCTAATTTTGACTTCATAAAGAAGTTTAAAAAAAAACTACGTTTAGACGTTACAAAACTGACGTCTTATTTATGGAGTTTTCAAGAATTAATGACATAAAAATGACATCTTTAAGA
Organism: Microplitis manilae; assembly: GCA_030273425.1. Taxonomy (NCBI): domain Eukaryota; kingdom Metazoa; phylum Arthropoda; class Insecta; order Hymenoptera; family Braconidae; genus Microplitis; species Microplitis manilae. Next base: position 5,144,665 of record CP092724.1, read on the forward strand.
AGAAATTAAGACTTCTTGAAGACGCCTTCAAAAAGACGTCGTAAAGCAATTATTCCGACTTGAATGCTGTCTGGGATACTATATTACAGTGTCCTAACCTGTTTGAAAGTAATAGTATCAACTAAGCATCACTAGCATTTTTTGTTTTGTTATGGTAACTATTTAATATTATTTTCAAAACGCATACTTCAGCAGTAAAAATAACAATGCTTTTTCAGTTCACCCCTATAAATTAATAATGTATTAGTGACTATTTTAGTTTGTTTATCATGTAATAGTTCCTGTAACTACTTTTAATAGTCAACGCATCTACTCTGACAGTGTAGTCACCGTATTTCACTACGCATAAATAGTTTCTCCAATTAATAATAATATAGGTAGATTGATTAAACTGTGATACGTTACTTTAATTAACATTAAAATGGTGATTAATAAAACGAATAATAAATAAGTCGTCTAATATTAATGATTGTCAAAAGTTTACGAAGAAACGTGTAGTTAATAACACTAAGATAAAATTATAATCTATGATTATAAAAATATAAGTCGCAATTTAACCACGGTGGCGTTAAAAAAATGATATTAAAAATAAAATCTGTAGATAATTCAGTGATCTATTGAATAGAAGATCAAAAGTAGAGTCATCTTAGATAATTGAGTAATTAAATTGATAATTTTCCTTATTTACTGTGATTACTTAATAATAAGGAAAAATTCTCTATTCTAAACATAGACAAACGTGAGATTGAATATAAAAAATTCTAATCATTTCCTCATTACTTTGATATAAACACAAATTGCAACAAATCTAAGCTCATAATAATTTCGATTTTCAACGAGTTTAGTATTTTTACAATAACAACGATAAGATATTTTCCTAAAATAAGTATAAAATGTTAAAGTTTTTTTATTTGACAATTTTCGTCTGCGCATTTAAATCGGTAAGTTTATTTATTTTATAATTACAGTAGAAAATCTAACACTGCGTATATGAGTCAATTAAAATCCCGAGTCAAAACATAAGTTCTAGTTTAGTCTTCAAAAGCCTCAATTCCTTTGATGTTTTATTTGCCGCCTAGAAAGTAACTCTAGTACTAAAAATCCTCAATGAGAACTATGAGGTCTAAATTTGAATAATTTTTCGATTTTAAATTAGCTTGTTTCCTCTGAAGATTTAAAAAAGATCCGCCAGAGGCAGCAGTAGTATGGGGGTACATATGTTTTGAATTCTCTATTGACAGTAATGTTAAACGTATGTCTTATTATTAAAATAAATAAATTAATAAAGCGAATAAAAAATATTAAAAAATGAATTATCATGTTGACCAATCATTGTGCATTCGCGAAGTGCACTTCTGACAGTCGATACTAACTAGATGGTATAAAATTTATGACGTTTATAAAACCTCAAGTTGGTACGAAAAACTGTTTGAAGTGAATTCATTTATCGTGAAGAACCGATTTAACACTTGAAAAAATAAAAAAACATATTTATGTATGTACTAGCTAAACATTTCATAATCCCAAATGGTCCAGCAACAGGAAATCCAAATCCGCGGATTTATCAGTGACTGAATCAAAGGTTAGTAACTCTATGAGATTATATTCTAGATGTCAATCTATTAAAATATAACAAATATAAAGGTATAATTTTGCTATATCTGTATTTAAAACATAGAATATATGTGGTTTAATTAATTCAATAAATTTTTATACATTCCGAAAGATTGTAAAAAAAAGCAGAGATGTGTTAAGGAGGACTTGAATTCTGTAATTATTATTACCTGTGCACTCAGAGATAAGATTAATTTTTGACTGAGTTTCTTCATAGATATTAGCACTCTTAATGCTATTTATTTGAATACATGAATGGTCAGTAGCACTAACAAGCTTTGGATCTTTACGTCTTACCACTCCAAACAGTTTTTCGTGTTAACTTGAGGTTTTATAAACATCACAAATTTTATACCATCTAGTTAGTATCGACTGTCAGAAGTGCACTTCGCGAATGCACAATGATTGGTCGGCATGATAATTTATTTTTTTTTATATTTTTTACTCGCTTTATTAATTTATTTTTCTTAATAATAAGACATGCGCTTAACATTACTGTTAATAGAAAATTCAAAACATATGTACCCCCTCACTACTGCTGCCTCTGGCGGATCTTTTTTAAATTTTCAGAGGAAACAGGCTAATTATAAGTTAGACCTCGAAATCCTCAACGAATGAAAAGTTATATTTCGGACTTTGAAAAGTTTCAGATAAAATAGGAAGGGAAGAGAATACGTCGAATGAGACTTTTGAGGTTCAAATGCGGATAAAATTTTTATTATTTGTATGTTTTGAGTATTTTGAGGCTCTAATCCAGATTATTTTATTCCAGTTAAGTCCTCAAAGTGGCAAAACTGGTCATAACTACTACTTTGAAGACTAAACTAGGATCACTTTCTATACTATTGTCAATCTTAAAATTCTAAATTGGTTCTCAAAAACCTCATTGACAACTTTGAAACGTAAATCCGACTTTATTTTTTGACTTGGAATCAGATACTAAAGAAATGAAATTTGAAAAATTAAAAAGCAACAAAAATAACTTCTTTTTTTTTAATCAGACATATTCGTCATTAAATAGTGAAGTGCCATGTCCACGACTGGAACTCAATCTTGAGAATGGAAAAAGAGAAATAAAAGATGTCGACGCCTTGTTTCCATTGGTGGATAATATGAAAGCATTTAAAGAAAACGGTACTTACTATCATCTATATGGAGCTGACGGTGATGAAAAAAGTACAATGTATTACGTTCGTTGTGAGGAACCAGAAATACAATTAACGATGTCAGACATGGCTGAATTAACGAATAAGTTGCTTATGCTCAGGGAAGCTGATCGTTCATTATTTCATTTTGCTGTTAATAATTGTCCGAATTTCCTCGGCAATTTTAAGACATATGTACTCAAGTCAAAGATTCAACTCTGTTACTTTCCTCCAGAGTCATTGTAATATTTTATATATACGGAGAATTATTTTGTAAATATATTTTGTAAGATATGAGAAATTTGAAACTAGATTCCAAATTGATTTTTTTATTAAAAGATTTCGCATTGCTAAAGTCAAAATGGCGTAGAAATTTATTTTCTTCGCCCAATGGTTGGTAGACTTATTCTAATATTAAAAACAAAAAAATTAAAGCCCATAAAGTACGTGATTCAAAATATGAGTCTTTTTGATTTTGATTTTTATAAAATTTTTTAAATTGAAGTTGAAAAAGTCGACAAATTTTTTATTTCGTTTAGAAACGAAATTATCCAAGTTTGAAATTACACAAAGAAAATTTCAAAAAATTAAATTTAAAAATGGGCCTAATCAATGGTAATTTTCTTATCTCTTTGGATTCGAATTTTTAATGAGGGATGCTTCGAGGCAGCAAGTTTCAGTCGATGAAGAAATGAACCTATTTGAAAATTTTAGACGACAAAATTTTTGTAAAAGTATAAAGCTCAAAATTACTCATAACTTTCCTATTTTCTTGGGTTCAAAAATAGAAAATGGCAAATCATAATTAAATGTGAGTCTGAAAGTAGCAGATATGCGATGAGTTTGAATGTAACTGACGATTGTCAATTTAAAAATTTCGAATTAAGTAAATTAAATGTAAGTAGAATAAAATTATAAGAATGCGCGTTTGTATTATTTGAAAATCAGTATGTAAATTTTTTTTATTTTTATATTTTTAATTGTTTAATTCGTTTATTTGTAATTTAAAACTTGTCTCATATTTGCTGCACTCAATGATACTTAAGTTACCCGACGTCTAATAGTTTTTGGATTTTTTTAAAAACAACAAATTTAAAAATTAAAATATTTCAGAAAATTGCACCTATAGTTTGTGAACTTTTCTACACGTGCATTTATTTTTCTTAAGGTAGTACGAGCGGGAGGCATGGTGGGGATAGGCTGCTCTGAGCGCGCAGTAAAGGGGTGATGATGATCACGTGACCGCGACAGTACGTATGGCAACACTGTGATTATTATTTTTTATTGTTGTTATTTGTAAATTCAAAATAAATATCGAGTGTAAACAAATGCCAATTTAGTGACAAAATCATCAGCTATTATCAAAAACCCGTGTCCTGAAATTCGTGAAATTATTAATAATATTAACACTGAATTTAATAAAAAAGATAAATAATTTTTACTTATTGAAATTTTTTTAAATTAATAATATATGAGTATGAAATGTAGCAAACATCAGAAAAATTTTAAATTATTTATAAATAGAGTAAATAATTTAAAAAAGAAAATATTTATAAAAAATGCACTTTTTAATTTAAAAATTTTTCAAACACGCATTTTTTAAAAATTTAATTTCATTAATTATTTACTCTATTTATTAATAATTTTAAATTTGTCTGATAACTGATACATTCATACTCATAGTAATATTGACAATTAATATTAATTAATTAATTATTAAAAATATTTGCTATTATTATTTATATATAAAAATTTTTGATTAGACAAATTTCAAAAAATACCGCTGTGTATAAATATAAGTTAAATTTGACAGTTGTATATAGGTTAGGTTACTTCACTATTATGATTATCTCTTTATTTCTATCTCTTTCCAATATATTTTATCTCTTTTTAATGGTCTACAGTGTTGCCAGCTTGTACAAAAAATAATCAACGCTTGAAAAAGTTGATCTTATTAATTAAATATCTTTTTAATTAGTCGGGCACAACGGGTTTTTTTTGTTTTCAATAATTTATTAAGGTTTTAGCTTTAATTTGAATAGTTTTTTTTTAATTTCCACCGACTAGTTTTAGAGATATCTATGAAAACATATCATCCATCTACCGTTTTACCATAAAGCCAATGTTAAATATGCCTACTTTTGAAGTCATTTATTTATTTAAATAATCGGGCAACCCCCCTTAAAATTTTCAGAATTGATTTAGACTTAGTTAAACTTCATATAAAAAAAAAATTAAGCCTTTTATTCATAATTGCCTTGGTGCTCGTACTACCTTAATTAAATAGTTAAAAAAAAATTCAAAAATTTTTAATTGTCTGCTAAGTTTAGGATCATCTGCACTCACAGTCATGATATGAGACAATTTATAAATTTTGAATAATTAAATTAATTAATTGAAATAATTAAATTTAAAAAAATGCGCGTACTGGTTTTTTATGACCCTGAAGTTAGCCCACATCCAACATTTTTTAAATTAAAAAATTCCTAACTTTAAGAACAAAAAATTTTTTTGGATTTAAAAAAAATACTCGCGTTTATTTTTCCAAAATTAAGACGAGTATTTTTTTAGTTTAGTAAAAAAATTATTATCTTCGTTATAATTCAAAAATTAAATTTAAAATCATTTATTTCTAGGTTCTAAATTGATACGAAAATAAAAAGCGTGCTCTGTATACTCAACATTTTTTGAAATCTACACGAGTATTTTTTTATCTTTTCGATTACCAATTCTCATTCCTGAAGTTAGCCAACATCAAACATTTTTTAATTTAAAAATTCTCTACCTTTTGAAAAAAAAATTTTTTTTTAAATCGAAAAAAATACTCGTGTTTATTTTTCTGTAATTTGAACGAGTAATTTTTCAAATATAAAAATATATATAATATATAAGCTATAATTTAAAAACAAACATTTTGATCGTGTATTTCTTGGTTATAGATTAATATAGAATTTAAAAGTTTGCTTTACTTATTTAATATTTTTCGAAATCTACACGTGTATTTTTTAATTTTTTTAATTTTTAATTCTAATTCCTGAAATTAGCCATATTAGAAATTAGACATATTTAGAATTATAAATAAATATGGTAATAAATTAAAAAAATAATATTTATAAAAAATGCACTTATTAATTTCAAAATTTTTTAAATGCGGATTTTTTTAAATTTTATTTTATTAATTCTTTACTCTATTCATTTATAATTTTAAATTTGTCTGGTGTCTGATACATTCACACTCATAATTTAAACGAGTAATTTTTTAGTTTTAAAGAAATATATACATATTCAAGTTTTAATTTGAAAATTAACATTTCAATGATTTATTTGAAAATTATAAACCAATATAATAATAAAAAATGACTCAATTTATTTTTAGTTAAATAATATTTATAATAGTTTTAATATTTATAATAATAAACTTTATTTCTTTAAAACTAAAAAATTACTCGTTTAAATTACAGAAAAATAAACACGAGTAACTTTAATATTTTCAAACAAAAAGATTTGTTTCAAAGGTTATATAATGTTTTACTTAAAAAATGTCACGTGTCGGCTAATATCAGGAATTAGGATTAAAAACAAAAAAAATAAAAAAATACACGTGTAGATTTCGAAAAATATTAAATAAGTAAAGCAAACTTTTAAATTCTATATTAATCTATAACCAAGAAATACATGATCATAATGTTAGTTTTTAAATTATAACTTATGTATTACATATATTTTTATATTTGAAAAATTACTCGTTCAAATTACAGAAAAATAAACACGAGTATTTTTTTCGATTTAAAAAAAAATTTTTTTTTCAAAAGTTAGAGAATTTTTAAATCAAAAAATGTTTGATGTTGGCTAACTTCAGGAATGAGAATTGGTAATCAAGAAAATAAAAAAATACTCGTGTAGATTTCAAAAAATGTTGAGTAAACAGAGCTAGCTTTTTATTTTCGTATCAATTTAGAACCTAGAAATAAATGATTTTAAATTTAATTTTTGAATTATAACGAAGATAATATTTTTTTTACTAAACTAAAAAAATACTCGTCTTAATTTTGGAAAAATAAACACGAGTATTTTTTTTAAATCCAAAAAAAAATTTTATACTTATAGGTAGGAATTCTTTAATTTAAAAAATGTTGGATGTGGGCTAACTTCAGGGTCATGGTTTTTTTGCTGTCATTCTTATTATTTATTTCAAAATTTCAAAAATTTTCAATTGTCAGCCAAATTCTCAATCATAATAAAATACATGAATTCAAATTTTTTTTAGCTAATTGGCTCTGAGACAATGGAGCTGACTTTGTTCAACGAAAATCTCAAAAAACTGATAGCAAATATGTATGATATGTTTTTTTTTTTTAGCTAACGGTTAATATATGGCAAGAAAAAATTCGTTTCACTTTACAGAACAATATTTAGGCCATGGAATTTAAATAAATTCTGTTTTCAATTAATAATCTGGTCTGTCATATCAACTTGTCTCATATTTGATAATTAAAAATGAATTTTAATGACTAACTCAGTTGATTTCAAACAAAAATTATAAATCATTTAAAAAATTTCAAAAACTACTTACCTTGCCGCCATTTTACTGCTTTCTTCCCCGCGACGAGCACTTGCACAAATAAATAAAATTTAACTATAAAACTCACTAAATAAATCAAATTTTTACAAACTATTGATCACAAAACTCAAAATTTCACTTTAAAATAATAATTTAAATTAATCAGACATTTAATGACTTTTATTTTTGTATAAAAATTTCAACAACGAACCCGGCGTACACACAGGAAAAAAAGAAGCCGACACTGAATTTAATTAATTTAAAACTTCTCATTCACTGACACACTTTATTTACTATCACAGAATAAGGTCTGGACACTAAATAATTTATATGAACTAATTAAAGATATAAGTATTGAATGTTATAATTAATAAACTAATTATTTTACTGAGAACTCAATCACGAACGACAACGACAACGATCAGCACGGACATTGACTGAGCTTAGGGCTTCTGCGCATGTCCGTTCCAACCGTCGCTACCGCAGCGCCTTAAGTTTTACGACGCGCTAATTTTAAATTTTGAATAAGAGTCATAGTTCCAGAAGCCGCCGTCAGTGTTTAGCGCCAGTGCGAATTCAAAATTCAAATAGTCAGGAGCCCAGCTTTGTTCTAAAACTGTCATGGCTGCTCAGCAAATATCTCCTGTGTAAGTTCCATTAATTTATTGACCTAATTTAATTTATAAGTGGTATCTAGAACTTAATTGTATTTTAATAACTTCCTACAAGCGTGAAGTAAAAATGATATTGAAGTTAGCCGACATCTAATAATTTTTGGATTTTTTAAAAAACGATTAATTATGAAAAAAAAAATATTTAAAAAAATTGCACTTATAGTCTTTTAAATTTTCTACATGTGCATATTTTTAGTTTATTTTTTTTCTTCAAATTCAATTGTTGAAAAAAAATCAAAAAATTTTAAATTGTCTGCTAACTTCAGTATCATGAAGTAAAATCTGAAATAATAATTTCTTATAAATATTTACTTAGTCGTTGATAAAATATGAGTGTGAATGTAGCAGATATCAGACAAGTTTAAAATTATAAATAAATAGAGTAAATAATTTAAAAAATAATATTTATAAAAAATGCACTTATTAATTTCAAAATTTTTTAAATGCCCATTTTTTAAAAATTTTATTTTATCAATTATTTACTCCATTTATTTACAATTTTAAGTTTGTCTGATGACTGCTACATTCACACTCATGATAAAATATTAAATGTCCGGCTTGACAAATGACAGCGAAATTTTTTTTAGTCATTTTCTAAAGTAACAATTGAGTAATTAATTTTTATTATTGTTTTTAATTGTTATCTGAGCAATAATTTTTATTATTTACCAAAAATTGTGAGTGTGAATGTAGCAGACATACGAATTTAAAATTATAAATGAATAGAGTAAATAATTTAAAAAATAATGCTTAGCAAAATTCGCATTTAACCCTTTCCCGAAAGTGTGAATCGAAATGAATCGGTGTAAGCTCTACGGGAGTAGCGCCAATCAAAGTTCGTTGTTAAGGCTGTGTGAGTAACGGTTTAGTCGTGTGAGTGAAGGTTTGATCGTAGTAGTGCATGCATGCGCCCCCTTCTACTATTTTTTCTGCCCCTTCTCTTCTTAACAGGCTAGCGCTCTCTCGCTTTAAAACGAAGACGTACAATTCAAATTGAGAGTAGGGACTCAAGGTCAACCGGGAAAGGGTTAAAAAAATTTGAAATTAACAAGCACATTTTTTATAAATATTATTTTTTTAATTAATTAGTTTATTTATTTATAATTTCAAATTTGTCTGATACCTTCGCAACATTCACGTTCATAAATCTTTTACTTAAGGAGGTTCGACCGATACTAGTGAGTCAAAGTAGTGTTTGAATTTTTTTGTTTGCTAAATTCTCCTAATAGTTATAAAAATTCATTATTTTAATTTATAATAATATAACGAATTTATAAATAAATATTTATTACTTATTTAATTAAAGAAAGTAATGAAATGATTTGGTTATTTTTTACTCATATGATTTAATAAAAAGATTTGGCAACAGCGCGTTCTAACTTCTTACACATCGATATTCAAATTAAAGCGGGAAAAATTTATTTCTAATCTCGTCTCTCTTATTAATGTACTTCTATCTTTGTTTTTTCTCTCAGCTGCTTCCGCGACGTTGCCAAACCCTCAATAATATGTATCTCTGTTGATGAACGAGATTAAATAATAAAGTTTAACTTGAATTATTTAAATAATTACAACGGTAACACTATATTGTTAAAATCTTATCATATTCCAAAAATATTCAAGTTTATGCATGTGGTTTTTTATTTCTTAAACTTGGGAGGTTAATAATGAAAATAATCGAACAAGTCATGACGGGAGCTTGTTCGCCATAAAAGCCTGTGTATAAGAACTTTAAAAACGTCATTTTTAAATCTTTTCTTCTAAAAAACTAGACGGTGGATCATATTCAAATTTTGAGAATACATAGATAAAGTACTTTTTTACATGTATACTAAGTTTCAAATCTTAAAGTTGGAAAATCCTTTTTACATTAGATTCGGTCGAACCTCCTTAACACTTTTTTTTTTAATTAAAAAAATTAATTTACTAAAATAATACTGAAGTTAGCCGACGTCTAATTACTTTTGGATTTTTTTTTAAAACGATAAATTAAAAAAAAAGATATTTTAAAAAATTGCACATATAGTTTTTTAAATTTTCTACATATGCATTTTTTTAGTTCTTTTTTTTTGTAATTGATTTGTTGGAAAAAAAATTCGAAAATTCTAAAATTGTTAATTGTCTGTTAACTTCAGGATCATTTTACTAAATATTGATCTTGGATTTTTAAAAATAATTATTTTATTAAATTTATTGGAAAATTATAATTATTTTCCAATTTTCTTGTGCGAAAATTATTAAGAAATACTTTTTTTTTAAATTTAAACAGAGATTTTTTGTAACTGAGCTTCGATTGTTGGAAACAAACATGGCCGCTAGAAAAATAATTCAAATTCTAAACCTAGACGGCAGCGCCATAGCTTATGAAAGTCACCGTTAGAAGAACGACGCGAGCAGAAGGCCGTTGAGAAGTTGACGGCAATTGTTTAACCCCTTTGTCTTGATACCAAGTAATTATTTAATTATTTTACTTGAGTTATTTAAGGATATAATAAATAATTCATGTCTTGACAGCTAATTAAAGTCATCAAGTCATCAAGTTTGTTGGAATTAATTGATACAAATGATAAAATATTTAATGTTGATAATATATTCTATATGTATATATATATATATATATATATATATTGGATATCTTGATGTATTTACTTGCTTAAGTGATTGTTCATCATCACTTTTTTCACTGATACTTCGGTAATTAATTTAAATTTAAACTATTTTCAATTGTTCGAAATATTTTATGATACTCAAGTTAGGTGACGTCTAATAAATTTTGGATTTTTAAAAAACGATAAGTTACAAAAAAAAAGCTTCAAAAAAATTCACCTGTAGCTTTTTTAATTTTCTATGCATGCATATTTTTATTTATTTTTTTTTTTTTGTAATTTTTGTTAAAAAAAATTCCGAAAATTGTTAATTGTCTTCAAACTTCAGTATCATAATATTTTACGTAGGAATATAAATTAATTATTTGTCTCATTAATTATTTTTTATAAAATTTTCAGTTGATGCAAAAATGCTTTGAAAAAAAAAAATCAACTTCAGTGAGAGATTCATCGGAGTAAAATTAATATATTTATCCTGATTATCATGAGTCTTTTGTGCTGGTTCCGGATGCTGGAATCGCAGAAATACGTCCGCCGAGGTAAATTTTTTTAATTCAATAAAAAATTCTTTTGAATTTCTTATTTTATTTAAAAAAATTATTAATTTTAAATATTTTTGTTTTTTGTTATAGAAATTGAAAGAATTGTCTGCTGCTCTGGAAATTTCTCGGTGTGGTGAGTGACTTTTTGCATGATACTTTTTTTTACTAAACTATAAGTTTTTTTTTATTTATCTTTTGACTCGAGTCAGTTAGAGGCTCATAACATTCCCTATTTTTTTTTTTTATTTCGAAATTGAAACTCTGTCTTTAGCAAAAATTAATTCGGTTGCTAATTATTTCCACCTGAGCTAAGACTTCAGTTCGATCATTCGCAATTACCCTTTATTTTAAGTACCCAAAGAACACAGAAAATAATTTATAAGCAGACGTAATTCAGTTTGTTGTCTACCTTCCGTGACTTCCGCCCCATACTTCCCTTAAAAAATTATTTTCAAGCTTGTCGAGCTTGTACCATAAATCTGTTCTGATCTAGTTTTTTTTTTGGTATAATTAACAATTCAAGAAGAAAAGTTATTGAGGAAACTTCTGGTACGTATTTTCTTGTTTATAAATCATTAAAAAAATTTATTTTCTTGATTAAGACCAGTAATTAATTTATTTATTTATATTTTTTAGTTTATTATTTGTAATTATTGGAAGAAACTGATCAAGTAGTTTAATTGTTCTATGGAATAATTATTTATTTATTAAAAATATCATGGATTTTATCAGCACGAACGATCTTGCTGACCAGTTATATGTATCGTAAAATTACGATGTCATTGAGGTCTTTATTTTTTTAATTAAAATGAGGTGAATAATTAGTTTTATAATTTTTAATGACTGTAATTTTAAATATACGTAATAAGTTTCATACTAAAGCGGTCATAAGTGATGAGTATTAAATTTATAAAATTAAATCAACTTATTAATATGTTATGAAGACGGTTCCTTTTAAAATAGTCTAGATCACCTGTTTTTGCTGAATAACTTGCACAGAATGTTAGTAACTATTCTAGTATTTTATTATAGAGGAAGGAGGGGGGGGGCAAAAGGGGGTAAGGTAGGCAAAACGGGGTACCCCCAAAATTTTATAAAAAAAAATTTTATATCTTAAATGTTTTTTAAACATTCCAAAATCACTTTTGTAAATATAATTGAGCGTTGGTTTGAATTTTTTTTGTTAAACTTTTTCAAAAATCATTTGTTAGTTGAAAAATATTAATGATTTTTGTTTTATGATAACAACTATTAAAAATTTGTTTTTCTTTTATATCCAACAATCATGCAAAATAAAATTTTTCTTCATGTAAATTACTTGCAAAAAAGTTGTTTTTTTAACGGTAACTGAGAATTTTTTCCATTTACTTTGAATATCATTAAAAAAAAAAGGTTTAGTGTATTTGAATCTTCGAAAACTTGGTATTTCCTTAAGTACCCCGTTTTGCTCCTCTCTCCCCTAATTATAGTAGGTTCATCTTAGTGTACATGTAGGATTCATCAGCTTGATAAACACTTAGTGTGCTGTTAACTGATCCTAGCAATCTTATCCCATGACAAGTGATCCCAGATAACTGATTTTAGGACAACTGATCCCTTAATATATACTAATATACATTAATAAAATAATAGATACAAATAAATGATGTCCTGGAAGGTGGAATCAGTTGTCCGGAATCAGTTGACATGAAACCGACACTTTCTATAAACTGCCGCTTTACAAGTACGGGGTACAACTGAACAGTGCGGCGTCATTCGACATGACAGTACGTTTCATAATAAAATACTAGATCAGTTACTAATACTCTTAGCAAGTTCTTTAATAAAAATATTCGATGTAAACTTTTAAAAGGAACAGTCTGATCATACTGCTCATAAGTTTTTTTATACATATTATTGAACTTGACAATCATTGCTGTTGACCGCTTTGGCTTGAAATTTAGTAAGGTAAGAGACCTAGTACCTGATCACTTCATGTATTTGTATAGATATATTTAGTAAAATTTGATAAATATAGATTTACGAATACATGGAGTGAGCAGGTACTAGTTCCCTGATCAGGTACTGGGTCTCTTATCTTATATATAAATATAAATATTAATTATTTTCAATATGTTGGTTTTCATTTATCATTAGAGGAAATATTCAAATACTTAAGTTAATTTTTTTTTTTTTAATTAATTTAATATTGCCGCAAAAAAATAAAGACTTGCGTTCAGAGAAAAATTTATCTACATACATTAATTATCGTATTGCAGGACTTGACTGATGACATTATTTGAAATCGATTGTTGGAGATAAAACAAATTATTATTGTTCTTATAGAATGTCAATTGTTAGAGGAACATTTAGTTTTTTCTTGGTAAGACATTTATAATTAAAAAATTCTAGACTTAGCTTCATAGCTCACAATCATGCCGTTTTTTATGAGCGGTAGCTAATATGTAGCAAAAAGTTTTTTCAGTTCTCAAGTATCCTAAGATTACTTTTTATTGAAATGTATCTGAATATTTATATAGTTGGGACGAACTATCAATCAGTTGGCTGGAAATAATAGAGTAGAGTGTGAAGTGAACAAAAGCACTGATTTTATTCCATATCTTTATCACGCATCTTAGATCACTGGTTTCTGCTGCTAGAAGCAGAGAAAAACGTCCGCCAAGGTGAGTTATTTGTTTTTACAAAAACAAACTGATAGCTTATATGAGAAAATTTTGAAATAAATCAACAAATTTAGTAATTTAATTGGTTTTAATTTTTTATTTTTACAGTAATTGAAAGAATTGTCTGCTGCTCTGGATATTTCTTGGTGCGGTGAGTGATTTTTTGCATGGATATTTTTTCTGTAAATCAAATATTATTATTGTTATTGATTTTGCCTTCAGACTCGAGTCAAAAAAGTGAGCTCATATTTGTCGTTGACTATTTATTGTTTTTCTATTGTACTAGAACCATAGAATCGCTCAAAGATGGATGATATTCGCGTGAATCATTTTATTGACTACTTTGTTTGTATCGTAATAAAAATTAATCCATTAGAAAAATTGATAAAATTTAATTCTTTCGTACTTTTCTCTTTATCAAAAACGAATGATTATTTTGTGCTTTGTTATTCCCGTTGGCTATATTGCTTTTATGAACTATTTAGCCCTAAAAAAATACAAAAATCGCAGAAAATTAATTTCTGTTTTCATTCAATAGGGAGGCTATCATGCTTCCCTGTTTTAGTTTCAAGGTGTATCAAACAAATCATGAAGTACCTATTTTTTTTAGCTAATTAAGATAAAATATATTGACAAACTATGAGATAACGTAAGAAGTATACTGAGTAAATAGACAATATAGTTGTGTGATTCCTTACTAATCGTGGTGGTTTTAAAGTAATATAAAAAAAATATGATCGTTCGTAGATAATGGCAAATTAAAGTATGACATCATTACACCGATAATAACGAAATATAGATAGCAAAAAAAAAAAAAACATTTATCATAAAGATAAGCCGACTGACTTCTCTAAAAAAAATGTATATCTTCTGATATAATCTATATTATTAAGAGAATAAGGAAAATTTTTTGTTCCCGCCATATCTTTATGATAGAATTGGTTAATGTTATTAAATTTGGTATCGTTAGAAAGGTTTTGACTTGAATTTGTGCCTTTTCATAGTTTCAACACTTTTTTATTATCAATCATTGAGAAAATTCGATTTATGTGTCTCATTCAAATTACGCGAAAAAAAGACGATCGTCTTAATCTATATTATTAAGAGAATAAGGAAAATTTTGTTCCCGCCATATCTTGATGATAGAATTGGTTAACGTTATTAAATTTGGTATCGTTAGAAAGATTTTGACTTGAATTTATGCCTTTTCATAGTTTCAATTCTTTTTTATTATTAATCATTGAGAAAAATTGATTTATGTATCTCATTCAAATTACGCGAAAAAAAGACGATCGTCTTAATCTATATTATTAAGAGAATAAGGAAAATTTTGTTCCCGCCATATCTTTATGATAGAATTGGTTAATGCATAAAATTTCTTGATGTAAATAAAATTTTTTGAGGCAAGGAATCATTTTCTTCTGAGTATTTTATAAAATTGGTAGTGATAATTCGGCAGTCACGTAGTGACTGCAGGTTGCTCGTATCATATTAATCAATAATTAAAACAATTGATTCTATCTTTTATCAAGTTTTTACTTCTGTCTTTTTAGGATTAGTTCGGAAATTGAAAAAAAAAAAAAAAATTATGGCTAAAAGGCATGCCTCTTTTGTTAGGTCTTTTTCGTATTAATTTTTTTAATATTATTTTTTTTTATCAATTTAATGTTCCTAAAGTGGCAGACAAATTTTAAAATTTTGATATACTTTTTTGGTATTGGAGATATGGTAACTTTTCATGAGTTAAAGACAGCCTAAACATTTTTATATTTTTCGAGGTTAATTTATCAGTTCTAAAAGGGCGGGAAGATGTAGCGTTTGGTAAAGGGTCAACCATTTTCCAAATTTTTTTTTATTTGAAGTGATTTTTTGAAAATAATTAAAATTTTTTTGACACAGTTTAATATATCGCATTACTAATTCTAAGAGAACATATAATTTTATACAGTAACTCAATCAAGTACTAACTTACCTCAATTTTTAGTGTACATTAATCTTGTTACTGTGACAAATCAGTTTCTTTATTTTAGCAAAACAATTGTTGTTAGGGTTACAAACTATTAAACAGCAAATCGTTTGATACATGTATCAAACGATTTGCTGTTGTTATAGAAGCTTTGTAAGTACAATTCGTTAACGAATGTTTCATTATCTGTATATGAAAGAAGAAATTTGTTACCATAAGTAATCTTATAATTACAGAAACTTTTTTTTAGTTCGTTTCCTTAAGGTTAATAAATAGAAACAAATTATCAGAATTGATCGTCATATATAATTTATAGTTTGGAACCGAAATTGATTTTATCAGAATTCAACACCTTCGACTTTAGAAAATAAATTTTAATCACAATAGTTTTTAGTAGCAACTTTTATAGTGATTTCAAGTATTTATGTCTTTCGATTGTTTAAATTTGTGTTTTTTATTGGCTGTTGAAATTCATACAAGCTCTCCTCTGCAGCCGAAGTACTAAGTGATAAGAGTCGGTTATAGGTCTATATGCATCGTCAGTGTGTTCATAAATTAATTTAATATTCAAACTCAAGAGCGTTTGATCGAAATCAATGACCCGCAAATGAGATTATTAGCCTCTGGATTGAGTCTTTTAATATGTGTTTTTGTAAAAAAATACCAAATCACTTTTTTATTTTTGTTAATCGCACTTAATTTTGTATTTTATATTATTTAATAATATTAATATTTTTATTATTATTATTAATAATTTCATTAATTTATATTCATAATTAACATAAATATATATGTGTTTGTATACATAAATATATTATACAGGGGAGGGAGGGGCAAAATGGGGTACCCCCAAAATTTTATAAAAAAAGTTCGTTTTTAAAAATATTTTTTAAACATTCCAAATTCGCATTTGTAAATATAATTGAGCATTATTTTGAATTTTTTTTTGTTAAACTTTTTCAAAAATCGAGTGTCAGTCGAAAAAGGTTAATGACTTTTGTTTTATGATAAAAACTATTAAATTTTTTTTTCTTCCTTTGTATCTAATAATTATGTAAAATGGAATTTTTTTTATTTAAATTACTTACAAAAAAAAATTTAATTTAATCAAATTTTTCCCGCAAAAATAAATTTTTTTCTATTTACTTTGAATATCATTAAAAAAAAAAAAAATATATTTAGCGTATTTGAGAACTTGAAAACTTAGTATTTTTTTAAGTACCCCGTTTTGCCTCTCCCTCCCCTATAATATCTATATTGTTTGATTGTTGTATTAAACTTTTTGTGCTGGACTTTGAGTTTAACCTCCGCCACATCTTGTCACTTAGTCCAGTCGATGCGCACGAAAAAATGGTCAAAGATCATAATATCGGTGGGTAAAGACCGAATTTGAAATTTTTTTTTTTTACATAACTTGAAAAAATATAAGGAAAAAAGTTGACATAAATTCGGAGGGTGATCTTTTTTTTTTTATAAAAAAATTAGATGTAAAATGAAATATCTCGGAAACTATTGAGAAGTTATCGAGACAAATTAGTATCATCGTTTTTGGGATTTAATAACGAACAAAATGAATTTTGAACGGAGTCTCTACGATGAATAGTTGCTGAGATAAAAATTATTGAAGCGCGAAAAACGAAAAAGCGCGTCATTTTGCCCGCGCGCGGATAAACAAAAGGCTGTAACTCAGCAGCAAACTAATATTTTTTGCAAATTTTTTTTATTTTGTAAGTAAATCATATATCTACTAGAAAAAAAATTGGCAACTTCCAAAAAATTTTTTTGAATTTAAAATTTAAAAAAAGTAAAAATCAATTTTTGTTAAATAAAAAATAAAAAATATCAAAAAGAAATAAAATTACCATATGGATAATTTTGTTTCAACAATTACCCACACAATTACGGGTAATGACAGTTAAAAAAAATTTTTTTTCGATAAAAAAAAGCGTTTTGAAAATTTTGGAAATTTTTCAACAATTAACAAAAAAATAAAATATTTTTTTTTGATACGACAGAAATTCATCTCGCGAAATTCTGAATCGAATGGTATATACGAATTTTGGTCGATTTTTTGAAATTTTTCCTTTATAAATTTTCAGTATGAGGACTTAGAAAAATTTCTTGCTGCGGGACTTAGAAACCTTGGACTTCGGATATCTTCGGGAATCGCTAGAGAGAGAAAGTGGGCATAAGATGTAGTGTCTTTCTCTAAAGGATGACGTCTGTGCGTATCCCCACGAACAGATTATGATCTTTTCTTTTTTTTTTTTCGTCTTCAACGACTGAAATTCTCTTTTTCATCATTTCTCGTTTCTTATTTTGTTATAAATAATATTATCAAAACTTTAAAAAAATCGTTTCAACAATATAGGTATCAAAAGATTGCAAATTTTCAGAATCGCAAAAATAACGTATCGTGTAAAAAACAATTTTTAAAAAGTTAACGTCTTTATTTATAAAAAATTACTTAACAAATTTTGTAAAAAATCGTTTCAACAATATAGGTACCAAAAGATTGCAAATTTTCTGAATCGGAAAAATAACGTAAGAAAATTTGCAATCTTTTGGTACCTATATTGTTGAAACGATTTTTTCCAAAATTTGTTAAGTAATTTTTTATAAATAAAGACGTAAACTTTTTAAAAAAAAGGTCTCTATACGATACGTTATTTTTCCGATTCAGAAAATTTGCAATCTTTTGGTACCTATATTGTTGAAACGATTTTTTACAAAATTTGTTAACTAATTTTTTTTTAAATAAAGACGTAAACTTTTTAAAAAAAAGGTCTCTATACGATACGTTATTTTTCCGATTCAGAAAATTTGCAATCTTTTGGTACCTATATTGTTGGAACGATTTTTTACAAAATTTGTTAAGTAATTTTTTATAAATAAAGACGTAAACTTTTTAAAAAAAAGTCTCTATACGATAAGTTATTTTTCCGATTCAGAAAATTTGCAATCTTTTGATACCTATATTGTAAGAACGTTATTTTTTTCAAATTTGTTAACTAATTTTTTTTTAAATGAAGACGTAAACTTTTAAAAAAAAAGGTCTCTATATGATACGTTATTTTTCCGATTCAGAAAATTTGCAATCTTTTGGTACCTATATTGTTGAAACGATTTTTTACAAAATTTGTTAAGTAATTTTTTATAAATAAAGACGTTAACTTTTTAAAAATTGTTTTTTACACGATACGTTATTTTTGCGATTCTGAAAATTTGCAATCTTTTGATACCTATATTGTTGAAACGATTTTTTTAAAGTTTTGATAATATTATTTATTACAAAATAAGAAACGAGAAATGATGAAAAAGAGAATTTCAGTCGTTGAAGACGAAAAAAAAAAAAAAAGAAAAGATCATAATCTGTTCGTGGGGATACGCACAGACGTCATCCTTTAGAGAAAGACACTACATCTTATGCCCACTTTCTCTCTCTAGCGATTTCCGAAGATATCCGAAGTCCAAGGTTTCTAAGGCCCGCAGCAAGAAATTTTTCTAAGTCCTCATACTGAAAATTTATAAAGGAAAAATTTCAAAAAATCGACCAAAATTCGTATATACCATTCGATTCAGAATTTCGCGAGATGAATTTCTGTCGTATCAAAAAAAAATATTTTATTTTTTTGTTAATTGTTGAAAAATTTCCAAAATTTTCAAAACGCTTTTTTTTATCGAAAAAAAATTTTTTTTAACTGTCATTACCCGTAATTGTGTGGGTAATTGTTGAAACAAAATTATCCATATGGTAATTTTATTTCTTTTTGATATTTTTTATTTTTTATTTAACAAAAATTGATTTTTACTTTTTTTAAATTTTAAATTCAAAAAAAATTTTTTGGAAGTTGCCAATTTTTTTTCTAGTAGATATATGATTTACTTACAAAATAAAAAAAAAAATTTGCAAAAAATATTAGTTTGCTGCTGAGTTACAGCCTTTTGTTTATCCGCGCGCGGGCAAAATGACGCGCTTTTTCGTTTTTCGCGCTTCAATAATTTTTATCTCAGCAACTATTCATCGTAGAGACTCCGTTCAAAATTCATTTTGTTCGTTATTAAATCCCAAAAACGATGATACTAATTTGTCTCGATAACTTCTCAATAGTTTCCGAGATATTTCATTTTACATCTAATTTTTTTATAAAAAAAAAAGATCACCCTCCGAATTTATGTCAACTTTTTTCCTTATATTTTTTCAAGTTATGTAAAAAAAAAAAATTTCAAATTCGGTCTTTACCCACCGATATTATGATTTTTGACCATTTTTTCGTGCGCATCGACTGGACTAACTGGACGACAACGAAGTCGTTGAAGATTAGCAGCTTCACTCCAACTTCTGTCGTCGATGAATAAACTTGTCTTGTTTGCTGATCGTATTCTGCCATATCAGTGACATTATTTAACTTAAATTAATAGTAAATTCTTATAATATTAAATCAGTTTCGAGTATTTAATATATTGTTTCAGTTTTTTAATTCAATTTCATTAAACTAAATATACTATTTTAATAACATGCCGTCAATATATTCCTCATTAATGAATAGATCTTTACCGTATAAAGTTGGATATATTAAAGTAAATGATTGTGATGGAGCTTCTACTAGTAGTCTTAAACAACGTGAACTTACAGAGTGTACAGAGTGTAGAGAGCAAATTAAAATGGATCGTGATAGTGATGGTGAAACCATGATCAATATAAAAATTGCAACGTGTATAACGGTGAGTTTAATTTATATATATGATTAAGCTGCATTTGAACAATTACGAAATTCTAATTGAAACACTACAATTCTAATTAATTTGATTTTTAAAACTTCTATTTCGACAAATGTAAATAGGGGAGACTGAGGTTCGACAGCCCCTCTAAGCTACTAATTATTTTTTGTGGCTTTTGAGCACCGGGTACAAACTGTTTTTATTGATCTCGAATAATTCATCATAATTTTACGATACACGGAAAAAAAAATATTGTGCTCACCACTCAACGGTATCGTGATATTCACTCTCCTCGGTTGGTTATACATTGTATACGGAAAGTCTTGGTCTATCGGAT
Organism: Microplitis manilae; assembly: GCA_030273425.1. NCBI lineage: Eukaryota > Metazoa > Arthropoda > Insecta > Hymenoptera > Braconidae > Microplitis > Microplitis manilae. The sequence continues at coordinate 5,165,495 of CP092724.1, forward strand.
CGTAATAATCGTAGCAATAATCGCAATATTTTTTTTTCCGTGTAGTTGAAGAAAAAAAAATTTCTTTCGGGGCTCGACGGACTCTTTCCAAGAAACGATAAAAAAGAAATTTTTTTTTTCTAACAACTGCTTTTATTAATTTTACCTGTATTAAATTGTTAAATAAATTTTAAAAACTATGTTAAGCCGATGAAAATTTATGTAACGTCCAAAGGTAAGCATCTAAATCGGTTGCTCAGTTAAAAAGTTATAGAAGGTATACATACATATACACGACTTTTTCAAAAATCGTTAATTTTCAGAGCGGAAACTTGAAAAAAAAAAATAATCTCGTAAAATTTTGAACACGGAAAGACAATACCACTTTGATATTTTCATTGTCTTTATTTATGTTAGTAGGATAATATTTTTATCATAAAATGTACGGTATAAATATCTTATTGCACATCAATGTTATCTAAATGAGAAATCTGAAATGAATCCATCAGCAAATTCTTTGAGTGTAACTTAACTACATACACTTCCCGTACGAAAAAAATATGTATCCAGGCAAATTTGTATGTAAGCAACATATATATAAATATATGTATCATATATGCAGATTTGCCTGAATATATTCGGATATATATTTTTTTCGTATGGAATGTAATTTTTATATTTATGATTTTTTAACATCGTATTTAAGTACTCATTTTGTTGAATATTTTTCTTTTTATAATTTTTTATTTACAACTAACTCATAGACTTTGACATTGCAGAGTGGAACATTTGATGGAATAAAGGAGAAATGGTTTCATATCGAATGTTTTTTTAAACTTTTTCACGAAGTAAAGCTCTACGAAATTTCGAACATAGACAATATTCGATGGGAAGATCAAAAATTGATAAGGAAAAGAATCGGTATGTATTCGTACATAATTATATTTTATGAAATCATAATTTTTCATGAATATAAGACAGACTGGAGCACTTCGGGTACACTTTAACATATTTTGAATTGCCGAGGTTTATTTGTATAGTATTGTCAGGTATTATTTTATTGTATACAGTTGAATCGCGTTTCTACTTATTGTTCGACTTATCCTACTCTGGCATGCTCTGATCTTATTTATTTCACAAATGAAATACGTTAGATTTTATTAATTTTATCACTGATAATAAAGTGATAGCTGTAAAATTTTCCTTTGTTCTTTTTTCTGATAGGTGAAGACACTAGTTCACCAGAAATAGAAAAACAAAATGCTGATTTTTTTAAATTAAGAGATAATTTAAAAAAGTTGAGCAATGTGGACTTGATCAGATTAATGGACCAGAATTGCCAATATGTTTCTCCGAAGCAAAAAAATCTAACAAAAAAAAATTCCAGTGATTTTGGTTATTATCAAATTATGTCTGATCTTTTGGATCAAGTTGCTGATCGAATGTTATTTGGATCATTGCTACCATGTAAAAAATGTCGTAAAAGTGTAGTAATATTTGAACCAGGAATCGGTTATAAATGTCTGGCATATTCAGAAATTGGAACATTCCGATGTTTGTATGTCACAGATAATCCAAAGAGATGTAAATTTAAGCTGGATAACGCAATAAGAAATAAAAATGATTTTTTTAAAAATTACGAGTCTAAAATTGAAAAAAGGATAATTCAAGTTGCACCAATAGATTACCAGTTCTCGGGTCAAAACATTAATGAAAACAATACGAGTAATGAAATTATTATACTACGCTCAAACAACGAACTTGAATTGAGTACTTGCGTTTATGAAGACGGTGGTGTAAAGAAATCGATAATGTTTGTACAAACTAATATTCAGTTCAACGAAAATAAGTATTACCATCTAGAAATTCGCAAACATTTAAAAAATAAGACATTTTGGCTTCTTCGAAAATGGGGAAGAATAGGAACCTTTTCTCGTGAGGAAATGGTTGAAACAATGAAACTCAAAGAATGTCTTAAAAAATATGAAGAACTCTCTTGTCAGAGAAAAAAGAATTATACTGAACTGGAGAAAGACACAAATTTTCATGATAAAATTGATAAGGTGACAAAGTTAGTAAAAAAACCAGTAAAAAGTTTTATGAAACTTATCTATGATAAAAATATTTTAAAAGAAGAATTTAGAACGTACGGGATTGATTTGGAACGAGTACCGATTGGAAAAGTATCAGAAAATCAGATTAATAAAGCTGAAAGTGTTCTAGAGGAGCTTAAAAGAAAAATTGATGACCATAAATTCCCTAACAGAATATTTCATTTAATAGATCAGTCCAATAAATTTTATTCTTTAATACCACATGCATTTGGGTATAAACGGCCTCCAATAATAGATGATTTGACAAAGTATAAGAAAGAGGTAGAAGAGTTAAAATCGTTGAAAAAAATGACTTTCAGATAAATTTATCGTTGATCAATCGAAGAATAATATATTAGATATCTTTTACACAAAGTTGAATGTAGAAATTGAAGTGCTTCAACAAGACGATCATTATTTCACAATTATTAAACGATACCTTGAAAACACTCATGATCAGTTGGGCGGGCGTTATAAAATAAAAATGAAAATAAAAAAAATATTTTTTCTTACGAAACATGGAAATTACTATGATAAGTATGAAAACCACTCTAAAAATATTGAAAATAAAAAATGGCTTTGGCATGGTACCAATTTAATTAATATCGCTAGTATTTTAAAGAACGGCTTGAAAATTATGCCACTTGAAGCGCACATAACAGGATCTTTACTTGGAAAAGGTATTTACTTTTCGGATGTCGCTTCTAAAGCGGCAATTTTTTCTGGAACCAAAAATAAGAATCCAACAGGTGTTTTACTTCTTTGTGAAGTTGCATTGGGTACTGCAGAGGAACGTGTTAAATATGGTTTTATTGATGGATTACCAAACCAACGTCACTCAGTCATTGGTAAAGGCAAAATTTATCCAGATCCTAACGATTCATTTACGACCCTAGAAGGAGTAAAAGTTCCCTATGGAGGGCTGATTTCTGAAGAAACATTTGCAACTCAATTTGATCATAATATGTACGTTGTGTATAATCCTAACCAAGTTAAAATCAAATATCTGGTGGAGGTACAATTTATAAATTACAAGGTCAATGACAACTATAGAAATTCAGACCGTTATCAAGCTAAAAGAGCTCGACTAAGTTAATGTCATTGTATAAAATTTAATTCATTGTAACAATGAAATGTTAAATATCGCCGGTGATAACATAGTATATAATTCCACGCAACTACAAAACTGGCGAAATGGAGTTTTTTTTGTTTACATTATTTATTTATTTTTTTTTTTTTTCAAAAATTTGTAGTTCATCGGTACTATAGTATCACCGAAGATAAATTTTCACATTGCACATTGATGCGTGCAATTATTAAAGATATATTGACTTGTTATGAATAGAAAATACCAAATTATCAATTAAAAATTCAATAATAAATAAAAATAGCATGAAACGTAAAGTATCTCTGAAAACTCAATTTTCAAAAATCGGACCGAAAGCACTAGCTTTTTAATTTTTGAAAGATGTAAATTTTCTTAGCATGAAATCAAAAATAATAGAAACATAAAATGGAGTATAATAACTCGATAAGTAGTCAACCTTCAAACATTCATATGTCAGACACGCTGAGGTCATAATAACCAAATTTTAATGATTTTTTTTTTCTTTGAGAACGGTTTGTTTATAATTTATAAAACTTTAGGTACTTATTTTAAAAAACTTAACCACGGTTAAAATGAACTTTTTCAGATTACAAGTAAAGTCGGTGACACATCTCTTTCTTGAAATTTGTTTTGTTTTATTTTTTATCATGATGCGCATACAATACAAAAGTAATACATCATGTGCAAATAGTATATACGTAAATTTTTAGTAATATCGATGACTGTATTGTACAAGTCATAAAATACGTTTTTTATGAGAGAAAGTATAGACGTATTTCCAAGAAACCTACTATGTGATATTTTATAATTTTTATTACCCATAGCATTCATTCAACGATAACACAGTAGAATATTCTCGACAAAGAAGTTAATATACTTAATGGTCAATTAAAAGTAATTTATATTCATAATCTTCATTCCTCTTACTTATTCATTGAAATGTTAGTAACTGAAGTTTGAAAAAATTTGGAAAATCCAAAAGTGCACGACTCATAATGCTCATTTATTATGAAATAATAAAATAATAATAAAAAAATGGCGGGAAGCACGAATAAATTTAAAATATATACAATTTTCTGTCATTAAAATTTGTTGTTTTTTTTTTTTTAATTATATTAGTAATTTTTTATAATTATAAAAGAATTTTCTCAAAATATCTCGATTAATAACAAAAAAAAAATATATATATGTAAATAAAAACAAATAAAAAAAAAGAATTGAATTGAAAAAATTCAGGCTTACCAATTAACAATAACCCCAAAAAAAACAGCTGTACTAGGACGGTAATGTACAAGCGCCTCTGGTGGAATAAATGTACGTATAATGTATAGATATATCACCATCCATGATAATTTTACATAGATATATATATGTATAGTTATACAGCCTTTTTATTCTTTTATTAATTGTAATTAAACGACACTAAGTTGCCTAGCCATTTTCAATAGGGGATCTACAAATTTTTCAAAGAATTTTTTAAAAAAAAGTTTGATTCAATTACTGGATTTTTTCGCAAGTTATCGTGTATACGGGTTTCAGACTTGACGGACAGGAAATTTTTTCAAACTATTTTGATGTTTTTTTTCGATTTTTATTGAACTAAATAAATTTTTGAAAAGTATGGAATTAATCTCCATTTAATTATCTTCAAAATGGTGTGCAACATATCTTAATTCCGTGAATCAACGAAGGTATAATAATTGAAATAGTTGCTGAAGTGAGGCGAAAAAAATTTTTCGATCGTAAAGCACTCTCTGATGCTTCGCATCATGAGTCGTGCAAAACAAAAATGTTGACTGCTTTGCTTAACCCTTTCCCGGCTCGGAGTATCGGTGAGTCTAGGTGTGAGTCATGTGGGGATAGAGCCAATGAGAGTCCGTTATAAGGCTGTATGAGTGAAAGTTTAGATGTAGTAGTGTAGAGAAGCGCCCCCTTCTACCATTTTTCTGGCCCCCTCTCTTAAAAACAGACTATAGCTCTCTCATTTTAAGAATAAGACGTACAATTCAAATTAAGAGTAGGGATTCAAGGTCGACCGGGAAAGGGTTAATATTTTTTTTTTTTTTTTTTTTTTTTATGAATATACAAAACAGAAAAATTTTGTTGAAAAAATCACCATCTATATACTCGTAAATAACTGACAGCGAATAATTCGTGAGTTATGAATGTCAATAATAACTGAACCACCCCTTTTAGATGTGACACTATTTGCATAATTCAATTGCGAAATAATGAGATGTGTTCTGACAACGCTTACTCTGTCCCAACTGATTCACTCACGTAAAAAACAATTTACACTCGTTCAAACATGCTCAACTAGAACAAAATTCGCATCTTTTGAAAAATAATTTACTAATTAATATAATGAATACAATTTTAAGTCAATTTTTTAATAATAATGATTGCCAAAACCTGTGATGTCCGTCAATAGGCACGGATGTTGGTAAACACAATAATTTAAAAAATATTCGTCCAATTGATCTATTTTTTTTATTGTTTATTTTACACTCAAATTCTTAAAAAGAAAAACCTTTTTGAAAATCACTATAGCAATTAAAGAAAAAAATTTAGCTATTATTTTATTAATATTATTAGTGTTATTATTTGTTGTATGTAGGAGCGTCATCTATTGATGTGTTTTACACTTCAATCTTTTTAAATTTTTTTTTTTTTTTTTTTTTTTTTTCATTATTACCCAATGTGCGAATTTTTTTTTTTTTTTTTATTATACTTAGATACATAGATAGATGTGTTGTATTTGCATAACATACAGTTTTATACAAAGTATAATACTAATCACTAATTCAGACTTAGAGAGTATAATAATTGAAGTTTTTTAGACGAGGGTCCTGTTTTCGCACTAAAAACTGTAATTTTCCCACCTCTTTTTTTTCTGTGTAGTTTATAATGATGTGATTGAGCTCAAAAAAATTCATTTATTCTTAAAAAATAAAATTTCGTGCAATAATATGAAAGATTTATTAACACTAATAAATATTCGAAAGCATTAAAAATACATGTAACAACTATTGGTTCAAATGTTAAACAATAACGAATTTTGTCGAGCGCAATTTGTGTTTGATTTATTATTTTATGAACTTTAACGGGATTTTACCCATTGTTTATTTTTTTATATGAATTTTACAAGATTGTTTAATTATTAAGAATTTTGATTGTAACATTGATAAGTCTAAATAAAAATTCTGATATCAATTAAAAAAAATAAATTTCAATGATTACCTAACTGAAAAATTGAATTTGAATATAAATATTACCCTGATGCGGGCCAGCCCAAAAACTTCGCGCTGTTTTCGAGCTTCTAATGCTCGGAAACATTACTGTAAATACATTTTCGAGCTCAAAGAGCTCGAAAATACTCTTTGGGACACTTGTTTTTTTTAAATTTTCGAAAATCATAAATTCAACAGCTGATTTTTGATTATTTGCTTCAATAATTTTTTTTTTTTTTTTTTCACATTATAATTATTCTTAGTGTGTATTATTATCCATGATGTGTATTATAATTCATATTAGGCAAATGCATTGTCATGGCTACTTGTTGGTTTATTTAACTGAATTTATTTAAACAAAAACTAATCTTTTATAAATATTATTTAATATCTCTTATATTTATATTTTAACTATTTATATAAACTTATAATAAAATTTGATCCTATGTTTAAGAGTATGTTTAAAAGAAAAACACATAAAATAAATACTAAGAATGATGAATGCATGGGTGATATTGTTTATTCTTTAGGTATATGTAAGTGAACCTATGCGGCCAAATAAATGGTGTTAGTCACTAAGATGTTGGTTGAAATTAGTTAGTCTGAAAGCATACGTCTTATAAGTAAGATATTCTTTCCGATTGCGATTAAATTAGGTAAAAGTAATTATTGAGAAAACTGAGTAAATAAATTGTTTCCATAGTCTTATTTTCAATACTACTATATTCAATTTTTTTTGTTACAAATAATCTTAAAAGATTATTCGTCCAGTATCCAACACTAAAATAACTTTGAATATTGAATGACTTAAATAAAGGTCAGATCCTCGCGAGTCCACATAAATATTCAGTTTTTTCGAACTTCATTCTTCTCAACAGATATTTCTAAAACCAACTACGATGGCAGTGCAGTGCGGGAGTTCTCAACCTCTTTGTTACAGCTGCTTTTCTATGAGACTCACGTGCACGTGGGCCTAGAACTTTTGGGCCTGGTCCATGTCTTTCCGTATGGGAAAAGTTATACCACCACTATCAAAATTTTTTTTTTCAAGTAGTTGACCATATTATACAAATGCCGTGGACTCTAGCTCATTATAGTTCATTTGTGCATCAAACTTCAAACTACATAGAACTCCGGTCACTTGACGGTGTTTGGAGCTAGAGGATTGATATCCCGATTGAGTATTCAGTAACGTGAGCCCAGGTCTTTGGATCGGTCCTTGATCATTGTAAGCACGTAAGCTCAGGTCGTATGATTGGTCTTTGATCGTTGTAAATGTGAACTAATATCAACCGGACGAATCGGTAACATCTAATTAAACTTCATCTCTATTTTAATCATTTTAGTTTTTATTTTACTTGCAAAGTGAATTTTACCACGATACACATGATTAAAGAAATACATTACCGCGGAAATACGCGAAGATTTTAAATTATATTGCGGTAAGGAGCGAAGAAATTTGAATAAACAGTAAATTCTTCATTAAAAATATTTTATCGCGAGAACGCGAAGATTTTAAAACATAAACATATATAAATTTTGATACATTGTGATAGTGCGTCATAAATAAGTGTCCTGTGTTGCTACTGCTGATGCCTTGACACCTCACCTAAACCTGTTTAAGGTAAGTTTTTAAAGATATTGTAATCACTTATTGTCCATTTTCCAATTTCTTTTGAAGTTAAGTATAAAGCATCTGCATGATTTATACCTTTTTCTTTACATTTACTATTTTTTGATATTATCGTTTTTGTGACCCTCTTGTATTTTTGTATATTTTTTCTTAACTAATGAAAATACTCGTATATGAAGAGAATTTCATGTTAAAAGTTATCATCTCGTTGTAGTAAAGTTTTAAATTGTATTCAATAGTAGAGAATATCATTTAAATTATTTGAATTTATCTTAAATTTTCAATTTAATTATTTTTAATTGAATGCAATTGTTGCAATTCCTGTTTTGAATTTTATGAATCACATTTACAATAAATATTTTTAATTCAAAAAAATAGTATATTCAGACAGATCGTCAACTAACCCAGTAAAAGTAATACCTTTTGAATTTTAATTAATAAAATTTTACATTTTCAAGAATCTTAGCCGACTCTTGTATTATGTCTTGACAACTATTATTTTTGAATGAAACAACTGTAAGTTTCAATCTATTGTTCATTTATCTAGTGATTAAAGCATATCCATTCACTTTGTGTATTATATTTTCTTATATTGACATTCTTGGCACTGGTTACTGAGGTAAATGGACAATAACCTATGTAAAAACCCGAAAAATTTAGATATTTACCGCATGTCCTCACAGTATCAAATTTTTTGGGTAATTTTTACTGAAAATTTCTCTGCGTGCATCATATTTTTGACGTAACGAGATATTATAAAATATACTAATTATAAAGGGCATCCTTTCTAATTCTATTTTATTTTCAGACCAACTGGACTACTACTCTACTGCGTAGTATACTAGTTGACCGAGAGAGACTTCACTGAGACTTTGATTTTTTAAAAGTATAAATCATGATTAATCTTAAATTTATTGCAAACTTTTACATTATCGAATTATTTAATGATATTAAAAATATAATATTTTTTCCATTTTAGTACAACTAAAGGTAACATACTACTCCATTATGCTATCTAGAAATTATCCAATCATGAATAGATATTTGCCATATAAAGTTGAATATATTCCAAATAATGATAATAATAGGCGTGTGAAGTGTAGATACTGCAGAAGATACATTGAATATCCGGATACAATGAGGATTGCGGAAATCCAGCTGGTAAATTTTATTCTTTTATATATTTAAGGTTTTATTTAAAAAAAAATTTAGAACTTCTTGTTTTCCTCCGAGCTCCAAAAGCATAAATATTTTTCAGCTTTTCAAACTCAAAAAAGTTTTGTTTAAATTAATAAATGTTTAACATAAATATTTTTGAAACAGAGTCATCTGTATGATGGAACGATAAGCAAATGGTTTCATATTCTATGTATTCGGAGACATGGCGATCAAATTACAGTACAGAGAATTTCGAATCTAGATAACATTCGATGGGATGACCAACAACTTATAAGAGGAATTATTGGTATGTACTGGTACACTGTGCATTATTATTTTATATTACACAGAACAAAAAAAAACAAGCAAATTGGAGCTTCGATTTTCTAATGTTCAAATTCTCCTTTCAATGTTTTTTTATCACTAACAGTTTTCAGGTAATCATAATTGAACTGACGATCTAAACATTCGAAGCTTCAAACTAGAATTTGCAAATTGTTTGTTGCGCTTAAAAATTATTTATAATTGCAACAAAAAAGTTGTGTTACACTAAAAAAATTGATTTGTTAAAGTAACAAAAGAAATTTTTAGCATTTAAAAAATTTTTTGTAATAAGCTAAGATATTTTCATAATTTATATCATGCATTCTCATAACAAATACACTTTTTAATTACGATACAATTTCATTCGTTACTATAGCAAATTGATTTATTGGCGTAAGCTAATCACGTTTGTTACTTAAACAAAAATTTTTGTTATGATGACGAAACTCTTTTTTTTTTTCGTGTTATCTCATTTTTCCGTGTACTATTGATTCAAAAGGATATTTTAAAAATATAATTAAAGGTTCATTATTATTTATTAACAGGTGACAACAACGCTCTACCAATGGAAAATATTAACTTCAATAATGATGATCGTCGAAGAGAACAGAACGTTCGGTTTTTTCAACTAAGAGATCAATTAAACGTATTAAGTGACAGCGAATTGATCGATTTAATGGATTCTAATCGTCAATATTATCCATATGAACATAAATATTGGCAAAATGGTGAACTGCGTTATAGCGAAAGAGTTACTCTATTGAACGAAGTCACTGATCGTATGCTATTCGGAAAACTGGAAAGGTGCAATCTTAAACATTCGCATTCATATGGGAATTTGGTATTTGAACCGGACATTGGTTATAAATGTATGGGTTATAGAGTAGGACGAGCAAGATGTTTGAATATTATTCACAGACCAGAAAGATCTCAATTTAAGTTGACGATGAGAATAAGAGAAAAATCGAAATTTTTGCAGGCTTACAAATGTCAAATTGGAGAAAGACTATTTTTAGACAATTCTGCTAGTGCGGTCATCGATAAAATTGACGAAACTAATAGTACTGTAATACTACGATCAAACAGCGAAATCGAGGCTTACACTACGATTTTTCAAGATGATCAAGGCGTAATATATTCAAAACTTCTTATACAAACTGATCTTCAACTAAACAAAAACAAGTATTACCACCTCGAAATTCGCAAACACTTCAGAGATGAGAGATATTGGCTTCTTCGAAGGTGGGGTAGAATAGGAACACACTTTGGTGACAAAGAGCTTACACCACTGACGCTAGAGGAATGTTTTGAAAAATATCGAACAAGCATTTTCAAACGGAAGAAGTACATTGAAATTGATGTTGATATAAATTTCCAAAATAGGATCGATAAAATAAATAGTATCCCAACAAATCCAATTGAAGTGCTAATGAAGCTTATTTATGATAAAAATATTTTGAAAGAAGAATTTATGAACGAGTTCCGTATTGACTTAAATGAAATACCGATTGTAAAAGCATCGGAACGCCAGATTGGAATAGCTGAAACAATTTTAGAGGAAATTTACTCACTTATTGTTGACCATGAAAGTGATGACAAGATATTCAAACTGATAGATGGGTCTAATGAATACTATTCATTGATACCACATGCATTTGGTAACCAACGACCTCCAATAATAGATGATTTAACAAAGTATGGAAAAGAGTTAATCAAATTAAATTCCTTGAAACAAATTAATGTTCCACTTAATTTTAATAATCCTCAAGTGGAGGATAACTTAAATCCATTGGATATCTTTTACCAAAAATTAAATGTAGAAATAGAAGTGCTTCATCGAGACCACGAGGATTTTCAAATAATTAATCAGTACGTCAGAAATACTCATTCACCTCGGCATAATAATTATAAAATAAAAATATCAGAGATATTTTCACTTAAAAAACATGATATTTATCATAAAAAATATGAAGAACGATCGAATACTCTCGGAAATAAAAAATGGCTCTGGCATGGGACTAATTTGACTAACATACCTGGTATTCTATTAAACGGTTTCAGAATATTGCCACCTGAAGCTCATATTACGGGAGTTACATTTGGGGAAGGCATCTATTTTACTGATATAGTTTCTAAAGCAGCGAAGTTTTCTGGTACCCAATCCCAAAACTCAATCGGTATATTGTTGCTATGTGAAGTTGCACTAGGTAAAATAAAAGAATGTAAGAAAAATGATTCTATAGTTAAAAACCCCGATGGATATGACTCGATTCTAAGCACAGGTAACATTTCACAAAACCCTTCTGAATCGTTTACGATTCCTGGAGATATAGAGGTCCCCTGCGGAACAATGGTTAATTATATTAATGATCCCAATAACTTACACCATAATGAATACGTCGTTTATGATTCAAATCAAGTCAAATTACAATATCTTGTTCAAGTAGAATACATTTATGATGTCAATAAAAGCTATAATTCTGAGTATTAAAGCTTTAATTTTGTACATTTCAAAGATGGAAAAAAGTCCTAATCATTCGAAAGATATCAACAAAAGTTGATAAATTGTCTGAAAGATTTTCTGTAAATTTCTCGCCCATATGTTTTTCTGTTTTTTTTTTTCTATATGTGCATTCGGATACATTTTACTCTCTCTCACATATTTTTGGTATATACTCTTATTTCTTTCTCAATATTACTCTATATAGCGCCATGGTGCAAAATGGAAGGCAAAAAAAAAAAATTTTGGATTCTGATTATGGAAAGAACGGCGCATGCGTTAATTTTTATCTTTTATTTTCTATCAAACAAAAGTACGACACTCTTTCCTCTAAAAAGAGCAGGAATTTAAACTTCCGGCGCAGATATGATAAAAAATAAAATAATATCTAAGCAACATTTTTATTTTAATGTGAGTGTTCGAGTTGTGCACGTTTGAATTTTTCAACTTTTCCTACCTTTATTTTTCCGAATTAGTTCAATTCAATTTCGTTAAAAAATAAACATATCTTTGATTCATATAGAAAAGCATTTTTTTTTTAATTTTATTACAGCTATATCATATCGTGAAATTTCTTGTAGGATAAATTCTGTTCAATTATAATGATGATCGAATACAGTAGCAGAATCGTATATCATAAATGTTTTATAACTCCCAAATAGAATTTTTGCATTCTTGGTTCTATACTTCCTTTAGTATTTCGTTATCTTTCAATTTAAATTTATATTTATCTATGTATTTTATCTACGAATAATTGTTTCTGTTGAAAATTTACTGTATCTTGTTACCACTTATTACTATGTCATTTTGTATTGACATTCAATTATCATCTATTGTAAATAGTGGTAAATAAAATCATATAAATCTATCAATTAAATATTCAATTTTTTATTACTCATTTACACATTTTCTAATTTTTCAGTTATTACAAGTAAGTATTGAAATAGCATTTTTCCAAATTTCCCGTTGACTATAGAATTATTGAGTTTTGATACGAGTTTAATTCTTTTAATCAAAAAGTATGATAAATGAAATAAAATCAATGATAATCTTCTAATCCATATTTGTTTTCATTGTCAACAAAAATCACTGTCTATATACTCCTGTTTTTGCACTAAAAACTGTAATTTTTCTATGGAGGGTAGAGGTACCTCTACCCTCCATAAATTTTTCCAATGATTTTTTCAAATTTATTTATTTATTTATTTATTTCTGGTAAAAAACAAATTCTAAAGAGGTACAACGACACCTGTGCTTAGAACCAGTAAGGTAAAAGTCCCTATACCCGCTCACTTCTCATTGGTGTGAGATTGAATCACTCAATATAAATTAATAAATAAAATAAAAAACCATATTTTTTATTTTATAGTTATTTTTTATAATTTTAAATATTAGAATAAAATTTTAGTTTGAAGAATAACAGTGATAATTAATTATTATTAATTTTTTTAATAAGGTCCTTGAGTGTACCCATAGTCGCTCACTAAAAGTTGCGATGTACCATTACTCGATCAACACATTTCCCTATAGTCGCTCAAAGACAATATCAATTAAACTATGATAAGTTTATTGATTTGGAAAATAAATTATAAATTATACTACTTTATTCTTTCATAATATAAAATTTCATGAATTTTAAAAATGTATTTAATAAGATATAGTTATAACAATTCTTAACGAATTTGACGTAACCTCAATTTAATCTAACGAATGAACGTTAAAATAAAAAATGCCCGGCTGAGCGCGATTTTGAAAACAGTCATTCAATTTAAATTTATAATCTATTATAAAATAATTTGATACATGATATTTTAATATACTTAGATTCACAAATAATTATTTATCATTAATAATATTTTTAGTTGTAATTTTTTTTTATAGAAATTATAAAAAAAAGCCTTAAACAGTCAAAGTGAGCGACTAATGGTACTAGTCCAGTCGATGCGCACGAAAAAATGGTCAAAGATCATAATATCGGTGGGTAAAGACCGAATTTGAAATTTTTTTTTTTACATAACTTGAAAAAATATAAAGAAAAAAGTTGACATAAATTCGGAGGGTGATCTTTTTTTTTTTTATAAAAAAATTAGATGTAAAATGAAATATCTCGGAAACTATTGAGAAGTTATCGAGACAAATTAGTATCATCGTTTTTGGGATTTAATAACGAACAAAATGAATTTTGAACGGAGTCTCTACGATGAATAGTTGCTGAGATAAAAATTATTGAAGCGCGAAAAACGAAAGAGCGCGTCATTTTGCCCGCGCGCGGATAAACAAAAGGCTGTAACTCAGCAGCAAACTAATATTTTTGCAAATTTTTTTTTTTTTTATTTTGTAAGTAAATCATATATCTACTAGAAAAAAAATTGGCAACTTCCAAAAAAATTTTTTTGAATTTTAAAATTTAAAAAAAGTAAAAATCAATTTTTGTTAAATAAAAAATAAAAAATATCAAAAATAAATAAAATTACCATATGGATAATTTTGTTTCAACAATTACCCACACAATTACGGGTAATGACAGTTAAAAAAATTTTTTTCGATAAAAAAAAAGCGTTTTGAAAATTTTGGAAATTTTTCAACAATTAACAAAAAAAAAAAATATTTTTTTTTGATACGACAGAAATTCATCTCGCGAAATTCTGAATCGAATGGTATATACGAATTTTGGTCGATTTTTTGAAATTTTTCCTTTATAAATTTTCAGTATGAGGACTTAGAAAAATTTCTTGCTGCGGGACTTAGAAACCTTGGACTTCGGATATCTTCGGGAATCGCTAGAGAGAGAAAGTGGGCATAAGATGTAGTGTCTTTCTCTAAAGGATGACGTCTGTGCGTATCCCCACGAACAGATTATGATCTTTTCTTTTTTTTTTTTTTTTCGTCTTCAACGACTGAAATTCTCTTTTTCATCATTTCTCGTTTCTTATTTTGTTATAAATAATATTATCAAAACTTTAAAAAAATCGTTTCAACAATATAGGTATCAAAAGATTGCAAATTTTCAGAATCGCAAAAATAACGTATCGTGTAAAAAACAATTTTTAAAAAGTTAACGTCTTTATTTATAAAAAATTACTTAACAAATTTTGTAAAAAATCGTTTCAACAATATAGGTACCAAAAGATTGCAAATTTTCTGAATCGGAAAAATAACGTAAGAAAATTTGCAATCTTTTGGTACCTATATTGTTGAAACGATTTTTTACAAAATTTGTTAAGTAATTTTTTATAAATAAAGACGTAAACTTTTTAAAAAAAAGGTCTCTATACGATACGTTATTTTTCCGATTCAGAAAATTTGCAATCTTTTGGTACCTATATTGTTAAAATGATTTTTTACAAAATTTGTTAACTAATTTTTTTTTAAATAAAGACGTAAACTTTTTAAAAAAAAGGTCTCTATACGATACGTTATTTTTCCGATTCAGAAAATTTGCAATCTTTTGGTACCTATATTGTTGAAACGATTTTTTACAAAATTTGTTAAGTAATTTTTTATAAATAAAGACGTAAACTTTTTAAAAAAAAGTCTCTATACGATAAGTTATTTTTCCGATTCAGAAAATTTGCAATCTTTTGATACCTATATTGTAAGAACGTTATTTTTTTCAAATTTGTTAACTAATTTTTTTTTAAATGAAGACGTAAACTTTTAAAAAAAAAGGTCTCTATATGATACGTTATTTTTCCGATTCAGAAAATTTGCAATCTTTTGGTACCTATATTGTTGAAACGATTTTTTACAAAATTTGTTAAGTAATTTTTTATAAATAAAGACGTTAACTTTTTAAAAATTGTTTTTTACACGATACGTTATTTTTGCGATTCTGAAAATTTGCAATCTTTTGATACCTATATTGTTGAAACGATTTTTTTAAAGTTTTGATAATATTATTTATAACAAAATAAGAAACGAGAAATGATGAAAAAGAGAATTTCAGTCGTTGAAGACGAAAAAAAAAAAAAAAAAGAAAAGATCATAATCTGTTCGTGGGGATACGCACAGACGTCATCCTTTAGAGAAAGACACTACATCTTATGCCCACTTTCTCTCTCTAGCGATTCCCGAAGATATCCGAAGTCCAAGGTTTCTAAGTCCCGCAGCAAGAAATTTTTCTAAGTCCTCATACTGAAAATTTATAAAGGAAAAATTTCAAAAAATCGACCAAAATTCGTATATACCATTCGATTCAGAATTTCGCGAGATGAATTTCTGTCGTATCAAAAAAAAATATTTTTTTTTTTTGTTAATTGTTGAAAAATTTCCAAAATTTTCAAAACGCTTTTTTTTATCGAAAAAAATTTTTTTTTAACTGTCATTACCCGTAATTGTGTGGGTAATTGTTGAAACAAAATTATCCATATGGTAATTTTATTTATTTTTGATATTTTTTATTTTTTATTTAACAAAAATTGATTTTTACTTTTTTTAAATTTTAAATTCAAAAAAATTTTTTTGGAAGTTGCCAATTTTTTTTCTAGTAGATATATGATTTACTTACAAAATAAAAAAAAAAAATTTGCAAAAATATTAGTTTGCTGCTGAGTTACAGCCTTTTGTTTATCCGCGCGCGGGCAAAATGACGCGCTCTTTCGTTTTTCGCGCTTCAATAATTTTTATCTCAGCAACTATTCATCGTAGAGACTCCGTTCAAAATTCATTTTGTTCGTTATTAAATCCCAAAAACGATGATACTAATTTGTCTCGATAACTTCTCAATAGTTTCCGAGATATTTCATTTTACATCTAATTTTTTTATAAAAAAAAAAAAGATCACCCTCCGAATTTATGTCAACTTTTTTCTTTATATTTTTTCAAGTTATGTAAAAAAAAAAAATTTCAAATTCGGTCTTTACCCACCGATATTATGATCTTTGACCATTTTTTCGTGCGCATCGACTGGACTATACTGAGCGGGTATAGGGGTTTTTACCTTATATTACATGTAACAATTTTACATAAATTATGTACAGTTTGTTTTACACATTAATAATACAGCGCAACGTACAATAAGTTATCTTAAGTTATCAAAAACGTTACTATAAACTCAGCATCTCTCTTTTTTTTTTTTTTTTTTTAGAGATAATAATTATTAGTTCTTATCCAATTACAACACTTCCTTTTTAGTTGCTTTTTATTACATATTAAAGTTTTTATGTTAATTGGCTGTTGATTATAGATTTTTAATGCTACATAGTATGCGTTTTTATTGCTAATTGTTTTATTGATTTTGGAAAGGACTAACAACTTAGATCTCGTATTAACAACTTTTTGTAAATATAAGTTCTTACACTGTTCGTAATAGTAACAGATAGCATTTACAATGAAAGCATCTTTTATATTTAGAGGTCTAGGAGTGTTTACATTCCATGAACTAATTTTATTTAGCAGTTTAGCTTGGATAGAGGATACACTTTTAACAGAGTTGTTATAAGCACCACCCCAAGCTATAATGCCATAGTTTATTACACTTTCAAACAGACCATGATAAATAACTTTTAAAATAGAAGGATTTAAATAATGATTTAGCTTGTAAAATATAAATGTAAAGTATTTGACTTTTTTTGCTAATTCTAAAATGTGATAATTCCATCTCATGTGGCTATCAAAAAGAAGCCCTAAATATTTACAGTTAGATACTCTTGCCAATAGTTTATTTCTAATAGAAAGTGAGAATTCTACGGGTAGACTGTCCTCATAACTACCAAAAGTAATAAATTTAGATTTATCAACATTGAGTGATAATTTATTTACTCTGAGCTAACAATCCAACTTATCCAGCCAGTCATTTAAGCATAATCTTACTTCATTCCAATTATTACCAGTACATAATACTGCAGTATCACCTGCATAGGAAACTATAGCATTATTTTGCAAGACATCAAAGATTTCATTAATATACAAGGCAAATACAGCAAAAAAGATTAAAATCAGATTAGTAGGATAAGATGTTTACGAAAAAGAAAAAATTTTTTTGTTTTGTATATTTATTATAAAAAAACGAAAATAATTAAGCAAAGCGAAGTCAGTAATTTGCTTCCTCAGACTTTAGTTACTAACATTTAAAAGAATAAGTAATAAGAGAAATGAAGGTTATGAGTGTGAATTACTTCTTGTTGAATATTAACCCTTCGTCGGTCGCGTCTTTTTTAGTTTCTCACTCGCACTGTAGCGAGTCTCTATAGGTTGAGTAGTTGTTAGCCGGCGCTACGCTCATAGCGCGACCGACGAAGGGTTAAGTATACTAATGTTATGTCCAATTAATTTTTTTTTATTTCATAAATAAATTTATAAAACTCCTCTTTACAAAAGCACGCGAAAACGCAGCGTCAGTTTTACCACCATTTATGCGTATAAAAGTAGAGCGACGATTCTTGCAATAACGATTGACGAATAAATAAAAACTTTTCGTCATTTTCCACCAATGACAATAATTTAATTACTCCCATCAAACATCAATCAAAAGTTTTTAAATAGCCTGAGCACCACGGCTCAAGGCCTTAGTTGTTGATCAAATTTTCAGATCTCGAGAGTCCTACGATCTGCGTAGTACGGTTTCGTGGTTGTTGATCAGATCTTTAAATTTCGAGTCCTGCGGTCCGCGTAAACGGCGTCGATAGCCCGTAATCTTATTGCAAAAATCTGTCCTAGAGAAAGCAATAAGTAACCGTCCTTAATAAAAGGTACTACTATCTGGTCATAAAGTATTGACCCTAAATTTAAAACATGAATATCTTGTGTTTAAAAAAATCGCATTAGAACGTAAGACATATAGATCGGTAGATTAAAGTATCTTCTACTTCTATCCGAAATTTCATAAAACTAAAAAATTTTTTACCCGCGATATAAACAATTGAAGGTTGAAAAACGTGGTTTTTGAGGGGTATAAATTCAAGCACCAACTTTGGTTGTTTATAACTTGATAAATAATTGTTCTGCTGCTACGCTGATTTTTTTGGTGTATAGTGGATCCTTCCTGAATAGAATTCGAGAAAAAAAAATTTTTTTTTTTTATAAATTATTGTTATAATTTATAATGCATAGTCATGGACTATCTTACGATCTAATTAAGATACGAATTTGATTCAAATTTGTATCTACGCAGAAAGCGATATTGATTATTTCATGTGAACGATGACTGATGCTGATCGCGATTCATCTGAACTATATACTTTTTTAGTTTTCATGCAGGTGTTTATGACCGCAGTTAACCCGTAGAGCTTACCATAATGATCTATTGTCATCATTTTTGTTAAAAGCGTCCGAGCCATAAAAGTTTGGTTTCTATACCTACGAGACTCAGAGTTTTTACTTTTTTTTATTTGTTTACCATAGGCGCCGATAGCAAAAATACAAATTCCATATACTAAATTTTCTAATAGACAAATTGTTGAGAAAACTTATTTAAAAATTTCTAATTTTTAATACCGTAGTAGTCAGTAATAATAAGTAGTAGTCAGGACTACTTACACTGAGAGACAAATTTATTCACCACGAATAAAAACGCGTATTTGGAAACCTAAAGAAAAACATAGTATATATAAATAAATTTTATTTAATAAAAGTATGAATTTTATTAAATACAAATAAATTAAACTTGTGCTAAATAACTAACAGATTTGTCACAAATAAAATTTTATTAGTATTTAATAAAATTTTATTAGTATTTAATAAAATTTTACTTAATATAAATATGTGTTTACTAAATAATAAACGAGCGTCGCTACAGTCGTGACCATACTCACATTTGTTCCAATTTATAAGTGAAAGGAATTACTGAACTCAAAAAGCATTTATTTGTTTCAAAAACTCAAGTTTATTGTAATATTATGAGAGATTTATTAAAAGAGTGGAATTTGGAATCATTGTGGGAAACTTTTGAGTGTAAGTATTTATTAAAATACCTTCTATATATGTATTAAATTGTATTTTATTAATCTACGTCACAAAATTTCAATACTTAATATTCGGAAGCATAAATCAGTTAAAAAAAAGTCTTTAATGCAGTAGATATAACTGTTGTTTTGACAATAATATTTTTTGGTCGAAAATAAATAAAAATTTAAATCTAATGGACATCTTAACCTAACTTTTTTTTTTTTTTAAGTCAATTGGTTTTAATTTTTATACAATGGACTTTATACTTTTATAATTTCATGTAGACCACGAAATAACTGACGTTGAAACTCTCGGAGAGTTTTTACTAACTAGTAGCCCAGGTGTTATCAATGAAATCATTCCGAAGGTCGGAGTAAGAATGAAATTATTAAAAAAATATCGAGAGCAAGTGGGTGTTTTTTAAAATTATATAAATATTAGTTGATGGTCAATTCTCATTTTAATTGAAAAAAGTCGTTGAATTCTTGCCTTTAAAAAATAATTTTCAAGTACCAAAATGATTTAATTTTGTTATTTTTATTTGTAGTTTCAACTCCAAAATAATACATCACAATTATATTTAAGTCTAAATGAATCATCGGTTCCAACAAAAGACTTCATCATCGATGTTCCCGGAACTTCATTTGGTCCTGTATATGCAAGTGATACTGGTTCAAAAAATAAAAATTTAGAAAACGAGGAAAGAAGTGTGCTGGAATTATTCTCCGGATTGAACAATCAACCAATACTTAATCATAAAGCTTTAGATTTCGATGTTATTGATGATTTAAATTTGGAATTAAATTCAAGCATAAGTGAAGAACCGCCAGCAAAAAAAAAAAAAATTATTGATATTGAATACATCAATACCATTGAAGTTCTAAATGATCACCCATTAGGTCCCTCCGTGATATCATATTACAAAGTGTTTTCTGAGTTAGACAACCGAATTCAAGGACGTCTATGTGACATTGTGTCTTTATTTTACTTAAGACGTTATGGCATGTAAGTATGCAGGTGGTGAAAAATGAATTATTATTATTATTTGTGGAGTTATACTAATAAATGAGAATTCATCCTATAGGACTTTAAATGAAAAACATCTTGAGCGATTGGCTTGTGACTTCGTTAAGCATTTCCCTAATGAATGCGTTCAGTCATATTTCATTGCATCGGTACCAAAAAACAAATCACCCACTGGGAAAGCAATTGGCGCGAAAGGGAAATTAGTAAATGCTTACAAAAATCACTGTACCTATATTCGGGAAGGCTTGCACTGGGATCAACAGGCTGGATCAGAGCCAAAAAATACGACATCTAATACAGGTACAAATTTTTTGTTTCAGTAGGATAATGTCGGGTGTATTATTGTAAATTATCGATTTTATGATTTTCACAGAAACTACTACAGCTGAAGAAAAGAGTAAAGATTGGTTATTACATAACCGAGATCTTGACGAAGTTTTAATTCATTGGGAATTGTCATATGATTTACGGAGGCACGAAATAACCTCCAAAAAATTTAAAACTGTTTCGGATATTTACGAAGATTGGCCAATTTTGAAGGAGAACATTGGGTATCAATTGGTATGTGAATTTCCCAAATAATTATGAGATGTTATTTGTTTTTTAATGAAAAATTCATTATATTTTAGATTGAAAAGGACTTCGCCAAAATATTAGGAAATACTAATTTTAGTTCTAATTGGAATGTAGTCTTTACAAAAACAATTAAGTACTTTCAAGAAAGATCTAAAAATATTGTCATAACAGACTTGGATTTACTCGAGGATGCAAATTTAAGTGAAAGTAACTATACATCTCTATATTTTGTTCGATACTATTATCTTCAAACGTATTATTTTTATTATTTACAATTTCAAAAATATTTTATAGATAGCAAGTGCATTCTTCAAACGAAAATTTTGATACATCTTCTTGCTCCAAAATCTAATAAAACATCTAAATCTAAATCTGGTAAAAATAATAAAGGCTTCTGGAGACCTGATGCAACTGACTCACAAAATGGAGTTTTCATTCATGTCAAAGTATTTTTTTTTTTTTTATTAATTTAGATAAATAAATTGTAAAGTTAGTAAAACAGAAAATTTTATTATAGATTCCAGGTGATATCGAAAAATCTGTTCGTAAAAAAACTAAGAAGATGAGCAAATTAGGTCTAAATCTTCAACCTTTCATCATTTTAGTCGGACAAGACTTAGTGTCAATAAACAAATTTTATGTACGAGTTGATGCGATTCAATATGAATTGCAAAGTTTTTTAAAGTGTCTCGAAATTGTTCTGAAACTCTCGCTTGTATTTCAAGTCTCTTATCCACTCGAGAGTGAAAATTTTTGGTATTTCATCCAGTGGAGTGTCAGTGAAATTACAACAGATACCGATACTAAAATACCAAGCATTTTTGATATTTGTCATAAATTGAAACGTCGTTAAAATGAAGTGCAACATATGCTATAAACCTTTCTGTGATATGCATAGTCTTCTCAGCCATGTGACAATCTCCCACCCGTTACAACGTTCATATACTTGTTTTAATGAAGACTGCTACCGTAAATTCTTATGTATTGAATCACTTAAATCTCACATTTACAAATGTCCTTATTTACTATTTAAAAGCATCTCTCACATTAATAAAGATCCAATTGAAACCAGTTTATTAACTTTCATTAGTAAATTATACAGTAATAATTCTATTGCGAACTCGGTAATACAAGAAATAATATCAAATATGATGAATTTTACTGAAGATATGAAAAAATTTCATTTGCAAAAAATAATTGCGATAACTCCTCCAGAAACACATGATAAAATCAGGAGTCTTTTCAGTTTCAATAATTTTATCAACTTAAATACTGAGCGTCGACGTACTACGTACTTGAAAACATTAAAAGTTTTTATTCCTCCAGAAAAAATTTTGATTGGAGAGATAGATAATGATAAAAATCTTAACGGGACAACAATAAGAACTAAAAAAAAGTGTTTTGCCGAATTTGCTTCAATGAGAGATGTATTAAAATATTTTTTAGAATTGCCAAACGTTTTAACAGATATTATAAGGTACATGAATGAAGAAATAGCTAAAAACGACAAGAGTAATTGGTACACAAGTTTATTTCAAGGCACTATTTGGAGAGAAGCTGCTACAAAATTTAAAGGAAAAATTGTACTACCGTATTACATATATTACGACGAGTTCGGTGTTGGGGACCCTCTTTCACCCGCTGCGACTCTTCATAAGATGGGCGGACTCTATTATTCTATAGCTGCATTGCCACCGAAATTTTCTTCCGCTGTTGATAATGTTTTATTTGCTCAGATGATTTATTATTCAGATTACAAAGAATTTAAAAATGCAAAGTGTTTTTGTAAATTGATAAGTGAATTAAAACATTTAGCAACGAATGGAGTTCAAATTAACGTGGATAACAAGAGTCAGACTGTTTACTTTGTGTTGGTTGGTGTATTGGGAGATAACTTGGCTACTAATAGCCTTCTCGGTTTCAACCAAAGTTTTTCCAGCAATCATTATTGTCGTTTTTGTCGGGCTTCCAAAGATGATGCACAAAAGCTCTGTGATGAAAACAAGCAGCTCATTCGTGACGAAAAAAATTATGATGATGACTTAAAATCTTTAAGCTTCGGAATTAAAGAAAAATGTGTCTTTAATGACGTTCCACACTTCCACAATATAAAAAATAAGACTTGTGATATATTGCACGATTTTTATTTAGGCATATGCCGCTATGACATGGCTAAAATTATTAAATATTTGATTAACGAAAAATTTATAACTCTAGATGATTTAAATGATCGACTACGGTATTTTGATTATTGCGAAAATGATCATGGCAATAAACTTACAGCAATTTCCGATAAACACATTTCTCAAGGCTATATAATAATTACTGGCGCAGAAATGTCATTTCTGGTTACTTATTTTGGGATAGTTATTGGTGATTGTGTTCCGGAAAATGATCCAGTATGGATATTTTATTTAGTTTTGTTTGATCTAATAAATTTAGTAAATGCAGATTGTTTTTCTCCAAGTGATTTGAGATACTTACAAACATTAATTAAAACTCACAACGAACTTTATATAAAATTATTTAATGGAAATTTAACTGCTAAATTCCATATTTTGACTCATTACCCAAGAATAATTGAAGCAATGGGTCCTGTAAAACATTTGTCATGCTCTAAATTTGAGAGCTTTCATCAAAAGTCTCGTAAATACGCTCATGTAGTTCATTCTCGAGTAAATGTTTGCCATTCTTTAGCAAATAAATTGCAATTAGAATTAAGCTATAGATTTTTGAGCAATGAAGGATTTAAAACTAGTATTGAGTTTGGTCAAGCCGATGAACTTCCATTAAATTTACCAGAGTCACCATTGTATGAAGTTTCGTATTTGAAGATACACGGTAAAGTATTTAGAATGGGGTATGCTATTTATTTACACCAAAACAATGACGATGATCCCATATTTGGAATCATTAGTCATATTGTAACAAATAAAGAGAAACGTATATATTTTATTTATAAAGAAGCTTCCACGATTGGATTTAATAATCATATTAAAGGTTATCTTGTGAAATTACCAAGTATAAATACGTTTTATAAGCTGTATAATTTTAATACTAATAATTACATAAAACCATTAAAAATACATGTTACTGCTAATGGTGCAAACGTTATAACTGCTAGAGAGTATCAATAAAAAATAAAATAATTTTGTGTATCGAAATTTGTGTTTTATTTATTTTTTTTATTTATTTATTAATTTATAAGCTTTTACTGAAGTCTTTACCCATTGCTTTCTTCCTTATTTAAATTTTGATAGATCGTTAATCATGAAAAATTTTTATTTTTTTCCTTTCATTTTAGCATTGATTAGCGCAAAAAAAAAATTCTGATATTTATTTAAAATATGAATTTTAATCAATGCTAACTATAAGCTAAAATTAGACGATTTCAATTTGAATATCAATGATAACCTGGAATAGTAAAATAATGATTTTTACAATATTAAAAAGCAGCTGTTGTTAGTTTTGCATATTCAATTCATATGTAATAATATTAACTTTCAGGTTAAACATTTATCAAATGATACAATAAAAAAAAATAATTTTTAGTATATAAATAAGTATATATTAAAGATCAAGAAACATCGAGTTGTATTTAATAAACCTTAAAAATGGTTTCAAATAAACGTTTTATTTGTATTTAATAAAATTTTTATTTGTAGTCGAGCCAAATAAACATTTTATTAAATACAAATAAATTTTATTTACATTAAATAAACTTGTCTCTCAGTGTATAACCATTAGGTAAATTGAGTAGAGATTAAATATTTCAAACTAAAATTTTAACTTAGCCAAAAGTAAAATTGATTCAAGACTTTATTTCATTGTAATGAGATTTTAAGTATACAGGATAGATATTATCATACTTTAATAAAACAAATATATTTGAAGAAGATTGAAAGTTTCATTCTATTTAAATATAATTAAACTTTAATGACTAATATACTTGAAAAAAAATCAAACTCTCGAAATCTATAACCTGCATGAAGAAAAAAATATTTGTCATAAAATACCAAGATCTACTTACACATGTAAAGGTAATCATTCAACTATATTCTACTCTTTCTCTCTCTTTCCAAATATTTTTTTTTCTACTTTATTAAGTATTTTGAATTGAATAAATCATTCTGAATTGTCGAAACCTATCATTTAATAAATGGATAGAATATTTTGGAATATTTAAACTGCATTATTGCTTAAAAAATGTAAAATAATTTTAAATAATATTATAACAATATTTTATTTCAAAATTTTCTCAAACTATTTGCTAAGTTTTCTGACCATAGTTCTTATACTGGACAATACAACGAAATACAGTTTTCCAGGTACATTTCAGTGACTACGCCGATGGGTTATGTATCACTTACAGAAAGTTTTTAAGCCTACGACCGTCATGAACACCTGCATGAAAACTATAAAAGTATATAGTTCAGATGAATCGCGATCAGCATCAGTCATCGTTCACATGAAATAATCAATATCGCTTTCTGCGTAGATACAAATTTGAATCAAATTCGTATCTTAATTAGATCGTAAGATATTCCATGACTATACATTATAAATTATAGCAATAATTTATAAAAAAAAAAAATTTTTTTTTTCTCGAATTCTATTCAGGAAGGATCCACTATACACCAAAAAAATCAGCGTAGCAGCAGAACAATTATTTATCAAGTTATAAACAACCAAAGTTGGTACTTGAATTTATACTCCTCAAAAACCACGTTTTTCAACCTTCAATTGTTTATATTTCGGATAAAAAATTTTTTAGGTTTATGAAATTTCGGATAGGAGTAGAAGATACTTTAATCTACCGATCTATATGTCTCACGTTCTAATGCGATTTTTTTAAACACAAATTATTCATGTTTTAAATTTAGGGTCAATACTTTATGACCAGATAGTAGGCCGATAGTCATATCGTGTAGCGGTATTATTTTGTTAACAGCGGTTTATCTTATATTTAGATTCAGTTAAGTTGTAAATTGATAAAGGTACTAGGCCGATATTTTCATATCGTGTAGCGGTATTATTTTGTTATTTACAATTATAATAAAAATCAGTCCGGCTCGATCGAATAGTGACACAAAAAGCAAGTGTAATTATTTTCCGATTTCGGGTCGAGATAATCTGCGCATAAAAAGCCATAAGGCTAAATAAGGACGCATATACTAAAAATAATTAAAAATAATAATAATCAATTAAATGGTTTTACATCTTTTATAAGTGAAATCCATTGTAACAATTATAGTGTATAAGTGCTGTAATTGAAAAGTTGAATAAAAAGACAAAAGATCACAATCTTAACTTAGTGAGTTCATTTGAAAATAGTACATAAGACTTTATCCTACAACCCCAGCCGCGTCCATTCAACCAAATCCATCCGGAAGAGGCCGAGTGAGCTGCAAAGTTCTGGAGGGATAAAAGCCTGCCGTGTTAGAAGAAAGAATCAGCTAAAGGTAAGTGAGAGACAATATTAATATCTTATTTGCTCTCTGTTGAACGAGTAATAAATGCAACGTAACCAAGCTCGAAGGCGTTTGGGTTCACACTCTTCGAAAAACTCACATTAAATAATAAATATAGGAAGTGAAAATCTTCCTCGTATTCTTTACAACAGTAACGAGCGATATGGAGGTTGCGGATAACATATCCGCAACCTCCATATCGCTCGTTAAATTTTTCTATCGCTACCAAAGGGAGAAATCCCGGATAATAAATTTAAATTACAGCGGCGGACATAACACTAACTTTTTTGTCAAGAATATTTTACTGCGTTATAGTTAAATGAATGTTATGGGTAATAAAAATTATAAAACATCATACAGTAGGTTTCTTGGAAATAAGTCTATACTCTCTCATAAAAAACATAGTTTATGACTTGTACACTACAGTTATCGATATTACTAAAAATATACGTATATACTTTGTGTACATAATGTATTACTTTGTATTGTATACACATCATGATACAATATAAAACAAAACAAATTTCAAGAAAGAGATGTGTCACCAACTTTACTTGTAATCTGAAAAAGTTAATTCTAACGGTGGTTGAGTTTTTTAAAATTAATATCTACAGTTTTATAAATTATAAACAAAGCTTTCTTAAAAAAAAAAAATCATTAAAATTTAGTTACTCAGCGTGTCTGACATATGAATATTTAACGGTTGACTACTTATTGGGTTATTGCCCTCATCAAAGTCTGTACTCCATTTTATGTTCCTATTATTTTTAACTTCCTGCTAAGAAAATTGACATTTTTCAAAAATTAAAAAGCTAATGCTTTCGGTCCGATTTTCGAAAATCGACTTTTCAAAAATAAACTGAAAAAACAGCGTCTTTATAGTTAAGAAATTTTATTTGATATAAAGAAACGGTGGAATTGATTATGGCTAATTAGATCTCCGTTTATTAATTAAGAATGAATGATGTATTCATTCTAAGTATCCTCATATCTTTAGCGCAACTCTGAATGTATTAATAGTTCAGATGCCAATATTTCAATCAAGTCTCGGTAAGTTAATTATTGAAACATTGATATTTGATAAAAACAGAAGAGTTGTTGAATAAAATGATCCAATATTTAAATGAAATAATGCATTGTCACTGCTTAAAAATATGTAAACTTGTAACAAAGCATGCTTTTTTTATTATAACTTTCTATATTTTTGCTTTCAAGATCAGTATATTGATATGACGTAGAATCTATATTCAAATTAATTATTCGAATATTCATATTAATAATTCATTTCATTAAATCGAAGAGAAAAAAATTAAAATTAAAATTAAAGCTATATGAGAAATATATAGGGAAGGGGGCAAAAGGGGGTACTTAAGGAAATACTAAGTTTTCGAGGGCTAAAATACGCTAAATCTTTTTGTTTTTAATAATATACAAGGTAAATATACAAAATTTTTAGCTGCCGTTAAAAAATAAATTTTTTTTTTCACGTCTGTTGTTACCTTTGCAAAATAATGAAACTTCTTATTTTCATCTGGGGGGCTTCATCCCCCAACGCCCACCGGGACTTCGCCCCTGGACCCCTTGGAGGTGTTCTTCTTTCACGAAAGAAATTAACAAGTGAATTGATAGACATTGAAAGAGATGATACCATCAAATTGTAAAGCCGAGATGAAGTTCCACATGAAATCGGTAGTTAGCTGAAAAGTTGATTTGCCGGGTCTATTTTTTGCGGTCTATTTTTTTCGTGTCTATTTTTTCCGGGGCTATTTTTAGGTAGATTTTTTAAAAAATCTAACTATTGTATTTGTCCGCATGGTCGATTTTTCAAGGAATTTCGTCATAAACTTCCATAATTAGTTGAGTAGAGTTCAAAAATACCATTCGTTAAAAAATTTCTATATGTATATATATATATATGTAATAGAACAGACTTTTGAGGACACTATTGCATCTACAATTCTTATCCGATCTTAAAGAAAATTTCTACACTTATTTTATGTGTAAATATCAAGGTTATTAAGTTCGAAGATGGGCTAAATCATATAACTTTAAAACTAAAACTCATAGACAATTTTCGTAAAAAGTATCTGAAAGCTTGTCTAATAAGCTTTAATTTATGACATTAATTTTTACGTTTTGACCATTTCTTCCAATAATTTGATAGCCTTGAAAATTTTAATAGAATCAAAAAATGTTGAAAGTATGGTTTTCATTCCACATAACTTATGCATGTCCCATTATAATCCAGTTTCGTCAGTTGTATTTTATTGTGCACAAAATAACTTGTAAATTTCACAGCTATTTGATATTCTAAAAGTATTTCTTTTATTATTTATGATGTATCAAATGTACCTCCAATCCTGATGATTATCACTGGTCTTGTCATTACGATAGCACCCGCAGTTCTTATCGGATCTTAATGAAATTTTTCACACTTATTTTGAAGGCGATTACCTTGATCAAGTTCGAAAATGAGTTGAATCGTTTGAATAGTTTTGAAATTATGGCTGTTGAAAATTTTCATAATTTTTCGTATAAATCAGTCTTTAGTCACTGCTAAAGCTTATATAACTTCAAAACTAATATTCATAGACAATTTCCGTAAAAAGTATCTGAAAGCTTGTCTAATAATCTTTAATTTACGACCTTAAGCTTCATGTGTTGACCATTTTTTCCAAAGAATATCGTTAATTGACAATACTTTTATTTGAAATTGAAGATAGTTATTCTAGCAATCTAATATTACCAATATAACGATACATTTTGTTATGAAAACCATCCACTATTAGCAATACTTTAGATGGTTATAATAACCACATTTTTATTTTTAAGTGTATATACTGATATATGGGTGATTCCGTTCTAACTGTGATATTCAATGTCCTGTATTGTTTGTTCTCACAGGCCATTAATTAATAATCAATTAATGAAATTTTTGTGTTAATTGGATAGTGATGAACATATTTCAACATTATTTTTCTATTTTATAACTTGCCACTCAGAGAAAACTTACAATATATCACTTGAATGTCAGTACCGTGTCATGTCCATTTCTAGAATTTACCTATAAATTGTTAATTTCTTTTGTCGCAAAAAATGATTTAAACTAATCACCTCATAAATTCTAATGTTTATGATCCAACTGAAAAAAATTGGCACACTTTCTGTTTAATGTATCAAGTTAACATTGAATTCCGGTTCAATAAGTTTTGTCCTTAAATTTTAACGAATTTTCAAATTTGAATTTGTGTAACTCGAACACCATGTTCCTTGAGATTCATGAAACATCTAGTGAACTATCTTGAAAGTACGTCATCTGAGTAATATTTACAAACACTGAGTTGATGAAAAAGTGCCAAGAGTTCGTGTCATGTTAGAACTTAATTTTTAAAAAGATATGTCATAAATTTGCCTTGTCAATACCGTGATATTGAAAAACTTCATTAACTATTAATTTTTTTTTGAACAAAATATTAAATTCTTGTACTTAATACCAGTCTAAACTTTACGGTCAATGGTTATTATCGAATACATACCCGAGTCGAAATTTTAGCCCCCATTTCAACCTCAAATAACCAACTTTGGTGAGGTTGTGCGGGGCCAAATGAGAGTGAAATTACATACAAATTTTGCTCCTCATTTGATCCTCAATGCAGTAGTTATCGGACAAAATACCATAGTGAGGACGATATGAGGGCGAAATTTTGAGCCTCATACAACCCTCTTCAGCCTTATACCATTTTATTTATTTTTGTCTGTGTGTGTAGTAGGTGTGAGTAGTGTATGCGTATGTGTAGTTATGCGTTATATATATATATATATATATATATATATATATATACTTCTAGAAATTTCTACAAAATAAATTTCTACAAAATATAAATTCTTTACTTTATTATTGAGTTAAAATTACAGTTTCAAAACAATTAATATTAATATTAGTTACATTTATATTTTTCTTAGGACGTTATTTAAATATTTAAATCATCATTTTCGTCTTTATCACTGCTCGATTCGTTGTCTTCTTGTTCATTACATTGTTGGTCATCAAAATCTAATGCAAATATAAAATATTATTGCTTTACTCATTTTAGAAAAGAATAAACTTTAAGTTAGATAGAAAATTATTATAATTCTCAAGTTATAAGCTTACTTCATTTTATATAATATTTAAAAAATTTTTATAGCAAAAAAGTAATTAAATACTATACTTACTATCAATAGCTAATATTTTTGCAACTGCTTTTGTTTCCTTATTTGTCACAAAGCT
Source organism: Microplitis manilae (assembly GCA_030273425.1). Classification (NCBI taxonomy): domain Eukaryota; kingdom Metazoa; phylum Arthropoda; class Insecta; order Hymenoptera; family Braconidae; genus Microplitis; species Microplitis manilae. The sequence continues at coordinate 5,196,747 of CP092724.1, forward strand.
TTTCCACGACAACTTTACCACACTTCTTACCACGCATTTGATTCTTAGAACTACTGATAGGGGAACAACGTCTTTTGATTGACTTTCTATTCAATAAATAAGCACATACTGTCTTAATTTAGGCATTGTAATAAGAAATAATTAATTTTAACAATTTTTAATTTTTGAATGTTAATTTTTAGATGACTGTTGTATTTCCACTATTGCTGTTAACAGGCCAGCGTTTGAAGACTGAATGATGAAAAGTTTAGAAATATTTGAGCCATGTGTTAAGGATTTCGAACATAAAATTTTATGACCCATTCATGTTGTTTGAAAATTTTTTTTACATAGCTCGGGTTACATTCAATATCCAGGATAGTATACATAAAAAGGAAAATACATTTCACTATTTACAATATAGCGTTTAAAATTATACAGGGTAGGTTGCTAACAAACTCATACACATTTCTTTTAAAAGTATTAGCTGTATAAGTCGAACGTTTTAACCACTCGGTATAAAGGTTTCTGCTACAGTCAAAAACTTAGGTATCATAGAATATTAGTAGACAATGCAATCTGATGTTAAGTTGAACTGTGTTTGTATAGATATAGTTTTATTAAATTAAAATCTATTTTACATCTTGTGTATTTAACACTACACGTATTGACCATATTTAATACATTATATGCATATATAATTAGTATTTTTATCTCAAAAATTTAAATTCTTTAGTAATACTGTAATTTAGTCAAGTTTATTCTGTGGTAGTCACAAATGTGAGTTATAACATAAATAGGTGCCTGGATTCTATGAGTTTCAAATGAGGTTTATGAGTTTGATATGAGGTTCAGTTTAGTCGCATGAGGTTTCTGAGTATGAAATGAGGGTCAGTGTGAGGTTGATGAGTTTGAAATGAGGTTCAGTTTAGTCGCATGAGGCTTCTGAGTATGAAATGAGGGTCAGTGTGAGGTTTATGAGTTTGAAATGAGGTTCAGTTTAGTCGCATGAGGCTTCTGAGTATGAAATGAGGATCAGTAAACTTCATTGAGGGCGAGATGAGATTCACTTTGCGCTTTTGAGGATGAATTGAGGGGCAAAACCCAAAAATAGTATGAAATGAGGGCTAAAATTTCGACTCGGGTAACCAAATAATTACAGTTGTTATTTAAAATGAAACTGTCAGTGCCGTGTATGTCAATACCATGTAAAATAATAATAAGAATAGCATATAGTTCTAATAATTAGTTATAAAATTATTTTTAATTATTAATTAAAATTTTTTTTAATACAAATGGCACCAATACTTCGTACTTGAAATCTACCTCATGCAAGTGACAATTAATTTATTCAATATTTATTAATTTAATTAATTTATTTATTTTTCAGTAAATTCTATAAATTAAATTATAGTTGCTATAAATTATAAAGTTAATCGTTATCAATCATAATTAATGTGTTAAATAATAATTGAAAAAAGAGTTTAAAAGTGTTACAACAGAATTTATAAATGAATTTAATAATTTTCTCAAATAATTTCTACCGAATTTATTTTATATCCGTAGCATGGAACGCAAAATTTGAAATTTGTTTCTCGTTCTTAACACTTTCGAGTTGTAGTAAAATCCTCTCAGATTTATATTTTTACAATAAAATAGATAAATAACGTGCATAAAAAAAATTAAAAAGCTTAACTTCAAAATCTTAAAATTTTTAATAAAAAAAATCACAGTTAGAACGGAATCACCCATATATCAGTATATACAAGTACATCAGTAATATATAAATTTTTCATAGTGGTTTTATAAATTCTTGCGATTGGCTTTGGAGTTTACCCATACCACGTCTCATTTTACTCGATGATAACGAAGTCGTTCAAGAGAAGCGGCTTCACTTCAACTTCTGCCGTCGATGCGGTAACATATGTTTTCTCGTTCTGACGTACTATTAAAATTGTTTAATTTAATTTAATAGTAAATTCTCATAATAATAGATCAGTTTCAGGTATTTAATACATTGTTTTTAAGTTTTATTTCAATTTTATTAAACTTATCAAAGTACTCTGATGATGTATTTTCACCATATTCCTCATTAATGAATAGTTTTTTACTTTATGAAATTATGTAAGGTAAAAGAGCCAATAACCAATCAGGATCCCAGCACCCGATCACTAAATGTATTTCTAATAGAAATATCTAAATATAGATATACAAATACATGGAGTGATAGAGTACTGGATTCTGATTATTTATCAGGCCTTTTACCTTATATTTTAAAAAACGATTAAAAATTTTCAAATGATAACGAAACAGGTGAATCTGCAAAATCTACAGTGTAAAGTTATATTGACGAGGAGCAAAGAATAAGAATTGCAATCTTTACTACCGGTAAGTTTCATTTATTTATATTTTTATACTGAAAAAGAGTTTTGTCGTGATAACAAAGACAGGATAACTAAATGTTATGTTATTGCAACAAAACTGAATTATCTACGGTAATAAATTAGTTTTTGAGAATAAGAAGTAAAGTTGACTTGTCATTGCATAAAAAATTTGTCATACTAACAAATAATTTTTATTGTAGCTACAAATAATATTTCGTTATTAAAACTAATGCTGTTTTGTTCTCATAAATAATATTTTTATAAAAACCTATTTCCATAATTTTATAACAAATTAATTTTGCTACTCCATTAAGCAATTCTATTTTTCCAACAAATAGCATAATAAACGAAAAATTTGTTACTGCAAGAAATTTTATTTTATAGTTTGTATAAATTTTTTCGGGCTCAGCAAAGTAATCTTGTTACTTTGACAAAATCAATTTCTTTATTATAACAAAACCAATTGTTACATTCTGATACGTTTTCAAAATTCGTTATTTTAATTATTGATTTTGAAATAGATTTACAATTATTCAAGCTGACATCATTCTGATTATCATTTTTTCCTGACTTGTCTGAGGTACCATGAGGATCTTCTCAGGTTAACACAAGGTTTGCCTTGATAGGGGAAATCTGACGAGTTCCTCATCAGGACCGAGGATACTCATGATTTTCTTATTTTTTTCTTTACAGTTTTTATACAGCACTTTTTGCCGAAATTTATTTTATTCATCGATAAAACGCTAATTTAAAGTGGTTTTTACTTTTTTTTTCAACTGTATAATTGAAATTTTACTTTGCTTTTTTGGTATAGGGGAGGGTGGGGCAGAGCGGCCCCCCTAAGCCCATTATAACTTGTTGTGGTTTTCAACCATCAGATCACTTTCCTTTTGTTCTATTTCGAACGAATTTGCGGACATTTTGCCGAAGTTCACAAAAAAAAAAAATTTTTTTTGTGGGGCAGAGCGGCCCCCCTCCAAAAAATGATAATTTTTTTTTTTTTTTTTTTAAATTGTTTTTATCATTAAGAATGTATTTTTTTCTCTTGACAACTATTTTTAGTATTATGTTACTAAAAAAAATTTTTTAAACTTCAGCTAATAACTTCACCTCAGCTTTCAGTCCAGAGCAGGAAGTTGAATTAGTTAATTATTTAAAAGATATAGAGGCTAGATTATTTGGATTGTCCAGTTTCGAAGCGAGAGTTCTTGCATATCAGCTTGCTGAAAAGAATCACATTAAGCACTCGTTTGTAAATGGGATAGCTGGAAAAGATTGGTTACGTGGATTTTTTAAACGTAATCCATCTTTATCTCTTCGAAAACTTGAGAGTACTTTGTTAATTGTTATTGAATAAAAAAAAAAATCTATACTTCTTCTTCGTCATTATTTTTAACCCAAAAAACGTGTTTTTTTTGGTTTTTTGGATTATAGATAATTTTTTTTTATTTCAAAAAACTTATCAACTAAAAAAAAAACCTATTTTCGAATATTTTTAGTCACTAAATTTTCCCCAGGCACAGAGAATCAACCGAAAAATACGAAAAAATCATATTTTCAGAATTTCCAGCTGGTCCATTTTGCCCCAGGTGTCATGCGTAGGGCGAAAAATCTGGAAATACAATTATTTTTTTTTTTAATGACAATAAAAAAATGAAAAAATCACTTTTTAAAAATTTTCGGCTTGTCCATTTTGCCCCAGGTGTCATGGGTAGGGCTAAAAATGCGCAAATATATCTGATTTATAGTAATTAGACAAAAAAAAAAAATTTTTTTTTCATCAAAATTTTAGGGGGGCCGCTCTGCCCCACCCTCCCCTATGTTTTATAATTATGTTCTGAAACTTACCTCAAAAAATCAGACCTGGCTGGACATATATGCGTGTATCAGGTTTATTTGACTGGACTAATTAGTAGATTTCATAGAAATCTAACTATTGTATTTGTCCTCATGATGGAATTTTCGAAAAATTTTGCTATTTCTGAACTCAGCTCGACGAGCTGAGTCAGAAAATACATTAGGTTCAAAAGTATATATATGTATTTATATATATATATATATTTATGTCTCATGTTTCGTTCTCGAGATCACTATGTAGTATCGTCTCTGTACGCTACTTACCACCACAAGTTTAGCTAAAAAAAAAAAATAAATAAATAAAAAACAAAGCAGTGTTGACGCTGCCCTGTTCGCGAATATAGCCTCATAACGTTTCTTGTGCGCTCACAGTCAACATCGCTATTTTTAAATTCACGATTTTCATTTTTTTTTCTTTAAAAAATATTTATTTTCTTTGACATTTTGACATCTTGTCAATAATTATTATTTGTATTTATTACAATTAATTATGAATAAACGCAAAAATGAAGATTCTGATAACTTGGAATTTCTTAAAAAGAAACTTCAAAAAATATCAAGCACTAATTGCTGATGAAATTGCCTTGTCGCATGACAATGCTATTGAATCCACAAAAGATGATAATGGTAATTCTATCTATTAATTTTTTGTTTGGGCAACTTCTTCTTTTGAAGATAGTTGTACCTCTTGACTGAGTTATGATAATTCTTTAATCATTTAGTTGTCTAATCTATCTGCGTCAGATTATTCTGATAGCTCTCATAACTCAGATCTATTGCTCTTGCAGGCTCTAATAAGGACGACCTATCAGAAAGTGAAAATTCTGAAACTGATTTTAAGATCTTATCCTCTGACACTAGTTCGGCGTCCGAACATGCCTTGCTCGAGACAAAGGATAAAAAATCCAATGAGGTTGAAGTTCCAAAATTGAGTCATAAAACTCTTCAACTTCTTGGGGCTGAAGAACGCCACCATAAGGATCAATCCTTTGAATTTCACCCTGAAATGGTCGCTTGTTGGAATGAAATCTTATCATCTGGTCTCAAAAAAGATACTAAGAACAAAATTACTGATACTTATCCTTCTAAAGGTAACTGCTTCCTTAAAGCTCCTACTCTCAATTCAGAATTACTTCCATTGCTTCATAAAACTGCAAAATCTCGTGATAAGTACCTCGCTATCAACCAAGATTCATGCGGCCTGAGTTTAGTTATTCTAGGCAAAGTTATGTCCCTTATCTTTAATGATACTGAGGATCCTGTCGACAAAGAGGAACTCACTCAGCTTCTTTGTGATTGTAGTTCACTCTTGTGTGACTTGATGTTTCAACTTTCTAAAACTAGACGATCTCACATTTATCCTTGCGTTGATGAGAAGAAAAAACCTATTCTAGAAGAAGCTGTCACAGATGAATTTCTTTTCGGATCTGATCTTGGAAAAAGAATTAAGGCTGCTTCAGCTGCTGAAAAGGTTGGACTTTCCATCAAGTCAACTTCTCGATCAAAAGATTCTTCTCGCTCGAAACAGTTTTTAAACTGGAAGAGCCCGTCTGCGTCACGAAATCTTTCTACACAGGCGGGCTACAAACGCAATTTCACTCCAAGGACCTTTTATCATCAAAAAGAGTCTCAACTACCTCCGAGAATCCGGACCCGGGGCCAAGCACAAGCTACGACTTCAACAAACAAATTCTCCAACCCCAAATAAAGGTGAGTGCCTTGACAGGCCGATTACGATTTTTCTCCCAAGCTTGGTCCAATATAACCTCTGATCCCTTTATCATTGATTCTATATCTGGAGTAAAAATTCCTTTTATTTCTACTCCAAAACAATCATTTTATCCTCAAAACAATACTTTTAATGATGAGGACAATTTAACTATCCAAAAAGAAATTAAAAATTTAATTTCTATTGGTGCTATTCAAGAATGTAAAGAAGTTGATGGTCAATTTTTGTCAAGTATATTTTTAATTAAGAAAACCAATGGTAAAATGCGTTTGATTTTAAATTTAAAAAATTTAAATTATTTTATTGAAACGGAGCATTTCAAGATGGAAGATTCCAGAACCGTTTTAAAATTAATTTCAAAAAATTGTTTCATGGCAAATCTTGATTTACAAGATGCTTATCTCATGATTACCATCAGTCCGGAGTTTCGAAAATTTCTTCGTTTTGCTTGGAAAGGTCGTATTTATGAATATTCCTGCATGCCATTTGGTCTTAACATTGCTCCTTATATATTTACAAAATTATTAAAACCAGTTGTTAGTTTTCTCAGAGAAAAAAGGATGGCTGTCTGTTATCTATTTAGATGATTGGTGGTTTGTTGCTAGTTCCTGGGATAAATGCTTAGAAAATGTTAATATTTCCAAAAAATTATTGGAATCATTAGGTTTTATAATTAATACTGACAAGAGTACCTTACTTCCTACGACTTCCTGTAAATTTCTTGATTCATTTTTAATTCAACATCTATGACTATTGAATTAACTGCTGAGAAAAGACAACGAATTTTATCTCTCATTCAACATTTTAAAAATCTTCAAGATTGTTCAATCAGAGATTTCGCACAATTTTTAGGAAATTTATCAGCAGCTTGTCCAGCTATAAATTACGGATGGTTTCATACCAAGTCTTTTGAACGTCAGAAATATTTAGCATTATTAAACAATAATAATGACTATGATGCTATTATGCCTTTAGCTCTTTCTCTTCAAGATGATTTACATTGGTGGGAATTAAATATTTTAACCTCAAAAAATTTAATTCGTCAATCTCATTACTCTATTACAATTTTTTCCGATGCATCTTCTTCTGGTTGGGGAGCTCATTGTAATGGTGAAACAGTCTACGGTCATTGGTCTCTGGATGAAAAATCAATGCATATTAATTATCTCGAACTCTTAGCGGCCTTTAATGGTTTAAAATCCTTTGCTTCTGACCACTCAGGTGTTGAAATTCTCCTAAAAATTGACAATTCAACAGCTATTGCTTATATAAATAAAATGGGTGGTACAAAATATGAATATTTAAATCATATCACTTCAGACATTTGGTCATGGTGTGAGAAGAGACAATTATGGATTTTTGCAACATATATTCCTTCAAGAGAGAACACAGATGCAGATCGTGCCTCACGTGTTGAAAATATTGATATTGAATGGGAATTAGCTGATTGGGCATTTGATAAAATTGTTAAAGTTTTAGGCTATCCTGACATTGACCTTTTTGCTTCCAATAAAAATTCAAAATGTATACAATTTTGTTCATGGCATCCAGATTCTAATGCTCTGTGTATAGATGCATTTACTATGAATTGGAGTCCTTATTTCTTTTATGCCTTTCCGCCTTTTTCTTTAATCCTAAAAGTTTTAAATAAAATAAAAATTGATCAAGCTTGTGGCATATTAGTTGTTCCAGATTGGCGAGCTCAGCCATGGTATCCTGTCTGGTTATCATTGCTGGAAGCTCCTCCTATTATATTTCATCCGAATGATAATTTATTATTCTCTCCTTGCAGAAAATTCCACCATCCTCTAGCAGCACAACTAACGCTGATGGTCGGGAAATTATCCGGCAAGCTTTCTTGAAACGAGGTGTAGATTCAGATGCTACTAATATTATTCTTAATTCCATCACTGATTCCACTCTCAAGCAATATTCAAGACCATTGATTGATTGGATTGATTTTTGTTATGTTAAAAAATACGATTGTTTTCATCCTTCCGATGAATTTGTTGTTGATTGGCTGACTAAAAAATTCTCTGAAGGATTGAACTATAGTTCATTAAATACATGTAGATCTGCAGTTTCCCTGATCTGTAACAATTCTTTAAAAAACAGTTCAATAGTCTCTCGTTTTTTAAAAGGCGCATACAATCTCCGTCCTGCTAAACCTAAATATGATCATATTTACAGCTTGGATCCTATCATTAATCATCTAGAAGAAATGTCACCTTTAACCGAATTAGACTTATCAAGTCTTACTCTCAAATTAGTTATGTTAATGGCATTAGTTACTGCTCATCGTAGACAGACATTAGTTTCTATTAAACGTTCTAATATTATTGAAAACTCAAATGGTTATGAAATTAGAATCACAGATAAAATAAAAACTTCAAGACCAGGTGTTTGTCAGCCACTTTTAATTTTGCCAAAGTTTTCTGGAAATCCTAATCTCTGCGTGGCGTCAACTCTTAAAGAATACATTAAAGTAACGTCGCCCTTGACTGCAGACTCGGACTACTCTTTATCACAACTATAAAGCCGCATAAAAAGGCATCAAAAGATACCATCAGCCGATGGCTTCGTTCTGTCTTGAGAGATTGCGGAATCGGTCAAAATTTCGCCCCTCACAGCATTAGACATGCTTCGACGTCAACAGCTCTCCAAAAAGGAATCCCGGTTGAGGTCATCAAGAGTCTGGCAGGTTGGTCTGATAAGTCTAAGGCATTCGAAAAATTCTATAATCGACCAGTTCTTCCTGACAAATCAAACTACGCCAGCGCAATTTTATCTTAAATAACATATTACAATTGTTTAATATTCTTTAAATCTTATAATTTCATTATGTCTTATGTATTATTCAATATTAATAAACTCTGTTTCAGGTTATTTTAATTTTATATATATTTATATATATATATTTTTATCTATATGAGTTTAATAGCTGCTTAGCTCTAAACAGCCTACATAGTAATCTCGAGAACGAAACATGAGACATAATTATATAATCGAGCTTCGCCTGCCGAAGGCAGGCGAAGCTCGATTTTAATTATGTTGATTGTTTCGTTCGAAGAGATCACTCCCCACCCTCTAAATACTTTTCATTTTGTTTTTATATATATATATAAGTAAATATATATATTATATCACCCACCCGTGATCTCTTATTATTTTTTTTTTTTGCTGCGCTGAACTGTATGAGGCTATATTCGCGAACAGGGCAGCGTCAACACTGCTTTGTTTTTTATTTATTTATTTTTTTTTTTTAGCTAAACTTGTGGTGGTAAGTAGCGTACAGAGACGATACTACATAGTGATCTCTTCGAACGAAACAATCAACATAATTAAAATCGAGCTTCGCCTGCCTTCGGCAGGCTCGCTCGATTATATAAATATATATATATATACGATATAACGCGCCGTTCTCCAACGATAGCGTCCACAATTCTACACCGATCTTAATGAAACTTAGTATACTTATTCTATGGACGATTACCTTGGATAAGTTCGAAGATGAGCCAATTCGGCCAATAAGTTTAGAAGTTATGGTTAATTAAAATTTTGTAAAATTTTCAAAAAAAAAATTTATTTGCCGCTTTAACTAGATGTAACTTTTAAACGGAAAGAGATAGCTCATTTTCGTTTGTCTTATCTGAAAGCTCGCTCGATTGCCTTCAATTTTCACTATGTAGCTCTTCGATTTGATTACTTTTTCGAATAGAAAAATGGTTTTAAAAATTTACAAAATATTATAAAAACTAATTTTATGCAGGTTGTGACTCTGATTATTACCACAGTTCTAAACCGATCGCTTTGAAACTTGGCATACATATTCTGTGGGTGACTACCTTGATCAAGGTGGAAAATGAGCTCAATCAGTAGAATACTTTAAAAGTTATAGCATTTCAAAATTTTTAAAATGTCGAAAATTCAGATTTTTACTTATTCTTTCTTCAATATTTTTTGAATGTTATAACTTATCGGCTTCCTATTAATTTTATCTGAAAGCTCTTCAAATAAGCTTTCATTTTCATGCCTATATATGTGTCTAGACCAATGAAATTTCTTATCTTACGACTCATTAAATGAAATTTTGCTATTGCATTGGTTCTCCTACTTTTAATAGATTCCATAGAATCCTAACTACTGTATTTATCAGTAAATTTATGAAATTGATTGAATTCATATTATTGCTGTGTAAAACTCATAAAATCTAAATATCTTAATTCAAGTGTGCAAATTAAATTTTTTTTTATTGACAGTGTTTATAACTGATTTCAAGTATGATACTTAGATCTATCATAATTGAAATTTCAACTCAAATCATTTTATTTAATTTTGAATTTACTATTATCCTATAGTAAAAATCACAGAATACTTATTCGTAGATAAATAGATTCTCTTTAACTTCAATTTTTGTTATTCCGATAATTTACTTAATTTTCTAATTTTAATTCTTGAATTTTTTGCTTTTAATTTTAAACTGTTTGACAATTTTTTTTTAATTTATAACCTTAAGAATCTGAGAATGTCGAAAAAAAAATTTATTTTGTTATGAACGTTCATTTGAGAGGTTGAAATAATCGAATGAGAAATCTACTTCCATTTCGGATGCCGAATGGCCTTTTTTTATATCCATGCCAACTAGACTACTACTCAACAGCGTAATAGTTGAAGGGGAGAGGCTTCTCAGACACTTTGATTTTTTTAAACTATAATAAACCATGATTAATCTTAAGTTTATTGTAAACTTTACATTATCAAATTTTTTAATGATATTGAATGTTTGATGTTCTTTCATCTATAGATACAATCAAAGGTAACATACTACTCCAATATGCTACGCAGAGATCATCCATTATTCATGAATAGATATTTGCCATATAAAGTTGAATACATTCCAAATAATGATAATAATAGGCGTGCGAAGTGTAGATACTGCAGAAGATACATCGAAGATCCGGAAACAATGAGGATTGCAGAAATTCAGCTTGTAAGTTTAATTCTTTTACAAGTTCAAGAACTTCTTGTTTTCCTCCGAGCTCGAGGAACATGAATGTTTTTCAGCTTTTCAAACTCAAAAATTGTTTTGCTTAACCCTAGACTGGTCAACGTATGAGCGTGACGCCGCACTTGATTCTATTATTTTTATTAAAATTACATTTTTTACTAAAAAGGTTTGAAAAAATTTGACTTTGATCTTCAAACATTTTAGAATATTTTAACAATTTTTTTGAGCATGTTTAAAAACATAAAGTTGCTGTAAAAAAAATTCTAAAAAAAAAAGTGACGGATTTGCGGGACTGTTTTCATCACTTGACCAGAGTCGTTAGTAGATTTTTACTTGCGGTGTTGCCGTCTCTGGTGTATGTTCCCTCTTTCCGACTTCTTATGTTCATGCGCAGACTGTTATTGTGTATGAAAGGTTATGTGGAGGTAAATATTTATGTTTATTTATAAACATTTTGAAAAACTCTGCGATGAAGAAAATAATTTTTTGATTTGTTTTATGGTTGAATTTATAATAAACTTATTAAAATATTATTTTCTGTCCACTATCAAAATATTTCTATCTACTGCCAAAGGCATTAACCTATGTCTACGTGATGTTATTCATAAAAAAAATACTTGAGTTTTTTTTAAATAAAATAAAATTAAATACTAGCAAAATTTAATAAAAAAATAGGTTTGTTAAATTTGTTTAAATTACTAATTGTTTTAAGCAAAGTTTGAAATTAATAAAAATAAAGTTGAAAATTTTGTATCATGTTCGAATTTTTCACAATATTCCCGCCGGAAATAATATACCAATAGTAAACAGCCAGAGCGATCAGGCAACGTCGCACTCTCAAAAGCATTGCGGCGATTCCCTTGACCAAAGTCACTTGACCAAAGTCGTTAGGTCGCGTTTGTTGACCAGTCTAGGGTTAAATCAATAAGTGTGGGAAACAGTTGACCCAATGCTACACTAACACACATTCATACACGCATACATATTCGAACAACATCTTAAAACGTTAACAAGGAAGCATCCATTAATTACGTGAGCTACTTTTCGATCAGTTTAGACTCCTCCCCCCCCCCTCAAGTGAGATTTAGTGAGATTTGCCTGGACCCCCCCTCCCCTTACGTAAGATTAACGCTAAAAATATTTTAAACTAAATTTATTTTTACTATTCGGGAAAATAATAAACCGTTCAGGTAGGAGCGGAGGGGGAGGGGGCAAAAGGGGGTAGGGCAGGCAAAACGGGGAACCCCCAAAATTTTATAAAAAAAAATTTTTTTTATTTTTCGTCTAATTAGGGTAAGAGTACCAGTATCCAGCCACCTCATGTTAAATTACATCTATATATATTGTGAGCCAATGTTAAAGTATAGGCCCGGCTGGCTACTAGTTAGGGGCTGGGTACTGGAGCTCTTACCCTACTGTAGATCCGATATATTTGCGCATTTTTACCCCTACGAATGACACTCGGGGCAAAACGGACCAGCCGAAAATTATGAAAAAATGATTCTTTCATATTTTTATCATCAAATTAAAAAAGAAAAATTAATATATATTAATCCATTTTTCGTTTGATTTTCTATATCTGGGGCAAATTTGGCTACTAAAAATATTCAAAAATAATATTTTATTTTTTAATTGATAACATTCTTTAAATAATACAAAATAATCTGTAATCTAAAAAATCAAAAAACACGTATTTTGGGTTCAATATAATAACAAATAAGAAATATAGAATTGTTTTTTTTTTAATTAAATAACAATTAGTAATTAAGTTAATCGAGGGGGAACGATTTATTATACCTAAAAAAATTTTTTTTAGTATTTTAAAACCAAAAATAATTGTCGAGAGAAAAGAAATGAATTCTTAATGATAAAAACAATTTAAAAATAAAAAAATAAATTTTTTTATTTTTTGGAGGGGGGCCTCTCTACTTCACAAAAAAAATTTTTTCTGCCTTTGTATCCACCAATGATGTAAAATGTAATTTTTTTTAAGGTATATTACATTTAAAAAATTTAATTTAATGAAATTTGATCAACTGTCAGAAATTTTTTTTGTTCAGCTTTTTTTAAAGGTACCTCATTTTGCCCGCCAAAAGTAAAAATTTTATTTCTTAACGGCAGCTAAAAATTTTGGCAATTTACCTTGAATATCATTAAAAACTAAAAGAGTTAGCGTATTTTAGTCCTCAAAAGCTTAGTATTTCCTTAGATACCCTCTTTTGCCCCCCCCCTTCCCTATACTATAGTTATTTTATTTAAATTAAATAAAATTCAAATAAAAAAAATAGATAAAAACAACACTTTTTTAAAATTTTCACTCAATCCATGGAGACTCGTGTACTTTTTCGATTGAAATAATTTATAATTAATAGCCGTGAGATTTATATTTTATATAATAATATTAATAAATAATAATTAATAGCTATGAGATTTATTTTAGCGGGCAAAATAAACACTCAAAATAACTTTTTTTTAATATCTGTAATGTTTTATATTTTTTGAAGTTGAGGTGAGATTTTCGATTATCCTCCCCTCGGTTTAAATGAGATTTGGTGAGATTTCATTGGACCCCCTCCCCCCATTCTGAGCTCACGTAATTAATGGATGTCCCCCAACTGATGAAAATGTGATTTTCCAAAATTGAATTGAATATAATACCTATCTGATATTTTAAAAATTTTTAATTTTATTATCGAGCGTTAAAAATTTTGAGTGAAAACAAAAATGTTTAAACCACCGATTCAATGAATTTCTGTAAAATGCTTCATGTGAGTGAACGGGTCTATATTTAATCTTTTCTGTCTGGTTTTTGCTAAGTATATTATATTTAACATAAATATTTTTATAACAGAGTAATCTGTATGATGGAATCATGAGCAGATGGTTTCATATGGGTTGTATTCGGAGTCATGACAATACGATTACAGTACAGAGAATTTCAAATCTCGATAACATTCGATGGAGTGACCAGCAATTCATAAGAAACATTATTGGTATGTTCTTGTACACTGTGCATTATTATTTTATATTATTTTCATTATCTAAGAATTAAAATTGTAAGTAAAACGTTTTCGAATCCATTGTAGTACAAGTCAATTAGATTTTTTTTTATGGTTGAATTGAAGATTACTGTTCCCACACCTCATTTTTTGACAGTATTTTTATAATCCTAAAAACGTATGAAGTTAAAACATTTTAGAAACAAAAGTATTTGGAGCTTTTATTGTTATAAATAAAAAAACGAAAAGATTTAAAACAAATAGGTATAATTCTTGAACTATATCTTGTAGGAACTCGGTTAAGGTCTTATTTCAAGGATAAAAGAATATTGAATTAATTAAAAGAAGGAAAATATCTCAAAATGTTAATATTTTGAAGAGTTATAAATTTTAGAGGAAATAGGATCACTTTTGGATCTCGTGTCAGAAGTTGCAGACTCGTTTTTGTTTTGATACCTCACTACACTCTATCTTCGTATGAAAATAACATATATGGTTAAAATATATGTAAAAATATTTGATACATATCAGAAAATATATGTGGCCAATTTAACTATATTTTCTGATACATTTTTTTTTTTATATTAAAAAATATAATATTCATCATATACGAGTCCGTATATGTTTAGCATATATAAAATATATATGTCAATGATATACAAAAAATATATTTTTATCATATATGAAAATATATATTCTTTTCATATACGGAAACTATATTTTTATCATACATAAAAATATATATTTCTATCATATACATAAAATATACTCTGATCATATATAAAAACATATATTTATATTATATATGGAAAAAAAAGTTTCTTATTCGTATGACCAACTCCGATTAAATTAGATCTAAATTTTAATATACTCTTTAAATTGCAGATAAAATTTTCAAAATTAGATAATTTGATGGGAATATATGATATACCCATATACATATACATACACCGAATAAAATATATGCTAAAATATAACAAAGAAAATATATGGTGCCATATGTAATATAAATGATATGCTACCATATATTTCATTTCATATAAAAATTTTATATTTTTTGAATATAAAAGAAAATATATCAATACAATATATTATAAGGTAAATGTAGATGTATATATAGCTTAATATAAAAAACATATAAGTTACATGTATGGAATACATATATTTGCTACGGTATATAACTTTATATTACATCGGTCAAAATCGCTATATGATTTTTTATAATATACAATATAATATATCATATATTTTTTTGTTGCAAACATATATGATTTTATATATTTTAACCATATATTGTTTTTTCATACGGGTATTGAGCTGATCTAAAGTAAAACTCAAATGGTCGTGACTGCAAGTAATCTATAGAGATAAAGTTGTACTGATAATTTGAGTCTAGAGTTGACTTTTTGAACAGCCCCTTATAACAGAAGAAGCCTCAATTTTTTTTCTAACGTTTTAACTAGATTTTTTTTTGTAAGATTATAAATAAAAAAATAAAAAAATATTGACAAGAAATTGGCAGGGAACAGCCATCCCCAGTTCGTCGAATACTAACGTTTCATGAAAAAAAAAAGAGAGTGCGTGTAACATTCACACGCGATTGAAGTAAAACTTCTTTGATATTGTACAAGATGGCCATTAAGTTAAAAATAAATACATCATATGAGAATTTAAAAAACCATTTATTGACGATGTAACACTAGTAATATATACATTTATATTAACGTCGACCACTATACATTTTAAAACAATAATTTAATTACTATCATACTTCAAATATGATATGATTGGTTTATGATAACTGAAATGAGAAACATAAATTCTACTCTGCAAATTTTCTAAATTTCTTGAGAAAACTGCATCAATAGTCGTGCCATATCTTGTTGTTGATCGTACTGGAGAATTATTCATCGTTAAATTTAGTTTATCACCTAAGAAATCAATCAATGGTCGAGATTCTGATATTGCAGTTGTTCGCTGTGTAAACAAACACGATCAAACATTGATTATAGTTGTTCTTTACATTTCTCCAAATAAAACTGTATCGAATATCATAAAATTTATTCATCAGCAATTACTTCACTTCACTAATGAAGGTTCAAGTCTTTTAAATACTAATTACCATGAGATAACATTAATTCTTGCTGGAGATTTCGATGTTAATTTTCGTTCAGAAGAATCTCGACCATTGATTGATTTCTTAGGTGATAAACTAAATTTAATAATGAATAATTCTCCAGTTTCAAATCAACAACAAGATATGGCACGACTATTGATGCAGTTTTCTCAAGAAATTTAGAAAATTTGCAGAGTAGAATTTTTGTTTCTCATTTCAGTTATCATAAACCAATCATATCATATTTGAAGTATCCCTTATTAAAAGAAACGATTCGAAAAAAAAAATTTTAAATGCTTTTTAATGCTTTTGAATACGTTGAATACTTTTGAATCAGGGATGATACACGGAAAGAAATTTTATTTAAAAATTACCGTTAAATTCACTGTAATCGTGGGACATAATGCAGTGCTTTTATTTATTACCATTTTTGAAATAAAAATTAGGAAAAAACTCATTTATTTTGTGGTAAACTTCATAAAATTTACCTAAAACCGAATAAAATTTATAGTAGACTACGGTAAAATTTGTTTAAAAAAAAGTTAAAAATTATCTGACTTACCGACAAATGATTAGGTCGTGCCATTCGTCCCACGATTACAGTGAATTTAACGGAAATTTTTAAAGGAAATTTCTTTCCATGTAGTAATTAAATTATTGTTTTAAAATGTACAGTGGTTAACGTTAATATAAATGTATATATTACTAGTGTTCCATCGTCAATAGATGGTTTTTTAAATTCTCACATGATGTATTTATTTTTCACTTAATCTCTCTTTTTTTTTATTATTATTTATTTATTGTTATTTAATTTAATATTGTCAATTTAATATTTTTTATTAATTATTTTTTTTTTCAAAAGCATTTGATTGATTTGTTTATAAAATATTTACTGATAAAATCAATAATATTTAAAAACCGGATGGTACAGAAACGTGACGCCATATTGCCGTAACGGACTTCCGTTGCATTGTCATCCAGTTACCTCCTAGTCGCGCCTAAAGAAGTTTTACTTCAAAAATATTTAAAAATCGGTTGGCTCTCCAGATTCGCTCAAAAACTTCCCGCTGCTTCTGAGTTTTTTGAGCTCGAAAATGTTATTGTCAATTTTCTTAAGCTCTTCGAACTTGAAAAAAATTACATTTTATATTACACTTCGAAAATTCGAGAAATCGAACATAATCAATAAAAAAATCGTTTACGATTATGCTTGATAAAATCAATGTATTCGGACAGAAATCAATAGAAGTGATCAAGATAGAGAGTTTGATGAGCTTTGAATTAGAGTACTGATCTGATTTTTTCCGGGTATTGTACTATTGGTTCAAAGAAAAATTATCAAAATATACTTGGTTTCATTCATTAACAGGTAATAATAACGCTCTATCAATGGAAGAAATTGGCTTTATTAATGACGATCGTCGAAGAGAACAGAACGTTCGGTTTTTTCAACTATGGGATCAATTAAACGTATTAAGTGACAGCGAATTGATGAATTTAATGGAATATAATTCTCAATATTATCCTTATGAACATAAATTTTCCAAAAATGGTGAATTACGTTATAGCGAAAGATTTACTCTATTGAACGAAGTTACTGATCGTATGCTATTCGGAAAACTGGATATGTGCCCTTTTCCACATTCACGTTCATATGGATATTTGATCTTTGAACCGGACATTGGTTATAGATGTCAGGGTTTTAGAATAGGACGGGCAAGATGTTTGAATATTTTCCCCACACCACGCAGATTTCAATTTGAATTGCCAAGTGATATAAGATGTAAATATGAATTCTTGGAGAATTACGAATGTCAAATTGGAGAAAGACTATTTTTAGATAATTCTGCTAGTGCGGTCACCGATGAAATTGACGAAACTAATCGTACTGTAATACTACGATCAAACAGCGAAATCGAGGCTTACACTACGATTTTTCAAGATGATCAAGGCATAAGATATTCAAAATTTTTTATACAAACTGATCTTCAACGGAACTTAAATAAGTATTACCACCTCGAAATTCGCAAGCATTTCGGAGATGAGAAATATTGGCTTCTTCGCAGGTGGGGTAGAATAGGAACACACTCTGGTGACAAAAAGCTTACACCACTGACGCTAGGAGAATGTCTTGAAAAATATCGATCAACCATTTTCATTATGACCAACTACATTGAAATTGATGTTGATATAAATTTCCAAAATAGGATCGATAAAATAGATAGTATCCCAATAAATCCAATTGAAATGCTAATAAAACTTTTATATGATAAAAATATTTTGATCGAAGAATTTATGAGCGAGTTCCGTATTGATTTAAATGAAATTCCGATTGTAAAAGTTTCGGAACGCCAGATTGGAAAAGCTGAAACAATTTTAGAGGAAATTCACTTATTTATTGTTGGCCATGAAAATGATGACAAGATATTCAATCTGATAGATAAGTCTAATGAATACTATTCATTGATACCACATGCATTTGGTAACCAACGGCCTCCAATAATAGATGATTTGGTAAGGTATGGAATGGAGAGTGCAAAATTACGTACTTTGAGATACATGAATGTTCCACTTAATTTCAATAATCCTCAAGTGGAGGATAACATAAATCCATTGGATATCTTTTACCGAAAATTAGATATAGAAATAGAAGTGCTTAATCAAGAACACGAACATTTTCAAATAATTCAACAGTACGTCAGAAATACACATTCACCTCTACATAATAATTATAAAATAAAAATTTCAGAGATATTTTCACTTAAAAAACATGGTATTTATCATGAAAAGTATGAAGAACGATCGAATACTCTCGGAAATAAAAAATGGCTCTGGCATGGGACTAATTTGACTAATATACCTGGTATTCTATTAAACGGTTTCAGAATATTGCCGCCTGAAGCTCATATCACTGGAGTTACATTTGGGCAAGGCATTTATTTTACTGATATAGTTTCTAAAGCAGCGAATTTTTCTGGTACCCAATCCAAAATTTCAGTAGGTATATTGTTGCTATGTGAAGTCGCATTAGGTGAAATGATAGAATGCAAAAAAATTGATCGTATAACTAAAAAGCCCGATGAATATGACTCGATTCTGAGCCCAGGGAACATTTCGCAAAACCCTTCTGAATCTTTTACGATTCCTGGCGATATTGAAGTTCCCTGCGGAACAATGGTTAATTACATTAATGATCCCAATAACTTGCACCATAATGAATACGTCGTTTATGATTCAGATCAAGTCAAATTACAATATCTTGTTCAAGTAGAATACATTTATGATGTCAATGAAAGCAATAACTCTGAATATTAAAGCTTTTGTCCGTTTCAAAGTTAATATAAAAAACTACTATGATCCCTAATGAAAATTCGTTAATTCTTGATAAACGAAATATTTTATTTTATCAATTATTTATGTTGCTGCTAATATCTCAAACATTTATTATTTTCGATCTAAATAATTACCCAAATACTTAATTGAATATAAGTAATCAATCAATAAAATCATAAACTTATCAAAATTAAATAGAGAGAAATCGATATCGATTTTCTTTTGTTCTCAATATGATTCAGTCGAAATTCTTAACCAGAACTATAAAATTTATCTAAAGCTTATGATACGTTTTCAAAAATAGATTTCCAATGGTCAGTTGAATTATAATGATTAAAACTTATAACCAATATATATTATGATAATCAATATACTATACTAACAAATACCTATTCTATTATAATCCATATATTATGATAATCAAAATACCTTAGTATGACTAACTTAAGCAAATTGCTATGTTAATAAACACCTATATTACACTTATCCAAAAAATTAAAGGAACAATAAAATTTTATAAAATTTTTAGCAATTTTTGGAAGTCCGTATTTTCGTGAAAAATGATTGTATCGAAAAAATAAAAAACGCAAATTGAAGCTTGAAAGCTCTAGTTTAAAGATCTTCCAGCAAAATAATTTTTTGAGCCACGGGTTTTGCGGAATCATAAGAAATAAGTCGAGACAAAATTTTTTTTTAAATTTTTAGTTTTGTTTTTTAGGTCTACGGAGCCGGGAAAATTTTTTTGAAAAAAACCAATTCATGGCTCGTTTAGGTAATTTATTCAGCTACAATTTGCTTTTTTTTGTTCCTCTGTATGACAATTTTCTGCTGAGATATCAGCCTTCAAATGAAAAAGGATCCTTTTGTCTTTAATTATCGATATCTCAGCAACTAATGGTCACACAGTAATTTAGAGGGCAGTTTGAGAAACGAATAAATACCCTACAAGCGCCATTTTCGATTTTTTTGAAAAAAAATTTTTTTTCATCCTTAAGGAGGTGCGACCGAATCTAATGTAAAAAACATTGTCCAACTTTAAGATTTGAAACTTAGTATACATGTAAAGAAGTACTTTATCTATGTATTCTCGAAATTTGAATATGATCCACCGTCTAGTTTTTTAGAAAAAAATATTTAAAAATGACGTTTTTAAAGTTCTTATACACAGGCTCTTATGGCGGACAAGCTCCCGTCATGACTTGTTCGATTATTTTCATTATTAACCTCCCAAGTTTAAGAAATAAAAACCCACATGCATAAACTTGAATATTTTTGGAATATGATAAGATTTTAACAATATAGTGTTACCGTTGTAATTATTTAAATAATTCAAGTTAAACTTTATTATTTAATCTCGTTCATCGACAGAGATACATATTATTGAGGGTTTGGCAACGTCGCGGAAGCAGCTGAGAGAAAAAACAAAGATAGAAATACATTAATAAGAGGGACGAGATTAGAAATAAATTTTTCCCGCTTTAATTTGAATATCGATGTGTAAGAAGTTAGAGCGCGCTGTTGCCAAATCTTTTTATTAAATCATATGAGTCGAAAATAACCAAGTCATTTCATGACTTTCTTTAATTAAATAAGTAATAAATATTAATTTATGAATTCGTTATGTTATTATAAATTAAAATAATGAATTTTTATAACTATTAGGAGAATTTAGCAAACAAAAAAATTCAAACACTACTTTGACTCACTAGTTGCGGTCGAACCTCCTTAACATCAATTTGAAAAACCGACGAAAAATGGTCATTTTCTGGTTTTTTAGTCAACTCATCGCTACTTTGTAAATATTGATAAAAAAAATAATGTTTCCAGGTAATTTTATAGCTTAATGTACCCCCAAAAACCCTGGAAATTTTCAGATTGATCCATTAAACCGTTTGTCCGGGCTGATTGCTTAAAGTTTTATAAAACAATTAACGGAACAAGTTTTGTTCCTTAATTTTTGTAATCATTAATAAAATGAAAAAATTAATTTTTTTCGGATTTTCTTTCATTTTCACGTTAGCTATTCGGTAAATATAAGGTAAAGAGAAAAAATTTGTTTTTTTCCGAAAAACGAGATAAAACAAGAATTCTTTAATTTCTTTTTTTTTACGTTTTATTTGGGTTTTTTTTTTTTTTTTTTTTAACTTCCCGCTAAGAAAATCGACGATTTTCGAAAAATTCGGGAAGTTATTGGTTTCACCCCGATTTTCAAAAATCGGGTTTTCATCATATGTTGACGTTTGAAGGTGCGAGGATGCTACTCAGACATTTTCAGAGCGATGTCTGTATGGGTGTATGTATGTGTGTGTGTGTGTGTGTGTGTGTGTGTGTGTGTGTGTGTGTGTGTGTGTGTGTGGATGTAAACCTCTCATATCTTTTTAGTGAATGAACCGATTTACATTTTTTTGGCGGCATTCGAAAGATTTCTTCTCAACTTAGATTTTCAGAAAATTTTAGATCATTTAGTCAAATGGTCTCTGAGATATTGAAGAAATACGAAAAAAAAAAGATTTTTTTTTTTTCGTTTTTTTTGGATATTTTGAAAACTGTCGGATCGATCAATTCCAAAATCTAATCAGCTCTAGAACTCGATAAAAGCTTTCGATTGACGCCAAGAACGTCTCAATCGGATAATCTGTTCGAAAGATATCGTCGACGAAAGAAATAGTAAAAAACTGTTTTTTGCGAATATCATAGTAATGACCAAACCAATCATTCACAAAATTGTATCAGCTCTAGAACTCAATAAAACGCGCCGATTGCCACCTTAAACGTCTCAATCGGATAATTCATTCGAGAGATATCGTCGACGGAAGAATGAAAAAAAATCGTTTTTTTTTCGTTTTTCGTGATTATTTCGGAAACTATTGAGTCGATCAATTCCAAAATCTAATCAGCTCTAGAACTCGATAAAAGCATTCGATTGCTGCCAAGAACGTCCCAATCAGATAATTCGTTCGAGAGATATCGTTGACGGAATAATCAATGTAAAATCTGTATCAGCTTTTTTCATTGAATAACATCATAATTACTGAACAACATAACTCAAAACTAATATGTTCTTCTTTATGTAAGTCATTGGAAGTGACTTCTTGAAAATCATCATGTTCGCTCGTTTCACGATGTACTTACTCCATATAGATACAATGTATCACGTAAACTTATTTTTGAGCGAACTATTGAACATAATTGTAAATAAATATGTAAAAAACGCTTATTTATTAATTATTTTGGAGTCTAAATTTTTCAATTTTAATATAATACGTAATCCTTTTGAGCTTGGAAATCTCATAAAAAGAATAACAAAGGTTTTTTCGAGCTCGAAGAGCTCGAAAACGTATTTATACTAATGTTTTCGAGATCTTAGAGCTCGAAAACAGCGGGAAGTTACGGGGCTGGCCCACAGGGCCAACCGATGCCCAGATTTTTTTTTTTTTTTCGTTTTTTGAAAACAAAATTTTTTTTTCTCTTTACGTTACATTTACCGAATAACTAACATAAAAATGGAAGAAAATCCGAAAAAATTAATTTTTTTCATATTGGTATTGATTACACAAATTAAGGAACAAAACTTGTTCCTTTAATTGTTTTGTAAATTTTTGAGCAATCGGCCCGGGCAAACGGTTCAATGGATTAATCTGAAAATTCCCAGGGTTTTTTGGGGTATGTTAAGCTGTAAAATTACCTGGTAACATTGACCTTTCCATTGATATTTACAAAGTAGCGATGAGTTGACTAAAAAACCAGAAAATGACCATTTTTTGTGGATTTTTCAAATTGATATTAAGGATAAAAAAAATTTTTTTTTTCTTTATCGAGAATGGAGCTTTTAGGGAATCCATTCCAGTTTCTTACAATGTCCTTTAAATTACTGTGCGACTATAATTGCTGAGATATCGATAATCAAAGACAAAAGGATCCTTTTTCATTTGAAGGCTGATATCTCAGTAGAAAATTGTCGTATAGAGGAACAAAAAGAAGCAAATTGTAGCTGAATAAATTTCCTGAACGAGCTATGAAATGGTTTTTTTGAAAAAAATTTTCCCGGCTCCGTAGACCTAAAAAACAAAACTAAAAAATTAAAAAAAAATTTTGTCTCGACTTATTTCTTATGATTCTGCAAAAACCGTGGCTCAGAAAATTATTTGGCTGAAAGATCTTTAAACTAGAGATTTTAAGCTTCAATTTGCATTTTTTAGCTTTTCGATACGATCATTTTTCACGAAAATACAGTCTTTCGAAAATTACTAGAAAATTTATAAAATTTGTTTGTTCCTTTAATTTTTTTGATAAGTGTATTATAATTGATACACTACTTACTTTTAACTTACGAAACGAGATCGGAATACAAAAGAAAGTGAAAAAATTGCACACCTCGATCGCAAAAGCGTTGAGTGTACTCTACTGTCGGAAAGCTGAGGTAGACCGATGCACTTACGTTAAATTAATTCCCTTATTCATATGACGTAATGAATGCATTAGAGTTGGGCATTTATAAAAGCTAGAAATTCAAATGAATATTATACATAATTTATCCGAGTTTAAGTATCAAGTTATAGATCAAATTGAATGGAATATAGTATAAGGCTGGATGGCTCAACTGGTAGAGCACTCGGCGCGTAACCGACATATGGTCAGGGTTCTAATCCCAGTTCAGGCTATCTATATTTTTCTTAATTTATCTATAAATTGTCTTATTGAGAAGGTTCATTGTAAGTTTAGGTTTCACTATATTTAAAAATACAATAAATTAATAATAAGTATAATATATTACACACCTAGGGAAGAAATTAGGGCATTCCAACGGGCGTGTATGATTGCCTATCCAAGCCGAAGGTGAGAGTGGCAACACGTGGATTGGGAAGTCCTACTTTCCTCCGTGATGTGTGTACGATTTTGCAACAGAGCAGGAATTTAAATTTTTGGCGCAGACATGGTGAAAAATAATAGTATATTACACACCTAGAGAACTCGGCTTCGCCTCGGCCAACAATTACATGTGATCTGAGGCTTTCTTATTTTACTTTCCCGAGGAATATACTATTTTTCTCGTCGACGAAGGCGGAAAGCGGCAACTTCGTTTTGCATAGCAGGACAAAAGTTGACGCTTTCCGCCCGGAGGCGAGAAAAATAATATTTAAGCAACATTTTTTTTTTTACGTAAGGGTTCGAGGTATGCACATTTGGATTCCCCAACTTTTTATTTTTCCGAATTGGTTCAACTCAATTTCGTTCAAAATTAAACGTATCTTTGATTCATATAAAAACGCATTTTTTTTTTAAATTTCCATTGCAGCTATATCATATCATGAATTTCTTGCAGGATAAATTCTGTTCAATAAAAATGATAATCGAATACAGTAGCGAAATTGTATATTATAAATGTTTTACAATTCCCAAATAGCATTTTTGAATCCTTAATTCTATATTTTCTTTTGTATTCCGTTATCTTTCAATTTAAATTTATATTTATCGATTTATTTTATCTACGAATAATCATTTCTGTTAAAAACTTACTGTATTTTATAACCACTTATTACTACACTGAGAAAAAAAAAATGCTTTTATCAAGAACATTTACTTGATACAAGAACTTGATAATTTTCAAGAATACATAATTTTGTCTCAAGAATTTCGTAGAATTGAAGGAAATAATTTGAATTTAATTCAAGTAAAGCTATTCTTTTGTTTACTCACAATATACTATCAAAGTCATATAATAACAAAAATAAATTTGATGCTCTTTTCTCAAGAAATTGATAATTAATAATAATGAAATAAATATTTTGAACGGATTTCTTGAACCAAGAAATTCTTGTTTGGAAAATAGTATTTTTTTTTTTCTCATTTATGTCATTTTGTATTGACATTCAATTATCACCTATTGTAATTAGTGGTCAATAAAAACATATATATCTTTCAATTAAATATTCATTTTTTTATTTCTCATTTACACATTTTCTAATTTTTCAGTTATTACAAGTAAGTATTGAGATAGCATTTTCCATATTTTCCCGCTGATTACTCTCTAAACATAAATAAGTGAAATAAGCGAATATTCACTAATTCTGAATGCCAACCGAACCACTTTTTGAAATTAGTGGTTCTATTTTTACTTTGAATAAATGAATATTTACTTATTTTCACTAATTCATGTTCAGAGAGTACAGAATTATTAACTTGTAATACGAGTTCAATTTTTTAAATCAAAAAGTATGATAAATAAAATAAAACAAATGATAATCTTCTAATACGTATTTGTTATCATTGTCAACAATATTCGCCAACTCACATTCCATTAGTTGACGAAAAATTGCCTTTAATTTTCCCAGAAAGTTGGCAACAGGTTCCGAAAGTCGATCGTCGCTAACTTTCTAGGGAAGTTAGTAACAACTTGTAGTCAACAGTTACAAAGGCTGAAGTTATCGACAAATTGTCATCAACTTGATCGCAGCTAATTGACAGCAATTTTCTGACCAGAAAGTCTGGCTATCACGGTAAGTTTGATCCCTTATCTTCAGTCCTAGAGCCCTATTGTCGATAACGCAGAAGTTTTTTTTCTCTCTGCAGCAATTTGCTCTTTTACCCTGATAGCAAGACTTTCTGCTCAGAAAGGTGCTGTCAATTAGTTGCAATCAAGTTGATGACAACTTTTAGCTTTTGTAACTGTTGGCTTCAAGTTGTTACTAACTCTGAGAAAATTGAAAGGCAATTTTCCGTCAACTAACGGAATGCCAACTTTTGTCCTTCTCAGAAAGTTGGCGACTTTTTGCGGCCAACTTAACAAGTTTCTGCAGTAGATTGTCGGTAGCTTACTACCACTTTAGCTATCAGGGTGTTTGATCATGTAAAGCTTATCATAAGCTAATATTTCAGTTATCACAAAATTTTTCCCCAATTCGTATCATTAAAATTAAAAATGAAGCCAAATATTGATAATTTATAGATCAGGTGAAATTTTGAAAATAAATATAATGAACTCATTTAAAATTTGATAAGATTCTAGTCATAACTATGACATCACTTTGTTTTGAAACAAATTTCATCTAAAATATATAACTTCATATTTATATATTCATCGAATAACATATCTAGCGTTTGTATATCATGTTACGTCTCCAATAACAACAATATTTCACTTGTCAATACATTCTTCAGTTATCAGAACTCCAAAAAAGAAAAAAAACGTATTCAATTTGAATATGAAAGCGTTTTTTATTTTATCTTTTCATCGGATCTCTTCGGTGTCGGTGGCTTGGTACAAATCACATTTTAAATATTAAACTTACACGACTGCAGAGGGTGACTTTTGCGCTAGCGGAATGATTGAGGCCATTTGTTTTCCCTCCTGGACGATTTTAATGAAATTTTCGTCTTTTCACTTTTATTTTATTCTGCTCTATTCTTTTGTGTGAACTTTTTTTTTTCATCATTTTGCCTATTGATGTTTTTCCATCTTCCCGCTTTCTTTTCTTTGTTTCTGCCATTCTTCGACATCAGTAGCATTACACACTAGAATCTTTTTAAGGAGTGGGAGCTAAAAGTTACCTGGGGGAATTCCAGAGTATCATTCGCCCGTCCAACCCTCTTGATTCCAGTTTATTGCGCTCGTTCCTGCGAATTAGGAAATAAGATGGCGTCGTTTTAAAATATAAATATATAAGAATAAAAATTTAAATATATACATCCATATACATTTATATATTGAATGAATAATTCTATACCCATAAAATGAAATGATTTTCTTTGGATCGCTGATAACTTAAAATCTAAAAAATTTAGACATGAAATTTTTATCACTCATAGATGAGTTTTTTCATTTACGTCTATTTATTTTCGGCAATGACGTATACTTATAAGTAGGACCAGGATTTTTGCTTTTATTTTAAAATAACAATTAATAATTAGTGGTGTCAAATTTTGAAATTACAGTGGAAATATTGGCCGTATAAAAAAATTTTTCAAATAAAAGTTGTAGGAAATTTTATTTTCTAGAGAAAATGTCTCTTATGATTTTTTTATACAACCAATATTTTCACCGTAATTTCAAAATTAAGATTTTCATAAATAATAAAAATTTGAATAATTCATTATGAATCTAAATTTTGGAATTACGGTGAAAATATTGGTCGTATAAAAAAATCATAAGAGACATTTTTTTTATAAAAATAAATTTCCTACAACTTTTGTTCGAATAGTTTTTTTATAAGATCAATATTTTCGCCGTAATATTAAACATTTGAACATTAGATATAATTATATGTAATTGTATATAATTATATGTGAAAAATGGCCCAATATAATTACATGTAATTATATGTAATAACATATATTTATTTATAATTACTTATGTTTCAATTTTACACAGTTTTCAGGGATTAAATAAAATTAAAGGGACTTTTTGCAATTTTGAATGTGTGATATGTATCTATTACGTAACATTGAAATTAGTTTCTGTAAAATGACATTATTATGTATGATTGTGTGTAATTATATACAATTACATATAATCACATCTAATTATATGTAATTACACACAATTACATATAATTATATACAATTATATATAATTTATATATGATTACATATAAAAAAGCATTATATATACTTATATATAATTATATCATTACATATTATTATATTTAGAAATGAATTGCATATAATTATCCATAATCATATAGCTATAAACTTTTTTTGTCCGATTTAATAAGGGAAGGGGAGGCAATAGGGCCCCCTTAAATTTTAGGGCCTACTCCCTTCCCTCCCCCAATTATGAAAATTGTCCACATGGAATTTAAAATAAAACTATTTGCGAATTTATTTTGAATAAATCTTTAAAATAATCAGAGCTACACGAATTATCATATGGAAAACTACAATAAATTATTTTTATTAGATTTTCTTTATCTGTTTGAATCGCGATTAATAAATAGAAGATTAAATTTAACGAATAGTATACTTTAACACAAGACCCAACATTTAAAGATCTATTTATAATTAAATATAATTATTTCTATGATAAATTATTTACTAGAGTATGAATCGATTTCTATTTTATGCTCCTCTTTATCTGCTTTCTCTGATAATAAATTTGGTGAATTTTTTTTAGTTTGTAACCCCGATAACTGAAATATTTTTACATAAAACTGATGACAGAAATGGTAAAATGGCAACATAGACTTCTTTTACTATCGAACTTTAAAACTTTTATTAAAAATTTCAATGGTTATTTTCCCCTTTGTTTTCTATTTAAGATGATATATGAAAAAAATTTTAATAGAATTATTATAATCATAATTTTCCCAAGGGACAGAAAAATTGAAGTCCCTAGAGTTCAGAAAAAAAAAGCGAAACTCATAAGACAGAGATGATCCATCAATATACGTTAGGGGTCTATATAAAAATTGATGAAATCTATAATTATTTGCCCCTTGAATTTTTTAGTCATATATATGTGTACATGCAGGCTATATAAATAGACTATTCAGTATTCCCTGAGTATAAAGTGATAATAAAATAAAAAAGAGCTCGGTAATCCAAGGCAGAAGAGTCGGATTATCATATTAAAATCCATTTTGAGAGACTGAATGAGTGAGTGAGTGAATATCAAAAGTACGGCATATGTCGTAAAAATATAAGGGAGGGGAATATTTCAACACGATATATACAGTTAACATTATATAGACTTAGGGGAGCAGGTTGATCGTTTTGTCATGCGGGATTTCATGTTTTCACACCCTACATAGCTTACTGACAGAGATTCATAAATATTTGTCCACCAACCCTTTTTCAAGTGCACCCTTGCGATTAATTTACACTTGTTTATCCATTCGATTATATCACTCTTATATTAGCTCTATCTATTTTATCGAGTTATTAATAATTTAAGCTGCTTAATATGATATTCATATTCTGAACATTAATACATTCATAGAATTTTTTTTTTTAAGTAATTCATTTTACTTTTGTTACTACACAGAAAAAAAGGGTTTCTTGGCGCTAGAAATATTTTGTATTATGAATTGAAGACAAAATTTTTTTAGGACTAGAAAAAATTTCTTGGAACAAGTAAAAATTTTTTGCGCTAAGAAATCCTTTTGTTCTGCACTGATGAAAAAGTTTTGAATCAAGAGAAAAAATCTTGAACCAAGGATACCATTTTGAAGAAAATGATTTTCTTAAGTCAAGAGAAAAAATTTTTGAGCCAAGAGAAATTTACTTAAACCAAGAATAATTTCTTGGTTCAATAATTTTATCTCTTGGCTCAAGAAAATAATTTTCATCAAAATGGTATTCTTGGTTCAAGATTTTTTCTCTTGAATCAAGTCAACTTTTTTATCAGTGTATGTTTCACTGAAAAACAAACTAACTTGAATCAAGAATTTTCTTGAGCCAAGAATATCATTACGAAAAAAAAGTTTTCTTGGTTCAAGAATATTTTTTTCTTAAAGTTGGTATTCTTGATTAAAAAAAAAAGTTCTTCGATTGATAATTTTAAATTCTTGACCCAAGTATGTATAGTTATGTTGGATAAAAATAAATTCGCGCTTGGAAAATTTCAAACTGTATTACTGACTTGAAATTAGAGTGGTAAGAACTCAGTTCAAGAAAGTCTCTTGATTTTAGAATACGCTCACCCGTAAAAACTATGGAGAATTTAGAGACCTCTATACCGTTTTTATAGTCTTTATCATTAAAATATTACACTCTAATATTTCGGACTTATGTCAGCCCAGTGGATAGCAGACAAGTTTCCTAACTCAAAGGACGCGAGTTCAATCCCGCCTGAAGTCAATGTTTTTAAAAATAAAATTGGAATGTAAGAGAATGATATTCTTAGGACAAAAATATTACATTATTGGTTCAAGAATAAAAAAATTTCATTCAAAATTTTATGATTCTTGATTTAAGAATGAATTTTTTCAATTGAAATGTTAATACTTGAATAAAGAATTTTATTGTTTTGTAGCAAGTAAACATTTTCTTGAAATAAGAAAGCACAATGACGAAACTAGGATCTAATTTTGAAGAAAAGAAATTATTGATTCAAGTTAAATTTTTTTCTGTATAGAAATTTATATATTTATAAATTTATATATGTACGGAAAACATTTAGCCGGGTTAGTAGAAGGCGAGATGAAAAATAGATTATGTTAGCCGTTGATAATCTCACCAAATGAACAGAAAGGCGAGAAGGATAATGTCCGGTAAGTTTGTAATTGAGTTAGGTCAAAATCTCATGAAAGCTCAAGCCAAAAGCTAATATACACACAATATCCTATTCCTGTGCGCTAATCCACGGCCATCCACCCCGTTTTACTCCTTTATATACCTTGCGGTTGTTTTATTAAATTAACCTGGATGATCAACCTAAATCACGCGTATTAAATTTTACTCTGCAAAAAAATAGTTACTCTTTCATTTTCACGCGAATATTTATTTATTGAAATAAGTAAATAGATTTTATTTCATGATATTGGGAACCACGCCCACTTCGCTGCCCGTTAATCAATTTTCATATATTTTGCATTGACATTTTATAAAATTTATGTTGTAAAAGTAAATTTAAAAAGAAACAATTAGAAGTGCATGACAAAAATCTAATAAGTTGCGTTAGGCCTTCTCTGAACAATCGATCGAATGATAAAAATTTTATGTCAAAATTTTTCAGCTTTTAAATTATTTGTGTTTCCAACAAAAAATCTTTTCATTTTATAAGCATTAATTAAGAATATTTTAATAAAAGTAGCCGTAACTTTTTTAATACTTACTATATATGTATATCTATATATACATCTATAATATTCTGGAATAATGCCAAAGCTACGGGTGAACGTTAATAAGTTTCATCCCCCACGTAGTGAGCACCAATTATGAACTCTCGAGATGTAATTATAAAACGTAATTTCATCACTTTACTATATATATTTCCCCTTCATCTTTATATACCATATATATACTCCTTATTTCTCCCATCTTATCCAAATTTTTTTATAGTAATTTTTTTAATAAGTGCTATTTATAAATGCAGTATTCAAAAAACAAAAAAAATATTTCTACCAGGTGTTGACAATTTTTTGGTCTTTAATCACCGGATATAAGTATCAGACAGTGGTCTCGCCTGTTGCTCAACTACTTGCATCTTGTGTCGGCGAGATCGTTAAAGCTTTTAAACACAGTCCGATATTTCGAGTGCCATCATCCATAAGAGACCACTCATCAGGAGAAACGATGACGACTCAAGTGCATACTGGTTTTAACGATTTGCTCGTTTTTGTTTGTTCCATTCCAGATGCAACTTTTAGTAGTTAATTACAAGTTCACTTGTGTATCATTAATATATTTATTTCTATTTAACCCTTAAATGTCATAACACTGGGCGCCATTTTGACCCTAAGCTACACGGAAAAAACAGAATAAGAAATTAATAAATAATAGTAAAAAGTGGGATCTTTTATCAATAATTAGTACTATTGTGCTTAAGGAGGTTCGAGACCGATTTTCAAAATAATACCAAAATTCTGAAATTTTTTTCACCGAAAGAGTTATAAAAAAAAGATGACTGTTGAAATTTCAAATCGATTCACTACACCGTTTTCGAGAAATAAATTTTCAAAATTCGTTCTTATACACGGGCGTAAATGGGAATAATTTTTCAAAGTGCCATAGCTTTTGCAACAATAATACCATCGCTACAAATTATTCAGTATCAAATAATTGAACATTTCTGAACACATTGATATTTTTTTTAAGTTTAATCATGGGTTTATTATTAAATTATTAATAAAATAAGAGGCGAATTTTAGTTAATGACGTCACATGTGTCGTGAGGCTAAGAAACGACGGCAACAGCGTAAAATGACGACCGCGGGAAATTTGAATAACAAATAATCATTGGTGTCGGACCTGAGCTCTATCTAGTAATAAACCTTGTGACCAACAATAGTACACAAAAAATCTACTACTAACTAGCGCGCTGTTGCCGTACTTCCGTATTTATTTTTTAATCACTTATTTTATTAAAAAAAAATTATTTAATTAAAAAAA
This sequence comes from Microplitis manilae, assembly GCA_030273425.1. Taxonomy (NCBI): domain Eukaryota; kingdom Metazoa; phylum Arthropoda; class Insecta; order Hymenoptera; family Braconidae; genus Microplitis; species Microplitis manilae. The sequence continues at coordinate 5,229,199 of CP092724.1, forward strand.
ATGATTTTTTATGATTCAATGCAATAATAATAAAAATATATTGTGTTAATTTTTAAAACTAAGTCAATGTATATTATATTCTATCAATGAAATTTTGGTGTGTAAGAGTTGTAATCTTGCAAAATTACAATAGAAAATCTACGAGATCCCCTAGAAAGATAATCGGTCTCGAACCTCCTTAATGCAAAGTAGTTTACTAATTTTTGTAGATTCCTAAAAACTACTATCAATTATTTCAAAAAGTAAGTAAACATTATTACTTTTAGGTATAATACGTGACTTATTAGTAGAAGTTTATTAATTTATGGCATAATCTATTAAAAAGTAATGATTGGTCAAATTAAGAATTGGTATCTGAGATACTGATTTTTCCAGCCGAAAATTGAAAAAGTTACAAACTTTTATTTTATAAATTCGATATCACTGATCAATTATTAGCTTAAAATATCATTTATCCATCATTATAAATTAATTTACAATATACATAAATCGAATAAGTGGCAAATAATAAAATGAAAAATTAGTATACTAGATACTGATTTTTTTGCTCATAAAAATACCGAAAATTTTTAAATCTTATTTTATAAATTCTATCCCATTGACTAATAATTAATATAAAATGTTATTTATTCGTTATTATAAATTAATTTATTATATACATATATCGAATAAGTGGTAAATAATAAAATGAAAAATTCGTATACTAGATCTTTATATATTAATATGTACGTCTACTAATTTTTCGGTTGCTCATTTTTTAAATTTTTCTATGTTTGTTTGAATAGTAATAACTGTAGATAGCAATTTATCGATTCTTTTTCATATTTATTTTAATATACGAAATTACAAATTTAGCTCTTCTGTGTATCAAATTTTAATATAAATAATAGCCATTTTGTAATATATATAATGATCCTGGTTTGATATTAATATCGAATATACTAATTTTCAGTCGAAAATAAACTGCAAACGATTAAAATTTTGAGCATCATGTTTTTCCGTGTATTTTCAAATTTTTAAACGGATTTTTTTTGGTTTTAATACAAATTTCGTTATGTGCAGGCCACCCTTAAAACTCCAGACCTCCGATTTACTCCCGATTTTTTTACTGTGTAAACATCGATCAAATAATATTTTTAAGGGGCTTAATTTTTCAAAAAAGTTTAGAAATTTATTTATTTTAAGTGAACGGTTAAATATTTAAATAAATGATTCAGTCATAAAATAAGAGCAAGTAGAGAAAAATAGGAAAAGTAGAAGAAAAGGAAACGGAAACGAGATAGTGTAGGTGTGTGAAATAGCGTGTTGGAAGTACTTTTGTGTGAGAATAGTTGCAAGGAGAGGAATGAAGTAGCGGGCAGGCAATAAGGCTGGCTACCACGCTGTTACGAGCCCTGATCTACTTCGTCTGTCTCACTTATACCTCCGTGTACTTAAACTTTCTACTCGTTTTCTTCTTTCTACCCACTCTCATCTCAGCTTATACTTTATTTATTGCTAAATACTTTAATAATTTTTTTTTTATTCGGCTTACAGTACAATCAGCTGCGGAAAGCTGGAAAATATTTTTTAATATTCAAATAATTATCGGTTTTTATTTTTATGAGGTTATTAATTATTGGAACAAATGAGTGGATTTAATAATAAAAGTTAATTGTAAGAATGAGGAAAAAGAATAAAAATATATAAAAGAAGAAGAAGTCAAGTTGGAACAATGGCGGCGTCGCGGGTCGATACTGAGTTTCCCCTTCTTATGGGCGTTGGCAATATTCGATTTTATTAAATACTTTTATTTGTATATTATTTATTATTAATATCAATTTTCATATTTATTCAATTCTTTATATATAAATACATATTTTTGTGACTTAAAACAGTATTATTTATTTTAAAATTTTCTAGGCTTACTTATTAATTAATACTAAAAAAAATCTCTAACATAAAATATGGGAACTAGTAAATTCAATTTTTGAGAAAATATTTGGAAATGAAATTTTACAGATCAACGTTTTGAGATCGGAAATATATTTTAATTATTCTAGTATTGCGCCACACAATTTTCAATCCATTCAAAAGTCAATTTTCCACAGCTAGATTCATATAAAGTTCAATTTTCTGAAGTTTAATTTATACAATTTTTAATTTTCCGAAGCTGAACTCATACAAAATCTTATTTTCCAAACTTCATTCCATGTAAGGTCGACCCTCCAAAACTGAATCCATACATGTTCCAATTTCTCAAAATTCATGTCGGTATGAGTTTGATATTTACAAATTTTGATCAATATAAAAACTAATTCTCCAAATTTGAATCCATACAAAAATCAATTTTTTGAATTTCTATCCATACAAACTTCAATTTCTCAAACAATCCATAATGCTCTAAAATTTAATCCATGCATGTTCCAATTTTTTAAAGTTCATGTCGACATAAATTTGATTTTAAAAATTTTGATCAATACAAAAACTAATTTTCCAAATTTTAATCCATACAAACATCAATTTCCCAAACAATCCATAATGCTCTAAAATTTAATCCATGCATGTTCCAATTTTTTAAAGTTCATGTCGACATAAATTTGATTTTAAAAATTTTGATCAATACAAAAACTAATTTTCCAAATTTTAATCCATACAAAAATCAATTTTTTGAATTTCTATTCATACAAACTTCAGTTTCCCAAACTTAAATCCATAATGCTCCAATTTTTTAAAGTTCATGTCGGCATAAGTTTGATTCTGCAAGCTTTAAGCCATACAAAGATCTAATTATAAATTTTCATCCATACAAGCTTCAATTTTCCAAAATTGAATCCATACAAAATCAAATTTCTTAGAATTGTTGCCTGTATAATTTTTATTTGCCCAAAATTCAATCCATACAAATTTAAGTTTTTCGAATTTGAATCCATATAAAATTCAAATTTTCCAAGTTAAAGCCACGAAGTTCAATTTTTCGTTTCAACTATTAAAGCTCCGTTATGAAAACTTCGTCAGCCACACTGAGAGAACAATTTATTTGAGCCAACTAAATAGATTTATTTGACTGAACAAAATTATTCATTTCATTCAAATATATATTTGGTTATAGTTAACAAATCTTGGTTGAAAAAAATTCCACTACGGCTGGTGGCGCTGTCAATTACAGATTTGTTAACTATAAACAAATCATTATTTCATTCAAATGAACCATATCTTCGTCTCAAATAAACAATAATTAGGTCCATTCAAATATGGGATTTATTTGCCTGAAACAAATCTCATTTGGCTCAAATAAATTGTTCTCTCAGTGCATAAAATCAATTTTAAATTAGTCCATTTCTCTAAACTTTTTCTCTAAAACTTCCAACCAAACATTTAAAAGGAAATATAAGTGAGCATATGTCAAAAATCATCTTTTCCAAAATAACTCATATTTTTCAAATTCCTCTAATTTATCAACTCAAATATTTTTCAATCCAAGTCGTTTTTTTTTTGCATGGTATCGTCAAAATTTTCCTCAAAATTTTCCAAATTCCTATTTATTAAATAAATTGATACAAAAAAATGAATTTTGTTTTTTCGAAGTGAAATTTATATTAATCTAAAATTTATTTAAATTAAAATTTTTTTTTTTGATATTCGCTATATTCTGCAATTGAAAACAATCTTTAGGTTAAAGAAAAAAAAAATTGATTTATTTAAAACCATAAAAAAATTAAATAAGTTTGGTCAAAAAATTTTTAGTGCCACTTAGCCATTTATGGTTACTATCAGGTCTGGCATTGCATTTAAAATCTAAAAGATTCTCATCAGACAACAGTATGGGTGCAATATAAGCATAAAACCATTAGAGTATTTGCCTTGAGCACGTCGCTAAGTTCGGACATACATCTTATATTTTGTACTTACTCGAAACCGAAATACTCGCAGTCAACTGCAGGCTATTAGAAATATTTGAACATCATTTAATATTTGTATCTTGAGTGACTGTTATCTCTGACTACTAATGACCTCACTTACTCTTTAAAAACAAAACAGAAAAAACATGTAATGCAAATGAGATTTACAATAAAAACAATAAATAGAATCGAATAAAAACGTGAGAGCAACGAAAATCTCAAGTGGTTCGAACATGTGCCACCACCTTTTTATAAATTTGCTCCTTTTTTTACCCGAGTCCATTAAGCGTCATAACCTTCATTTTTTTTATCAATCTTATCTTTATTCATTTCCGTTCTTATAACACCCGCTAACAAGTCAATTACCGAACTTATATATTTCAGTTTTTTGAACTTTAATGAAATAGAAAAAAAAATCTCGAAAAGGAAAAATACTACCGATGTCTAACGTCTATAGACGGTACTTGAAAACGAACATTTTCTATTCAAGGATTTCTTCCGGTTTACTATTTCCGCTGTATTATTCACTTTCTACGTCGTCTTAGAATAAATTCAAATTTGAAAACAGTAATATGTTATTATGATTTTTGAATTTTCGTATAAAAAGGATTATGTTGAAAAATTAAGATCTGGTACATGTCAAAAATTAATTATTATCTCCAATTGAAGTAAAAAAATTTTGAAGTAAATTTTGAATTTTCCGAGTACATCGATTGTTCGTTTGTTCAGATCAAATTGTCGTTATTAAGGTGAAACTGTTGATCTTAAAAAAAAATATTTATATTAAAATTTATTCATTTTTTCTATGTAAATCAAAATTGTATTAAAGCATTTTTTGATCCTCGACTTAGTTTTAAAAATTACACTAGGATAGTTTTTTTTTATTTTTTTTTTTATTATTTTTTTTTTTATTATTTTTTTTTTTTTTTACATAGTTTTTATTTACATAGTTTTTTTACACCAAAATATGAAATATAACTACACAAAGAAATAATTTTTAAAAACGGTTGTCAGATAATTTTGTCCAAGCTCTTCTCTGAAATAAAAGCTCTAAACGCAAAATAAAGAAACAGACCCGATGCTTTACCCTATGAACTAGCGAAGTGCACTTCAATTTTTTGATAACTTCCATTTGTTTACGAGAAAAGCTTGGACAAAGTTCCCATTTACTGTACAAGTGCAACAAAGATAGTACCGTTTATCCAGTTGAGTGCGAATAGAGAAACAAATGAAAACGCGTCTTATGCACAAAAAAAATTTTGTATTACGAAATGAAAATGAAAATTTTCTTAAGACTAGAAAAAGTTTCTTGGCTCAAGAAAATTAGCCCTTTCATTTCATAATGGAAAAAATTTCTCAGAGCAAGTAAAATTTTTCTAGGGGCGAGTAAAAATTTTTTTGCCAAAAAATCTTTTTTTTGTGTATAAAAAAATTTACAAAATATTTTTTAAAATTCAAAACTTATGTAATTTTCAATAATTTGAAGCTAGCGATTTATTATTCAAAGCTGAAAAAAATTGAATAGAAGAAATATATTAGCAGTAAATAATAAAGCTCATAAAATATAAAATTATATATTGGCCGAAAAAATTTGAATATTACCAAGAAATTATTATGAATTTTTCATTCATGTACAACTTCAAGTACAAAACTCATTAAATTTTGACTCTATAATTGTACGTACCTTAACTGACAATATTTTACTATTTACTCATCTTACAACTAAATAACACAAAATATTAAGCATGCATAATATACAGCCCATAACGTCCATAATACAATTGCAACCCCCATCCGTTTAAATTGCTAATGTAATAAATAATCCATAAATAATAATGCATAGATACACCCTAAGTGTTAAAACTCAAACGAAGCCCTCATTGTGTAACTCGAAAACAAAATATATTCTTTACTCATCATTGTAAATTTTTAGTGATTTATAATCGCAAGCCCAAAAGGTAGTTACTGACACTGCCGTATACTTTTGAGCTAACTCGAATTTTACCCATGCAACTATTTTCAATAGCATCAACACGTTTGTATCTTTTCTAGTAATAATTTAAGCTTATGACGCTTGTAACAACAATCATCTTTAGTGAAAGTCAATGATTTGGCCGGAAGTCTCAGTTTCTCATTAATATAAAATACACCTTTTCCAAAATGTATAAATATATATGACTAACGTCTTTTATATATTTTCTCGAAATCGGTACTTATAACTAAATTTCATTATCTTACATCTGCTGTTTATAAATTACACGCCTATGTATACAAATATTTTCACGTCTGACTATAATTACTTTTCTTTTATTATATGTAATTATTTGAATTATCAGCATGATCCTTTCCAAATTATAATTAACAATAAATAGATTTTCTATTCAGTTTGTCTCACCATATATATTACAGTAAGTAATATATATACCTGAACTATATGTTGGTAATTGTTTCAAAATCACTGCCGTCACCAAAAGTAAGTAATACGTAAATGGACAATAGTTATAGCTGAAATTAGGATAATTTTAGTTTCAAATTGACTCAATTTGTACCTGATACTATTGTGCAAGTAGTTCATAAATTATTTATAATACAATAGATGTCTATATACCTTATGTAACAAAAATTTAATGGGCCTTTTACAAAGTTTTGCTCAATTGATACAATTTCTGACTGATTTATTGAATGTAAATTATCAATTTCTTGGAATATAGGGGCAGGGAAAGTAGAGTAATTAGAAAAAAATTTGAATAGTATTTAACAGGCCTATTTTGGCCTGTATAGCGTTAATTTGTAAGAAACTTAAGGGGCCCGATTTGTCTAAGGAGTCATGGAATTCGTCGTATCAATCTGCTTCTAATATGAAAGTATTCCCTGGTGGAAATTTCGGACTTTTGTCTGAAAGTCTTTATAACTCTAGAGCTGAGTTTTTTTAGACAAAAGTCCGAAAAATTCCTACCAGGGTTAAGAAATTTGTTCATGGAATGTGAAGTGAAATTGAGGAAAAAAAAATTTGTTTATAGAATTCGATTACAAATCCTAGTGAAATGGAATCGCGTGTGTCTAGAATAGGGTGGTTCGTTTCAGAGCAATATTTTTTTTTTCAAGGTGCTGACTCGAAACCTGGTAGAATATACACAGTAAAAAAGGATTCGTCAAAATTGACACTTGCCGTGTGTAAAACGATCGATTGACACTTATTTATATGTTATTTCAGCGTACGTCGTTTGTTTTGAAACAGTTACACTCGTGTATGTTAAAAGTAACACGTTATGAGTGTCAAAATCTTCGAAAACGTAACCTTTAATTTTAACACACTCATATGTTATTTGCAACGATTGAAGAGTGTTGAATTTGACGTACGCTTTTGTGTTACTTGGACACTTTTTAAAAATGTTTTTCACATTATTTAATGTAAAGTTAAAATCAATGAATTAACTGTAGTAATTGATTCTTCAGCAATTAAATATTAAAAATAACGATAATATTAGTAATAGTAATATAAATAAAACTAAAAATAAAAAAAAAATAGTAATAATAATATCACGTATTATTCAATATATATAATATCATCTATTATTTATCTTCAATATTCAAATATGTATAAAAAAATTACTACAAATTCTCTCACAATAACAAAAATAAAATAATTATTTTAATATCAAAAAAATAATTATATTTCATCAATATTAATTTAAAAGTTTAGTTTATGTATTTTAAAAACGATTGCAAATTAAACAGGCGATATTTTTAATACGTCATTTTTACTTGAAATTTTCTGAGGATTCTTTTGTGATGGTCGATATTATTTTTAACATATTTTGTGTGTTGATTTCAGAGTAACACATAAAAAGTGTTACTCTCGTATAAAATAACATTTTTGTGTGTTAAAAAATCAATCGATTGCGACAGTTGAAACAAGATAAATATTGTATGTTAAATTGACACACAAAAGTGTTGAAAATTCAACACTCAGAATTTTAACACACGCTTTTTTTTACACTTTGACGATTCGTTTTTTACTGTGTATAGAAAAAAAAATTTAGTCAAAATTTGAGCCCTTAACTACTATTTTTAGAGATCGCCAATTCATTTGCCAGTTTTCCCATTTAAATAACATACAAAAATCATTTTTTTACACTTTTCTTTTCTGCAACCTGTGAAGCAATTTTTTTTCTACTTAGATCATAATTTATTCTCGTAGAGCATAAAATTCTCTAAATAAAAGTGTCACGAAAAAATTATCTAACGAATATTTTTATTACGTAATTATATTATATTTATTATATTATACTTTAAATTTATATTAAATAGCGCATAACTGTTAAGCTATTGATAACAGAATTGAGTCCTATGCAACAAATTTGTAAAGCTCAATGAGTCCTACAAAATTGTCATTTGACTTTTGTTTATAGAGTCAATAATTTAGCCCTTGAATCCAACTAGAGATAAATTTTCATATAAAGCACATTCAGGACTAATTACATAATAAAAATATTCGTCAGACAATTTTTCGTGATATACTTTTATTTAGAGAATTTTATGCTCTATAAGAATAAATTATGATCTAAGTAGAAAAAAAATTTCTTCACAGGTTACGGTAAAGAAAAGTGAAAACAAATGATTTTTGTATGTTATTTAAATGCACGGAAAGAAATTTCCTTTAAAAATTACCGTTAAATTCACTGTAATCGTGGGACGAATGGCACGACCTAATCATTTGTCGGTAAGTCAGATAATTTTTAACCTTTTTTCAACAAATTTTACCGTAGTCTACTGTAAATTTTATTCGGTTTTTGGTAAATTTTATGAAGTTTACCACAAAATAAATGAATTTTTTCCTAATTTTTATTTCGAAAATGGTAATAAATAAAAGCACTGCATTATGTCTCACGATTACAGTGAATTTAACGGTAATTTTTAAAGGAAATTTCTTTCCGTGTGGGAAAACTGACAAATGGATTGGCGACCTTTCAAAATAGTAGTTAAGGGCTCTAATTCTGACCAAATTTTTTTTTCTACATATTCTACCAAATTTCGAGTCAGCACCTTGAAAAAAAAAAATATTGCTCCGAAACGAACCACCCTCGTCTAGAAACTGACTAGTTTTCATTAGAAATCCAATGGAACATGGCGGCTTCAAAAACTCATGAATTCGAGATTTTGAGGTTAGGAAAATTACCACGTGTTCTTATCAGGAAAAAAAGCAAATTTGGAAAAACAATATATCGTCTCCAAAATTTAGATTGGTTTAAATTAAAGCAAATTTTCTTAAAATTAAATGAAAATATTTTTTATAACAAAGAAATGATCATAAATCTAACCTAAAAGGTGTCATTTTGAACAAATCAATAAATAAAAATTGATTAGGATAATGAATGAAAAAAAAGTTTAGTGTAAATAAGTTATTTATTACTTAAAGTTTAGGTGATACAAATTTATACTACGATAATTAGTCATAAAATTAGTCACACATTAATCTACAGACAATATTGTTTTATTACACTACACTTTGAACGGATTGATTAACAATCTTCGTAAAGATAGGTTACTTACTAAATAGTATACACGAACATACTATTAAATAGTTCAGTCTACGAAAGTATAATCTTTACCCCCACTACTTGGCCCTAATGAAGTGCTTATATTTTACACTACGAGGCATGCGCAGTAATGTCAATTACATATGATGGAGGCCATATTTAGGGGGCACTTGTATGCGGTGCGATTTCAAGTTTTATTTCTGCATTAATGGCCAATTTGTGGTTTGATTATCGTGAAAACTTGATTATTATGAGAAAAACAATTGTGTTCGTTCAAAAATTAAGAAAAATTAATAACATGCTCCCTTATGTTGCAGAAATATTTAATTTTATTATTTTTCATTCGATTTTTTTTTTAGCAATTCGTACTCATAATTAATTATACTGAGCCAGTGAATTAATAAAAAGAATTGTTTAAGTCTAACAAGTTGATAAAAAAAATATTGAGAAGTGAAATTCAAAAATTATTATTTTTTTATTTGAAAATTAATTTTTCTGAGACTTGTTTGTAATTTAATAATTTGTATTTTTAATAACAACGACTGTTTTTTCGTGATACGCACAATGAAACTTAACATATAATATGGCATCTAAAATAAATTCAAAAATACGTTTTTTTCTAACTTGAAAGCTATTCAGCTCCAAAATCGCAAAGCTTACAAGCCTAAAATATTTTTTTTATCAATCTATAGATATGGAGATAGCATTAAAAAAGAAAAATAGGTATAAAAAAATCAATAGAAAAATTTTTTACGGCCAAAAAAAAAGCAACCCACGGGACCATCATTACAAAAATTTTTCCTAAGTCTTTGAATGTTTACAAAATATTTAACTATAACAAAAAGGAGATTATTTAAACCCCAATGGGTAATATAATCTCAACAAAAATATTGAAATTTTTATGACCAGATTTAATAAAGTTTACTTATTTTCACTTAAATCGGCTGTTTAGAAAATAAAATATTTAAAAACTTTAAAGATTACCAGATGGAAAGGATTGGAAAATAAACATAGGGCAATAAAATTCACAACAAAAAAAAAAAAAAAAAAAAAATTACAAAAGTACATACAGTAAGTAGTCTTTCTTTCGTACTGGCTGTTTTCCATTTTTCGAAGCATTACGAAAAAGAGCAAATGGAAAGTTTTATAACTCAGCGGTCTAGGTATCCTTTTTAAGTCGGGTTTTGGTTTTAGATAGATTTTCCAGCAAGGGTTACTCGGCTTAAACAGCAATAAAAGTACCCTTTTTTTTACCCAATCTATGATAAAAAAAGTAAAAAAAAAAGTTGTACCTAAACTGAAAATTCACAAAAATATTTTATAACTATAATCCTTATTACGAACTCTCAGATCTCACTTGGAGCTTATTTAGTTTTTACAAATTAAAAAAATACATATTTTCATGTATACATATTGAAAGTATTAAGGAGCACAGGTAAAGGTACTCGGAAGTCCATTACTACACAAAACGACAAAATTCTAGATAACATTTGGAAGGTCGTACAGTACATTATCTCCGTACAGTTCTTCTACCAAACCTTTACAGACGTGGCAAAGTCTATGACCGACCGGGATTAATTTTATTGGCATATTAATGTAGGTCTTTTAAATATTTACGTATGTATTGGTATAATTAGATGTACCTCACTACCCTGGAACAAAGAGTCAGACAATAAACTTAATAACATCGTTTGCTTATCTTAATATCTTAATATATTTTCTCTAATTATTTAGGCTGAACAATGAGTTTGTTTTTATTTTAAATCTTTTGCACTTGGGGATTGTCATAATACTTTAAGACCCGAAGATAAGTACAAAGTGAAAGTAATCATTTCTATGGTTCTATTATATTTTTTTTTTTTTCCAATCATCACTTGTTTATTTTTAATGAGTCTCGGAAATTATAAAATATCAGTGTTCAAAATTTAAATTTTGTAAAAAATAAAAAAAATTTTAAGGGTCCGATTATAACTATTTTGAATTTTGAATTTTTTTTTTTAATTTAGACTTCCCTTGGATTATTAGATATTTGAATTTGAATAGTAAACATAAATATTTCTTAGCTGTTATTGAAATATAAATTTTTAATACGGGGCAAAATCAGCCCTCTAAAAAAAAAATTTTTAATAAACTTTTTTTTCCAAAATTACTCTAGGGTTCGAAAAAAAAATTTCAATAAAATACAAAATTTTTTAAATTACATATTCAATACTTTGATAAATTATATCTTATATATTTATAATATCAATTAATAATTTATTTGTAGAAAATTAAAGTCAATTAATTAAAAAATTTTTTAATATTTTTGATACTCCAATTTTTTGAATTTTTAATAAAACTTTTCTAAAGACCGAATTACCTCATCATTTACATTTCTTATTTTTTGTAGTTTTTGAAATAGATTCATTTTACCCCTTCCCTCTCTTAAAAATTGAAATTAAAATAAATAATAATTAAAAAAAAAAAGAAAGGTTTTTATCTATAAACAACTTCCAATAAATGTCAAGAATGAATGGACCCTATTTGTCAAGTTAGATAAATGCTAAACATTGTAATACGTACACATATATATATTTATATGTACACATATATATCGTACACTTAATTCGAATTGGTTGTAGGGACGACGGCAAATAATTGGACGTTCACCGGCAGATGTGGTCGACGATCATGTCACTGATTAAACGGCTTGATTAACCGTCTAATTTACTTACAGGTATATATGTATATATACATATACATACCTATTAAAACAAAGCTCTCGCTTACGCTGCTACTGTTTATGTAAAATCAATAACGTTCCATCGGCGCTTTCCTATTTTATAACCTTCGAAACTAATAATTTATTTATGAATACCCCAAAAAAAATTAACAGAAATTAATTCATGTATTTATTGAACTGAAAAATTTAACGGATACAAACACATTATAAACATTGATAAGCTAATAGATAATTTATACTTTTGATTTAAATGTCCAATTCGGTGAATATTTTTTTTCATCAGTAATAATAGTATGTAATATATATAAGGGTGGTTCGTTTCGAACAAACACATTTTTTTCGTTTCCTATTGAAAAGCTTGTTCTGCATGTAAAATCAAAAATTCAGTACAATTGTGAGCTCTTAATAACAATTTTCAAAACTGGAACAACGTCATTGAAGTTTTTTCATAATGAAAGTATGTTAATCTAGATTTTCGTCCCTGAATAAAACCCTGCTCCGTATTAACGCATCTATTGGTGAAAAGTTTTATTTGAAGAGAATAGTATGCTCTTTGAGAAAGCCTGTATTAGTGCAGGTGAAACTCCGAAGTAGGAGACATTTCTCGAAATTTGGTGCAAATTTGGTTGAAAATTTATGATGTCGCCCACAAACATCCCTGAAAATAAAAAAGTCATCACTTCAGGGGTTAATGAAAAAAAATAAAAACACCTCCAAAACAAGATTTTTTGCAAATATTTCATAAACAAAAAAAATTTGTAAAAAACTTTCAAACAAAACTTGTAGAGAAAAGAAATTCACATAAAAAAGTATTAGAAATTTTTTTTGTAGCTATGAAAAATAACATGGAATAAACTTTTTAAATTTCGAAGCGTAAATATACTGAATTTTTATAAGGATACGCCATTGAAATAGAAAAACTGTGTGTACTTATAGTTGCATTGCTTATACTAATATTTTTGACGTCATCAGGATTACTCGATCTTACACATTTCAACCCATAGCTACAATGAGTGAGAATGAGACTAGATAGTCATTTTTTTTTTTAAATTTGTTTTTGGGGTTTTTTATTTTTTTTCTCATTAACCCCTGGGTTGTTGAATTTTTTACTTTGGCGGGTTTGTGGGTAACATCAGACCTTCAACCAAAGTTGCACCAACTTTCGAGAAATGCCTCCTATATCGGAGTTTCGACTGGACGATGATATTTCAGCTCTTAACTACAAAGGCAACACGTGCCGCAAAATTTTTGGTGATTCGTATAATTTTTTGACTTAATGGGTACTTCTGGAGGTAATAAGTGGCCTAAAATTTTTGGCATCTATATGCGGGGCATTTCAGTAATCTAGTCATCCAGTAGCTTTGTAATATGTGTAGATATGCCCTTAACGATACTTTCAACTACAGTCCGCGTAGATTCTCTAAAAGTCTAATTTCCTATGAAATTTATGGTTTTCTGTTGTTAACTTGTAAACAGTTGACTTGAAAGAAAACAAGTATCAGACGTTTTTTCTAGAAAATTTAGTCTTCTACAAAAAAGTTCATATGCATCGAATCTCTAAAATCAATATTTAAAGAGATATATGAACTTTGAGTAATTAAAATTCAAAATTTTAGCTAAATGCCTATATTCTATGCTGCAAAATATTTTCAGTTATTGACTTATATGGTAAGCATTGATTGATATATGTTTATATAAAATATAAAATACTTGTAATTATTCATCCAAATTATTTTTGAGCACCTTCCGCATTTGCGTTTATTTTCAAAAAATAAATTATTAATAAATAGGTTTAAAAAATCCTGATCTAATTTTAAATTCTTCAGGATCTTAAAAATGAATTCAGTTCGAAAAAAATTATCATTATGGATCTTATTTAATTATAAAACAGTTAATTTTAATATTTTTCTAAAATTTAGAATTTTAATCACTTAAAGCTCATATATCTCTTTAAATATCGATTTCATAGAATTGACTTATGATCCTTTTTGTAGAAGACTAAATTTCCTGACATAAATGTCGTATACTTTTCTTGTTAACAGTCCTTCTACAAGTAAACAGCAAAGAACTACTAATTTCATAGGTAATGAGACTTTCAAAGCGCCCACGTGGATTATAGTTATATATATGTATATATATATATATATAACAGTGTCTGCTCGGTAATGACGAGACTAATGAGTAATTAGTGATTGTCGTTAGTCAACAAATATCAAGTGGTTTTATTTATTTTAAATATACCTGTGAATATTTAATGACTGTTTCAAATGACAATAATTAAAACCAAACTTATTATGGATACTTAGGCCGATGAGATAAAACTTTTCATTTCCTCTTTTCCGTAATGCTTCGAAAAATGGAAAATAGCCAGTACGAAAGAAAGAATACTTACTGAATGTACTTTTGTAATTTTTTTATCTTTTTTTTTTTTTGTGAATTTTATTGCCCTGTGTTTATTTTCCAATCCTTTCCATCTGGTAATCTTTAAAGTTTTTAAATATTTTATTTTCTAAACAGCCAATTTAAGTGAAAATAAGTAAGCTTTATTAAATCTGGTCATAAAAATTTCAATATTTTTGTTGAGATTATATTACCCATTGAGGCTTAAATAATCTCCTTTTTGTTATAGTTAAATATTTTGTAAACATTCAAAGACTTAGGAAAAATTTTTGTAATGATGGTCCCGTGGGTTGCTTTTTTTTTGGCCGTAAAAAATTTTTCTATTGATTTTTTTATACTTATTTTTCTTTTTAATGCTATCTCCATATCTATAGATTGATAAAAAAAATATTTTAGGCTTTTAAGCTTTGCGATTTTGGAGCTGAATAGCTTTCAAGTTAGAAAAGAACGTATTTTTGAATTTATTTTAGATGCCATATTATATGTTAAGTTTCATTGTGCATATCACGAAAAAACAGTCGTTGTTATTAAAAATACAAATTATTAAATTACAAACAAGTCTCAGAAAAATTAATTTTCAAATCAAAAAATAATAATTTTTGAATTTCACTTCTCAATATTTTTTTTATCAACTTGTTAGACTTAAATTATTCTTTTGATTAATTCACTGGCTCAGTATAATTAATTATGAGCACGAATTGCTAAATAAAAATTGTATGAAAAATAATAAAATTAAATATTTCAGCAAAATTATTCTTTTACAAAATTTAACAATTTTCTGCAAAATTCAAAAGTCGCTCCAATAAATTTTCTATAAATTTACCGTTGTGCGATAAAAAAAAACCTGAAAAAAATATTTCCATCGTATAACAATACTAGAATAAACAACTGAAAGTAGTTCAAAATATTTTTAATATTTTCACGGATACTTATAATTATTTTCATAGCAAGCAAAAAATTCTAAAACACACTTCAGGTTAAAACTTAAAAAATATGGCCTGCAAACAATAAACATTTCCAAGCTCGAACTAAAGAAGTCAAACCAAATTGGAGCAACGGTATTGACGAGCATAAAAAGTGTCATAATTCACTCTAAAAATTCAAAAATCAAGTTATCGATTTTTATTGGTCCCCAAAAAAAAAAATTGCCGCAAGTAAAACGATCACATTTTTTTTACACCTCGCCCTTGACGCTTTGTTATCATATTCAAAATATATTTTTACTATTTTATAGCCGCTCATAAAACTATCTAAAATAGAGCAAAAATCTAAAAAAAAAAAAATACATTTTTACTACCAGGTAATTTTCGGTCATTTTCACTCAACATTTTACGACAAAAAATTTAAATAATTATTTAAAAAATAATTAAAAAAAAAAAAAAAAAATATTTATGGAAGCCTTAGTAACCAATTTCTGTAATTTTCTCTTTTAAAAAAATTAACACATCGAATAATCACGAATAAGCAGTCTCGCCTCTCAATCCAATAACCCATTTAGTATACATAGAATAGAGAAATAGCATAAAATAACAACTTAGTTTCCCTTCTTCCACAAAATTCATCTCCAAAATAAGTAGGCGGGTCTTTCTACATCAGCCAATGGTATTTCAATATTCAAGTGCCCGACCAACCAGCTCTTAGCAACCACCGAATCCCCTCTCCTTAGAGACCGGCTATAAAATTCCCCTGAACTTTTCCAAAGCTCAGTCCTAAGGGTGCCTCGACTCAATTCGAACCTCAGTCGATTTGAAACTCGATTAGTTAACAGTCTTGCCTAGTCGTGTTATGCTGTGGATCAGTATTTTAAGTGTTTTAAGTGCAAGTGTTTATATTTAATAAATAACAAGACTATTTAGTGAATAAAAGACAAAGATATGAATAGTGAATTTAAAATGCAAGGCTATCAAAGAACTTTCGATGACCATGATCAATACAAAGACGAAGAGACTATCGTTGTGGATTTGGTACCACCTCAGTATCAATTATCGCCACCCCATAGTCCGGTCACTTCGGCACCGAAGTCTCCCGAAAAAGGTTTGTTGATTTTTTGATTCTTTTAAAATTCTTACCAGTTAAAAACTACCCCTTGTTGAGAAGTTTCAAAACGGGAGTTTGAATTTTCGGCACCATCAAAGTGCATTTCAAAGAGTAGAAACGGTCGGAAGTCGGTTCTCTGAAACATGTCGACATGCGGTCACAGTGTCCTTTGAGTTTCTTATTTTTTATCTATTTCCTTTATTCTTTCGGCAGATTCACCAAACAAACAGCAACAACCGATGGGAAATATGGACCCGAACATGCGTCGGTACCGAACCGCGTTCACACGCGAACAGCTTTCACGTTTGGAAAAGGAATTTCTTAGGGAAAATTACGTCAGCAGGCCACGTAGATGCGAACTTGCTTCTCAATTGAATTTACCTGAAGGCACTATTAAGGTATATATCATTTTTATATAATTATATATTACACTTTGTAACGAAACTCAAGTTAGCTGACGTCTACTAATTTTTCAATGTTTGTAGAAACGATAAATTTTACAAAAAAAAGTAATTAAAAAATTGCACTTGTAGTTTTTTTTAATTTTCTACACGTGCATTTTTTTAATTTTTTTTTTTTATAATTACATATATTTTAATGAAAAAAAACTTTTTTATTTTCGAATCGAAAGTTAATACTCAGAAAAAAATTATTACCGTGATCTAATAAACCTTCGACTACTCGCTCATTTATTCAAAAATTTTTTTCCGTCGCTCAATAATTTGAAAATTTTCGAGCATTCAAAATTCGAGCTTTTCCAAAATTCATATTTCAGATTAAAAATTTTCAAAATTATTGCGTTCTTATATTCGAATTAAATTTTGAAGCTCGAACTTCGTAAATTTTTTTTTTCATTCAAATAATCGGGATAAAATGGGCCTCAATTTTTCCATAAATTAAAATTTGCAAAAACATGGAATGAAATTTTCAAATTTTCAAATTTTTTTAGAAGGCCCATTTTCTCCGTTCCTTTCTTTTAGAAGGGAGAGCAAAAACAATTAAAATATTTTCTGAGTATCCTTTATATATATAAATATATATAAGCCAGTAGCAGGTTTATTTGATCGGTGATTATGACCTAGCCGGTAAGTAAACGTCGGCTGAGTACAATCACTTAAAGCAAACAAACGTCCCTGAGTTATAACTTTCGAGGTGTCAATTGAATCAATTAGCAATAGCTTTCGGCATACTTAAATTGTATACTAATAATATTTATTTTAAAAAATTCTAGGTCTGGTTTCAAAACCGGCGGATGAAAGACAAACGTCAGAGGATGGCAATGGCCTGGCCTTACGCAATGTACACTGACCCAACCTTTGCTGCGACATTGATAGCAGCTGCTACTGGATTACCGCCTCAGTCGCCGTATCATCCACCGGCAGGATTTCCTGGTGGTTATCCAGTGTCAGCATACGCAGCATATGCAAATGCAGCGAGATATAATCCTTATGTTGGAAGTCCTCCTGCTAATGGACTCCATCGACCACATCCGCAGTCACCCGGTTATCCAGCGCACCCGCATCTTCTTCAACCCCACGGAATCTCACCCTTACATTTAACGGGTATCGTCGGGGTTGGAAATAATCAAAACTTGGGTACGCCCACGGCTCAGCAGATACCAACGCCTTCAGTTTACAGACCTGCGCATCTCGCAGAACTCAGTCCAGCTCATTCTGATACTTCCAGTGACTGCGATTGCGCTGGATCTGTACATCATCATCATGCAAATGTTAATGTTAATAATAATTCTAATGGCCGGGAAGAAACCCCACCTCTTAAATTACCTGCTGGGTTAACATTGAACAGTTTTCCAGCACAAATTCAATCAATTCAAAGCGCATTCGAAAGCAAAGATATTAATTTTCATTACAATTCTCATGTTATGTCTTCGGGTATTACTCCTTCTAAAATCGGACCACCGAAATTATTCCAGCCGTACAAAACAGATGTTTCTGAAAAAGCGTGAAAATAATTTTTTTCTAGTAGGTTGTAAATATTGTAGAAAATTCTAGACCATATATTTTTTTTAAATTTCTATTTATCATTTTTACAAAAAACTGGGGCGCATTGGTCATCTAACACAAATTCAATCTCTAGTTTAAAAAATAGTCTGGAATACACTTTACCCTGTCGGTAAATTTTAAAACTTCCCGCTGTTTTCGCGCTTACTTTGAAAATTTTTATATTTTTAAATTTTCGCGCGCTTTTTTTAAAAATATTCAAATCGGTTGATTCGTTCCAAAGATATCGTACTACAAAATTTTGTTTACATGCATAGACGCGGGCGTCTGTGGGAAAATAGTCCAACCCGAGCAGCTCAAAATGGCGAAAGCTGGACTTTCAAAATGGCGGCGGCGGATTTTAAAAATCGGACTGAAACTAAAAACTCGTTTTTTAAATTTTATAGCGGGAAATTTAAAAATTTGCATCATACTCTAGAATTGTGTGTTATTGTAGTAACTAGATGACCAACTTCTCCCATTTTTTCTTCTTTTTGAGCCTCACAGCCAAAATTGTTGCCATACATAAACAAATGTAACAATTTTCATTTGAAAAAAAAAAATTGTCAGTTAATTATAATTCGTTTTTTAAGTTAATTTTTAATTTAATTTTATTTTTGATACACGTTTTTTTAGTATTTAATTTGTAAATAATTACATATTTATTATTGTGCAAATTATTAAAAGTAAACCGAAGACTAAGCATAGATTTTAATTTATAATTCAAATGGTAAATAATTAGTAATTATTAAGATTAATTTACCGTAAATGTAAAATAATATATAAATATATAAATGTAAATAATTGTAAACAATGAGAGAACTGAAGACATTAGAAAAAAATAAAATAATATATATATGTCTATATAAACAATTAAATTAATTTAATTAAAATTTTATTCAAATCCTTAACCCTTAATTTTTAATTTTTTGTTTGGGTGTAATTAGCGGGTGTTGATTATTGGGTAGAATTAAGAGCAATTACTTTAAGATGACAGTTGATGATATAGTAAATAATATAATGTAATGTAGGAATAATGGCGATGATCCGTAGATTTTCGAATAAAGAAATTTATCCCAGTCAATTAAGTCAATCTGGTATGGCTTTTTTTTCTTTGGTAAAGAGGGGAACCATTTGGTGGATATTATACAGGGGAGGATGTTTAACCCCTGTATTATATTCCCCATTAGTATTTCATGGTAAGCGTGAACGAGAGAACATGGGTATGAGTATATTCCCTGCCGGAACAAGATTATTCTGGATAAACGCCTTTATTTATACCAGAGCTTTATGGATTAGAATTGACACTAGATTTTCTCATTGACTTGTGAGTTATTTTTATGAAATTAATCTTTATTAATTCATTAGATTAAGTTGTTAGTAATTTATCATGTTTACATTATTAAGAGAATAAGGTAAATTTTGTTCCGGCTCTTTATGATAGAATTAGTTGATGTTAATAAATTTGGTATCTTTGAAAATTTCTTGACTTGAATTTGTGCCTTATGGTTTAAACTCTTTTTTATTGCCAAGTAGAGATAAATAAATTTATCTACATCATTCGAAATACATTTAAATTACGCGGGAAAAAGACGATCGTATTTATTTTCTTTAAATAAATTAATATTTTAATTATTCTGTCACTGAAAATACCTCAATGTCACTGAATATATATCTATTGTCTATATTATTAAGAGAGAATAAGAAAAATTTAGTCCATGGCATGTCTCTGTGATAATAAAAATTAAACAAATTTAATTTGGTATCAGTGAAAAGGTCTTGACTTTAATTTGTGTTTTCATAGTCTCAGATGTTTTTATACAACAGTCAGTTCAATGTCTTAAGTTTTATAAATAATTATGAATATATATAAAAACTTCGCGCCAAAAGATGTCGATATGATTTTATAAAATTACTGACATAAAAATTTTTAAATATTTTGAGATTAGATACTGAATTTTTTTGTATCAACGATGGACATCAGCCCTCTGGTAAACCCTCAAAATTTAATAAGTTTTTAGATTCTTTTATATATATCTACGGGAATTTCAGTTTTACACAAAAATGCAAAGAATACATTTTTGTAGATAATTCGATTCTGTACAAAAAAGGTTTTATACTACGAATTGATAAATTTGAAATTTAAAAAGTTATGAGCATTTAAAAGTAATGTAGTTTTTTATGGTTTTTTAAAAAAATTTTTTATTTATTTATACTCGACAATTTTTCAAGGATTTTTTAGTTATGATTTTTTTTTTCTATAAAATAATAAATTTAAAAAATATAGTATTTGTCTCGATAATAAAAACCCAAATTTTTGCTGTACCTGAAAAAAATATACTAAGGACAGAAAGCCGCTAATTTACCAGCGCCATAAATATGAAATAAGCTGTTGCATTGTTAGTAAGTAAAAAAATAATCTAAAAAAATTTTATTTTTATTTGAGCAGATAAAAATAAGATCCAATAAAAAAAGTTAATATTTTTATTTATTTATTTTGAACCTGAGCAGAGCATCAAATTAAAGAAAAAATAATTTTTGTTGGTGTAAAAAAAGTGTCAAAAAATGAAGCATTAGATTTGGTTATGGCAGAGTAAAATATTTAAGTGTAGAGTGGACATAAGTAACAATAAATAAAAATAGTAAAAGGTGTATAGACGATAATTTAAGCAGTAGTGAGAGTATTAGCAGTAGTGAAGCATGACAGGAGGCACAATATTTAGGTGAAGGCGAGTCTGTGGCTAATTGAAAAGTCACAACTTACTGGAACAAGGGAAAGAATAATAAAAGTCTGAAGCTAAATGCTTAAATTTTGAGAGATTATATTTAGTGAAAGCGTGGAACAGCAGTCAACAGTAACAGACCGCCCACGGTTACTTTTTTTGGTGTGCTCATCTTTCAATAACCGATAAGAACCCCTGTGACGTTTGTCTACCCAACATACTGCCAGTCTGCTCTTATATATATTAACAACTTATAATTTATCCTCTTTATCATTTTTAGTATATCAATTAGTTTTATGTATTATATATTCAATTTTTATTTAAATTCTGTTTTTTGAACTTCCCGCCATGAAAATTTAAAATTTTCAAAAAGAGGGAAGTTATTGGTTTCGGTCCGATTTGCAAAATCGAATTTCTAACGTTTTGACGTTTTGAGGTTCTAGGAAGCTGTTTTGACCAATTTCAAGATCATGTCCGTATGTACAGAGTTAAAAAACGAATCGTCAAAGTGTAAAAAAAAGCGTATGTTAAAATTCTGAGTCTTGAATTTTCAACACTTTTGTGTGTCAATTTAACAAACAATATTTATCTTGTTTCAACTGTTGCAATCGATTGATTTTTTAACACACAAAAATGTTATTTTATACACGAGTAACACTTTTTATGTGTTACTATGAAATCAACACACAAAATATGTTAAAAATAATCTCGACCATCACAAAAGAATTCTCAGAAAATTTCAAGTAAAAATGACGTATTAAAAATATCGCCTGTTTAATTTGCAATCGTTTTTAAAATACATAACCTGAACTTTAAAATTAATGTTGATGAAATATAATTATTTTTTTGATATTAAAATAATTATTTTATTTTTGTTATTGTGAGAGAATTTATAGTAATTTTTTTATACATATTTGAATATTGAAGATAAATAATAGATGATATTATATATATTGAACAATACGTGATATTATTATTACTATTTTTTTTTTATTTTTAGTTTTATTGATATTACTATTACTAATATTATCGTTATTTTTAATATTTCATTGCTGAAGAGTCCATTACTACAGTTAATTCATTGATTTTAACTTTACATTAAATAATGTGAAAAACATTTTTGAGAAGTGTCCAAGTAACACAAAAGCGTATGTCAAATTTAACACTCTTCAATCGTTGCAAATAACATATGAGTGTGTTAAAATTAAAGGTTACGTTTTCGAAGATTTTGGCACTCATAACGTGTTACTTTTAACATACACGAGTGTAACTGTTTCAAAACAAACGACGTACGCTGAAATAACATATAAATAAGTGTCAATCAATCGTTTTACACACGGCAAGTGTCAATTTTGACGAATCCTTTTTTACTGTGTAGGAAGCTGTTTTGACCAATTTCAAGATCATGTCCGTATGTAAATATTCTGTAACTTTTGAACAGATGAACTGACGGCTTTTTGAATTCGCGCTCAAAGTGGCTCATTAATTCCAACAATTTTCGAAAAATTGAGCATAATCGGTAAAGTACGTTCGGAGATATGTCAAAATTACAATTTTTTCAAAACTTTTCTTTTTTTGAATAACCTGTAATGTACGTGGATTAATTTCAAAATCTAATCAGCTCAAAAACTTATTAATCCGCGTCAAAAGTCACCTTAACCATCAAAATTGGTTTATTCGTACAAGAGAAACTGGAAGAGGTCAAAAGAATTGCGAAATAGTGTTTTTTTTCTAATAAAATCTAAATTTTTGAACTAATTGCTAACGGCGTTCTTTTGAACGTTAGTGATTTCAAAACTGCATCGAATGCCACCTTTAACGTCAAAATCGGTTCATTATTTCGAAAAGATATTAGAAATCCGTTCCAAAGATATTGTCGGAAGAAATTATTTTTTTTCAGTGAAAGGTGTGTTCAGTCGTATCTAACAGTTTTTTAAGCTCGAAGAGAAAAATTTCTTTCATTCACTTCTATGTGCTAGTGTTCTTCCAGAAAACTCCTCTGATACTCCCAACACCTCCAAACATTATCCAACGGACCTCTTAAGGTAGTTGTCGGGTGGTGGACATAGTGTCAGAAAGTTCTAAAATTTTTTATACTTATTAAGGGTATTAAGATACAATTACCATTAAAATTTGAAGTCGATTGACCATCTCTAATTCGAGATATTTATAATCAAAGTTTGGATAATTAACATTGCGAGCAATGAGGAGTACGTTTTAAGTCGCGTTCTTGATTCTAATAAAAAAACTAACAGTCAGAAATTTTTTAAAAACTAACAGAAAATTAATGAACTTATCCTGAATTAAAAAAGAAAAAAAAAGGGTTCACCATCTCATTGTTGAGGTATAGCAATTCAAAGTTCAACAATAAATAAAAAATACACTTGTCCATGCATTGGACAGAAAGAATTTGACAACGCTGTACGCGAGTATGCATTGACTATTTGAGCGGTAAATTTAAACAGATAGTACATTATACAGTAACTGGTGAAGCATATGCGACGTTGTCAAATTATAATTTAAGAAAATGTTTAACAGTATTTGTGTATGCGTAGATATGAGAAGTGTGTAGGTAACCTTCTCACGGGTACAGTATCAAATAAAAGTAATGTCTCATTTTAATTACAACCTAACCTACTCTTACCACGCATATGGCT
Organism: Microplitis manilae; assembly: GCA_030273425.1. NCBI lineage: Eukaryota > Metazoa > Arthropoda > Insecta > Hymenoptera > Braconidae > Microplitis > Microplitis manilae. The sequence continues at coordinate 5,253,159 of CP092724.1, forward strand.
CATAACTTTTTGACAATATTGTAGCAGGACAACTACCTTAATTTCGATCAGGATCGTCATCTAAACTCAGGATTCGTCGCTGAGAAGAAATATTTTTTCCTTCACTTCTGTGTGCTAAAATTTTTCCAGAAAATTCTAGAGATTCTATTTTTCGACTAGGATCAAATTTGCTAAATTATGTCTTAAAAAATTCTAAAAATATGAAAATTCAGAAAATGATTAATTTTAGCACTAACAATAATTCTATTATTACAGGGATCAATTTTTCATCTTTGTTTTTTCCTAACTTGTAAATATTTAGTGTACAGAAGTCTTGTAGCTGTCAAATAATAAAATACTCCCAGTATTTTTTTACCTGGTACGATTTCGCGTTAAAAATATTTTCTAAAAAACTCAAAAGTTTCTATTCTCCAGAAAAATTTTTCAACCCTTTTGTGAATCTTTTATTATATTTTCTCAACCCTTAAAAAACATAATTTAGGAAGCAATAAATAAAGTTGTTGTCAGTGAATTTAAAATAATAAATTTATCTAACAAAATTATGGTGAAAAATTTTTCTACGATGAGAAAAAAATCGGAAAATACAATGACTGGATTGTAATCGATGACAATAAAACCTGTGAGTATTTCAAATCAATTTAATCCACATGCACATCCCTATTAAATTAATCGGTCGTTTGATCTCCTACACGACAATATTTCCCTCATAAACGCAACTCCATATCGAATCACCCTGTTATTATATAAATAGAATTACTACTGACTGTTGTGATATACTCTGGGCTTTATATCAATCGGTATAAATATTTTCACCCTCTCAATGTTTCCATCATATCACTTTAATTTCACTATATCATATAAACATCATAAACTTATGTATGTATATCACAAGGAATAACATCGATTTGATTGCTTGGGAGCTTTCGGTGTGTGATTGGAAATAAATTATTTTCCATGACTAATATTATGGATAAGATACAGAAGATATCGATTTGTGATTGGGTTCATCAATAGAAATTATTCAAGCATAACTTATAAACTGTGAGAATATATATTTTATGTATATACTATATTAAATATTGATTGGTGGTAACATTGTTCAAATTTATTACTTAAGCTGTTAAAAAGTATTCTTCAATTTTAAAAAAATTACTTGGTTATGAAGAGACAAAATTTTTGCCTTAATTTTGAAATCAATCATTCAAATACTTGATATTACGCCGAAAATATTGGTCTCATAAAAAAAGTTTTCAAATAAAAGTTGTCGAGAATTAAATTTTATAAAAAATATGTCTCTTATGATTTTTCGTTCCGACCAGTATTTTCGCCGTAATTCAAAAATTAAGATTCATAATGAATGATTCAAATATTTGTTAATTATTAAAATCTTAATTTTCAAATTACGGCTTTCTTATTAGTTCTGAGAAAAAATTCTCAGAGACATTTTTTTTATAAAATCAAATTTTGAACAACTTTTAACTTCAAAATTTTTTTACACGACCAATATTTTCGCCGTAATTCAAAAATTAAGATTCATAATGAATGATTCAAATATTTGTTAATTATTAAAATCTTAATTTTCAAATTACGGTTTTCTTATTAGTTCTAAGAAAAAATTATAAGAGACAATTTTTTTGTAAAATCAAATTTTGAACAACTTTTAATTTGAAAATTTTTTTACACGACCAATATTTTCGCCGTAATTCAAAAATTAAGATTCATAATGAATGATTCGAATTTTTGTTAATTTTTAAAATCTTAATTTTCAAATTACGGCTTTCTTATTAGTTCTAAGAAAAAATTATAAGAGACAATTTTTTTGTAGAATCAAATTTTGAACAACTTTTAATTTGAAAATTTTTTTACACGACCAATATTTTCACCGTAATTCGAAAATTAAGATTCATAATCAATGATTCAAATTTTTGTTAATTATTAAAATCTTAATTTTCAAATTACGGCTTTCTTATTAGTTCTAAGAAAAAATTATAAGAGACAATTTTTTTGTAAAATCAAATTTTGAACAACTTTTAATTTGAAAATTTTTTTACACGACCAATATTTTCACCGTAATTCGAAAATTAAGATTCATAATCAATGATTCAAATTTTTGTTAATTATTAAAATCTTAATTTTCAAATTACGGCTTTCTTATTAGTTCTGAGAAAAAATTCTCAGAGACATTTTTTTTATAAAATCAAATTTTGAACAACTTTTAACTTCAAAATTTTTTACACGACCAATATTTTCGCCGTAAATCAAAAATTAAGATTCATAATGAATGATTCAAATATTTGTTAATTATTAAAATGTTAATTTTCAAATTACGGTTTTCTTATTAGTTCTAAGAAAAAATTATAAGAGACAATTTTTTTGTAAAATCAAATTTTGAACAACTTTTAATTTGAAAATTTTTTTACACGACCAATATTTTCACCGTAATTCAAAAATTAAGATTCATAATGAATGATTCAAATTTTTGTTAATTATTAAAATCTTAATTTTTAAATTACGGCTTTCTTATTAGTTTTAGGAAAAAATTATAAGAGACATTTTTTTTATAAAATCAAATTTTGAACAACTTTTAGTTGAAAAATTTTTTTATACGACCAATATTTTTGTCGTAATATCAAAAATTTGATACCATTAATTATGAATTGTTATTTTCAAATTAAGGCAAAAATATTGGCCTTAGTTATTAACAAGTTCAAATTTGAGAGAGATAAAATATGGTAGAAGGGCGGGAAAAATCTATGAGCAAATGTAGAGTCAAAAATGGACGTTCTTGGAACTTTTTTGGAATTTTTTGTAGACGTTTATTTTCGGTCTATAAAAAATTCAAAACTAGTGATTTTTGAACTATTTCGGCTTTTTCTAGAACGTCATTATTCTGCAAAAGATGTAAAAGTAGTGATTTTGAAACGCCTTTTTTTTCAGTCTATAAAAAAGTCAAAAGTGGTGATTTTAGAACTTTTTTGGAATGTCCATAAAAAATTCCAAAAACGTCTTTTTTTAAAATTATTGCAATAACCCCGAACTTTTGAAAATTTTCAATTTTCTTAGCGGGAAGTTTAAAAAAGTATCAGAACCAAATTACTTTTGCAAGTGAGATCAATTATTTGACAATTTCCCATAAAAAATTTTCACAAACTTTTACAGTGGATAAAAGGTCAAACACAGTAAATTTTTAAATTTACCCATGAACATTGGCTTATGTAAAACCCGGAAACACAGAAAATTAAAAAAAGTTTAAAAACACACAAGTACATTTTGTGTTTTAACAACAACTGTTAGAGGTCTACCACAAATCTGGCCAACAGAGGTAAACCACTTAAATGTGCACAAATATTTGACCTTGCTCAATATTTGCTACGCAGCTATTTTTGTATCCTCTCGACTACTACATAATACTCAAACAATCCTGTGACGATATAATACACAACACAGCATCCACCGTGACGATTCTAAAATATTGGGTACATGTGTATTCAGCGTTACGCAGATACTTTTGTCATCGAATCATAAATTATCTCTTTCTTTTTCTCTTAATTTTTCTTACGACTCGATAGTCCATACCCACAGCTGTTTTTTATTTCAAATAAATTTTTTGTAACAATAAAATTTGAATGGATTTTTCAAAATTTTTATACTTTTAGATTTGCCCCATGATTTTGAAATCGGTAAAAAATATTTCTTTCAACCCTTAAACGGTCTTTATACCGATGAGTTGAGGGGAGGAAATTTATTTTATAAAAAGATTGTCGTGAGGGGGAAGGGGGGTCACGCATTTCATAATAGCTGCGTTCAAAAAATAGAAAATAAAAATATTAGTGTCATTTTTTATATTTTTTTCGAGGCTAATTGATTTATCAGTACAGATTTATTGACCGGGCAACTGGAACCCATAAAGAATCATTTTTTTTAATTTTATTACTGTGTATTTTTCAATTTATCAAAAGAAAATGCATTACATATATTGTACAAAAAAAAATGATATGATTTGAATTTATTTGTTGATTATATTCTGGCCAATTTACTTTCAGATATTTTGTTTATTTTTATTATCATTGAAGTTTAAAAAGACAAATCTTGTCATTAATTCGCAGACTTATTGATTTCGATGATTGTATAATCATGGGGTTCTTAAAAAAAATCTACCCAGTCAAATTTTTTTTATTAGTCGTCTAATATATTTTTTTTCTAAAATATCTCAACTACGATGAAAGATACAAAAAACTTATTAAATTTTGAGGGTTTACCAGAGGGCTGATGTCTTTCGTTGATACAAAAAAATTCAGTATCTAATCTCAAAATATTTAAAAATTTTTATGTCAGTAATTTTATAAAATCATATCGACATCTTTTGGCGCGAAATTTATATATATATTCATAATTATTTATAAAACTTAAGACATTGAATTGACTGTTGCATAAAAACATCTGAAACTATGAAAAGACACAAATTAAAGTCAAGACCTTTTCACTGATACCAAATTAAATTTGTTTAATTTTTATTATCACAGAGACATGCCATGGACTAAATTTTTCTTATTCTCTCTTAATAATATAGACAATAGATATATATTCAGTGACATTGAGGTATTTTCAGTGACAGAATAATTAAAATATTAATTTATTTAAAGAAAATAAATCCGATCGTCTCATTCCCGCGTAATTTAAATGTATTTCGAATGATATAGATAAATTTATTTATCTCTACTTGGCAATAAAAAAGAGTTTAAACCATGAGGCACAAATTCAAGTCGAAATTTGCAACGATACCAAATTTAATAACATTAACCAATTTTATCATATTGATATGACTGGAACAAAATTTTCCTTATTCTCTTAACAATACAAATAATTTCCTCAAAAATTTTAGTCAAAAATAATAAAATTTAAGTCCAACTTCAACCATACTCCTTAACTGAACCATTCAGCCTCAATAAAATATGAAGATCGCAAAAAATTAAATTTCTTATTCTTCAAAAGTGACCATTTTCCCTTTTTCTAACCTTTTGAAACCTATTAAATGTTACGTAAAACTCATTTAAAATATGCCAGTTAACTTGAAAATAAACTAATAAAATTCTTCAGAGTACTGTCTCACCCTCGGCTCTGTAATAAATTGTTTAAAAAAAATAGATATATCTGAAAATAAATTATGCCGATACAATTGTAGATTTTAGTGAAAATAATTTTGAGCGATGAGGTCGTGTCGAATACGTCGGCACGGTCATCTAGAGGTCTGTATTCACATCCTTAAGGATCTGTGGGTAATTCGTCGCTGTAAATCTTTTGATGGTTTTATTTTGGTTTATTATACACCATAGAGTAGTAGGTAAAGATGAGCGAAAAAAAAAAATAAAAGGAAATATTTTTGAGTTGAGGGATGCTTCAGGTCACAATTACCCGTAATATTTGTATTTGTTACCGTAACAGTTCAAGTTAGCTTAGTAGCGTAAGAAACTAAACGTTAAATTTTCTACAATAATAGAAAAATATTTAGTTGTAAGTTAAAGATTATATGGCTCCACAAAATACAACTTACGCAATGTATTTATTGCGTAAATAATAGTCTCAAATTTTACTCTTTGCATTCATAATCATAAATATTACTTCGTCCTAATTTACCATGGACAAATAATATTGTGCTCTCGTTTTAACTATGGATTTATAAATCTATTATGTGTCTTTATGAAGTCACTTTGTTACAATGAAATTTTGTCATTTTTAATTTCCTCAAGAAATCCATAACTAATTTAGTTACGCAATGTATTTATGGCTAAATAAATTTTCAAATTTTAAATAGAGTACTTTTAAAATAATAAATTTTTCATTTCAACTGAAATAGCAAATTTTAATGCATTTTAAAACTATTGAATTTTTTCAAATAAATTTTACAGGGAGGTGCTGTGTCGTAAAACTAATTTGCGTATAGTTTTTTTTGTTTTGCTCTTTGTAATTTATACTGTTATCAACTAAGTGATTAGAATTCAAATTGCCTCATTGTAAAAAAAATTCAAAAGAGGAAAATGCGCGCCTTTAGAACAAATTTCAAAAATACCTTTTTTTTTAAAAATTACCTAAAATGGAAAAATTTTTTTGGCTTCAGACTCAAAGTTCATACGGCAAATTATGTAAATTATTAACAAATTAATGAAAAAAAAATTAATCCATGCTCACAAAAGTTTCAACTTAAAATTTCAAAAATTTATTTATTGTAATTTTCCTCTAAAAAAAAATTTTTTAGTCGCGAATTTTTATTTTATTAAAAATATCATCCCTTAATTTTTTATTCATTAAAAATGTCAATAAAAATAATAATTGTCAAAATTTCTACTTAATTATTAAAATAAAATTTAAATTTTTGAAATCATCTAAACGACCCTAAAAAAAATTTATGTCCCAAAATACCCCATATAATTTTTATAGAATTTATCTGCCCAATTTTCTCTTTTCAAACTTTATTTTATCATTTTACCCCCCCCCCCCCCCCTCCCCACGGAAAACAACAATCAGTAGCAGCTACCGATTATTTTTCGGTAGCAGCTACCAATTATTTTTCAGTAGCAGCTACCAATTATTTTTCGGTAGCAACTACTAATTATTTTTTGGTGCAGCTACTAATTATTTTTTAGTAGCAGCTACCAATTGATTTTCGGTGAAGCTACTAATTATTTTTTAGTAGCAGCTACCAATTATTTTTGAGTAGCAGCTACCGATTTCAATCGGTAACAGCTATCGAAAAAAAATCAGTAGTTGTTACTAAAAATTAATCGGTAGCGGCTACCGAAAAATATTAAGTAGCGGCTACCGGTTTTTTTTCCGTGTACCCTGTGAATTCATAAAATTCAAAATTTCCATTTAAAATTTTCTTAAGTCAATTTTTTTTATTTTCAATAATGAATGACCGAAGATAAATTTTTTTTACAGTTTTAATAATATAAACCACTACGTATATATGTAGTAAAAAAAAAAAAATACATCTTTTATATACGCTGAAGCAGCTTTAATTCCATCAAGCAAGACTTGATTCATTTGATCCAATATTGTCCATCGTAAATTTTTCCGCCACATAATAAATTATCTTAGCTAGTAAGTTTTTTACAAGGTTCTTTATTTACTTTTATATTATATTATATTTTATCACTAAGTTTAAATTTTTTCTCAGATTAAAAACCATTAAATTAATTTGTTAAATAAATAAAAAAAATCATAGAACAGAATTTTTTTTTGTAGATAAAATTCCTTATTTTTGAAAAAAAATTCGTTACAGTGACGAATAATAAATAACTTTGAGCGTAAAAAAATTTTTTTATACCAAGGTGTGTTGCGGAATCATAAAAGCTCCGTTGCCGCTACTTGTTGGTGTATTTTTTGATAAGTCCTAAGTATTTTCCGTTGAGTTTCGAGTCTAGTCGAGTTGCCGGTGTTAAAAAAATTAAAGCTAAAAAATTGTACGGTCGTTATGGGTTTAAAACCCTAATAGCGGGTTTATTATTTTATGGAAGTTCCTTATGCGTTTGGTATATACACATGACTAAATTCTTAACCTTAACTATAGACCAGGTTATGCCTTATAAACTTCTCAGCTCTAGTCAGTTTAAACAGTTTATGTCGGTGTTATTGCCCTGTCGTCATTTTTTGAGTGAGTATAAAGAAGACTGTAAATCATTTAAAAGATTTTCCAAGCCCAGTAGCTGAGCTGGAGTCGAACAAACCATAGTTTCCTTTCCTCTATTATCGTAAATTTTCTTATTCATTTTTCCTCAAGTTAATTTTAGTCTTGTCTCATATCCATCCGCTACATTTCATCAGTTATGTCTGTTCACTGGATCCTCATACTTCATCTTTAAATATTCGGCCTTCAGGTGTCCACCAAAATTTTATTATTTTTGCTACTGCTCTTCAAGGTCTTAACTTTTACTAAATTCCTTATGATGTTGTATTTATGGTCCATCATGACGCAAAAATAAATTACTACTGAAAAAAAAATTTTTTTATTTTCCAAAATTTTTCTTTAAATTTAAAATTAGTACAGAAATTTTTTTTGTTATTTTGAAATTTTTGTTAATTTTACTGAGGGTAAAATGGGGGCAAAATTTTCAAAAATTAACAAATTTTCGCGCCTACCATAGACAAAATAATTTTTTAAATTTGAAATACTGTTATGGCGCGTAATTTTGGTTTTTCAAAAATCATTTCGCGGTTGGAATAAATGAGATTTTTTTTCAGCAGAATGATTTGGATTCTTTTTAGGGTAGCATTTAATCTGCGAATTTTTACTCTTCGTATGTCACCCCACGATTTTTACAATTAATAAAAATACATAAATCTTCGTCTAAAAGTAAATTGGCTAAATTCACTATAAAATAATGAATAGTCACTAATTCAGAGTTATAGTCGTACACCACTTTTTGGGGTTAGTGGTTCGACTATGGCTTCGAATTAGTGGATATTCACTAATTTTCACTAATTCAGTTTTAGAGAGGCTCTTTCGAGATGAATTTGAAATTTTACGAATTCGAAAACTGACGAATAATTAAGATTTTTAGAATAATTCAAAAACTCAATTCGAACTAAAGCTCAATTCAATTAGAACTTGTAACTCGATCAATAAACGACCCCTAGTAATTGGATGAAAAATATTTTCTACAAATTTCATCGACAATGTCTTACAGTTTTTTTTAAAAAAGTGCCAAATCTCTAAGGCTAATTTTCGATTAATTTTGATAAAAAACTTTCAGAAGAATTTCCTTATTCAAATGTTTAAACAGAGCGTTTACTGAAGTATTTTATCCATTTGTTGAGGATATTAGTGTTTTTGCACGACTCATGATGCAAAGCGATCGAAAAAAAAATTTTTTTTTTTTATGTATACTACCACTTTTATATATTTTTTTAAAATATTTTATGAATTTTAATGTAAATATAACATATACTGTCAAAAGTAAGGAGTAACTTCAATGTTATTCCAATCCGAATTTACTCCATACTGTAAAAAATTTTCAGAATAAACGAGAATTAAATCCGGATTGAATGCAGAGTGGATGACTGTTTATTTATTTAATTTCTCCGTAATAAAATTCACTCCTAAAGAGAATTTATTTTAATATCAAAACTCCGAATCAGAGTAAACGCGAATTTTAAAAAAAATTCAGATCACTCCGAAATGACTCCGCTGAAGAACAAACTCTCTATTTACTTCGTATGTGGAGTGATTTTTTTAACTCCGAAATTCCTAGTGACGGAGTGAATTATGATTTGAATAAAATCCACAATCACTTCGAATTCGCTCCCGATTTTTTACAGTACACTTAGAGTTTCAGAGCTTTCACAAAAATTATTCCGCATACGGCGTAAATATGAAGTTTTATTTCAGCAGAATAATTTTTGGGTAACGTCACTTTTATTATAATCTCCATCTGATCGGAGTTGTAATATTAAAATTTCTCCCTTCGGAGAAATTTTTTCCAAGGAAATTTAATAAATTAAAAATCACCCGTTCCGCATTCACTTCAGATTTAATCCTTGTCCACTACTCAAATTTTCTAAGCCTATTCTCATCCCCTAGCAATTTTCAAATTTTCTTATTACGAATAATCTCTTCCTTTGCTCTTCAATATAAAGAATAAATGAAGTTACCCAACCCGAAATAGAGGCGTGCCCTCTAAAATAAATAAAGACGTTACATAACCTTGAAAAACTTGAGAAAGTGTTCAAAACTCGTATACCTAACCTAATTTTATTAAATATGACTGAAAGAGCATAAGCATAACAAGATCATAAAATTGGAAAGTGGTGAAACGAGAATTTACAAGCGAACTGTGTGTTTAAAATAGATGAGAGCATGCCCTTTTCCTTAAACAAACAATAACAACCAACATGACTGTCAAGGGCCTTATTCCAGGAGCTAATTTTCATTTTCATCTTTCGCTTTTGAGCTCAAATTGACGTACAAATACAAGTTATAGCTTACAAGCTGAATTTCCTCCCGGTTATCTTACGGAAATGGCACCTTGACTATGACGACGTTCGGATAGACACAAAACTCTCCAACTGTTAACTTAAACCGTTTCGGAAAGCCATCGAGATCATAAGAAAAAAGAAAGGGAAGAGAAAAACTGCCCTTGAGTTTACTAGACAATTTAGGCGAACACTTGTGTAAATCTTTTTCTTTTCCTTTTTTTTCTATATAAATTTCTATCTATGTAGTGAGCTCAGTAGGCCAGTCGGTCAATATTTCCAAAATATTTAGCACAAGGTTTCCACCCCCCGCTGTAGCGGCACGTGTCACGCTAGTTCTACTAACGCACCCCATTGGAGATTTTTTTAAAAATCACAACAAGCTTTGATATACATTTTCCACATTGTCGTTTTACTTATATACTTTTGCTTTGAAGCCTTGACCGAGTCTTTGCACAATAGTTTTTACTTCCGTTTCGTTTTAACAAATTACTGAAATTAACAGTAAATAAAAATTATGTCGAAGCTTTTAGTTTTAAAAAGTACTAAGTTCTGTGAAGAAAAATTTAATGGAATTTTTAGAAAATTTTTTTGCAAATGTCCATGGTGTTTTTGCTAATACGATCACTTTTAAAAATTTTTATAATAATTTTATGACAAAGGGATGAAAAACAAAACTCTATTTTTTGAACATAAAAATTATGACGTATCGCAATCATAATTTTTGCATGTGAGCAAATATGCATGTAAACATGGAAGTTTACATGCTGCTGTAAGGATGTATTTTAGGAAATAATACTAGTGAAAAAGTATATAAGGGCTTATAGAAATTTTTTTTTTAGAACTGATCGGTATATTTTTTATTTAGAAATTTAGACATAAAAAAATACAAATTTTGAAATTTTTTCTACGACATGGTTTCTGCATGGAAAAAAATGATGCTCAAAATTTTAATAGTTTGTAGTTTATTTTCGACTTAAAATTAGTATATTCGATACTAATATCAAACCAGGATCATTATATATATTACCAAATGGCTATTATTTATATTAAAATTTGATACACAGAAGAGCAAAATTTGAAATTTCGTATATTAAAATCAATATGAAAAAGAATCGATAAATTGCTATCTACAGTTATTACTATTCAAATGAACATAGAAAAATTTAAAAAATAAGGAACCGAAAAATTAGTAAACGTACATATTTATATATAAAGATCTAGTATACGAATTTTTCATTTTATTATTTACCACTTATCCGATATATGTATATAGTAAATTAATTTATAACAACAAATAAATAACATTTTATAGTAATTATTAGTCAATGGGTTAGAATTTATAAAATAAGATTTAAAAATTTTCGGTATTCTTATGAGCAAAAAATCAGTATCTAGTATACTAATTTTTCATTTTGTTATTTACCACTTATTCGACTTATGTATATTGTAAATTAATTTATACTGATGAATAAATGATATTTTAAGCAAATAATCGATCAGTGATATCGAATTTATAAAATAAAAGTTTGTAACTTTTGGGATTTTCGGCTGGAAAAATCAGTAAGATACCAATTTTTAATTTGACCAATCATTACTTTTTAATAGATTATGCCATGGATTGATTAACTTTTACTAATAAGTCACGTATTATACTTAAAAGTAATAATATTTAGTTACTTTTTGAAATAATTAATAGTAGTTTTTAGGAATCTACAAAAATTAGTAAACTACTTTGCATTAAGCACATAATAGTACACGGAAAAAAAATTATGGGAATGGTTCCTATAATTTTGTGAAATTTTATCCTATACCAGTATAGGAATCACGTCCATAAATTATGGGAACACGTCCTATAGATATAGGAATATGACCCATAATTATAGAAATAGTTCCTATAATTAGAAGAATGGTTCCTATAATATTATAGGGGCCATTCCTATAATTATAGGAACCATTCCTATAATTATAGGAACCATTTCTATATTTATAGGAACCATCCCTATAGTTATAGGAACTATTCCCATTTTCATAATATTATAGGAATAGTTACTATAATATTATAGGAATGGTTCCTATAATAATATAGGAATGGTTCCTATAATTTATGGGAATGGTTCCTATACTATTATAGGAATGGTTCCCATAATGGTATAAAGGTGGTTCCTATAATCCTAAATATATAGGAACCATTCCTATAATTGTATGGTTACAATTCCTATACTATTATAGGAACCATTCCTATAATGCATAAGAATACTCCCTATATTTTTCTTTCCGTGTACTAATTATGGATAACAGATTCCACTTTTACTATTATCTATTAATTTCTAATATTCTTTTTTTCCCGTGTGCTATTGTCTAGTATAACCAAATTTAGAAACTTTCACCCTTCATAATTTTCAAATAATAATTTTGTACACCCGTTTCATCTTGCCCCGTCTCTTCCCAACTAAAGCCATTAGCAAAAAAAATAAATATTCCATTGAAATTTTAAATGGTCCGAAAATGTAAAATAATCCTTCCATAAACCCATCATGTCCATTTCGTAGCATTAAAAATTATTGTCACATAAATAATTTCCCGTAGAGATGTCTGAACCCTTTTGTCACCCTATGCCAGCGCTTAGAATGAGTCTTTGTCCTATAGGTCCACCCGAAGTCGCCCGGCTTCCGAATTATAATAAATGATTGCCAACAATCATCTCTCCGATCACTTGAAACCATTAGTTTTAACACTATTCTGTCTACATAATAGAAGGAAGTAGCCAGCAAGCCTTTTTTGCCAAAAATATACCTATATACTGTTGTATACCGTCGTATTATGTAGTTAAGTATCCTATACATAGGATAGTTAGGTTCCTGTACGCCGTGTACGATACTTTCTTACTGAGAACCATTAAGCTAAAGATGATGCTAATGCTAAGTTGCTAAGTGCATAGTCACTAGTGTATCGAATCATGTTTAAACGTCAAAATATTGTGTCAAGGACGTTGGAAAAGGTATTATCGTAAATAGTTAGAAGGATAAACATCCAGCGGTGTTTTCTTTTTACAATAAACTTGTTATTTATTTTTAACAAAGCTTAACTGTAACTAAATAAATTTTTTAATCTCATTTAAAACCCGCTTGTATACACTACCAGTATCTATGGGTATCTGACAGTAAATATTTGATAGGAAGTAAGTAAATGGTCAAACAAATTTTATCTAATGGAAGCTATGGATTAATATGAATTGAAAATTTTTAATTGATGCCCAGAAAAGCGAAAGGGATGTCAAGGTCTTTATAAGTGGCCCAATTTTAGACCCGAGGAAAAGTATGACAGTATTTTTGAGAAACGTAATTTTTAGTTTGCTGAAATGCAATTTGTTACAGTTCGTAAAAAAGAATAGGGTCAGTCGATCAGAACACGAAAAAAAAGAAATATTGCTGCAACAGGAATAACCTTACCCCATGTAAAAAAAATCTAAGGTACCCGCGGGTAATAAGACCTGTGACAGAAATATTTAAAATAACCACCTCCGCTTAAGGCTACTCTAAAAGAAGGGTTTTACATATAGATGTCACGACAAATTTATAGAGTCCTGATACCACGTTCCCTGTCTTCTATATTTCATCAGCCGTCATATGATGTCGTAGTGCAGAAGAAATTATAAAAAACAATCTAGTCTTCTGACTCTTAAAAAGGATACTGATGTTTTAAAAGTGCTGTTGAGCAAAACAATCTAGTCTTCTGATTCTTAAGGATCATATATTATGGGAATGATTCCCATAATATTATAGGGACTATTCCTATAATTATAGGAACCATTCCTATAATTATGGGTAACATTCCTATAATTATAGGAACCATTCCCATAATATAATAGGAACCATTCCTATAATTGTAGGAACCATTCCTATAACTATAGGAACCATTCCTATAATTATAGGAACCATTCCTATAATTATAGGAACCATTCCTATAATTATAGGAACCATTCCTATAATTATAGGAACCATTCCTATAATTATAGGAACCATTCCTATAAGTATGGGTAACATTCCTATAATTATAGGAACCATTCCCATAATATAATAGGAACCATTCCTATAATTGTGGAACCATTCCCATAATATAATAGGAACCATTCCTATAATTGTAGGAACCATTCCTATAATTATAGGAACCATTCCTATAATTATAGGAACCATTCCTATAATTATAGGAACCATTCCTATAATTATGGGTAACATTCCTATAATTATAGGAACCATTCCTATAATTATAGGAACCATTCCTATAATTATAGGAACCATTCCTATAATTATAGGAACCATTCCTATAATTATGGGTAACATTCCTATAATTATAGGAACCATTCCTATAATTATAGGAACCATTCCTATAATTATAGGAACCATTCCTATAATTATAGGAACCATTCCTATAATTATAGGAACCATTCCTATAATTATGGGTAACATTCCTATAATTGTAGGAACCATTCCCATAATATAATAGGAACCATTCCTATAATTGTAGGAACCATTCCTATAACTATAGGAACCATTCCTATAACTATAGGAACCATTCCTATAACTATAGGAACCATTCCTATAATTATAGGAACCATTCCTATAATTATAGGAACCATTCCTATAATTATAGGAACCATTCCTATAATTATAGGAACCATTCCTATAATTATGGGTAACATTCCTATAATTATAGGAACCATTCCCATAATATAATAGGAACCATTCCTATAATTGTAGGAACCATTCCTATAATTATAGGAACCATTTCTATAATTATAGGAACCATTCCTATAATTATAGGAACCATTCCTATAATTATAGGAACCATTCCTATAATTATAGGAGCCATTCCTATAATTATAGGAACCATTCCTATAATTATGGGTAACATTCCTATAATTATAGGAACCATTCCCATAATATAATAGGAACCATTCCTATAATTGTAGGAACCATTCCTATAATTATAGGAACCATTCCTATAATTATGGGTAACATTCCTATAATTATAGGAACCATTCTCATAATATAATAGGAACCATTCCTATAATTGTAGGAACCATTCCTATAACTATAGGAACCATTCCTATAATTATAGGAACCATTCCTATAATTATAGGAACCATTCCTATAATTATGGGTAACATTCCTATAATTATAGGAACCATTCCCATAATATAATAGGAACCATTCCTATAATTGTAGGAACCATTCCTATAATTATAGGAACCATTCCTATAATTATAGGAACCATTCCTATAATTATAGGAACCATTCCTATAATTATAGGAACCATTCCTATAATTATGGGTAACATTCCTATAATTATAGGAACCATTCCCATAATATAATAGGAACCATTCCTATAATTGTAGGAACCATTCCTATAATTATAGGAACCATTCCTATAATTATAGGAACCATTCCTATAATTATAGGAACCATTCCCATAATATTATCGGAACCATTCCTATAATTATAGGAACCATTCCTATAATTATGGGTAACATTCCTATAATTATAGAAACCATTCCCATAATATTATAGGAACCATTCCTATAATTATAGGAACCATTCCCATAATATTATAGGAACCATTCCCATAATATTATAGGAACCATTCCTATAATTGTAGGAACCATTCCTATAATTATAGGAACCATTCCTATAATTATGGGTAACATTCCTATAATTATAGGAACCATTCCCATAATATAATAGGAACCATTCCTATAATTATAGGAACAATTCCTATAATTATAGGAACTGCTCCCTTAATTTAGAGTCGTCATTCCTATACTAATATAGGATGAAATTTTACAAAACCATTCCCATAATTTTCAATTTTTTTACATTAAAGTCCTCAAGTTGTCTTTTATACCGTGCATTAATTTAGTTCTACATAAAATTACTAATTTTCAAATTAAATTTTTTTTTAGTCAGAAACTGGGCCATGGTCTCTTACTAGAACTCCAACCCCATTGTTCATAAGTAAAAATTTTTAAGTTTAAAAATTAATCCACAAATAACTAAATTTTAAAAAAATTAAAGATGACCCATTTAACCCCAGAATCAAATTTTGAAACAAATAATCCATGAAATGAAATAAATTTTTTTTTTTACATAATAGCCAAAAAAAAAAAGTAAATAAAAACAAAGAAAAGTTTTTATCTGCGCTATTATCGATAGCTGGCTGAAGACCAACATGGCAGGCGGCATGTACCGCCCTGGCTACCCTTACCCGATAAATTCCTCCTCCACTGGTTGCCAAGGCAACACAATAAAGATTGCCCTCACCATCCAGCTTCAGAGTCCCATCATACGTGCTATTATCGTGTTTCCTCATAAATAACAAAAGACTACGTACATATGTACATCCTACACCATACATACCCTACGAATACTAGCTCATATCTGAGCTAAATCAACTTGGAATATAATATTATATATACATATATGTATATAACTTTTAGCTTTTTTTTATAACTCGAGATTGCCAATAAAGTAAAAGGAGTATAAATAAAATATAATATCTAGTCAACTCATCGAAGAGATAATAAGAAATGATAAGATGGTACGCTATAAATTCGCTAAAATCTCTATTTTCCTTAGCAGTTATGTTACAGGAATTGTTTTATTGTCTTACTAGCACCCTAATCTTGTTCCATCTTAATTGTATTATCGATGCTATCGCTTTTTTTTTAGTTTTATTTATCAAGGCTATTCCTGCACGCCCAGTAATAGCTTTTTAACATGGCGACTTTAGTTATTGAGTCTTATCACTTATATAACAATACTAAGTATGAATATTACAAACTACATACATGTAGTTTTACTTTTTTTTCTGACGTATATTCATATTTATAATGGAGTCATTAGTACAGATTGTTTTACCTCGGAAAAAATTTTTTTAGGTCTAATAATACCGAACATAGTTTTTTTTTGTTTCATATCTTCATTGATATCAACATTGCGTACACGGAAAAAACAGAATATTAAAAATTAATAAATAATAGTAAAAGTGGAATCTGTTATCAATAATTAGTACTATTGTGCTTAATGCAAAGTAGTTGACTAATTTTTGTAGATTCCTAAAAACTACTATCAATTATTTCAAAAAGTAACTAAATATTATTACTTTTAGGTATTAATACGTGACTTATTAGTGAAAATTAATTAATTAATGGCATAATCGATTAAAAAGTAATGATTGGTCAAATTAAGAATTGGTATCTTAGATACTGATTTTTCCAGCCGAAAATTGAAAAAGTTACAAACTTTTATTTTATAAATTCGATATCACTGATCAATTATTAGCTTAAAATATCATTTATTCATCATTATAAATTAATTTACAATATACATAAATCAAATAAGTGGCAAATAATAAAATGAAAAATTAGTATACTAGATACTGATTTTTTGCTCATAAAAATACCGAAAATTTTTAACTCTTATTTTATTAATTCTATCCCATTGACTGACAATTAATATAAAATGTTAGTTATTCGTTATTATAAATTAATTTATTATATACATATATCGAATAAGTGGTAAATAATAAAATGAAAAATTCGTATACTACATCTTTATATATTAATATGTACGTTTACTAATTTTTCGGTTCCTCATTTTTTTAATTTTTTTATATTTATTTGAATAGTAATAACTGTAGATAGCAATTTATCGATTCTTTTTCATATTAATTTTAATATACGAAATTACAAATTTTGCTCTTCTATGTGTATCCATTTTTAATATAAATCATAGCCATTTTGTAATATATATTATGATCCTGGTTTGATATTAGTATCGAATATACTAATTTTAAGCCGAAAATGAACTACAAACTATTAAAATTTTGAGCATCATTTTTTTCCGTGTAAAGGCATTATATAAATACACAGTCATCCGTATTCACTCCGTATTTGATCCGCGTTGTCCGAAAATTTTTTACAGTATATAGGGTAAAAATACCATTTGTGGCCACGTCTTCATTTTTGGACATTAAATACTTTATTTTAGACACTGAAAAAAAATTTCATTGTCTAATAGTGTGATAAAAGTATCTATTTACACACCTGAAAATTTAATTATGCTATTGCGTATTTCACAAATTATTTTATTTAAAACTTCTAAGTGACTGAAACTAGCCCTAAAGTTGCCAAAAAAGGTACTTCTACCTTAGATCTAATGAAATTTATGTATACTGAGAAAATAAAGTATCAATTGAAAAAAATGACTTTTTGAGTCAGAAAATAATTCGTTTAAGTGAGAAAAATATCTTAATTCTGAAAAAATTTTTTGATAAGCTAGTCTTCTATTTGCTAAAATACTTTCTTTTATGGAAAAATTACTTCTTTTTTTTTTACAAGATAAAAAATTAAAAAAATTTTTAATTTTTATGCATAGCATTTTTTTTTGTTAATTTTTCATGCCAAAAATACTGAAAAATTTTTTAAGTATAGGTTTTTTTACGTAAACTATTTTTTTTCCATGGCAAATAATCCTCTCAAAATATTTTTCGCTTCTGTCCAATTATTGACAATAATAACACTGATTTATTATTTTCTTAAAGTGTGATAATGAAAATCCGTTCCTGAAAACATGTACACAAACCGCCCATAGTAACTATGAAAATTGATTATGCCCAACCAACGATATAAAAAAACCATCTATATATCTATATATACATACTTTTAGTATTTCCTATAATATTTGTATATATTGAGCGAATCTAATAAAGCGTATCGTAAGTTATGCCGCGACAATGAGTAACAATAAAAGGTAGAGGGACATTTACCCATTGAGATGTATACGTAGTCGGCTAGATAATACGAAAAATAACTTTTAGTAAAGCTGTGAACGGTAGACTACAGAGAACTACAGAACACTTTCCCCCCTCTACCACCCCCTCTCTTGTGTTATTTACGAGCTCTGTTTGCCGACAGAGTTTGCGGGTAGCTCTTATACTTACTTGTTAGACGACCGAATACCGTTTCACTACTTATACCACTAAGCATATATATATATATATATATATCTTAGTGTGACGAAGTTTTGCAGGCAGTTCCTATGTATTTATATACTATACTGGCAAATATATATATATATATATATATATATATATATATATATATATATATATGTGTATATATATATATATATATATATATATATATGTGTATATATAAAAGATAGTTATAAGGCAGTAGATTAATGCTACTATGTATATAACAGTACATTACATCTTCCTGATACGAAATGCCCTGTAATATACTATATAAATATATATATAGTAAGTGGCAGTAGCGAACAGAGATAGTGGAGTTAGTGGTACGCTTCAATCTGTTTGAGAATTCTCCACAGCAGGTCTCAGGTGGTGATGCTCAAAGCCAATTATGCGAACTCTCAGCGCAGCCTCTACAAACCCCTACACGCTTTATAGATACCCGAGCTTACTCAGTTTATATATATCTATATATATATATGTAGATTTATAAAGTGATAACTTACCTTCAGACTATAACAAATTAACAGATGCTATTTATTCAAGCTGAGCTGATTTTAATTACCACCCATTTCGTACTACTGATTAATGATCGAATTTATATTTATTTTTAAGACGTGTAATCGGGGGTCTTATGGCTAGAGACGAATTTTGGACAGATATTTTGGAAAATAACAAATGGGAAGTGAGGTTCAAATAATGTTCCAGAACACATTTATGTGTAGCTCAATTTGAGGTGGTTCAAAAAAAATTCCAAAAAAATCGACACAAAAGTTCAAAATTTAAGACAACTTAGAACTTCAAATTTTTTTTCGAATTCAGAATTTTATGTAGAAAAATTTTGAGTAAAAACAAACGTTTTTAAAACTTAATTTTATTCTATTTTTCCTTCATTCCAAAAAAGTTCAAAAATCTCTAATTTGGAACTTTTTTCAAATCGATCGAAATTTGTATACGTTTTTGTGTTGCTAGACCTTTTGAAGAAGACTAAATTACAAACCTAACAGTACATTAATTGATTAAATCCGATCTATCAGCTTAAAGTTACAGAAGGTCAAACCAAAAAGTAATCTAGCCCCTCCCCACCCTACTTGAAAAATTATTGAGCTGTTTTTGGAAACTACCCTTTGAAAACGTTCTCATTTGACTCAAAATTCGTCAATTAAAAACTTGAAAGTTAGAAAGAAGTTCAATTTCAAGTTCTAATCCGTCTTAAATTTAGAAGTTCTAGGTGTCGAACTTTTTTGGAATCTTTTTAAAACCAATTTTTTTTCACATTGCGAGGTTCGATTTTTTGAGCTAGTACACTAGCATGCATGCATGCATGCATGCATGTATTAAAATTTTTTCATTATGAATTACACTATTAAATGAGTATTTTTGCATAAAAATGTCTTTTATGAATTTAAACTGACTTTTACTGAAAAGAAGGACAAGAAAAATATATGAAATATATATATATATATATTTATGAAATTTTATGATGATAAATTTTTAACATTAATACGAATATATATGAAAATTTTAATTTGTTAATTAAATTTAGAAAAATTTTCTAAATTTACTTACTCCAATCATATAGGGACTGTAGGTTGTTCGTCATATATTACGCGGCAAAATTTAATGTATGATTTTATAACTTATTAGCCAACGAATCATTAAATTTAATTACACTATTAAATTTAAACCATGACCGCAGCAAAACCCATATTTACCCTATACGATAAATGGGCAATAAATAAATTGTCGATAAGATTAAACATAATCGATTTTTTTTTCAAATTTCAAATGCGATTTAAAACTCTAACTACTGGACAACGATTGACCCCATGACATTTAAAATGGACATCTGGACAAATCCACATTATCTGCGGGGGTGGAAAATTTCATGGTTTCAGCTTCAATGGTCTGATTTTTCTCACCCCAATATAATATTGAGAATATAAAACCACATTGACCAGTGGCTAGTGACGAGTGACCAGTTAGTGAATTGTGAACAAATTTTCCCACCTAATTTACCCTGTTATTCTCTTATTAATCTTATTAATTGTTTTCTACTGTCTGAATGTGCGAAGACCCCATAAATTAATGGTGACGCTGACTATAGTCTATATATAGGGTACGAAATAAATAAACGGGTGTATAAAATCGATTTATAAAAGGTTTTAATTTTTATTTTTCATCCCAAGAAATCTCGTCGTTTATTCCGAAAGAGAGTGACAATAAATCCTAACCCGATAAAATGGACTAAAAAAAGTATATCGTCGTCGTAGGCGAGCGCAATCTCCTGGCGAATTAAACCCCATAAATAAGCCGGACCCGGGCAATAATTCCGTCTCGATTGATGGCGGCTATTGGGCTTGATAGAGACCTCGAATACATCGATGAGGTATATATAACAATATTCCTTGTTTGAGGGTGAGTTCGGGTGATATGTATCGAAAATTGCGAAAAGGTGTGAAGGTAGCGACACTTTTTTTTTTTTTACGAACTACTGATGAAAAAGTAATTTTTAGGGAATAACAATATTTTTAATGTTCTGTCAGGTGACTTCTGATGAAATCAGATTATACTTTTTTATTATGATTCGTCGGATTTGAAATGAACGTTAAGGTTTAACACTTAAAAATACCACCTCATTTACGATTAGAGATAGAAAATAAAGCGGATGAGCATAAAATATAAATTAATTCTTCTCTGAGTAATCCATTGAACGATAAAAATTTAATGTCAAAATTTTATACTTTTTAACCCGAGAAAAATGAATCATATATGACCATTTATGAATCAATCATATATGACCATTTATGAGTCAATCATATATATAGCGTATATGAAGCACATATGAATTGTATGATGTCCAATGTGAATCACATGGAGCGTATATGGGCATATATGTTCCATATGGTCCATATATGGTTATGCGATTCATATATGACCAAATATGATTCAAATATAATCATATCTGAATCATTTATGGCCATGTATGAAGCATATGTGACTATATGAATCATATGATGTCCAATGTGAATCATATGGGGCATATATAGCCATATATGATCATATATGAATCATGTATGGCCATATATCATATCATATGAAGCACGTGTGACTATATATGAATCATATGATGCCCAATATGAATCATATGGGGTATACATTAATCATATATGATCATATATGAAGCACGTATGACTATATATATGATATGATGTCCAATATGAATCATATGGGGCATATTTGCTCTATATGGTTAACCCTTTCCCGGTCGACCTTGAATCCCTACTCTTAATTTGATTCGTGCGTTTTATTCTTAAAATGAGAGAGCTATAGTCTGTTTCCTAAAGAGGGGGCCGGAAAAATGGTAGAAGGGGATGCTTCTCTACACTACTACATCTAAACTTTCACTCATACAGCCTTATAACGGACTTTCATTGGCTCTATCCCCACATAACTCACACCTAGACTCACCGATACTCCGAGCCGGGAAAGATTTAATATAGAGCTATGCGTGATTCATATATGGTCGTATGTGACCATATATGAAGCACATATGACTCTATATGAATCATATGAAACATATATGGTCATATATGCTCTATATGGTTTATATATGGCTATACATGCTTCATATATGGCCATATGAATCATGTATGACCGTATATGAATTATAGGGGACATGCATGAACTATATATGATCATATATGCTTCATATATGACCATATACTAAAAGTAGTTATTTATGATACACATACATGATTCATATATGGAGCATATGAATTATCCATTATGGGTATGTGATTCACAGATAGATTATATATAACTCATGTATGGAAAATTATATGCATCATATATGGAGCATATATGATCTGTATATAAAGCATATGTGATCTGTATATGATCGTATACAAAAATCGGTAATATATACTTTATATATTCCATTTATAAAGCATATATGATTCACATATGATACATACATATATATATGGCCCATTTTCATATATATTCCATATATGGTCATATATGATTCATTTTTCACGGAAAATTAACGCGTTAAAAAAAAATTTAACCCTATCATTTTATAGAAAATAACGGTGGAAAGTACAACTAAAATAATTTAAAAAAATTTTTGTCATTTAAAATAACTTTAATTACAACGTTTTATAACAAATGATTATTGTTACTATATACATGACGCACATATCACAATTAAATACTTTACATAAAATAACTAAACCATACATTATAATATTATTATTGAGTAGAATATGCTCGAAAAAAATTCTAAAAAAAAATTTTTTTTTTCATATATACTTCATTAAAGACTAATTAATAAATATTTATTTATAAATTGTATGCATTAAAATACTTAAAACATAAAAACAATGAACTGTTTTTTTTTCTTTTTTTTTTTTTTAATAATTAAAAAAAATGATACTGTAGATTACGAATTAATGACGTAGGTAATCCAATCAACTGTCTTAGCAACACGATGGTAAATACCCGGTTGTCCTGGTTGGGCGCACGAGTAACCGGCGGAAACTATTCCGATAAGATACCATCTGCCGGTTTTTTCAAGCATCAAAGGACCGCCGCTGTCACCCTGTAAGAGTTCATATTAAACAACATCCGATAATACATTTAATTATTCAAATACTTTTTACTGATAATAATAATGATAACAACAGTAATAATTATCATTGTAATCAATGTTTTGTATCACCTGACATGAATCTTTTCCACCACCGCGATATCCTGCGCACATCATCTCATCATAGATAACAACATTGATACCATTAGAGCGGTGCCATCGTTCGCAGACTCTATTATCTATCACTGGAACGTCTACGGACTGCAGAGTTTTTGGCCTTAATCTCGAACCTTTTTTACAAACAAAGCAATTTTTCAAATTTATTAATATATACGATTAATAAAGAATTATTTAGATATATTAATAAAATATATATTAGGGGTTGCCAATAATTCGTAGTTGGAAATTCGAATATTCGGTCCGAATTTCAAATTTTAAATTGCTAACTTAGATGTTATAAATTATGAAAGTTTTTTCAAAAAATGAATTATTGATAATTCGGATCTTTCGAGTAATTCAAATACTTACGAGGATTTCGAACTATTGATAAATTTTGATTAAAATTTTTTATAATGTATCCTATTCAAGTTAAGAATTTAATATTCAACATTTGAACCAAGTATTTGAGCTCCAAATTTTACGAATTTTAAGAATTCTTTTATCCAAATTTTGAATCAAACAACATTCATTCCGATCATTATTAACATAATTCTTATATATGTAGATATTAATTTTTCATAATCAAAATTTAAATAAAAAATAGCGCGAAGTTCATTTTTGAAAAATTTTTGAAAAATTTCAACCACTCAAACAATAAAATTATTATTTCCTCTGGTAATTTTTATTGCAAGTCTTCAAATGACTGTATCTCTTAAACTATTGAATTTATGAAATTTTTCACTCATACCAAAATTATTGTAAATTAAATTTCCTACAACTTTACTCCTATTAAAAAATATCATAAACTCAATCGTTGCTAAGTTACAGCTGTTTAAACACCTAAATAGGGGAGAGTGGGGTCAATTGAACCAAAAATACTTTGACATTTTTTTTTTATATGAATAAAAGCAAAATGATAACTTTTTTTTTTACAAAATTATAATTTATTATATAGACTATCATTTCTCATAAGCACATAACTTAACAAATGATGAAAATTTTCAATAAATACGAAATTGTGCAACTGCATCAAATGGTTCAATCGTCCCCTTTGCGGGGGCAATTGAACAACTAGTCGGGGACAATTGAACTAAGAGTATTAGAACCACTAATGAATGATTTTAATGAATATTTTACTATTCATGGCAGCTTAAAACTAAAATTACAACACTTCTAATAATATTTATTATTTTATATAACATTATATGTTATAACAATCACTTTTAAAACTTCTATCAATAAAATTATTTTTTTTCTTGGTTAGTTTAGCTTGTTTTCACATTCTGTCAAGATGCGCGCGCATGTCGGGTTACTCACAATGTGATTCGTGTGGTTCAACCGTCCCCAAGAGTACTGGTTCAATTGACCCCATATGATTTTATTGAAATAATTAGTTTAAAAAAATATATTCAAGAACTATTTTACTAGAAGTAAAGCTAGAAATTCATGACTAATATATGTAAGAAGGTATTAGAAAAAAAATTTTAAGATTTCATTTGAAAATTGAAAAGTTATTAAACAATTTGCCAAGAGGTGAAATCAAGGTTTAGATACCTAAAAACACAAAAACTTGAATTTTTTTAAATTAAATCATCATATTGGTTCGAAATTTTGATCAGACTAAGGTTTAGTGTATTAAAATATAATTCCAAGAGGGCGATTCATTTTTATATTTTTTTCGATTTTTTAAGCTCACTGGTTCAATTGCCCCGTGGTTCAATTGACCCCCCTCTCCCCTACTTTTCACTAACAAAATTCTTCTTCCTTTATCTTTAAACGACCATATCTTTTAAACTATTGATCCTATGATTATTTTTACTTAGACCAAAGTTGTAGGAAATTAAATTTCCTACAACTTTTATTCCAATACAAAATAGCGTAAAGTTGATATTTTATGAGTTACAGCCATTTGAACAATTCTATAGTACATCTCCATAAAATTGCGTAAAGAATTTA
This sequence comes from Microplitis manilae, assembly GCA_030273425.1. Classification (NCBI taxonomy): domain Eukaryota; kingdom Metazoa; phylum Arthropoda; class Insecta; order Hymenoptera; family Braconidae; genus Microplitis; species Microplitis manilae. The sequence goes on from CP092724.1 coordinate 5,278,867, forward strand.
TTTTTTCCAATCAATTACACAAAAATAATAACAATTTACCAGCTTGTAAAGCGCCCCAGCCAGCAGCCCATCCATACTGTCCCAAAAAGTCTTCATTTTTATCCGGCAAACAGATCGGAGAAATATGAGGCATATAATGAACAGGCCGATCTAATCTCAGAACAGCGACATCAAATCTATCAGCCTGTGGCGTAAATTTGAAGTAAGGATGAACTCGGATTTCCCTTACGCCAAAAGTATAAGCTGGTAAATTCTCGGTCGCTGAATTGACGACATAGTCGCCTAAAGTGACCTGTACCTGCCTCGCCGAGGCCCTGTAAAAAAGTTAACTCTTACAATTACATAATTAATTTATTTAAGTGCTGCAATACAAAACAACCATGATACTCATGGTTTATAATGGCTTTTATTTTGACCATGACTACTGATAGTTTACTTAGCAACACAATGACCAGCCGTGACAACGTGGTAACGATTGACTAATGTCCCTCCACATCTACTTGATCCTATTCGTATGTAAGCCTAAAAGACAAAAGAAAATTATAGTTTAAGGTCAGATATATCCACGTAAACAACTTCCTTATATATTATAGGGTATACATATATATATATATAGAAATTACTGTGGCCAAAGTTTAAAGGTTGATAACTCATTAAAATACAATCATTTGTTGCGTAAAAATCATTATTTGTACACTAACTGGTATGACAATTATAATTGTTCATAAATTTGGATCATTATTGCAGAAACTCTAAAGGTATTACTGTCGGTTTTGGAATTATCGTTCGGAATTCAATGAAATTCGACAAATTAGTAAATAATGATAAGAAAAAGATCAAATTCGATTTTTGAAAAGCTACAGAGAAAAATCCATTTTATGAAAGCTGTGATTTCTCATGTAAGGTACCCGCGGGTAATAAGGCCTGTGACAGAAATGATATTAAAAATAATCGCCTCCGCTAAAGGTTAGGGGAGAGGTGCTGCAGTTGTAACAAGGGGCAGTTGTAACACTCAATGAAAAACTATTAAAAAAACTAAAAATTATTATTATTCTTTTTTTAACTTGTTCAAAACAGTAAATTATTGATTAGATCAAAGTTTCAGTTATTAATCTTGTACCGATATTAAAATATTGAGAATTTTTGAAAATACGCTTGAAAACTTTTTTTTGTACGCTTTACAATTTTTTTAATAACAAATTTGTTTTCTAATGTTATGATGTGAGACTTGTATTCATACTTTAAGGGACATATCAAGAGTATTGTATGATCGAGTTTTATATAAATTTACTGATTTTTGTTATTGTAATTAGATTTTTATTAACAATTCTGCGTGAGGGTCAGTTGTAACACTTGAACGAGTAGCAATTGTAACACTCAGAGTCGTGTATGGGATCTGCGCAAACTGGATGCGCCACAAATTTACTCTGGGATAGTGTAGTTTTAATATTTATAAATGTTTAATAATTTATATTAAAGATACAAATATATGTGCTACTTTAAGTTTAAATACTTGACTTTAAGAGTTACTTAAGTATAATAGTATGTATTAAGACTGAATAATAAAAGCAATTTTTGGTAAAAAATATCTATTTCGTTCCGTGTTACAACTGCCCCTGCACTGTGTTACAACTGCAGCCCACGCGCGCCGCCATCTTGGCCCCTGACTTGAGTTAAATAAATTGATTTTTTAATAAGTTAACATTGACTTTTTACTAATTAACCAAGTTAGTCGCATGAAAGATACTATCAGCTAACTTTCTGACAGTTTTTAAGTTTACTATCTTAAAAAAAACAAATGGAATCGAAAAAATAAAATTTTTTGTTACAACTGCAGCACCTCTCCCCTACTCTAGAAGAAGGGTCTTGCATAGAGATGTTACGACAAATTTATAGTCCCGATACCACGTTCCCTGTCTTCTATATTTCATCATCCGTCATATAATGTCGCAGTAAAGAAGAAATTATAAAAAACAATCTAGTCTTCTGACTCTTAAGGAGGTTCGACCGAATCTAATGTAAAAAGGATTTTCCAACTTTAAGATTTGGAACTTAGTATACATGTAAAGAAGTACTTTATCTATGTATTCTCACAATTTGAATATGATCCTCCGTCTAGTTTTTTAGAAAAAAAGATTTAAAAATGACGTTTTTGAAGTTCTTATACATAGGCTCTTATGGCGGACAAGCTCCCGATATGACTTTTCGATTTTTTTCATTATTAACCTCCCAAGTTTAAGAAATAAAAAGCCACATGCTATAAACTTGAATATTTTTGGAATATGATAAGATTTTAACAATACAGTGTTACCGTTGTAATTATTTAAATAATTCAAGTCAAACTTTATTATTTAATCTTGTTCATCGACAGAGATACATATTATTGAGGGTTTGGCAACGTCGCAGAAGCAGCTGAGAGAAAAAACAAAGATAGAAATACATTAATAAGAGAGGCAAGATTAGAAATAAATTTTTCCCGCTTTAATTTGAATATCGATGTATAAGAAGTTAGAACGCGCTGTTGCCAAGTCTTTTTATTAAATCATATGAGTCAAAAATAACCAAATCATTTCATTACTTTCTTTAATTAAATAAGTAATAAATATTAATTTATGAATTCGTTATGCTATTATAAATTAAAATAATGAATTTTCATAACTATTAGGAGAATTTAGCAAACAAAAAAATCCAAACACTACTTTGACTCACTAGTATCGGTCGAACCTTCTTAAAAAGTATTGTTGCTAAATTTAAGTGATGATTCATTTCTAATACCAATTTTATTAAGTATAGTTAAACTATTCCAGTTTGTTTAACCCGTAGGCCTTATTACCCTACCATAGTGAAATAAGGCCTATTCGTATGGTTTTTGTAAAAGTATAATTTTTTGTTTGTTTATGGTAAAAATTACCATTACTTCATTACATTTTATGGCTTATGTATTGAAATAAATATTAATGATACATTTCGATGAATCAATGCAATATTTTCGATTCTATTCAAAATCTCCCTCAGCTAGACCTTATTACCCGCCGGTTTCTTACACCAGTTTTGTGTTAATCTGTTGTCTTAAATAGACCTCAGTTTGGCGGCAAAAATTACTAAGTTAAATTTTCTGTCTGCTTGATGTTTACTAGGTGCCAATTGACAGCAACTTTTTGCTGCAAACTGACATCCCTTTGCGACAAAAAATTGACAATAAATTCCCTCACTGTTTTACAATCATCTGACACCAAATTTTGGAAATCCTTTTGCCTTCAAATTGACGTCTAATACACAATTTCTGAAAAGCAACTGCAACTCTGGTTTCAGGGGATCATATAATTTCTTAAAAAAAATAAATAAGTAAATAACATGACATTAAATACCTGCCAAGGAAAACTTCCAAAACCAGCGTCATCACCTCCAACGATCCGTCTCTGAGCCGTTTGTTTGCTCGACGAAATTCCGCATTCTAAAAAAAAATTACCGTCTAATAACAATGGAATTTACAAAAATCCATATTTAGCCTCTATATACTTCATTAGACTTGGAGTAATTAATAAGAGTTGTTAATAGTGTTATATATGATATATATTCAAATGGGAAAGTTGCTGTTAGCCAAATGTATACATGCACTACAAAAAATAACAGAAAAATAAATGGCATGCATGACAATTGGCAACTTACGATGATTGTCACTGACATGTTCGGTGTTCGTACTGTCCGGCGAAGCAAGCTGGGGATGTAATAATTGTTCTCTAGGCGTTTCAATAAGATTATAATCACCGACAATAGCTTTAGCGTCTTTACGATGACAACAAGCGTACATAATACCACCACAACTTCCATCCAATAGCCCAGATGTCATCCAACACTTAAGAAAAAATTCACAGCTTCGTCCGTCTGAGCATAAACTGTCGTCACCTTCCCATGCTGGTTTTTTTTCGGTCCGCGATTTCTCTGTACACATAATATAATGGTATTTCTCTTCAACTAACATATATTCATCAGTAATTGTCTTGTTTTCGTATATAATATAAATATGTCATTGTCGAATTTAATAAATTACTCCAAGTCAATGAAATACTTGTCATGTAAGAAACAATTTTTTATTATTATATTTTAGTGTCGAAAATTTTTTGTCCTAGAAACCTTATTTTCCGTGTAAAAAAATAATAGTAATAATAATAATAATAATCTTAAATTCTTCGAAGATTATCGAGGTTAGTCAGCGTGACGTTATTTTGTAGCCTTTTATTATCAGTAAGTTTCATCATATTCTAACATCCGTTTTTTTTTTCTTTATGACATCTGTTTATGTGAAAAGCTTTTCTACTGCGTTATTAGTTAGTATAATTACTGAGGAAAATTAAAAGTGAAATGGGCAAAATTTTTTTCTTATGATGTTTATTTTAGATTTTTGCAAATTACTCGATAAGAGTTGAACTACAGAAAAATTTTGTAGCATCAAATTTTGCAGTAAAGAATGTGACTTTTTTTAATTCGGCCATTTTTAGGCATGGTAAGAAAAAAAGTCATTTTGTTGCCCATTTTACCTCGAGCCTCGGGTATGGATGTAAAAATATGTTAGAGACACAAAAAGCGAGGTTCAAACATTAATATTATTAAGGTAAAAATGACTATTTTTTATCATACCGGTTTCAAGTTTTGGATAATCGGTAAAAATTTGTTTCCGTTGATCTGAAAAAATTTTCATTTTGTTTATTATTTTCGATACGGGGAGGTCTGATGCTGCATGAGTCAATTGAGGTTAGTGGTGGGAAAATCAAATTTGTATTCAAGTATAATAAGCATTATTTTAACCGAAAAACAGCAAATTTGTCCATTCAAATTAATTGGAAAAATTTGTAACTTTTTAGAGAACAATAATGAATTTTTTTGTAATGTTTAATTTTACAAAAGTATTCATTTTCGAAATTTCTAAAATTCCAGGGATATAAGATAATATTTTTGATATGTCCAGAAAAAATTGAGCAGTCATGAAAATTGGAAATTTTAAGGCAAAAAAAATTTTTTTATACTCTAATAGCCCATTTTGTGTTAAAGTCGGTTTTTGCTACTTTTTAAAAAAATAATTTAGCTAACAAACACTGGGAGCAAAAAAATGTACTTTGACTAATTTGCCCCACTTTTTTTTACAAACTATAACTAAGCATTTGTAAACGAATTTTTTCGTCTCATTTTGCTCAAAATTTTGATTAAAAGTATCGTGTCCCGTTTTGCCCCAGGTTCTATTATAAATTATTAATCTTCAGTTTTTACCATTTTATAAAAATTATTTTATCACGAGGACTTGAAATTGTTTGAAAAAAAAATCTCTGATCATAGATAAAAGTGTAAAATGTAAATATGCCTCAATTTATTGCGCGCGCATTCAGTCCCGCCATTTTGTCAACTTGACTCCATTTTACTGCACTTGGATTTTAAATTTCCTATCGATACTTTCCATTTTTCGTCTAAATTTCACTATTTTTGTATATTGTCTAACCTCATCTAATAGTCTTATATTTATTCTATCAAAAATTTCAACCCGTTATAAGCCTCTTACATCTCATAATTTCAAACACCATATTTACGTCTTCTTAACCGCCATTACCTTGACTTTTCCTTTTGCTTACATTCTAAAATCTCTGAAAAATATCGATAGTAAATTTTCCTCATTTTCTGTTTTTTCGATTCATAGCTTATAATTTTGAAAATAAGGGACTTATAAGGGGCAGTTTGCTACAAATCTCAAATGATTGATTAAGTAGGGTAAGTTTGGGCTCCTAGTAACTGTTGATTAAAGAAAAGAGGCTTATAACGGGCAGTCGACTATATGGTGATTTGATAAGATCCTAAAAAAATTTTTTCTCAACCCGGGCAGCAATCGAACCTCCTTAATATTAAAATATGTGAATATTAATATGAAAAAATTTTGTTATTAATAAAAAAATACCTCGAAATTCGTCATCAACTTCAGGCGACAATTGATTCGTTTGGAAAAAAGATGAACCAACTCCACTGGCAGGAAATGTTGGAAAGTCATCACGGAATATTAATCTGGGAGTTCTATGGGCCAAAACAGGTCTCGATGGAAAGTTTTCAATGGGCGATCGCCAAAATGATGATTTCGCCTGGCGCCAGACAGACGGCGCCGGTTGAAACGACTGGACTGGAGAAAATCTTGCTATCGGGTAACCGATTCTCGCGCTAACTCCCGGTGGATTGTTTTCGAATAAATAATTACCAGCTGACGGATACCTTACGAATCTTTTTCTTCGTGTTGACAAATGTGGAACATTACTAGTGCGATTTTTTGTATCCGTTATATTACTGGCTGATTGATTTGGTGACTGGCCATTAGTTAGATAAATAAATTCCATTAAGGTCAATATCAGTGCCATTTTATACCATTTACATTTTATCAGCATCATTGTAATTCTGTAAAGTATCAAAAATTCGTTAATTAAGTCGACAGTTATATTAATGACTAATGACTTCTTTTTTTTTTTTATTAAATAACGTTTCAATTTATTCATTAAGGATTTTTATCATCCGCGACTTTCACTCCTGTTCATTTAAGGGGGATAGCCACTGTGAGGATCGAAAAAATAGGTGATTTTTGGGAATTTTTTTGATTGGGATAATGAAGGAATTTGGGGATCGGGTTTTTTTTGTTTTATAAAGTATACATTGAAGATAATTCCCCCAAATTTTTATTAAAAAATATCATGCTATTATAAAGTTATAAGCATTTTTGTGGAGCGCCACAATAATTTCCCCCACCACGGTGGCATCTTTAACTTAAAAACGGATTATCTGAAACAAAAAAACCAAGTCGCATTGTAATCTGTATGCATGTGGTTATCGGTGCACATAGGGGATTTTGAAAATTTGGATTTGAAAAAAAATGGCGACATATTAAAAATTTTTTCGTATTTTTTTCTCATTTTTTTGGATTCAAACAGCCTTAAAAAATCTTAAAAATCGAAATTTTCAAAATCCCCTATGGGCGACTTTAGCCACTAAATAGACGAATACGATAAAAAAAAAGTTGCGAATCGGTTCATATTTATGCAAATTACAGATGCCACCAGTTCAAAAAAAGTAGTTTCGAGAAAAACGCGTTTAAAGTTTTCAGTTCATGCAACGGTCAGTTGACGCGCTGTCACAAAAATGACTATAACTCGAAAAATATTCGGAATTTTCATATAAAACTCTAGATACATATTTTTGAATATATATACTTTGATTTAATAAAAAAAAAAAAAAATTTTTTTTTTTTAAATTTCACAGTGGCTATCCCCCTTAAATTGAGACAGTAATTAGTTTTTTTAAATAATTTGTCGTAATTGTAAATGATTTATTGCTTACGAGTTATGAGCGATGCTTATGAGTATTCATAAATACAATTGCTTATGACTAATATTAAATTTTAGAAGAGGCGGGAAAAGACAATATTTAAATAATTAATTTTCTAGCTTTTGAATAATTATAATTTTTATATATATTTATATTTTTATTGTGATAATTATAAATAAAAATTTTCGGCTACTTTAACTCTCTTCGTAATTAAAAAAAAAATATTGGAAGTGAAGTATGAGGATATCGAAATTTGTAAAAAAGTTTTCAATGAAGGGTTTATCGCAAAATTTTTTTCAGTCTGTAAAATAATTGAGAGAAGGGGAAAATTTATTGAGGCAAAAAATGAGTTTAGGGATAATAAAAAATTATAAATGTTAGGAATTAGTTTTAACATAGGCTTGGTAATGGGTCTTAGTAGCAATTTTGGTCAAGATATATAATGAAGGTAGGGAATATTGGGGCACGTCGATCCTCCTAAGCTACTAATTATTTTTTGTGGCTTCTGAGCATGGGGTACGTTATTTTGATCGATTTCGAAGGAATGGATGATTTTACCATAATTCAAAAAACAAAATTTTTTTCATTTTAGGCACGATGCCCTCTCTCCCCTTTCAAAACTATGTATGACATTTTTTCAAATCCGGTAAAATAACATACATGCGACAATACTACAGATACAAACCGGATATATTCTATTTTCCCAGGATATATACTTTTTTGTACGACATTGCAATGGCAATTGCTATGAGAAATTTCGTAGACCCTATTTTGTCCACTTTCTGAGATATGGCTCCTCAACCATTGTTTGAAACACTTTAATTATTATAGGAAATTGGCCTTTAAAGGCTAAGGTATAGGATGCCACACTATCTATTGTAGAGGGATTATGTTTTGATTTGGGGGGGGGGGTCGTCGTGCCCTCGATAATGTCTGTATAGATAACGTATTATGTTTGAATTTTTCGATACTCAAAAATTGATGAAGATCGTAATCAACAAGGTTGACTTTAAATCATTATGCTGAAAAACTAAAAGGAAAAAAAAATAAATGTTTTTCATAACTTCGAAAACCACTCAGCCGATCGATCTGAAATCAAATTATGCGACGCTCAGTAAATTCTTTCGATTGCCGCAAGGAGCAATTGAATCGGTCAATTTGTTCGAGAAATATAAATTACGAAAGACCTTAGATACGATTTACTAATTTTATCATTATTTGTTAAATGAGTAAATATTAAAATATCTTTAAACTACTGATTCGAACGGCGCGGAAATTCAATTATTTAAGTTTCGAAATCCCATCGATTACCGCCAAAATCATTTTAATCTTTTCTTCATGATTTGAAAACACGACTTGAAATAACATACAGGTGATAATTATATTTTTACCTGAATTTCATGTTTTCAATTCAATCATTTTAATATAAAAAAATAAAAAATACATTTTGGCGCTCAAGTTAGTTTATCTAAAACTATTTTCAGGCTTATCAAAACTTTTTTAAGTTACAAGCTTATGAAAATTGATATTTTAATAAGTTTAAAATTATAATCGTTTATCGCCATTTTGAACACACTATTATTGTAATCTATTATTTTATTGTTGTTGTTGTTGTTGTTGTTGTTGTTGTTGTTGTTGTTGTTGTTGTTGTTGTTGTTGTTTTTGTTGCTTTTATCGATCTTAAAACATTACTTTATTGTTTCACAGAAAAAAAAAAATTCTCGACTGAAGATAAATATTCTTGATTCAAGAAAATTTTTTTGGAGACCTAAAATTTCTCAGATAAAGTAGAAATCGTCTTCGACCAAGACAAATTCTCTTGGCTCAAGAAAATCTTGACTTGGTTTCCGAAAACGTTTGTCTTCAAAAATATTTTCTTGACTCAAGATAACTTTTTTTTCTGTGTTGTTGTTGTAGTTATTGTTGTTATTAATGAGGTAGTTTTCGTTATTTTTATCATTATGGTTGTTGTTGGTGGTGTTGTTGTTGTTATTATTGTGGTTGTTATTGTTGGTGTAATTGTTGTTTTTAATGTTGCTGTTGTTTTTAACGTTGTTGTTGTTATTATTGTGGTAGTTTTCGTTTGTTCTTATTGCTATGGTTGTTATTGGTGGTGTTATTGGTGTTGTTATTATTGCGTGGTTGTTGCTGGTGTAAATGTAGTTATCATTGTGGTTTTTGATGTAATTGTTGTTGTTTTTAATGTATTGTTGTGATTGGTGTAATTGCCATTTTGTTGTTATTATTATGGTAGTTTTCGTTGTTCTTATCGTTATGGTTGTTGTTGTTGTTGTTGTTGTTGTTGTTGTTGTTGTTGTTGTTGTTGTTGTTGTTTTTGTTTTTGTTTTTGTTACTGTTATCTTTTTTTCTTATCATAGTTGTTATGCACAATCATAAAAATTGACTAATTAATTATAAATCTTACTAATTAAATTTGATTATAATTTACATATATTTTTAATAATTAAAACAAATAACTCTTATTATTTTCTTAAATTACCCTGTAATTTTATTTTACATAAATATTAAATTCGACCATTTTTAATATTCCACTATTGTTTCCTTTCCTCTTCCGTAAATCCAAATAAAATTTTTCATTCAACTTTAAGCTGCTATTTGTCCACATAATTTTAAATCTAAATCTACACTAACCAAATAGAATACAAAGTAATAGATAATCTTTTAAACGCATTGTAAAATAGTCTTTTACGTCACTGGTGACTTCGTAATGGAGTGAAAGTAAAAAGGCATCTCATCATCCGAGTACACACAAATTATATTATTTTCTTTTTTTACGATAAATGACTCGAAGAAATGAACGCTCAGCAAAAATCGTTGTTTATTATTTTAAAATTGGATTTTATTACTTTAGAACGTAATTTTTTTTTCTTTTCTTAATACTTGATACAAAAATGATAAAAAATATTCATAAGTATCAAATGTTCATAATAACGAATAGAAACTCAATAAATCTATATGACGAAGAAATAGGGAAAGCGATGTATCATTGGCTACAAAACTGGTTGAAGGCTTTAACAACAAGGGAAAGTGGCAATAGGCTCGTCTTCCTTTTCTTTATCACATATACATATCACATATACATACATACATATATAATATACACACATACATAAAAATGTGACGGCGATGATGAATAAAAGTGAGTCCCACACATCTTTAGCTCCACTTACAATATATATGTATATATTACAACAACCATTAATGACATTTTTTATGTGGTTATAAATAGCGAATCATTTCGTAACCATGTACTGTAAATTTTACCAATCCGGATGTTGACTTTCACAAAATATCGGTAATCCCGGAATCATATCGTCATTTTTTTTATTTTTCTTTTTACTTATCTACCATTATATATATGACGTTAACTATTATTTCTTAATATATTTGTTTATTTTTCGTTATATAATTCTTTCAATTTTCATTTTCATTTTCATTTAAAGTACTTGTGGCTCCGGCTTTTAATCTTATCTAGTCAATGACCTTTTAGATATTTTTTCTAACCCTATGTCTACAATAGAACCAGTTTTTGAAGTCTCAAATATTTATTTTGAGCAATTGTTTCATTGATCGGAAATGAGATTATAACTTTTTTTTTGAGGTAGGACTAAATGGGTCAACTTAAAAATTTAATTAAATTTTTTTTTTTTAACGCGTTTATTTTGAAATTGTAAAAGAAATCTCATTGTTTACATAAATTTACGCGGTATTTATGTCAGAAGAATAAAAAAATTGTATCCAGATTTTCTTTGTTTTTTAAAGAAATTAATGTTAATTAAATTAAATAATTTTTATATTTTCAAGATCCAACTCTCAGTCAATTTCGAAAACGGGAAAAAAATTACACAAAATTTTAGCTCTTAACTTCAATAACATGAAACTTTTTTTTGACCTAGCGTCCACTGAAAAAATTTTATAAACTCTAAATATGATACTGAAGTTAGCCGACGTCTAATAATTTTTGAATTATTTTTTAAAACAATAAATTATAAAAAAAAAATATTTTTAAAAATTGCACTTATAGTTGTTAAAATTTTCTACATGTGCATTTTTTTAGATTTTTTTTTTTGTAATTGATTTGTTGAAAAAAAAATCTCAAAAATTTTTAATCGTCCGCTAACTTCAGGGTCATTCTCTAAATTAATAGTTTATCTATTTAACTAATGCTGCATTGGAGGATTTTTGAATTTCGAGTTAAATATCATAGATAAATTCAATTTTTTGATTAGATGTATTTTAGAAATATTGACAAAAAAATTAAATTAAGTTTAAAGACTACAAATTTGTATTAAAACATGTTTTAATTAAACTCAAGTATTTTTGAGGAAATTATTAATTTATTTATTAATTTTCGGCTACAATAAATTATTTTTGAATGCAGTAACAGATAACTAAAATTTAAAAAATTTTAAATTGTCTATTTCAACATAAAAAAAAAATTCACTCGATGTAAAGCCTAATTAGTTAATTAATGTGTGAAAAAAATTTCACTACCCGGGTCAAAAATAAAATTTGATTTAGTCTTGGTTTAAAAAGTCGAAATTTCAAGCTTTCTTTCAGAAAAACTCGATTTTTTCTTACGAAGATGAAATACATTGAATTTTCGCCTTTTGCTTTAGGCTTAACTGGTTTAAAGTAGTGAATGCTATCGTGTTCGGAGTGAAAACAAATAAGTTCTATCTAAGATGAAAAAAGTTCTAAAAGTTGAAAAAAACTTAATTTGTCACACGGAAAAAAACGAAGCTCAAAAGTAGATGATATTTATAATTGTCAAATAAAAATTACTTTCCAAAAGGGAAATTTACAATTCAAACCAAAAATTAGGGGAGAGGGGGGTCAATTGAACCACGGGGCAATTGAACCAGTGAGCTTAAAAAATCGAAAAAAATATAAAAATGAATCGCCCTTTTGGAATTATATTTTAATACACTAAACCTTAGTCTGATCAAAATTTCGAACCAATATGATGATTTAATTTAAAAAAATTCAAGTTTTTGTGTTTTTAGGTATCTAAACCTTGATTTCAGCTCTTGGTAAATTGTTTAATAACTTTTCAATTTTCAAATGAAATCTTAAAATTTTTTTTGTAATACCTTCTTACATATATTAGTCATAAATTTCTAGCTTTACTTCTAGTAAAATAGTTCTTGAATATTTTTTTTTAAACTAATTATTTCAATAAAATCATATGGGGTCAATTGAACCAGTACTTTCGGGGACGGTTGAACCACACGAATCACACTGTGAGTAACCCGACATGCGCGCGCATCTTGACAGAATGTGAAAACAAGCTAAACTAACCAAGAAAAAAAATAATTATATTGATAGAAGTTTTAAAAGTGATTGTTATAACATATAATGTTATATAAAATAATAAATATTATTAGAAGTGTTGTAGTTTTAGTTTTAAGCTGTAATGAATAGTAAAATATTCATTAAAGTCATTCATTTGTGGTTCTAATACTCTTGGTTCAATTGTCCCCGACTAGTGGTTCAATTGCCCCCGCAAAGGGGACGATTGAACCATTTGATGCAGTTGCACAATTTCGTATTTATTGAAAATTTTCATCATTTGTTAAGTTATGTGCTTATGAGAAATGATAGTCTATATAATAAATTATAATTTTGTAAAAAAAAAAGTTATCATTTTGCTTTTATTCATATAAAAAAAAAATGTCAAAGTATTTTTGGTTCAATTGACCCCACTCTTCCCTACTATTAATAATGGAAAGTTACATTTTTTTTATTGATTCTTACAATCAGTATTGTAAATTTTACGATTTGTAAAAATTATAATGCAGATTAGTAAAAATTGAACAAAGAATGGTAACAATCTATAATTATTTCACAACGATCATTCTGGAAGTAACAATATTCAAAAATCTCTTTGATAATATTACAATTCTGAGTTAAAAAGATTTGTAAACGTAGAAGTTAAATATTACAATTTATTAACAATAAATTACTGTAAAACTTATATTTATTTTTATCTATTCTGTAAAATTCAGTAGATGAAATAGAAAATATTAGAATAGAGAAGATAGTGATTTTTATCTGGAAACAACAGAAAAGTCACACATTACTCAAGTTATATTTATATGAGTTTCGCAAAATTTATTCATTTGTATGCCGATTAGTACAATTTGTAAGATTATTAATTTTACTTCATAACATTTTAAAACTATTACTGAAAACATTGTAAAAAGAACTAGAGTATTCTAAAATTTATAATATCAAGTAAAATTTTCTTGAGGTATTGTAGATTTTAAAACATCGGTAATGTGAATCGCCACTTAGCGGGTAAAAATTACTATTTGAGATTGTAACTTTTCATACGTGAGATATAATCTCGAGTTCGTTGTATTTTATTTATATTTGGCATATACTTCGAGAAATTCGAATGGTACTTGTAGCCGAGTGGTTAGCGTGCTTGAATTTGAACTGGATTATTCGCAAGGCGCAGGTTCGAATCCCATCGTGGTCAAAAAAAAAAGATGGCTGATTTTAAGATGACAGCTGAGATATATCCATAAATAAATATACAGATACATTCCAACAATATATATAATATATATATATATATATATCTCGTTGGAAAAAAAAAATTTATTATTACACTCAAGGAGACAAATTTTACAATCTGGATTAGTAAAAATTCAATAGCTGTCTCAGTGAAAGTTTTATTCTAAAATAGATTTTTTACTAAATCAAATAGTAAATTTTATTGAATGCTTGTGTTTTGTACTCTAAAACTCATAGTAATTTTACTTATAATTTAGTAATTTATAGAATTAAGCGATTATAATTTTTACTTATTTAAAGGAAAATTTCGATATTATTGGACCGTTTTTAGTTTGCCTCGGCGACATAGTAATTTTTATTTGAAAAATAAAAAATATTATCAGATTTTTTTCTCCGTGCAAAAAAGCCGAGACATCAAAAAACCGATGGAAAATCGAAAACTTCAAACGAAAAGAAAGTGAAGTAAGCCTGAATCAAGTTTTATTTTTCACGGGTAATATATCCCATGTAAGCACATATGTTCTATATATGAGCATATATGTACACTTTAAAAAAACCGGTGTAAGTTTACTTCCCAGGTTTTAAATTTAACCCCGGATAAGGTCATATATGACGAATTTTCCACGGGAAAAACTTTTGAAACTAATACAATACCAGCGAGTTAAGTTCACTCAGAGAAATTTCAATTTGCAGTAACTAAAATACTCCAACCAAAACGTGTTGTTGAGTGCTTAGATGAGCGTTTAACATTGCATGTCATCAGATTAGTTACTGTGTAATTACAATCACATTTCTCTCTACGTAGCACTTTTGATAATAATAATCATTACCAACTACATATCAATTTGAAACTAATGTGAATTGATTTAAAATCAGGTATTGTAATTTTAGTTGAACAGATACAGTGACAGTAACAAGTCTTGACATTTGATGACCAGGTTATGACCTAAAGATCCTTGAAAATTGGTAAATTTAATTCATGAACAATATTTAATCAGTAGTTATAAATTTTCATGAATTCAATTCACAAATTCTTTCATTTTCAAAAATCTTCAGGTTCACAAAAAAAAAATTCTTACCCGCCCTTAGAAATTTTTCGCTTTAAAAAATGAAGACAAAAATTTTCTAAGGGCAAGTAAAAATTTTTTGCACCAAGAAATTATTTTTTTATGTGTACCCGGACATTAAATAGAACAAGGTCAATAATTTTGGTACAGTAACCTTTTTATTAAAGGCTCCTGTTTCTTTCAAAATTCATTTTCAATTTTGAGTAAATTTTTATTTCAATATTTGTAACCAATGGCAAGAAAAACAAAAAAATTTGCAAAACCTTCTCTAAAAAACCATTCATATTTTCAGTGCGAAAAACGACCTAATTTAAAAAAAAAAGAAAAACTGAATCTTCAGCCAATTTAAAAAATAACAATGACCTTGGACAAATTACATATCTATCAGTAGGTCATTAATTCATTGCCTTATCACTATCATTGGCATAAACAATTTCCATAAATATAATAAATATACTAATCTCGCTATTAGTAACTCATAAATCATAATCATTTACACACGCATTAGCATAAAAAAAATAATAATAATAAATAAACAAGAAATACGACTGCAGGTAGACAAAGAAATAAAACAAGAAGTGAAAGTGCATGTGTCTTTATATCAAGGAACAAGGATTGAAGTTCACGTTCACGTTCACATTCACGCTCTTATGATTCAGTTTATATATTTACCGCAATTCTAATGGTCATACATATCGACTTCCTCTTTCAATAGGTCATTTTTCCCGATACCGCCTATTGTTATTTTATGTACTTATATATCTATATATTTATATATTTTATGTTTAATTATTTTTTTTAATTTTTATAATCTATAAGACATGCGAACTTTCACCTGGTCTCTTAGGAGATGCATCGCTTGAAAGTAATATATCTTTCTCTTTTCTATCTGTCTACATCAATATATATATATATATGTATATAATATATATATATGTATATAAAAAATTATATGCATATTTATATATAAATGTTTTGGAAATGAACGTGAAAGTATAGACCTTTAAATTGTTAATTTAAATTTAGTAGCATAAAATCATACGAGATTTGTTTGTACAAAAAATGATATTTTAGTAAAGGGACTTAACTTTAATGTCATGAAAGAGAAATTTATTAATTTTTTTTTCAGACGATTGGCAGCGCTTTCGATTTCTTTCCATCTGGGGGATTACACGTTTGTTTAATTTATGCCGAAAGAAATCTTTTATGACTTGCTACTTAATTCCCGTATAAATTTTCATATAAAAAAAAAAAAAAAAATTGTTGCTAGTCCCTTCTCTCTATCATTTTATTAATTCATTTTGTTTTCCTTTTTTTTCATTTGTGGCCTTGAAACAATGCTCTTTATGCTCTGATTAATTTAATCCTTTTTTTTCTTAATCTCATGTGTACGAATAACTTTCCATTGTGTAACGGATAATTTTTTTTTATATATAAAATAATTTTTAAAAAATTACTTACTTTGTTAACTTAATTTATTTATTTTATTTTAAGTCCTAAATTTTTTTTTATTTAAATTCCTCAATTTTATTTAATAGCCACCAATTAAATTACATTTCGCGGGAAAAAAAATTTGAATTTAAAAAATAAATTAATTTATTATTATTCACTTCCATAAAAACATTAACTTTTTTTCTTCATATTTTATTATTCAAAAAAAAAAAAAAATTTAATTATTTTTAAAATTCAATCTTTTTAACATCACATGCATTTTTACACTATTTATTAAAATTCACTTTAAAATCACTGATCACGATCATTGGCTCCGCCTCGAATTTTTTTATTTTTTGAATTGGGGTAAGTAAATTTAAAACAGGCCGAGGCGAAGCCGCGAGTCCGCGAGTTTTTAAATTAATGATATTTTTGAATGAATAAATACAAAATATAAAACCGATCAGAACCGATCCGATACAAATGGACTCGGTTGTACTTAACTTGCTAGTGGCTTAACCAGCAGTACCCACTATACCACAACACGATATACAACCAAACGTTACAAGACAACACGGACTAGCTCTCACTTTCTCCGACGAAGTAGTTTCATTTTGGTTGCTATAAACTCTCTCGTGACTCTCTTCTCCCACTATTATGGTTATATTTATTCCAAACAATAACAATAACGATAATAATAACTATTTTTTTTTATGTTAATTAATTATTTTTATTTTATTATCGATATTACGAGCTAATAACAATTATAACACAATTAAATAAATTAGTTTCTTTAGGTGAATAGTCAATTAATTTATCTATTTTGTATTGAGAACAATTTTGTTCCAGTCATATTTATGATAAAATTAGTTAATGTTAATAAATTTGGTATCGTTGAAAATTTCGACTTGAATTTGTGCCTCATGGTTTAAACTCTTTTTTATTGCCAAGTAGAGATAAATAAATTTATCTATATCACTCGAAATACATTTAAATTACGCGGGAAAAAGACGATCGTATTTATTTTCTTTAAATAAATTAATATTTTAATTAATATTCTGTCACTGAAAATACCTCAATGTCACTGAATATATATCTATTGTCTACATTATTAAGAGTGAATGAGAAAAATTTAGTCCATGGCATGTCTCTGTGATAATAAAAATTAAACAAATTTAATTTGGTATCAGTGAAAAGGTCTTGACTTTAATTTGTGTCTTTTCATAGTTTCAGATGTTTTTATGCAACGGTCAGTTCAATGTCTTAAGTTTTATAAATAATTATGAATATATATATAAATTTCGCGCCAAAAGATGTCGATATGATTTTATAAAATTACTGACATAAAAATTTTTAAATATTTTGAGATTAGATACTGAATTTTTTTGTGTCAACGAAAGACATCAGCCCTTTGGTGAACCCTCAAAATTTAATAAGTTTTTTGTATCTTTCATCGCAGTTGAGATATTTTAGAAAAAAAATATATTAGACGACTAATAAAAAAAATTTGAGTGTGTAGATTTTTTTTAAGAACCCCATGATTATACAATCATCGAAATTAATAAGTCTGCGAATTAATGACAAGATTTGTCTTATTAAACTTCAATGATAATAAAAATAAACAAAATATCTGAGAGTGAATTGGTAAGAATTTAAGAAACAATAAATTTTAAATCATATTCTATAAATTTAATACCAATACTCAGGCAATCACGTAGTGACCAAGTAACTCATTAATGTTACGAGTGAATAATAATTATAACACTAAGACTTATGAACAATTACTTTTTTATTAATGATGTACACAATTGTGCAATTATGGGATAAATAAATTCTTGAGAATCAAACTCGCGTGTCCATTGTAATTCATAATTTTTTTATTTGCAATTTAAATAAAAATAAAACCGTCGTCATATTTTTAAAATTTCGAATTCTTTATCTTTTAACAATCTTTGTTATATTTCGATTGTCATCATTGTATACAATGTTTCTTAAGAACAATCTTATTGTACTGCCTAACGAGAGCGTGAAAGAAAAAAATGCTTTCTTAGAAAATTTAACGTGACAAAAAAAAATTTTTTTGCATTTTATTTTTGCGTATTTTGTAAATTTATTGTTGATTATTTATTATTATTAAATAATATGAGAGTAAATATTGTGCAACCGGAAATGAGACAAAGATTATTTTATTTATAATAGATTAGCAGTTATTGTTCAGCTCGTCTCGTACCGCTGGATACTAAGACATTTTGAAAAGTTAATTTTTCGCAATTTTGTCTCCTTTAGTTGAATTACTTTGTTCCGCACTTGTAAATTTAACCTCGTAATCTTTCACAATTGTAATCACTTACTGTAACGTCAAAGTGGATATTGTTATAAATTAATTACCACTTTTTTTGTTCTTGTTCAAAAAAAAAATGTTTACTAAATATCTATACGATTTTAATTATTTGCTAATTGTAACATAAATTTGTTAACATTTGTAATTTTAAATGCTTCACGATTATCTACACAGAAAAAAAAAATTTCTTGGACGCAAAAAAAATTTTATATTACGAAATGGTAACGAAAATTTTCTTAGGACTAGAAGAAAATTCTTGGCGCGAATAATTTTTGTTTGCTCTAAAAAAATTTATTCTCGTTTCAAGAAATTTTTGTTTTCAATTTATGATACGGAAAATATTTTGAGGCAAGTGAAAATTTCTTACACAGAGAAACCCATTTTTTCTGTGCAAAGAATTTTTCGTTGGCTTAAGAAAAATTTTTTTTTGCCACAAGAAAATTTCTATTTTTACTTCTTAATACAAAAAATTTCTTAGAACAAGTAAAATTTTCTTGGTTCAAAAAATTTATAATATGAAAATATTCTTGAAGCAAGTAAAAATTTCTTAGATCAAGTAAAATTTTCTTGGTTCAAAAAATTGATAATATGAAAATTTTTTGTCTTGAATCAAGTCTACTTTTTTATCAGTGTGTGTGCAAAGAATTTTTTCTTGGCTCAAGAAAATTTTTTTTTTTGCCACAAGAAAATTTCCATTTTATCTTCTTAATACAAAAAATTTCTTGGTTCAAAAAATTTATAATATGAAAATTTTCTTGAAGCAGGTAAAAATTTGTTAGTGACAAGTAAAAATTTCTTGCATCAAGAAATCCATTTTTTCTGTGCAAAGAATTTTTTCGTGACTCAAGAAAATTTTTTTTGCGCCAAGATAATTTTCATTTTCAATTTATAGTGCGAAAGATTTCTTAGGACCAGTAAAAATTTTTTTCGGGCGAATAAAAATTTTTTGCGTCAAGAAATCCATTTTTTTTTGTGTAGATTATTTGAGATCCATGTTTTTTGGAAAAATTTTCATCAACATTTTCATAGAACTCCATTCTGTAATATGAACTGTTTTTAGTAAAGAAAAATTTTTTTTTAATTTTTTAAAATTAGAAGAAAAATTGTGGAAACAGCAACTTTTACTTTATCAGATACTATTAATAGCAAATATATCATTTTCTCGGTTTATCGCCTGATTTTTCAAATTAAGAATAAGCATCTATTAGAACTTATAATATTAAAACAAATTAATATGAAATAACAGTGATTTTAATGTAAAAGTCGATCAAAATACTTTCCAAACCACATCCGGTTTAAAGATTTATTTCAGATTTTTATAAATAATTTATTAATAAACTTCTAGTGGAAAGTCAATGAGGTTAATTGCTCGGTCGATAATTCAATTAATAATTTTACGTCGAAAATTGTTTAGAAATATTTCAAATTTTAAAAAAAAAAAAAAAAAAATTACCACAATGACGTAAAATGATTTTGCTATTATGGAAACTATTTCCATAATTTATTGGAACCATTTTTTAAAAGTTATCAGAATAGTATCCAAAATTATAAGAATGGTTCCCATGCTTATGGGTATGGATCCGATGTTATAGAAACCATCTCCATAATGTATATGAACACATGAAAAAAAATCATAATTGTGAAAACCATCAGTAAAAATTATAACATCATTATGGGAACCATCCTTATAATATATTATAACCATTTCCATACTTGAAAAAACTATCTCTATGAATTATGGAGGCCATTAACATTTAAAATTTTCTCATACTTACGGGAACCATCCTTTATACATTATAAGAAGTACCACTATAATTATGAAAAATTTTCTTGTAATTATGGGAACCATCTTCATAACTATAAGAAAAATTCCCGTAGTTATGGAAACTGTCCTTTACTAAGGAACCATTTTCATAATTTCTAAGATCCCTGTCCATAAGCATAGAAAAATTTCTCATTCTTATGGGAACCATCCTTATACATCATAAGATAGTACCACCATAATTACAGGAAGTGGTTCAGTAATTAAATGAATCATCCCCATAACAAATAAGAACCATTTCAATACACTAATAAAATTTTCCATACTCGTAGGAACCATCGTCATACATCATAACAAGTAACAATAATTATGGGGACCATCCTCATGAGTACCATTTCCATATTCAAGGTAACCATTTCCATGCTTATGATAACCATCTTCATCATGGGAACCATCCACATAATTTCGAGAACCATCCTTATATTTACTATTCCTTTCCACGTCTCTTATACTTACAGAACCTTTTCTATGACCATGGTAATATTTCCCATAATATATAAGGATGGTTCCTATACACCCACATAGAAATGGTTCCTGTGAATTTCGTGTAGGATCGCTCTGTTAATTTTCTCTCCGTGTAAATATTATACTTTACATTCAATATATATATATATATATATATATAAACATTACTTTCACAAGTATATAAGAACTAAGGGATCCTCTTACTTTCTCCGTAGAAAAGTAGGTCTCAAAATACACATCACCGATCATATTATGCTGTCGAGAGACAAAGAGATTCGACCTTGAATGCTATTATAATTTATTGACCTTTATTAACAAATAAATATATATATATATACATACATATATTTGCATGTATATGTATATAAATAAATGATAAATTCATATTTTTGATTAATTTTTCATTTAAAATTTCCATTTTTTTTTTCTTCAAAAATTAACATTCATTTTATTTATCAACAATATATATTCACCATCATATATATATATATATGATTTTTAAAAAATCCATTAAGTATTCTTCATGTGACATTAAACTTCCGTATCGCTGTAAGTAAAAAGACAGAACTTGTATTTTCAACGCAGTGAAAGTGAATGCATGACTTAAATAAATAATTAAAAAATATACAAAAAATAATTGCACTGTTATATTTAACATATACATATACATATACATATATAAGCTTTTACGAAATTAACAACAAATTCATAAATGTAAGGTGTAATTTTTTTTTTTTTTTTTTTCTGTAACCCACGTACATAAATTTGAAGTTTGTTAGTAATTTATAAATATAATTATATATGTATAATTAATGATAAATTATTTAAAAGTGTGTATATATTTATTGAAGAAAAGTATTTTCACAAATTATAGTAGGAAGTTGGTGTATGAATAAAAAAAAAATTGTTGGGTATCAAGCATGACAGGTTCGATAATCGATCTTCAAGACCGTCGTTAGACTTTCGCTTAATAGAAATATCTTGTATATATTTATCATATTTATGTACTATTATTATTTTTTTCTTCAATTGACCTTTAAATAATTACGAGGATACTGTTTTATACAAGTCAGAACAATTATTTACGCTTGAAAATATACTTTAATTTAGAGATAAATTATTATTCATTATAATTAGTGACAGAATAAATTTGATATGTTTGCTTTGTTTATTTATTTTTTTTTATTTATTATGAAATTTTTAAATTTAAATTTAGAAAAGCATTGTGAGAAAAAAATAATTTTTTTTTTATATATATTTTTATTGATTGCTTGTGCTTTTTTTGGGATTAGTAAACTTTAATGCAGAATTTGAAATTTTGTTTACTATAATTTATTTTTTTCTTGATATTAAAAGTTTATTCGCTACTCATTGGCTCTGCAAAATCCGCCTGAAACATAAATGTATGAATTTCAATGAACATCATAAAAAGTCAGCAAAAAGTTTTTGTTTAGTGCATATGATAAATATGAACTTCTTGGTGTCATTTTTTTAATATGAAAAAATATGGATAAAAAAAAGTCAAGTGTGTTCATATGTATGATCATATATGTCCATAAACACTTATATGATCAGATATGGCGATAATCTAAAACATCATATCAGATGTTGAATTATATATGATCATACATTAACACATATCCGATCTTATATGATCATATATGAAAACTCATATCAGATAAATATAATTGTACATGACCTCCTATATGAAAAAAATATATATGCGGGCATATTACGTATATATGTCTCATATATAAAATTCGCCCGGATATAATAGCATTTATATCTAATCAGATATTAGTATATATGAAAATTTCCATCAAATCAAATATGATTAATGATTACATATGATATACATAAACACATATTCGATCATTTATGAAAACTCGTAACAGATCAGATATAATCATATATGACACATGAATACGTATCCGATCATATATGAAAACTGTTTTCAGATCAGATATAATTATACATGACTTATCTGAAAACTTATCCGGGCATATATGAAAACTCATATTCGATCAGATATATACGACCATATATTAACAATCATATTTTATATAATATACATCTGTTCTTATAGATAACACAATATATCAAACATGAACATATGATCATATGTGATCTCATGTATGATTATATATGCTCATACCTGATCATATATAATCAGATAGCATGCATATTGCTGCATTCATTGTAATAATTCACACATGACACATCGGGTCATATATGATCATATCTGTTATCACATATATGATCATTGATCATGCATGTTTCTGCCTAATAAATTCCGATCCCAACACTCATATATAAACTACATTTGCTCATACTTGAACCCTATATGATCATATGTGACTATTTTTTCCCAGATGTATAAAAAAGCTATAGATTTTAATCTACATAAAATGTATGTACTTATACTATTTGTAATAAATATCAAATACGAAAAGGATAGTATAACTTTACTATAAGTGGTTTTTAATAAATTGATCGTAAAAAAATATATGGCCGTATGTATTATCGGTTATCGAACATAACTACATTATCGATAGTCATAGCATTCTATGTTATGTTACGTTGGTAACTCGTAAAACCTTCTTGCTATCATACGATCCTTCTCTTCAGAATACTATTATATTCATATAATAAAAAGCCTTAATAATAAAAAAAAAAAAAAAATATACATATATATATACCTTTGAAAGTGATGTTTTGTTATAAATAAAGTTTTCATTTTTTTTATCAGTATTATTTATATCATCACTCGATAATTGTTTGGCTTCTCGACGTATACGGTAGTAGTAATATCTCAGTGCATCTCTTATGTTATTTAGGTAAATAAATTTTTCGTTACTGTTATCAATTAAATTATCGTTAGTTCCACGTTTCCCATAACGACTTCCTAGAAAAAAACGATCGACTCGGGCCATTATTTCGTTTGATTTTTCATTATTTTCATTTGTTGCCTTTAATTCCACTTTTTCACCTCGTCCATATCGGCTTCCAAAATTGAAATTTAATTGGTCCGCTGGTAACATAAATTATTCATTACTGCAAAATTATTATCTGGAGTAGGGGGGGGGGTACGAAAAAAAAAGTATGAACTTGTTTCTCATTCAAATTTTTTTAATCCAAGTCAAAATTTGGCGTCAATATGAGCGTCATAAAAAAAATTTTTAGTATGGGGTAAAATGGACTGGAAAATTAAAAAAATTTTAAATTGTTGTTTTTTAAAAAAAAAAAGGACACCCTAGTCAAAGAACAAGTTTCAGTTCGAACCTCAAAATACTACGTGATGTATTTTAGGGACAAGTTGGACTTTGGAGATTAAGAACTGTGTAGAAAGTAATTCCAGTTTAGGCCTCTACAACTCAATGTTGTAGTTACGGGCGATTTAAGGAAGTTCGAGACCGATTTTCAAAATAATACCAAAATTCTGAAAATTTTTTCACCGAAAGAGTTATAAAAAAAAAGATGACTGTTAAAATTTCAAATCGATTCACTACACGGTTTTCAAGAAATAAATTTTCAAAATTCGTCCTTATACACGGGCGTAAATGAAAATAATTTTTCAAAGTTCTATAACTTTTGCTACAATAATACCATCGCTACAAATTATTCAGTATCAAATAATTGAACATTTCTGAACACATTAATATTTTTTTTAACTTTAATCATGGGTTTATTATTAAATTATTAATAAAATAAAAGGCGAATTTTAGTTAATGACGTCACATGTGTCGTGAAGCTAAGAAACGACGGCAACAGCGTAAAATGACGACCGCGGGAAATTTGAATAACTAATAATCATTGGTGTCGGACCTGAGCTCTATCTAGTAATAAACCTTGTGGCCAACAATAGTACACAAAAAATTACTACAAACTAGCGCGCTGTTGCCGTACTTCCGTATTTATTTTTCAATCACTTATTTTATTAAAAAAAAATTATTTGACTAAAAAAAATTATTTTTTATGATTTAATGCAATAACAATGAAAATATATTGTGTTAATTCTTAAAACTAAGTCAATGTATAATATATTCTATCAATAAAATTTTGGTGTGTAGTAGTTGTAATCTTGTAAAATTACAATAGAAAATCTACGAGATCCCCTAAAAAGATAATCGGTCTCGAACCTCCTTAACGTAATTGAGGGCTAAACTAGTATAAAAAAAATTTTCCAGGGACCTCAAAAAATTCTCATAACATATAAAAATTTACTGCTCCAGATTTAGGCTTCAATTTCTCAAATAACGTAACCTATGTAGGTACCCTCACTTTTTTCCGTAAAAAATAAATACTTTAGACCGAGAATCTCAAAAAAATTGACCCAAAAATAAATAATTAACTACAAATTTGCAGAAAAATTACCGGAACCTCTATTAAGTATAACAATTGAAAATGAATACTTATTTTTATGTATATCTATTCAAAAAAAATACAATGGTTACTATGAAAAAATAGTTAACCGAAAGAAAATTTAGTATACATTTTTTCAATCAAAATACAAAAATTTATTGAGGACAAAATGTTTGATATTGTATTCTATATTATTTAGGAAGTTTAAAAAAAATTTTTTTTTTGAAACCTATTCAAAGTTTGTCCAGGTATATATAAAAACGAATAATAATAATAAATTAATGAGTTTATTTTATTGGACATATAAATATTTGTAAGTACACGGAAAGAATTTTTTGATAAAAATTACTCTGTAATTTCGAGTAATCCTGGACCGTTGCAAGAAATTGGTATTTTTTGATTTAAATTTAAATTTTTTATTTAAATATTAACATTGCTTGACTATGTTTTACTCTATCATTGAGTAATTTTTTAAAAGTCTTATATGTAATCGATTATTGTGAATATCTCATCTTAATCTATTAATTTTTACTCCATGCGATTAATTTTTACTCCCTAATATACCATTTTTTTGAACCCATTAATTTTTTGATGAAAAACTGCTTCTAACTCGAATAAATTTTCTAATCTATGGAAGTAATTTTTACTCTAAACTGCAGAGTAATATTTCAGTAGTCTCCGTTAATCTTCGGTTAATATCGGCTTCGATTAAATGTCTTTTATTTTGCTCGCCACAACTGACATGTTACGCACACAAACGTAGGCTTGGAAAAAAAGACGATCTCTGTATCTCTCTATAACTGGTTGCGTAACAGTTCAACCAAAGACAAAATAACCGCGACATAATAACCGCGACAAAATAACCGAATGACGAAATAATCATTCAACACGATAACACCACATATTATTTTCATAACCAACATATTTATTACATTTAAATAAATTCTTCAACATTACGTCTAATATTTAATATATTTTATTTTTAAATTTAACATAAAAAACAAAATATTGTTACATATCGCAATTTTATTGAATTAATTATCATCCAAAAATCATGATATAATAACATAATAACGTTAGATATAAAACTATATTCAAAATGTTCATACCAATTTTCATGTGATTGTGAGAGTGACACATAAATACATCCAAATTCATCTAGAATTTATCCAAAACATCAAAGTTTATAAAAAACCCGCAGTTATTTTGTATGTGTTTATCGAAATATACGCCAGCACATAAGCTTTTTACCGTGTTGTGCCCTTATATCATGGTTTTTGTGTGTGTTTATTCGAGATCAGACCAACACATAAGCTTGTTACCGTGTTGTGCCCTTTTATCATGGTTTTTGTGTGTGATTATTCGACATTAACCAACACATAAGCTTGTTATCGTATGTGCTAATAAAGTACGAAAATTTCATACTGAACATTTGAATTTTTTGCAAATATTCCATTAAACAGTTATTTTATCATTTGATTATTTTGTCGTCGGTTATTTTGTCACTCGGTTATTTTGTCATTCGGTTATTTTGTCGTCGGTTATTTTGTCACGGTTATTTTGTCGCGGTTAATTTGTCTGCGGTTATTTAAGCGTAACACCCTATAACTTAATATTTATTTTAAAATTTAAAAAAAAATTTGTATCTTTTCTTTTTAACACAATATGAGTCATTTTTTTTTAAATTCTTTTTCAAAATATTTATATTAATTAATATTCTAAGGCAATCAGATGGTTTTTAAATTTTTTATAAAAATTTCAGCCTATTCATTGTAATTTTTATTGTAATTCAATATAAATTTTATAAATTGAACCATCAACTTTTTATCATAACCGACGAGTAATAATTGAACTAGAGAGAATTTATTTAGACAGCCGCTAGGTGTAATTTTTACTCGTAAGTATGAGTAAAAATTAATCTGATTGATTTTTACTCACTGAAAGAGTAAAATTTCGTAATTTGGAAGTAAAAAGTCGTAATGGCCCAAGATTACTCGATTTAGAGTAATTTTTAGAATAAATAACATGGCAATATTCATACGAAAATTCTTTCCGTGTACTCAGATTTTTTTTTTAAGTCGAAAATTTTCTAAGTCCAGAAAACGATAATTTATTTTTTGAGGATTTTTAGAGCTTCGTTAGAATTTAAAACCGATGAAGAGTTTGCATGTAGACCTCATAATTCTCACTGGAGATTTAAAGTGCCAATATCGTATCATTTTTCGTCCGATGAATAAAAGATCAAAGGAATTGAATTTTTTGAGGCCCAAACTAGAATTTGTTTTTTAACTCGGGCAGGTTGATCAACCCAGGTCAGTGTGCCAATTAAAAATTCTTATGAATAAAAACGATATGTCTCATTTTACCCCAGCTTTCTATTCAATGAACGTAAATAATTTGATGAATGAGCATGTAAGCTAGCTCTCCGATTTCAATTGTCGTCGTATTGACGTTTAACGAGTACTAAATTAATGCTTACACTACGATTTGGATGATAATTATATACTGGGAGCTCAGTGTGTGACAAAATAAACTAAATATTAATTTAAGTATACTCTATTGTATTTCAATGCGTCAGAGTAGATTAGTCTTATTGGGTATTTAGTAAAAAAAAGACAAAGTAAAATAAAGTCCGAGAGATTTTTAGCCAGGATCGAGTGACGCTAACTAGAAGGCTGATCTGCAACAGGTTAATTAGACATGGCAAAGCAGGGCACATATATATGTTGAACTCCTACACAACTTACAGAAGTTTGGATTAAAGAGTTGCATTGAATTTTTTTCATGTCAAATGATCGGCTTTGAGAATTACATGGAAAATAAAATTTTACAAGGCTAAAACTATAAAAAATATTCTATTTTTGGTATTATATTTTCTATCAAATTTTTTAGTATTTTTTTTCAGGTGCCCATTTTGCCCGATCTTTATTTTAAATACATTTTTAAAAATAATTACATGAGATATTAATTATTCATCAAATAGGCAAAATAATATTTTTTTTTTTAATATTTACATTTATTGAAAAAAAAAGCTGTAGACGCTCAAAAATTAACCGGCAGTGCCAGTTGATCGTAATTTTTTATCCGCGTTATTTTTAATATTGTATATTGTTACTTTTCTTCCCAATTGTTAACATGTACTGCACTGTAAATGCTAACAATTATTAATAATAATTATTATTATTACTACGATAATTAAATATAATCATTGAAATACACGATGGTATTATACAATTATTTATAACGATATTAAAGATATGAAATAATATATGACGCACTTTTAGGAGCCTTTATTAGTATATAGTAGATAAAAATAAAATAAATAAATAATATTAATGGGACAGATAAATAAACTGTTAGTTATTTTAAGTTAATATAAAATAATAATAATGAAAAAGCTAAAAGCAAAAAAGTTAAACATAAAGACGTCGTGTACAATTGTTTTGAAAAGACAAAGGCAAATTTTTCCTTCTTGCTATTTGTACAATAAATTTTTTTTAAAATAATTTTATTTATAAGCATTTTTTAATTAATATAAATCTGTTATTATTTAGCAAGTTTGAGGACAAATTTACCTTCAGTTTAAAAAATTAAAAACAAACTTAATGTAAATTATCAAAATTTTAATAAATTTATTAATCAAATTAATTAATAATTAAAAATAATAATTATTAATTATTGTTAAAAAAAAAGTTATGATTAGATGAAATTAATAATCAATGCAAGATTATTAATGTTAGTAAACAACACTACCAGTTGCCATGGTATTACGAATTTAAAAAATTATAAAACTAATAATTTTATGTGTGATACGTATCTAATAAGTAATGATATACGTATTAAAAGAGTTAATGAAATAATGATCAAAAATAAAAAAATTGTTAGATAAATTAATAATAAATAAAATATAATTTTTTTTAAATTTATCTGTTAAAAAATGTATTATTTCAATAGGATCAATTGACTGGATTTAATAGTATATTGTATAACAAGGGATGAAACAAGACGATTTAAGACCAGGGTGAAGGCTGACATCACACTGATAGAAAAAATATCTCGATTCAAGAAAAATTTTTTCTTCAAAATGTGGTTCTTGTTTTAAAATTTTTAATTGTTTTAATTTAAGAAATAAGTTTTTGAACCAAAAAATTGAATTTCTCGAATAGAGAAAAAAAATTCTTCGTTTGAGAATTTTATTCTTCGATGAAGCCTTTATTGTTTTGAAACAAAATCTGACATATTTGGCTTAAGAATTTCTTGCTCTTGGATTGAGATAGGCAAAATGTAGGTTTAAGACATTACCGACTTGTTTCGAGAATGGCGCGATTTTTAAATCAAGATCTCAATTTACTCAGCTTGAAAAAAAACTTTTTTTTTATTTTAAAAATAAAAAATTTCAAAGTGATTTTTAGGACTACATTCATTTACTTCAGATATGTTAAAATAGAAATTTATTTTAAAAAAAGTTTTTTTTTTCATTACTTTGAAAACATCTTCCATCAAGAAATTATTACTTGAACCAAAAATTGAAAGTTCTTATAATAACAATACGACATTTTTAGCTGAAGAGACAAGTGGTCTTGCTTAAAGAATTCAATAGTATCGATTGAAGATAATTTGGTTTCGGGTCAAGACACGAAAGTTATCCATCAAAGATACAAAATCTTTAGAGCCAAGAAAATCTAATTCAAGACAAGAATTTCTTGAAGCAAGACAATTGCTTTTCTTCAGAAATAAATTCTTGGCTCAAGAAAATATTTCTTGAGCCAAGATAAAATTTCTATCAGTGCACCCGCGGTCTGAAATCGTGTTTGATCCTTTAGTCACACACAACATTTTTCATGATTACCTGAATCGGGACTTCAAAATTTAGACTCAGTAGCGAGTAAGAAACAAGTTAATTTCAAGCCGATGATGCGGAGAACTGTTAGAGAATGAGAAATATGTGATTTACAGTCACTTATTAAATAGTAAATAAGACAAAAATTCTATTTTCACTCATTTTTAGTAATTTTGTTTGGTTAATTATAATTGTCTAACTAACACCGGGCAGAAACAATTGTGTTTCTTCCCTTGGGAAGAAACACACTTTTACCCGCTGTATGCACGCAGAAAAAAAGGATTGCTAGAGGCAAGAAAAATTTTGCATTACGAAATGAAAACAAAAATTTTCTTAGAACTAGGAATTTTTTCTCTCCGCAAAAATTATTTTCCTGTCCCAAGAAAATTTTCGTTTTCAATTCATAATGCAAAATTTTTGGAGAGTAAAAGTTTTTTATCTATGCAGGTATTTGTGAATTACGCATTCGCTAGTAGTTGTTTGCAGCATCAGCTTGAAATTATCTTGTTTCGACTGGCTGTTTTTCTAGAAGCACTGAAACTTAAAGATTCGATGCTGGATCATGAAAATAAATTTTATTTTTGTTCAAGTCAAACATATATGATTTTATATATTTTAACCATATATTGTTTTTTCATACGGGAATAATCGCACAGTAAATCTGAAGGCGGTGTTAAAAGCTTGAATAAATTCCCTGCAAGACCCTCTCATCATTTTTTTGAAAAAAAATTTTTTTTTATTTTTAACATCTATTAGAAGTACAAAAAAATGAATTTTTTTTGGTTTTTTAGTCTTTTAACGTAAAAAAGTAACGAAGACGGTCTTGCAAAAATCACTAAAAATTTCTAAAATTTTTCTGTTCCTTTAACTTATGGCATGAGTGTATTACAAAAATGTATTATACACTACTGGAAAAAATTAAAGGATCAAAAGTAAATTCCAAATTTTTGGGCGATTTTCAACAGGCCGTAACTTTGAGAGAAATGGTCGTACAAGAAATGAAAAAAAGGAAATTGTAGCTCCAAGTTTCTAGTTTTTGGATTAGAAAAAAATTCTGTAGCGTCAGTAGTTTTTGAGTACTCTTAGAAAAAGTGGTCAAATCAAGGTCCATAAAAAACGAAATTAAAACTGAATAATGAAGGTATCCGATCCTCATAGTGGTTAGGCAAAAAAAAAATTTTTTCACGCCCATAAACCACACGGAAAAAAATAATGCTCAAAATTTTAATAGTTTGTAGTTTATTTTCGACTTAAAATTAGTATATTCGATACTAATATCAAACCAGGATCATTATATATATTACAAAATGGCTATTATTTATATTAAAATTTGATACACAGAAGAGCAAAATTTGTAATTTCGTATATTAAAATTAATATGAAAAAGAATCGATAAATTGCTATCTACAGTTATTACTATTCAAATAAACATAGAAAAATTTTTAAAATGAGGAACCGGAAAATGAGTAAACGTAGGGCAGGGCGGGGCTAGTTGATCACTTTTTGGTTTGATCTGCCATAACTTTAAGACGATGTATCTGATTCAATTAATTCATGTGCTGTTAGGTTCGTTATTTCGTCTTCTTCAAACGGTCTAGCAACAAAAAAACGATCCGAGTGAAAATTTACAAGTTATTCCCGGAAATGCGCTAACGCTCCAAATTGCTCAACGTGCCCCGCTAGTGGGGCACGTTGTGCATAAGATGGGGCTAGTTGTGCAATGGCTCAAATAGACGGAACGACTAGACAAAATGATATGGATACAAAATAAAATTATAATTACCAAGCAAATATTTATTTATTATGATTATAATTTACTCATATTATTATTATAACTCTGATATTTAACATAAAATCAAACAAAGTCACAATTTTCCAATCTTTGGATCATTATCACACTTTTTGTATTAAAAATTATATATTTAAGAATAATTATTAAGTAAATAAATATTAAATTAAAGTAGTGACTAATTATGAGATCAAAAATATTGCTAGATGATTAATAATTGTAAATTATTAATCATTTTTGTCACTATCACAATTCATGCAAACATAGGTTAAGCCAACGTTCGGCACACATGTAACGTGGGACCATTGTTTGCAAATTTGGCACTGAATCCAGTCTTCTCCAGGTATGCTCTTAGAAAATTGTTCATAACAAACCAGTAATAATAATTATTAATATAGTATCAATATGGGTTATTTTAAAATTAAACATTATATTAAATTATCACATGTACAAATTAAATGATGATTATTAATTTAGTAAAGAAAAATTTAATTTTTTATAATGAAAATCTAATAGGTCTAGTTGAGCAAGCATTCAGCGCGCCTTGCACAACTAGCCCCATTTGAGGCAGCAAAATAAAAGTTAGATTATAAAAAAATAATAAGAGTTAAAAATAAATAACCACATATAATCGAAGGAGCAATAATTAAAGTATCTTTGAATACTCACGTAATCACAAAAAATTATTTTCATGCGAGTATAGAAGAAAAATTCTAAAGACCTTTTTTTTTTTTTGACGCCAAAAAAAAAACAAAACGTTCTATCAATTAATCTGAGCACCGGACGGCAATTGACAGTCACGCTCTGTGTTCTCCTCCCATAACCCCTTCTTTTCACCATTTAAACTTTTTTTGTAAGTTGCTTAGTTTTCGAGATATTTCGATTGCACAACTTACCCCGCTGATCAACTAGCCCCGCCCTGCCCTACATATTAATATATAAAGATCTAGTATACGAATTTTCCATTTTATTATTTACCACTTATTCGATATATGTATATAATAAATTAATTTATAATAACGAATAAATAACATTTTATATTAATTATTAGTCAATGGGTTAGAATTTATAAAATAAGAGTTAAAAATTTTCGGTATTTTTATGAGCAAAAAAATCAGTATCTAGTATACTAATTTTTCATTTTATTATTTACCACTTATTCGATTTATGTATATTGTAAATTAATTTATACTGATGAATAAATGATATTTTAAGCTAATAATTGATCAGTGATATCGAAATTATAAAATAAAAGTTTGTAACTTTTGCAATTTTCGGCTGGAAAAATCAGTATCTAAGATACCAATTCTTAATTTGACCAATCATTACTTTTTAATAGATTATGCCATAAATTAATAAACTTTCACTAATAAGTCACGTATTATACCTAAAAGTAATAATATTTAGTTACTTTTTGAAATAATCGATAGTAGTTTTTAGGAATCTACAAAAATTAGTAAACTACTTTGCATTAAGCACAATAGTACTAATTATTGATAACAGATTTCACTTTTACTATTATCTATTAATTTTTAATATCCTGTTTTTTCCGTGCAAAAAAGAACTTTAAATTTGAATTCAAATTTTCAGGTTCAAAATAAAATAGCATCTCTTCTAAAAATTATTAATTCACATCGTCCCTTTCAATGGACAGTTGCAGAGTGCTATCATAAACTATTCCATAATCGAAAGTAAATTCAAAAATATTAAGAGTAAATATTTAAATAAAATTTCTATTGTAATTTTTATAAAATAGCGGTGGTAAAAAATGAAAATTTTAAATTTAAATAAAATGAAAATTTAAAAAAAATGACATGAATAAATAAATAGTACAAATGTACTTACTCGGCAGAGTCTCTTCTCGTTTACCATATCGACCATGAGTGTAAAAATTCGGTTGACCAAACGCAACATTTACGAGGGTGAAGATGATCCACAAACACGCAATCATCTTTGTTTCCAAGTTCATTATCTGGATCACTGAGGGCTTACTTGTTTTTTTATTACTACACGACATCCCAGTATCTATAGTAAATTACAATTATAATTATTATTACATAAAAATAATAATATATATATTTTACTAAATGAATTTTTTTTTCAACAAATTTTATTTATTTTTAATTACACTTATCACTAATTAATTAATTAATTAATTACTTATTATTATTTATTTTTTTTTATTACCTAAGTTTATAAAAATTCTGTTTTTTTCCTCAATTTTATTTTCACTTCATTATTTTTCCAAATAATAAATTAATTAGTAATCACACCTAATTTTCTTTTTTTTTTATGAGAAGTAAAAAAAAATAAAATTATTATAAAAATGGCGAAATAATGTCTAGCTTTGAAAAAATTTTAAAATAATTTTTTTTGTCAATCGGGTGAAGTTTAAACGAGAGAGTGACAAGCCTGTGAGCTTATGACTTTAAGGGTACGAGGGTGAATCAACTGTGGAATTGTAACGCTCAAGTGTGAGCTTTATATACTGAGCACCCATCCACCCACGATCGAGATATAGGCGACATACTGAGAGAGGGAAGTTTGACCTGTTGTATGTACTAAAAATCAACAAGTTACGGAAACATTTTTTTTCTCATTATTTCAATTTATTTACAGATTTACATTTTTTTTTTTATCAATCTGTCACTCATTTTTTTTTCTATATAAATTAGAAATTAATCGGGTATTTTAAATTATTAATAAACCGAACTTTCAATTTGGGAAATAGAAAAAGTACTAGTTAACTTTTATAATTACCGTAAAAATGTTGAAAAAATTTTCATTGTAGTTTTCAAAATTTTTTACAAACCTTTCGATCCCTATAAAGTCTCTAAAATTACTACACGGAAAAAACAGAATATTAAAAATTAATAAATAATAGTAAAAAGTGGAATCTGTTATCAATAATTAGTACTATTATGTGCTTAATGCAAAGTAGTTTACTAATTTTTGTAGATTCCTAAAAACTACTATCAATTATTTCAAAAACTAACTAAATATTATTACTTTTAGGTATAATACGTGACTTATTAGTGAAAGTTAATTAATTTATGGCATGATCTCTTAAAAAGTAATGATTGGTAAAATTAAGAATTGCTATCTTAGATACTGATTTTTCCAGCCGAAAGTCCAAAAGTTACAAACTTTTATTTTATAAATTCGATATCACTGATCAATTAGTAGCTTAAAATATCACTTATTCATCATTATAAATTAATTTACAATATATATAAATCGAATAAGTGGCAAATAATAAAATGAAAAATTAGTATACTAGATACTGATTTTTTGCTCATAAAAATACCCAAAATTTTAAACTCTTATTTTATAAATTCTATCCCATTGACTAATAATTAATATAAAATGTTATTAATTTGTTATTATAAATTAATTTATTATATACATATATCGGAAAAGTGGTAAATAATAAAATGAAAAATTCGTATACTAGATCTTTATATATTAATATGTACGTTTACTAATTTTTCGGTTCCTCATTTTAAAAATTTTTCTATGTTTATTTGAATAGTAATAACTGTAGATAGCAATTTTTCGATTCTTTTTCATATTTATTTTAATGTACGAAATTACAAATTTAGCTCTTCTGTGTATCAAATTTTAATATAAATAATAGCCATTTGTAATAAATATAATGATCCTGGTTTGATATTAGTATCGAATATACTAATTTTAAGTCGAAAATAAACTACAAACTATTAAAATTTTGAGCATAATTTTTTTCCGTGCATAACATAATAAAATGATAATTTTTGGGCTTTGAAAAATTTTTACTGTCACAAAATTAAAATTCTAGTTAAATATATTAATTGAGAAAAAAAACTTTTTTTAATCTTTTGTATCTAAAAATAGGCAAAGTTGTACAGATTCTAATTACCTTAGAGGGTTTTAACAGCTTCGCTCATTTTTAAACTCGATTAAGATAATTATGTACTTTGATTTGAAAAAAGTGTTTCAAGTTTCACTGTGGTCAGAATTGTGGGCGCCATCGTGATGACAAGGCGCGTTTTTTATAAAAATTATAAAATCGCCACATTACCGGACCAAACCAAATTACCCCATAATTTTTCTAAATACCATACACTATTATTTGCAAAAAAAAAAGACCGATTCTTCCAAATATTTAATTTCTCATCAAAATGCAAAACTGAATTTAGAAAAAAAAAAAAAAATCAGTCGTATCGAAAGGTAATTTTTTGAATATTTTTTTTTGTCATTACAATTAATTTTTTTTTTACTATATATTTTTATGTACGTATATTATATACTTGAAAATTTATTTGTTTCCTTCATTATATTCCTATAATTAAGAGGGTCGTCTTATTGCTACAGTCACGTCATTTGCTGGACAAATAAATTTAACAAGAATGTAAGCACATGTTAGAAAAAAACTTTTACTGTTTAGTCTTGCAAAAACTCTATTATTTAAATACAATATATAAATATATATATATATATATATATATATATATATATATATATATATATATATATATATATATATATATATATTAGGCTGATTTAGTACTTGATGACTGATAGACTTGTTGATTGATGAGCAAAAATTTCGAAAAAATTTTTTTTTTGTCAGTTTTCTTAAGATTACTACAGAACCAAGCATGATAAAAATATTTGAGGTCCAGATATAAAAACTAGAAACTTGAGGCTACAATTAGCTTTTTTTATTTTTACTCTACGATCATTTTTGACCGAGTTACAGCATGTTGAAAACCACCCAAAAATTTCGAATTTTTTTTCTATCCCTTAATTTTTGGGACTAGTGTATGTGGAGTATTCCTTGCCAAATCGACCACTTGTGACCCCGACCCCTTTCGATTTGGTTGAAAATTTTTCTTCCCTTTCTACCCCATTAAAATCAATTTTCAGGAAATTTTCAAATTTTTTTACCCAACCCAAAAAAAGTTATAAGTTTTTCAAAAATAAGGCTTCTATTTTTTTAAATAGCCATAACTTCTTCCAAAATTGACTAATGGGGACGTTTTTTTTTTCAAAATTTTTGTTTTTGAATATACTTTTCAGAAAAAAATACGAGAAAATTTTAAGATAATAAACTCTATGAAATTTTCGGCTTTTTTGAGAAAAACCGCCATTGTGTTAAAGTTCGTCATTGTTTATTTTTTTTTTAATTTTTCAAAAAAAACTTCAATTAATTCTACAATTTTTCCCGCCGATCCGAGAGTGGGCCGACTTTTCCTTCTATTTTTATTTATCAATTGAAAAAAAAAATTTTGTCCAGTTGGGCTTATTTGACAAAACATCACTCTGGAAATTTTTGAGAGCTTATCAACGGCTTCAGAGTTTGAAAAACTGAGACGAAAAAATTAATTGAAACTGGTAATCTTCGAGCAAATTTGGATTTTTTTAAAAAAAGTGAGAAAAAAATAGAAGATACCTATAAATAATTGTGTTGTAATTTTTTTTAAAAACTACACCTGAAAACAAAGAAAATGAAAAAAAAAAATTGCCCTTTAGTTTATTTTTAACCAAGTCACGGATTTCGAAAAATAAATCTAACGCACATCGTTATTTCAAAAGCCTGTGACTTGGTCAAAAATATACTAGAGGGCATTTTTTTTTTTTTCATTTTCTTTGTTTTCAGGTGCAGTTTTTAAAAAAAATTACAACACAATTATTTATATATAAATAATTAATTATTTCCTGTTTTTGTTTTGTCAATAAATAAAAAATCGATAGAAATAAAACTATCAAATCTAATTGTAATGGAAAATTTTTTAAAGAATCTATAAAAATAACATTAATTTTTATCAATTCTATTAACGTCAATTACTTCTGATTATAAATATAAACGGCTAAAATATTTTTTTAGTAGCATTAGTTTACAATTTGATTAATGGTATGTGTAATCATACTACTGATTATTTTTGACTTTATAAAATATTAAGACATTCATTTTCAACTAAACATGTCGAGAAAATTATTATTAATTTTGATTGTTCTTGCATTTTTTATTACTGTTGTAATAACAGCTCCGAAGAAATGTATCGCCAATGGAATGGTATGTAAAAATATTGAATAATTATTTTTTCAAAATTTACATTAACAATTCGATAGATATAGAAATTTTTTGAAAAATATTTTTTAAAAATAAAACAAATTTGATTTTCGTAAAGTAGATGAAATTCCCTATAAAATGAATACCAACAACAATATATTTGAATACAGTCATTTATTTGTTAACGGGACGCGAGTCATCCGCGAATTAACTGCGAGGTGATCGTTAACGATCAGTTTATTAAAATATATTGATGTGGGTACTCAAATAACAGGAAATTTCATCACAAATTCAACTGTACTAATCTTTTTTTTTTTTTTTTAATACAAAAAAAAAAAACTTGTAATTATTTAATAATCGAAATCAAAAATTATCCAGTAAATCATAATTAATTAATTTTCATAAATTTTGTATTGCTAAGTTTTTTTTTTATAAATTCAAATGTTTAATTATTTATAAAAATGTATTAATTCATAAATATAATACTAACAGATTCAAATATTCAAAATGGAATAAATGATATTTTAAAATAATAAAATTATTTATTACTTTTAGTGTTTTAGAAATTATCAATGCTGCTCAAGAAAGTGTCTAATAGTAAATTTATCAACTGATTGGAATTACCACTGTATTTCGTAAATGTAAAATATGTAATGATCACATAAATAAATATAAGCTCGTAAATAAAATGTGCTGTTATTAAAAAAACGATGTTATTTTGTACATTTAAAAAATCCAACGTAATAAGTAAAGTTGAAAAAAAACTATTATTGGAATAATAATTGCCTTATACGCAATAAAATAAAACTAATTGTTTTTCTAATAAAAAATAAAATGATAAAATTTTTTATTGACCATAAATTTTTCTTTCAACAGAATTCTTATCTGCGGAAAAAAACCAAAATTTCTAATTATAAATAACCAACTTTTAATACTGATACAACCAAATTCATTACGAAATTAAAATGTAAATGTTTAGTAAGCTGTACTTTTCTCTTATGATAAAATAAAAATTGGCGCCATTATTTCTGTGAACAGAAGCGAAAATTTAAACTTTCAGGTGCAAATCTGGTAAAATAGTATATTACACACCAAGAAAGGAAAATAGGACGTCCCGATCCTCATATTTGACACAATCGCCTTCGGCATGCTGGTCGCAATGTCCTACTTTCCTCCCGTGCTGTGCAATATACTATTTTACTATACCTGCACCGAAATTTTAAATAAGAAAGTGGTTCTATTCTCTTATGAGAAAACAAATGATAAAAGTTAGCGCACGCGCCATTTTTTCCGCAAACAGAGGCAAAAATTTAAACTTTTGGGTACAGGTTTGGTAGCCTTTGGCTCAAGTAGACAATTATACACGTGGCTTAGAATGTCCTACTTTTATCCCTAGGTGTGTAATATATCAATTCTAGGGCACATGTCCGTATCATTTCGAATACGTGCTCTCTTAAAATAAATCAGTGAAAAGTGCTGCAAATCAGTGAATAATCACTGTATAAACAGTTATAAGTATACCACTTATTCAAACAGTGGTATACTTATAACTGTTTATACAGTGAATATTCACTGATTTGCAGCACTTTTCACTGATTCATTTTAAGAGAGTGTATTACTAACATGTATAACTAATAAATAATAAAAAGAATTATGATTAATTCAAAAACATGAAAAATATTCAAATTATTATTATTAAATTTTAATTTCAAATTAAATCATAATATTCAATTTAATTTTAACTCTCTGCGCACACTCCAAATATTAATTGTTTTATAAATAATTCCTTTATCTAAATTCATAAATAATCAATATTAAAAAAAACTTTAATATCTTGTTCTTCTTCGAAATATCATTATGTCTGGAAATGTTTTGTCGGGAGATATTTTTTGTCGTAGGATTTTTTGTCGCGGGATGAAAACGCGTGGAACCGAATAATTTAAATGTAAAAAATATAAAATTAAAATATTCAATAACAAAAACTCAATACGATTATAAACTTGTTAATCAATATAAATTTATTGTACAATTTTTTCTACTATTGATATTGATACAGCTTTTTTATTTTACATTTAAATAATAATCTTGAACATAAATATGAAATGTTGTAACTTTACAAAAACACTGTAAGTGGATAATTTTTTTTTTCGGTGAAACTGTTAAAATTTTTAAACAATCGGCTATACTTCCAAAAATCACCCCTCACTTATTACTCTGAAAAAGCGTCGAATTGTGGCTCATAAAACCTATAATTCAGTAAAGTACATTAATTTCGGCGACAAGGCCACGTAGACAATAATTAGTCGAAGTACATGCACACAGATGGCGCTATACCGAAAGAAGATTATGGGGATGGTTCCCATAATTTTATGAAATTCTTTCCTATACCAGTATAGGAATTACGATCGTAAATTATGGGAGCAGCTCCTATATAATTATAGGAATGTTTTCCATATTTATAGGAATAGTTCCTATAATTATGCACTGGGAAAAAAATTCTCTTCGGACAATTAAATTGGTTTTGTTAAATTTTTTTGAATTAATATTTAATTGAGACAACTTAATTTTATTACGGCAACAAAATCTATTTTGTCATTTTTAACAAATGATTTAATAGACTCTATTTGGTTGACGTTAATATTTCTTTTGCTACGATAATAAAATCATTGGGTAAAGTTAAGAAAATATTTATTTGATAGACAACTAAATTATTTTGTAGTACCAACAAACTCAAATATTAAAGCAAAATATCATTATGTTAACTCTAATAAATATTACTTAGACACAAAAAAATATATTCATTTAGAATAAATATATATATTTGTTTGATGTTAATAAATATATATTAAAACCTAATGATTATTGATTTAAAAAGTTGTAGTGCTAGGCAGCAGTAGCGGGAGTAGTTCGGTGCTCGTCACTAGATCGCGCCAACTTTTTGTAGTGTCCCTGGTAAGACACTTATATCAGAGTTATTATATTCAAAACTTGAAGCATTTATGAAACGGGTTCTCCTCTGTTAATTAGCAGAGTAATGACGACCCTTTTTGATAGTAATATAAGGGTATCCTGTATTACTCTGGGACATTAATGTTTGATATTAATGTTTTCTTGAACAATTTTTGTCACAATACATAAAAAAAGTACTTGTCAAGGTAATAAATCATTTTTCTACATATGCATTTATTTAATTGTTAGATAAATATTCAATCATTCTAAAATAATATTGAATTATTGTTAATAACTCATTCTCTAAGGCTCACTAATGTATTTCATCATGCCTACTTTATAAGCTCTACAGGTAATCAATTTGATTTTATGCTTGCTACTTAACGCGTAGTTATCTTTACTAAATATTTTATAGTTTCTAATAATTTGTTTTGTTGGTGGATTATAAAATATTTAGTTAAAACAACCAAATATATCATTGGCAATGGGCAATCAAATTATTTCGTTGTCATAATTAAAATTTAGTTGTCAGAAGAAAATTTTTTTCTCAGTGTGGGAATGCTACCCATACCATTATAGACATGGTTCCTATAATATATAGGAACAATTCCTATAAATTATAGGATCTATTTCCATAAATTATAGGAACCATTCCTATAACATTATAGGAATGGTTCCTATAATACAATTAGAATATTTCCTATATAATTATGGGAATCATTCCCATAATATTACGAGAATCGTTCCTATACCATTATTGGAATTATTCCTATAATATTATGGGAATGGTTCTCATACTATCATGAACATATTAATTTAAAGAAAATAAATGGTGACTTGCTTTAGGCCTGTCGCCAAAAATCATTAACACTGATTATAACTTTGTACATAAAAAATTCGCTTTTTTAAGTAATTATTGAAGGGATTGAAGGAGAGGAGGAGTACTGGAAGTCTAGCCAAACAAATGCGAATTGGGCAAATCAAATTCCAGAAGTGACTTTGGTATATCTCCACAGATTGATGCATTCGTATACAGACTGCATTTCCCACTACAACATTCTTCGGGCGTCAAGCACTTTAATGTATAAAAAAAAATTAATTATTAGTATATTGTATGTAGCTTCATAAATATGTAGTATATATAGGGGAGGGAACGGCAAAAACGAGGTAAGGGAGGGGGCAAAATGCGGTATCCCCATAGTTTTATAAAAAAAGTTTATTTTTTAACCATTCGAATACGACTTTTGTAAATATAATTGAGCATTATTTTGAATTTTTTTCTTAACTGTTTTCGAAAAATTTGTTTTTGTAAAAAAGTAGTAAGAAATCAATTTGATTTTTTGTTTTTCACTTTTTTTGTAGAATTTTGAGCCCCATTTTGCCCCTCTCTTTCCTGTTCCGTTTTGAACCTTTGCTCCCCGAATATATCATTAGGATTGCCCAAGAAAACCCATTTTTTTCTGAGTCTCTTATGAAAATTTGTTTGTTTACGACGTCTTAAGAAGCCTCTCCAAAAATCAGCTCGATAAAAAAT
Source organism: Microplitis manilae (assembly GCA_030273425.1). Taxonomy (NCBI): domain Eukaryota; kingdom Metazoa; phylum Arthropoda; class Insecta; order Hymenoptera; family Braconidae; genus Microplitis; species Microplitis manilae. The sequence goes on from CP092724.1 coordinate 5,321,412, forward strand.
TTTCAAGAGGTCGCTTACAAATGTTTAAAACATCAAAAATAATCGAAATTCAACTTTTTTATTTCAAATTTTTTTCTTTGTATTTGTGAAATCATGACCATGCTGAAAATTAAAGCCCAAAATTTAAATATTTAAACCTCGCTCAAGAATTTTAAATGTTTCCGAGTCCTGTCTTTTGGACGTTTTCGAGCGACCCTTGAATATTGATAATAAAGCTTCTCGATTTTTTCACCATCAATTTGTATCACAATGAATGAAAATATAACCCGAGAAATAGAAATAATAAGTTATTTACATACTTTTTTATTTTTTAATTCAATTTTTAGGTTTTTTCACTTATTCAAAACTTACCAGATTTTATTGTTAAGACTGTCCAGTATATTTTTGGTTATGCAAAAGTTATATTTTAGTGAAATGAAAATAATTGAGTTATAAAAAAATACAAAACTAATTCAAAGTATTAGTCACATATTATCAGTTAATATTCAAAATTCTTGAGCACCGAATTCCGATCATTTTTGATATTTTCAAAATTCGTGAGCGACCTCTTGAAAAATTTTTATCGAGCTGATTTTTGAAGAGGCTTCTTAAAACACCGTAAACGGACAAATCTTCATAAGAGACTCGAAAAAAAAAAAAAAATAGTTGGTTTTTTTGGGCCACCCTAATATACACCTATATTAATAATATTTCGTTCTTACCAACTCGCCATCTGGTTGACACTGCTGAGAATCACCGGCATTTTGAGATGCTTTAGCAGTAAAAAAAAATATTGCCAAAATTATTAACAAATATAACTTGATGTTAAACATATCGCAGATAAATTTATCTTTTTAGCTGAAATATTAAAAATGTTTTTATTTGAATTAAGAAATTTTATGAATATATATTTATATTTAAGGAGGTTCGACCGAATCTAATGTAATGTTTTTCATTTTTTTACCGTTTTCTTGCCGCGAATTGATCCTTCGATGAATTACTTTATGAATTATTAACTCTAAAAATGTGTTACTTATGTACTCATCAGCTGGGCACGTTTCCTTGACTTGTTAGTTTTATCTGTTTAATCAACTGTATTTGGGAGTAATGAACTAAGTTAACTAAAACTCTTATGAGAAGCTTCTTTGAGACAAAAAAATATTCATGGCAATTAAATAAATATTTCATTTTAAAAAAATCATTAAATCATTATTTGATTTTGAATAAATATTTGTAATATTAGCAAAGCCTTTTTTGACTCGAATAAATATTTTTTTGGTGAACATTATCGATTGATTGCTCCATATATATATATACACAGAAAAAAAAGTTATCTTGAGTCAAGAAAATATTTTTGAAGACCACCGTTTTCGGGAACCAAGTCAAGATTTTCTTGAGCTAAGTGAATTTATCTTGGTCAGATAAAATTACTACTTTATCTGAGAAAGTTTAGGTCTCCAAAAAAATTTTCTTGAATTAAGAATATTTACCTTCAACCAAGAATTTTTTTTTTTCTGTGTATATATTAGGGTAGTCGTTAAAAATTAAATTTTCTCAGGCGGCCCATAAAAAGCTTGTTTTTAGTAAAAAAATACATGGGGAATTTGATTTATTCTTTTTAAGTAAAAGAACACGTGCCTCAAGATCAAAATTCATTTTTCGATACAGTCGCGGTTTTTTTTAAATATTTCATGAAATAAGCAGATTGAAGGAAAAAATCATAGGAACAATTTTATAGGTAATTAAATTCTTGACAAAAAAGGTCATATTCATTTTTTTCATAAAATGTGTTTTTATGAAGAAATTTTAAAAAAACTTTTCAGATCTTATCAATTGAGCATTAAAGGATAACGAATTTTAAAAATAACGTTTTTTCTTAAATATAGACAACTTCGTAACTCGCAACATATCAATCATTGATGCTTGTTATAGTTTCTATATGCTTAGAAAAATGTTATTTTTGAAATTACTAGTCCTTAAAATTCTCAATTCATATAATACTGAAGTTAGCCGACATCTAATAATTTTTGAAATTTATTCAAAATGATAAATGATGAAAAAAAAAATATTTTAAAAAATTGCACTTATAGTTTATTTAATTTCCCACATGTGCATATTTTTACATTTTTTTTTTTGTAATTTATTTGTTGAAAAAAAAAATCCAAAAATTTTTAATTGTTTGCCAACTTCAGGATCATCAATTCATAAGATCTAAAAAAAGTTTTTTTAAAATATCTTCATAAAAACACATTTTATAAAAAAAATGAACCTGACCTTTTTTGTCAAGAATTTAATTTCCTACAAAATTGTTTCTATGGTTTTTTCCTTTAATCTGCATATTTCATGAGATATTTAAAAAAAACCGTGATTGTATCGAAAAATGAATTTTGATCTTGAGGCACGTGTTCTTTTTACTTAAAAAGAAAAAACCAAATTCCCCATGTATTTTTTCAATAAAAAGAAGCTTTTTGTAGGCCGCCTGAGAAAATTTAATTTTTAACGACCACTATATATATATATATATATATATATATATATATATATATATATATAAATATATATATATATATATATATTTATATATATATATAAATATATATATATATATATATATATATATCAAATAAAATTTCTTAACTATAAAGATATTGTTTTTTCAGTGTAAGAGCTCTACTTTTCGCAGGCGTCTTTTTTTATCTAAACGAAACTTTTGAACCTGTTTCCGGAAAAAAAAAAATTTATTATTTTTTGAATCACCCTATTATATATTAGACTGGGCCAAAAAAATTGACTATTTTTTTTTCTTTCGATACTGTGAAAATATTATTCCTGATCACCAAAAAATTATTATTGTGCAAGTTTGAGCCCTTAATATTGATATAGGCCGTCTTAATACAATTAGGTTGTATTGCTTAATGAGAGTAAGCATTGAGTAAGACAAAAAAAATTCTATACTACTATAGTATGTTCTTAATATTGTCACACTCGATTAACAATAATTGTCCTCCGCTTCAGCATTATCCTGATTTAACTTTCTTTCTATTTTTATGTCTTCTTATCTATTTTTACCCATTTACTTTTTATTCTTTCTTTCTTTCTTTCTTTCATCTTCTTTATTATCTTTCTTTTATCTCATTATATTTTCAACTTATCCACTTATATGCTCAAATAATCCACATAAGATAGCAATTACATATTATTGCATTGAGTCTTGACCGCCAGATAATTTTCAAGTAATTTGACCTTAGGTAATTAAATTAATAAGAATTTAAATAGCGAGTAATTATAATGCATTTGACTCATTACTGCTTAGTGTATAAACTTGGGCTTTGTTTTATTTCGATAAAACGTACACGGAAAGAAAATTATGGGAATGGTCCCTATAATTTTGTGAAATTTCATCGTATACCAGTATAGGAATGACGACCATAAATTATGGGAACACGTTCTATAGATATTGGAATATTACCCATAATTATAGGAATAGTTCCTATAATTATAGGAATGGTTCCTATAATCATAGAAATGGTTCCTATAATTATAGGAATAGTTCCTTTAATTATAGGAATGGTTCCTATAATTTATGGAAATGGTTCCTACAATATTATAGGAATGGTTCCTATACTATTATAGGAATAGTTCCTATAATATTATAGGAATAGTTACTATAATATTATAGGAATGGTTCCTATAATTTATGGGAATGGTTCCTATAATATTATAGGAATGATTACTATACTATTATAGGAATGGTTCCTATACTATTATAGGAATGGTTCCCATAATGGTATAGAGGTGGTTCCTATAATATATAGGAACCATTCCTATAATGCATAGGAATACTCCCTATAATTTTCTTTTCGTGTAGTGGCTTTTGTTAAAAAATATAAGAAGTTTAGGAGGTTCGACCGAATCTAATGTAAAAAGGATTTTCCAACTTTAAGATTTGAAACTTAGTATACATGTAAAGAAGTACTTTTTCTACGTATTCTCAAAATTTGAATATGATCCACCGTCTAGTTTGTTAGAAAAAAAGATTTAAAAATGACGTTTTTAAAGTTCTTATACACAGGCTCTTATGGCGGTCAAGCTCCCGTCATGACTTGCTCGATTATTTTCATTATTAACCTCCCAAGTTTAAGAAATAAAAAGCCACATGCTATAAACTTGAATATTTTTGGAATATGATAAGATTTTAACAATACAGTGTTACCGTTGTAATTATTTAAATAATTCAAGTCAAACTTTATTATTTAATCTTGTTCATCGACAGAGATACATATTATTGAGGGTTTGGCAACGTCGCAGAAGCAGCTGAGAGAAAAAACAAAGATAGAAATACATTAATAAGAGAGGCAAGATTAGAAATAAATTTTTCCCGCTTTAATTTGAATATCGATGTATAAGAAGTTAGAACGCGCTGTTGCCAAATCTTTTTATTAAATCATGAGTCAAAAATAAACAAGTAATTTCATTACTTTCTTTTATTAAATAAGTAATAAATATTAATTTATGAATTCGTCATGTTATTATAAATTAAAATAATAAATTTTTATAACTATTAGGAGAATTTAGCAAACAAAAAAATTCAAACACTACTTTGACTCACTTGTTTCGGTCGAACCTCCTTAAAAAAAACAAAATTGAATTAAAAAAAAAAAGAGTTCTTATAGTCTATAATCAGTCTAAAATTTTTAGTTAAATAATTTTACTAAAATTTTATTAAACTTTGAATTTTAAAAAAATTTGACAGTAAATAAAATTGAGCCAATAGATTTGGAATCGACTAACATTATTTTGTAAAATTATATTTTTTAATACAAAATTCTATAAACGGATTATTTTTCATCACAAGAACAAAAAATAAATTTTCAAAGTTTGATTTTTTTTTTAAGTAAAGAGCTTAAATGTATGCTTATTATATAAAAGGTAGGTATGATAAAATAATTATTAACAATCATTATCTATCAAGTACGCGTCGTACTAACGATTAAAAATCTCGTTTGCTCATATTGTTTCTAACAGAGTGTGACTATCATTACAAATATTGTAACATCTGTGTGAACTGAAGTAATTTTATCTAAGTTTAATTTATTTTTCATTCAAATTTAATAACCATTTAATTTTAAACTTTAATCACTTAAACCTCTGAAAAGTCGCACATTCCCTAGTACTCGTTCAGGGAATTGATACTTGATCACTTAAAATATTTGTATATATATATATATATATATATATATATATATATATATATATATATATATATATATATATATATATATATATATATATATATTTAGTAAAATGTAGTAAATACATATAGATATTCACATACAAAAGTGATCAAATTTGATGTTCGAGCTTCTAATACTTTCCGTACATTTTTCAAACATTTTTTTTTTACACTTGGAGATTGAAAGTGCGATTATTTACGGTGCATTAAGTGGACCCGGTGGTCTAGAGGCTGAAAATTTAATGATTTAAAAAAAGTTTTTTTTATATGTTAATAAATATCAAACCTTTTGAAATTTTGAGGGATCATTTTATTGTCATTAATATATACAAAAATGCTTATAACTAAGAAAAAAAATTATTTTTAGTATTTAAAAGATGGCGTTGAAGCCAGCTTCTTTAAAAAAAGGGACCCGGGCGGCGTAGAACAATTCAGCTCTTCTATGGGTCTGAACAAAAAAAATTTAATGGATTTTTAATCAGTATAAATATACCTATAGCCGGTACTAGAATAAAAAAAAAAAAAATTTTTTTGAAGAAGTGGCCCTTTGTTGAAATTTTTAGTCCAAAAATTGCCTTTTTTTCGTAACATTTTGTATGTTAAAAAATAGAAATATTCAACGCAAACATTTTATTCTAATACCGACTGTAGCTGTTGGTGTATTAAATAACATATTTAAATTTGAAAACAACCAAGCGGGTAGTTTTTTTTTTTCAACTACGCCAGGCAGAAAAAAGTAGTTTCGAGATAAACGCGTTTAAAGTTTTAGTTAAAGAAATTCTGAAGAAAACTAGATTTGAACATATACTTACGATTAATCAGCTATTCCAGCACCATTTTTTTTTAATTTTCCGCTAAGAAAATTGCAAATTTTCAAAAATTCGGGAAGTTATTGATTTCAGTCCGATTTGTGAAAATCGAAATTCCAACAGATGTCGACGTTTTGAGGTCCTAGGAAGCTATTCTGACTAATTTCAAGATGATGTCCGAGTGTATGTATGTATGTATGTACGTACGTACGTACGTATGTAAATATCTATAACTTTTGAACGGATCAACCGATTTTGATCGTCAAGATGTCATTCGACGCAGTTTTTTAATATCTTGAAGCTGAAAAAAATTGAGCTTGATCGGTAGGGCTCGTTCGGAGATATTCCAACAATAAACTTTTTTCAAAAATGTTTTTTTTGGATAACTTTTTACGGGCTTGATGGATTAATTCCAAAATGGACTGGGCTCTGGAAATTCATAAGCCGCGTCAAATGCCACCTCAAACTTCAAAATCGGTTAATTCTTTCAAGAGAAACCGTTGTCGAAAGAATTAAAAAAAAAATTTTTTTTAGTATTTTGAAAATTTCTCAAAAATGACTCGATGAATCAATTTCAAAATTTAATCAGTTATAGAACTCAATGAAACGCGTCGATTGCCACCTTAAATGTCTCAATCGGTTTATTCGTTCGAGAGATATCGTTGTAGAAAAAATTGTAAAAAACGTTATTTTTTGAAATCAAAAGCATACAAAAGTATTTTCGAGCTCGAAGAGCTCGAAATACGCGGGAAGTTTTGGGGCTGGCCCGCAGGGTCAACCGACAGACCGATTTTTTCTTGTGCACTTCTTCGGTTTTTCTTGTTTTTCATTATATGTTGACTTATTTATCATTATTATAACTTAGGTATAGAAACTAAAGCAGATGCTTTCCGCCGCACAATAGAATAAAAATTACTTACTCGACCGGCCTGCTAAATAGCTTTTAGAACATGAAATACTGGGAATATCATCACCATATTTTCACGGTATATTTTTGAAATACTATACTTTCGAGATATGCAAAAACAAATCGATTTTTCAAAATTTCTAGACCACCGGGTCCCCTTAAGCTCTTAGGTGGCTAGATGTTAAATATCTACCATATCATCATTCCTCGAATTATACCCACACAGTTCTAATACTGGCTCATGATATTTTACCGACTATATTATCAGATACAAATACCGACACCTATTTTACTTAAATTACATCAATTACTATTTTTTTCTTTTATTTATATATTCTTGTATTATATTAATAAATATAATTAAACTAATTATAAATTTATTGAAATAACTTAAATATTTAAAAACAATATCGATATCACTTATCAAGTATACAAATAAGTATAAACCATGAAAAATAAAATAAAAATAATTCACTTAAAAATTACTGACCATAATTTTATTTATTAATTAAATTAAAAAAATACATAATCATTTTAATTTAAGTAAATTACAGAAATCGGGAAACTGAAAAATTATTAAAATTTAAAAAAAAGTTGAATTTTTAATTTTTTCAAAAATATCCATTAAGACATCAAACGCGTCATGAAGTTCACTTAACGTCAAATGTGTGAAATGTCATTAATAATGTGCAAAAATATAAAATAAAGTAATAATAATAATACTAAGTGTGAATTTGAGTGAGATGTCGGAAAAAACTAAACAAGATAATCAACAATTGGATTTAATTGATTTCAATGATAAAAAACCAGATATTGATAACTTAGGACCAACGAAAACAAAAACAGTTGATTTAACATCTTGTTCATTATCGTCATCAGCGTCATCAGAATTATCGCAATCAACAAAATCACCTAGTCCACCTCCAAAATTATTAAAACAGAAATCACTTCAACAATTTGTTGAAGAAATTGATTATAATGAAATTGAAACAGAAGAGGTTAGTTTACTCTATTATCAGCAGGGTATGAAGTTTGCGCTCAACAATAAGAATAAAAGAAAAGAATTTGTCATTAAGACAATTAGCTAGACCATCAGCAAGACAATTAACAAGACCATCAGCAAGACAACTAGCAAGACAATTAACAAGACCATCAGCAAGACAATTAGCAAGACAATTAACAAGACCATCAGCAAGACAATAGACAAGACAATTAGCAAGACAATTAACAAGACCATTAGCAAGACAATAGACAAGACAATTAGCAAGACAATTAACAAGACCATCAGCAAGACAATTAGCAAGACAATTAACAAGATCATCAGCAAGACAATTAGCAAGACCATAAGCAAGACAATTGTCTTGCTGATTATCTTATAGACATATTTTTTTCACATCCTCAATTTCGACATTCTTTTATGACATTCGATATTTGAATATATCTGTTAATCTAATTCACGTACCCAAATACCAAACTTGCCTTTGTGACATCTATTAGATCGCTCGGCATGATTGTCAGAAAGCCATTGGTATCATAAATCTATCTGAAAAATTATGTTATATTTCTGATATTAAAAAGATCTTTCTGACGTTCATGCCGAGCGGGTATCAGTTTTTAAGCTATTTTTTGACATATCGATAGGACACCAATACGTTGACTAAACGATCAGAAATTTATGTCACCGAAAAAATATATACTTGAAAGACTTGACACAAATGATGACAAAGTAAATTAGAAATAGTGGAAAAATAAGTTATCTAAATGAGTTTTAAATTGAGATGACAGGAAAAACAACATAAATTTTCTCTGTTTGTGGACCCAACATTTGCATGTCTTATTTTTACCAAAAAGGTGACTTCGAGACAAAAAAATTTTGTTTTATTTTAAAAGACATCTTACAGTGCGCGAATTCTTTTCTTTTATTTTTATTGTTGAACACGAACTTCCGTACCCTGCTTATAATTATTATTATTATTATTATTATTATTATTATTATTATAAGCTTGAGGGAGTATGTAAAACAAAATAAGTGTGAACGTAGCATACATGCGAAAAATTAAAAATTATATATCGTCTGGACAATTCGATAAGTTGCTTTACGAAAAATGTTATTCATAAGGCAGTTATTGCAGCCTATTTCGAGTACTGTAGCATTATGATGTTCTTCATTTCTATATGCTAGAGCTATTTTAGAAGCCCCCGTCTGAAGCTTCCACAGAAATTACACACTCAGCATATAAACAATCCATCAAGCTCAATTTTTTTAGCTTTCACATATTGACAATCCGCGTCTAATGACGTTTTGACGATCAAAATCGGTTCATCCGTTCAAAAGTTATAGATATTTACATACGTATGTACGTACAAACATACATATATACATTCGAACATCTTCTCGAAATTAGTCAGAATAGCTTCCTAGGACCTCAAAACGTCACGATCTCTTAGAAATTTGATTTTCGAAAGTCGGACCGAAACCAATAACTTTCATTTTTTTGAAAATTTTAAATTTTGATGGCGGGAAGTTGAAATAAGTATTGATTCAGAAAACTAGTTTTCGTAAAATAGATTGTAAATTAGCTTTTGCTAAATGAATAAACATATCATTATTATCATTATTCATACAATTTTATAATAATGAACAAGTACACAAGGTTTTAACGAACATCCAATGAGATATCGTTACGTCAGTGTCGAATATCTTCTGTAAGAGTAAACAGAAGACTGTTATAGTCGACATCAACTAAATTCTGTAACTTTGAGAAACTGAAAAAATATTAATCGCAGATTAATATTGTCTATTTTATCAAATGAACTAATTACCGTGCGAGCACTTATGTAGATTATCATACATCCTAATCTATATATACTCTTATTATAGTAATCCTTATTTAATTAATCCATCGCTATTATAACAAGAAATTCTCAGGTTCTTAACTGGTACTTCTCTCCCGTTTTGGGAACCCTTAATAAATAATTGGTCCTTATATTAAATGTCGTCAGTAACTTCATGAACTTCCTTGCGAGTCGCATCCTAATCATTTACTATCTCTAGGTTTGTTTCATTCCAAGACTGTCAAGGATAATTCGTGGATTAGATTATCATCATAGAGTACGCTATCATCATATCTGTAGCGAATAAGTCACTTACGCATAGCAATTATTAAATTAATTGATTAATAATAATAATAATAATAATAGTCTCAAGCTCTATTCGTTTGAATGATTATTGATTATTGATTATTTATATAAATAATTTATAATATGACAATTAATAGGTGGTGGGTAAAGGATCTTTTGGAGTTGTATGGAAAGGAAAGTGGCGTGGACGTTACGTAGCAATAAAACATATAAATACTGAAGGTGAAAGACGAGCATTTGCTGTTGAAGTAAGACAGCTTTCACGGGTATCACATCCAAATATTGTACGGCTTTATGGTGCTTGCACTAAAGATCCTGTTTGTTTGGTAATGGAGTATGCTGAAGGTGGTTCTTTATACAATGGTATTTATATTTATTATTGTTATTATTGTTATTTAAGTTTTAGGGGTCATTGTATATTATATTTGCTTTTTTTTAGTACTACATTGCGAGCCTAAGCCGCGGTATACAGCGAGCCATGCTATAAGTTGGGCATTACAGTGTGCTCAAGGGGTAGCATACTTACATAATATGAAACCAAAGCCTTTAATTCACAGGTATGTTCACTTTGTTTTTTAAGAATTATACTAGACGTGATGCATTTGCGCGTCCATCGGATGCCGCTGCTTTTGCATGAAATACAAGGCGACGATTTAGACTCCGGTTTTATTTGTAAATTGATAACTAAATCAGGATCCGAGTCGCATTTACCGGACCCGTTGACAGTCGAGCCGAACGGTAAGGCTGTGACGTTTGGAAACATACCAGATAAACTTGATTCCATTTGATTGGCTAATAAAAATCGCAGTCTCAAATCAATGTCCTGTAATTTACTTTTTTCGTAAATTATTTCCATTTGTTCAGAGACTGTTTCTTTACTACTTATTAATTTTCTTATATAATCATTTGTTATTAATTTATTTGGATATTTTACTATTTCTAATGCCGATGGTATAATTTCATCTTTCCTAAATGCCCCCAATGATCCCTGTGTATTTTTGCGTAGTAGCGCATCACGAAACCACAGCATTTGCGATTGAACCGGTATTACTTCATTTAATTTAACATGCGTAGATGCTTCTATTAATGATTTAAATGATGATAAATCTTCATATTCAACTAAAAAAAAAACCTATAATAAACAATTATTTATCATTGAGATTATTGCGGGCTGATGTACACAAATAACAGGCCGATGTAATTTTACTTAGTGCCGAGGTTTTAATTTGTTTTGCTATCGTTTTTAAATTATCAACCTGTTGCCATACTGATTTAGTTATAATCATTTGTCTCTACCAAGTGAACCGTCAAGCAATTGAACAACAAAAATAAATAAACCTCATTGCGTCTAAAATTTAATAGACCGTCGCCGTAACTTTCAGTTTTGTCACCAACTAAAATAATCGCCGAGGAAAATAAAATAGTAAATTACTTAATCTGTGCATATTTTCTTGCTCCCCGAAAGCAACCGATCAAAACATCTTTAGTATCACATCCTCAAAATTAAATTACATCTCAAATTTAAACAGTCACTCAATCATCATTACCATCGCCCAATTCCAACCCTTTGTTTCCTCATAATTACAACCGACTAATTTTGAAATAAAAAAACAATGTTCTTATATACTCGACGACCATAGTAAATAAATCCGTTAATTCTTAAAAAATAACATATTCTATTTTCAGAGATTTAAAACCACCAAATTTACTACTAATCCTCGGTGGCCGAACTTTAAAAATCTGTGACTTTGGTACCGCATGTGATTTAAACAGTTACATGACAAACAACAAAGGATCCGCAGCATGGATGGCACCAGAAGTATTCGAGGGCTCTCGTTACACTGAAAAATGTGATATATTTAGTTGGGGAGTCATACTGTGGGAAATATTGGCACGTCGCAAGCCATTCGATGACATTGGCGGCTCTGCCTACCGTATTATGTGGGCCGTACATGTTGGGCAGCGACCGCCACTCATTGACAACTGTCCCAAACCAATTGAAGACTTGATAACCAGGTATTTTTAATTTCATAAAAATTTTGAATTGAATTGTTAATACAATAATAAGGAGCAACTTGTGGTTACTACGTATTACTGCCCGAGTATTACTACCAAATTTATAAAATATGATTTAAATTTAATTGTTTATTGAAGTCTTACCAATTTACTCTCAGATATTTTGTTTATTTTTGTTATCATTGAAGTTTAATAAGACAAATCTTGTCATTGATTCGCAGACTTATGGATTTCGATGATTGTATAATCATGGGGTTCTTAAAAAAAATCTACACACGGTCAAATTTTTTTTATTAGTCGTCTAATATATTTTTTTTCTAAAATGTCTCAACTGCGATGAAAGATACAAAAAACTTATTAAATTTTGAGGGTTCACCAAAGGGCTGATGTCTTTCGTTGATACAAAAAAATTCAGTATCTAATCTCAAAATATTTAAAAATTTTTTATGTCAGTAATTTTATAAAATCATATCGACATCTTTTGGCGCGAAATTTATATATATATTCATAATTATTTATAAAACTTAAGACATTGAACTGACTGTTGCATAAAAACATCTGAAACTATGAAAAGACACAAATTAAAGTCAAGACCTTTTCACTGATACCAAATTAAATTTGTTTAATTTTTATTATCACAGAGACATGCCATGGACTAAATTTTTCTTATTCTCTCTTAATAATATAGACAATAGGTATATATTCAGTGACATTGAGGTATTTTCAGTGACAGAATAATTAAAATATTAATTTATTTAAAGAAAATAAATACGATCGTCTTTTTCCCGCGTAATTTAAATGTATTTCGAATGATATGGATAAATTTATTTATCTCTACTTGGCAATAAAAAAGAGTTTAAACCATAAGGCATAAATTCAAGTCAAGAAATTTTCAACGATACCAAATTTGATAACATTAACTAATTTTATCAATTTATAAGATGTTGGAGCAAACGTCCCGAAGAGCGACCATCAATGGATGAAATAGTTCGTGTAATGACTTGTTTGTCTACGTTTGTCAGCGGACATTTAGAGCCCGTTGAGTACAGCATGTCCGATGACTATGAAGAAAACTACGGCAATGATGATGAAATTGACCAAGACACTATTGACGTTTCATGGGGCATGTCTTCTAGTCAAATTAACGGTGATTCGATAAATGGCATTAATAATGATAATAAAAGTGATTTGCTTAGTCAATCGCAACAATCTAAAACAATACAAAATAGTCAAGATTTTAGGGATTCTAACGTTAGTCACAATTTTCCACCAATTAAATCAATTAATAGTAATAATAATAGAGATTCTAATGATGGGTTCCAACCACTTCATGTTGAGTGTGATCCAGTAGGTTTTTTTTTATTATTTGCATTAAAATTTTTTTTTTTTATATTAATCATTATAAAAATTGTCATTTTTTTCTTTCATTTGGTAAACAGAGTGCTTGGGATTTAGCGACGGGCACAGACTCATCATGGGAGTTACAAAATACTGCAGGTTTTGACAAAATGGGAAAAAAAAAAACTAATCGTAAGTATTTTCCTATTTTTATAAATCAATTTCATTGGTTTGAATATATATATTTTTCTTTGTATCAAAAAAATGTGTGTAAAAAAAAAAGGTCTGTTTCTTTGGTATGCAATTGCTCGTAAAATTTTATATTAACAAAATAAATTTCTGATTATAATTACACTGAAAGTTTAAATTCCTGCCATGTTTAGCGGGAAAAAGTTGTACTGTACTCTAAATGGCACAAAAAAAAACATTGTTGACTTTTTCTTAAATTTAAATTCCTGCAAAAAAAAAAAAAGGAAAAAAATGTTGGAAAATCAAAAAGTGCACACCTCAATCGCTTATTTTATTTTTAATCATTACTTTTATTTTACAATATTAATTTATTTTTTTTTATTCTGAATTTTTGTTCAACTTATAAATTATCAATTTGATTTTTTTATTTATTATTTTCAGTTTAATATTTTTTTATTAACATTTTTTTTAAATATCCCGCCTTTTTGTCTTAGATGTCGCTCTTTTTTTTCAAACCTATACTGCTGCGCTAGTGCTGCCGCCAGTAGTTGATGGAGAGAAAAAATGAAAAAAATAATAACAACAGTAAAAATAAAAATGGCGGCTAAATTTTTCGTGAATAATCAGTTTTACGTTTTTAATTAATTACAATTAAACTAAAAGAATTTAGATAGAGATTTTCCATAGGGTTCTTGTGATAAAAAATACAAAGATAATAAAAAAAAAGTTGGGCCGATTAATTGTGTCTATCGAGAGTTATCGTGTCTACGAAGTTTCATACGTAACAATTGACAGCACTGGTTTCTTGGGTTAAAATAATTTATTTTAAACTAATAAAATAACGAATCGACTTAATATTAGGTTCAAATTGTTCCTTAATAAATTCTCTATATGCTAGTATACAATTTTACCTATTTTGGTGAAATTAAAAGAGTGTAGAAATATTTTTGTGTGAATAAAATAGTCGAAAAAAAACCGTTCACAAGACAACCTCAGCGCTTCGCGCTTGAGGTGTGCAAAATTTATACTTTAAGGCGCAGATCTAGTCAAAAACACATGGAGTATTATTGTTTGAAATACTATGGTTTTATAGTAAAACCGGGCTATATTAGCCACCTGAAAAAATTGAAATGAACATGTGGTCAAAATGACTATGGCCATAGTAAAAAAGTGACACCAATTATACCAAAAATTACTGTAACTAGTGTCAATTTTATTACGGCCATAGTCATTTTTGATCCATTTTTTAGTCCAGCTTTACTATGACACTATAGAATTTTAAGCAATGATAATTTCTCTGAAGGATTCACACCCCGAAAGAAGGCAATTACACACCTGGGTTATAATGCCCTATTTTTCTCCCTTGAATCGAACTATCAAATAATTCGAATTATTTGTGAGTTTTCGGATAATCTTAAAATTTTCTTATGAACGTCCTAGAATTTTAATTTTTTTACCAATAATTGAAATTTTTACTAGAGGTAAATAGAGATTAGACATAAATCTACGAAAAAATTACTTTTGCTTACTTCAGAAAATCATGCTCTTCATTAAATACAAAATTGAATATTTAAAAGCTGATCAGAATTTTCCTAATTTGAAACGAGCAATTCTAAAAGTTACAAATACTTTTAATACTTTCGAATAATTCGAAAATTGACAAATAATCTTATCATTATATTCTACTCGATTCGAATACGATTCGCACATTTCTAATATATATATATATTAGACTGGGCCAAAAAAATCGACTATTTTTTTTCGTTTGATACTGTGAAAATATTAATTCTGATGACCAAAAAAAATTATTGTGCAAGTTTGAGCCCTTAATATTGATATTAAGAGGTGTATCGTTACGACTATTCGTTTTTTGAAAGAATTTTCATTTTTTACCCAAAACTCGTAAATCATCTATCCGAAAAATTTGAGCTATGTATATTCTTAAAGGAAATTGAACTCCCTACAAAAAATCTCTCTTAGTAAATTGACGTAAAACGAGCCGTTTCCTTGTAACCGAGCCTTAAATATTGATTTGTTTTTTAAAATCTTTGTTTCTATTTTGGATTTTTGTAACTACTAGAAATATTGAAATTTTGTCTAGTCAAGACACGTATTTTTGAAGGAAATTTAATGCTCTACAAAAAGGGTCTCTTAACATTTTTTGCTAAATTCACTCCTTCGAAAATTATTCAAGGTTGAAGTTGAGTCAAAACGACTTAAATGACCTGAATAACTTTCAAAGGAGTGAATTTAGCAAAAAATGTTAAGAGACCCTTTTTGTAGAGCATTAAATTTCCTTCAAAAATACGTGTCTTGACTAGACAAAATTTCAATATTTCTAGTAGTTACAAAAATCCAAAATAAAAACAAAGAATTCAAAAAACAAATCAATATTTAAGGCACGGTTACAAGGAAACGGCTCGTTTTACGTCAATTTACTAAGAGAGATTTTTTGTAGGGAATTCAATTTCCTTTAAGAATATACATTGCTCAAATTTTTTAAATAGATGATTTACGAGTTTTGGGTAAAAAATGAAAATTCTTTCAAAAAACGAATAGTCGTAACGATACATCTCTTAATATCAATATTAAGGGCTCAAACTTGCACAATAATTTTTTTTGGTCACCAGGAATAATATTTTCACAGTATCGAAAGAAAAAAAAAATAGTCGATTTTTTTTGCCCAGTCTAATATATATATATATATATATACATATATATATATATATATATATATATATTAGGCTGATTCAAAAAAATGGACAATTTTTTTTTTTTCGATATCCCCTGTGAAATATATTCAGAGAGACAAGAAAAAACGCCTGTGAAAATCAGAGCTCTTAATATTAATATTTAGAGGTCGCGCATCGCAAATTTCTATTTTCCGTTTAAATAACATGGGAAAATTTACTTTTTAAGCTTTGGAATTTTGTAGCTCACGGTGAGACCAATATTTTCAAATGTTCAAGACATATTCTTACGGGAAATTTGACACTCTACAAAAAAGGTCTCTTGTAATTTTTTGATATTTTCAATTCTTCAAAAGTTATTCGAAGTTAAAGTTAGATTGACGATAAATTTTTACAATTTTTAAATTTTTTGACGCAACCATCAACTTTATCGGAAAACTGAGTAGGACATTTTTTGTAGAGCATTTTATTTCCTATAGCTTATCTTGATGAAAATTTTTCATATTTCTCACAAGTCGTAAGTTATTTGCAATTAACTGGAAATCTTCTTAAAAAATCCAAATTTTGTCGCTTAAAATTAATTATACTAAAATTTTCAGTTAATTGCAAATAACTTACGACTTGTGAGAAATATGAAAAATTTTCATTAAGATAAGTTATAGGAAATAAAATGCTCTACAAAAAATGTCCTATTGAGTTTTCCGATAAAGTTGATGGTTGCGTCAAAAAATTTAAAAATTGTAAAAATTTATCGTCAATCTAACTTTAACTTCGAATAACTTTTGAAGGAATGAAAATATCAAAAAATTACAGGAGACCTTTTTTGTAGAACGTCAAATTTCCCATAAGAGTATGTCTTGAACATTTAAAAGTATTCGTCCCACCGTGAGCTACAAAATTCCAAAGCTTAAAAAATAAATTTTCCCATGTTATTTAAACGGGAAATAGAAATTTGCGATGCGCGACCTCTAAATATTAATATTAAGAGCTCTGATTTTCACAGGCGTTTTTTCTTGTCTCTCTGAATATATTTCACAGGGGATATCGACAAAAAAAAAATTGTCTATTTTTTTGAATCAGCCTAATATATATATATATATATATATTTTTTTTTTTTTTTCTATAAAAAATTTTAAAATTTTTGTTACTGTTATGTTACAGAAAAAATGTAATTATTAAACTCGTCCTATAAAAAAAAAAAAATAAACAATATTTAAAAAATAATAAAACATATCTGAGGGACTCGATTATATTTAAAGAAGTTTAAAGGTATTACTGTGTAAGACATTGGAATCGTATAGTATACATTATAAGTTGACGTAATTGCTCAGCTCCCTCTCTTTTATTTTAGCACATAGAGTACACACGGACACACTAAATTATTTTCAGCATGAAATAGCACTTGAGAGTGCTGACTCACACGTTAAATAGCAGACCCTGCTGCTAATACTGATATAACTTATCCTAGCTAAACTCTTTATGATCTAATTCTATACAAAAATCAATTTATTTTCCTGTCACCACAAAACAAAAAAAATAAATAAATTCTTCACATATTTTTACCGTCAAAAATTTCCTGATTACCATTAAAAATTTCCCTTAAATAAATTTTCATTTTTAAAATTTTTCAAACTATCCATGGAAAAAAAAAAATTGTCATTACAATTGTTCACTTCATTAAAAATTATTACTGATAAAAAAGTCGATAGAAAGAGAAAGAGTTTAAAGTGCGAAAGAGAGAGAGAGAAAAAGTGAGAAATTTGGTCCAAGACAGCAGGTGTAGCTGAGTCAGCTTCCCCGTTATAGCTGTACGTTTGTTGTGTTTAGTTTGCGAGAGATTAAACTATCGCGCCAGTGTACCAGAGAGTTAAGAAGAGAGAGATCAGTTTTAAAAGTTAATCTTTAGCCTAATATTCAATTGCAATTAAATAATATAATTATTTATATTTTTATTTTTATTATTAAAAATAAACGATTTCATTTTTTTCATAGATATTTTACAAAATTAATTAATTATTTAATTATTTAATTAATAATGATGATTAAAAATAAGTGAAGAATGTCGATGATAATAATTAAAAAAAAAAACTAATTAAAAAAAAATGTCTTCAAATTTAAATAAACTCAGCTACTCTAGAGTTGACACTGAATATTTGAAACATTGTTGGTTTCTTTTGCGTCAGTATTCTATTGAATTATTCAAAAATTTTCCATGGGTTTGAAAAAAAAAATAATGGGATATTTGTTTAAATTTTTGTTGAAATAGGGAGTAATAATAATGACAATTTTGATGATATTTGTGGACTATTGGAAGCTGATTTACGTCCGCTTACACCAGACAATACATGCCAATTATCAAGGACTATATTTGAAGAGCATAAACAGCTAGCTGAGGAATATCTCAAAGTACAAACTGAAATTGCGCTTGTTAGTCAGTACAAAAGTGATATGATGAAAAATTTAAACAGTGAAGGCATTAGACGGCAACAAGAGCTCCGTAAACTTGAAGATGAAAAGGTTTTTATGATATCTGATGATTTATTTGTCACTTTAATTTTCTATAAGATATTTTAAGAAATGGGAATTTGAATAGTTTTTTTTTCTTTTTGTAAAATTGAATAGAGGAATTTTTTAATTTTTTTTTAAATTTGAATATCTCTTAATTCCGGTAGGAATGATTTCCGTAAAATTTTTTCGGAAGATTTTTTAATGATTTACTAAAGCTTTAGAAATAGTTTTCATGTTTTCTTTCTTTGTTAGAAAGTATGCGGTAATTTGAAAACTAATTAACTAATTGAAATTAGTGCGGTTTAATTATTTTTGCAATTATAAACTTGGATAATAATACTCTGATATGATCATATATGGTTGAATATGATTAGACGTGTTTATATATGATCATATATGACCATGTGTAAATCGGAATATGATTGAAAATGGTTATGTTTAAACAAGATAAAAATAATCATATATGATCATATATGGTAATTTATGAAATGGAATCTAATCATATCCGCATGTATATGGTTATATATGAATTGGGATCTAATTATATATGGTCGTATATGGTAATATATGAAATGGAATCGGTTTATATATGAATATATATGACCATATGTAAACCTGAGTATGATCGATCATGGCTATGTCTAATCAAGAAAAAAATAATCATATATGAATTGGAATCTTATCGTATATAGTCATGTACAAAATGGCATCTAATCATATATGGTCATGTATGAATTGTAATCTAATCTCTATGATCGTATCTGGTAATTTATGAAATGGAATCTAATCATATCCGCATGTATATGGTTATTTATGAATTGGAGTCTAATTATATGTGATCGTATATGGAAGTATATGAAATGGAACCTGTTTATATATGATCATATATGACCATGTGTAAACCTGAGTATGATCGATCATTGCTATGTCTAATCAAGAAAAAAATAATCATATATGATCATAGATTGTCATCTATGAATTGGAATCTTATCGTATATGATCGTATGTGGTCACGTACAAAATGGCATCTAATCATATATGATCATATATGGTCATGCATAAAATGAAATCTATTCATATGTGATCATATATGAATTGTAATCTAATTATATATGGTCATATATGGTAATATATGAAATAAAATCTGATTATATCTGATCATAAATGATCTTTTATCGTAATGTATGAATACTCAGATTTGATCAGATATGAAAAAAAACATTATCTATCATCATATCTGCTCATATATGACCAGATAATTTTTGTACCTTTTATCCGTTATAAGTATTCATATATGAACCCGTTTGATAATTATAATATCATATATGGTCTTATCTGATCAGATTCAAATGCATACATTTCCATACTTGAATTTATATCTATTCATAACTATAAAAATTTGACAAATCCAGCAAAAGATATTCAGATATGATCATATAATTCAAGTATGATCAGATAAGAGTTCTTAAACGATCATTTGTGAATTTGAATCAGATATGAAGATATATGATCATACATAAAATCATATCTAATCATATATGATCGTACACAATATCAGATATGTTCATATATGATCATATATGATTATAAAAGCTCGGATCATACGAGAAATAATTTTCAGATATGATCATATATGACTATTTATCGTACCTAATCAATGTGCTCATATATGATGATATCTGAGTATTCTTTCCCGGTAGTAATCGTAATATTATTCCGTCTCAGTTATTTCACCTTGCCGTTTTTTCTCACGGTCATTTTGTCGTCAGATAACTAAGCGCGGCAAAGGAAAAATTATTTAAAAACTCAACTCTATAATTTTATACTAATTTGCTAGTAAACTATTATTTATAATAATAATAAAATGTTATTTTGCTCTCTTAGGAAGCATTAATAAAACTTCATGACAATCTTAGAAGGCAAGTAGACATGATAAAAGGTATAAGAAGACCAACACTAAATTCATCAAACACAATGAATACCATAGTGCCTGGGGAAGACGGTTGGGTCTGTGTGTCTCGACAAGAGCCATCAAGGATATCATGAGTGTTGACTGATTAATTAATTAATTACATACTTACTTATTGTACTTATAAATACTGAAAATCGCCTTCATCTATTTTTTTCAACAATCATTTAAATAATTAATTTTAGTATATAATATTTTTTCATACCATCAAAAAATAAATAAAAAAATAAATCGTAATAATAATTATTTATTTAAAAACGAATTAATTAAAATATTTAATGATTAATGGTAGGATGCCCAGAAGGTATTAAATCTAAATTACTTTCACTATCTTCTACTTGACTATTCTGCTGCTGTATTTCGTTATCACTTTGCAGCTGCGCTTGCCACATATCTCGATAAACGCCGCCGTAAGAAATCAACTCCTCGTGTTTGCCGCGTTCTACTATTTCTCCGTCTTTCAAAACGATTATTTCATCGGCATTTATTATTGTCGATAATCTGTGGGCTATGATAATTGTCGTGCGGTTAGCGCAGACACGATGTAAAGCCGCTTGAATATTTCTCTCGGTTTGAGTGTCAAGTGCACTCGTTGCCTCGTCTAATAAAACTATTTTTGGGGCTTTTAACATCGTACGCGCGATTGCTACACGCTGTTTTTCACCGCCACTTAATCTTAATCCTCTTTCTCCGACCTACAAAAAAACGTCACAATATATTATGTATGCAAATGTTAAAAAGCTGGAAAAAAATACTTGGATATGGTCAAGTATGATCAGATACGGGTCATATATGAATCAGTATCTGATCACGTATAAATTTTAACCTGATCACACATGATCATATCTGATACTATATTCTATGATGAATGATTACGTTTAATGTCATATATGATCATATATAGTCGTTGTAATGTATACATCTTTGTATATGACCATGTATGTTAATTAATGATTAGATATGAATCATGCATAAATTAGAATCTGATCATATATAAATTTGAACCTGATCATATATGGCCATGCATGATCATAAACGATCATATGTTCTATGATAAATGATTATGTTTAATGCCATATACGATCATATATAAAGTCATAATAATGTATACAGCTTTTTATGTGAACATATACATTAATTGATAATCAGATATGAATCATACATCAATTAGAATCTGATCATGTATAAATTTGAACCTGATCAGATATGATCATATATGTCCATGCATGATCATATCTGATCCTATATTCTATCATGAATGATTACGTTTAATGCCATATACATGATCATATATAAATGCATAGTAATGTATACAGCTTTGTATGTGACTATATATGTAAATTTATGATCAGATATGAATCATACATCAATTAGAATCTATTAATTTGAACCTGATCAGATATGATCATATATAGTCATGCATGATTATATCTGATACTATGTTCTATCATGAATGATTACTTTTAATGTCATATATGATCATATATAAAGTCATAGTAATGTATACAGCTTTGTATATGATCATATATGTTAATTAATGATCAGATATGAATCATCATCAATTAGAATCTATTAATTGAAACCTGATCAGATATGATCATATATAGTCATGCATGATTATATCTGATACTATGTTCTATCATGAATGATTACTTTTAATATCATATATGATCATATATAAAGTCATAGTAATGTATATAGATTTGTATATGATTATATATGTTAATTAATGATCAGATATCATTATACAAGATATATGATCATAAATGAACACATTCGATTGTATATCTGATCATTGAATTTCATCAATATCATTTACATTTTTTTCAGATATGATCATATCTGATACTATGTTCTATAATGAAAGTTTGCATATGATCATATATGATAGTAATGTATCAAGCTTCATATATGATCATATGTGATCATTAATGAGTTAATATATGATCACATATAATAATATATAACCATTCTCAGTAATAATCAGATAAGTTCATATATTATCAGATACGACCATATATGACCACTTACTTCCATTTCTCGTCGGATAAGTTTTATATGATCATATATAATTAGGCATGATCATATATGTAAATCTGAATACTTGCAATTATTAAAAGATAGTAAATTGTTTTGATAATATATGAACAAAAACCATATATGATTATATATTGTCATTCATCACTATTTCGTTTGTACATGAACAAATAAGACCATTTCTATATCTGATCAGATCTAAATATTTACATGATCATACATGAATACTCATATCTGATCATATACAAAAAATGGCATCCGATCATGAATCCGATCCTACTTAATCATCCTCCGTTTTCACTCTAGTAGATCTCGCAGGATATCAGATATGATTATATGTTCATATCTGATCAGATTAAAATTTATATATGGCCATATCTGATCATACTTAAACAAACATCCTCATATCTAAGTATTTTTTCCGGAAATTCATAACTAATAGCTATTTGTATACCTGAGTTTCATATGCTTCGGGAAATGTTAAAATTTTTTCATGAATATCAGCATTTTTAGCTGCCGCAATCACATCTGCCTCTGGTGCATCTAATTGGCCATACTGAATATTGTATTTTATTGTATTATTAAAAAGAACCGTGTCTTGAGGAACAACACCGATGGCACTTCTTAGCGAATCTTGTTTGACGGTCTTAACATTTTGACCGTCAATAGATATGGAACCTTGTTCGACATCGTAAAAACGGAACAATAATCTCATAATTGTCGATTTACCGGCTCCAGATGGACCAACAATCGCGACAGTTTTACCAGCCGGCACAGTAAATGTTACATTTTTTAGTATTGTTTTTTCACCAACATAACCAAATGATACATTGTTGAATTCAACTTGTCCGCGTTTTACTATCAATGGACCAGCACCCGGTGCATCTATAACTTCTTGTTCTTCACGTAATAATTCAAACATATTTTCCATGTCTACGAAATTTTTTTGTATTGCTCTGAAAAATTATAGAACAATATTATTTTATTAAAACTTTTTCCTACAAGATCAGATAGATCCACCCTGGCGAATCTCAATTACGGTAATTTACCGCATTTCGCCGTAATTAACCTAAAATAGGTCTTTCTACGACAATTTTGTGGTAATTTACTGTGCTTTCCGGAAATTTATAGTAGTATACTCTAATTTACGAGTTTTACAGAGCCATACTTCACTTTACGATAATATATCGTAGATTTGCCGCAATTTTATTGTAAATTCCAGTTCGCTTACTGCAAAATTGCGTTAAAAATGTACTTTTGCCGTAAAATACTATAAATTACGGAAAATTGCCGTAATTCGGAACCGCCAGGGCATTTTTCGTAACTGATCACAAAAGTAATATTTAATACCTGTAATATGTTCCGAACCAATTAAGTGGAACATAAAGTTGAATAATGTAACTTGCAAACAATACATAGTCTCCAACAGTTAATGTTTTCTCATAAACAATCTAAAAAAGATAATTATATTTTAATAACAGAATAAAATTGACCCTTCGGGTCACTTGGTTATATGTTTAGACTACACGGAAAAAACTATATGTCAATAGCAACTCTCTGGAATAGTACTTTCTGTAAAAAAAATTTCAGACTACTGTATGCTATCTAGAGTATCTACTACTGCCCGGAATAGTACACTGAGAAAAAAATTTTCTTCTGACAACTAAATTTTAGTTATGACAACGAAATAATTTGATTGCCCATTGCCAATGATATATTTGGTTGTTTTAACTAAATATTTTATAATCCACCAACAAAACAAATTATTAGAAACTATAAAATATTTAGTAAAGATAACTACGCGTTAAGTAGCAAGCATAAAATCAAATTGATTACCTGTAGAGCTTATAAAGTAGGCATGATGAAATACATTAGTGAGCCTTAGAGAATGAGTTATTAACAATAATTCAATATTATTTTAGAATGATTGAATATTTATCTAACAATTAAATAAATGCATATGTAGAAAAATGATTTATTTCCTTGACAAGTACTTTTTTTATGTATGGTGACAAAAATTGTTCAAGAAAACATTAATATCAAACATTAATGTCCTAGTGTAATACAGGATACCCTTATATTACTATCAAAAAGGGTTGTCATTACTCTGATAATTAACAGAGGAGAACCCGTTTCATAAATGCTTCAAGTTTTGAATATAATAACTCTGATATAAGTGTCTTACCAGGGACACTACAAAAAGTTGGCGCGATCTAGTGACGAGCACCGAACTACTCCCGCTACTGCTGCCTAGCACTACAACTTTTTAAATCAATAATCATTAGGTTTTAATATATATTTATTAACATCAAACAAATATATATATTTATTCTAAATGAATATATTTTTTTGTGTCTAAGTAATATTTATTAGAGTTAACATAATGATATTTTGCTTTAATATTTGAGTTTGTTGGTACTATAAAATAATTTAGTTGTCTATCAAATAAATATTTTCTTAACTTTACCAAATGATTTTATTATCGTAGCAAAAGAAATATTAACGTCAACCAAATAGAGTCTATTAAATCATTTGTTAAAAATGACAAAATAGATTTTGTTGCCGTAATAAAATTAAGTTGTCTCAATTAAATATTAATTAAAAAAAATTTAGCAAAACCAACTTAATTGTCCGAAGAGAATTTTTTTCTCAGTGTACTATCCAGAGAATTGCCACTGCTATATTATTTTTTTCCGTGTAGGGCTGCCATCTAAATTTTCCGCCCTCTGTTGATGTTCTAGAAAACGCCCATGACAACACCGCCATCTAACAGTCTAATGTTCAACTATCAAAGCAAGGGTTACTTGATTAAAGTGACGTTACACGGACACAAAATTTCCCTAATGGCAACTACTAGATATATTAATTACTAATTAAATAAATAAATGATTAATGATTAACCATATGAAGACAGAGTAGAGATCCAGCAAGTAATCCACTGCAAACAATAACATTCTGAATAGTATTTAAAATATTCAAAGTTATCATCGACTTCCATTCTTCGATTTGGAATTTAAAAATGGCCTCTCTGTAGCTCTTGACTTCATAACTTTCAGCGCCATAATACTTGACAGTTTCAAAATTCAATAAGCTATCGACGCTTCTTGCATTGAGCGCATTGTCTGCTAAGTTCATTCGTCTCTGAAATTTCGTCCGCCATTCCGTGATCCCAATTGTTGCAACTAATCAAATAATTAATATCATTATTAATTATTAGTATTAACATAAATTTTGATAATTAGATCGTCAAAAAAAATATTTACTGATATATAAAAGCATTGTAGAAAAAACAATAAGTCCAAACCAATGATTAAAAGCGGTAACAAAGAAAATAACAGCAACGATAATATCGATTATTGTTGGTACGATTGAAAATAATATGTAATTTAATAAATTATTTATTGAATCTGTTCCACGATCCATTATACGTAATACTTCGCCGGTTTTGCGCCCAAGATGCCATCGAAGACTTAGACTATGCAAATGTCTATTGCAAATAAAAAAAAAAATTATAGATGTATTCTATTAATTTTTAAAATTTATCAAAATTTAAGTCAGTGTTCCCATTCGTCACATAGTTATCGGACACATCACATAATTTTGGACGCTGTCGAATAAAACATCCAACAAACAATGTTACCAAAATATGCTATTATATGATAGTCGTAAAATAATTTTATAAAATTAACCCTAATCACTCCAGCTACGAAAAGTTACACATTACCAGGTAACTTTTGAATATTCTGGGACTGATTGGATGCATCATTTTGACTTTGAAAAGTTCATAGACAGTATTTGATATTAATGTAGTTTTTATAGTACTGAATTTTGTGCCCGAAAATTTCTACTTAGGGTATACGGAGACCAAGCCCGTAAGTCAGCTGATAAGCAAGTATTTTTCTGTGTTGATTAAATTAAGTTAACATTTAAATTAAGTTAACATTTCCGTATAAATTTTGTGACCAAACACTGAAAAAAATATTCAGTAGCAGCTACCTATTGGCCATTGGTAGCTACTACCAATTATTTTTCGGTAGCCGCTACCAATTATTTTTCGGTAGCCGCTACCAATTTTTTTTTGGTAGCCGCTACCGATTATTTCGGTACCAGTTACCTAATTTTAGGTAACAGCTACCGATTTTTTTTTTGGTAGCTAATACGGATTCCGATCAGTAGCGGCTACCAAAAAATAATTGATAGCAGCTACCTATTGGCAATCGGTAGCCGCTACTGATTATTTTTCAGTAGCCTGTACCGACTTTTTTTTGGTAGCTGCCACCAATTATTTCGGTACTAGTTACCTAATTTTAGGTAACAGCTACCGATTTTTTTTTGGTAGCTGATACGGATTCCGATCAGTAGCGGCTACCAAAAAATAATTGATAGCAGCTACCTATTGGCAATCGGTAGCCGCTACTGATTATTTTTCAGTAGCTTGTACCGACTTTTTTTTGGTAGCTGCCACCAATTATTTCGGTACTAGTTACCTAATTTTAGGTAACAGCTACCGATTTTTTTTTGGTAGCTGATACGGATTCCGATCAGTAGCGGCTACCAAAAAATAATTGGTAGCAGCTACCTATTGGCAATCGGTAGCCGCTACTGATTATTTTTCAGTAGCCGCTACCTTTTTTTGGTAGCCGCCACCAATTATTTCGGTACTAGTTACCTAATTTTAGGTAACAGCTACCGATTTTTTTTTTGGTAGCTGATACGGATTCCGATCAGTAGCGGCTACCAAAAAATAATTGGTAGCAGCTACCTATTGGCAATCGGTAGCCGCTACTGATTATTTTTCAGTAGCCGCTACCTTTTTTTGGTAGCCGCCACCAATTATTTCGGTACTAGTTACCTAATTTTAGGTAACAGCTACCGATTTTTTTTTTGGTAGCTGATACGGATTCCAATCAGTAGCGGCTACCAAAAAATAATTGGTAGCAGCTACCTATTGGCAATCGGTAGCCGCTACTGATTATTTTTCAGTAGCCGCTACCTTTTTTTGGTAGCCGCCACCAATTATTTCGGTACTAGTTACCTAATTTTAGGTAACAGCTACCGATTTTTTTTTTGGTAGCTGATACGGATTCCAATCAGTAGCGGCTACCAAAAAATAATTGGTAGCAGCTACCTATTGGCAATCGGTAGCCGCTACTGATTATTTTTCAGTAGCCGCTACCGACTTTTTTTTGGTAGCCGCTACCGATTATTTCGTTACCACTTACCTAATTTTAGGTAACAGCTACCGATTTTTTTTTGGTAGCTGATACGGATTCCGATCAGTAGCGGCTACCAAAAAATAATTGGTAGCAGCTACCTATTGGCAATCGGTAGCCGCTACTGATTATTTTTCAGTAGCCGCTACCGACTTTTTTTTGGTAGCCGCTACCGATTATTTCGTTACCACTTACCTAATTTTAGGTAACAGCTACCGATTTTTTTTTGGTAGCTGATACGGATTCCGATCAGTAGTGGCTACCAAAAAATAATCAGTAGTAGCTGCCAATTGCCAATAGGTAGCTGCTACCGATTACTTTTTTCAGTGAATGATTAAGAAAAGATTGAATTAATTTATTTTGTACATTAGATATAAACAAAATGGAATACACACGATTTTAAAGTATAAAATTCATTTGGAAATCTGTAAAAAATAAACTTTTCCATTCAAAAATTAATAACTTTTAATTTTGACTATTTTACGATACTGTGCCGATAAAAAGGTGAATACTGTTGGGAACACCGCTTTAAATACCTGAATAATTCAACTTCAACTTCGCGTGTTGTATACTGTTGTATTCTTATCCATAAAAATGATCTTAAATTATTTAATACACCCATACCACCCGTACCGCCACCTTGTAAAAATTTGAACAGTACATATATAACAATTAAGTCCCATCTGAAATATTAAAAAAATAAAACATGTTTTATGAAATAAAATGATTCGTCCAAAAAAAAAAGTTTGACCATCCAAACTTCGAAATTTGAATTTGCAATATTGAATGTATAGAAATGAATAAATTATGGTCGAGAATAACCCGGCGAATTCAAACAATTTTAGAACATTTTCAAGAAAGGTATCAATTTCGAAAGTAAAAATTTGAAATTCGAAATCTTGCTCGCGTAAAAAAGTTATATGTAAGCTGCAAAAAAAAAAAATCAGAATTTCCGAATTTCCAGAGGTTTTTTGATGTTTTTTATCAGTATGAAAGTTAAAAAAAGTACAAATTTCGAAGCGACTGATATAACTTTTTGTTTCTTATGTAATTGTATTACCTGTAATTATTAATAGATAAATCTGTAACACTATCAACAATTTTTTTATTATAAATTGGTACGTAAAGATTAATAGCTCGACCAGCAGCTAACAATGAAAAACAAAATATTACTCGTAACTGCAATAAGAAACTCTTTGGCCATAGAAATGGGCTGAGTGTTCTTATTTTGTACCAAACGTTTTTCCATGTTGACTGATTGTCATCTGGCCGCTGTAAAAATAATGTACATTTAAAAAAAAAAAAAAAGATAATTTAAAAATTTTCGTTTATGTCTGCAATGGAAAAGTAAATTTCTTATTTCTAAATAAGGACTTGATTTTTCAAATATTTTTTAAAAAGTCACGCGTAGAAAAAATTCAAAATTAACCCTGTCTCTAGCATATTTAAACCGATTTTCGTATAATTATCTGCCGCCATTTTATATCAGATGCGATTTTGCCAAATTATAATAGTAATTAATATCTACTACGTAGAAAAATTTTCTAATTTAAAAGTAGGGAAGAGTGGGGTCAATTGAACCAAGGGGCAATTGAACCAGTAAGCTTAAAAAATCGAAAAAAATATAAAAATGAATCGCCCTTTTGGAATTATATTTTAATACACTAAACCTTAGTCTGATCAAAATTTCGAACCAATATGATGATTTAATTTAAAAAAATTCAAGTTTTTGTGTTTTTAGGTATCTAAACCTTGATTTCAGCTCTTGGTAAATTGTTTAATAACTTTTCAATTTTCAAATGAAATCTTAAAATTTTTTTTGTAATACCTTCTTACATATATTAGTCATGAATTTCTAGCTTTACTTCTAGTAAAATAGTTCTTGAATATATTTTTTTAAACTAATTATTTAAATAAAATCATAGGGGGTCAATTGAACCAGTACTCTCGGGGACGGTTGAACCACACGAATCACACTGTGAGCATCAGAAATGCGCGCGCATCTTGACAGAATGTGAAAACAAGCTAAACTAACCAAGAAAAAAAATAATTATATTGACAGAAGTTTTAAAAGTGATTGTTATAACATATAATGTTATATAAAATAATAAATATTATTAGAAGTGTTATAATTTTAGTTTTAAGCTGTAATGAATAGTAAAATATTCATTAAAGTCATTCATTTGTGGTTCTAATACTCATGGTTCAATTGTCCCCGACTAGTGGTTCAATTGCCCCCGCAAAGGGGACGATTGAACCATTTGATGCAGTTGCACAATTTCGTATTTATTGAAAATTTTCATCATTCGTTAAGCTATGTGCTTGTGAGAAATGATAGTTTGTATAATAAGTTATAATTTTGTAAAAAAAAAAAAGTTATCATTTTGCTTTTATTCATATAAAAAAAAAATGTCAAAGTATTTTTGGTTCAATTGACCCCACTCTCCCCTAATAGAATATTTCAAAATATAAAAATAAATTAAATTTTATGTAATTTTTTTTTTACTATTTTTTGACAGTCGCAATAATTCAAAAAATTTGTATTTTAAATATTAAAATTACAAATAAAATTCGAAGTTTTTTTTTTAAGGAGGTTCGACCGAAACTAGTGAGTCAAAGTAGTGTTTGAATTTTTTTGTTTGCTAAATTCTCCTAATAGTTATAAAAATTCATTATTTTAATTAATAATAACATAACGAACTCATAAATTAATAATTATTACTAATTTAATTAAAGAAAGAAATGAAATTACTTGGTTATTTTTGACTCATATGATTTAATAAAAAGATTTGGCAACAGCGTTCTAACTTCTTATACATCGATATTCAAATTAAAGCGGGAAAATTTATTTCTAATCTCGTCTCTCTTATTAATGTATTTCTATCTTTGTTTTTTCTCTTAGCTGCTTCCGCGACGTTGCCAAACCCTCAATAATATGTATCTCTGTCGATAAACGAGATTAAATAATAAAGTTTAACTTGAATTATTTAAATAATTACAACGGTAACACTGTATTGTTAAAATCTTATCATATTCCAAAAATATTCAAGTTTATGGCATGTGGTTTTTTATTTCTTAAACTTGGGAGGTTAATAATGAAAAAAATCGAACAATCCATGACAGGAGCTTGTCCGCCATAAGAGCCTGTAAGAGAACTTTAAAAACGTCATTTTTAAATCTTTTTTTCTAAAAAACTAGACGGTGGATAATATTCAAATTTTGGGAATACATAGATAAAGTACTTCTTTACATGTATACTAAGTTTCAAATCTCAAAGTTGGAAAATCCTTTTTACATTAGATTCGGTCGAACCTCCTTAATATAAAAAAAATTTTTTAAAAACTAATTAATGGAAAAATATGTGCATTAATTAATATAATTAATGAACCCAAATACAAATTTATTACTAACCTTCGGATTACACTTTATATTTCCAATTTTCATATAAAATTAGTTACAAAAAATCAGACACGTAAAAATTGATTAATGAACAAAATTTTTGTTAACGAAATAATTGTATAGTTTAGTTGTTAAAAAAATGCAAGACTGTCGTAAACTACAGACCATATGTTGAAAAAAAAATTACTGAAACAGAAGCATGATTTGAGAACAACGCAATCGAAACTCTTATCTTTGCAGCATAGGTGGCCAGTGAGGGCAGTTTTTAACGTCAATTAAAAAACAATTAAAAATTATCTCCGTTCACTTACTCGAGGTGACTTAGCAGTGTTTCAATTTTAGAATCTTGTCAATTAAATGATAAAATTTTCTGAAAGTCGCAACTATAAGAAATCTACTTAAAAATTTTTTCAAAATTCATTACAGACTTTTTTCAAGATCTCTTAATAATCGCTTATCTTTCCCCGAATTTCCTATGTTTGAAATCATGCAGTAAAAATAAAGAACTTACATTTTGATAATATCTCGAATTAACAGTGGTATCATTAAGTGTATTATAATCAGAGTCAGAGTAACCTGATATTCCAGGCGCTCTTAACCCTAATGCGAAAATCATCAAATTGCTGACATATCTCAGTACAAATAATGACATTTCTATTTGATCACTTGGTCTATAATAGAATATTCAATAAGTTTTCCATTACATGGTATATGATACAAAATAATATATATATATGCTTACGTATTTAAATGGAACCACCATTCGGATTTTCCAATATTGAAAAAAGTCAAATTTTCACCAATAAATGCAAGTGTCCAAAAACCTAAAAGTACCAAACCATGGCCGCGTGGTGGAACCGATGGTAATAATTTATGCCTTTCAACTCTTAATATATATACAGAATATGGATATACAACCATTGTTAAACATGTTGTTAATATCTACAATCATCAAGTTATTTTTATTAATTAATGGTAAATAATAATTACTGCTACGTTCTCGTGTAAAAAAGTTTTGGAAATTTTCCGAATGAGGAACATCAAAATTTAAAACGATCAAGACCTACAAGTATAATTCTTAACATGAAGTTTTACTGAATTTTTACTTCGCTCTGAAAAAGTTTAAAAACTCGTAATTTTGATTAAAAACGTCATTCAGTGCTTTCAGTCAAATTAAGATCAAGTTTACGTCTTCCGTTCCAAGTTTTGAATTTAATATGAATGCGTTGAATTGAAAAGTCGCTTTCAAATAACGGAAAAGAAGCTTCAAGAGCAAAAGTTACGACTTATCAATTTGACAGAAACTCGTGGGGAAAAATTTGAATGAGCAAAATTTTAGGTCCAAACTGATTAAAAGTTTCTGTCAACAATTGGCATCAAGTTTTTTCAATCAACTTTCATTAACATTCAATTAATTCGAATTTCGCGCCCATTTAATTCTAAATTAACTGTATGTTTTACGATTAAAATTGTGAAAGTTCAACTAGGTTCTACTCTCTCAGACCGGTATTCATAGTCAAGACACAGCTGAAAATCACCTTATTCATGTTATTTAGCATAGGGAAGATGATCTTGAGCTATGTCCTGGCTACGAATACCGGCTTCAAATCCTACACGGAGAAAAAAATTAAGTAATTTTTATTAAATTTTATTATATTATACATAATTATTGCTATAAAAATAAAAAAAAATAAAAAATTCGAGCGTGTGCAGGATTCGAACTGTGGACCTTGCGCTCGAAAGTTTAACACGCTACCCACTGAGCTAAGAGATTTAGTTGAAAAATGAGTTTCGTATGAACTTTAAGTAATTACTTATTATAATTATAATAAAAATCTTATATGTGATAGATTCTTGGTCAACAAAATTTTATATCTATGAACAGGCATGAACAGACATGAACAGACATGAACAGCCATGATCAGGCCTGAGCGTACTTAACGCTTCAGACATGAACAGTCATGAACAGACATGAACAGACATGAACAGGCATGACCAGACATGACCAAGCATGAACAGATATGATCAGGCCTGAACGTATTTAACGCTTCAGACATGAACAGACATGAACAGCCATGACCAGTCATGAACAGACATGACCAGACATGAACAGCCATGATCAGGCCTGAGCGTACTTAACGCTTCAGACATGAACAGTCATGAACAGACATGAACAGACATGAACAGGCATGACCAGACATGACCAAGCATGAACAGATATGATCAGGCCTGAACGTATTTAACGCTTCAGACATGAACAGACATGAACAGCCATGACCAGTCATGAACAGACATGACCAGACATGAACAGGTATGATCAGACATGACCAGACATGAACAGGTATGATCAGGCCTGAACGTATTTAACGCTTCAGACATGAACAGACATGAACAGCCATGACCAGTCATGAACAGACATGACCAGGCATGAACAGGTATGATCAGGCCTGAACGTATTTAACGCTTCAGACATGAACAGCCATGACCAGTCATGAACAGGCATGATCAGGCCTGAGTGTATTTAACGCTTCAGATATGAACAGCCATAAACAGACATGACCAGGCATGATCAGGTATGATCAGGCCTGATTATACATGAACAGGCATGATCAGGTCTGATCATTTTTTCCCGGGTTAGTAAACTTTACTATGATTGTAATTTTTACTATATTTTTTTCTCCATGTACACATCCAATTTCTGGAATATTTTTAGAACGAATCACTTCTACACCGGTACGAAATTAAGAAAATCCTCATGCGAAACATGACCATTTTTTTTTACACGGGAATAATAATAGTAATAATTATTGAATAATTTACCATGTAACCATAGACTTTTTTGTCATCCAATGTCGTCGCTTGTAATATTATCCTAGTAAGACTAAGCAGTGGTACAAGATATAAAAATAATTTTTGTAAATTATATAATTTGCTACGCGGTAATAAATGATTGCGTGGAGTTCCATATTTCCAATAGATCCATAATTGTAAAGATCCAAATATTAATAAATATAATGAAACAACTGCGATTGTAACAGTGTCAAGAAAGCATTTAGACATTCCATGAGTAACCCATATTTCACTGAACGTAACATTCGGCGGGCAAAATGTTATCGTTTGATTTTTATCCATTGTATTAATTACTATTTATTTCCTTTCGTTTGTACTCCAATAAATCAGTTTGTTATCGAATAAATATTTTGTTTTATCGATTTAAAGTTGATATATACTTTGATAATTTCAAGTATTGTACCTTATCTAAAATATTCATTTGAGCATAAAGTAAAAGATACTTTTGTGTATTTATTTTTATGTAATTAAAATATTTGTTAGAAGATAAAGCCTTAATTAGATAATAGATATAAGATATGTTTTTATCTATTTTTAAAATACTTTAATGATGATTAAATTATACAATTTCATAATATTTGTTCAAGTTCTCAACTAGTTTTTAAGAATTTAAGATTAGAAAAATAACTTTTTAATTTCTCAAGTCAATTTTTCAAGTTTTTTTTTACACGAAAAACAATGCGGTTTTGAAAAAAAAAAATACTTGTGGAAATCGAAGACGAGAAATTTGAAATTTATTAGTAGTAATGTCTAGTATAATAGTGTTTTATGTGCCCCATAAAAAGCTTCTTTTTAGTGAAAAAATACGTGGGGAATTTAGTTTTAAGTAAAAAAAACACGTGCCTTAAGATCAAAGTTCATTTTTCGATACAATCGCGGTTTTTTTTAAATATCTCATGAAATATGCACATTAAAGGAAAAAACCATAGAAACAATTTTGTAGGAAATTAAATTTTTGACAAAAAAAGTCATGTTCATTTTTTTTATAAAACGAGTATTTATGAAGATATTTTAAAGAAACTTTTCTAGATCTTATCAATTGGGCATTTTAAGGATAACGAATGTTAAAATAACGTTTTTGAATAAATATAGACAACTTCGTAGCTCGTAACATATCAATTATTAATGCTTGTTACAGTTTCCGTATACTCAGAAAAATGTTATTTTTAAAATTTGTAGTCCTTAAAACGCCCAATTGATAAGATCTAGAAAAATTCCCCACGTATTTTTTCACTAAAAAGAAGCTTTTCATGGGGCGCCTGAGAAAATTTAATTTTTAACGAGCATCCTATTATATATGCAACCAAAAATTTGTAATCAGATTTATTTTTTAAATAAATTCTAAAATAATTTAATTACATTGTATTACAGTCAAAATAATTTCATACTTTTTTGAAATTAATTATCGTGTCTACAATTGGCGCAATCAGTAATTCGCGATTTAAAGTAAATACATTCACTTGATGAATAATTTTTGAATTAACTAAAAATTTGTTTAATCAACTATGTAGATTTACTAAATCTTATCATTCAATTACGATAACTTACTTAATAATAAATTATTTTATAAATATATTTAAAACTACAGTACACTCTGGTTATAAGCAATGTTTCTGTCTATACTCTAACTTACAGAAAAAAATTAAATTGACATGAGAGTGAGTAGAGTGTTCGATGTAACTTATGTATATATATTAGGGTGTGCCATTTTGAGGCGACTTTTTTTTTCAACAAAAAAACAGGCTGAAAACTCGGAGGAAGGTGAGAAAAGAAGCTTGTTAAAAGCGGAGCTCTTAATATTAATATTTAGAGGTGCTTATTTCGAATTTTCCATTTCGCATTTAAATAATATGGGAAAAAATATATTTTATTTTTTTATTTTTCTAGCTCGGCATTCGCACCTCATGTAAATAAGTCCATAGCATAATCTTATAGAGAATTTAACGCTCTACAAAAAAGGTCTCCTATCATTTTTTGATAAATCCATCCATTCAAAAGTTATTAGAGCTGGAATTCAAATCTATAATAAATTTCCAGATTTTTTTACTTTTCCAGCAAAACTATCAGAGTTATCAAAAAATGTTATAGAATCTTTTTTATAGACAATTTTATTTCCTACAAATTATTTTCAATAAAGTTTTTTGAAATTCCGCATTGTTTTCTAGTAATTTACATTTTAATGCTAAGTTCTCAGAATAGACTAGAAGATTATTATTTTTACGAGCTTGGCTTTAAAATGAAAATAACTAGAAAACAATGCGGAATTTCAAAAAATTTCATTGAAAATAATTTGTAGGAAATAAAATTGTCTATAAAAAAGATCCTTTGACATTTTTTGACAAGTCTGATAGTTTTGCTGGAAAAGTAAAAAGATCTGGAAATTTATTATAGATTTGAATTCCAGCTCTAATAACTTTTGAATGGATGGATTTATGAAAAAATGATAAGAGATCTTTTTTGTAGAGCGTTAAATTCTCTATAAGATTATGCTATGGAATTATTTATATGAGGTGCGAATGCCGAGCTAGAAAAATAAAAAAATAAAATTTTTTTTTTCCTATGTTATTTAAATGGGAAATGGAAAATTAGAAATAGGCACCTCTAAATATTAATATTAAGAGCTCCGCTTTTAACAAGCTTCTTTTCTCACCTTCCTCCGAGTTTTCAGCCTGTTTTTTTGTTGAAAAAAAAAGTCGCCTCAAAATGGCACACCCTAATATATATATATATACACGGAAAAAAGAGCAGTTGAAAAATTACAGTTTCGTATAGTATTAATTAGTACTATAGTGCTCCGAGTCTGAAACTGTAGAAATTACATTTTTTATCAGTAAATTTTACAGAAATAACAAATATTACAGTTTCAAACTCGATATTGTCGATTTAAACTGTAAAATTTGCTGCTTAAAATTGTATTAATTTTATTGCTACAACAAATTTCTAAAATTACAGTTTGAACTTTAATGTTTACAGATTTTTACCCGGAAAGCCTGTTTTACAGTAGAAACTGTAATTTTTCAACTGCTCTTTTTTGCGTGTAACCAGTCTACTGTATGTATAAAAATCGCAAATGAACTTCTGAGCGCTTCATTAATATTTCCAACAATAATTTTTAAATTTCATATTTTACCGCCTATTCAAATCATTTTTAAATACCGTTTTTTTCTTTTTTCTCTGACTATATTTTTGATTTTTCTAAACTAAAATTTTAAATAAATAAATTAGATCTCTAGAAATTAAAATCATACAGCAATAATCGCGTAATAGCTTTTTTATAAAAAAAAAATTAATAATAATTTGATTAAACAATAACTCGTCATATATTTTTATCAGTACTCACTTTACGCGGAATTTCGTAAAGTTTACAAACATCACATTAGTTCCAATCAAAAGAATTTTTTCAATGAAAACAAAATCGTTTCACATAAATTTATAACAAAAATATATAAATATATATACATATATGTATATATTTTATTAAAAAATTTTAAACTATGTACTTCTATGACATGAAATAGTTTAAATTAACATCAATAAAAATCAATTAAAAAAAAAACTTTTTTTTTAATAAGCTAATAATTTTAGAGTGATAATTTAATGACGAATTTATCTGATAAAAATATATAACAAAAAAAAACTATTGCATTAACAGTGTAAATAAAAACAATTACATAACAATTATTATAAATTCCAATAGAGCAATTATATTTTTTTTTATAAATTATTGAAATTTCATATCTAAAACAATTTGATTTTTTTTTAACCTCCAACATTCCTCATATTTATCTATCCCATAATAAATATGACAATTTATAAAATTGTATAATTTAAAAAAAATAAAAATTCAAATTAATTAATTTATTTTTCTAGCGACTAAAATTTTTACTTACTTGATATATATCATTTACAAATTATTCATTCATTCATTTATTTATTTATATATATTTGTAAGAAGACTTAGTTACTATCATGTAATTAATGAACAATAAAACACGACATTGTTGTAAAAAATAATTCACAATATTATTCAAAAAATATTTATCTCAGATTATATATCATATATTTTTGAGAGTCATACAACGCCATGTGATGTCACTGAATTATTACTTTATGAATATGAGTCGCCAACGATTCAAGATTTAATATCATGAAAAAATATATATACGTATTTTTTTTAAGAGAGTGAGATAAAAAATTGTTTACCCAGTGAGTAAATTCATTACTCTGTTTTACCATTTAACGATATGTCAGTAAAAATTAAAATGATGAGAGCGATGACGTCGAATTCTTAGAAATTGTTTCTTTGTTTGCATCAAACAATATTTGAAATTATAATTTTTTAAATGATTTATTTATTTGCGCGAAGCGTAAATTCTTATAAATGTTTTCTTTTAACAAAATTGGAAATTTTGAATTTTTTTTAAATTTGAAAAATGGGAAATTTATGAAAATATCTTCCATTTAATTATTGGAGGTTATTTATTAATTGGAAAAATTTACAATCATTTTTTGGGTGAAAAACAATAATTTTACGGCCCTGAAGGGAATTATTCTAACCCCCACCAGAAACAAAAGCGCTAAGAGTCCACGTGCTGTTTTGTGGAAGCACTAACCTAAAATTTTGTTTGAAAATAAAAACAAAGTTGCAAATAAAAGGCAAGGCTTAAATAAAGCAGTGTAGAAAAATTTAAGAAGATGGGTAAAAATAATCGGCATAAAAAAAATATAAAATCTGAGAAGTCGAAAGTTAAATTAAAACAAACAAAGGCGAAATTGTTGCCGAAAGGACAAAATATAACAGACACAACATTCAAAGTTAAGAAAATAATAATTAAAGAACAATTGAAGGAACATGAACAGTTGGAAATTCTTAGTCGGAGGAAATTAAATGTCAAGGTATTTATTTTTTTTTTGTTATAAATTTTACATAATAATAAGCATGTTCGCTACATAACTGCCCGAGTATTGGTACCAAATTTATATAATATGATTTAAATTTAATTATTTATTAAATTCTTACCAATTTACTCTCAGATATTTTGTTTATTTTTATTATCATTGAAGTTTAATAAGACGAATCTTGTCATTAATTCGCAGACTTATTGATTTCGATGATTGTATAATCATGGGGTTCTTAAAAAAAATCTACACAGTCACATTTTTTTTATTAGTCGTCTAATATATTTGTTTTCTAAAATGTCTCAACTGCGATGAAAGATACAAAAAACTTATTAAATTTTGAGGGTTTACCAAAGGGCTGATGTCTTTCGTTGATACAAAAAAATTCAGTATCTAATCTCAAAATATTTAAAAATTTTTATGTCAGTAATTTTATAAAATCATATCGACATCTTTTGGCGCGAAATTTATATATATATTCATAATTATTTATAAAACTTAAGACATTGAACTGACTGTTGCATAAAAATATTTGAAACTATGAAAAGACACAAATTAAAGTCAAGACCTTTTCACTGATACCAAATTAAATTTGTTTAATTTTTATTATCACAGAGACATGCCACGGACTAAATTTTTCTTATTCCCTCTTAATAATATAGATAATAGATATATATTCAGTGACATTGAGGTATTTTCAGTGACAGAATAATTAAAATATTAATTTATTTAAAGAAAATAAATACGATCGTCTTTTTCCCGCGTAATTTAAATGTATTTCGAATGATATAGATAAATTTATTTATCTCTACTTGGCAATAAAATGAGTTTAAACCATGAGGCACAAATTCAAGTCGAAATTTTCAACGATACCAAATTTAATAACATTAACTAATTTTATCATAAATATGACTGGAACAATTCTCCTTATTCTCCTAATAATGCAGAATACATAAAAAAAATTATTACAGGATTTATTGGTACGTTTGCACCATCACAATTCATCAGTACGGCAAGAAGCAATAAAAGAACTAGAAGAAATTTTAAAAAACAATCCGTCCGAAATATTTAATTCAAATTTAAATAAAATACTCCAAGGTCTCGGTGCATTGATACTCGACAAAGAAAAAGATATAAGACGTGATACATTCAAAACAATATCTCTAATATTAGGGTCAATAAAACGTGAACAATTGGCACCATTTTCCGATATATTAATCTCTTATTTATGTTGCGCAATGACTCATATTTCCCCGCCAATAAAAGAAGACTCATTGCATTTTCTTGACATCATTGTTGACAAATCCGGTTACCTGATTGCCAAAAATTCGCAAAAAATACTCGACCTTTTTTTGGATTTCATTTCCAAAAATAAATCCCAAGTAAACCGTCAGCTGACGACAACATTCAGCTCAAAATTGACCTCAGTTAAATGGAGGAATAAAGTTTTCTATCGATTGTCTAGTATTTTCAATACCATAATTGATGACATCCGATTTAGATACTGCTCAAAAAATGATTTAACTGACGATAAAAAGATAAATATTGACAATAATATTTATTACTTACCTATATACAATCATAATACCAATTTATGTCATATAAATTTCGACAGTAACTATAAAGATATGATAAGTAAAAAATATAACTATGAAATTTTCGAATTCATAAAGTACATTTATACTTTGGTGCCACTGATTTTTGAGAGTTGGATTGAAGTCCGCCCACAGGAAACTTGTGACGAAAATATTTCCTTGATTTCTCATGAAACAAAAGATTTTTTGAAAGCAATAACGTCAATAATTAAATTAATTATCGAATTTATTGACATCGTTGAGCCTAAAATAGACGAAAATATTTCGAAAGAATTTAGTAGTAAATATATAAATAATTTATCCAAATATTTAATTACCAGTTTTCCTTATTCCTTCAAAGCCGTTCAAGTTGTCGACAGTAAAAAAAATAATTCCAAGAGACAAAATGATTTTGAGACGACAGTTAGTCATACTCATAATAAAAACTGTCTTGAAGAAAATTTAGAGCTCTGTTATATTTATATGTGGATGGTTTGTAATTCTAATGGTAAAAATTACAAAGTAAATGAGGAATGCAAAGTTAATTGTAAAAAGATAATTAAATTTGTCGATGGTAATTAATCTGTTGATTTAAAAAAAAAAAATGCATTATTCTATTGTTTTTATTTTATTAATTTTTAGTTCTTTTTTTTAAGATTCATTAAATAATTGGAGCACGGATATTTTAACTGTATCGCAATTAGTGAAACTTGTACGGATAATTTTTTTGAATTGCAGTAAATTTTTGTACAAGAGTGGAATTAATTTAGAAAGTACTTTACAAGCGACAATTGCTGCGAGTTTGAAAGATACGACGCAAGTTAACATGCAATTGTTCAAAATTTTTGAAGATATTTTATTGGACCAGTTCAATGAACTTCACAAGTAAAACATTTATAAAAAGCCATATATTAATTGATGTAGGGGAGAGTGGGGTCAATTGAACCAAAAATACTTTGATATTTTTTTTTTATATGAATAAAAGCAAAATGATAACTTTTTTTTTTTACAAAATTATAACTTATTATACAGACTATCATTTCTCACAAGCACATAGCTTAACGAATGATGAAAATTTTCAATAAATACGAAATTGTACAACTGCATCAAATGGTTCAATCGTCCTCTTTGCGGGGGCAATTGAACCACTAGTCGGGGACAATTGAACCATGAGTATTAGAACCACAAATGAATGACTTTAATGAATATTTTACTATTCATTACAGCTTAAAACTAAAATTACAACACTTCTAATAATATTTATTATTTTCTATAACATTATATGTTATAACAATCACTTTTAAAACTTCTGTCAATATAATTATTTTTTTTCTTGGTTAGTTTAGCTTGTTTTCACATTCTGTCAAGATGCGCGCGCATTTCTGATGCTCACAGTGTGATTCGTGTGGTTCAACCGTCCCCGAGAGTACTGGTTCAATTGACCCCATATGATTTTATTTAAATAATTAGTTTAAAAAAAAATATTCAAGAACTATTTTACTAGAAGTAAAGCTAGAAATTTATGACTAATATATGTAAGAAGGTATTACAAAAAAAATTTTAAGATTTCATTTGAAAATTAAAAAATTATTAAACAATTTACCAAGAGCTGAAATCAAGGTTTAGATACCTAAAAACACAAAAACTTGAATTTTTTAAAATTAAATCATCATATTGGTTCGAAATTTTGATCAGACTAAGGTTTAGTGTATTAAAATATAATTCCAAGAGGGCGATTCATTTTTATATTTTTTTCGATTTTTTAAGCTTACTGGTTCAATTGCCCCTTGGTTCAATTGACCCCACTCTCCCCTACATTCATGTGTGGTAATTAATATTAATATTTTTTTTTCTAGGAATGAAAGCTTTAAAAAATTTATTACAAGCTTACCCGATCTTTTACTAAAAGATAGCATTCATGATGATATAATTAAAATGATAAATCACGTCGTGCTTAAATATCGTGAATATTTACGCGATGGACTTGAAAAAAACCAAGCAACCATTTTAGGTAATTATTATTTTATTTACCATCAAGACACTAAATAATATTTCACGTTATAAATATATAAATTTATTTCTTTTATTATAGATAATGCTAAAACAATAAAAATAATTG
Organism: Microplitis manilae; assembly: GCA_030273425.1. Classification (NCBI taxonomy): domain Eukaryota; kingdom Metazoa; phylum Arthropoda; class Insecta; order Hymenoptera; family Braconidae; genus Microplitis; species Microplitis manilae. The sequence goes on from CP092724.1 coordinate 5,364,282, forward strand.
GATCTCACAATGAAAGCGATTCGCGTTTGATGATTTGTAATTTATTTTATTTTATCGATGGTCAGTTTTATTATTAGTTCATATATTTTATAAAAATGATAAAAAATAATACCTGTACATTGTAGAAATAAAATACAAGATTTAAATAAATTTGAGGAAAATACGAACAAGTTAATGCAATATATTATTCAATCAATAGTTATAGTTTTATAATAATCGATTCAAAGTACTTATAAAAAAAGTTACATTGTATAAAAAAAAAGTTTTAAATATTCACCTGACATCTGCGAATCTGCTCTTTTATCGAATAATCGATTTCTGAAAATTGAATAAAAGTTTAAAGTTAAGTAGAAGTTTATAAAGTTTTTATTATTATCATTATTATTATTATTAAATTTATGACAAATTAAAATTTATTTTACTATCAGCTGTAGGATTAACAAAAAATTCAATTTTTACAAAAAATTACCAAGAGGGTAACATTTGAATGGCAGTTAATCACAGGTGCGCCATGATCCTAAAACTGACATATAGTCAACTACTTTCAGGATTTTTTTTTCAACAAATTAATTACAAAAAAAAATAAAAATTAAAAAATAAATCAATAAAATACACATGTAGAAAATTAAAAAAACTATAAGTACAATTTTTTCAAATAATTTATTGCTTTAAAAAGAAATCAAAAAATTATCAGACGTCTGCTAGTTTCGATATCATGATGCCGTTGCTGAACTTTCTCTTTTTGAATTATTTTGTATGCTTTGATAAGAAAAATAAAACATTAGTTCATTCAATTCTATATTAGGGTGCTCCATTTAAAACGAAGATTTTTTTTTTTTAGCGGACACAAGAAAATTTTTTTATTTATGTTAAAAAAAAAATTCCGTGAAAATTTCAGCTCTTAATTTTAATTTTAAGTACTTCCTATCGAGCATCAAAGTTTTCCCATTTAAGCAGCATGTAAATCGAATAACTTTTCTTTAAAATTACTATAACTTAGCCCGATTTTGAGCTATCGTTTTGAAACCAGTTTTTATTTGTAGAGTATTTGTTGCTTTTCAAAAGTGTATACGATGGTTTTGGTCTAACTCGATCCACGTCGATTTTATCAGCTCCGAAAGACAAATTTTCACTTTTTTCATTTATTTTTGTTAATAGTGGAGAAATGGTTCATCTCACAACAAATATGCATAGGACCAATCTTTTAGGAAATTTGATGCTCTACAAAATTGCTCATGACACTTATATTGCTAAAGTCCACTGTTCATGAGATACATGCATTTTAACATTTTACAATAAAAAAAATTGTTAGCTTACTATGGTACTTATCTTTTTATTGTAAAATGTTAAAATTCATGTATTTCATGAACAGTGGACTTGAGCAACATAAGTGTAATGAGCAATTTTGTAGAGCATAAAATTTCCTAAAAGATTGGTCCTATGCATATTTGTTGTGAGATGAACCATTTCTTCACTATTAACAAAAATAAATGAAAAAAGTGAAAATTTGTCTTTCGGAGCTGATAAAATCGACGTGGATCGAGTTAGACCAAAACCATCGTATACACTTTTAAAAAGCAACAAATACTCTACAAATAAAAACTGGTTTCAAAACGATAGCTCAAAATCGGGCTAAGTTATAGTAATTTTAAAGAAAAGTTATTCAATTTACATGCTTTTTAAATGGGACAACTTTGATGCTCGATAGGAAGTACTTAAAATTAAAATTAAGAGCTGAAATTTTCAGGGAATTTTTCTTTTAACATAAATAACAAAATTTTTTTGTGTCCGCTAAAAAAAAAAAATCTTCGTTTTAAATGGAGCACCCTATTCTATATACTAGTAAAATTTCAAATTTGAGTAGAGTCAGTTGTTCTTCGGACATATATCCGGGGCCTATGATTTTTATTAGCTGACTGATGGCTCTGAATCTGAATTTGCATCCAGTACCATAATTAAAATAATTAAATATCGCATGACTCCGCATCTTAGGTTGCTCTAGTAGCCATTGTTAATTGTTGTTACTTTTAGTTTCAAACTTTACTTCATATATTTTACGTCTACGCAAACTCGAAATGGAACAAAATTTTCTAGCCAATAAGGTTCGATTAAATAACATGTCCACGTGATCCGGTCTACCCCTAGTTGCGCAGAAATCATTTTATCATCATATTTAAATGTATGCAATGTCTATATTGATAATATGAACTGCAGTCGCATAGTTCTGCGAGCTCTTTGTGATAATATTACATGACAGATGTCATTAGAAAATTTAAGTCGACATTTTAGCCAATTTAGAATAAGGGAAAAGTCTTTTTTTTTTGCCGACAATGAATCAAATTTTTTTTTTTTTATTTTGGAAATGTCAGTGCTAGTGCAAGTGTTGGAAAAAAAAATATGTATTTGTAATTCTGTGATTTTTTTATGAAATATATCATATAAAAAATATAGTATAAAAAATGAATTTTCAAATTTGATAAAATTTTTTTTTTCTTTTAAAAATTTTAAACTAAAAATTAAGAGTTTTAAAAAATTTAAAAAAAAACACTAAATCAGTTTTGGTTTTTAGTTTAAAAATTTTTAAAAGAAAAAAAAGTTTAAAATTGTCTCAAATTTTAAATTTCTTATGTTGAAAATTTTCAAAAAAAATTATTTATGGTATGTTTGATTTTATTATTATTTTGCTAAATTGCTTTGTCTGCGTCTATTTTTTTAAATTAATTAATTGATTTATTTATTAATTTTTAAATTTTAGATGAATTACGAGTGCTGTTGTGGTTTTTAATTTATTTCTCATGGTAATAATGATTTTTTTCTCGACTACTTGGGAGTAAATGATGAGCTCTATTGATTACTGAGGATATACCCGGTCGATTATATTTAAAACCATGATTAATTGACAGCGTACTGATAGTTGATATTCTAAAGTATAAAAATAAATTATGCATCAGGTATAAACTAATTCATTTTTCATTTTTATCAAAATTATACGAATCAATATTTTTTTTTCAGTAATAATTTTTATTTAATGTTGAAAATGGTGTTCCGCGTGGATGCTGTCTTACTCTAACCTCGACACGCCATGTAACAGCATCCGCGGGACCTCATTTTTAACATTAAATAAAACTTATTATTTATGGAGCTAGAATTCAGAGAGTCAAAACTTTTTTTCAGACATTTTCTCCTCTTTAAGGATCTTTTTTTAGATTTTCGATATCGCTTATAGTTATTGAGTTATTAACCAAAAGCTAAGATGCTGTATTTCATATATAATCAATTTTGTCAACTTCGAATTGTTTTGGATCGTGTTTGAATTATTCCAAATTAGATTTCTGAATCAGGGACCCCCGAAAAACAGTTCGATGGATCAATTTAAAAATTAGGGGTACATTAAGCTAAAAAATCGGTCTGTCGGTTGACCCTGCGGGCCAGCCCCAAAACTTCCCGCGTATTTCGAGCTCCTTGAGCTCGAAAAACTGTAGTAGATACATTTTCGAGCTCTTCGAGCTCGAAAATACTTTTGTATGCTTTTGTTTTCAAAAAATAACGTTTTTTACAATTTTTTCTACAACGATATCTCTCGAACGAATAAACCGATTGAGACGTTTAAGGTGGCAGTCGACGCGTTTCATTGAGTTCTACAACTGATTAAATTTTGAAATTGATTCATCGAGTCATTTTTGAGAAATTTTCAAAATACTAAAAAAATTTTTTTTTTTAATTCTTTCGACAACGGTTTCTCTTGAAAGAATTAACCGATTTTGATGTTTGAGGTGGCATTCGACGCGGCTTATGAATCTCCAGAGCCCAGTCCATTTTGGAATTAATCCATCCAGAACATAAAAAGTTATCCAAAAAAAAAACATTTTTGAAAAAAGTTTATTTTTGGAATATCTCCGAACGAGCTCTGCCGATCAAGCTCAATTTTTTTTCAGCTTCAAGATATTAAAAAACTGCTTCGAATGACACCTTGACGATTAAAATCGGTTGATCCGTTCAAAAGTTATAGATATTTACATACGTACGTACATACATACATACATACACTCGGACATCATCGTGAAATTAGTCAGAATAGCTTTCTAGGATCTCAAAACGTCGACATCTGTTGGAATTTCGATTTTCACAAATCGGACTGAAACCAATAACTTCTCGAATTTTTGAAAATTTGCAATTTTCTTAGCGGGAAGTTAAAAAATCGGTCTGTCGGTTGACCCTGCGGTCCAGCCCCAATACTTCCCGCCTTTTTCGAGCTCCTTGAGCTCGAAAAATTGTTGTAGATACATTTTCGAGCTCTTCGAGCTCGAAAATACTTTTGTATGCCTTTGTTTTCGAAAGAAAACGTTTTTTACCTTTTTTTCTTAAACGATATCTCTCGAACGAATGAACCGATTGAGACGTTTAAGGTGGCAATCGACGCGTTTTATTGAGTTCTACAACGTATTAGATTTTGAAATTGATTTAAGGAGTCGTTTTTAAGAAATTTTCAAAATACTAAAAAAAATTTTTTTTTTTAATTCTTTCGACAACGGTTTCTCTTGAAAGATTCAACTGATTTTGATGTTTGAGGCGGCATTCGACGCGGCTTATGAATCTCCCGAGCCCAGTCCATTTTGGAATTAATCCATCCAGAACATAAAAAGTTATCCAAAAAAAACATTTTTAAAAAATTTTATTTTTGAAATATCTCTGAACGAGCCCTACCGATCAAGTTTATTTTTCTTCTGGCTTCAAGATAATTGCAAGACGCGTCGAATGGCACCTTGAAGATCAAAATCGGTTCATCCGTTCAAAAGTTACAGGTATTTACATACATACATACATTCACTCGGACATCATCGTGAAATTAGTCAGGATAGCTTCCTAGAACCTCAAAACTTCAAGATCTGTTAGAAATTCGATTTTCGAAAATTGGACTGAAACCAATAACTTCCCGAATTATTGAAAATTTGCAATTTTCTTAGCGGGAAGTTAAAAATACGTGGCAACATTAATCTTGTAAAGGGTATTTACAAATAAGCGGTTGATTTACTAAAATATAAAAAAGGAATTTATTGGTACTTACTTCTGATGAATGTTAAAAATTAGAAAAAAATTTTATTTTTCAAAAATGATGAAAGGGCCTTGTAGGGGATTTATTAAAGTTTTTAACTCTGCCCTACAATTTACCATGCGATCATTAGTACCTGAAATATCGATGATCAAAACAAAAAGGATCATTTTCGTTTGAAGGCTGATATCTCAGCGACAAGTTGTCGTACAAAACTCCAAAAAAATACAAAAAAAAAAAAAAAATCGGTCTGTCGGTTGACCCTGCGGGCCAGCCCTAAAACTTCCCGCTGTTTTCGAGCTCACTGAGCTCGAAAACATCGTTGTAAATACATTTTCGAGCTCTTCGAGCTCGAAAATACTTTTGTATAATTTTAGTTTTGAAAAAAACCGTTTTTAGCATTTCTTTTTGCCACGATATCTCTCAAATGCATCAACAGATTAAGATGTTTAAGATGGCATTCGACGCGTTTTAATAAGTTCTAGAGCTTATTAGATTCTGAAATTGATCAGATGAGTCACTTCAAAGTTAATCGAAAAAAACCGTTTTTTACCATTTCTTTCTCCAACGATATCTCCCGAACGAATTAACCGATTGAGATGGTTAAGGTGGCATTCGATGCGTTTTATTGAGTTCTAGAGCTGATTAGATTTTGAAGTCGATCGTTTAATTCGTTTTTGTGAAATCAATAAAAAACTAAAAAAAACAAAATTATTTTTTTCGTAATTCGCCAATATCTTCTAGTCTACTTGGTCTAATGATCTGAAATTTTCAGAAAAGTTGATGGCCAAAAAACTCTTTCGACTGCCTCCTTAACCATCCAAATCGGTTTATTAATTAAAAAGTTATTAAGAGTTTACATACATACATACATACATACACACACACACACACACACACACACACACACACACACACACACACACACACACACACACACACACACAGACACTCGGGCATCATTCTGAAAACAGTCAGAAAAGCTTCCTAGGACCTCAAAACGTCGACATCTGATGAAAACTCGATTTTTGAAAATCGGGGTGAAAACAATAACTTCCCGAAATTTTTGAAAATCATCGATTTTCTAAGCGGGAAGTTAAAAATGCAAAGGTTAATAAATTAGCTAATCGACATACCCATTGGTTTAGCTGAAAACCTTTTTCATGGCCCGTGGAGTCTTTGAAAGAAATAAAAAATTCAGAAAATTTTTGTCTTGCGGTATTTCTCATGTTTGTGCGATATTCGTACACTGTAAAAAATCACCGGGGTAAGTCCAAGCGGTGTAGGTGTTAAAATCAGCGGTGTTAAATTTCAACACCGAAAGCGGTGTAAAAATAACGCCGCCGCCGGTGTAGATATTCTTTACGGGGGCTAAAATATTTGATTTTGTGAATATTTTTACTTACTCAATCACTATACTTGTTAATAAATGATATTTTTTATTAATTTTCATAAAGAACTGTTCCTTTCATTTTTGGCATTAGTGTATATTTCTATAAAATTTGTCAGATATTCAAAAACTTCATATTTGTTGACAAATAACCACTTTATAGTGACAGTAGATCGTTATGATAATATTGATTACACAATTTATACTGCAAAAGATATTTTTTGTTGCAAAAAGTTGATTAACTTTCGATTTCCAATACCAAGATTTCCCATCAGTTCATATTTTATATATGTCTTATATATCTTATAATTTATTTTAAAGGCTGAATAAGTCCTTATAAATTTGCTTTCTCAAAACAAGATGACATGTCAAATTATGGCTTCAGGCAGCGCATGTGAATGCAATCCTACCCCTTGTTTATGAATAATAAAATACCACAGTTATTATGAGTAATCAACGAAATTGCCGTAAATTGAATAACTTATTGTCATACAATGATTCCAAGCTAAAACATTAACATTTCATCATAGCGGAATACTTAATGACGTAATTGCCCCATTGCCGATGCAAAGTACTCTCTAGCCCTAGACGCTGTGGCGTCCAGACTCGAATAGGGGAGTAACAGAAACAGCTACCGTGCATTTAATACTTATAGACCACATACAAATTTTGTCAACTGGCTAGTAAACTTAAAACCTTATATTGTTATCTATCGAATTGTAACTCAAAAAATATATAGAAATGACTCTGATTGAATCTTGCTGGACGCTTTTCACTTGGCTAGGTCTTTTTAGACCAATTAAATGGAAGGGATTAAAAGCGCGAATTTATGATTTATATACAGCGAGTGTATTATTTTTCAATTACTCGTTTTTTGTATGCGGTGTTATGGACATTGATTTTACTCATCTTAACTTTTTTGCTGATATCGATCTCATTACGTTGATGCTACAATACATTGAAAATACGCCGAAAATATTATGCATGATACTGAGCCGTAACGCTCTTATAGAAATTGATTTTAAACTTCAAAACGATCATTTCAAGTTAAAAGACGAGGATGAAAAAAAGATTCAAAGTAAATTTGACAAATTCAGTAGGTAATATTATTACTTTTGTACGTAAGTCAATTCTACTTATTTCTTTTTTTGCTTGTGAATATACTTTTTACATTTGTATGTAAACAAAAGTTAAACAACAAAATTATTGTTGCCAAAAAAAAAAAAAAGAAAAATAAAAATTTCATAGGTTCCGTTCTAGTCAAGAAAAAAGACCTATTGTACGTTGTTTCTTGTGGTATTAAAAATATTTTCACAAAGATACAGAGGAATCCAAGGGGGGGGGGTCCGGAAGTATAGCTTTTTTTTTATTTAATTTTTTTATTTTTTTACTTTTTTTTTAACTTCCCGCTTGAAAATCGATGATTTTCAAAAATTTCGGGAAGTTATTGTTTTCACCCCGATTTTCAAAAATCGAGTTTTCATCAGATGTCGACGTTTCGAGGTCCTAGGAAGCTTTTCTGACTGTTTTCAGAATGATGTCCGAGTGTCTGTATGTATGTGTGTGTGTGCGTGTGTGTGTGGATGTGGATGTAAAGTTTTAATATCTTTTTAATGAACTGACCGATTAACATGTATGAGGTGGCAATCAAAAGAGTTTGTTGGCCGTCAACTTTTCTGAAAATTTCAAATCAATCGATCAAATAGACTCTAAGATATGGAAGTAAAACAAAAAAAAAAATTTTTTTTTCAGTTTTTTTCAAATTTTTCAGAAATGGCACAATCGATCAATTCCAAAATCTAATCAGCACAAGAATTCAATAAAACGCGTCGATTGCCGCCTCAATTATCTCAATAGGTTTATTCGTTCGTAAGATATCGTGGGAGAAAGATATGCTAAAAAACGGTCTTTTCCTTAAACAAGAGCATGCATCAGTATTTTTGAGCTCGAAGAGCTCGAGAATGTATTCACAACAATTTCTCGAGCTCAAGGAGCTTGAAAATTGCGGGAAGTTTTGGGGCTGTCCCGCAGGGTCAATCAATAAGCCGATTTTTTTTTCTTTTTTTTAATAGCGATTTATCCGAAAGTTGATGGCAATGAAGTGTTTTTAAACTGTAGTTTTAATTCAATAATAAAGCGAAGAATTTATATTTTGTAGAAATATATACGAATATATAACAATGCATAACTACACATACACACACACACACACACAGACAAAAATAAATAAAATGGTATGAGGTTGAAGAGGGCTTGTATATGTATAAGGCTCGAAATTTCGCCCTCATGTCGTTTTTACTATGGTATTTTGTCCGATAACTACTGAATTAAGGGTCAAATGAGGAGCAAAATTTGTATGTGATTTCACCCTCATTTGACCCCGCACAACCTCACCAAAGTTGGTTATTTGGGGTTGAAATGAGGGTCAAACCTTCGACTCGGGAAATCTGAGGTTATAACGCAGTTGTATTTTTTACGAAAACGACCTATGCAATAATTTCCATCACAACTTTTTAGTCAAGACATATTAAAATTAATTGACAAATGCTACAAAGGCTTGACAAAATAACATACGAAAGAAAATCTACACGGAAAGAATTTTTTGATAAAAATTACTCTGTAATTTCGAGTAATCCTGGGCCGTTGCAAAAAATTGGTATTTTTTGTTTTAAATTAAAATTTTTTGTTTAAATATTAACATTGCTAGACTATGTTTTACTCTATTATTAAGTAATTTTTTAAAAGTTATATATTTAATCGATTATTGTGAACATCTCATCTTAATCTATTTATTTTTACTCCATGCGATTAATTTTTACTCCCCAATACACCATTCTATTCAACCCACTAATTTTTTTATGAAAAACTCGAATAAATTTTCTAATCTATGAAAGTAATTTTTACCCTAAACTGCAAAGTAATATTTCAGTAGTCTCCGTTAATCTTCGGTTAATATCGGCTTCGATTAAATGCCTTTTATTTTGCTCCCGATAAATTATATGTAACGTACACAAACGTAGGCTCGGAAAAAGACGATCTCTGTATCTTTCTATGATTTAATATTTATTTTAAAATTAAAAAAAAAAATTGTATCTTTCTTTTCTTTTTCAACACAATACGAGTAATTTTTTTTTTTATTTTTTTTCAAAACATTTATATTAATTCATATTCTAAGGCAATTAGATGGTTTTTAAATTTTTTATAGAAATTTCAGCCTATTCATTGTAATTTTTATTATAATTCAATATAAATTTTTTAATTGAATCATCAACTTTTTATCATAACCGACGAGTAAAAATTGAATAAGAGAGAACTTATTTAGACAGCCGCTAGGTGTAATTTTTACTCGTAAATATGAGTAAAAATTAATCTGATTGATTTTCACTCACTGAAAGAGTAAAATATCGTAATTCAAAACTAAAAAGTCCAAATGGCCCAAGATTACTCGATTTAGAGTAATTTTTAGAATAAATAGCATAGCAGTATTCATACGAAAATTCTTTCCGTGTAGTTGCAGTCTTCTGTTAATTTGCAAATCCATTCAATCGGATTTCATTAACTCGGAATCTCTCCTAAATATGGACCCCCACTACAAACTGTCTCTCACTCGATGCCATACATTCGTATGTCTGTGTACATTTATATACTCATCTTCAATGTAAATGTAAAATCGTATGCGCGTAGTTTACTCTTTAAAGACAAAAGAGGCATTCGATACTTCGGAATTTACGCTCCTGAAATTACTACAGCAGTAAGTGGCACGTGGCCCAAAGGGACGATAGCCAAAAAGGAAAAAAAAAAAAATTTACGCTCCTCCGTAGACTAACTGTCCGAGTTAATGGAATTCGACTGCATGAAACCAAAGTATCCTTTTTTCTGAATACATATATTTTATATTTTATTGCATGCCTTAAGCGTGAAGCGCGCAGGTATTAAATAAGATAAGATTTCAATTAAATAAGTTTTCTCAGGAAAAACTCGTTTTTCCGTCGAATGAAACGAATGAGAGCGTGATATCCTCAGGAGCGCTGGGCTTGATAACACCACAACTTTGTCAAAAATCATTTTCACGATTTAATTTTTTTTTGTTTTATTCCTTAGGGAATTTGCTAAAACTCTTGTGAAAATTGTGTGCCAAAATAATTCCGTTTCAATACAGTTAATTTTTTCCAACTGTCAGTTCGGTAAATTTTCTGCGATTTCGGCAGCCATATACATTATTTTTCATAAAATAGGATTGAAATTACTATAGGAAGCAGAAATTATACATACATGATGGTATAGTTACTAACTGTTTTATGATCTGTTAAGATTTTTTTTTAGCTCGACCTACACGGAAAGAAATTTCCTTTAAAAATTGCCGTTAAATTCACTGTAATCGTGGGACGAATGGCACGACCTAATCATTTGTCGGTAAGTCAGATAATTTTTAACCTTTTTTCAACAAATTTTACCGTACAATCGAAGCTCTCTAAAGTTGCCCTCCCTAAAGTTGCTAGCTCCCTAAAGTTGACAGGATACGCTCTCTAAAGTTGCTTGGATTTTCCCCCACTCTTCTTTTTACTAGACGAATCAAAATTCAAGATTCTGGCACGCGATTTAAATATCTATAATTGATTGAATACATATTCTATTATGCGAGATAGTTAACCTAGAAATACAATTTTTTTATCATTAATGAAACTATCCGAGCAACTTATAAATAATTAGCAAAAGTATTTTCGAGATGTCATTAATTTTATTAGTGTATTTTTTCAAATTTCTGCTCGGTAACTAAAAAACAATTTTTCGTCATTGCAAATAATAGTTCAATCAATGTTTCAGATTAGTGATTAATGCGCTAATCTATTATTTATTATTTATATATTAATATTAGGATATTAACAATAATTTAAAAATCACGATTTAAGGTTAGCCGTAATGTATATCTAACATGGTTTGTTTTGATTTTGTGACGCATCGAAACGCGCATAGGGGAATCAATTATCCTACTGGCGAGAATGCAGAGTGGGGAGAAGGGGAAAAAGCAACTTTAGAGAATGGTCCTGTACGGAGAGAGCAACTTTAGGGAGCTTCGACTGTAGTCTACTGTAAATTGTATTCGGTTTTCGGTAAATTTTATAAAGTTTACCACAAAATAAATGAATTTTTTCCTAATTTTTATTTCAAAAATGGTAATAAATAAAAGAACTGCATTATGTCCCACGATTACAGTGAATTTAACGGTAATTTTTAAAGAAAATTTCTTTCCGTGTACAGAGGAAATAACTCCACTTAATAAAGAATGAAATCATAAGAATTATAAAGAATGAAATCGTAACCATGAAGCCTCGAACGAAATATCAGTCAAATTCCGTTATCGATTTAATTTTATCACATAAGATAAAAGATAAAACTTCGTTCGCTATTGATATTAATTTAATAGAATAACTAATAAATGACAGCATGTTTTTTATTATCATTAAATTGAACAAAATAATTGCATGTCTTAGGCGTGAACGCTATCATTTACGCATTTTTATTGTTTTATTGCGATTAAGGCATGCTCATTTGGATTTTCCAAACTTTTTATTATAATGTTAATTAATATTTTTTTTCAAGGTATGTTTTACTGGCATGTTCGGCTTTACAAGCGTCAGGACTCATATATTATACAGTAGGCCGAATTCTCGCAATGGAATCACCCGTAATACTGCCCTACAGAAGCAGAATACCGTTCAATTATTCCAGTAGTAATAAAATTTATATGCTGACTGCCCTCGATCAAATTTATTCCGTAACAAGTCTCACTTGCATAAATGGTGCATTCAATTTGGTGTTCACTTCTACAATGTATCAAATTTGTACTAAAGTCCGTATACTAAAACACCGTTTCAAAGTTATTATTCAGCAGCTAGAACATGATGAGGAAACAAATATTAATGATAATAAAAATATTAGAGATGTTAAGAGAAAAAATGATGCGACGACAGATAAAATTGAAAGTCAACTTGTTGCTAACTGGGTAGAAAGTCATATTGCACTTATAAAGTTGAGTCAATTTATATATTCTTAAGGCGTTGAATACTGATTTTCAAAATTTTCTTATTATAGTTTATATGATTGTACTAAGTCTGTTTTTGCAAAAGCTGTTTTTATTCATTATGTTATAAATTCAATTATAATGTGTACACTTGCATATACGGTAAGCCACTGTCCAATAGATAGTATTTTTTTCGGTAACTTTTTATATTTTTTGGTAAAATGTACACATCAATTTTTACAATGTTCTTCTGCTCATCAAATCACTTTAGAGGTAAAGTATTTTATTGTTATTTATTATAGTCTTTTTGAACATAACACACTGAGAAAAAAAAATACTATTTTCCAAACAAAAATTTCTTGGTTCAAGAAATCCGTTCAAAATATTTATTTTATTATTATTAATTATCAATTTCTTGAGAAAAGAGCATCAATTTTTTTTTTTTGTTAACGTATGAATTTGATATTATATTATGAGTAAACAAAAGAATAGCTTTACTTGAATTAAATAAAAATTATTTCCTTCAATTCTACGAATTCTTGAGACAAAATTATATATTCTTGAAAATTATCAAGAATCTATGTTCTTGTATCAAGTAAATGATCTCAATAAAAGTTTTTTTTTCTCAGTGCATAAAAATTCTCAGTTTTAAAACCGGAACATGATTTTTGCCCTATTTTTGAAATGAATAGTTGAAATTTGTGATATTACAGCGAAAATATTGGTTTTATTAAAAAAGTTTTCAAACAAAAGTTGTAGAAAATTTAATTTGAAAAAAAAATGTCTCTTTTGATTTTTGTATATGATCAATATTTTCACTGTGATTTAAAAATTAAGATTCATAATGAACGATTCAAAATTTGATTAACTATGAAAGTCTTAATTTTAAAATTACGGCTTCCTTATTAGTCTTAAGAAAAAATTATAGGAGACATTTTTTTTATAAAATTAAATTTCCTATAATTTTTGTTCAAAAAATTTTTCAATAAGACCAATATTTTCACCGTAATTCAGAAATGAAGATTCAAATTCTGGTTAATTATGAAAATCTCAGTTTTGTAATTACGGCTGTCTTATTAGTTCTAAGAAAAAATGATAAGGAACATTATTTGTGAAAAATTAAATTTCCTACAACTTTTGTTCGAAAATTTTTTTAATAAGACCAATATTTTCCCCGTAATACAAAAATTTTCACACCATTAATTATTAATTGTTATCTTTAAATTAAAGCAAAAATCCTGGCTCTCATGATCATAAACAATTATACACGATTTCATTAATAGTCAAGTAAATTTATATCCGATATCATGTATAAGCTACAAAAATATATGCAAATATAATGAATCATAAGTAAATATATGAATAGGCATATTATCATGAAAGAACATGTGGTCATGTATGATAAATATAATATAAAATAAAACATAATATCAGATATCATCATATATAATGTACATGGTTAAATATGATCATTGTAAATATGAAAATATTGGAAATATGGAAATTGTGCATTTTAAAATACAAAATTATGAATCAATAACTGTTGGCGCCCACTTAATGTCAATTATTGATCGTTTAATAGTTTTTATCACTTAAAGAAAAGTTTCTCCCATTCAGTGCATTGTCGGGTTTTGAATATCATTGAATCCAAATTAAATACTCGATAAATTTTCAATGTTTAGAAAAAAATCTGTTGATAATTAAATAAAAAATAAAACATCATATTGGGCGCCAGGTTGTTGCAAAAATTTATCTTATCTAATAGTATATAACTATACCCAGGAAAAAAAATATTGTTTCTCGAACGATGTAAAGTATAGCAACTCGTAGATTATTACCACAACGATACGTATACTTATGATAAAACTATCGTATCGTTTCTGTAACTATCTATTAGATAGCTGTGAGCCCTTTACGACTTTCTGTAATCGTCATCTTACGGGTCACCGTCTAACCTAATGAAAAATCCATTATGGCGCCTAATTTCAAATATAACAATTCGAGTTCATTTTTTTTTAAATTTGTTAACTATCTATAACCTTTCTGGTTATTTACCTAATGATCAATCTAATAAAACTGCTACTTATTTCAATTGTGAAAATTATGTAAAAATCAATTTATACTAAATTTATTTAATTAAATTTATATTATATTTAAATATTTATATTAGGGTGTCCGTTATTTCCCAAATTGGTTTTTGACTCTGCAGCGCCCCTAAAATTTTTAGTAAATGGTCCAAAAAAAAATATCCAACCGATATAAGCCCTTAATATTGATAATAACCCGTGCCACAAAACGATTCATTTCTCATTTAAATAACATGGGGTTTTGGTACTTCTTGCAATTAATTTTTTTTTTTTGCAAAGCCAGTTGATACATTGCTGCGGCATCAACTTAGTTTTGTAGAAAATTGAACGCTCTACAAAAACTTTTTCTTAACATTTTTCGAAAAAATCACTTGCGTCAAAGTTATTCAGGGTCAAAGTTGAACTAGAAATAATTTTTAATTTTTTTTTTGTTTTGAACAAAAACTCATCAGTATTTATATCAAAATTTATTGTTTATTGCCGAAAATATCTTATTTTGAGTATTTTTTTGCATCTGTCAAAATTTTGGATTCACAATTACTTTATGAAAAAATAAAATTCGTGCCAACGCATGCGCATGAAAGAGTAGTGTAGTATCGTGACAAGCCGGTGTCGTGTATTGACTATGGTCACCCTGGCGGTCCTTCACGGTGATTCACGGTAGTATCACGGTGATTTACCGTGAGAATTCACCGTGATGTCGTAGATCACGGCAACTCCGCGGAAATCACTGTTGTTGTATAGAAAAAAAGGCAATACATTAATGAGTCTACATGAGGTTGGAAGATCACGGGAACCGTTACCGGTGATTTCCATGACCTTGACGGACCTTATCTCCACCGTCCATCTTACGGCTTTTAAAGAGTACAATTAGTGTATTGCCTTTTTTTCTATACAATAACAGTGATTTCCGCGGAGTTGCCGTGATCTACGACATCACGGTGAACTCTCACGGTAAATCACCGTGATATTACCGTGAATCACAGTGATTCCCGGTGATTCACGGCAAATCACCGTGATTCACAGTAGCATCACGGTAAAAGTTCACGGTGATTCCCGGTGATTCACCGTAATACACCGTGATTCAGGACCGCCAGGGTGACCATAGTCAATACACGACGCCGGCTAGTCACGATACTACATTTCTCTTTCATGCGCATGCGTTGGCACGAATTTTATTTTTTCGTAAAAGTAAATGTGAATCCGAAATTTTTAATTCATCGGAATTTCTTTTTGAGAATGTTCGACTCTTCTCTTTTCAATAGTTTTGACAGATGCAAAAAAATACTCAAAATAAGATATTTTCGGCAATAAACAATAAATTTTGATATAAATAATGATAAGTTTTTATTCAAAACAAAAAAAAATTATTTCTAGTTCAACTTTGACCCTGAATAACTTTGACGCAAGTGATTTTTTCGAAAAATATTAAGAAAAAGTTTTTGTAGAGCGTTCAATTTTCTACAAAAATAAGTTGATGCCGCAGCAATGCATCAACTTGCTTTGCAAAGAAAAAATTAATTGCAAAAAGTACCAAAACCCCATGTTATTTAAATGAGAAATGAATCGTCTTTGTGGCACGGGTTATTATCAATATTAAGGGCTTATATCGGTTGGATATTTTTGTTTGGATCATTTACTAAAAATTTTAGGGGCGCTGCAGAGTCAAAAACCAATTTGGGAAATAACGGACACCCTAATTTATATATAGATAACCTCAAAAATTAAAAGATATCTTTATATTTATATTTTAAATTTAATTAGACTGCAGACGATAAATTAGTTTTATAAATTATTTTATTTAATCAAAATTATTTATTAATCATTTATTTATTAATGATAATGATTTCCAGACGTGTGTCAGATAGGGCTCAGAACGATACGATATAGGTCTCAGAGCTATTTACCGTATTGTTATCAGAACGGTACAGTAGATCGTTGCAGTAACAATCTAGTGTAGATAACTATTGCGTATCGTTACTGTAACTATATACAGTATATACAGTATACTTCTCAGAACAATATTTTTTTCTTCGTGTAGTAAGAGTTTTTTTTTTTTTTTTTATATTAAACAAAATAGTTTGAAGATCTTCGAGATACGATTTTCAGTACCAACTGGTTTGCTACTAAAATAAGTATCCAAAAATCAATTATTATAATAATGTCCAAATTAATAGTTCCAGTTGAATTTGTCAGTGGATATTTTGTAACACTGTCACTAGATTCATTTAAAAGAGTAAGTTTCATTAACTTTTTAAAAATATTTTCTTTCTTTATCACTTCTATAGTTATATTTTTAAAATTTTACATAGATTCTCAAATTGTCATACACTATTTATAATGTACTTGACGGCTAATCAAATTGTCCTCTAAAAAATGGTGAATTATTCAATCCAGCGAGAAAACATTAATGCTCAAGATTTCGCATTTGTTTTGAAAGAAGTTATATTAATGGAAATGATTAAAATTCGAATAAACATAACTTTTAAAATGATAAATTTATTGTTAATTTATATTAAATTTTTTAGTAGAAGTAAAGAATAATTTTGTTATCAATTATTGTAATTAAAGATTTGAAGAAAATAAATAGTAATAAATAAAATGTATGTTTAATTTGGAACATTTAGTATAGCAAATGGTGTATTGTGATACAAGAGATTGAAATTTCCCAAAAACGACCCAACAAGTCAATGTCAAAAATTTGATCAGCTTTAGAACTTGATGAAACGCGTCGATTGCCACCTAAACAATCTGAATTGGTCAATTCGATTGAGAGGTCGTTGGAGAAAAAATGGTAAACAACGTTTTTTCTTTTCGAAAACAGAGGCATACAATGTATTTTTGAGCTCGAAGAGCTTTACAATTTTTACTCTGTCTGTGTCTTCTCATCGATTTTAAGTAGTTCTAAAATAATTTAACCTAAATACGGTGAAGCTAGAGATTTTAAGGAGGTTCATCGGATAATCACTTTTCTTACAATATCTTTCAATTTTTAAACACAAATACTTTTAAGTGTCCTGTATACGTAGGAATTTTTTAAAATAGTCCTTGCGGTACTAAATCCCAAAATATTAACAATTAAAAATCGTACATTTAACATGCATTCCCTATTTTGACCGTAGTTAGAGTGAGCATCCCGATGAAAAAAGTTTTTGTCTAATCATATATAATTATGCATAATCATCTATATATGATTGGATCCAAAAATTGGCCAGGTCTAATTATATATAATCAGATCTGTTTATACATGATCATGCATGAATGAATATAGTCATTTTTAGAATCTCATTTCGAATACCTTTAAATTATTAATTAAGTAATTTAATTAAGATTTATTGTTTTCATCAATATAAATATTGATTAAATTTAAATAAAAAAAAAAAAAAAAATTACTATTCGTTGACCACCACTTTACTACGAGGTCACCCATCCAATCAATAACCTACGCCGATGCTGCTTAACTTTGATGATCGCTGGATTGTAGTCTGATCCTCTAGTCTGTTATGAACTTACAATAAAGGAAAGTTTATGGCATTACTTGACTCAAATAATCAAGTCAATACATCATACGTAAATAATGCACCTAATAATGAATTTGATTTTGTACATAAATGACAATAGAATTCATTAGATACATATAATCAAATCTATTTATCTATAAACTTATAAATATTCGTACACGCTAAGAATTTTATGGTAATGATTACTATCTCATGGTGGTAAAATTAATTTTTTTCTTGTGATATCGGTTAATCTCATAATTATTGTAAGATTCACAATATAATATATTATTAATTAAAATACACGATGGCAATAGTTACCATCATGGGTGTTAAATTAGTACAATAATCATTATCACAAAAATAGTAGCTATTAACATATCCCATGACAAATATTACAATCACTCGATGATATTGTTCACAATAGAGTGATGGTAGTAGCTGCTATCTCGTGATCGTAATCATTACAACTTTGTATGGCAAGTATTATCATCCCCGATGAGAATGATTGTTATAAAATTCAAAATTAGACTAAAGAAAAAAAAAAAGACTAAGATAAAAAAAAAATTTTCTCCATTTTGATGGTTAGAAATTATATGTATATATAAATATCTATATATGTATACATGTATATATATGTATATATATATATATATATATATATATATATATATATATATATATATATATGTATACATGTATACATATATAGATATTTATATATATATAATCGCTTATAATAATATATATAATTAAGTGTATAACTAAAAAGCTGCTAAGTGACTTTTACATACGCGATAGTAACTATTACCATCGCGGTATAGTAAACATTGTTACCGAAAATTATAAATGCTGCTATCTGTGATGTGAGTGATTACTATTATTGGTGAGAGTGATTATTATTCGGGGATATTAATAGTTAGCATCATATGATGGTTTTTAATAGCATTATTGTATAAAATTCTAAAATTACTATACAGTATGGTAACTATTAAAAATCCTCGATGAGAATCATTACCATAAAATTCTTAGCGTGTATATAAATCGATATCGATTAATACTTTTAAATTGCTGCCGAAACCTTTGAACATTTTTTAAGTATTGGGGATTTAAGTTTATTTGATAGTTGACAAAATAAAAATTTAATAACATTTATATTAAAAAATTGTCATATTATGTAATATATATATATATATAACTACATATAACTTTATATCAGTCATGTCTGATCAGATCCAATCATATATAAACTTATGCACGACCATACATGAATTTATATTAGCCATGTCTGATCAGATCTAATTATATATGGATTTGTATCAGTCATGTCTAATCAGATCTAATTATGTATAGACTTATATATAATTAGATCTGATCATATATAGACTTATATATGGTAGTAAATGGAGTTGACAGCCAAGTATTATCATGTCTAATTATATATAGAGTCATATATAATTAGATCTGATCATATATAGACTTATATATGGTTATATATGGAGTTATACCAGCCAAGTATGAACATATCTAATTATATATAGACTCATATATAATCAGATCTGATCAGATCTAATTATATATAGACTTATATATGATTAGATCTGATCATATATAGACTTATATATGGGCTAATAACAGCCAGGTATGATCAGATCTAGTTATGCATGGGGTCATATATAATTATATATAATTATATATGACCCCATATATAATCATGCATGATTATATATAACTTCATATATGATTATATATAATCATATATGATTATATATATGAACATATATAATCATATATAATTAGACAAAAACTTTTTTCATCGGGATTTTATTAAATAACAATCATACTTTTCTTACAACATTTTTTTAAAAGCTGAAAATTATTAATTCAATTTATAACAAGTAATTTTTTTCAATAAAAACATAAACGAGCGGTATTCATTTTTTTGTAATCAATTTTTAAAGTTTGTTACTTTTAATGATTTTCAAGCTTTCTCCCATAACCTCACGAGTGAGAGATAGTGACTTGGCAACGTTGCAGTGCGCGGGAAATTCAAAACACAGTGGAAGCCCAACAGATTTAAATAATTACAAATTATTTTTTAAATTTAGAATTTTTTAAATTTAGTCGCGAAGTCATTGTTATTTATTATTTATTATTTGTTGTCTCCAACTATGTATAATCTTGAAATTATTCAAAACACTTTCTACAACACATGCTCAAGGGGAAAAATATTCTAAATTAGAATGCAACGTAGCCAAGTCTGAGAAAAGACGCAATGGGATCATTTTTATACTTCTGCGCATATAAGAGGATGCGCAAAAGTGTACTGTATCTCAACCACTTCTTATTGTAGTTAGAATGTTTTACACGGGAGAAATCTTTCTAAAAGTTGCGAACTACTGCTACCGATGAACCTCCTTAAGCTATAAAATGCTTATTTTCAAATTTCGATACTATTATTTTTCACGAAATTACAGCCTTGCAAAAATCACTAAAAAATTCTAAAATTTTTCTGTTCCTTTCATTTTTGGCATTAGTGTATATTTCTATAAAATTTGTCAGATATTCAAAAACTTCATATTCGCTGACAAATAACCACTTTATAGTGACAATAGATCGTTATAATAATATTTATCACACTATTTATACTGCAAAAGATATAATAATAAATTCGATTGCAGAGAAATAAATGAGAGTTTTATCAAAAATAAAATTTCATCAGCAATTAATAAATTTTATTAGTATTTAATCAAATTTCATTAGATACAAATATGTGTTTACTAAAATCACCGCAAGCTTTGTTCTATGACGGTCATCTTTTATTTTTATGAAAGTGTCAAATTTGACTGCTGTTAATTTGAAAAAAAAAAAAAAACGTTTGTGAAATATGTACGAGAAACGTTTAATAATGAAAAATTTTCAGTAAAAATAATGTTTTCTTCGATATGATTTGTGTGTTTATTTTGTTTTCATGAATTTAACCTAGCTTCAAAAATTGAAAATGCTGTTGTTTGATGAACTATATTGAAATTAATTTATAAACTTATAAAAAATAAAGTATTTATTAAAAAATTAAAATTATTTTATAATTTGTGTAATTAAAAAAAGAAATATCCACGTATCAAATATCGCCGGAAGCTTAAAATTAAAGATTCTAACCAAATTAAAACTTTTTACTTCAAATCTAAGGATAACTTTTAATATTTTAATATTATTTACTGCTCATAAATAAATTTATCTGTAGAAAAATCTTTCAATTTCAATTCATCTATGAAACACAACGAATTTTTAGATTTCACATATTCATTTATTAATTATTTACGATATTAATTCATCTAGTTATAAATAAACACGTATTAAATACTAATAAAATTTAAAACGGGATTTTAATCAAATTTTTATTCATATTTAGTAAGCTTTTTATTTGCGCATGACCATAATACGCGTTTTACTGAATACAAATAAATTTTATTACTATGGAATAAAAATGTCTCTCAGTGTATCAGTTCATATCTTATATATCTTATAATTTCTTTTAAACACTGAATAAGTTCTTATAACTTTGCTTTCTAAAAACAATATGACATGTCAAATTATGACTTTAGACAGCGCATGTCAATGCGATCCTACCCCATGATTATGAATAATAAAATACCACAGTTATTATGAGTAATCAACGAAATTGTTGCAATTTGAATAAGTTGTTGTCATACAATGATTTCAAGCTAAAACGTTATAATTTTATAATAGCGGAATACTTAATGACGTAATTGCCCCATTGTCGATGCAAAGTACTCTCTAGCCCTAGACGCTGTGGCGTCCAGACTCGAATAGGGGAGTAACAGAAACAGCTACCGTGCATTTAATACTTATAGACGACATACGCATTTTGTCAACTGGCTAGTAAACTCAAAACATTATACTGTTATCTATCGAATTGTAGCTCAAAAAATATATACAAATGACTCTGATTGAATCTTGCTGGATGGTTTTCACCTGGCTAGGTCTTTTTAGACCAATTAAATGGAAGGGATTAAAAGCGCGAATTTATGATTTATATACAGCGAGTGTATTATTTTTCAATTACTCGTTTTTTGTATGCGGTGTTATGGACATTGATTTTACTCATCTTAACTTTTTTGCTGATATCGATCTCATTACGTTGATGCTACAATACATTGAAAATACGCCGAAAATATTATGCATGATACTGAGCCGTAACGCTCTTATAGAAATTGATTTTAAACTTCAAAATGATCATTTCAAGTTAAAAGACGAGGATGAAAAAAAGATTCAAAGTAAATTTGACAAATTCAGTAGGTAATATTATTACTTTTGTACGTAAGTCAATTTTATTTATTTTTTATTTTAAATAATAAATTGTAAATTGTTATTTGATAACTTAATAAAGTGTGAAATTTTTCGACAATATGTACAGTATTTTACTTTTGTATTGTAGTCAAAAAACAGATTTATAATATTTGACGAATACTTGCTGTCAAATTGAATCGCAATTTTTTCAGAAATTTGTAATTCGATTTGCTTGAAACTTACTTCTGGAATTTGAAGGAAAATTGAAAAGTTACCTTTTATTAAGTAACCCTGGCCATTAGGGAATTCTTTTGCTAGTGATTATATTGCCTTCTATAGTAGATACTTTCATTTGCTGAGTTTGAATTTGTCATAGAGACTGTGGTACTTTACTTTCCATGGATCAAGCTATTGTAGATGTAGGCGAAGTATTACTATCTTATCAAAAAAATCTATACGGGAATCCAGCTTAGACTCCTAAGTGGGTTTCCAGATGGTGTTTTCGGATGGATTCCCATATGATTTCCTATAAGAATATTAATATGTTCTTTTATTCATATTCGCATATCAATAGACAATAGACATAGAAATCCAGATACCCCGGATTCTATAGAAATAACTTATATAAAAACGCATTTTATATACTTTATACTTTACTTTATTATACTTTATTTAACGCATTTTTTACGAAAAAGATCTATGTAATAATTTATATCACAAGTTTTCAATCAAGACACAGCAAAATTAATTGATAGATGCTACATATACTTGCCCAAAATGACATTCGAAACGTCGGAATTTACGCTCCTCCGTCGACTAACTGCCAAGTTGGAATTCGACTCTACTTAGCCAACGTATCCTTTTTTCTGAAAGCATATATGATATATTTTATGATTAATGATCATTAATATTTTTTTTCAAGGTATGTTTTACTGGCATATTCGGCTTTACAAGCGACATCACTCGTATATTATACAACAGGCCGTGTTCTCGCAATGGAATCACCCGTAATACTGCCCTACAGAAGCAGAATACCGTTCAATTATTCCAGTAGTAATAAAATTTATATGCTGACTGCTCTCGATCAACTTTATTCCGTATCAAGTCTCATTTGCATAAATGGTGCATTCAATTTGGTCTTCACTTCTACAATGTACCAAATTTGTACTAAAATCCGTATATTAAAACACCGTTTCAAAGTTATTATTCAGCAGCTAGAACATGATGAGGAAACAGATATTAATAATAATAAAAATATTAGAGATGTTATGAGAAAAAATGATGCGATGACAGATAAAATTGAAAGTCAACTTGTTGCTAACTGGGTAGAAAGTCATATTGCACTTATAAAGTTGAGTCAATTTATATATTCTTAAGGCGTTGAATACTGATTTTTAAAATTTTCTTATTATAGTTTATATGATTGTACTAAGTCTGTTTTTGCAAAAGCCGTTTTTATTCATTACGTTATAAATTCAATTGTAATGTGTACACTGGCATATATATTAAGCCACTGTGAAATAGATAGTATTTTTTTTGGTAACGTATGTTATTTTTCGGTAAAATGTACGCAACAATTTTTACAATGTTCTTCTGCTCATCAAATCACTTTAGAGGTAAAGTATTTTTCTGTTACTTCTTATAGTCTTTTCAATCATTACTTACAAATTTCGAGTTTGAAAACTTAGTAAGAGCCAATAAAAGCCGCAAAAATATTTTAAAAGTCAGTTCTTAAAAATTAGGCTCTTGATGGGTTTTGAAATTGGGCAGTCACTTTAAAAAAATATTTAAGTAAAAGTCATTTTTTTTACGACCCGAGAAAAATATGTGCTCATATGGAACCATATATGATCAGATATGTTTATACATGATCATGCATGAATTTAAATGTGATCACATATGTGCACATATAATCATGTAAATGAATTGATTATATATGATTCCACATATTATCATATATAATCATATATATGAATTGATTATATATGATATCACATAGTATCATATATGAGCATTAACAATGGATGCAGCACTAGATATGATTATATGTGATATTATGCATGATCATATGCAATTATACACGATTTTCTTGATACGCAAGCAAATTTATATGTGATATCATATATGATTCTTATGAACACTTTATTTGATATATATAATATTATGCATGATCATATACAAATAAAAATGATTTCATTAGTACTCAAGCATTTTTTATATCTGATATCATGTATAAGCTACATCAACATATACAGCATTTTATATGATCATATATGACATTATGCATGATCATATACAATTATACATGATTTCATTGATAATCAAACAATTTTATGCCTGATATCATGTATAAGCTACATCAATATATGCAGTACAATATATGATCATGTATGTTCATATATAATAAAGTATAATTCAATATGTGAATTCACATATTATAATAAAAGATTATGTGGTTATAGTAAGGGAGCCCAAGCGGGGATTTCGTATTATGTACGATATGTGTGATAGAAAATACCACATGATATCAGATATCTTCATACATGATGTACATGGTTGTATATGATCATATACATATGTGTCTGGTAAGTGTCTGGGAAGTGTCTTTCGGAGCACTTTCGGAACATTTTTGGATACTTTTGGAACACTTTCGAGCAGATACCTGTCAAAAACTTGTCAAAAACACAAATTTCATATGATAAAAAATTTCAAATAATAATAATATAATTTCTTTTTTTTTTGTATGCATACACATACGATCATACATGATACCATGCGTAATTAAGCCGGATCATACTTCTAAATATATAATTGTGCATTTTAAAATACCATATTATGAATTAATAACTACTGGCGCCCACTAAATGTCAATTATTGAACATTTGATAGATTTTATCAACTGAAATAATATTTTTCTGATACAATACAATCCCAGGTTTTAAATATCATCAAATTCTAAATAAAAACTCGATCATTGGCCAACAAGGTTTGAAAAAAATTTTTGATGATTAAATATAAAATAAAACGTCATATTGGGCGCCAGTGTTTTGTGAAAATTTTTCCTATCTAATAGTATTTAATTATAGTAGATATTTATTTTTTTTTTTTTACATAGTTTGAAGATCTTCGAGATATGATTTTCAGTACCAACTGGTTTGCTACTAAAATAACTATCCAAAAATCAATTATTATAATAATGTCTAAATCGATAGTCCCGATTGAATTCGTTAGTGGGTATTTTGTCACACTGTCACTAGATTCATTTAAAAGGGTAAGTTTCATTAATTTGTTTTAAATATCCTCTTACTTTATCGCTTCTAGTGTTTTATTTTTTAAATTTTATTTAGATTATCAAATTGTCATACACCATTTATAATGTACTTGAGGGCTAATCACATCGTCCTTAACAAAATGGAGAATTATTTAAATCGAGCAAAAGCATTAATGCTTAAGTTTCTGTAGTTGTTTTGAATGAAGTTTATGAAAATGATTGAAACTTGAAAAAATATAACTTGAGTAGATAAATTTATGTTGAATGTATTGTTAGTCGTAGAGTAGAGTAGAACTTTGTTATTAATTATTATAATTAAAGATTTAAATAAAATGAATAATAATAAATAAAACAAATAAATAAAACAATATGAAACAAGGAATAAAAATACATTTTTAAGTGAGCTAATTACTTAAATGCTAACTACTACTCTAAAAGTTCGTTTTAATGTTGACCCGATGAAAAGTGAACTATTAGTAGAAACAATCAAACAAATTTTTAAGAAAGTCAAATTAAAAAATAGTCTACGGCGTAATCGCAAAATTGGGGGAGAATGAATTGTTAAATTTTCTTTTTCTCAGATTTAAAAAATCCATAGAATGAGAAAATATTAATTTTTTTTTTAATTAAATACTTATAGATTTCTTTTCCGTAAAATTTTTCTAGGTAGTTCGAAATGATTTCCATTAAAATTCATGGATTGTCATGAAAAAGGAACATTTCATTCTGCAACATTCATTTTAACCCTTTCCTGGTTGACCTTGAGTCCCTACTCTCAATTTGAATTGTACGTCTTCGTTTTAAAGCGAGAGAGCGCTAGCCTGTTAAGAAGAGAAGGGGCAGAAAAAATAGTAGAAGGGGGCGCATGCATGCACTACTACGATCAAACCTTCACTCACACGACTAAACCGTTACTCACACAGCCTTATCAACGAACTTTGATTGGCGCTACCCCCGTAGAGCTTACACCGATTCATTTCGATTCACACTTTCGGGGAAGGATTAAAATAATTTGAAAAATAACATCTTTATGATGATCTACTACACTTACTAGTACTTTATAAATAATCAGTCCAATTCTAATATGCAAACTTTTATATTACAGTGTAAAGTATTTTGAACAAACTACACGGAAAATAAAAAATAGTAGTGGCAACTCTCTGAGATAGTACTGAGTACTTTCTGTAAAAAAAAAAATTTCAGAAAGTACTGTATGCTATCTAGACTGTATCCACTACTCTCTGGACAGTGCTGGTTACTATCCCAGACAGCAACCACCAATATCTCATATAGTACACTCTTAGATAGTAGTCAGTGGCATCTGTAAAGTAACGAGTACTCTGCTGGAAAGTATAGGCACGTTTCTAAGATATTACAAGATACTATCTGCAGATAGCACGTGTGTCGATCTGTAGATGACAGTGGTTACTGCGCAAGACAGGACTGTATACTTTCTGAGATAGTAACCAGTACTTTCTCAAATAGTTTTCAGAAATATCCAAGACAGTAAAAGGAAATTACGATTTTTAATTTATTATTTCATCGAATTAAGCCGAATCGAAATCAATTAACATTGATTCAAGGAATGAAGTCGTAATAGCTAAAAATAACCTATAAATAATTAAAAACTAATTGTGTCGAACAAATTTTTTTTAACATTCAATTTTATAAAACGGTATCAATAATTATTAATACCGTTTTATAATATCTTATATATTAATAATTATTAATACCGTATTATAAAATTGAATGCTAAAAAAAATTTGTTCGACACAATTAGTTTTTAATTATTTATAGGTTATTTTTAGCTATTACGACTTCATTCCTTGAATCAATGTTAATTGATTTCGATTCGGCTTAATTCGATGAAATAATAAATTAAAAATCGTAATTTCCTTTTACTGTCTTGGATATTTCTGAAAACTATTTGAGAAAGTACTGGTTACTATCTCAGAAAGTATACAGTCCTGTCTTGCGCAGTAACCACTGTCATCTACAGATCGACACACGTGCTATCTGCAGATAGTATCTTGTAATATCTTAGAAACGTGCCTATACTTTCCAGCAGAGTACTCGTTACTTTACAGATGCCACTGACTACTATCTAAGAGTGTACTATATGAGATATTGGTGGTTGCTGTCTGGGATAGTAACCAGCACTGTCCAGAGAGTAGCGGATACAGTCTAGATAGCATACAGTACTTTCTGAAATTTTTTTTTTTACAGAAAGTACTCAGTACTATCTCAGAGAGTTGCCACTACTATTTTTTATTTTCCGTGTAGTAGAACTTTAAATCTTATACTTTTTTCCTCATGTCTTCAATAAGCAAATTTTTCCTTCTGTTTGAAAAATAACTGAAAAATCTTTTTTTCCTTCAGAATACGGTAATTAACTTTGAACACGTGAATAAATTAACTCCTCTTGACTGACTTCTTTCTTCATCAATTTTCTGTAAAAAATAAAAATTTATTTTATAAAATTTTTTTATTTGCTAACAGAGCTGAAAAAATTTGATACTCTTTTATCCAACGTGCAATTGATTTCAATAAAGAGTATTAATGCTCGATTAAAAGATTAGTTATTTTCGGATCGGATGCAAAAATGTTATTTAAATATTTTCTGTGCATGAACTCTGTTCTATTGTCAATGTTTTATAGAGATGTCTTAAAATCTTTTCAATGATCGGATAAGTTTTCGTTACTTTTTTTCCTGACAATGGTATAAACTATCGAGTTATGGCATACGGCAGCGCATGTCAACGCAACTCTACCCCTTGCTTATGAATAATAAAATCCCGCGGTCATTATGAGTAATCAACTAAATTGTTGCAATTTGAATAAGCTATTGCACTCTAACGATATCTGGTTTAAATATTACAGCTTTCGAATAGCAAAATGCTAAATTACATAATTGTCCCATTGTCATTGCAAAATACTCTCTAGCCCTAGACCCCGTGGCGCCCAAATTCAAATTGAGAGATAACAGAAATAGTAACCGTATCTTTAATACTCATACGCGACAGTTTCTCATTGTATTAATCAGTAAAATAATCCAATACATGATGACAGTTCTTGAAAATTCATTTTTCCTTTTTACTTGCGTCGGTTTTTGGAGGCCAGTAAAATGGAATGGTTTGAAAGCGAATCTTTACAATTTCTACACTGTCTTTGTCGTAATTACAAATTGCTCATTTTTTATAAGTGCTATTATGGATATAGATTATATTCATTTCGACTTTTTTGGTTCAATGGATTTAATAACATTGATGCTACAATTTATCGAAAACACTCCAAAGGTGATTTGTGTCATGAATGATCGTAGTATTATTTTGAAAGTACTTCGACATTTTCAAACTGATCCGTTACACCCAAAAAGTGAACCCGAAAAGTTAATCCAACGGAAATTTGATAATTTCAACCGGTAATTAAATTTATACTCTAAACGTTGTGACTTAACAGAGTAATTCTAATATATATATTCATGACTTTTAACCAACAATTGAATATTAAAAATTGTATGTTAATTTTAAAGGCGTGTCAATTTATGGTTTCCCGTGTTAGGGTTCACGTCCATAATGTGGTACACAGTTAATCATATTTTATTAATGGAGTCACCTACAGTACTGCCTTATGAAGGAAAAATACCATATAATTATTCAAGTAATAAAAAAATTTATTTTCTGACTGCCGTAAATCAAATCTATTCTGTATTTAGTCTTGCAAGTATAAACGCTGCATTCAATACAGTATTTCCAACTATGATGTTTCAAATTTGTGCGAAACTTAATATTCTCGAGTATCGTTTTAAATTTATGTTGAAAAAATTCGAATGTGATACAAATAATAATAAAGAGAAATTTGGTAAAAGAAATTTTTATGAAATAAGAAGTAATTTAATCGGAATTTGGGTAGAAAATCATATTAAAATTTTAAAGTTGAGTATTTCTTTTAATTTTCGCTATTAATATTTTATTAATTTGACTTTTTTTTTATTATTCATTATATGATTATTTAATTTAATCATTTATTTTATTTCAGTTTATTTGATTCTATTAATTCGTTGTTTGCAAAAGCAGTTTTTATTCATTATATTGTTAATTCATTTTTATTGTGTACTATCGCATATATATTTTCTCATACTCCATTTGGTGGTATGGCTTCTGTTAGTTATATGTTTTTTTTTATTGTCAAATGTTCACAACAACTTTTACAATGTGCCTCCGCTCATCGAGTCACAGTCGAGGTATGACAATATATACATATATACTTAGGAAAGGGAGGGTCAAAACGGGATACGTAAGGAAATACCAAGTTTTTGAGAACTCACACTAAATCATTTTTTTAACTTCCTGCTAAGAAAATTTAAAATTTTCAAAAATTCGGGAAGTTAGTGGTTTCGGTCCGATTTTCGAAAACCGAATTTCTACACGGAGAAAAAAGTATAGTACAAATTACAATATCGCGTCCCTAATACCAAAAAGGCATATCATTTTTTTTTTAATTCACCTATCGCTTCAGAGTGAAGAAGTTGATCAAAAAACAAAGATTAAAGTATTAATGCCAAAATGGCCTATAACAGCAAGCATATGCCTTTTTGGCATTAATTTTATTTTTAATTTTTTAGCTAATGCCAAAAAGGCGTATAAATAAAAAATCAATAGAATCAATGAATTGGTTTAATTAAATATTTATGAACAAAAAATGAATGAATTTAATATTTTAATGATTTTTTATTTATGCGCCTTTTTAGCATTAACTAAAAAATGAAAAAAAAAATGAATGCCAAAAAGGCATATACTTGCTGTTATAGGCCATTTTGGCATTAATATTTAAAATTTTGTTTTTTGATCAATTTCGTGATTCTACAGCGATAAGTGGCTCCTAAAAAGTTTTCACCGCAAAATCTGAAAATTAGAATTGTCGAGTTTCAAAATGTTTTTTTTTTTTTTTTTTTTTTAAAATTCACGATACAACCATTATCCACATAAATAAAGCTACTCAAAACTCACTGAAAAATTTCGAAATTTTTTTTTACTTTAATTTTTTCCCTTAGTATATTTAAATTTGAATTCACGGGTTTAACTTCATGGTAATATACTTTTTTTGTTTATATGCCTTTTTGGCATTAATGATCATTGTGCCTAACAGCAAAAAGGCTTATGTATATTTATAGGCCTTTTTGGTTCAAATTTTTTTTGCTTATCAAAATATGTATTTCAAATCATTTCTAAGCGATTGAGCAAAAAAAAAAAATTTATATGCCTTTTTAGCTTTATGATAGATCTATATACAGCATATGCCTTTTTGGCATTAGGGACGCTATATTATAGTAAAATTTACTAACAGATATGAAAAAATACATTCTTTATTGTAATTATTACTAAACGTTTAGTAAAATTTACTAGTTAGTAATAATTACATAATGAGATATTAAAAATTACTATGCGTAATGTATTTTTCGCTAACACAATTGTGTTTTTTACTATTTGTATCGTAAATTTTACTGTAAGTATTTTTCATAAATACAAATTTAAAAAAGTAAATTTTCTAATGCAATATAGGATATGTTACTGTACAAAATATTAAAAATTACTATACGCAATGTATTTTTTGCTAACACGATTATATTTTTTACTATCAATATAGTAAATTCTACTATGAATAGATAAAATTAAAAGTTGGTGGGGATAGCATATATAAATCTGTATTACAAGTTCTGAAACTTTTGTCCAAAGGAGACATCGGGCCGTCAGACATAGGAAAGGGCTCGCGCGCGGGAGATCAGGGTTCGAATCTTGGTTGAAACAAGTGATTTTTTAAAAAACAAAAATCGGCACCACCACAATACAGATGACATAAATAAGAATAATAATCAAAATGATACACTGTAAAAAATTGTAACAGGGTATTTTTCAACCTTGCTAAAATTTGGCCCCTTAATTAATAGATCTTAATTAGGGCGCCACTGGAAGCTAAACCTCGGTCTTCCAGAACCGGAGATGTAAATTTTTGAAATCAGGGTCGTCGAATTTTACAAGAGTGAGGAAGGATGAGGAATTAAATTTATAACACAATCTTTTATTCAAAATAATTAACAATTTTATTTATCACAACAAAATTTCACCCACTGGGCTTTTACTTCACTATAATAATTTTCTGAACCAATTGAGTACACCGGACTTTATTACACTGATTAAACTATGAATTCCCCTGGAATTATTATAAAACTTATTTAAAAGAAAATTTATTTAGTCCCCTGGACGTACAATAACTTTGGCCCCTGGCCTGATCCCCTGGACCATAAACAATTTTGTCCCCTGGACTTTCCAAATAAAACTGGCTCCCTGGCCTGATCCCCTGGATCGGAAATAAATTTAGTCCCCTGGACTTTACGATAAATTGGCCCCTGGCCTGATCCCCTGGATCATAAATAAATTTAGTCCCCTGGACTATTCCAATTATTTTAATTAAAATTGGCAACTTGCCAGATCCCCTGGATCATAATTAAAATTTTAATTCCCCTGGAATTATTTTATATCTCACACACACACACACATTTTATTTAATCACTTTACTGTCCCCTGGACTTAACTTACACACACACATAATTTATTTAATCAATTTATTTTGCTTCACAAAAATTCTCAGTAATTAATAATTTTGCCATCAAGTGATAGATTTTACTGACTCAAGCGACCGACGCTATCTCTCCCCATTTCACGCGTCTATTCTTATCTCTCTCTATTTCGCGTCTTCCTTCTTTACATTCAATTTAGATTTCTTTTGACCATTTGCAGACATCAACTTATTACTCAAAAATTTATTAAAATCTCAATCTTTTACTTCGATTTTCATAACACTTGATTTTTAGTTTTTGTAAATTTTATCTTATAAATTAATACTGATTATTTTATTTTATATAACAATGACTTAAATAACTATTATAATTTCTGGCCTCCTGCCGAGAAATTTGACACCTTAATTTACAATAAATGATTAATAAATTCTGGCCTCGCTGCCGAGAATTATTCGACCAAGTACGTGGTAAATTTTACTTAATTTCTTTACAATAAATTCTGGCTACCCGCCGAGAATTTATGCTATTGAAGACGCTGAGTTATCAATACTTCTGATAACTTTATTCTTGATGTTAATCAATTTAATTAGTAATTCTGGCTTACCTGCCGAGAATTTAATTTTGCACAGCACTACGATGTTAACACTATACTTTGCTCTTGTTCTTTGGATGATACCATTGGCGTCTATCAGGTTCCTTGGTCTTCACTGGGCTTCCGGCCTCATGGATGGGGCTCACGGCAGATGGATGTCCGTTTAGCTTGTCGGCTCGACCGACTCTCCTCGATTTTGTGACTGTCCTGTGGTTATATATTTTCAGCTCGGCCATTTTCGGCAACTTCCGGAAAATGGCCTCCCCACTTACGTAAATTTTGGGACAGAAGTCCGAGCTTCTTCAATTAGCGCACCCGGCGACAAGTCGAAAAACTCTAACGGGTACTCATTGGGGGTTACGGCTCGGGTAACTGACCAGCCGCGGAAAATCACGATTTTCCTTGATGTTAAATTAAATTTTACCCCGTTACAAAATCACCGGAGTAAGTCCAAGCGGTGTAGGTGTTAAAATCAGCGGTGTTAAATTTCAACACCGAAAGCGGTGTAAAAATAACGCCGCCGCCGGTGTAAATATTCTAGACCGGTGTTAAAATAACACCGCCACCGGTGTAGATATTCTTTACCGATGTTAAAATATTTTACTTTATGAATATTTTTACTTACTCGATCACTATACTTGTTAATAGATCATATTTTTTATTAATTTTCATTAAAAAACTAGCATTTTTTGTGTTTTATAATCTTTAAAGTTGATTCTCCAAGCAGACGCAGTGTACTCCGCTTCTACACCGGTTACCCTGCTTTTACACCGATATTACTCCGCTTTTACACCGGTTCTACTCCGTTTTTACACCAGTTACCCCACTTTAACACCGGTATTTTTAACACCGGTGAATTACTCCTCCTACACCGGTGTAATTTCATTTTTACACCGGGCGGAGTTAAAATGAGTCCATTTTTAACACCGCTCTTTTTACAGTGTAGTAATAATAATAAAAATCGGTCTGTCGGTTGACCCTGTGGGCTAGCCCTAGAACTTCCCGCCCATTTCGAGCTCCTTGAGCTCGAAAAATTGTTGTGGATACATTTTCGAGCTATTCGAGCTCGAAAATACTATTGTATGCGTTTATTTTCGAAAAATAACGTTTTTTATCGTTTTTTCTACAACGATATCTCTCGAACAAATAAACCGATTGAGACGTTTCAGGTAACAATCGGCGCGTTTTATTGAGTTCTACGACTGATCAAATTTTGAAATTGGTTTATCGACTCGTTTTTGAGAAATTTCCAAAATACTAAAAAAAAATTTTTTTTTTTAATTCTTTCGTTAACGGTTTCTTTCGAACGAATAAACCGATTTTGGTTTTTTGAGGCGGCATTCGACGCAGCTTACAAAGTTTTAGAGCTGACTAGATTTTGGGATCAATCCATTCAGCGAATTAAAAGTTATTAAAAAAAAACATTTTTGAAAAAATTTTATTTTTGAAATATCTCCGAACATACCCGACCGATTAAACTCAAATTTTTAGTGTTTATAGTAAATAAAAAGCCGCGTCGAATGACACCTTAAAGTTCAAAATCGGTTTATCCGTTCAAAAGTTACAGAATATTTACATACGTACGTACATACATACATACATACACTCGGACATCATTGTGAAATTAGTCAGGATTGCTTCCTAGGACCTCAAAACGTCGACATCTATTGGAATTTCGATTTTCACAAATCGGACTGAAACCAATAACTTCCTGAATTTTTGAAAATTTGCAATTTTCTTAGCGGGAAGTTAAAAAGTTTAAAGGTAATAAAAATTTTATTTTATTTATTTCCATTCTAATATAGTAAAATTTACTGAACGGGATAGTAAAATTTACTAAATATAACTAAAAATTATTATGCAAAATAGGAGATTTTCCATAAGCTGGTATATGAGAAATTACTAAACGACTTGTAAAATATGCTTATCTGTTTATGAAGTTTTCATATAAATCATAAGCGTTTCAAGATTACTATCCAAATTTAGTAATTATCCTCATATTTTTTAGTAAAATTTACTATATTTTTTTCTGCGTGTATCAGATCTTGATGTTTTGAGGTTCTACACGGAAAGAAAATTCTACCAAAATTTACGATGTTAACATCGTAATCGTGGACTAGACTTTCATTGGCGTCAATTTTTAAATGTCTTATTTCAAAATTTACTATAGTCTTTGTTAAAATTACGATGTTAAATAGTAAAGAATACAACTTACATTGTAGTTTTAACAAAGACTATAGTAAATTTTGAAATAAGACATTTAAAATTTGACGCCAATGAAAGTCTAGTCCACGATTACGATGTTGACATCGTAAATTTTGGTAGAATTTTCTTTCCGTGTAGGAAGCTGTTTTGACTAGTTTCAATATTATGTCCGAGTGTATGTATGTATGCACGTTCGTATGTCCCCGACTAGTGGTTCAATTGCCCCCGCAAAAGGGACGATTGAACCATTTGATGCAGTTGTACAATTTCTTATTTACTAAAAATCCTCATCATTTGCTTAATTACGTGCTTATGAGAAATGATGGTCTATATAATAAATTACAATTTCGTAAAAAAAAAAAAGTTATCATTTTGTTTTTATTCATATAAAAAAAAATGTTAGAGTATTTTTAGTTCAATTGACCCTACTCTTCCCTACTCAAAAATTCACAGTAGTGAAATAAATGATAGATTATCGATAATAACTAAATTCATCATGTTAAAAATTTTTGTAGTACCCCGTCATGCTCCGGTCTCTCCTCTACATAAACGATACACAAAATTTGAATCAATGGTAAAGATATTTGTTCCCTCAGAAATGAATATCTTGACCGTTTCTATTCGTTCTATACTGATAATATTCATTATGATAATAATCATAATAATAGAGAAGAGTGGAACAAAGTGCCCACCCCAATAGTAATTGCAAAATTTATAGTTTGAAAAAAAAAAAAACATTTTTTCTTAAAATATTTGATCATATGCTTTTACTAACAAATTTCGCAATTTGATAAAACAATGTCCTGTCACCCTTGAAATTTGAACTATAAATTCTGGACTGGCCGCTTTAATTAAACTTCTACATATGGAGTTTTTAAATTAATAGTTTGAAAATCTTCGTGATACTATTTTTGATACCAACTGGTACACCACCAAGAGACCCGTTCAAAAATCAATGATCATAATAATGTCAAAAACTATGATACCAGTGGTCTTTGTTTGCGGATATTTCGTCGATTTGTCTCTAGATTCATTCAAAAGTGTAAGTATATCAACTCAATTTTACGCAAAGTTATCAATTACATTTTTTCTTTTTCAACTATTTAGATAATGAAGTTGTCATATACTATTTACAATGTACTTGAATAGTGATATTAATAACAATAATATTTCTACTTGTCATTTTAAAAATTTATATAAATGCTCATTAGTACGGTAGTCATCAGGGAACAATTTCATTACAGTGACATTTTTTTGAGTAGTTAGTAGTTGATATATAGTTAAAAAAAAAAGTAGTATTTCATTAGTGTAAGTAGAATTCATATCGATGTAATTATAATGAATAAAATTGATATATAAGAAAAAATTATCAAAATTTATTTTCGCTATTAATCAACTCCACACTGAGAAAATT
The DNA here is from genome assembly GCA_030273425.1 of Microplitis manilae. Taxonomy (NCBI): domain Eukaryota; kingdom Metazoa; phylum Arthropoda; class Insecta; order Hymenoptera; family Braconidae; genus Microplitis; species Microplitis manilae. The sequence goes on from CP092724.1 coordinate 5,400,701, forward strand.
AAATGATTGTGTTTATTATCCTAAATTTTTTGGCCCAATCATCTAGGATGATAAGAACGATTTTAAATGCAAAGATAGTTAGAGTTATAACTTTTGTTAATAGGATTAACAATCATTGGATGATAACAGTTACCATCAGAATGATTACAGTTACCATCAGGATGATTACAGTTACTATCAGGGATGGTAATTATTATTATGAAAAAATTTATCGAAAATTCAATAAATTTCAAGCAGAGGAAGGGAGGGCAAAATGGGCTTCCTGAAATTTTGGATGCCTCGAAATATTTGGGGGCAAAATGGGCTGCCTAAAATTTTTAACGTGAAAAGTGTTTGAGGCGGAGGGGTGGGGCAAAATGAGCCACTCAAAAAAAATGTAACGAAAAAATAAACTAGGCGGAAAATAAAAAAAAAATAATTTTTTCGTTACAATTTTGTTTTTCGAGAGGTTCATTTTGCCCCACATATCAAATATTGACCTGAAATATAATAGAAACATTATAGAGGTCAGAATTTGACGGAAAACGAAAAAAAAAAATTTATTTTAGAGTGATCCATTTTACCCCACATATCACATATTGGCCTAAAAATATGATAAAAACAATATAGAGGTCATGACTTGACGGAAAATTAAAATAAAACTTTTTTACTTAATTTTTGAAAGGGTCCTTCGTGCCCCAGGCTCCCCTATTAACATTTAGTATTTTTTTACCCTTGTAAAATGATGGTTTCATTATAATCGAATTAATTGTTATCCTAATTATCTTTGATGGTGACTATTATAATTTCTGATGGTACCAGTTACCATCAGAAATTATAAATATAACTATTTAGGATAATAATCCTAATTAACTCGAGTTAACATCCATGATCGTAATACTTATCATCCAGATGGTAACCATTACAATCTAGATGATTTACACAATCATCTAGATGGTATTCATTACTATCAGATTGATAGTAAAAATTTTACCATCACTAGATGATAACTCCAATCATTTAATTTTCTCAGTGCATGGATAAATAAAACATTTGAAGAGACTATGAAGAATGTATAAAAAATTTTGCAATTCTGTAGGGGAGCCTGGGGCACGAAGGCCCCCTTAAGCCGGTTTTTTTTTTTGTGGCTTTTAACCACCGAATTCGTTTATTTTCCGTCTATTTCCGAAAAATCAATCGAAATTTTGCAAAAAATCCAAAAAAAAAATTTTTTTTTTTCTGGGGCACGAAGGTCCCCTCCCCCAAAAATTATAAATACAAATTTTTTTTTTATTTCCTGTCAAGTTATGACCTCTATAATGTTTTTATCATATTTTAGGCCAATATGTGATATGTGGGGTAAAATAGACCACTCAAAACAAAAAAATTTTAACGAAAAAATTAACGTGACGAAAAATAAAAAAAAAAAATAATAATTTCGTTGCAATTTTTTTTCGAGTGTTCCATTTTGCCCCGCACATCCCGTATTGATCTAAAATATAATAAAATCGGTATAAAGGTCATAACTTGACGGAAAAATTGAAAAAAAAAAATTTTTTTTCGAGTGGTCCATTTCACCCCACATATCACATATCGGCCTACAATATGATTAAATCATTATAGAGGTCATAACTTGACGGAAAATAAAAAAAAAATTTTTACCTAATTTTTGAGAGGGGCCTTTGTGCCCCAGGCTCCCCTAATGTTTATTTAAAATAAATTTTAAAAATCGCATCATCAAAAATATTACACTTACACATAATTTATAAATAATCAGCCAAATTCTAATATGCAAACTTTTATATTACAGTGTAAAGTATTTTGAACAAACCAGTAGAAATTTAAATCTTGTACTTTTTCTCCCATTTCTTAGATAACCAAATTTTTCCTTTTGTTTGAAAAATAACTGAAAAATCTTTTTTTCCTTCAGAATACGGTAATTAACTTTGAACACGTGAATAAATTAACTCCTCTTGACTGACTTCTTGGCACATCAATTTTCTATAAAAAATGAAAATTTATTTTATAAAATTTATTTATTTGCTAACAGAGCTGAAAAAATTTGATGCTCTTTTATCCAACGTGCAATTGATTTCGATAAAGAGTATTAATGCTCGATTAAAAGATTAATTATTTTCGGATCGGATGCAAAAATGTTATTTAAATATTTTCTGTGCATGAACTCTGTTCTATTGTCAATGTCTTATAGAGATGTCTTAAAATCTTTTTAATGATCGAATAAGTTCTCGTTACTTTGTTTCCTGACAATGTTATGAGCTGTCAAATTATGACATACGGCAGTGCATGTCAACGCAACTCTACCCCTTGCTTATGAATAATAAAATCCCGCGGTTATTATGAGTAATCAACTAAATTGTTGCAATTTGAATAAGCTATTGCACTCTAACGGTATCTGGTTTAAATATTACAGTTTTCGAATAGCAAAATGCTAAATTACATAATTGTCCCTTTGTCAATGCAAAATACTCTCTAGCCCTAGACCCCGTGGCGCCCAAATTCAAATTGAGAGATAACAGAAATAGTAACCGTATCTTTAATACTCATACGCGACAGTCTTATTTTCTCATTGTACTAATCAGTAAAATAATCCAACACACGATGACTGTTCTTGAAGATTCATTTTTCCTTTTTACTTGCGTTGGTTTTTGGAGACCAATCAAATGGAATGGTTTAAAAGCGAATCTTTACAATTTCTACACTGTCTTTGTCGTAATTACAAATTGCTCATTTTTTATAAGTGGGATTACTGATATTGATTACGCTCATTTTAATTTATTTGGCTCAATGGATTTAATATCATTACTACTACAATTTGCTGGAAATGTGCCAAAGGTTCTTTGTGTCATTAATAATCGCAATATTATGTTAGAAGTACTACGAAATTTTCAGAGTGGGTCATTGGAGTCGAAAAATGATGATGAAAAATTAATCCAACAGAAATATGATAATTCCAATAGGTAATTAAATACATAAATATTTTTTTCTTACTTTCAATATGAAGGTCAGTATATTTTAGCAATAATTCAAAATTTTCTTTTTTGTTATTAATTATACAAGAGTGTAGGCAATATGGCCACCATACATTTTTTTCAAAATTATTTATTATATTTATTTTGAGCTATATAATGATTTTTTTAACGATGCGAGTTTTTTTGGAAATCAATTTGGCAACTCAAAATTTGACTTAGAGAAAAAAAAAAATAAATTTACAAATTCCAAAAAAATTAAAAATTGGTATCGTAAATACTGATTTTTTCAGCCGAAAATTAAACAGTTACTAACTTTTATTCTATGAATTCGATATCACTGATCAATTATTAGCTTAAAATATCATTTATTCATCAGTATAAATTAATTTACAATATATATAAATCGAATAAGTGGCAAATAATAAAATGAAAAATTAGTATACTAGATACTGATTTTTTGCTCATAAAAATACCGAAAATTTTAAACTCTTATTTTATAAATTCTATCCCATTGACTAATAATTAATATAAAATGTTATTTATTCGTTATTATAAATTAATTTATTATATACATATATCGAATAAGTGGTAAATAATAAAATGAAAAATTCGTATACTAGATCTTTATATATTAATATGTACGTTTACTAATTTTTCGGTTCCTCATTTTCAAAACTTTTCTATGTTTATTTGAATAGTAATAACTGTAGATACCAATTTATCGATTCTTCTTCATATTTATTTTAATATACGAAATTACAAATTTTGCTCTTCTGTGTATTAAATTTTAATATGCATAGGACCAATCTTTTGGAAATTATACGCTCTACAAAATTGCTCATGAGTCATGACACTTATATTGCTCAAGTCCACTGTTCATGAGATACATGAATTTTAACATTTTACAATAAAAAGATTAGTACCATAGTAAGCTAACAATTTTTTTTATTGTAAAATGTTAAAATGCATGTATCTCATGAACAGTGGACTTTAGCAATATAAGTGTCAGGAGCAATTTTGTAGAGCATAAAATTTCCTAAAAGATTGGTCCTATGCATATTTGTTGTGAGATGAACCATTTCTTCACTATTAACAAAAATAAATGAAAAAAGTGAAAATTTGTCTTTCGGAGCTGATAAAATCGACGTGGATCGAGTTAGACCAAAACCATCGTATACACTTTTGAAAAGCAACAAATACTCTACAAATAAAAACTGGTTTCAAAACGATAGCTCAAAATCGGGCTAAGTTATAGTAATTTTAAAGAAAAGTTATTCGATTTCCATGCTTTTTAAACGGGAAAACTTTGATGCTCGATAGGAAGTACTTAAAATCAAAATTAAGAGCTGAAATTTTCAGGAAATTTTTCTTTTAACATAAATAACAAAATTTTTTTGTGTCCGCTAAAAAAAAAAAAAGGTTCGTTTTAAATGGAGCACCCTAATATATATATAATAATCCTGGTTTGATATTATTATCGAATATACTAATTTTAAGTCGAAAATAAACCACAAACTATTAAAATTTTGAACATCTTTTTTTTCCGTGTACCTTGAATCCGCCGATAAATAATGGAGATTGAAATTGGTTACAAAGCGATCTGGCTAAAATTGAATTTTTGCTATTTGGAACATGGATGAGCCCCTTTTGTAAACAAGTATCATAATTTTTTTTCTGAAAATTTCGGGCTGGTTGAAATTAATTCTCACAATGGTTTTTTTTAAGGCGCGTCATTTTATGGTTTCCTGTATTGATGTTTGCTTCAATAATATGGTATACAATTAACCACATTACGATAATGGAACCACCTACAGTTTTGCCTTACAAGGGTAGAATACCATACAATTACTCGAGTAATAAAAAAATATATTTACTGACAGCTGCAAATCAAATTTATTCAGTATTCAACATTGCAAGTACAAATGCTGCATTCCATACCCTATTTCCAACTATGATGTTTCAAATTTGTGCTAAAATAAATATTCTCGAATATCGTTTTAAAATGATGTTAAAAAAATTTGAGTCCGATGAAAATAATAACAGTGAGAAATTGAATAAAGAAAATTTCTATGATATTGAAATAAGTTTGATCGGTGATTGGGTAGAAAGTCACATCAAACTTTTAAAGTTGAGTTCTTATTTTAATTTTTTATAAGTAATGGTCATTTTTTCTGTACGATGATTTAATTTAATTTTTTTATTTTAGTTTATATGATTCTCTCAACTCACTATTTACAAAAGCTGTTTTTGTTCATTACATTTTTAATACATTTTCATTATGTGCTATCGCATATATATCTTCTCATACTTCTTTCGGTAGCTCAGCTTCTATCAGTTTTATGTATTACTTTTCGGTAAAATGTTCCCAACAATTTTTGCAGTGCGCTTCTGCTCATCAAGTCACCGTCGAGGTATGAAAAAATATTATATATTTATGTAATAAGAGATAAATTTTTCTGGGGGTACGACAAGGTGACCTAAAAAGAATTTTTTTACAAGTTTTAATTACAGTTCATACTTCCATTTCACTTATGATTTAGATGTCAATAATAATTAATAATTATTTTCGATACAAAATTATTTTATCCGGAGCATAATAAATTTTTTTTTTATTTTCATTTATTTTTTAGGTGCCCCGTTTTACCCTTGGTGACACGCGTTAATACCGCGGACAATATAACCTGTGACATAATAACCGCGACAAAACAACTTTAAATTTCGCGCCTACTTTATTATGTTGCCATCTATTGTTGTAGATATCGTGACATTGTGAGTGAGATATCAACTTTGTCGATGTATTTCTTGTTAGTATTTTGTGTCAAGGGTGCATAACCTAACCCATATCAAATATAAAAATTGTATTATTAAATTAATATTTACTATGAAGGATCATCAAAAAAATCATTAAAATAGTTGGTCTATTTTCGAAATAACACACACAAAATCCATGAAAAAAGGGAACAATACGATTTCTGCACTTGTACAGAATGGTAATTCTGTCGCGGTTACTATGTCGTAGGTTATTTTATCGCTCGGTTATTTTGTCATCAGTTATTTTGGCCACGGGCCAAATGTTACGGAACCTTACCCTTAGTACTTTGTATCACTCAAAAATTTACAGTAACCATGAAATAAATGGTTAATAGTCAATAATAATGAAATACATAATTTAGAAAATTTTTTCGATATTCCGTCGTGCCGCGGTCTCTCCGATACATAATTGATACACAAAATGTTAATCTATGGTAAAGATCTTTGTTCCCTCAGAAATGAATATCTTGACCGTTTCTATTCGTTCTATACTGATAATATTCATTATGATAATAATCATAATAATAGAGAAGAGTGGAACAAAGTGCCCACCCCAATAGTAATTGCTAAATTTATAGTTTGAAAAAAAAAAAACATTTTTTCTTAAAATATTTGATCATATGCTTTTACTAACAAATTTCGCAATTTGATAAAACAATGTCCTGTCACCCTTGAAATTTGAACTAAAAATTCTGGACTGGCCGCTTTAATTAAACTTCTACATATGGAATCTTTAAATTAATAGTTTGAAAATCTTCGTGATACTATTTTTGATACCAACTGGTACACCACCAAGAGACCCGTTCAAAAATCAATGATCATAATAATGTCAAAAACTATGATACCAGTGGTCTTTGTTTGCGGATATTTCGTCGATTTATCTCTAGATTCATTCAAAAGTGTAAGTATATCAACTCAATTTTACGCATAGTTATTAATTATATTTTTTCTTTTTCAACTATTTAGATAATGAAGTTGTCATATACTATTTACAATGTACTTGAATAGTGATATCAATAATAATAATATTTCTACTTGTCATTTTGAAAATATATATAAATATTCATTGATTCGGTAATAAGGAAACCATTTCATTAGGATTATATTTTTTTGTGTAGATAGCAGTTGATATATAGGTAAAGAAACGGTAGTATTTCGTTAATGCAAGTAGAGTTTAAATAGATGTAATTAGAAAAAACTTAATAAATCTAATTAATTGTTTATTAATTTTTTATTTCAATTAAAATAATATTTTTTTATTCTATTTTCATGATGTAACTGACTCAATCCTGCTCAGTAACTGACTAACGAACTTACTCTGCAGCAAAGCGGCTGAGGATCGTGACTCGAGAGCCAAAGGGAGCGAGTTCGAATCCCACTATCACTTTAATTAAAACTGAACTTTACTTTTTCGTAAAAAAATTTTGAAAAAATGTTAAAGAAAAAAAAATTTTTTAATTTCTTATTAAAAAAAAAAAATTAGATAATTAAATAAAAAAATTCTAGTATAATTATGCGCACTAGTGAATTCATGGAAACAAAATTTAATATTTTACTATAGAATATTTACAGTCCAACCTCGTTATAAGCAACTTTCCTCATCGTGCTTTTTGTTACGACTTTGAAGCTCTCTCATTCTTTCGCGCGTTCACATTTCATGTCTTGACGTTCGTTACAAGCTTCACTGACTTTTTCTCTAAAAAAATTTTTTAAATCGTAAATTTTTATAAATAAATGATATTTAAATTAAAAAACATTAACAAGTCATTAACTTAAATTTGTAAAAAATTTACACTGATCATTGGTCTTTTTGACTCAATTCCATCGTTGCTTATAACGAGCGACTTGCAACAATGCACTTACGTAATACTTAAAACAAATCTTGCCCCCAAAACTGAAAAAATGGAGGGAAAAATAAAAACTCAGTCTTCCAATAGTTTCTACTATAAAAAATCGGTCTGTTGGTTGACCCTGCGGGCCAGCCCCAAAATTTCCCGCTGTTTTCGAGCTCAAGGAAATCGAAAATATTAATGTGACTATATTTTCGAGCTCTTCGAGCTCGAAAATCTTATTGCATGCGATTGGTTTTCAAATTCTAACAAGTTACGCTTTATGCTAAAGTTTAAAAGTTTAAGAATCGAAAATCATTAATGAGCAAGCGGTTTTTAAATTTTAATTCTCGATTATGTTAAATAAAATAAATATGTTGATGCAGAAATCAATGTCAGTGATTAAAATCAAGATTTCAATGAATTTTGGCTTAGGTCAGAGCAATAATATATAAAATATCCGAGAAATTCATTAAAATCTGTGTTTTTTCAATTTCTTCGTTGATAATATGGTTTAAACTAAAAAACAAGTTTGATGGCATTATATGATAATCAAAAGAGACCATAAAGAGAAAAAGTTTGTAAGATTTTAGACACATTTTAGGACAGTACATTTTGATTTATCTGGAAGAAATAACATTGAATGTTATTTTTGTAACTTTTCAACGCTGATATCTTTTGAACTAATCAACCGATTTTGACGTTTGAGGTGGCAATAGGCGCGTTGTATTGAATTCTAGAGCTGACTAGAATTTGATAGCGATGGATTCAGCCGTCTTGAAGATATTTGAAAAAAACCGTTTTTTACCATTTCTTTCTCCAACGATATGTCTCGAACAAATTGACCGATTGAGATGGTTAAGGCGGCATTCGACGCATTTTATTGAGCTTTAAAGCTGATTAGATTTTGAAATCGATCGTTTAATTCGTTTCTGAGAAATCAATAAAAAACTAAAAAAAAAAATTTTTTTTTTTTCGTAATTCGCCAATATTTTCGAGTCTACTTGATCAAATGATCTGAAAATTTCAGAAAAGTTGACGGCCAACAAGCTCTTTCAATCGCCGCCTTCAACATCCAAATCGATTCATTAGTTAAAAAGTTATAGACCATTCACACACATACATGCATACACACACACACACACACACACACACACACACACACACACACATACATACAGACACTCGGACATCATTCTGAAAATAGTCAGAATAGCTTCCTAGGACCTCAAAACGTCGACATCTGATGAAAACTCGATTTTCGAAAATAAATTAAAATCGGGGTGAAAACAATAACTTCCCGAAATTTTTGAAAATCATCGATTTTCTAAGCGGGAAGTTAAAAATAGTTTTTGTTTAAAAAAATTTTAATTTGAATTTTATACTAAGCTCGACAAACTCTAAAGTAACTCAAGTCTATATTAAATTTATACTGGGGTGAATGTGTAAAATGACTTGCGCTGTCAACAGTTTCAATGTAGGAATGAATATTACGAATATCATCGATTTCAACAAAAGAACAAACTGACAATAAATCCACCCACGGACGCATGTCATTGTAACCCTTCCAGTCTTCATTAATATTTAATTCAACTATTACAGACCATTATAATAATTTATCTAATTTTCCTATAGACGATTGCCCCTGAATAATTTATTACCAATTTTCTTATCTTTAAACGTTTGACAAAATAGTTAATTCCTCCTTTGGAATATGAAATCCAAATTGCCCATAATTATTTCCTGTTATTGTAAACTTATATCTTGCGGCGCCATAAATTATTATTTGTCTGCAAAAATACAATGTAAGGATAGAGGGTGGGTATAACAAATGACAATATGACAATAGTACTTCGTAGTCTAAATGTACTCACTTACGCTGGTGTTTGGAAACCCGTTAAATGGAAAGGTCTCAAAGGACGAGTTTACGATTCGTACACGATTATAATAATAATATCTCATTTAACATTTTTAATATCTGGACTAATGGACATGGGGTTTGATGATTTCGAATTCGCTGCGATGGTTGATCATTTATCACTGGTAGTGGGCTATGTTCAAAATTTTCCTAAAATAACGAGCATCGTTGGATATCGACAAGATATTGTTGATATTATTGATAAACTCAATAGTTATCCACTTAAATTGAGGAATGATGAGGAAAAACTAATTCATGCTAAATATGATCGACTTGACAGGTAAGAAATTTTTTATAGAATTTAATAAAATTTAATGGGAAGTGTCAAAAGAATTCCATTAAATTTTGAATCGTATTTAGTCACCACGCGGAGAAAACGAGCCTCGGAAATATTATGATCAACATCTGCCGTTCATTGTGTGATTTGCTCCACTCGATCGGCTTAGATGCCGCGTCACAAAATCTCATGTACCTCCGAAATCAATTCGAATTTTGAAAAATCCGTTTAAGGGCATATTTTTGAGGGTCTAAACTTTGAAAATATGCAAAAAAAGAAATCGATTTTTTCAAATTTCTAAACCAGAATACCCCCTTAACATAAATTCAAATTGCTATCTGAGAATCTGAATGATAAACCTTAATTTGTATATAACATAAAATATGTAATTATTTTCTACAGAATTATCACTTTTTGGTTTCCAACATTAGGAATGACTTCTATCGCATGGTATACAATGAGACATTTCGTTGCTATAGATACGGCCTATGGATTACCTTACAGAGGATACTTTCCATATAATTATTCATCAAATCCTATTGTTTATTGGTGCACTGCTGTTCAACAAATGTACTCCGTGATATGTCTTGCTGTTGTTAATGCAGGTTTTAATGTGTTTTTACCAACAATGATGTTTCAAGTTTGTGCAAAACTTAGTGTACTTCAACATCGTTTTAAATTACTTATACAAAAATTAGAAACTATATCATCACATGAAAAAAATTATAATCAACTTCGATTATCGAAAATCGAACAACAATTGATACGTGAATGGGTTGAGAATCATATTGCTATTTTAAAGTAATTAATTAGACAATTTATTATGGGGTAAAATGGGGTGCACAATCAAAATTAATATCGATAATTACAAAAAAAAAATCACCGTCTTAATATATAATTTAATCGACACAGAACAGAAGGATTTTTTGGCGCAAAAAATTGTTAGTCGCTCCGAGAAAATTTTTGAATTATGAATTGACAACCAGAATTTTCTTGGGACGAGAAAATATTTATTGAGATGAATAAAAATTTCTTACGCCAAAAAATCCTTTTTTTCTGTGTAGTTAATGTGTAAGTCTTATTAAAAAAAAAAAAAAAAACAATTTTTTTACAGCAAATTAATTTTTTTTAGTTTATTTAAATTCAGCAATTTGTTATTTTCAAAGGCAGTATTTATTCATTATGTTACAAATACAGTTGTATTATGTACTGTTGCATATATGTTATCTCAAACTCCACCTAGTGATCTTAATTTTATTACAAATGTATTTTTTTTTATGGTTATGTGTTCGCAACAGTTTTTACAATGTATTACTGCTCAACAAGTTACAATAGAGGTAATACATTCATATAATATTATTAATAATTTTTTTCAATAGCATCCGAAAAAAATAATTTAGATCTACAGACATCTAATTTTTTGAAAAATAAGATCTACGTTACTTCTAGCAGATTTCTAAAGATCAAGAAAGGTCTCGAAAATACCAAGGCTTTTTTGTTTGTCAAGAGATCTATAAAAATTTATGAAAACTTCCAGATATCATCAAAGATCTGGGGCGAGCTCTGTAGTTCCAATAATTAGAGTCTATAATTTGACGATCTGCGTAGATCTGCATAAATTTAAATAGGTCTTCATTGAAATTATTGTGAAATCTTAGAAGATCTGCTGAGATAAATAGAAATCTTTTGAAATCACCATAGATCTAAAATCATCGAAAATTCGAGATCATTTGAGATCTTTAGAGATCATCATGGATCTAGAATTATTGACGATTTACCGACATTTCCAAATCTATTCCAAATTTTAGATTTATAACGATCTAAATTATTTTATCCCGGGCATTACTTACAACCATTCCGAAAATGCCCTATACCGTGTGGGGGAATGTTACGGAATATTATTTTAATGGGTTATAAAAACATTATTTATCATTTATTACATTTATTATAGTTCGAAAATCTTAATAATGAGATATTTAATACTAATTGGTATACTGTACGGACTTTAACAATTAAATCAATGTTAATAATAATGTTTAAAACATCAAGGCCCGTTGTTTTTGTTACTGGGCATTTCGTTAACTTATCATTGAATTCATTCAAGAGTGTAAGTACAAGTCATAATTTATCGAAATTAGTTATATTTTTTTAATACTAAATAGATTTTTTTTATGCAGATAATGAAACTATCGTATACAATTTTTAATGTACTCGAATAATATGTTACAATACAGTAAAACAAATATATTTTGTAATATTGAAATAAAATATTCTATTGTACAGAAATTTTAATGGATGTGCTATCGTTGAAAAATATTTCAAATACTATCATTTACACGGAGAAATTATTCTCGTTTGAAATCCCGGGAAAAAATCACCATGCATGATCATGTATGATCATGCAGGATTCATGCCCGGCCGTGCATGATTCATGCATAATTTAGGCTTGATTCTGCATGGCTCATTCATGACCAGGCATGACTCATTCTTGATCAAGCATGATCATGCATGGCTCATTCTAGATCAAGCTTGCGCATGCATAAAATTTGAAATAATTGTATCCAGAGATATGATCCATCAGGAAAGGTCATGCTTGAGCATGCTCTGTTATGCATGACCATACATGGTTCATACTTCATCATGCATATCCCACTCATGGCCAGACATGACTCATTCGTGATCAAGCATGATCATGCATGGCTCATTCTAAATCAGACTTACTCGTTACTTACGTTAGGAATAATTCTATCCAGAGATATGATCTATCAGGAAAGGTCATGATTGAGCATGCTCTGTTATGCATGACCATACATGGTTCATACTTGATCATATATAACTCATTCGTGAACAAGCATGATCATGCATGACTCATTCTAGATCAGGCTTGCTCATGACTTACGTTAGAAATAATTGTATTCAGAGATGTAATCCCTCGAGAAAGGTCATGGTTGAGCATGCTCTGTCATCCATGATCATGCACGGCGCAGACTTAATCGTACAAGGCAATGCATGGTCAATCTTAATCTTTCACGGTTATATGCAAATAGTGAAAAATATTTATGAATATTTATATATTAGGCTTGATTATACATGACTATAAGTATACTCGTTCATATTCATAAATTAAAGTTAGTCGTTAATAGAAACTGTTAGATTAATTATAATTATTGTTTCCTTTTTATTTTATTATTTATTTAATTTAGATTAATTGTCTGGGAAAAAATCAGCATGCATGATTAAGCATGATCATGCATGATTCAGGCAAGAGTAGGCATGTTCAAGCATGGATCAAGCATTACAAATAATTTAATCAATACTATGATTAAAATCTTCGATTGAACCGATTGAATTAGATTAAAATCCGGTCGAGCTTCAATCGGATTTGATTGAGGTTTTTAATTAAGGATAATCATATATTTTTTATGAAAAACTTCGAATAATTAAAAATTTATTTTTATTTTGACGATAGTAGTTAAAATCGTCATTTTTAAATCGATATTCAAATTGTATTAAATTTATATTTTTTGGTTCAATTAATAACAAAAACCAATCTTTTTTTTCTGAAAAATAATTTAAATGAATTTAATTAAAAATTGTTTTTTCGAATTAATGAAAGAATTCAAATAATAAATTCTTGCCAAATTGATAATGAAACTCAATATAATTGCTTTTTTTTTAATTAATAATTAAGATTAATGTAATTGTTAAATTTGCTCGTAATTAATAACTACAATTCTTTTCATTCATTATTTAGAAAAGATTTAATAACTAAATCAACATCGAGTGCAAATAATATTTTATTTTTTACAACCCTAAGGTTTCAAAAGATGTTAAAAATCGTTGTAAACTGAATAAGATAGTTCAGCCTAGTGGACAGCGTACGTGTTTCCTAACATGACGGTCGTGGGTTCGAGACCCGTCGCGGGTAAAATTTCAAAAGTATTTTTCAACCAGTAAACATCAACTACACAATAATACTTATAAAATAAGTTAATTTCAAATTGACATCATAATTTTTTTTTTTTTTTTTAATAATAATTTGAGGGATTGTGCTTGCTCAGGCCTGATCATGCCTGAATATTGGCCAGCCATGAGCATGCGTGATCATGCATGAAAAAGCACAGTCATTCCTGACCAGCCATGATCATGCATGCTCATGGCTGGCCAATATTCAGGCATGATCATGCATGAGATTAACGCATGATCATGCATCATCAGGCCTGATGATTTTTTCCCGGCATGCTATGGTATTGACTTTGAGGTTAAGTAATCTATGATTGAGCCTGAGTAAAACAGTGAATGAGTAGAGTTATCACTATTCGCCTTGAGTAGAGATGTTATTAGATATATAAAACTACCTACACGGAGAAAAAAATATAGTAAATTTTACTAAAAAATATGAGGATAATTACTAAATTTGGATAGTAATCTTGAAACGCTTATGATTTATATGAAAACTTCATAAACAGATAAGCATATTTTACAAGTCGTTTAGTAATTTCTCATATACTAGCTTATGGAAAATCTCCTATTTTGCATAATAATTTTTAGTTATATTTAGTAAATTTTACTATCCCGTTTAGTAAATTTTACTATATTAGAATGGAAAAAAATAAAATAAAATTTTTATTAGCTTTTAACTTTTTATTATTATTGCTATCATTTTGATTATTATTGCTATTTATGTCATCTGTATTTGTGTTGGTGTCGATTTTTGTTTTTTAAAAAATCACTTGGTTTCAACCGAGATTCGAACCCTGATCTCCCGCGCGCGAGTCCTTTCCTATGTCTGACGGCCCGATGTCTCCTTTGGACAAAAGTTTCAGAACTTGTAATACAGATTTATATATGCTATCCCTATCAACTTTTAATTTTATCTATTCATAGTAGAATTTACTATACAGATAGTAAAAAAATATAATCGTGTTAGCAAAAAATACATTGCGTATAGTAATTTTTCATATTTTGTACAGTAACATATCCTATATTGTATTAAAAAATTAACTTTCTTAAATTTGTATTTATGAAAAATACTTACAGTAAAATTTACGATACAAATAGTAAAAAACACATCTGTGTTAGCAAAAAATACATTACGCATAGTAATTTTTAATATTTTATTATGTAATCACTCTCTAAACATGAATATGTGAAAATAAGTGAATATTCACTAATTCCAAGTGCAAACCGAACCACTAATTTCAAAAAGTGGTTCGGTTGGCACTCAGAATTAGTGAATATTCATTTATTTCACTTATTCATGTTTAGAGAGTATTACTAACTAGTAAATTTTACTATAGTATTGTAATTTTTACTATACTTTTTTCTCCGTGTATTTTCTACACAAAAAAAACTTTTTTAATCTTGAAAATGTTCTCATCTAGTCCCAGTTTCTCTTCTATAAAATATATCGGCTATAGTATACAATAATTTATTTTTAGTCTTGTAATTAGTTGCAAAGAAAAATCCTTTCACGTTCAATAATACGTGATCTCATCATAATAATACCAAATGTTAAATATCTAGAGGTTTCAATTATATTAATTGATCATTACGAAGATATTACTCTAGATGATATATATATGTATACATATATATAATGACTCACATCTAGTTAATCCTATATCTAGGTCGCGGTTAATCAGAACACGAGTTATAATAAATCAAATCCTTCAGTTTGCGGTCGACCAAAATGGCTATCATTACAATTAAAAGTAAGTAGAACAATATTTATATGTATATATTACATATATACATATTTATACCTTAAAGGGTCCACTAGACATTATACTACTGAAAATTTTCAGTCTAATGTATTTTGGTGCAAAAATTTGAGGTTCCATTCAAAATTATTTTCTTAATCGAAAAAAACTGAGTTAAGCCTAAAATATACTGATCTGCTTTTTTTTCAAAATAGTGTACTATGTAAATTTTCGATGTTCTTCTATCAAAGAAATTATTCTTCAAGGTAAAAATGAAATTAATATTAATGATTTATTGTTTGAGAAAATATTATTTTTACGAAAGTTATTTTTTTTCAGTGCATATCGGATCATTTTATTGAAAAAATACAACTTATATTATTCATTTATTAACTTATAATGTACAAAAAATACATGTGTAAATAATAATAATAAGATTAATAATAATAATAATAATAATAATCATTGATACAATGATTAATAATAATAACTTATAATTACACTATATAATACAATTTTATATACAATTATATATATAATTAATACTGATCAATGGATTTGTTATAATATTAATTACAAGTCATTAATTTGGCTTTAAGCCTCAAAGATTTCTTATAATATATATAAATTAGTGTTTTGAAAAAATAATATTTCTTCTTCTTTGTTCTTAAGAATCGCGGGTTAGTTTTTTTTTTAATTATTAAATAATAAATATGAGCTCTTTTAATGATTTAGAGGGATCGGATGTAGGAGTTTTCATATGATTAAGTCAAGAAAAAAATTATGTATACATTTTAAATATATACTTCCTACTTAAATATAAGTATAATGAGCTTAGATAAATTGCCCAAAGATTACAAGGTCTCAAATTTCGCTTGAATACGTGCCACGGCTAAAGTATTAATTTTATGAAAAAATTTGTAGGAGGTAATTTGTAGGAAATTTTGTCCTCTACAAAAAAGGTCCTGAGCAAAATTATCGTGGATGTAGTATTTTAAAAGTTATAGAGACTTAAAGTGTTAACGAACTGATCTAAGAACATTAGGTATAATGAGCATAGCTTTGGACGCATGTAACTTTTTAACTAGTGTATATATGAGAATTTTGATAAGGACCTTTTTTGTAGAGAATAAAATTTCCTGCAAAATATATTTAAAACATTTTTCTGTTAAGTTGATAGTTTAGCCGCGGCAGAAGTTTTAAACAAAAAACCTAAGGTGAAATCATTTTTGAACAGCATTAATTTTTGAACATTTCTTATTAACTCAAAACGGATTAAAAAAATCAATTCTGAATAAAAAAAAACATTTATCATATTAGTTCATTTTTAGATGTCCAAAAATTACAGGTTTTCTAATTTCCTTTTCAGAAAATTTTCAAAAAATCAATTTTTGACTATAGTCCGATTTTTGAAATTTGAATTATTTTGATTATTATCATATGTATAAAATACCTCGAACCTTAACCGATTTCAATTAACGTCGATAATAGAAAAAATTAATCACAACTTAGATTTTATAAAAAATTGAGATCATTCAGTCGAATATTAATCGATCATTTCATTCTTTTCATTCGTTACTTAATTTCATAAAATAAACCTCTGAATCTTTAGCAAAGCCGAGAAAACCCCTTTTCAAAACATATCGTAATCGAGCTGTTTGATCACTAGTTT
The DNA here is from genome assembly GCA_030273425.1 of Microplitis manilae. NCBI lineage: Eukaryota > Metazoa > Arthropoda > Insecta > Hymenoptera > Braconidae > Microplitis > Microplitis manilae. The sequence goes on from CP092724.1 coordinate 5,417,879, forward strand.
ACGTCACAAATTATTAATCTCTCACTATTCAAAAATTATAAAAATTACCTTCTAAAAGAAAACCTAACTAAAAGTCTTATCAATTAATAGTATATCATTATCGTCAGCATAATCACGAAATAGTACCCCATACATCGAGCGAATCAAGTATGGCCAACACACGAAAGTATAATACTCGATGTCACTAAAAATGTACACTAGTTTATGTAACGAATGCACGAAGAAAAACGTCATGAAATGTCTAAAGTCGGTTAGCGGCGTATTCTTCGGACATGAGTTACACAAAATATTTAAATATACCCATGCTCTAATGTCGAAATTCTCAAAACACCCCTATCTCTAAAATTTTCCTGATTGTTGCCTACTTCAGACCTCAACACAACGTCCTTTTCATCACTCAAATCCATTCCTAAATTATTATATTCTTTCGGTACAACAATATCATTTGGATATATAACATATTTATCATCAGGTAGCATTGAAAATCTATCGTTAACAATTAAATTACAATTACTCTTTGCTTTCGGTGACGATAGCCCTTTGCCAATTTCGTCCAAACTTTTCCCTTTGGTTTCCGGTAAAATAGTGCTAGCAAATAGTGCGCCAAGTAACGCAGCTATTGTGAAAATATACAAAGTCGGTTGGACTCCAATGGTTGTATTTACATGCGGGTAGCTTTTTATAGCAGCAAATGTCATAATTTGGGCAATGGCTGTCGTCAAACCACCAGCGGTACTGCGATACTTAAGGGGATACAATTCTGAGGTCATGACCCAGGGAAGAGTTAAGTAACCGATCATTGAAAATGCGACATGAAGTGCAATGCATATTAATGGTACCCATGTTGGTACCACGTGATATTTAATAGCAACTGCAATACCACCAGACGATAAGGCCATTCCCAGTGCGCTGGTACAGGCAAGACTTTTCCGACCAAAATGGTTGGCCAACCCGGCGCCCAAAATGGCTGCAGCGAGACGAATCACACCAACCCCAACACTTGCTACGTATTCATCGATATCTGTTCCGATGTCTTTCAAAAAATTAACCGCGTAAAAAAGTATTATGTAGATACCGCAGAGTTGCTGCAATGCGAAGAATATAAACAATATTATAAAAGGTCTCCATATGTTTTTTATCACTTTAGCTAAATTATCAGACTTTATTGTCAGTTGCTGGACATTTGAGGTGCACAATTCTTTGTATTCGTGCTCGCAAACTAATCCAGGACCACGGAGCCAAATCAAGGCTTGCTTTGCTTCATCGAGACGATTTTTACGCACTAACCATGCCGGTGATTCGGGTATTACTCTTGTGAGAGCTAATGAAATAATCGCTGGAATTATACTTATTGCTGCGCTGCTGTGCCAAGTTGTTAAGGCGCCCAGTGCATAGATTCCTAAGACTCCGAATGATACGAGGATTGGTCCTGCTGATGCTAACCAGGCTCTTTGATGTGGTGCTGCGGCCTGTAATTAAATGTTATATGTATCGTAAACAAATCATGAAATTAGAGGTTTCATGAACTGCAGACAGGTCGTGAATCGGTCATTCTATTACACAAAGTGACTTAAATTTTTAGGCATTTCATGAAATGCTGGGTTCAGACAGATCGTGTGATGTTGCAGAATTACATGGAATGTCTAAGTTATTTAGGCAGTTCGTGAAACGTCTAATAATGGTATTGCTGATTGTGTAATGTCCAGGAGTGATAAATCCGAATATGAACTAAATTTTATTTATTAATACATGGTAAGCTAGCATGAGATCTACAGTTTTTTTTACGGGATAAAATTGGCATGAATGATCTGTTAGTTTTTAGGGAAGCTGTTAAGGAGGTTCGACCGACACTAATGAGTCAAAGTAGTGTTTGAATTTTTTTGTTTGCTAAATTCTCCTAATAGTTATGAAAATTCATTATTTTAATTAATAATAACATAACGAATTGATAAATTAATATTTATTACTTATTTAATTAAAGAAAGTAATGAAATGACTTGGTATTTTGGACTCATATGATTTAATAAAAAGATTTGGCAACAGCGCGCTCTAACTTCTTACACATCGATATTTAAATTAAAGCGGGAAAAATTTATTTATGATCTTGTCTTTCTTATTAATGTATTTCTATCTTTGTTTTTTCTCTCAGCTGCTTCCGCGACGTTGCCAAACCCTCAAAATATGTATCTCTGTCGATGAACGAGATTAAATAATAAAGTTTGACTTGAATTATTTAAATAATTACAACGGTAACACTGTATTGTTAAAATCTTATCATATTCCAAAAATATTCAAGTTTATGGCATGTGGTTTTTTATTTCTTAAACTTGGGAGGTTAATAATGAAAATAATCGAACAAGTCATGACGGAAGCTTGTCCGCCATAAGAGTATGTGTATAAGAACTTTAAAAACGTCGTTTTTAAATCTTTTTATCTAAAAAACGAGACGGTAGATCATATTCAAATTTTGAGAATACGTAGAAAAAGTACTTATTTACATGTATACTAAGTTTCAAATCTTAAAGTTGGAAAATCCTTTTTACATTAGATTCGGTCGAACCGCCTTACTCTCTTAAAATGAATCAGTGAAAAGTGCTGCAAATCAGTGAATATTCACTGTATAAACAGTTATAAGTATACCACTGTTTGAATAAGTGGTATACTTATAACTGTTTATACAGTGAATATTCACTGATTTGCAGCACTTTTCACTGATTCATTTTAAGAGAGTAAAAACTGTTGCGGTGAACAGAGATACTTTCAATGCTCGTGTACAGCTTCGAACAAGTAATGCACAACTAAAAGGTGTGTTTGCAAAAAAGCGAGCGTGCCATGTAATAGTAGATTTTATGCTAGGTTATACTATACTCTCTAAACATGAATATGTGAAAATAAGTGAATATTCACTAATTCCAAGTGCAAACCGAACCACTAATTTCAAAAAGTGGTTCGGTTGGCACTCAGAATTAGTGAATATTCATTTATTTTACTTATTCATGTTTAGAGAGTAATAAATGAAATTTAATTCGCATTCAGATCTATTACTTCTAGACATTACACAATCTGCAATACATTTGACATTTCACGAACTGGTTAAATAACTTACACGGAAAAAACAGAATATTAAAAATTAATAAATAATAGTAAAAAGTGGAATCTGTTATCAATAATTAGTACTATTGTGCTTAATGCAAAGTAGTTTACTAATTTTTGTAGATTCCTAAAAACTGCTATCAATTATTTCAAAAAGTAATTAAATATTATTACTTTTAGGTATAATACGTGACTCATTAGTGAAAGTTAATTAATTTATGGCATAATCTATTAAAAAGTAATGATTGATCAAATTTAGAATTGGTATCTTAGATACTGATTTTTCCAGCCAAAAATTGCAAAAGTTACAAACTTTTATTTTATAAATTCGATATCACTGATCAATTATTTGCTTAAAATATCATTTATTCATCAGTATAAATTAATTTACAATACACATAAATCGAATAAGTGGCAAATAATAAAATGAAAAATTAGTATACTAGATACTGATTTTTGCTCATAAAAATACCGAAAATTTTAAACTCTTATTTTATAAATTCTAACCCATTGACTAATAATTAATATAAAATGTTATTTATTCGTTATTATAAATTAATTTATTATATACATATATCGAATAAGTGGTAAATAATAAAATGAAAAATTCGTATACTAGATCTTTATATATTAATACGTACGTTTACTAATTTTTCGGTTCCTCATTTTAAAAATTTATCTGAATAGTAATAACTGTAGATACCAATTTATCGATTCTTTTTCATACAAATTTTAATGTAGGGGAGAGTGGGGTCAATTGAACCAAAAATACTTTGACATTTTTTTTCTATATGAATAAAAGCAAAATGATAACTTTTATTTTTACAAAATTATAATTTATTATATAGACTATCATTTCTCATAAGCACATAACTTAACAAATGATGAAAATTTTCAATAAATACGAAATTGTGCAACTGCATCAAATGGTTCAATCGTCCCCTTTGCGGGGGCAATTGAACCACTAGTCGGGGACAATTGAACCAAGAGTATTAGAACCACCAATGAATGACTTTAATGAATATTTTACTATTCATTACAGCTTAAAACTAAAATTACAACACTTCTAATAATATTTATTATTTTATATAACATTATATGTTATAACAATCACTTTTAAAACTTCTATCAATATAATTATTTTTCATCTTGGTTAGTTTAACTTGATTACACATTCTGTCAAGATGCGCGCGCATGTCGGATTACTCACAGTGTGATTCGTGTGGTTCAACCGTCCCCGAGAGTACTGGTTCAATTGACCCCATATGATTTTATTGAAATAATTAGTTTACAAAAATATATTCAAGAACTATTTTACTAGAAGTAAAGCTAGAAATTTATGACTAATATATGTAAGAAGGTATTACAAAAAAAATTTTAAGATTTCATTTGAAAATTAAAAAGTTATTAAACAATTTGCCAAGAGGTGAAATCAAGGTTTAGATACCTAAAAACACAAAAACTTGAATTTTTTAAAATTAAATCATCATATTGGTTCGAAACTTTGATCAGACTAAGGTTTAGTGTATTAAAATATAATTCCAAGAGGGCGATTCATTTTTATATTTTTTTTCGATTTTTTAAGCTTACTGGTTCAATTGCCCCGTGGTTCAATTGACCCCCCTCTCCCCTACGAAATTACAAATTTTGCTCTTCTATATGTATCAAATTTGAATATAAATAATAGCCATTTTGTAATATATATAATGATCCTGATTTGATATTAGTATCGAATATACTAATTTTAAGTCGAAAATAAACTACAATTAAAATTTTAAGCATCATTTTCCATGTAGACATTCCATGTAATTCTGCAACTTCACATCTGTCTGAAGCCCTGTTGCATTTTTCATGAAATGCCTAAAAATTTTAGCCACTTCGTAATAGAATAACCGCTACGCGATCCGTCTACACTTTTATTTTTTTAAAACTTATTTCTTATCTCAGTGCAAGAGTGATTTCAATCCTACACTAAGTCTACAAAATTACAATCCATGCATTTCATGTCATAACCAGACATAATCCCACAAATCATTTCCAACAATAGTTGAAAAAAAAAAAAAATTTCTGACATCGCAATAATGTCAAATCATAAAAAAAAAAAAATTACCTCAGTGACGTAGAGATAAAGAGCGTTCGCCATCCCGGTACCGATACCGCCAATAAATCTTCCGGCATATAATGTCGGTACGTCATGCGCAAAAGCAATAAGTAACCAACCGGTAACATGAGGCAATGTTGCCAGTGCTATTGCCGTTCTTCTGCCAATACACTCAGCAGTTATCCCAGCAATAAATGCACCCAATGGGTTCGATATAACCCCCAATGAGGCAACCCACGAGGCTTCATTGATGCTCGCAAAATTTGATTTTATTAATTTTGGTACCAGTATCGCACTGAATCCTTGGGACAATCCGACGGATATTTGACCAGAGTGCGCAGCCAAACCGGCAATTATCTGTAATTTATTTCATTAAATTAACATTTTATTATTTTTAATTAGTAATTATAATTAATTACTAATTAAATCATTTAGCCAATTACTTACACCTTTGGCGTCGTCGATGTAAATCAGCTTCCACCAGTACCGAGCTTGGTCCTGCATATTGTTTTTTTTTTTCTGTTTAAATTAAAAAATACCACAAATTTATTGCATTAAATAATTATATTGTATTGGTAGTATGTTATGTGTTGATCACATGTTTTAATTTAATAACATGAGTCACGATAAATTTAATAGGATAATTTAATTTGCAAACGGAACGAAAGCATAACAGACTAAGAGAAGTGTAAGATGAGTAATTCACTATTTAAATTGAATAATAAAACTATTATCAATGACTCAAAATGCTTGAGATGCTTCGCTTAGATATTCAAATTAAATCACATTGTTTTTCATTATTAATTCAAAATTTTCAAAATAACAATTTGCAGTTATACCCGTGAAAAAAATTTGAAACAAAAAGATTTGATATCTAGAAGTTTGAAATCTGACAGATTAGAACTTTTGGAATTTTTAGAATTTTGATAGCAAAAGATATGAGTAATTTTGAACATGACGAATTTTGAAACATGAAATTTATTTTGAAATGTAATTTTCAAAACGTGTTTTTACGACTAATTTTCGTTAAGAAAAAGTTCAAAAATTTATAATTTGAAAGTATAATGAAATTATTCATTTGATTCAAAATTCTACCATATAAAGTTCTAAATTTATGATATTTTTTACTAATCAAATTCTAAAAGTTCGAGTAAAAATTAAAATTTTCAAATTTGAAAGTTCTGTAAATCAAATTTTTTTGGAATCTTTTCGGAAAAATTTTTTTGGGATTTTTCATATTTTTAAATTAAAATTGTATAAATATAATTTTCGTAAATAATTTTTAAGTTGGAAAATAAAATTCAAAATTTGAATTAAATAAAAAAAGACCGAGTTTGAAAATTTTTTAGTTTTGTAAAATTATTTCGTAAAAGATTTTTAAAAATTTTTAGTTTAATAGGGTAAATATTCAAAATTTTGACTTATTATAAAAATTTTAAAATGCCGATCATTATTTTTTTATTAATGTTATGAAATTTTCAAAAAAAATATTTTAGGTTTCTGTATATTTTTATTTTTGAGCCAAAACTCAAAAATATTATTTTTTTGAATAAGTTCAAATGTTTAAACTAAATTTCGAAAAATCTAATCCAAAAATTGCTAAAAAAATTGTCAAAATAAGAAAAAAATCTGATTGAATAAAAAATTCAAAATTTCAAAAATTCTTAAACATTTTTTACTAGATTATTTCTATCATCGAAAATTTTTCGTTCATTTTTCAAAATTTTGTCATTTACTACTTTTTCAAAATTATTCTGTCAAATTGATCGCAAAAATTTCACAATCACCTAAAGTCATTTTAAAAATTTCAAAATGTCACTTCCGTCACTCAAAAATCAAAAATGACCATTTTGCCCCTTATAAAAATTTTTTTTTATCAATTTTTCTGTCTACAAAAAATTTCAAACAAATTCTCTCATTTTATTTAAGCAAAAAATAAAAAATTCTATAAATAAATTTTTCCGCGCAATTCAACCGAAAATTATTTACAAATTGTCGTAATAAAAATAATTACATCAATTGTTTAACAATTACACCAACTAATAATTATCCATTGAGTAAGATTATACTCCGCTTATGCAAAACGTATACAATTTTTTTTTTCTTCTTTACACTAAATACAAATAAGTTCTCATGTTTCAATCTCATTAATATTAATTGACATTTTTTATTATCACTTTAGCTTTTTTTTTAATTAATTTATTTCATTTTTTTGAAAAATCCTTAAAAAAAAAAAAAATGTTTTTTTTATAAAAAAATGTTTACCTTTAACTAAGTGTTCAATAAAAAAAAAAAATTATCACATATTAATATAATTGATTGTTAATAAAAACAATGTAAATCACTTGTTTAAAAAATCACATGATAAATCATCACTTGACATATATTTGAATAGTAAAAAAAAAAAATAATAATTGATTTTTTTACGACTGATTTCTAAAATAAAATCCTGTGATAAAACCGACACTGACCATCGGCGATTTTTCAACTCGACTGAGAGCATTCGGACTATACACTCGCATTTATATACTTATATTCATGTTGCAGTAGACTGATTGTCATTATTGTTAATCGCTCAAAATTCCAATGTATTACTTGTGCAAATAATGTTTTTATTTTTATCTTTTTTTTTTTGTTATTTTAGATTTTGTAATTGAGTAGTACAATACTTAAAGTATGTGCTAACAGTACTCAGTACTTCCGTTTGACATAATATCATTTTTTTCTAAGCCTTAAATATATATAAATATATAACTTTTCTGTCGGTGTCTTAGATAATAAAAATTAAATTTATGAAAAAAATTATAAAGTCAATGTAAAAATATTTTTGGTCATGGGTCAAAATGGTCAGTGGAAAATTTTTATGAAAAATTTTTTTTTAAGTGACGGATGGGCAGTTGAAAATTTTTTTAAAAATGGAAGAGGGGAATTTTGATTGGAAATAAAAATATTTTTGGGCATTTGAGTAGTGACAAAATTTTTTCTGAAAATTTCAATCAATTGAATGAAAAAAAAATGTATATATATGTATAAATAATATATGTACATTAAAATGTATAGGGGAAGGTGGGGTAAAATGGGCCCCTTACATTTTGGGGACCCATTCTGCCCCCCTCTCTCCCCTATATATATATATTAGGGTGTGCCAGTTTGAGGTGACTTTTTTTTCAACAAAAAAACAGGCTGAAAACTTGCAGGAAGGTGAAAAAAGAAGCCTGTTAAGAGCGGAGCTCTTAATATTAATATTTAGAGGTGCCTATTTCTAATTTTCCATTTCCCATTTAAATAACATGGGAAAAAAAATATTTTATTTTTTTATTCTTCTAGCTCGGCATTCGCACCTCATATAAATAAGTCCATAGCTAAATCTTATAGAGAATTTAACGCTCTACAAAAAAGGTCTTTTATCATTTTTTGATAAATCCATCCATTCAAAAGTTATCAGAGCTGGAATTTAAATCTATAATAAATTTCCAGATCTTTCTACTTTTCCAGCAAAACTATCAGACTTATCAAAAAATGTTATAGAATCTTTTTTATAGACAATTTTATTTCCTACAAATTATTTTTAACGAAATTTTTTGAAATTTCGCATTGTTTTCTAGTTATTTTCATTTTAATGTTAAGTTCTCAGAATAGATTAGCAGACTATTATTTTTACGAGTTTGGCTTTACAATGAAAATAACTAGAAAACAATACGAAATTTCAAAAAAATTTTATTGAAAATAATTTGTAGGAAATAAAATTATCTATAAAAAAGATCCTTTGACATTTTTTGATAAGTCTTATAGTTTTGCTGGAAAAGTAGAAAGATCTGGAAATTTATTATATATTCGAATTCCAGCTTTAATAACTTTTGAATAGATGGATTTATCAAAAAATGATAAGAGAGGTTTTTTGTAAAGCGTTAAATTCTCTATAAGATTAGCTATGGACTTATTTATATGAGGTGCGAATGCCGAGCTAGAAAAATAAAAATATAAAATATTTTTTTTCCCATGTTATTTAAATGGGAAATGGAAAATTAGAAATAGGCACCTCTAAATATTAATATTAAGAGCTCCGCTTTTAACAAGCTTCTTTTCTCACCTTCCTGCGAGTTTTCAGCCTGTTTTTTTGTAGAAAAAAAAAGTCGCCTCAAAATGGCAAACCCTAATATATATATATATATATATATATATATATATATATATATATATATATATATATATATATATATATATATATATATATATATATATATATATATATATATATATATATATATATATATATATATATATATATATATATATATATATATATATATATATATATATATATATATATATATATATATATATATATATATATATATATATATATATATATATATATATATATATATATATATATATATATATATATATATATATATATATATATATACATACGTATAGAGTAATTTTAAAGTTCGGTCATAAAAATTTAAATCACAACATATTCAATTTCATTTTATTTAAATGAGTATTTTTATTGTCCTCATGGTAATTAATTTTAAATAATAACAATTTTACAATAAATGTCTTCTAATTGAAATCAAACTCAATATCTTTACTTGATTAATCACATGAAGCATGTAGTTTTATAGCTACATTACATTTTCTCAGAGGTCATGCTTTAATTCATTTCATCTTGTATCTACGTCAAAATTTTTTTCCACAATCACAAAAAAAATAAAAAATTATAATTCATAATAATTTAAATCGATCAGTTTCTTTTTGTTAAAAATTTTTTTTTTAATTATTAAAAGAAAAATATATAAGAAAAAAAATTTATATAACATAATTTCTAGCGTTAAGAAAATTTGATGATTGTAATTTTTTTTGTACATGTAAATTAAGAGTATTAATGATAATTATCTTTGAAAATAAAAAAAAATTTTTAATTGCATCAAAAAAAAAATTTCTGGAATCGAGAAAAAATTTCTTACAGCAAAAAAAAAATTTATTGAAACAATAAATTTTTATTTATTCTCCGAAAATTTTTTTGACGAGTAAAAATTTTGAAATTTTTTATTTTGCCAACCTTACAAACCTCAAAAATTTTCTTTCCACCATTTTCTCCCCTAATTAAACTAAAAATTTACCCCGGCATTTTACCTCACTTACAAAAATACTCACCCTGATAAAAAAAAAAATTTCTTCTGCCTATAGTCCCCCATTTTTCTCCCCAATAGACTTCATAAAAAATTTCATTGCCACAATAAACAAATTTATAAAAATAAAATGAAATACTTACAAAGTATTACGCAATAAAAAAATAAATAAATAATTTATTTAAAAAAAAAGAAAAAATGTCTAATTACCAAAGAACTTAAACAATCCAGGATGTAAACAGTAAGATTGTTTACTTGCAAAATAAATATATAAATAAATAAATAATAAAAGTAAACAATAATAAAAAAGTAATTGATCTAAAGGCGGAACAATTCAAGAACATTGTCTGTCGCCTGAGGGTAACTATCACCACTTGTATATACCATAGAATAAATATACCCTTTTACGTATTAAGAAATCTGTATCAAGGACATTAATCTCCGGAAGTTCAATGTCTTATATATATATACATTTAACTCGTCTAAATAACTTTTAGTCATCACTATAAATGTTTACATACGTCTCATATCCTTCAATTAAGAGTAAGATTAACATTGATTAAGTCCTTGCATAAATAGATTTTTTTTAGAAATTAATAACGTATTTTATTGTCTTTATAGACTTTTTTTACAATCATTGATTAATGTCTGCTATAATTTATTATTCATCGACTTATTATATAAACATCAATTTAGAGTTTTTTTCTTACCCATATAATAAATATGAAAATACTAGATTTTTCCATTATTATGATAAATTTATCGATTGATTTTAATTATACAGATTATATGGATTTTCATAACATCGCAAAATCGATTACTGATAAGACCATTGACGTTTGTTGCATAATAATTAATGGGGTAATTAGTAGGTTTACTTACTTGGTCTTAAGCTACAAATATATTTATGAGTTTCATATATGTTGGGTTTTAAAAAGTAAGAGAGGACAGAGAAGGTCAGAGTTACAACTAGTAGTCTTACCTACTTTTTGTTTTTTTAGTATTTCCACGAATTTTTTTATGATACTGAAATTAGCCGTCTAATAATTTTTGGATTTAAAAAAAAATAAGAAATTATAAAAATAAAAATATTTTAAAAAATTGCACATATAGTTTTTTGAATTTCCTACCAGTGCATATTTTTAGTTTTTTTTTCTTTTTTTTTTTTTTAAATATTTCCACTAATGTTTTTATAATACTGAAATTATGATCCAGAAGTTGACAGACAACTGAAAAATTTAGGATTTTTCTTTCACTAAATGAATTACATAAATGATTTATTTGAAAGCTTTAACCAAATAAATATTTATTAATAGTTAATAAATGATTTATTAAAGGTGCAATTTATTTAACCAAATATATTTATTTTTATAATTTATCAATGGCTTATTTGAATAGAAAATGACGTCATGAAGCTAATTAAGTAGGGTCATGACAAATAATTTATAGTACCGTCTAATAATTTTTGGATTTAAAAAAAAATGAGAAATTATGAAAAAAAAAAATATTTAAAAAAATTGCACATATAGTTTGTAAAACTCTTTACAAGTGCATATTTTTAGTTTTTTTCTCGCAATTGATTTGTTGAAAAAAAATTCGAAAATTGCTGAATGTCTGCTAACCGGGATCATATTTTTTTTTTTCCATCACGTCATCAAAGTTGAACTAATTAATATGTTGATTTAATAAATTAACTATTAATAAATCTATATTTGAGTCAAATAAGCCATTTATTAACTATTAATAAATCTATAATTGTGTCAAATAAATGCATTTATTAATATTAAATAAATACTTCTATCAGTGCAGAAGTTGACAGACAACTAAAAAATTTAGGATTTTTCTTTCACTAAATGAATTACAAAAAAATAAAAAAAAAAAATATGCATATGTAGAAAATTGAAAAAACTACAGGTGCAATTTTTTAAAATATTTTTATTTTTATAATTTATCATTTTTTTTTAAATTCAAAAAACTTAAATTCAAAAAACATATTTTTAGTTTTTTTTTTTTTTTTTTTTTTTTTTAAAATATTTCCCATAATTTTTTTATGTTACTGAAATTAGCCGTCTAATAATTTTAGGATTTAAAAAAAAAAGAGAAATTATGAAAAAAAAAAAAAATATTTAAAAAAATTACACATATAGTTTGTAAAACTCTTTACAAGTGCATATTTTTAGTTTTTTTCTCGCAATTGATTTGTTGAAAAAAAATTCGAAAATTGCTGAATTTCTGCTGACAGAGATCATATTTTTTTTTCCATCACGTCATCAAAGTTGAACTAATTAACATGTTGATTTAATAAAAATCATTTTTATTTTTATTATTATTAGTGTGTGCATTTATCAAAAACTTCATTGTTTAAATTTAATTTGCGTGTAATATATTTTTAGTTAAAATATTACATCACTTCCGCATTTGATGAAGTGAAAAAAAAAATTTATTTTTATACACTTAAAAAATTCAAAAATTATTATTATTATTATCATATATTATTATTATTATTATTATTATTATTATTATTATTATTATTATTATTATTATTATTATTATTATTATTATTATTATTATTATTATTATTATTATTATTATTATTATTATTATTATTATTATTATTATTATTATTATTATTATTATTATCATTATTATTATTATCTGATATTTAAGTAATTAAATATGACTATAAAATTTAATGATTAATAAATTGCGCAAATTATTGCAATAATTAAGCTAAGAAAAAAAAAAATTTTATTTGTTAACCGACAGACTGATTGATGATTTTGTTTAAAATTTAAACAATAAAAATAAAAATAAAAAAAAAAATTTTTATATTAAAAAATAATTTTCTAGATTTATTATTGGATAACAAAAAATTTTTAGCTCACGCGATATAAATTATAATTGATTGATATTACATAAAATAATAATAAAAAAAATTTTATTACACTGCTGTTTATTTGTTTATAATAACAATAAATAAATGAGTATGAATAAGTATTATTTCTTAGGTAATTGCCCTTTTAATTCTTGTGTAAGTATACTCATTGATGTAAGATAATAATAACAATAATTGGATTCATCTTGTGTAATTACACAATTATGCAATCATTGAGTAACAACTTGCTTGAGTACGACCTTGACAATGACCACTGCTACAAAATCCGATAAATAAAAAAAAATGTATCTATTACCTATACGTATCTTTTATATATTTCATCATATTACTCTATTTAAATTATACATATATATATCTATATATATATATACATATAATTATTTTTTTATGATAAACTTGACTATGAATAAATTTGATGATGGAAAACTTCGTCAATTTTTGTAATTAAAAAATTTATGTAATTTATCAATTGAGATAAGGAAAGATTAAATTTATTTTTAAACTTTAATTAGGAGGCCTTAATACATAATTAAAATTATCCATGTTATTAAGAGAGTATGGAAAATTTTGTTCCAGTCATATTTATGATAAAACTAGTTAATGTTATTTAATTTGGTATCGTTGTAAATTTCTTGACTTGAATTTGTGCCTTATGGTTTAAACTCTTTTTTATTGCCAAGTAGAGATAAATAAATTTATCTATATCATTCGAAATACATTTAAATTACGCGGGAAAAAGACGATCGTATTTATTTTCTTTAAATAAATTAATATTTTAATTATTCTGTCACTGAAAATACCTCAATGTCACTGAATATATATCTATTATCTATATTATTAAGAGAGAATAAGAAAAATTTAGTCCATGGCATGTCTCTGTGATAATAAAAATTAAACAAATTTAATTTGGTATCAGTGAAAAGGTCTTGACTTTAATTTGTGTCTTTTCATAGTTTCAGATGTTTTTATGCAACAGTCAGTTCAATGTCTTAAGTTTTATAAATAATTATGAATATACATATAAATTTCGCGCCAAAAGATGTCGATATGATTTTATAAAATTACTGACATAAAAATTTTTAAATATTTTGAGATTAGATACTGAACTTTTTTGTATCAACGAAAGACATCAGCCCTTTGGTAAACCCTCAAAATTTAATAAGTTTTTAGTATCTTTCATCGCAATTGAGACATTTTAGAAAAAAAATATATTAGACGACTAATAAAAAAAATTTGACTGTGTAGATTTTTTTTAAGAAACCCATGATTATACAATCATCGAAATCAATAAGTCTGCAAATTAATGACAAGATTTGTCTTATTAAACTTCAATGATAATAAAAATAAACAAAATATCTGAGAGTAAATTGGTAAAAATTTAATAAACAATTAAATTTAAATCGTATTTTATAAATTTAGTAGTACATATTACTTTGGCAGTATTACGTAGTGATCGAAAGTTGTTTATTATTATTGATTTTATAAGAAGAAATTAATTCGTGAAAGGTCAAGTGTGGGTGGACAAAAATATACAAGTGTCTTAATATGGAGATTTTGAATAATTAATTAGAGATACACAGGATTTTATGTAATTAATATTTAAGTTAATTTAAATGAAAAAACTGCTTTTAAAATGATAATTAATATTCATGGGTAATAAAAAGCGATAATAAATATTGTCCATGTTTTATAAGACTGCAATGTATTAGTTAATGTGAAGTGATGATTTGAAATTATTGTTCAGAATATTTATAGTCAAAAATGTTAATTTACGCCTTCGGGTCCAGAAGAACTCGGTAATTTCAAACTCCAATTTTTGATATTTTATTATTTAAATTTTAAACTCAAAATATCTCAGCAAATACACAGTTTTATGAAAAAATATATGAGATCTATTTTGTAGAAAATTTAAAGCGCTACAAAAAAGATACCTTATATTTTTTCAAAAAACTCAATATTTATTTAGATATTTCCAAAAAACCAATCATACTTTTTTTTCGATAACTTTTAAACTTCCGAGGGAAAATTTTGAACTTACAATTGAACGATGATAAAAATAGTTACTGGCATTAGCAGTTAGTATTTGTACCGGAAGTGTGATTGTTAAAATAAATTTATCGAGTTAATAAAAGCTACAGATCGGTAGTTATTTAAAATTAACATGTCATTAAAATACTTGATTATCTGAGAATTTTGTATATTTAATAAAATGTATAATATATATATATTACCTATTATATATTTATTATTTGCTGAATAAATCTTTAATCAGCAAGAATAAGTAATTGGCGTTTATAAATATCATTCTTGATTAATTTATCGTAAATTATCACAGAATTATCTTTTATTGTAAATTAAATCTGAGTACTTGAATTTCGACCTCTGTATTTTTTTTATTTTTAGGTCAATTTGTTCTGCTGGCCATTGATTTGTAGAACCGCAGTGATATTATAAAATTATAAAATTTTCTGACTATCGTGGGGTTAACTTGAGAATAACGCAAAATAAAATTAAAATTTAGGGAAGGGAGGGGCAAAATGGGGTACCTAAGGACCTGCACGCAAAAAGTATATATCCGGGATCGGATATATATTTTTTGCGTACGGGGAAATACTAAGTTTTCGATTAATAAAATACGCCAGATCTTTTTGTTTTTAATGATATCCAAGGTCAATAGACAAAATTTTTTTTTCTGGCGGGCAAAATGGGGTACCCTTTAAAAAAGTTGAAAAAAAAATTTCTGCAAGGTCATCAAATTTCATAAAATAAAATTTTGTTTATGTAAAATACACACAGAAAAATTACATTTCACATCATTGGTGGGTATGAAGGCAGAAAAAATTTTTTTAATGGGGCAGAGGGGACCCCCTTCAAAAAATGGTAATTTTAAAAAAATTTTTTTTTAATTGCATTTTTATCAATTAACAAGTAAAATCTCATTGTCGAATATTTTTAGTGGTCACATTTACCCCAACTACAGGAAATCAGCCGAAAAATGAATTACCATTTTAATTTCTTTTTAATTTGACGATAAAAATATGAAAAAATCAATTTTCAAAACTTTCGGCTGGTCCATTTTGCCCCAGGTGTTATAGGTAGGACTAAAAATGCGGAAATATATTAAATTTTTTTTAATTTGATGAAAAAAATTTGATAGAATCATTTTTTCGATTTTTGGGCTGGTCCACTTTGCCCCAGGTATCATGCGTAGGGCTGAAAATGTTCAAAACTATCGGATATACAATAATTAGACGAAAAAAAAAAATTGTTTTTTCACCAAATTTTTGGGGTACCCCATTTTTCCCCTCCCTCCCCTATATTAAATTTTAAATTTATAATTATCAATCTTTATCAAAAAATCAATAAAATATTTAGGTAAAAAATCCTTCTATATTTATATTTATCAATAAAAAATCTGATAAATTTTTTATCGCAATGAATTGACATTAAAATTTTTTTTTTACTTTAATAAAATTTAAATTCGAATGAAATTTTTTATCAGTCAGATTGAATCAGATTAAATTGAAAATTAATAATTTTTTTTTTTCAATTAACTTTCTGATTTCTGATTAACTTTCAATCCGATTCATTTATGTTCATACTGTCCCTTTTTACTTTTAACACAAAAACAATTTTACACCCATTTTACTTGATAGATTTTTAATTTATTTTCAATAAATTTTCTGTAGTCCATTTTACCCACTTTGTCCTATAAAGTGTTCGTTAATATAGCAGTGTCCAAAACTGGTCTTCGATTTCATATATTTAGGAAGAATATCAAACTATAAATTTTAAAAAATTGCGGGAAAATTTAAAAAGTAATAAAAATATTTGTTTTTTTTTTTTTTTATATTTATATATAATAAATTTCATGTGGTCCATTTTATCCACTTTGTCTTCTGAAGTGTCCAGAAATATGACAGTGTCCAAAACTGGTCTTCAATCATATATATTTAAGAATAATATCAAACTGTAAATTTTAAAAAATTGCGGGAAAATTTAAAAGTGATCAAAATACTTTGTTCTTATATATTTATATATAATAAATTTCATGTAGGCCATTTTACCCACTTTTACTCCTAAAGTGTCCGTAAATAGGACAGTGTCCAAAACTGGTCTTCAATCTCATATCTTTAGGAATAATATCAATCTATAAATTTTAAAAAATTGCGGGAAAATTTAAAAAGTAATAAAAATATTTGTTTTTTTTTTATATTTATATATAATAAATTTCATGTGGTCCATTTTACCCACTTTGTCTTCTGAAGTGTCCAGAAATATGACAGTGTCCAAAACTGGTCTTCAATCATATATATTTAAGAATAATATCAAACTATAAATTTTTAAAAATTGCGGGAAAATTTAAAAAGTAATAAAAAAAATTCTTTTTTTCCCTCTATGCCGATAAGCTAGACATAGAAATTCCCATCAACTGATAAATATATACCACATGTATATATAACAAATTCTGTATACACACGTGGGGTAGAGTAAAAATGAAAAATGGCGCTATTCATACGTGCATCAACTAATAGATCGTTATTATTAATTACAAATAAATATTACAATAAATTATGTGTTAACTCGTTCAAATTGAATTTTATTCCTGTGATAACCCGAGCAAATTATTCAATTAATAATAGTTGCAATAGTTCACGTGGTATCGGTACTTTGACTGCTGATTATAACCAAAAAAACTCGGAAAATTTCTTAGGTAAACTTTATTTATTTTTTTTTTTTTGCAGTAATAATATATTTTTGATGTATCATTATTATTATTATTATTTTTTAGATGAAAGAGAACAAGATGAAGACAATTCACCTGGACCATTTGATACGTTTATATCAAAACGTAGATCACAAGCTCAGAGATCGGTTCTTATTCAAGTCGAATCTCCTAGATCTTACGCCGACTTGTATTTGTACTGTCAGAGTTTCGGACCAATCAATTCCATACACCAGTATACAATTCCGAATGAAGGAGTAAGTAAATATATATAAGATTAAAAAAAATTTATATTAATCTGAGGTAAAAGAATTATATATAACAGGCCGGTGAAATTTTTAACAGGCGGGTTCATTAATTATGACGGTTTCTTTATTAGGGTAACAGATTTACTATGGACCTCGAATAAGGGAATTGTTTTTTTATTTTAAAATTAGTCGGTTGTAATTATGAGGAAACAAAGGGTTGGAATTGGGCGATGGTAATGACGATTGAGTGACTGTTTAAATTTGAGATGTAATTTAATTTTGAGGATATGATACTAAAGATGTTTTGATCGGTTGCTTTTGGGGAGCAAGAAAATATGCATAGATTAAGTAATTTACTATTTTATTTTCCTCGGCGATTATTTTAGTTGGTGACAAAACTGAAAGTTATGGCGACGGTCTATTAAATATTAGACGCAATGAGGTTGATTTATTTTTGTTCAATTGCTTGACGGTTCACGTGGTAGAGACAAATGATTATAACTAAATCAGTATGTCAACAGGTTGATAATTTAAAAACGATAAAAAAACAAATTAAAACCCCGGCTCTAAGTAAAATTACATCGGCCTGTTATTTGTGTACATCAGCCCGCAATAATCTCAATGATAAATAATTGTTTATTATAGGTTTTTTTTTTAGTTGAATATGAAGATTTATCATCATTTAAATCATTAATAGAAGCATCTACGCATGTTAAATTAAATGAAGTAATACCGGTTCAATCGCAAATGCTGTGGTTTCGTGACGCGCTACTACGCAAAAATACACAGGGATCATTGGGGGCATTTAGAAAAGATGAAATTATACCATCGGCATTAGAAATAGTAAAATATCCAAATAAATTAATAACAAATGATTATATAAGAAAATTAATAAGTAGTAAAGAAACAGTCTCTGAACAAATGGAAATAATTTACGAAGAAAGTAAATTACAGGACATTGATTTGAGACTGCGATTTTTATTAGCCAATCAAATGGAATCAAGTTTATCTGGTATGTTTCCAAACGTCACAGCCTTACCGTTCGGCTCGACTGTCAACGGGTCCGGTAAATGCGACTCGGATCTTGATTTAGTTATCAATTTACAAACAAAACCGGAGTCTAAATCAAGTCGCCTTGTATTTCATGCAAAAGCAGCAGCTTCCGATGGACGCTTGAACGCAGCTCGTCTACTAGAACCAATATCCGGATTGATGCGTAACTTTTTACCGGGTATCCAAAAAATAGAAAATGTACTTAACGCGCGAGTACCTATCGTCAAGTATCACCATCTCTACACCAACATCGAGTGTGATTTAAGCATAAGCAATATGACTGCCGTCTATATGTCCGAGTTGTTGTATCTGTACAGTGACTTCAACCCAAAAGTGAGTCCGCTTGTTTACACAGTCAGACAGTGGGCGTCATTTGTCGGTCTCACGAATTCAAAAGTACCCGGGCCGTGGATCTCTAACTTTTCACTTACCCTACTTGTACTATTTTACTTACAACAAAAAGAAATCTTACCCTCTATAGATTATCTCAAAGCGAATGCCAGTAAGTATTACATTCCTCATAAATTTACTTATATTATCTTTTAAATTGCATCTAATTTAAATATTTCATTGTCTTTCAGGATTATCAGACATTCGCATTGCAGATTCATCAGTAAATTGTACATTTCTACGAGATTTAACAAAATGGCCTGTCGGCAAATGCTCAGACACAACATTAGAAGATTTATTACACGAGTTTTTTAGTTTTTACGCGGAATTTGACTTCACGACACAGGCGATATCTTTGCGGAAGGGGGCGAGTATCAATAAACCAACTACTCAAGGACTAAGAAAACATACGTCTCCTCTTCATATTTGTAATCCATTGGAGACGTCATTAAATGTAAGTCATAATGTTTCTGTTAATGAAATAACCGGGTTTATAATTGCCGCCCAAAAAGCCGCGGCGTTGATGAACGAAGGCAACGATTACTATCCTCGTGGTCTACTTGATATATTTGTTGAAAAGAAAAAGTCGCTTGATAAGAGATTTATTTTGGGGAAGAGAAACTTTACGAAACCTAATAGAGTACAAGTTTCAAAATTGTTTTCATTAGATCAAGATAATGTTAATAAACATAAAAATAATAATAATAATAATAATAATAATAATAATAATAATAATAATAATAATAATAATAATAATAATAGTAATAATAGAAATACTACTGATGTTAAGCGTACAAATCCAAAACAATCCCACGGTAAGAGAAGATGAAATTTTTATAAATAAAAAATATGACTAAAAAAATAAATAAGTCTAGTTGATTTTTTTATTCTGAATTTTTAAAGAAATTGACATCCTATTTATTTAATAATGTTTCATAGTATTGTTAATTTTTATATTGTTGTTAATATTTTATGTTGGAAAATTTTAAAATTTATTTTGATTGTTTTTGTGGCAGCATTAAGCGATAATTTAAAAATTTGGAAAAAAATATTCAGATATGATCATATGTATCTAAATATGATTAGATATTATCGTATATGATTATATGTGATGTCAGATATGACCATATATTACATCAAATATGATCATACATAATATCAGGTATGATCATATATAGTTCATGCATGATAATAAACAATATCATATATAAAATCAAATATAATCATAGGCCACATCAGATATAATCATGTATGATATCAGATATGATTTATGTGATGTCAGATATGACCGTATATGGCCTATCTGATTATATATGATGTCAGATATGACCATATATTACATCAAATATGATCATACATAATATTAGGTATGATCATATATAGTTCATACATGATAATAAACAATATCATATATAAAATCAAATATAATCATAGGCCACATCAGATATAATCATGTATGATATCAGATATGATTTATGTGATGTCAGATATGACCGTATATGACCTATCTGATTATATATGATGTCAGATATGACCATGTATTACATCAAACATAATATCAGGTATGATCATATATGGCTCATGCATGATCATAATCAATATCATATATAATATCAGACATAATCATATGCCACATCAGACATAATCATGTATGATATCAGATATGATTATATGTGATTTCAAATATGATCATGTCTGGTGTCACATGACTATATGTGATAGATATGATTATATATCACATTACATATGATCATATATACATAGTACCAGATATGGTAACATATGATTCATACATGATCACAGATGGTAATAAATCATATCAAATATGGTCACATATCAGATATTATCAAATATATTTCGTTAAACGTGATCATACATAATATTAAATATGGTCATATAAAATTCATACATGATCACAGAGTTTATAAATGATCTCATATATGGTTATATATCAGATATGATATCGGACATGATTATGCATAATTCCAATTATGCTCACATATGATTTATACTTGACATAAGACTGTACCATAAATCACATGATTCATGAGCATAAATAATATCAGATATGCTCATATATTATTCATACAAGATCATAACTGGTCATATATGACATCAGATATGATCATATGTGATATCAGACCAGATCTTCAATAATATCTAATTTAATCACATATAATTCGTACATAGTCATATATGATATCAGTTATGATCATATATCAGATCAGATATGATCATATGTGGTCAAGTATGATCTTATATGATTAAGTGGAATCTTTAAATATGTAAATTAGGGTGGCGCAAAAAAACCGACTATTTTTTTTCGAGTCTCTTATGAAAATTTGTTGGTTTACGATGTTTTAAGAAGCCTCTCCAAAAATCAGCTCGATAAAAAATTTTTAGAAGTCGCTCACGAATTTTGAAAATATCAAAAATTATCGAAATTCGACTTTTTTATTTCAAATTTTTTTCTTTCTCATGGCAGCAATAGTTTATATTTATGAAATCATGACTACGCTAAAAATTTAAGCCCAAAATTTAAGTTTTTAAACCTAGCTCAGGAATTTTGAATGTTTCCGAGTGTTGTCTTTTAAACGTTTTTGAGCGACCCTTAAATATTAATAATAAAGCTTCTCGATTTTTTCACCATCAATTAGCATCACAGTGAACAAAAATATAACCCGAGAAATAGAAATAATAAGTTATTTACATACTTTTTTATTTTTTAATTCAATTTGTAGGTTTTTTCGCTTATTCAAAACTTAGCAAATTTTATTGTTCAAGACTGTCCTGTATATTTTTAGTTATGCAAAAGTTATATTTTACTGAAATGAAAATGATTGAGTCATAAAAAAAATACAACAACTAATTCAAAGTATTAGTCACATATTATCAAATAATATTCAAAATTTTTGAGCGCCGTTTAAATATTTAAATTTTGGGCTTAAATTTTCAGCGTAGCCATGATTTCACAAATATAAACTATTGCTGCCACGAGAAAGAAAAAATTTAGAAATCAAAAATTCAAATTTCAATCATTTTTAATATTTTCAAAATTCGTGAGCGACCTCTTAAAAATTTTTTATCGAGCTAATTTTCGGAGAAGCTTCTTAAAACATCGTAAACCAACAAATTTTCATGCGAGATTGAAAAAAAAAAATAGTCGGTTTTTTTGCGCCACCCTAATGTAAATACTTGGATCTGATAAATGATTGACAAAAAATCTGGGCATCGGTTGACCCTGCGGGCCAGCCCCAAAACTTCCCGCTGTTTTTGAGCTCAAGGAGCTCAAAAACATCGTTGTAAATACATTTTCGAGCTCTTCGAGCTCGAAAATACTTTTGCATGCCATTATTTTCGAAAAAAACAGTTTTTAGCATTTCTTTCTCCCGCGATAACTCTCGAACGAATCATCCGATTTTGATGTTTAAGGTGGCAATCGACGCGTTTTAATAAATTCTAGAGCTGATTAGATTTTTGGATTGTTTGGTTGAGTTGTTTCAAAGATATTCGCAAAAAACTGTTTTTTACCATTTCTTTCTCCAACGATAACTCTCGAACGAATTATTCGATTTAGATGTTTGAGGTGGCAATCGACGCGTTTTATTGAGTTCTAGAGCTGATTAGATTTTGAAGTCGATCGTATAAGTCATTTTCGAGAAATCAATAAAAAACTAAAAAAAAAAAATTTTTTTTCGTAATTGGCCAATATCTTCGAGTCTACTTGGTCAAATGATCTGAAATTTTCAGAAAACTTGATGGCCAAAAAACTCTTTCGATTGCCGCCTTAATCATCCAAATCGGTTTATTAGTTAAAAAGTTATAAAGAGTTTACATACATACACACACACACACACACACACACACACACACACCCACACACACACACACATACATACATACAGACACTCGGACATCATTCTAAAAATAGCCAGAATAGCTTCCTAGGACCTCAAAACGTCGACATCTGATGAAAACTCGATTTTTGAAAATCGGGGTGAAAACAATAACTTCCCGAAATTTTTGAAAATCATCGATTTTCCAAGCGGGAAGTTAAAAAAAGGTTCTATCTGATCATATATAACCAAATATGATTAAACATGATCAAATATGAACATATATAGTTATACATGATCACATACAAGCGGATGTAATTGTATAATTGGATATGGCTATTTATCGTGTTTTATCAGATTTAAATGTTCATCCATGATCATATATGATCATATCTGTATTTTTTTACGAATAGTCTAAAAAATTTCACAATTCTTCCTGTAAAAAATTAATAGTCACTAAATATCCTCGCAGTACTCTGCAACTATCAATTGAAAAGAATCAAAGTGTATTAATAATTTTTGGAAAAATTACTGTTTTATTTTTAACCTGAAAATTTGAACTCTAATTTATTAAAATTATAAATTATAATAAATGAATACTAATCTTATAAGAATTTGATTATAAATTAAATCGTTCCGACAAAAATATTACAATTATATAAAAATTGTAATATTTTAATTTGTTTCGTTTTCGCACTGTATATATTTTAACGAATAATATTTTTAAAAAATAACTAGTTATAATATAATACATTTTTGTAATATAATGAGTAAATTGAAAAAAATGAGAGCAAATCTAAATAAATTTTTTTCATATATAATTCAATTTATTACTATCAACTTATTTAATTAATCAATTATAATTAATTATTCGAATTTACGATTGTTAATTAATTTATATATCAAGTATACATCTTTTGATACGTATATTTTATCCACTTGCATATATATATATATATATTTATATTTATATATATAACATTGAATAATTTGAATTCAAAATTTAATTTGTTTTCATTAATTATTCACAACTTTATTTGTTTGTTTACTTTTTTTTATTATTTGGCCTTTATTAAAGTGATTAATCACTTATTAAATAACATTTACTATAACATTAGGTATATTAATTAATGTCCTTGTAGTGAGCATCCTGGAAATTTTTCAAACACAAAGATCAATAATTTTAATTTAAACAAAAAAAAATTTATTTAAATCCAGTCAATTGATCCTATTTAAATAATACATTTTTTAACAAATAAATTTAAAAAAAATTATATTTTATTTATTATTAATTTATCTAACAATTTTTTTATTTTTGATCATTATTTCATTAACGTTTTTAATACGTATATCATTACTTATTAGATACGTATCGCACATAAAATTATTAATTTTATAATTTTTTAAATTCGTAATACCATGGCAACTGGCAGTGTTGTTTACTAACATTAATAATCTTGCATTGATTATTAATTTCATTTAATCATAACTTTTTTTTTAACAATAATTAATAATTATTATTTTTAATTATTAATTAATTTGATTAATAAATTTATTAAAATTTTGATAATTTACATCAAGTTTGTTTTTAATTTTTTAAACTGAAGGTAAATTTGTCCTCAAACTTGCTAAATAATAACAGATTTATATTAATTAAAAAATGCTTATAAATAAAATTATTCTAAAAAAAATTTATTGTACAAATAGCAAGGAGGAAAAATTTGCCTTTGTCTTTTCAAAACAATTGTACACGACGTCTTTATGTTTAACTTTTGTGCTTTTAGCTTTTTCATTATTATTATTTTATATTAACTTAAAATAACTAACAGTTTATTTATCTGTCCCATTAATATTATTTATTTATTTTATTTTTATCTACTATATACTAATAAAGGCTCCTAAAAGTGCGTCATATATTATTTCATATCTTTAATATCGTTATAAATAATTATATAACACCATCGTGTATTTCAATAATTATATTTAATTATCGTAGTAATAATAATAATTATTATTAATAATTGATAGCATTTACAGTGCAGTAAATGTTAACGATTGGGAAGAAAAGTAACAATATACAATATTAAAAATAACGAGGATAAAAAATTACGATCAACTGGCACTGCCGGTTAATTTTTGAGCGTCTACAGCTTTTTTTTTCAATAAATGTAAATATTAAAAAAAAATATTATTTTGTCTTTTTGATAAATAATTAATATCTCATGTAATTATTTTTAAAAATTTATTTAAAATAAAGATCGGGCAAAATAGGCACCTGAAAAAAAATGTATAAATCAGTCCAAATATTTAATATTGTCGACTCCATTATTACGTGAGTGAAGTTATAATGCACTTTCTATAAAAACGCATAGAAATAATTTGAATAAAAATTAACTATCGGTCAGACCACTAAAAATTTAAAAAAAATTCTTGTAAATTAAGTTGATCGTTAAATTAAAAAAAGAAGTTGATTTTAAGGTCATTCTTGAAATTGTCTCACCAAAAAGGTGTAACTCAGTTATTTTTGGTTTTTGCTCCTACTCTGACTGTTCTATTTACTGACTCCTCTCCCCACTTTTCCTTGCGCATGCGCAGTTTTAAAACAATCAGTAGTGGGGGACTCTTAAAGTTCATTCTCTCTCTGACACAAGTTTAGACACAACCCCCCACATTTTTAATTACAACATAATTATAATTTCCCCAGGATATAGATCTAAAAAAAAAGTTACAGCCAATTTAAATCAATTGTTTAACAAAATTCTTACATAAAATTCATAAAATCTTGGTCTCAAGATTATAATTAAAAATTTCAAATTTTTCAGGTTAAAATTGATTTGAAAAATTTTACGTAGCAAATAATTTATAACCAAAAGTAATTTTTTTAAATTCTATGTCCTGAAAAAATCATAACTGTCTTGTCTTTTTTCCAATTAATCTATTAATTTTTTTTTTTAATTAATTAATAAAATTTAAATACATTTACAACAATTAAAAGCCATCGGCCATTTTGTAAAAGTGGGAGGACTGTCTAAGAGTGCCCTTGATTTCTATTGACGGTCCTGGGCGCCATTGTTAAATTTTAAGGCTAAACTTCGAATTTTATTTTTTTAGGTGCCTATTTTACTCGGTAATCTTAAAGTGCTTGGTAATAAATAAAAAAAAATGCTTACTCGATATTGGCGTGGATGTATATCAAATTTAATAACCTTACTATTAAATATATAATAAATGACTATACCTCAAAAAAGACTTATCAAAATTCAAATCCAAATTATATAACAATATACTGTTATAAAATAATAAATAACAGTATATAAATATTAATTAATTAGTTTTACTTTTACGTTGGTGCCGATGATGATGAGCATGATAATGCCTCTGGTTTCTAGTTTCTTGTACCGCGGCAACAAGAGTCCTGACCGCTTCTTCATGTCCTTCTAAACTGTCAGCCTTTTTCAAAGGACCAAGACCAGTAGCGCTTGCTTCAGCTGCAGCAATAATTGCTGAGCTTGCAGCCGACCTTTTACTTTTGGGTCGCGGAAATGTTTCCCATGATCGTTGTTTTGAAACGAGACTTGGCGTTGATTTTGCTGAGGTCGGTCCTATTAATACTAACAACGTTTTACGCGAATCCTTATTACCGTGGGCAATTAGGGCGCCATCAGTGAGACTTGATCTTCTACTACCCCCCGATCCCGTGGTACTTAAACTATCGCAACTTGCCCGTCTCTTTCTTCTACCATCAGCTGTTTTTTCACCAGAATAAAAAACATCCTCGGAATCACTCGCTGGATAAACTCTCACGCTTTTCTGACGCTGGTCATTAGCTTTTGATGATCCTGTCTGTGATTCGTCTTGTGGAGCTGCATGAATTTGCGCTTGTACACGTGATTTTTTCACCTCACCAAGTGTTGAAGCTTCAGATATTCGTTGGTATTCACTTTCTTCAGTTGCTCCTTTTTCACGAAAAAAAAAAAAAATTTATTATTAAGCAGAAGTTTTAAAAATAAACGAAGAGGCCGACATTTGAAAAGAAACATTTAATATATTTTGGTAACCCTGGCGGATCTAATATTATATGCGGTAAGTTTACGGCAATTTTATTGTAATGAACCGTAATTCGATGGTAAATTGACGGCAACATTATGATCAATATACAGTAAATCTTAGATAGATTTTCGATAAAGCTACACTAAGAAAATTAAATGATTGTGTTTATTATCCTAAATTTTTAGCCCCAATCATCTAGAATGATAAGAACGATTTTAAATGCAAAGATAGTTAGCGTTATAATTTTTGTTAATAGGATTAACAATCATTGGATGATAACAGTTACCATCAGAATGATTACAGTTACCATCAGGATGATTACAGTTACTATCAGGGATGGTAATTATTATTATGAAGAAATTGATCGAAAATTCAATAAATTTCAAGTAGAGGAAGGGAGAGCAAAATGGGCCCCCTGAAATTTTGGATGCCTCGAAATATTTGGTGGCAAAATGGGCCGCCCAAAATTTTTAACGTGAAAAGTGTTTGAGGTGGAGGGGTAGGACAAAATGGGCCATTCAAAAAAAATTGTAACGAAAAAATTAACTAGGCGGAAAATAAAAAAAAATTATTTTTTCGTTACAATTTTGTTTTTCGAGAGGTTCATTTTGCCCCACATATCAAATATTGACCTGAAATATAATAGAAACATTATAGAGGTCAGAATTTGACGGAAAACGAAAAAAAAAAATTTATTTTAGAGTGATCCATTTTACCCCACATATCACATATTGGCCTAAAAATATGATAAAAACAATATAGAGGTCATAACTTGACGGAAAATGAAAATAAAACTTTTTTACTTAATTTTTGAAAGGGTCCTTCGTGCCCCAGGCTCCCCTATTAACATTTAGTATTTTTTTACCCTTGTAAAATGATGGTTTCATTATAATCGAATTAATTGTTATTCTAATTATCTTTGATGGTAACTATTATAATTTCTGATGGTACCAGTTACCATCAGAAATTATAAATATAACTATTTAGGATAATAATCCTAATTAACTCGAGTTTAACATCCATGATCGTAATACTTATCATCCAGATGGTAATCATTACAATCTAGATGATTTACACAATCATCTAGATGATATTCATTACTATCAGATTGATAGTAAAAATTTTACCATCACTAGATGATAACTCCAATCATTTAATTTTCTGTGTACGGCAAATATCCGATCGCACCGTAATTTACAATCTTTTACGGCCAATTAAGATAAACTACGGCAATTTCCCGTGATTTTCGGTAATTTATGGTGAATTACAGTAAAATTACAATATTTGTACCGTAAATTTGCGGTAAAGGAACGGTAATTTACCATTAAATTGCGGACAGCCTATAGGATGTTAACGTTAAGTAAAATATTGCATTGTAAAAATAGAAAATCATACGGTGCTTAGCCAAAAATACCGCAGATTGCATTAAATTGCCACAAATTTACTTTCATTGGTCGTAAATTACCGTATATTGCTGTAAATTATTAGAAATTTACCGTAAATCGAATCTGCCAGGATAATTAATAGTTATACTGTATTTAAAAGTAGACTTTCTGTAAAGTTACGGTACAATTTCTCCTGGCAGCCCTAATATTACGGTAGTTTTTACCGTAACTTACGCATATTTATGCTCGCACTAATCACCGTATTTTTATCGTAGTTCTGCGGTAAAATTACCGCTTTTTATACAGCCATGCTACAGTAAATTCTACTGTAAATTTACTGTATTCGTACAGTCATGCTATAATATGATTATGGAAGTTTTGACTATAAATCCTAGCGGTAAAGTACTGCAAAATCTCGTAATCTACGGCAGATTTGCAGTAAAATTTGGAATTTTACCGTAAAATACCGTAGTTTACGGTATAAATGCTGCCTTAAGGTAATTTACGGTAAAATACCGCACTTTTACCTAAAATACAGTAGTATGACCCCAAATTTTACAGTGAATTGCCGCAATTTGACCGCAAATTTGGCGTAAAATACCGCGTTTAACAGTAAATGCCGTAATTCACCGTAGCATACCGTATTTTACGGCAATTTTTCCGAATGCGGTAAATTGCCCGAACTTACCGGAATTCGGTCCGCTAGGGAATGTCGTTTTCGTAGTCATGCTACAGTAGGCTTACGGTAACTTATACTATAAATTAACGTATTCGTACAATCATGCTACACGGTAGTTTTTACCGTAAATTTCTCGTTTTCGTACAGTTATTTTGCGGCAGGATTACGGTAAATTGTCCTAGTACCGTAATATACCGCAATTCTATCGTAAAATTGCGTCCGCCAGGAATAGTAAAATTTACTATATTGAATAATAAATTTTTCTAAACACAAATCAAGTTTACTACTGCAGTTTATATTTGCCAGCATACTCAAATAATAAAAATTATAAAACATAAAAATTTAATTCTCAAGACAGTAAAAATTACAAAACTTCAATTGTGTTTCAAGTTTAAAATATGAACTTAGCAATTTTAACTCATATTTCAGTAAAGTCCTCCATACATTTTTCTGCATGTAATAACAACAGTACTATTAAAATAAATGTAATAATTACCAGTGTTATCTTTCTGCGATTGACTTTCGCCATTTTTATTATCTTGTTCCGTCGCCTCAGCACTGTCACCAGCGCCACCCTTCAACGATCGGTAAATAGAACGAACTTTACTGGCAGAAGTCGAGGAAGATGAGTGACCTGGTGGTGTTTTAGGCTTGTGACCACTGTCAGGTGATTTCCGTGATCGTCGTCCTTGACTGCGATCTCTGCTACCCCCTTCCTCTTTGTCTCTCCCCGGTGATTTCTTACGATCCTCGCGTGTCCGCGCTTTTTCAATCAATTGACTCAGTACACCGCGTTTAGCTTCCGATGATTTGGCGGTTCCGTAAACAATTATGTTACCCCCGGAATCCAAAAGTGCGCCGACCCCTCCCGAAGGTGTCCTACATCTTGGCACGTCTTTTGAATCTGTAATATAGATATTTGGTATATTTATTCATCCTTCAGTGGTCAAATTTCTGGCACGAATCACAGCAACGATAGATCCTGTGACCATTAGAGATTAAACTGACCCAGTTACCTAAAAGAACTATCAGTAAAACGAAATAAAATCTATACCTTTTATATAAAAAATGTTATCGGACATATTGGAACCCTTGGAATGTCGGCAATCTTTCGATTGTTGCTGCTGTTGTTGTTGCTGCTGTTGCTGCTGCTGCTGTTGTTGCTGTTGCTGGGGTTCCTGCATCTGCAGCCTTGTAAAATGTTCCAAAAGTGCTTGTAAATGTTGATGGTTAGCAGCATCGGCAACGGCAGCATTCATTTCACCAGCGGAAATTCCAGCAGAAAATGACTTTATGAAGGGTTCCATTTGCTGGGAAACTGATTGCAATTGTTTGAGTTCTCCTTTCAATGTTAGAATATCGTTCATCTGTGAATGGAATATCTCCTTCTCGATGTGGATTTTACACAACTGTTCTTCCCACAGTGCATCGAATATATTTCTCAATCGTTCTAATTCTATTTGGTGATGCTCCAATTCCTGCTCAAGTAATCGACAATCTCTTACGGCGTGTTCATACCGCAAATTTATCGGGGGTGTGTTGACGCGTCTCAGTACTGTTACGTCATGATGTAATTCACTTATACGATCTTTTACGGCCATTAGTTGTTGAGTCAATTCTTTTAGTTGTGAATCAAATGTACGGCAGTGACTGGAAAATTGGCCGCTTTCTTGCCCTGATTTCAATATTCGAGATGATAATTTTGTGTTCTGGAAATAATGTTTTTAAAAAATAATTATTATGAATAATTTGAATATAGTATGAGATCTTGACCGAGTTTTTAGAGCAACAATAGCCAAAAAAGATAAAGAATTATTAAATTATTAAGCGGGGTAAAGAAGCTCGGAATTGGCGGCCTAAGGAAATAAATTTCTGATGATTATTTAGATCGGATATTAAACTTTAATTGAGATATTGATTCTAATAAGCCTGCTATTTGTGTACATCGGATACCGATGGTTTTCAAGAGGATCATTGATTGGGATAAGACTTGTGGATGTTGTAAGTAAAATAGTACAAGTAGGGTAAGTGAAAAGTTAGAGATCCACGGCCCGGGTACTTTTGAATTCGTGAGACCGACAAATGACGCCCACTGTCTGACTGTGTAAACAAGCGGACTCACTTTCGGGTTGAAGTCACTGTACAGATACAACAACTCGGACATATAGACGGCAGTCATATTGCTTATGCTTAAATCACACTCGATGTTGGTGTAGAGATGGTGATACTTGACGATAGGTACTCGCGCGTTAAGTACATTTTCTATTTTTTGGATACCCGGTAAAAAGTTACGCATCAATCCGGATATTGGTTCTAGTAGACGAGCTGCGTTCAACCGTCCATCGAATGCCGCTGCTTTTGCATAAAATACAAGGCGACTTGATTTAGATTCCGGTTTTGTTTGTAAATTGATAACTAAATCAAGATCCGAGTCGCATTTACCGGACCCGTTGACAGTCGAGCCGAACGGTAAGGCTGTGACGTTTGGAAACATACCAGATAAACTTGATTCCATTTGATTGGCTAATAAAGATCGCAGCCTCAAATCAATGTCCTGTAATTTACTTTCTTCGTAAATTATTTCCATTTGTTCAGAGACTGTTTCTTTACTACTTATTAATTTTCTTATATAATCATTTGTTATCAATTTATTTGGATGTTTTACTATTTCTAATGCCGATGGTATAATTTCATCTTTTCTAAATGCCCCCAATGATCTCTGTGTATTTTTGCGTAGTAGCGCGTCACAAAACCACAGCATTTGCGATTGAACCGGTACTACTTCATTTAATTTAACATGCGTAGATGCTTCTATTAATGATTTAAATGATGATAAATCTTCATATTCAACTAAAAAAAAACCTATAATAAACAATTATTTATCATTGAGATTATTGCTGGCTGATGTACACAAATAACAGGCCGATGTAATTTTACTTAGAGCCGGGGTTTTAATTTGTTTTGTTATCGTTTTTAAATTATCAACCTGTTGACATACTGATTTAGTTATAATCATTTGTCTCTACCACGTGAACCGTCAAGCAATTGAACAAAAATAAATCAACCTCATTGCGTCTAATATTTAATAGACCGTCGCCATAACTTTTAGTTTTGTGACCAACTAAAATAATCGCCGAGGAAAATAAAATAGTAAATTACTTAATTAGTGCATATTTTCTTGCTCCCCAAAAGCAACCGATCAAAACATCTTTAGTATCATATCCTCAAAATTAAGTTACATCTCAAATTTAAACAGTCACTCAATCGTCATTACCATCGCCCAATTCCAACCCTTTGTTTCCTCATAATTACAACCGACTAATTTTAAAATAAAAAAACAACTCCCTAATATACTCGACGTCTTTAGTAAATCTGTTACCCTAATAAAGAAACCGTCAGAAATAATTAACAGCACCTTCTAAACCCACCACAACTAAAAGTGTCTCACAATTCTCACCTGAAGCAGCGGCGGCTCATTAGAAATCTGATGAGTGTGCTCGTACAAATCTTTCTGTTGCTGATGCTGTTGCTGTTGCTGCTGCTGCTGCTGCTGTTGCGTATTACTATTTATTTGTCCTAAAAATGGTTGTAATGCCCTCGCAAATTCAACTCTATAATTTATTTTAAAGTGACCAGCCAAGACCGGCGGTCTGGACGGATGTCCAAGCTGTGCGACCCGTCCAAGTCGCTCAAGCATGGGGTGAGCAAGCTCTAGAAATTGGTACTTAGTAGCACCGCTTGTAAAAACAGTGCACAACATTAAGTGCATTTGCAATACAGGTATTGCTGACCCTAGACTAAGTAATTGGGCTCTGACCATACGTTCCTTTGTTTCAAATTGACGTTGCAATTCAGCAGATACAGATGTATGGGTTTTGGTAACAACCTCCTGCATGCCCTGACAGTAAGAATTAAGCGAACGTTTCTCTGAATCTAAATTATGTCTCAATTCTTCCAATTGGCTCTTCAGTGCCATTAGACTGTCGTGGACACCGGCTTGCAATTCGCAAAGTGAATTGGCAGCGCGTTCCATTTTTTTATTAGCCTGTTGCCAGGCCGTATCAATGTCGACACAATGAATTCGTGCATCTGCTGGTGTATCACGAAAACAAGTTGCACATAACATTGATTTAGTACTTTGACTATACATGATAAATAAATCCCCGTGTGATGGGCAACGTCTTTGAGTATCTTTTGAGCATTTACTCATATGCACAACTTCGTGTGATGAAAACATTTTTGCGCGGTGAGTGTGCTCACGGCAGTGTGTGCATAGTGCTTGACCTATTAATAATAATTATGAATTTATATTCTGAGATACGGAAAAATTTTATTTTAATATATGAAAAGTTATTGATTTTTACGTTTTTTTTTTAGTTGGGTACTTTTGAGCAGAAAAAAATAAATTTTTGAATGAATAAAAAAGAGCGCGAAAAAATTTATAAAAATATTTTCGCGCTGCTTTGAATGATAGAAAAAAAATCGAAATTTGGGAATGAAATTTAATTTGAATACTTGGGATATTTTTTTTTTGAACAGATTTAAATACATTTTGAATTAGGATTTTTTTTTTGTTTTTTTTTTGAGAAAAAATGAGTGACAAAAAAATGATTAATTTTGTATATAAAAAAAAAATAAATTTGTAGAGTAAATTTATGTAAAATATATATTTTTGTATAAAAATTTGAAGTAAAAAATTGTAGATAGTCAAAGAATTTTTAAATAAATTTGAATGAATTTCTGGAAAAAAAATTTACGCAGATTTGAATTTTGAAATTTGATTAACTTTTTGAGATATGTAGATCAAAGTCAAAAGGGGAAATTATTTGTAAAATCAAAAATTTTTATTTAAATAAATTTCAAAATTCATTAAAAAATTTATTTTTTAATTTAAGATCTATAGATCTTTATAGATCTGAAACTTTTTTAATACTTGAATCTTTGATCAATTAGAGCTAAATTATTTTTCCAAAAAATTCAAATTTTTACAAAAAAAAAAAACTGCGCTGTAATTTTTTATCTCGAGTAATTTTTATAAAATCTAAAATTTAAATTTCTTGGCGCAAGAAAAATTATGTATTGCGAAAAGAAAACAAAATGTTTTTAGAACAAGAAAATTTTTTTTTTTCTCGCTTCAAAAAAATTTTCATTTTCAATTCATAATGAAAAAAATGTCTTAGGACACATAAAAATTTTCTTGGGTCAAAAATAATTTTTTGCGCCAAAAAATCCTTTTTTTCCGGAGACAAATTATGATGAATGTATCACATATAAATTACTTTCAGACATTCCGAGAGATCTCGAATACTCAAGTGTCATTTAAAATAAGCAGCTTTAAAAAATCCCTTTTGAACGTCACTTAAATTTCTCAGGCCTCTCTCAATGTCTTAAAATTAAGAAAAGCTCATAAATCCCAACTTACAGCAAGTAGTGCAAAAATACATTGTTGACTTATCACGTTTGTCGCAATTAGCACATGCTGGATTTTCCGAATTGGCTATTTCAATTAATTGCCTTATCAATTGATCAACCGGTGGCATTTGCGCCCCTTCTTTCAATTGTGTCGCTTGTCTAAAAAATAAATAATTACTCACTCACATCATAATAAACTTAAATAATTAACAAATAAATAGAAAAAAAAAAATAATTACCCGCAAATGGGACAAATAACTTTTGAATCCAAATGAGGTCCGCGGATACATCTGGCACACAGAGTATGAAAACAAGTCAATAGACAAGGATCATTAAAATAATCTTGACAAACACCACAAGTTAATGGATTACGTTGTGTACTGTTTGAAATACCAGCAGTTGCATCCCCGTCAATACCATCACCCGAATTCGCCATTATTTTTACCCTAAATAATTGATTTAACCAGCTCACTCTTTACTTATCTTCTTATTTGTTATCAAATCCAACCATAAAAAATTTTAATACTTTTTCTCTCTTCCCTCCCGTAATTATATTCTATCTGAACCAGAAGCTCATAATTTCTCTACGATTGACACTCCCCGTATTGTAAATTTAAATCGATTCGCTAAAACAAATTACTGTTCAAAATAAATAAAGATTTAAAATTAATGAACATTGATAATTAAAATGATGTATTGTTATATTATTAAATAATTGACAGCAAATTTTTTACCCGCCCCAGAGACGCGTCTGATGATGACGCGTTTCCGCAATAGACCTCTGTGTTGTTTTATTCGCGAATCATTATTATGACGTATTAACTTGCCGTGACACAGCTACTGCTGGTAGTGGTGCTGCCGATGATGACAGAGCTTGCAAACCATCCCCATTAGCGAGCTTGCGCTGTTACGAATTACGTCATACTCTACGGAATACACTCAACCAATCAGGTAACATCTTTACAGAAAAATTCTTATTTTTTTTTCTTATTCGTTGTTATTTTTCATATTTTTTTTTACTTTTCAGCTGTGTAGGAACCACATTCATGGATGGATACACTAGAGATGTGGATTATTCCGATGGTCCGACCCTTCGAGCGGGTCAACGGGCGTGAAAACAAACTACCGAGACTACAGACCTACATTTAGACATTTATTGTCGCCTGTTTGTTTGATTATGGGCTTGCATTTGACGTCAGATACACGGATAAATTGATTTTTTTTCTATTTATGACGGATTCATTATTTTTTGTCACAATCAATTTTTATAATTTTTTTAATGATTGAAATAAATGAGTTTTTTTTTTCAAATTTATATTTTTTGCTTCATTAGTTTTTTTTTTCTTTATATATTTTATTTTCGCACTTTAATTAGAGGGAGATTTTTTTTTTATTCGAGGGTGGAATTTGAAAGAAATAAATAAATTTTTTTTAATTAGAAAAAAAAAAATTGTGGGAAATTTGAATTGGGGTTAAAAAAAAATTATGTTTAGTTTTTTTTTTTTTATTGTTATTGTGTCATTAAGGGGTTGCAATGTTGAAATTTGTGGCGGGTAAATTTGAATATTAGGCGCTGCGGTAAACTTTTTAAAATTGAAATTTTTAGATGAATAATTTTTTTTGAAAAGTTAGAATTACATTTGAGTATTGTATGAAATATTACATGAGAATTTTGAAATATTTTTAGAAAAGTTTAAAGTGATTGAAATAAAAAGTAGAGATTTTAAAAATGACTAAATATTTAGATAAAATATAAGGGTATTAATAAGAAAAATTTATAATTAATGAACAGAAAGGTGAAATAAATTATTCAGTACTCAGGTGGAAATTTTGAGGATTATTGTCATGAAAATTTAATATAATTTATTAATTTTAAAAGAATATCGATTAGTTCGTAATTTAAAAAATTAAAGCACAATTTTAAATGAAAATACAATGTGAGTATTTAAAAATATATGATCTATATGTAATCAATCAAGATATTGAGTTGGATTTAAATTCAAAAAATTTTAAAAATACAGTACTAACTTTTTTTTAAAAAACCTTAATTAGTTTTTGATAATTGCGAGTTTATTAAAGTCTTGCTATGCAAATTCGCGAATTTAAAAACTAATTACACATGAAAAAAAATAATTTTAAGTTAAAATTCAGGTTTTTAAAGTAACTATCAGCTTTAAAATTAATATTATTTAAAATTAATTGACTTATGGACAGTAAAAAAAAATAAATTTAAATGAAATAAAATAAAATACAGTGATTTTAATTTTCATGACATTTATCACTTGGAAATTTAAAGTTATGTACAAATAAAGTATATAAATAAGTTAATCTATAATGATATTTATATTTTATATTTATGACTGATTGAACTTGTCAATAACCTCAAGTAATTTCCTTTAAATTTCAAGGACAATCTTTGACAGCGCATATATTTTTATTATCAACGAGTCCAGAAGACCCTAGAATATTTTAAACTCCAAATATCTCAATAGCTATCAAGTTTAAAAAAAAAACTACAAGACACCTTTTTTGTAGATAATTCAAAGCGCCACAAAAAAGGTCTCTTGCAATTTTTCTGATAACTCAATATCTACAAAGATATTCCTGACTTGAAAATTATAAATCCCATTAAAGTAAAGTATATAAAAAATAACTTGATTTATAATGATATTCATATTTTATATTCATGACTAACTTAAACTCATTAATAATTTCCTTTAAATTTCCAGTAAAATTTTCCACAATCCATCTACTTATAATTCAAATTAATTACAAAATTATGATACTGAATTTATCCATGATACTGAAGTTAGCCGACGTCTAATAATTTTTTATTTTTTTTTAAAGCAGTAAATCATAAAAAAAAAAAATATTTGAAAAAATTGCACTCAAAGTTTTTTTAATTTTCTACATGTGCATTTTTTTAGATTTTTTTTTTTTTGTAATTGATTCGCTGAAAAATAAATTCTAAAATTTTTAATTGTCTGTTAACTTCTGGATCATATTTATCCGACGTCTAATAATTTTTTGATCTTTTTTCAAAACAATAAATCGTAAAAAAAAAAATTTTTTTTAAAATTGCACCTACAGTTTTTTGAATTCCCTCCATGTGCATATTTTTAGTTTTTTTTTTTCTTAAATAGAGGCGTTGAAAAAAAAATCTGAAAATTGTTGACAGTCCGTCAATTTAAAATTAAATATTCAGTATTTAAAATTATTTTTAAAAACTCAGAATTGATTTAATGATTTTTCACATGTTAATTATTTACCAATGATAACTGTAGACATTGAAGTACACTGAAGTTTTATTATATATCAACTAAATCGAAAATTTTAAATTACACTTCTATTCACACATGCGCGTTCTCTCCTCCTAAAATATTAAGGCGCATATACTCGTAACCACTCGACAATTACCTTCGGTTTTCTTTTCAACCAACGAGAATATACATCTCCCCCCATAGTTTTATCAACTAAATGTTCTCCCACTTTTTTCTACGCATGCGCAGTTTATTAATGTTCAGTAGTGGGGGTAATTTCCGATGCCCATTCTTTTACTGGGATGGGAGACTGGGACCACATTACCTCAGTTGTCTTTTGTCCATCAATATAAATATTTATATCATTGCTTATATATTAAAATTACACAGACAGTGTTTTATATATTTATTGTTATAAATTAAAATTAATAATTTAAAATGCCATCACGGGCAGAGGATATTTTAAAAGGATTTCAAGTGTAAGTTTTTGTAAATTATTTTATTAATAAGAATTTTTTTTAAATTTTTTCTCATATATTTTGAGGTTATGATTTTAATTAATTTTAAGTATGAATATAAATATATATGTTGTATATTTTAAATAAATAATATAAGTATATATTTATATTTATATATATGATAAATAATTTAAGTAATAAAATAAACTTTTGCAGAAATTGGATGAATTTACGAGATGAAGATACGGGAAAAGTTTTATGGCAAGGAAATGAGGATTTGTAAGTTAAAATTTATAATTATATAATTATCTGATCGATATTTAATTGATTAATTATGTATTTGTACGTTTATGTTTTTTTTAGATCGGTACCTGATGTGGAACACGAGGCGCGTGTACCTAAAAAAATATTAAAATGCCGCGCAGTTTCAAGGGAAATAAATTTCAGTTCGATTGAGCCGCTGGAGAGGTTCAGGTTGGAACAGAAGGTTTTATTCAAAGGACGTTGTCTGGAGGAATGGTTCTTCGACTTCGGTTTTGTTATACCGCAGAGTACTAACACGTGGCAGAGTTTAATTCAAGCGGCTCCAGAAAGTCAGATGATGCCGGCGAATGTTCTTAAGTATGAATTTTTTTTTTTATATTTATTTATTAGGATCTGTAGAATTTTTCCATAACTATGAGATGCTTGACCCTGAATAGCCACTGCCGGAAGTGATTGAGATTTTAGAAAAAAAGTTGAGATCAAAGAAAAGAAAAAATGACTGTATAAAAATATGACTAGTAATTTTTGTATTTTAAATTGAATCTTGTGGAAAATTGTTGGGAATTGAATGAACTTTGATACAGGAAAGATGAAAAAAAGTTGTAAATTGCCAGAAGTATATTTAGTTTAGGATATCAGGGATTTTAAATTTAGAGTCAGGAATATCTTTGTAAATATTGAGTTATCAGAAAAATTGCAAGAGACCTTTTTTGTGGAGCTTTGAATTATCTACAAAAAAAGGTGCTTTGTAGTTTTTTTTTAAACTTGATAGCTATTGAGATATTTGGAGCTTAAAATATTCTAGGGTCTTCTGGACTCGTTGATAATAAAAATATATGCGTTGTCAA
Source organism: Microplitis manilae (assembly GCA_030273425.1). Lineage (NCBI taxonomy): Eukaryota > Metazoa > Arthropoda > Insecta > Hymenoptera > Braconidae > Microplitis > Microplitis manilae. The sequence continues at coordinate 5,457,716 of CP092724.1, forward strand.
AGATTGTCCTTGAAATTTGAAGGAAATTACTTGAAGTTATTGACAAGCTCAATCAGTCATAAATATAAAATATGAATATCATTATAGATTAACTTATTTATATACTTTATTTGTACATAACTTTAAATTTCCAAGTGATAAATGTCATGAAAATTAAAATCACTGTATTTTATTTTATTTCATTTAAATTTATTTTTTTTTTTACTGTCCATAAGTCAATTAATTTTAAATAATATTAATTTTAAAGCTGATAGTTATTTTAAAAACCTGAATTTTAATTTAAAATTATTTTTTTTCATGTGTGATTAGTTTTTAAATTCGCGAAATTTACATAGCAAGACTTTAATAAACTCGCAATTATCAAAAACTAATTAAGGTTTTTTGAAAAAAAGTTAGTACTGTATTTTTTAAATTTTTTGAATTTAAATCCAACTCAATATCTTGATTGATTACATACATCATATATTTTTAAATACTCACATTGTATTTTCATTTAAAATTGTGCTTTAATTTTTTAAATTACGAACTAATCGATATTCTTTTAAAATTAATAAATTATAATAAATTTCCATGACAATATCTTCGAAGATCGTGAAAGTTTTTAACAGTAACTTACCCATCAAACACAAAATTTATTGACATGTAATTTGTCTCTAGACAATCCAATTTTCCTTTATTTAAATAAAAAAATTGATCTTCTATTTAAAAATATTAATCAAGACCAAGTATAAAAAAATCGGTCTGTCGGTTGACCCTGCGGGCCAGCCCCAAAACTTCCCGCGTATTTCAAGCTCCTTGAGCTCGAAAAACTGTAGAAGATACATTTTCGAGCTCGAAAATACTTTTGTATGCTTTTGTTTTCAAAAAATAACGTTTTTTACAATTTTTTCTACAACGATATCTCTCGAACGAATAAACCGATTGAGACGTTTAAGGTGGCAGTCGACGCGTTTTATTGAGTTCTATAACTGATTAAATTTTGAAATTGATTCATCGAGTCATTTTTGAGAAATTTTCAAAATACTAAAAAAATTTTTTTTTTTAATTCTTTCGACAACGGTTTCTCTTGAACGAATTAACCGATTTTGATGTTTGAGGTGGCATTCGACGCGGCTTATAAATCTCCAGAGCCCAGTCCATTTTGGAATTAATCCATCGAGCCCGTAAAAAGTTATCCAAAAAAAACATTTTTGAAAAAAGTTTATTTTTGGAATATCTCCGAACGAGCCCTGCTGATCAAGCTCAATTTTTTTCAGCTTCAAGATATTAAAAAACTGCGTCGAATGACACCTTGACGATCAAAATCGGTTGATCCGTTCGAAAGTTATAGATATTTACATACGTACGTACGTACATACATACATACATACATACACTCGGACATCATCGTGAAATTAGTCAGAATAGCTTCCTAGGACCTCAAAACGTCGACATCTGTTGGAATTTCGATTTTCACAAATCGGACTGAAACCAATAACTTCCCGAATTTTTGAAAATTTGCAATTTTCTTAGCGGGAAGTTAAAAAATCAAAATCTCAATCGTGTTCCTCAGTGCCACCAATTTGTTATTATACTCAACCCAGAATTAAATTTTCTAAATCCAAATTTTAAACCATTACTTTTTTTTACAGTGGGAACATCGTAATCGAGACGAAATTCTTCGATGACAACTTGCTAGTATCGACAAGCCGAGTGCGCCTTTTTTACGTTTAAAGTACAAAGAAGAAAAAAAACTAATATCTTAAATTATTCCATTAATTTCTTAAAAAAATTTAATAATCGATTCTAAAAATAATTTATAAGTAGTTAATTTAAATTAGTCAGTTCATTATTTTTTTTTTTTGTGTATGTTGATGAAAAAAGTATGATATCTATTCACGCATCTCAATTATGTGATTGCATTTATGTATAATTTTTTTCTATTTATTTATTAACTGATAAATAATCTTACATTTAATTAATAAGTAAACAAATAGAACAACGGTATTATAATGCTAATAATTACTTTGAATCGAGGACCAGTTTTTAATATACATTTATATTTACGAGTGATATATTTTTAGTTTTGTACATATCAACATTATTTTTACCTTTGTTTTATTTAAAGCAATTATAATGATAATACAAATGTTAAATAAATAAATTTGCAATTATTTATTCCTATATATTATTGTTCTCATATATTATTATAATTTTTTTAAATACACTTGTCAAGAGTGGGTAAAATATTATTAAAAAAATACAAACAAACACTAACTGAAAAACTCCAGACTCAGGTCACCCAAATAGCCTATTTAAAATCCACTGTGATGGATGATAAACTAAACAATCAATACCTTAATAGTAATGTGCCTTTAAAAATAAAAAAAAAGTATCGCGCAACTGAGAACTGCCAATAGCTACGGATTTAACATATACTTTAGGGTGGCGCAAAAAAACCGACTATTTTTTTTTTTCGAGTCTCTTACGAAAATTTGTCGGTTTACGATGTTTTAAGAAGCCTCTCCAAAAATCAGCTCGATAAAAAATTTTCAAGAGGTCGCTCATGAATTTTGAAAATATCAAAAATGATCGAAATTCGACTTTTTTATTTCAAATTTTTTTCTTTCTCATGTCATCAATAGTTTATATTTGTGAAATCATGACTACGCTGAAAATTTAAGCCCAAAATTTGAATTTTTAAACCTCGCTCAAGAATTTTGAATGCTTCCGGGTGCTGTCTTTTAAACGTTTTTGAGCGACCCTTAAATATTAATAATAAAGCTTTTCGATTTTTTCACCATCAATTGGCATCACAGTGAACAAAAATATAACCCGAGAAATAGAAATAATAAGTTATTTACATACTTTTTTATTTTTTAATTCAATTTGTAGGTTTTTTCGCTTATTCAAAACTTAGCAAATTTTATTGTTCAAGACTGTCCTGTATATTTTTGGTTATGCAAAAGTTATATTTTACTGAAATGAAAATAATTGAGTCATAAAAAAAATACAACAACTGATTCAAAGTATTAGCCACATATTATCAATTAATATTCAAAATTCTTGAGCGCCGTTTAAATATTTAAATTTTCGGCTTAAATTTTCAGCGTAGTCATGATTTCACAAATATAAACTATTGCTGCCACGAGAAAGAAAAAATTTAGAAATCAAAAATCCAAATTTCAATCATTTTTAAGATTTTCAAAATTTGTGAGCGACCACTTAAAAATTTTTTATCGAGCTAATTTTTGGAGTAGCTTCTTGAAACATCGTAAACCAACAAATTTTCATGCAAGATTGAAAAAAAAAAAATAGTCGGTTTTTTTGCGCCACCCTAATATACTTGAATGGTAGGACAAATCAATTTAATCTATCCCCCATGGAAATAAAATATATAAGAAATATATTTCATGATGTATGTGAAACATACGCACATATAAAATAAATATATTTCAAATACATATCTTTTGGCCGTTTTTCGTATATGAAAAATATATTTCTTCTATAGTCAAAATGTATATCACATATATTTTTTTTTTGTATTTATTAATGATTTTTTGACCCTGGAATCGAGATTCTCTAAGGGCTGTAATAATAATATTTTATATATAAACATAAAAGTAAAAAAAAAATTAGTAAATTAAATGAATTTAATTAATTAAGGGGGTATTCTAGTCTAGAAGCCCGAATTTCGAACGCTTTTTGGCAGTTGATAAAAAAAAAGTATTTGATATTTTGACTATCCATTTTTTTATCATTTGTTTATTTATATTTGAAGAAAACACAAAATTAATTTAAAAAAAAAAAATTTTTTTTCATTAAGTTATGCGTCCTTGAAGTAGAGGGGGGAAAAAAGGCCGTGCCCTCGTCGCCATGATTTCTACCCTTGTGGTCATATGAAAAATAAAACAATGATGGATTCTTGATTAGTACGAATGTCGCTATCGCATGAACTAACAAAAAATGAAAAAAAAAAAAATTTTTTTCATAAAATGGCGGCTACCCAAAAATAGAGGTCGATTTTTTCACTAATTTTTCAACTTTTTCGAATTTTTTAAAAATATTATAAATTTCAAATTTATATTTTTTGTTGGTTCATGCGATAGAGAGATATTTAAAGAATATTCATGTCAAATTTCAAATAAATCGGCTGATTAGAACTTGAGATATTGTGGCGACTGCATCGAAAAAAGTAGTTTCGAGAAAAACGCGTTTAAAATTTTCGTCGGCCGCTCGACCGGTCTAGTTGCCACGACACTAAAACGACTATAACTTCGAAAATACTTTGAATTTTGGAAAATCCTTCTAGGGAGATATTTTTAAATATCTAAACTATCGGATTATGTAATAATAGTATGTATATACATATTTAATCAATAACACCATAATGATCAATATTCATATATTCATAAAGTAGACCTAATTTACGTCTTTCTGTAGAAAATAATTATAACACTGATCTGAATTCTTTATAAGTTGTAAATGATACAATAGATGAGGGCAAATCATTCCATACTCGGATAGCAGACAATAAAAATGAATGTCCAATAAGTATATGTACGACAGGTTGGTTGATACAGGACATCAATTTATACGGCAAATATATATGATAAAGTGTAATCAACATATATGTGGGATATATTTTGAGCAAAAGTTATTGAATTAAAAAAAAAATTTAATCGTTTTTTTTTTAATCAATTTTTGTAGAACAGACAGATAATAATTCAACAATCATTGAAATATTTACTGATAAAATTTATTATCAAATTATAAATACAAAGCCATACATAAAGATAATAATAATCAACAAATCTCAATAAAGACTCGTTGCATAAAAACAAATCTTATAGTCATATATATATATTTTTTATCGATTACAAATATCCATTAACTATTCATTATTTATCACAATAGATATTTTAATAACAATCCTAATTTACTGGAATAATTATACGGATGTATGTGCGCGTTTCAACAGTCAATTAATCTAATATAAATGTCAATGTAAATGTATTTAATTATTACTATTTAATAAAATGTTTATAAGTAAGCAATAGCCCACTTTTGATAATCGTCTTAGTCTTGATTTTTATCAGTCACTATTATTGTTACCAAATAGTTGTAATTAAAATTTATCTAAATTTCTTACATATTTTAACTACAAATGTTATATAAATATGAGTAATTTTGTAAAAATTGGGAATAAGTAGGGCTTGTTGGTACTCTTTCCAGAGGAAATTTAATTCTAGACAATTTTTAACTGATTAAATTTTTTCGTAGGAGTGATAGTTTAAGAGATAAATGTACTGGGTACTTACAAATTTTATTAATATGATTAATTTTGTAAATTTTGAGAATAAGTAGGGCTTGTTGGTACTCTTTCCAGAGGAAATTCAATTCTAGACAATTTTCAACTGATTAAATTTTTTCGTAGGAGTGATAGTTTAAGAGATAAATGTACTAGGTACTTACAAATTTTATTAATATGATTAATTTTGTAAATTTTGAGAATAAGTAGGGCTTGTTGGTACTCTTTCCAGAGGAAATTCAATTCTAGACAATTTTCAACTGGTTACATTTTTTCGTAGGAGTGATAGTTTGGCAGATAAATATGACAAGTAATTTTTGATACTTAAATTTTGTTTTGATTATAATTAAATCTAATACTTTATTTAATTTAAAATAATGATAAAATATATTATCGAAAATACAAATACTAAAAAAAATATTCAGTACTTTTTCTCAAAAATACTGAAAAAATAAACTATTGGAATGTTTATAAACTTATAAGCTAATAATATAAACGAATAAAAATATGGCACCTTGATTTAATTTTACAATTCAGTAGTCATATGAGAAGTGAGTGCCTGTACACGTTTTGCGTTGCAGCTCTTGCAGAGTACATGATCATCAAGCGGATAGCAGCCACTGCCTTCGGCGTCTGATGACAAACGCAGCCCACAGTCCTCGCACTTGTAACACTGAATATGAAAGCTGCGATCGAGAGCTACGACTCTGACGGTCTCATCCTGTCCAGGCTCCGGCATAATCGGAAGCTTGCAGACGCAGCAACGAGGAGCAAATTTTTTATGGAAGCACTGGATGCAGTGGATCTGATTGGTCGCGTCGACAGTGAAGGGAATCCCGTCCAAACTTTGCCCGCAGACGACGCAGGTGAAACACGATGGGTGGTAGGGTTTCCCAGTTGCGCGCAAAATGCGATCGAGAATTGGCCGAGTGCAGACGCAACATTTTTCTAAAGTATTCAAATAGTCTTCCTCGCAATAGGGTTTACCCTCAAGTGAATAAAAAGGCTTTCCCTGTAAATTTACGCGGCATACGAAGCAGCAGAAACAGTCGATATGAAAAACTTTGTCCATTGCCGAGCACCCGGTGCCTTCGCCTTCGACTTTTTTCCCGCAGTGAGCGCAAATCCCGTAAATGTCACTGTCGTCTTGGTTGTCTTCCATTCCCTGGACTAGTAAATCTGTGAGAGTGTCGACTTCTTTTACGGGAGAGACTTTACCTGGAGGCTGAGTACTCGCTGACCCGTACCCGGAGTACATGGAGTAATTGCAGGACAGCTGGGAAGGCGGCCGCGGGTTTATTGGCTCGTAGATCGACTCGTAAGTTGAGCTGGACTGGGAACTGGGTCCGTAGATGTCATTTGGGTAGTCGTGGTGGTGGTGGTGATGGTGGTCTGGTGGGTAATCTGTCTGATGATGGGGGTCGTAGGTGGCGCGGCGTAGTTCGCTGTAGCTGGATGACACGGGACTCGGTGGCGGTGGTAATTCTTCTGGGGGTGGTGGAAATGATCCTGGAACGCAGGAAATGTATTCTGTGGGCTCTGGTGGCGGTGGCAAATCATCTGGAAGTTTTATTTATGTGAGTATTTGAACAGAGTCAGAGTTAGTTTCTAGGGAATATTTTTTAAAATCACGGGGACTAAACCAAAATTTCGCGGGTTTTTTAGTATAAATTAGGGTGCGGATAATTTGAGCTTTCAAATCGTTTTGAAATTTTAAATTATTCGCGGGCTTTTGAACAGGTTAATTTTCGAGTTATTAAGAGCATTTTGAATTATTCGCAAGAGATTGGAATAATTTTTTTTTAATTGTCATAAGTTAGATAAAAATTCTATGTTGGAAGTTCGAACATGTGGAATTTAATCGAATAATGCGGAAGTTAACGAGTAAATCAGAAATTTACGAATAGTTGAATAATTCAAAAATTCTAAAATGATTCTAAGTGACGAATACTTCGAATTCAAATAATTCTATCAGTCTAGATAATTCGAAAATTTTACGTATAATTTGAATTTTTTGAATAATTCGAAAACAATCAGATACTTTGAATTCAAAGAATTCGAAAATTTATGAATATTTCGAAAACTGACGAATACATCGAATTCGAATAATTCTATCAGTTCGAAAATTCTAATAAATAAACAACTTACGAATAATTCGGAAATTTACAAATCATTTGAATTCGAATAGTTCTAACACTTCGAATACTGCGAACATGTACGAATAATTCGAAAACTAACAAAATATTCGAAAGTTTATAAATAATGCGATAACCGACTAATACTTAAAATTCGAATAATTCCATCAGGTCGAATAATTCGAAAATTTACGAATAATTTAAAAACTGAGGAATACTTCGAATTCGAATAATTCCGTGAGCTCAAGTAATTCGAAAATTTACGAACAATTGAGATTTTTCGAATAATTCGAAAACTGAGGAATACTTCGAATTCGAATAATTCCGTGAGCTCAAGTAATTTGAAAATTTACGAGTATTTGAAATTTTTCGAATAATTCGAAAACTGACAAATATTTAGAATTCGAATAATTTGAAAATAATTTAAAAAATTAATGAATACTTCAAATTCGAATAATTCTACCAGTTCGAATACTTAAAAAATGTATGATGGTTCGAAAATTTTGAATACTTCCCAAGTAGCACAGAGTCAACTTTAAGGTCTTAAAGATGTCTTTTAAAAGGACAAGACAACTTTTTTTTTGTCACAAAGTCGTCTTTTTGGATATGAATACGACATTCAAATGTTAGTTCCGGAGACAGAAAAAATTTTTGTGATTTTTCCTGTCTCATGTCAATTAAAAAGTCGTTTAGATGGCTTTTTTACCACTATTTGTAATTTACTTTTTGTCGTCACTTGTTTTAAGTATTTTAAGTAGGTATTTTTTCGGTGACATAAATTTTTAATCGTTTGTCAACATATTGATGCCGTATTGGCAAGTCAAAAAGTAGCCTAAAAACTGATATCTTATAGATGTCATGAAGGCAAGTGTGCTACCTGGGTTCGAATAATTCAAAACTTTACAAATAATTTAAAAACATAAATACTTCGAATTCGAATTATTCTTTCAATTCGAATAACTCGAAAACTGACATACTTTGAATAATTCAAATACTAACGGATAATTCTATTAATTCAAAAATATACGAATGTTTCGAACTCCGAATAATTTCAAAAATTTACAAATAATTCTAATCGATTTTAACTATTCGATTTAACATTCCTGGTATAAATGAATTCGTCAGAACTTATTCTATTTGTTTCAAAACTTACCTCGAGCATTGGTTATATTCGAATAAGTATTTTCCGGTTTATTCCACTGTATGTTACTGTAAATAATATCTTTCTCCTTTATCGAATTTATCGGCGTTGGTACGGGTATCGGTACAGCTGGTTCAACATTACTGTAAACAACATTGCGTGTTGCACGTGTTGATCTATCGTCAGCTAAAACTGGCGCCTGAGGTGCCGGAATGTTGCCACCGATATTCAAATAATAATTTTTGTCTTCGTATCGAGGATTTACTGTTATATTGCTGTTGATTTTGTTGACCTCAGCGCGTTTGCCATTGAAATTTTCCAGTTCGTTGCTGTACAAATGGTCGTTCTGATAGAAGTTTTCATTATTGTAGTAATTGCGAGCGCCCGGTCTTGTTGAATTCGTTGTTATCAATGACTGGGATGAAGACGGGGGTTGAGATCCCGGTAATCCGGAAGTATATGAGTTCTTTTCAGTATTAGGCGGCACAAATGGCAATGGCGTGTTGGCGTAATAATTATTTATTTTTTCATTCAATTGCGTATTATTTAAGACGGTACTGTATGACGGTGTTGACGGCGATTTTATTGTGTAACTTTGCGGTACCTGGAAATATTTAATTAATTTTTTTTACTCAACAGTTTCATCATTTTATAATAATTAAACCCTGCTCTGGTAGAAAGTTATCAGGCAGTTAAATAAAAGTGATGTTGCCTACACTTGTTATGAGCAAAATTCAAATTTTGTTTTTGAATTTTTAATTCAAATTTTCCCGCATTTTTTAGAGGACGCGTACTGGTCACCCGGTAAAGGTTTTTGGTTATGGTCTTAAAGAGGGGATCCACTAGTTTGTGTCAAGCAAAAATCTAATTTCAGACATATTGCTTTGAACCAAAAATTTTTTAGCGAGTATGTGTCGGCGAATTGAAAATATTTTTGCTCAATTAGATCTTTCTTAAGGGGTACGGGGTCTGAGATACAAAAAAAAGAGGATATTTTTGTGATTATTTTTTTTCAGAGAAGCTTCTTTATTAAAACTCTTAAAATTTGTGACATTAAGCATCATTTCAAGAATATTCTGCTAAACTTTCGTAAAAAGATATTGAAAAATATTTTGAGATACCCGCGTAAAAAAAAATTATTAAAAAAAGGTTGAAAAAGTGCTGACTATTCTAAACTTCAAAACGTGACACAACGACGAACTTTATTTAAACTTTTGAAAATTCAAGAGAAAAATCAATAAATATCCTTGTATTAAGATATGCTAAAACAAAAAACGTTCAGAAATAGTTCAAAATTAATTTTTTCACTGAAAAATGTTAATTTGTAGTATTAAGTCAATTGTCATTTTCTGTGTATTGTCAGAGGTTTGAAAATCACCCAGTAGCACAGAGTCAACTTTAAGATGTCTTTTAAAAGGACAAGACAAATTTTTTTTTTATCTCAGTCATCTTTTTTGGTATAAATACGACATGCAAATGTTGGTTTCAGAGACAGAGACGAGTTGCGTTGTTTTTCCTGTCTCATATTGATGCCTTATCGACAAGTCAAAAAGTATTCTAAAAACTGATATCTTATAGATGTCACAAAGACAAGGGCTACCTGGGTCGTTTAAAAAAGATTCGTCATTGTGTCACGTTTTAATGTTTAGAATCAACACTTTTTTAACCTCTTTTTACCAATTTCTTTTACATGGGTAAACTAGATGAGATAAACTTGAGTTTGTTATTCAGCAGATAAACTTATTCCGGAGTTAAAATTTCGATGGTTGTCTTCCACAGACCGACGGGTTAGCTATCCTATGGTCATGTATGTGTGACGAGTTATAGTACCTAGGGGTCCCCCTGATTCAGAAATCTAATTTGGAATGATTCAATCCATGTTAGAGTATATACCTATATATAGTCAATTTTACCAACTTTGAATTGTTTTGGACCGTGTTTGAATTATTCCAAATTAGATTTCTGAATCAGGGCCTCCAGGCCCAAATTTAATGTATGTACTTAAAAAATATTTACTACCTACTTCTTCGTTCTAATAAAAGTTTGTTACTTATTATTTGTTTACGTTAAATTATCTAAAGAAAATAGAACTATTTTAAAAATATTCTTAATTGTATTTGAGATGAGTGTCGAATTTTGAATAATTAATTACGAATATTATTCCAGTACTTTACTGACCTGCGGTTGGGATTTTTTCGGTTTCGGCGGCACAGCAGGGCCTATTTTTTTGACTTGCTTAACAATATTTCCGCTATTACTCGTACTAATATCATTTGAATTATTGGCATTGTCAATTTGCAAACTTGCAATTTGTTGCTCCAAATTACCGACGTTTGACATCATAACTAAAAGCTGGTAAATTAAATTTAAATGTAAAAATAAAGTGACGATTTTTATTGCAAAATAAAAAAAATACTTACTGATGGAATGTAAAAGAAAAAAGAAAAAATAAAATTATTTAAATAAACAATTGGTCAATTCGCGCGTAATGAGAGTGATAAAACAAGTGAGTCATTAAATAGACTTAACACTCATATATAAACTTTTTTATAAATTTATTAACGTCACAAGTAAATTCCTGAGTGATGATTCCTTCGATTTGTCATCACACGATTTATGTAAAAGAAATTAATAATAATAATTATCATATAAAAAAACCCCGCCCCTTTTTTATTAATTTTTAAAAATATTTATTATTGATTAGTATAGACATTATTAGAAATTTGTAGTAATTATCAACTATGAGATCACTGACTAAAAATTTGTACATTTATATTTATAATCACTAAATTATGACCATGAATCACTGGAACTGTCTGTGGATGGATGAAATTTTTTTACCAATAAAATTCAACCGCCGCCATATTGACGAATTTTTACCGCGCATGCGTATTTGAATTTTAATTATTGGCGCCAAAATTTAAAAAAGTTTCTGAAATTTATTATTTAAAGTACGTGGCCTAGTTTATAACAAATGTAATAAATTTTAAACATATATGTTTATATATACATATATTTTTTATTGACATACAAACTTGAAGAAAAAATCCATGTACACAAACACATTGGTTTTTAGTAATTATTTATACACGAAGAAAATTTTATGGTAAAATTGCAGTATATTATGGGAATGATTCTCATAGGTTTGGTAACCGGTTTTCTTAAATATTGGTTATAGAAATGGTACTTATACAAATTATGGTAATAATTACTGGCTATATATAGTAACTTTTGCCATACTACTATGGTTATCGTCCCCATACTATTATAGTAACTTTTACCATGTATTATGGTAAAAATTACCATGATTGTACAAAATAACCATTCCCTAGTGGATCCGATTTACGCTAAATTACGGCAATTTCCGGTAATTTAAGGCATTGAGAGAAACTACGGTAAAATACGGACTTTTATGATAAACATACGGTACTTTAAGGTAAGCGTATGGCATTTCATGGCAAAGTACAGTAATTTTTACAGTAAATTTGCCACAAAAGAACGATAATTCACCGTAAAATTTCGAAAATCCTACGGTATTTTACCGCAAAGTAGATATTGTACTGTATAAACCGTAAAAACATAAAATCACAGGTGACGAAGGTAAAAATACCGTGAATTTCAGTCTTTTTACCGCAGTTATCTCTCAAAATGCGATAAATTACCGCGCACTACAGTAAATTACCTTAAAATGCGGCAAATTTGCCGTAAAAATGCAGTCTTTAAAGGTAAATTACGGAAAGTGTAGTAAATTACAGTAATTTACCATCATTCGAATCTGCTAGGGTACTATCTATTGTCGTAATGTTTTCCATAATATGAAGAATTCCAAATGTTTACGGAGAAAAAAAAATAGTAACCATTACTGTGCAGATCAGTAATCCAGTCAATAAGCGTGTTTAGGCGAAATATAAAGTATAGTAAAAACATTTTTTACTAGAGTTATATTTATTCAATTGAGTGGATTAGTGTTGCGCAGTAATGGTTACTGTCCTTTTTTCTGTATTATGGTAACGGTTACCAGATATTATGGTAACGATTACCACAATATACGGCGATTATTACCATATAGTATAGTAAATATTACCATAAGTTATGGTAGCCATCACAATAGTCGTATATAGTAACCGTTACTGTCCATTCTGGTAATGATTACCATATATTACGGTAATGATTACTATACTATTATGGTAACTATCTTATATATTATTATGGTTATGATTCCTATACGATGTAGTAAAATTTACCATAATAATATGGTAATGATTACTATACTATTATGGTAAGTATTATCATATATTATGATTATTATTTCTATACATTATGATAAAAGTTACCATAATAATATGGTAATGATTACCATATAATACGGTAATGATTACCATACTATTATGGTAACTATCATCATATGTTATGATTATTAATATGGTAACGATTATCATAGTGTATAGAAATCATAACCATATATGATGGTAATGATTACATTATATTATGGTAATGATTACCATTATATTATGGTTATGATTTCTATACATTATAATAAAAATTACCATAATATTATAGTAACAATTATTATTGTACGGTAATCATTACCATAAGTCAATTACTATACGATATAGGAACTATCACCATAGTTATACGAATTGTTCCTATAGCTATGGAAACTTTTCCTAAGAATTATAGGCGTATATCCCATAATTCCTAGTAATTATTACCATAACGTTATGGGTTGATATTTCATAAACATAGTAACGGTTACCATAAGTTTTCTCCGTGCAATAATACATAAAAAGTGATAAATAAAAACTATAAGTTATTGACCACTGAGTAATCTTGAAATTTTCGAATTATTTTTCAAAATATTAGCCTTAGTTTGATAAATTTTATCCATTTGTAATTTAATATTATTCTCAACATCACTCAACGAATCTTCAAGCGGCTTCAATAAATTCGACGTTTTACTTTTTTCAATAATTAATTGCTCTCTTATCCCATTGAACTGATTCCGCCAATCACGCAATTCGCGCTGCATGATTTCGACATCTTCTTGCAAAAAATCAAACAATTTACCCAACGGATTAGTAGTTCGCGTCAATGTCTGTATTGTCCCTCGTAATTTATCTATTTCTTTGATAACGAAATCGCGATCTTTCTTGACACCCGACTCCCACTCGATTTCAACTTTATTCGGTATCAATTCAACGTTATCTTCATTAACTAACTCACGCTGTGTTTCAAGTATTTGTGCTACTAAATACCCGTGCTCTTGCGTCACTTGTTTATCATTTAAATCATTACTCATATTATTATTATTAATATTATTAAGCAATGAGTTATTATCATCATTGATGCTTGACTCAACGACAACCATATCTTCAGCATCGTCTTCTTTCATATCGAAGTTCTGTACAATGACATTTATGTCTGCAATCTGATTGGCCACATTGTTGTTTATTATAAAATCTGTTTTACCTCGCAAGCGTGGCGCTGCTGGACGTGCACTGGGTGGCCTTGCCGTCGGAGGTCTAAGAAATCCTGAAGAAGTCTTTACAATTCCCGAATTTTTGATTCCATCAGCTCTACTATCTACTAATTCAACAGATTTGCTCTGTTTCTTCAATCCATTCAACTTTACTTCTTTTTCTTCTTCTGTTTTATCGGCAGTCTTCGGAACTGTATTATCTATAACCGGTTCACTAGATTCCAGATTAGAGTCCTCAATCACATCTTTCTGTTCACTTTTCACTGTCGCTGCTTCTTCTACGCCAGCAGAATCTTGTACATTGACTTCTTCTTTGTTATCGACCTTCGGCAAATCTGTTTTATCTTCCAAGTCTGCAGATTTTTCAACTTTTGCCGGCAAAACAGTTTCTTTATGCGAACTTTCTTTACTTCTGACCCGTTTTTCCGTCGGTTTTTTATCATCTTTTTTTTTCCCGCTCGTATCTTTTTTTCTTAAATTATCTTTTGTCGTTTTAGAATTATCGCTAACCTTTCTATCAATACTACTATCGCGTTTTTTCACCTCTCCAGATTGTTTTGTTGAACTTCTCTTCTTATCACTTTCTTTTCCTACTTTATCTAATTTATCAGTAGACTTTCTTACTGTCTTCTTAACCCCACTCTTTTCATTGCTCGGCAAATTGACCTCAGGTGATCTACTTTTCTTCTTCAAACTTTTTTCCTTACTTTTTTTGTTAATGTTGTTCTTAAAATACTCGATAGCTTCATCACTCGATACTTTTTTATCCAAAGCGCGTCCTATCGCATGAAATAATTCATTTGTTTTGATCGGCTCTTGCCCGGATATTATTTTAGACGGTCTTACATTCAAATCATTGTTGCCGGTTATCAATTTAACCGCGTCAATTAATTTTGTTAAATATTCAATCTTAGCTTCTTTATCACTTATATTTGTACTTATTAATTCCTCATCAGTAAATAAATTTTTTAAAAATCCTGTTTCTTTTATTATCGATGTTATTATGTCATGTATAAAACGAAATGGTGGTTTTTTTAATAATTTATCAGTAAGTGGAGGTTTTTTTATATATTTACCGAGTAAATCTTGTGTTTTCTTCACAGCTTCTTGTAATTTTATATCTTCTGACATTTTTTAATAATCGCTTATTTTTTTTTTTTTTTTTAAATATACAACTTTAAAGGTTAATATAAATTGTAAAAATATATAATTGTGACAACATGCTTTTATATATTTTATATGTTCGGTTTGTTGTTGTTT
This sequence comes from Microplitis manilae, assembly GCA_030273425.1. Classification (NCBI taxonomy): domain Eukaryota; kingdom Metazoa; phylum Arthropoda; class Insecta; order Hymenoptera; family Braconidae; genus Microplitis; species Microplitis manilae. The sequence continues at coordinate 5,473,021 of CP092724.1, forward strand.
TTGTTTACATGGCAACCGAACTGTATTATCGACAATATAAAAATCAATAAAATGTATTATTTTTTTTGGAAAGACAATTTTTCTTGTAATATTTTTATTTTAAAAATGAAAGGATCAAGGGGTAATATGGCCATGGGGTAAGACGGTCAGTCGTATTTTTTTTTTTTTTTTTTTTTTCAAATTTAATTATTTTAAGGAATTCAATGTTTTTTAATCATTAGGAATTTTTTTAGAATTTTAAGGGGTAAAATGGGCAATTGAAAATTTTTGCTGATGAGAGGGAAATGAGGGGAAAAAATAATTTTTTTATAATTTAGATCGTTTAAAAAAAAAATTTGTAAAAATTGTAATTTCTATTTTTAAATAGATTTTGAAATTTTAGGAAATGATAATTTTTTTTTAAACTTAAATGTATTAAAATTTCAGACGAATCGATCTTGAGAATTTTCATGAAAAAAAATATATTATAATATTGTATAGATGTATACATTTAATTTTTATTCGGGGAAAAAAATTTTACGAAAATTTTAATTGACTAAATTTATAAAATTTAATTTAATTTTGAAACACTAGTCAAAAAAGTTTTTTTAAAAAATTTTGTTATACAATTCTCTGTATTAAAGAAAATTAATTAAATTTTGTAAAAATACTAGCCCGCTAAAATCATTAAGTCCATAAAATTTCAAAAATCAAAAAAAATTTTTTTTTGCCGCCTAATTTCGTTTGTTTTTTTTTACGAGCTAATCGAGACTCAAAATTACACTCGGCCCATTTTGCCCCGCTTAATTATAAAAATACTCTATAAAAAAAATTCAGTCCCTAAAAATAAATAAAATAATCAAGTTAAAAAAAAAAAAAAAGGGAATTTTGCCTCATATGCAAAAAAAATTCAATGCATATCTTCATTACTGGAATAAAAACCAGGAAAATTCTTCAACGTATTACGTAATTTTAACGTTAAATAAAGGAAATACATATCATATATCTATTTATGAAAAATTATACGTAAATTACGACATTAATATTCAATAAAAAATAATAAACAAATAAATTTTTTAATAATTAAATATTTAAATTTGAAAATTTTCCATCATTAATTACTATAAATATTAATAAAAATTTTTTATTATTATTGCGTTATTTTTTTAACAATAATAAAGGTACAATGTACTAGTTAAATAGAGTTACTATCAATATTGATATTATATACATATATCCATATATATTTATTTAATCAGTAAATGTCAAAATGTAGTAGATATAATCAAAAAATGATTAGATATCAACAAAAATACGTGACTATTTTTGTTTTTTTTTAAATTTGTTTTGTCTCAGTATAAATTTTATTAAAAGTATACATAAATATAAATTATCAAATTTTAAAATGAATCTGATAAAAATTTACTTTAGAAAAAAATTTACAATCGAAAAAAAAAAATTATTACTATAATTGGTCTTAATAGTCATTAGTATAAATAATTGTAAAAATACTTTGACGTGAGAAGTCATACGTAAAAAAAATTAACTGTAAAATTTTTTATAATTGTAATTAAGTTTAATGAGATAATCTGTTAAGATAAGTCATTACAAGGCAATGAAACAAAGAAAACATAAGAGATAATAATTAAACTTTACTAACATGAATTATGACTTTAAAATAATTTATTATTGTAAAAAATATTTTTTTCAATTACCTTTAAGACGATAAAATTATATATGTTGTATATAAAATTTACATATATTTACATATAGAAAAATTTTTAATATTTACTTGGATTTTAATATTTTGAGCTTTACAGGCTTGTAACTTTGTAAAAATTAATTTTTTTAAAATTTTTATGAGAAGTAAAGTTGTAGAGAATTTAATGAAGAACAAAAATGTATTGAAGGTAATTAGTGATATTTTTTATATTTAATGAGATATTTTAAATTTCAAAAATATAAAATTTCAGTAATTGAATTATTTGTTTTTTTTTTTTTTTTAATTTTAAATGCCGGTAACTCGTTAAGGATTGAAGCGAGAGTAATTTTTATAAGAGATAAATTTTTAGATAATTTTATGAGGAACAAAAAAGTATTCTTAGTAACTAGTGATATTTTTAATATTTAAAGAGATATTTGATATTTTCTTGAGAAAAATTAAAATATATTTTTTGCTGACCTTGAGCATCCGTAACTTTGTAATAATTAATAGTAATTTAAAATAAAATAATTAAAATTTTTAAGCATACTAATTAATAATTAGAGTCTTAATCATGTGATAAAAAATTACAATTTATTGAATAATTGATCCCCAATTATTTTTATTTAAGCAGTCAAATATTGACAGTTGATTATTTTGATGATTTAGAAAAATATATCATTAAATTATATATAGTTGTCTATAAATTTCATTTGATAATATATATGTAAGATATTAACTCTTATATTTATTATTAGCGCGATAAATCTTGAGTCAACAAGGATTAAACCGGCTTACGTTTAGTTTTCACTCTTAATTAATTAATTCTAATTAATCAGAGATTTATCTTTCAGTCTAAATATTAATCTGTCTACGTGCTCAAATTTTAACCTCTGCCTTTTATTAAAGTTAAACATTTTTACTAATACCCTGGTTGTGTAACCACAGGAATTTATACGCTGATATTAAGTATCAGATCGAGATCTGGCAAATTTCAAATAAAATTAAGAATTTTATTAATTATGTTTTTTTTTTTTTAATATGATTACAATTTTTTAAAGGACAATAATAGCATGTCATTAAATTAATAAAAAAAAAAAAAAAGTATTATGAATTGATGACCGCTTTTATGAATGCCCTGTTTAAATAATCCAGTAAATTCTAAAAAATAAATTAGCATTAGAATTAATTCGAAAATTGAATCAGAAATTTGTCACATCCTAGAAGAATTTCTAGAAATTTTGCAATTTGAATCTCACCGGAGCTTATTAGAGTTAATAATAAAAAAATGCAATTTAAATTTTTTAAAAATTCTATAATACGTTTCGATATTTGAATATTAATTGTCATAAGAAGATTAAAATATTATTTTATTGTTTGAATATTAGTCTGATGAATTATTATATATATAGTTTTAAATAAGCATAATTTTATACAAACCCCTGTTCTTTACAAGAAAATTAGAACTTGTGACTTTTCAAAAAGATCTATAAAAAAAATCAGGACTTGTTACCTTACAAGAAAATCTATTGAATGTCGAGACTCGTCATCTTACAGGAAAATCTTACAAGAAAATCTATTATAGGAAATCTGTAGAAAATTAGAACTTGTGACTTTACAAGAAGATCTATATAAAAAAAAAAAAAATCAAGACTTGTCACCTTACAAGAAAATATATAGAAAATCGTGGTAACACGACTTTATCTCCCCGACAAATTCTCCTTGGCAAAATCTCCCCACGACAAAATCTCCCTACGACAAAATCTCTCCAGGATAAAATACATGTATGAGGAGCATATTTTATATATTTATGATATACACATAAAATGTGAAAAAAAACCTGAATACGATTCCGATCGTAAGTGTAGAGATCATTATAATTACATAGATTATTATAAGATCTTGTTTATTAGACTGAGCCAAAAAAATCGACTATTTTTTTTTTCTTTCGATACTGTGAGAATATTATTTCTGATGACCAAAAAAAATTATTGCGCAAGTTTGAGCCCTTAATATTGATATTAAGAGGTGTATCGTTACAAATATTCGTTTTTTAACAGAAATTTCATTTTTTACCTAAGACTCGTAAATCATTTATTTGAAAAATTTGAGCAATGCAAATTCTGAAAAGAAATTAAATTTCCTACAAAAAATCTCTCTTAGTAAATTGACGTAAAACGAGCCGTTTCCTTGTAACCGTGCCTTAAATATTGAATTGTTTTTTGAATTCTTTGTTTTTATTTTGGATTTTTGTAACTACTAGAAATATCAAATTTTTTCTAGTCAAGATACATACTTTTAAAGGAAATTTAATACTCTTCAGAAAAGGTCTCTTAAAATTTTTTGCTAAACTTACTCCTTTGAAAGTTATTCAGGTTATTTAAGTCGTTTTTACTCAACTTTAACCTTGAATAACTTTTGAAGGAATGAATTTAGCGGAAAATGTTAAGAGACCTTATTTGTAGAGCATTAAATTTCCTTCAAAAATATGTATCTTGACTAGAAAAAATTTTGATATTTCTAGTAATTACAAAAATCCAAAATAAAAACAAAGAATTCAAAAAACAATTCAATATTTAAGGCACGGTTACAAGGAAACGGCTCGTTTTACGTCAATTTACTAAGAAAGATTTTTTGTAGGGAATTTAATTTCTTTTCAGAATATGCATTGCTCAAATTTTTCAAATAGATGATTTACGAGTCTTGGGTAAAAAATGAAATTTCCGTTAAAAAACGAATATTTGTAACGATACACCTCTTAATATCAATATTAAGGGCTCAAACTTGCACAATAATTTTTTTTGGTCGTCAGGAATAATATTTTCACAGTATCGAGAGAAAAAAAAATAGTCGATTTTTTTGGCCCAGTCTATTGTTTATAGATATCGTGTCCAGCAGATTTTGTTCTGGAGAGATTTTGTCTGGGGAAATATCATGGTTGAATCGAAAATCGTAACCCTAGAAAAAAATTTATAGAAAATTAGGACTTGTAATCTTACATGAATAGCCCCCCACTATTTAAAAATGTCCAATGGCTTCCAATTGTCATTACCATATTTAAATTTTATTATTCAATTAAAAAAAAATTAACGGATTAACCGAAAAAAAGACAACGGTGTTATAATTTCCTCCGAATATAGTTTTTAAAAAAAATTTCTTACAATTATTTCAAATCATCTGTTTAAAAAAATTTGTAAAATAAAATTTAACCTACAAATAAAATTGAAATACGGTTATTACAGTTCAAGGTCATTGGATAAATTAAAAAAGCGGGGGATTTCCGAACACTTGATTATTAAATAGTAATAAATTAATAATTTTTAAATCACAGAATTAAATTTAAAACTGATTGTTTTTCCTCATCAAATAAAAAAAAAAAAAAATCAACATAATTAAATTTTTTAAAATAATTTCCTAAATCTCTCTGTACATATTTTTAAAAATAAATTTTATTATTTTATAATTTGTTTATAAAAACAAAAAAATTTTGTGTCTGTTATTTTTGGTATCATAAAAAAAATTAACCGTATTAATATTTACACTCTAGTCTAATCTTTTTAAAATAAAAAAGTTGAAAAAAAAAAAATTTTAAATGTTTGATATTAAATTACAAATACACGTGTTTGTAATCGAACCGCTATCGTATATCGTGTACATAGTAGCAATAAAATATATAAAATTTTATCATAACACGAAATCACGATATGTATATATATTATATTTATAATATCGTCATAGTTGGTCAGTAGTAGCCAGTAGGAGCGCAGTCGCCTACCAACCTTCCGACTAGTAACATCCGTCACTATTTTTATACCGTTCTATGTAATTATTTTACTTTATTTTTATATATATATATATATATCTATACACACATATATATTTACAAATACATTGTTAAAGTATGTGAACAATAAGATTTAATAAACAATAAAATTTATTTTCGCGCCAAAAATAATTTAAAAGTTTAAACAATTGAGTGTCGAAAAAAAAGTCTGGTTCAATTTTTAAAATTTGAGGTTATGAAAAAAAAAAATAATTTATTAATTTATTACGAATTGTAAATTTTTTAGTTGTGTTATTGTTGAAATTACGTCATATAAGTAATTATTGAGGTACGTTTTCTTTGTTAATTAATTAATTACTTTTAATTTGTTTACTAAGTAAATTTTTTATCTTTTTTTTATAATACTGAAGTTAACCAACGTTTGATTATGAAAACAAAATATTTGAAAAAATTGCACCTATAGTTTTTTTAATTTTCTAAATGTGCATATTTTTATTTTTTTTTATTTTTTGTAATTTATTTGTTGAAAAAAAATCCAAAAGTTGCTGATAGTTTTTTCATTTATGATACCGAAGTTAGCAGGCAATTAAAAATTTTTGGAATTGTTTTTTAACAATTTAATTAAAAAAAAAAAATTGCACGTGTAAAAAATACATAAATCTATAAGTGCAATTTTTTCAAATATTTTTATTTTCAAATTTAACATTTTAAAAATAATCCAAAAGTTATTAGTCGGTTAATTTCGAAATCACGTAAATTTTTTGATAATATTTTTCAGAAATAAAATTTTTTTAAAGTTTAATTTAAAAATACAATTAGTAAAATGACTGATGCTTATGATGTTGGAAATGGTGGCGGATCTAATGATGATTCAAGATCCCAGTCAACAAAAGCTGATAAAAAATTGCAGGAATTTGAAAGAAATAAAAATTATAGTGAAAGTTCAATACTAGCACCAGCCGCTGATCAGACGTATTTTGCTGATACTAAAATTCATATACCAGAAATTGATAGTGTGAGAATTGATATTAATATTTTTTCAATTTTTTTTGATATTTAAATTCATACTCTCTAGATTTTTGATTATTTATAATAATTTTGAAATATTTCAGACCATATTTAGCTTTAGAAAATTATGGGCTTTTACGGGACCCGGATTTTTGATGTCAATCGCATATTTAGACCCTGGAAACATTGAATCCGATTTACAATCTGGTGTTAAAGCCAAATATAAGGTAAATTAATTGGTAATATATGTAGATAAATATAAGTAATAGTAGAGTAGTTTACTAAAAATCCTACAGAATTTTGATTTTAAGAAAAAAATTTTTTAAAGTCATAAGGGCATATCCTGTTTTTTCGGTTTATTATCAATTATAGGTCAGAGTAAGAAAAAAATTGCAAGTGTAATGAAAATCATCACTTCACAACTTGATTTATCTAAACAAATATTTATTTAAGTAAAAAACCAAATTTCTTTATTTAATTTTGATCGAATCTTAAGTTTGTTATAATTTTTTAAATTCAACAATTAATGTAAAAAATATGTATAATTCGAGAATGAAAAAAGTGCATTCAAAAATTCTAAATTCTGAGTGCTGTGAAATTTAATTTAATCAAATTAAAAAAATCCACTTTTAGATTTTCCAATTTTTCAAAGGTTTTCCGTTTTTTCAAAATTTTTCAAATTTCAATGTAGGAAATCCATATGGAAAACCATGGATACCTGGACTCCCATGTAGGAATTCCACTTAGAAATTTGGGTACCTTGGTTCCCATACAAAAAATACATACAGGAATTTGGACAGAAAAAGTATCCTGTCAAAAAATATTAATCTGTTCTCAGAAACCCAGATTTCTATATGAATTTTCCACAAATAAATCCATATATCTAAGTTTCTATAGGGAAATCCAAGAATCCACATTTTCCTCTATGGATTTTCCATATGGAAATCCAGATACCCATGGATTTTTATATAAATCCTTACTCCCTAATTAATTTCCATGAATTCTTACATAAATTCATACGTTCCTACATGGATTCCTACGGGTTCCCATGCAATTCCACATGGATTTTTTTTATAGGAAATAAATAACCTTCACTATAAAACAAGATATTTCTTGATAATAAATAAATAATATTTTATATTTATTAAATAGTTACTATGGGTACTGTTAAGTGCAACAATACTCGGATTAATAATGCAACGTCTAAGCGCGCGCCTAGGTGTTGTAACAGGATTACATTTAGCTGAGATGTGTTATCGGCAGTACAAAAAATTACCGCGTATTTTGTTATGGATCATGACTGAAATAGCAATTATCGGTAGTGATATGCAAGAAGTAATTGGTACTGCCACTGCACTGTATCTTCTATCCAATAAAGGGTAAATTAATTTTTAAAAAATAAAACACTAATAGAGGAGCTTACATTCAAAACATGATTTGTCACAAAAAATTAAAAAATTTGTTATTTGTTTAAGGTACCGGCGGGTAATAAGGCCTAGCTAAGGCAGATTTTGAATAGAATCGAAAATATTGCATTTATTTATCGAAATGTATCATTAATCTTTATTTTAATACATTAGCCATAAAATGAAATGGAGTAGTGGTAATTTTTACCATAAACAAACAAAAAAATATACTTTTACAAAAACCATACGAATAGGCCTTATTTTACTACGGTAGGGTAATAAGGTCTACGAGTTAAACAAATTGGAATAGTTTAACTATATATAGTAGTATATATATAGTTTAACTATTAAGTATACTTAATAAAATTGGTATTAGAGATGAATCATCACTTAAATTTAGCAACAATACTTTTTAAGAGTCAGAAGACTATATTTTTTTTTATAATTTCTTCTGCACTACGACAGCATATGATGGATGATAAAATATAGAAGACAGGGAACGTGGTATCGGGACTCTATAAATTTGTCGTAACATCTCTATGCAAGACCCTTCTACTAGAGTAGCCTTTAGCGGAGACGATTATTTTAAATATAATTATGTCACTTAGGCCTTATTACCCGACAAGCCTTATTATCCGCGGGTACCTTATTCGGTTCCTACTTTTCAAATCGCTTTTTTTCATTTACTATCATACCTTTAAAACATGTTATTTCCGAATAGATTGCATGAAAAATGTTTTTTCAATCAAAACGTAATCTGTCTATCAATATGTATCAATAAAAAAATGTTTTGTCCAAACAACTAATCACAAGTAAGGTAATCCCACCATTGCGCTCAGACAAAATATTTTGTGAATTAACTATAGAGAGTAGGAAATCTCTACACATCATCAAGTAAACTTTGATTTTTATATTTCGAGTAAGTTCATGTTTTGGTTATGTTTTTATTTCGTTAATTGAGTGTTTTGTTAATTTGGCAAAAGCTGCCAGATGATCGTTTTAAATGGTATACAAAGAAATTCTATCCAATATTCCAACCATAGAGATGGATGGGGCTGAAGAAGAAAATTCTAATTGTTTAGAAGAAGTTGCTTTAAAAATTTGATTTACTTTTGCTCTTCGTTTTATTATAGTGTTTCTATAAGAATATATTTTTTATTAAATTAATTATACGTTCTGTTTCAAAAGAGATTTGAATCTGAATTCACTGTGTTCGTTAAAAAAAAAAATAATAATTAAATAAGTATATAATCTCTCTAAACATGAAGTAGTGAAAATATGTGAGTATTAACTCATTCAAAGTGCAAATCGAACCACTAATTTCAAAAAGTGGTTAGACTGGCAGAATTAGTGAATATTCACTTATTTCACTTATCCATGTTTAAAGAGTAGAATATTTTCAATTCAAAATGTGATAAATCCTGAAACGATTCAATCAAAACATGTTGTACCCCTGAATTTCATTCAAAACGTGTTATGTCCATATTTTAAATCGTTTTAAAAAATAATGAAACGACACTTTATCTATGTGATTACGGCCTATTTATAGCAAATTAAAAAGTGTTAAATTAACCCTACAATACCAATCATAAACATCATTGCTCATTATGAAAACAGTTTTTTTTATTTTATTCATTTTCATATCTGTGTGACAAGTCACGTTTTGATTGTGAGCTCCTCGATTATAATTGAAATAAATAATTATTAATTTTTTTTTTAGTCTTCCATTGTGGTCAGGAGTATTAATAACAGTAATAGATACATTTACATTTTTATTACTTGATAAATATGGCCTTAGAAAGTTGGAATTATTTTTCGGATTATTGATAAGTGTTATGGCTGTTACATTTGGATACGAATATGTCGTATCGGGACCCCCGCAACTGGAAGTTATCAAGGGTATGTTTACTCCGATGTGTGTAGACTGTGATAGTACTGTATTATTACAGGCTGTGGGTATTGTCGGCGCTGTTATTATGCCCCATAATTTATATTTGCACAGTGCGTTAGTTAAAGTGAGTACTGTCTTACTTATTTTTTTAAAATTGAATTAAAAAAATGTGTAGAATCATCTTTCTAATGGTTTATTGTTTTATAGTCGAGAGATATTGACAGACGACAGCCAACGAAAGTAAAAGAAGCGAATAAATATTTTTTTATTGAATCGTGCATGGCTTTGTTGGTATCATTTATTATAAATGTATTCGTTGTGGCTGTATTTGCTCATGGGTTATTTGGAAAGACAAACGCCGATGTGGTAAGTTGTTACCTATTTAAAATTTTGAAGAAATTTTTTGATTATTAAGGAGTTGAAATTAATCATAAATATTATTATACATTAAATTATTGATATACTTTATTTTTATGGGATTTTAAATTTGGAGTCAGGAATATCTTTGTAAATATTGAGTTATCAGAAAAATTGCAAGAGACCTTTTTTGTAGCGCTTTGAATTATCTACAAAAAAGGTGTCTTGTAGTTTTTTTTAAAACTTGATAGTTATTGAAATATTTTGAGTTTAAAATATTCTAGGGTCTTCTGGACTCATTGATAATAAAAATATATGCGCTGTCAAAGATTTTCCTTGAAATTTAAAGGAAATTACTTAAAGTTATTGACAAATTCAATCAGTCATAAATATAAAATATAAATATCATTATAGATTAACTTATTTATATACTTTATTTGTACATAACTTTAAATTTCCAAGTGATAAATGTCATGAAAATTAAAATCACTGTATTTTATTTTATTTCATTTAAATTTATTTTTTTTTACTGTCCATAAGTCAATTAATTTTAAATAATATTAATTTTAAAGCTGATAGTTATTTTAAAAACCTGAATTTTAATTTAAAATTTTTTTTTTTCATGTGTAATTAGTTTTTAAATTCGCGAAATTTCATAGCAAGACTTTAATAAGCTCGCAACTATCAAAAACTAATTAAGGTTTTTTAAAAAAAAGTTAGTACTGTATTTTTAAAACTTTTTGAATTTAAATACAACTTAATTTCTTGATTAAATACATAGATCATATATTTTTAAATACTCACATTGTATTTTCACTTTAAATTATGCTTTAATTTTTTTAATTATGAACAAATCAATATTCATTTAAAATTCATAAATTTTATTAAATTTCCATGACAATTATCCTCGAAAATCGTAAAAATTGTGTACAGTGTACTTACTATTACTATTGTTCAGTTTATAACTGTACCATTAATTCGTTAATTCTTTTTTTTTTTTTAGCATTCAGTCTGTGTTAGTGCAAATAATACTTTAGGAATAGATACTTTTCCGGTAAGTAATTTAATAATTTAACTACAGTAATTATATCAAATTACAGTATTTATATGAACCTGAAGTTCCCAACGTTGGATGCCAACGAATTTTCGAATTCCTAGAGAGCAGAAAAAAAAAATTCTACCGGTAGACTAAGGTACCAGATGTTGTAAGAATTAGAAAAAAAACTCCCTCTGCATACCGGAAGCCGAATCCCACCCACACAAATCAATGATTCGGATTTAAAAATCCGGCAAAAATGCTCGTACACTTTTGTTCACCTTGAAAAAATTATGGAGGGTCTATTACACTTATAATAACTTAGAAAAAAATCCCCATCACCCTACGTGCTCCGGAACCCAATCAATCCACCCACGAATGTCTCTGGTGACATTGTAAAAATCCGGCAAAAATGCTCGTACACTTTTGTTCACCTTGAAAAAAATATGGAGGGTCTATTACACTTATAATAACTTAGAAAAAAATTCCCATCGCCCTACGTGCTCCGGAACCCAATCAATCCACCCACGAATGTCTCTGGTGACATTTTAAAAATCCGAAAAAAATGCTCGTACACTTTTGTTCACCTTGAGAAAATTATGGAGGGTCTATTACACTTATATTAGATCATAAAAAAATCCCCATCACCCTACGTGCTCCAGAACCCAATCAATCCACCCACTAATGTCTCTGGTGACATTTTAAAAATCCGAAAAAAATGCTCGTACACTTTTGTTCACCTTGAAAAAATTATGGAGGGTCTATTACACTCATATTAGCTCATAAAAAAATCCCCATTACCCTACGTGCTCCGGAACCCAGTCAATCCACCCACGAATGTCTCTGGTGACATTTTAAAAATCCGGCAAAAATGCTCGTACACTTTTGTTCACCTTGAAAAAAATATGGAGGGTCGATTACACTTATAATAACTTAGAAAAGAATCTACGTCTCCCTAAGTGCTCCGGAACCCGGTCAATCAACCCACGAATGTCTCTGGTGAAATTTTAAAAATCCGAAAAAAATGCTCGTACACTTGTGATCACCTTGAGAAAATTATGGAGAGTCTATTACACTTATAGTAGCTCATAAAAAAATCCCCATCACCCGACGTGCTCCGGAACCCAATCAATCCATCCACGAATGTCTCTGGTGACATTTTAAAAATCCGAAAAAAATGCTCGTACACTTTTGTTCACCTTGAGAAAATTATGGAGGGTCTATTACACTTATATTAGCTCATAAAAAAATCCCCATTACCCTACGTGCTCCGGAACCCAGTCAATCCACCCACGAATGTCTCTGGTGACATTTTTAAAATCCGGCGAAAATGCTCGTACACTTTTGTTCACCTTGAAAAAAATATGGAGGGTCTATTACACTTATAATAACTTAGAAAAAAATCCCCATCACCCTACGTGCTCCGGAACCCAGTCAATCCACCTTCGAATGTCTTTGGTGACATTTTAAAAATCCGAAAAAAATGCTCGTACACTTTTGTTCACCTTGAGAAAATTATGGAGGGTCTATTACACTCATATTAGCTCATAAAAAAATCCCCATTACCCTACGTGCTCCGGAACCCAGTCAATCCACCCACGAATGTCTCTGGTGACATTTTAAAAATCCGGCAAAAATGCTCGTACACTTTTGTTCACCTTGAAAAAAATATGGAGGGTCGATTACACTTATAATAACTTAGAAAAAAATCCTCGTCTCCCTAAGTGCTCCGGAACCCGGTCAATCAACCCACGAATGTCTCTGGTGAAATTTTAAAAATCCGAAAAAAATGCTCGTACACTTTTGTTCACCTTGAGAAAATTATGGAGGGTCTATTACACTTATATTAGCTCATAAAAAAATCCCCCATCACCCTACGTGCTCCGGAACCCAGTCAATCCACCCACGAATGTCTCTGGTGACATTTTAAAAATCCGGCAAAAATGCTCGTACACTTTTGTTCACCTTGAAAAAAATATGGAGGGTCTATTACACTTATAATAACTTAGAAAAAAATCCCCATCACCCTACGTGCTCCGGAACCCAATCAATCCACCCACGAATGTCTCTGGTGACATTTTAAAAATCCGAAAAAAATGCTCGTACACTTTTGTTTACCTTGAGAAAATTATGGAGGGTCTATTACACTTATATTAGCTCATAAAAAAATCCCAATCACCCTACGTGCTCCGGAACCCAATCAATCCACCCACGAATGTCTCTGGTGACATTTTAAAAATCCGAAAAAAATGCTCGTACACTTTTGTTCACCTTGAGAAAATTATGGAGAGTCTATTACACTTATAGTAGCTCATAAAGAAATCCCCATCACCCTACGAGCTCCGGAACCCAATCAATCCATCCACGAATGTCTCTGGTGACATTTTAAAAATCCGAAAAAAATGCTCCTACACTTTTGTTCACCTTGAGAAAATTATGGAGGGTCTATTACACTTATATGAACTCATAAAAAAATCCCCATTACCCTACGTGCTCCGGAACCCAGTCAATCCACCCACGAATGTCTCTGGTGACATTTTAAAAATCCGGCAAAAATGCTCGTACACTTTTGTTCACCTTGAAAAAAATATGGAGGGTCTATTACACTTGTAATAACTTAGAAAAAAATCCCCATCACCCTACGTGCTCCGGAACCCAATCAATCTACCCACGGATGTCTCTGGTGACATTTTAAAAATCCGGCAAAAATGCTCGTACACTTTTGTTCACCTTGAAAAAAGTATGGAGGGTCTATTACACTTATAATAACTTAGAAAAAAATCCTCGTCTCCCTAAGTGCTCCGGAAACCGGTCAATCCACCCACGAATGTCTCTGGTGACATTTTAAAAATCCAAAAAAAACGCTTGTACACTTTTTTCCACCTTGAGAAAATTATGGAGAGTCTATTACACTTATAATAACTTAGAAAAAAATCCTCGTCTCCCTAAGTGCTCCGGAACCCAGTCAATCCACCTTCGAATGTCTTTGGTGACATTTTAAAAATCCGAAAAAAATGCTCGTACACTTTTGTTCACCTTGAAAAAATTATGGAGGGTCTATTACACTTATATTAGCTCATAAAAAAATCCCAATCACCCTACGTGCTTCGGAACCCAATCAATCCACCCACGACTGTCTCTGGTGACATTTTAAAAATCCGAAAAAAACGCTCGTACACTTTTGTTCACCTTGAGAAAATTATGGAGGGTCTATTACACTTATATTAGCTCATAAAAAAATCCCCATTACCCTACGTGCTCCGGAACCCAGTCAATCCACCCACGAATGTCTCTGGTGACATTTTAAAAATCCGGCAAAAATGCTCGTACACTTTTGTTCACCTTGAAAAGAGTATGGAGGGTCTATTACACTTATAATAACTTAGAAAAAAATCCTCGTCTCCCTAAGTGCTCCGGAAACCGGTCAATCCACCCACGAATGTCTCTGGTGACATTTTAAAAATCCAAAAAAAACGCTTGTACACTTTTTTCCACCTTGAGAAAATTATGGAGAGTCTATTACACTTATAATAACTTAGAAAAAAATCCTCGTCTCCCTAAGTGCTCCGGAACCCAGTCAATCCACCTTCGAATGTCTTTGGTGACATTTTAAAAATCCGAAAAAAATGCTCGTACACTTTTGTTCACCTTGAGAAAATTATGGAGGGTCTATTACACTTATAGTAGCTCATAAAAAATCCCCTTCTCCCTACGTGCTCCGGAACCCAATCAATCCACCCACGAATGTCTCTGGTGAAATTTAAAAATCCGAAAAAAATGCTCGTACACTTTTGTTCACCTTGAGAAAATTATGGAGAGTCTATTACACTTATAGTAGCTCATAAAAAAATCCCCATCACCCTACGTGCTCCGGAACCCAGTCAATCCACCCACGAATGTCTCTGGTGACATTTGAAAAATCCGAAAAAAATGCTCGTACACTTTTGTTCACCTTGAAAAAATTATGGAGGGTCTATTACACTTATAGTAGCTTATAAAAAACTCTCCATCACCCTACGTGCTCCGGAACCCAATCAATCCACCCACGAATGTCTCTGGTGACATTTGAAAAATCCGAAAAAAACGCTCGTACACTTTTGTTCACCTTGAGAAAATTATGGAGAGTCTATTACACTTATAGTAGCTCATAAAAAAATCCCCATCACCCTACGTGCTCCGGAACCCAATCAATCCACCCACGAATGTCTCTGGTGACATTTTAAAAATCCGAAAAAAATGCTCGTACACTTTTGTTCACCTTGAAAAAATTATGGAGGGTCTATTACACTTATAATAACTTAGAAAAAAATCCTCGTCTCCCTAAGTGCTCCGGAGCCCAGTCAATCCACTCACGATTGTCTCTGGTGACATTTGAAAAATTAGAAAAAAATGCTCGTACACTTTTGTTCACCTTGAAAAGAGTATGGAGGGTCTATTACACTTATAATAACTTAGAAAAAAATCCTCGTCTCCCTAAGTGCTCCGGAAACCGGTCAATCCACCCACGAATGTCTCTGGTGACATTTTAAAAATCCAAAAAAAACGCTTGTACACTTTTTTCCACCTTGAGAAAATTATGGAGAGTCTATTACACTTATAATAACTTAGAAAAAAATCCTCGTCTCCCTAAGTGCTCCGGAACCCAGTCAATCCACCTTCGAATGTCTTTGGTGACATTTTAAAAATCCGAAAAAAATGCTCGTACACTTTTGTTCACCTTGAGAAAATTATGGAGGGTCTATTACACTTATAGTAGCTCATAAAAAAATCCCCTTCTCCCTACGTGCCCGGAACCCAATCAATCCACCCACGAATGTCTCTGGTGACATTTTAAAAATCCGAAAAAATGCTCGTACACTTTTGTTCACCTTGAAAAAATTATGGAGAGTCTATTACACTTATAGTAGCTCATAAAAACATCCCCATCACCCTACGTGCTCCGGAACCCAGTCAATCCACCCACGAATGTCTCTGGTGACATTTGAAAAATCCGAAAAAAATGCTCGTACACTTTTGTTCACCTTGAAAAAATTATGGAGGGTCTATTACACTTATAGTAGCTTATAAAAAACTCTCCATCATTCCCTGTGCTCGGAACCCAATCAATCCACCCACGAATGTCTCTGGTGACATTTGAAAAATCCGAAAAAAACGCTCGTACACTTTTGTTCACCTTGAGAAAATTATGGAGAGTCTATTACACTTATAGTAGCTCATAAAAAATCCCCATCACCCTACGTGCTCCGGAACCCAATCAATCCACCCACGAATGTCTCTTGTGATATTTGAAAAATCAGAAAAAAAATGCTCGTACACTTTTGTTCACCTTAAAAAATTATGGAGGGTCTATTACACTAATAATATCTTAGAAAAAAATCCTCATCACCCTACGTGCGCCGGAACCCAGTCAATCCACCCACGAATGTCTCTAGTGACATTTGAAAAATTAGAAAAAATGCTCGTACACTTTTGTGAGCTAATCTAAGTGTAATAGACCTTCCATAATTTTTTTCAAGGTGAACAAAGGGGTACGAGCACTTTTTTCTGATTTTTCAAATATCACAAGAGACATTCGTGGGTGGATTGACCGGGTTCCGGAGCACTTAGGGAGACGAGGATTTTTCTAAGTTATTATAAGTGTAGTAGACTCTCCATAATTTTTTCAAGGTGAACAAAAGTGTACGAGCATTTTTTTCTGATTTTTTAAATGTCACCCGAGACGTTCGTGGGTGGATTGACTGGGTTCCGGAGCACGTAGGGTAATGGGGATTTTTTTATGAGCTAATATAAGTGTAATAGACCCTCCATAATTTTTTCAAGGTGAACAAAAGTGTACGAGCATTTTTTTCTGATTTTTTAAATGTCACCCGAGACGTTCGTGGGTCGATTGACTGGGTTCCGGAGCACGTAGGGTAATGGGGATTTTTTTATGAGCTAATATAACTGTAATAGACCTTCCATAATTTTTTTAAGGTGAACAAAAGGGTACGAGTTTTTAATTCGGATTTTTAAAATGTCACCAGAGTCATTCGTGGGTGGATTGACTGGGTTCCGGAGCACGTAGGGTGATGGGGATTTTTTTATGAGCTAATATAAGTTTAATAGACTCTCCATTATTTTTTCGAGGTGAACAAAAGTGTACGAGCATTTTTCCCGGATTTTTAAATTTGAATCTTTGATTTGTGTGGGTGGGATTCGGCTTCCGGTATGCAGAGAGAGTTCTTTTCTAATTCTTACATCATCTGGTACCTTATTCTACCGGTAGAATTTTTTTTTTTTGCTTTCTAGGAATTCGAAAATTCGTTGGCATCCAACGTTGGGAACTTCAGGTTCATGTATTTATGAATAAACCTCATAAACTAAAAAAATATAATACTAAAGTTATAGCCGACTTCTAACAATTTTTGGATTCTCTTCAAAACGATAATTTATTTTAAAAAATTGCATCTATAGTATTTTTAATTTTCTACAAGTGCATTTTTTTGTCTTTTTTTTTTTTGTCATTGATTTGTTGGAAAAAAATCCGAAAATTTTTAATTGTCTACTACGATCATAAAACTCTCCTGTAGAATTCTAGTTGATTACATACACGCGTACATGTAATCGAATAGAAAACATTAATTATTTGAAGTTCTCATAATTCATAATATTTATTACCAGTAGTGAGTAATATAATTGTGAGACAAAATTAACTGAAAAGATTCAGAAGAAGGATAAATAAAAAATTTGATAAATACTACTACCGAATTTTGTAATCTTATACTATCAGTTTCGTCTAAAAATATTTAGTAGCTTTTAAAAGAAATAAAAGTACAGATTAAAAAAAAACTTATCATTTATTAGTACAGATAGCAGATAACTGTTATAACATTTTCAAATGCGTGTTCCTGCGATTGGTACACGGTGTTAAAATATACTAATCGTAGAATTTAATCTTAAATCTATTATCGCGATTCAAACATAAAGATTATCCAATAAAAATATTTTATTTTTTTTTTCTCCAAATATTAATTTGTATAGCTCTTATTACTTTGAAGATTTATTTACAATAAATTTGCAAACAGATTTATTTTTTATATTTATGATTTTTAATACATACGTCATTGCCATCCGATAAATTATTTCGTATAAAAAAATAGATAAATTATATACGATTACTTTTTCCGACTATTTAAAAAAACTAAATGGCATCTTTTATTGTTATCAAAATAAATAAATAAATAAATATATATATATATATATATATAAAGGGTGGCGCAAAAAAACCGACTATTTTTTTTTTTCCGAGTCTCTTATGAAAATTTGTTGGTTTACGATGTTTTAAGAAGCCTCTCCAAAAATTAGCTCGATAAAAAAATTTCAAGAGGTCGCTCACGAATTTTGAAAAAATTAAAAATGATCGAAATTTGACTTTTTTATTTCAAATTTTTTTCTTTCTCATGGCATCAATAGTTTATATTTGTGAAATCATGACTACGCTGAAAATTTAAGCCCAAAATTTGAATTTTCAAACCTCGCTCAAGAATTTTGAATAGCTCTATAAATGATAATTTTTAGTTAATGCTGAAATTCGGATTCCGCCCATATGACAGAAGTAGATTTTCTGATAGGAATTCAAACGTGCTTGAGTAAAATTTTTTAAAAAGCTTCCTACAACCTTCTCTTTGCCATCCATGGAATGTTAAAAATTCCATGTCAAAACCCAGTAATTTTTAAGTGAATAGCGATCCAAAAATAACCTTTTAATTTTAAACGCAAGCATAAAAAATAACAATTACTTTTATCTAAAGGATGATGCAAACTACGTAGATGCTGACTTATATAAAGGAGGAATATTTCTCGGATGTACATTCGGAGTAGCTGCGATGTATATTTGGGCAGTTGGTATTCTCGCGGCTGGACAGTCGTCAACAATGACCGGGACCTATGCCGGTCAATTTGCCATGGAAGGATTTTTGAATTTGCAATGGTCTAGGTGGAAACGTGTTCTACTTACTCGTACAATTGCCATCGTCCCTACATTTTTTGTAGCCTTCTACGCGAAAATCGAGGATCTTACAGGAATGAATGACGTTCTTAATGCCGTCATGAGTCTCCAATTGCCTTTCGCAACTCTCCCAACCATCGCTTTCACCAGCAGTGTTCATGTCATGGGTCAATTTAAAAATGGAAAGTAAGTCATCACTTCTCAGTCCTTCATTCATTTACTCATTTACTATTTTACTTTTTACTATTAAAAAAAAAAGTTACTAGAGTTTCTGTGACGGGCTGGCGCCCAACTTTATAAGAAGGCCTGAAATCAACGAGCAGATGACTTTTCGTAGTCAGCAGTTTTGATATTTATATTTATTTTAAAAAACTTATATGATATAATTATTGTTTTAGGTTTAATAAAATTGTCGCAACAGCACTGTCAGCAGTTGTAATAGCAATTAATATTTATTTCGTTAAAGACACTGTTGAAACAGTATTACCGGATCACTGGGCAGTATATTTAGGAATAACTATCTATGCATTATTTTATCTTGGATTCTGTTTATATCTAGTTATACATATGGCTATTGCAATGGGCGCTGACTTTTTAACAAATTATAGAGTAAGTTATTTAAATACAGTCGAATTTCATTAACTCGGAACTTTTTTTTAATCTTGACCCCCACTATGAGCTACGCCGTTTCTCACCCAATGCTGTACATTTTTATTCTCTTGTATATTTATTAGAGGCTCGCGAATAACTTAAAATTTGGAATTATTTGTGTTTTCGAATTATTCGTAAACTCTTCAATTATTCGAAAATTTACGAACGATTCAAAAATTTTCTTTTGCACGACTTACAATTATATTTTTTCCAATAATTCAAAATTCGGTCAGAGGTAAAATAGAGCTCAAACACAAATCTACAAAATAATTATTTTTGGTTACTGTAAAAACTAAACTCTCCATTAAATAAAAATTGAATATTTGAAGGTTATCAAAATTTTATCGATTCGGATCGAGTAATTTGAAATGTTACGAATAAGTCGATTCGATTCGAACACGATTCGCACATTCCTAATATTTTTATGAATAATTCATGTAGATGTAGGAGCGCATGCATGTAGTCTATTCTTTAAAAGATAAGAGACATTCGATGTTGGAATTTCAGGAAAATTTTCGCTCCTCTGCAGACTAACTCCGAGTTAATGGAATTTGAATTTCCTATCAATTAATTACTTGCGACAATTAATAATGAATATCTTTTTTTATTTTTATTGTTATAGCTCATTGCTAAATTTATCGGCGGGCCGACAGAAATGAACTTTTCACTGACTAGTCCTTCCGATTATTCCAGGTAAGGATTACAGCAGAGTATAAAAATTAAATAAATATCATAGATTAACATGTAATTTATCCTTTTGATTAATTAATCATGACTGGTATGTAATTGATGAATAATTAATGACTAATTATAATAATAGTTTTACAAAAAATTATGATTAAGTATGCTTTGCTTTATCTGGTGATTGTTTTACCCCTCATTTGTCCGTTTATTCAAAATCGTGTCAGTTACCTGGTGATTTATTACCGATTGATTAATTTCTTATATTAATTGCCAAAAATTTTTAATGTCTACTGTAAAATTTATTAGCGTTCTGTAACCTACTTGAACTAGTTGTGTACTGTCTGATTACCTGCGAGAATAATTTTAGTTACAAAAACAAATGCCTACACAGTGGTAGAGAAATAAAATTTTTAATTGTTCATTTTTAGAAAATTTCTTTTCGCATAAATAGAAATTTTTCAAAAAAATATTTTTTTGTATAAAACAAATTTGGTTTTCGTGAAGTAGATGAAATTCCCTTTAAAATGAATACCAACAAGAATATATTTAGATACAGTCATTCATTTGTTAACCGGGCGCGAGTCATCCGCGAATTAACCGCGAGGTGATCGTTAGCGGTCAATGTATTAAAAGATATTGATGTGGGTACTCAAATACCAGGAAATTTTATCACAAATTCAACTGTACTAATCTTTTTTTTTTTTTTACCAAAAAAAAAACTTGTAATTTTTTAATAATAATTTAAAGTTATCTATAATTAAATATCAAGATAATTAATTTAGACAGTTAATTTTATTAGAATGTTGGACAGTAATAAATTTTACAGAAAAAATAAAAAAATTTTTGTAAAAATAATTTGCGCAATTAATCGGTACTAAAACACGTCGCCTGATACCTTCTCTTCATTTCAATAAATTACTTATTCGTTATTTCTGTTTTTATTCATTATCAAATTTATCAACGTCTCTGTAATAAAAATAATTTAAATTTACGTTAAATATTTATATTATTTTTTTTTTTTCTGTAATAATTTACATTTTATAGAAAAACTTATTTTTATATTTTATTTATTATTTAATAAAATGTATCTTTGTTCATTTATAACTTTTTTTGCCTTCTACTCCTCGGATCCTTTCGTAATATTTAATTTTTTTTTATTTACTATCAAAAGCCATATTTTTAATCTTAAATTTATATTTTCATTCTATAGATAAGTTCCGAGTCAATATCTTACGAAAATACTCCGTATCGAGATAAATAAATTGAGTCATTTTATCGTAAATAAAATATTTTCTTTAGTGTGTAGGCGTTTATTGTAAACAAACGATAAAAACGAGGAAACCGGAATATAATTTATCAATAATATTTAACCCGAAAAAGATATAACCAGACGTTTTAGATTAATTTTTACCGAGAAATAACATTTTTTATGCAGTTACATTTTTTTTTTTAATTTGAAGAAGATAAAAATTACAATACATGCATTTTAAAATCGTGTGTGATTAAACTTTTGAAAGTTAACGACGTTCGTTACTTGGTTTGTAAACGTGTCTTATAGTGAATTCATTTTTTAGTCGTGCGTAAAAGTAAAGTGTTTGTAAAAGCGTGCGCCAAAATAAATTCTATAGTATAGTCAATTCCACGACAAAGTAACTCGGTATGCGTACCACACAACGTTCAGAAATTGAACTTTAGATGTATGAGTGAAAAAAAGTAACTTTTGAAATAACGAGAGCTTACAAAAAATTTTCATAAACACACGTGTATATATAAAAAAAATCAAAATCATGAGCTTCCAAATTTGAGAGAATTCTGTACTTCGAGGTGATCATTTTTGAAACTTAACCTTTCAGTACCCACGTTATTCGACTCACCTTTACTCTCGCCATGAGAGAAAATCTCACAGCTTCTGCGCATGCGCATCACAGTTCCAAAAGTGTTTTTTCATAAAAAACGTTACGTATTTCAATTATTATCTTTGAATAATTAAAATAACAATTTTCATTTCTTTCCAAGGGAATGATTTTTTAAAATGAATAATACAACTGACTACAATCCTTTACACCGATATGTGTGTGTCTGTAAATTTAAGCAAACATGGCCGCTGCCGTACAGCGGAATTATCCGAACGACGGCCCGAATAGGAACGAAGAATGAAATTTTTCATCCATTAATACTTTTGTCATGAGAAAAAATCTCATAGTCTTTCAAAAAAAATGTTTTTTTTTTTATTTATAATGAAAATAGGTAATTTTTTAATAAACAGTTAGAAAGAATATAAAATTTTCGAAAGAGAAAAAAAATTTCAAGTGGTCTTTCCATTTGAATTTAAAAAAATAATTAACATTGAAACCGACCGTGAGTAAAATTCTCACAACGTGGGTACTGAAGGGTTAAAAAAAAATAATTAACTGAATATTCTCTTCAACAATTTTTTCAAAATTTTCAATGTAAAAATAATAAACTTTGAAAATTTTTCTTGGCTTAAAGACTAAAACCGTCTTGACTTTTATCAGAATTTTTCAAAAACGAGAGCGGGAAGTTCAAAATTTTTTCACTCAAATTTCTTTTTAAGTTCCAAAATCATCTCAAAATTTTATAATTGATTCTAATTTAAAAGTTTATTATTAGAGACCTTTTTGGAACGAATTGTTTTACATGGATATATATATATATATATTTATATATTAACAAAACCCCGAATAGAAAATTTTGAAATATCAAAATTCTAAAATCAAAATATTTTTTTTTTAAATTGCACTTTATAACTTTATTATTGTTATACTTTCGTCTAGCATTTTCCTGTCTGCGTTTTTTTAACCGGATACCATTTATCATATATTTGATAACATATATATTAATCTACACTCATACTTTATCTTGAAAAATAAAATTGATTTATATTCCTCATATATATAATTTCTCCATTTTTTAAAAATTGTTTTTCTTTAATTTTTTTCTACTAAGTACCAAAACTTAATAATAGTAATAATAAAATACTTTACTATTGAAAATATTTTATACTTTAGATATTTTTATAGGAGTATTGACTCTGCTAAAAATAACAGTAATTAATACAAATAGAAATAATTAATATAAGAGGTATTACTAATTAATTGAAAGGAAAAAATTCTTCATTTTAAATATTTATTAATAAATATAGAATTAATTAAAATTAATTACAAATAAGTCATTAGTAGAAAAACACTTAATTTTTTATTATTAATTACCAATATCGTAAATAATTTATAAAAAATAACAATTATTTATAATTAGTAGCTCTGATACATCAGTGGTGTCTCGAGAGTCTACAGAAAGATTACTTCCACATGAGACGTAATAATTAACTAGTTAATTAATTATAGTAAAAAAATAAAAAAAAATAAAATTGTCATTTGATATCATATCGAAGTAACTGAGAACAGTATATTTGTAATTAAATAAAATCATTCATACTGCATATGATGTCAGCATGCAACTCATGGTACGTAATCATTTTTAAACTCACAAGTTTTTCATTTGTATTTTATTTTTTTTATTTTTTTATTATTTGAAAAACTATTCATTCATTTTAATAAAAACAAATTTTTTTTGCTTATAACAACCTGTGAAAATGAATCATATATGATCATATATGCTACATATATAATCCATTTATACGTCATATATGCATATATAGGAAATATATGATTTGTGTATGCCTACATATGAGTCATGCATGGTCCATGAATAGAAAATCATATATGACATACATGGAGCATATTAACCATATATGTTTATATGAGAAATATTTAAGAATCATATATAAGGTATATATGAATAATACATGATCCATAAATGGAACATATATGATCTCCATATGAAGCCTATATGATTCATATATATTTCTTATATGAACATATATATATCATGTATGACTCATATGTGAATTATATATAGAACATACTCATATGAGTCATATACGGAGAATATATGTCATATATGAATCTGATACGGAGCATATATGATCCATTTATAAAGCATATGTGAATCATATGGAGCATATAAGTCATATGAATCCGATACGGATCATATCTTATTTATTTATAAATCATATGTGGATCATATAGAACATATCGCGTTGCTGATGCCATAAGGGCGTATCTGCCTATTATACGCCCTTATGGCACCCGGGTGCCATAAGGGCGTACCAAAAAATTTTTTTTGGGAATCGATGTAGTTATGCCTAAAACGGGCAGAAATGCAAGAAAAAATTTTGGTACGCCCTTATGGCACCCAGGGTACCTACCGGGAGCCATAAGGGCGTATCAAAAAATTTTTTTTTCGGGAAACGACATATTTTTACTTGAAACGCGGGGAAATGATGAAAAAAAAAATTTTTCAAATTTGAGATTTTTTGATACGCCTTTATGGCACCCGAGATACCTACTGGGAGCCATAAGGGCGTATCAAAAAATTTTTTTTTCGGGAAACGACATATTTTTACTTGAAACGCGTAGAAATGATGAAAAAAAAAATTTTTCAAATTTGAGATTTTTTGATACGCCCTTATGGCACCCGAGATACCTACTGGGAGCCATAAGGGCGTATCAAAAAATTTTATTTTCGGGAAACGACCTATTTTTACTTGAAACGCGTAGAAATGATGAAAAAAAAAATTTTTCAAATTTGAGATTTTTTGATACGCCTTTATGGCACCCGAGATACCTACTGGGAGCCATAAGGGCGTATCAAAAAATTTTTTTTTCGGGAAACGACATATTTTTACTTGAAACGCGGGGAAATGATGAAAAAAAAAATTTTTCAAATTTGAGATTTTTTGATACGCCTTTATGGCACCCGAGATACCTACTGGGAGCCATAAGGGCGTATCAAAAAATTTTTTTTTCGGGAAACGACATATTTTTACTTGAAACGCGGAGAAATGACGAAAAAAAAATTTTCTTCGAATTTTAAATTTTTTGGTACGCCCTTATGGCACCCGAGGTACCCACTGGGAGCCATAAGGGCGTACCAAAAATTTTTTTTTTCGAAAAAAACTTATTTTTACTTGAAACGCGGAGAAATGACGAAAAAAAAAATTTCTTCAAATTTTAAATTTTTTGGTACGCCCTTATGGCTCCCGGTAGGTATCCTGGGTGCCATAAGGGCGTACCAAAATTTTTTTTTGCATTTCTGCCCGTTTCAGACATAACTACGTCGTTTCCCGGAAAAAAATTTTTTATACGCCCTTATGCCTTTTCAAGGGTATTTTTTTGCGGATACGCCCTTATGGCATCAGTAACGCGATATGTTCCATGTGGAGCACATATGCGTCATATATGAATCATATATGATCCATTTATGAAGCCCATATGAATCATATATATTTTTTATATGATCATATACATTTCTTACATGTGAGGATATATGTTCCATAAACTTAGCATATATAATCCATATGTCCATGTATGGATGCATGTCTCCATATATGGTTCATATATGTTCATATAGGAGCATATATGACCAATTTTCATATATCCTTCAAATAAGGGGATATATAATTAATTTTTCACAGAAAAAAGACGCTTATTGTTGCTTTATAATGCTTTTTTTGTTTTGACAGTAATTGATTTTTATTTTATATGTTTATTAATATACTAATTAATTGTACACTAACATGCTTTTTTTTCAATTTACTAATTATAGTATGTCACTGAGAAGAATTTCTATGACTAAAAATATTAAATAACAATTAACGATCTCAATTTAATGCAATAACACAAGGTAATTAATCAATCACTAATTATTAATATCTAATAAAATTAATGAGAGATATGCGAATAATTCAAACTTATGAATTATTTGTGTCAAATCTGATATTAATATTCTATTCGAACAATTCGTAAATTTCAAATTATTCTGATAGTTCGAATTATTTTATTTAAATTTCAAAATCAAATGAAGTTTCAAACCGAGGTCTAATATTAATATTCGATTTGAATAAAAACTCAATGCTGGCTTTAAAAATACTAATTAACGGGTATTTTTAAGAATTTCTTTTTAATAGAACCAAGATTTCGAACGAAAAAAACCAACAAAAACTACATGCTAACAAAAAAATTTATATTTTTAGAACAAATTATGGATTCGCAATTCAAGAAAATATAAATGGGAGTTTCTCATCACTTGGCGTAATGTAAAATAAACTAAAATTAATTGTTAATTATAAAAAAAAAAATATAATCAAAATTTTTTAGTTATGATTAAAATCTTTATTTTAAAACTCTTTTTGCATATTAAATTTTACATAATAAAATAAAGTACATGTATATTTTGATAATTAATATCAATTATTAGTTATTTATCCCACCAATAATGTAAATATAAATTGAGGTAGATATATACTTCAGGTTATCTTATACAATTGTTATATATTTCATAAATTATTATAGTTCATATATATGTATATAACTATATATTTATATTAAATAATCACAAAATACATGATTACTTTTATTACAATAAATAAATAAATAAACACAAAAAAATGCTTGCCTTTTCTCTTTTCATTTTTAATTTTAATTCGTTACTTACAAATATTTCGTAACATGCCTTCGAATAAGATTTAAAAATATTTTGTTATCTGATGACGACCCTGGCGGACCCAATATTACGGTACTAGTCAAATATACCGGAATTTACCGTAGCATAACTGTACGAATACGGCAAGTTTACGGTAGAACTACGATACAAATTCGGTAAATATTTGTGCGATTATCAATAGCAGTTTCTTGATCATAAGTAATATATTTACTGTTAATTACAGTAGAGTTATCGTTAAGTCTATCATTTACCGTAAACTCCCGTATTACGGTAATTTACGTAATTAATTTTAGGACATCTATTCATACGTAAAAAAGTCCTGATAAATTTACGCTGCGTGAATGTCACTCCCTAGTGAATCCGACTTACGGTAAATTACCGTATTTTATGAAATTACCCAAATTTGTCGTCAAATGCGGCAATTTAGCGCATTTCAGGTAAATTACTGCCAATTACGGTATATTACCGTAAATTACGGCAATTCACAGTATATTTCCGTAGGTTACGGTAAAATATCGTATGTTACGGTGACTCTTGTTAATACCGTAAATTACGGTAAAACCCTCCGCAGTTTTATGGCCAATTTCACGGTGGATTGTCGCAGTTTTACCACAATTTGCCGTAATTTACGGTAACCCGTCCTGATACCGTAAATTACGGTACTTCACGATTATTTACGGTAATTTATCGTATTTCGGATCCGCTAGGGGCGCTTCTTTAATTTTATAGTAAATTTTCTATCCATTCACTTGGCCTTTTTTTTGGCAGATGGCGACATCTAAACTTTCTATTCGAGTAATTAAGTCCGAAGTAAAACTAATTTCTTTACGGTAGATTTACAGCAAGTTATAGTAGATCTACCATAGTAATATGGTAATATAAGATCCGCCAGGAGGTAATCATATATAATACCATTAAAATATTTTTAATTGCAACTTGCCGTTGAAACATCCGAATTGGTATCTACCGGCCAGGTTATAAATTGCCCTTCAAAGTTGTTCTCCTGACTGGCTGCTGTTTTGTAATCGGGCATACTCGGACTTCTACCAAGGAATTTGATAATTTAGTTAACAATTTTTTGTGATGTATTGTAGATAATATTAAAAATATATTTAATTTCAAAACATAGGCACTGCATCGGAATCGAACCTTCGATCTTCCGGTAGCGCATTGTTCCAGAAAAATATTCTGTATTATAATTATATTATGCAAAAAAAAAAAAAAAAACATACACTATAACAATTAATTTATAATAAATATATAGCTTTTATAATTAAAAAATTACAAAGTCTTCTAAAGTGGTTTTGTTGAAAGACGCAACCCAGTAAACACATGACCTTATTTTGACGTCATACGTAGGCCATAGAAATGTCACGGCCTCTTATGTAAATTTGATGTCAATCTGACGTTACACATGACTTAAAAATGATGTAAAAACTTGACATCATATTGATATAAGCATGACTCTTGTATGAGGTCACAGTTATGACTTATGTGTTACTTACGCTTGACATAAAATCTACATCACATTGTTACATAGTAATAAAGTCATAATTGAATATCATAATGACGTAATTTAAAAATCATATATTTATGTCAGTAGCAAAGTCACGGTTTTACGTAATATGGATGTCACTTTTAAATCATATCTTTACATCAATGACAAGTCAGTATTTTACGCAATGCTGATGTAATTTCTGAGTCATAGTGTTTTTATTATCTATTTATTAAAATAAAACAATCATAGAATGAATTTTCAAAAATGTGTAAATGTGTAAAAATAACAACTAAATGTCGAATATTATTGAGGCCAAAGTAATCGATAAACTCGATAATATATTTCAGAAGTTTTAAATTAAAGCATTAGCGTAAGCATAAAAAAATTAACTTTATTTTTTCAAATAATATACCGAAAATACTATTGAGGATGACAAAGAAAATGTAACGACAGTTTGAACTCTTTTGATATTAAGATTGTAAAGTTTAAAAGTGCAATTTTTCAATCGCTTAAATTTCATACAATTTTGTAGAATTATTTAATGTTTCGCAAAATTATATATAAGATTATTTAAATTTCACATCACATCAGAAAAGTAAAAAATTTGAAGAAACTTAATTAAATTTCATATAATTTTTTATAATTATCATTTATGTTCATGGAGTTTTTTTAAATTTTGTAAAAATCCATCACGAAAACTTATGAACCCTGCCTTTACCGGCGTTTCACTCTAAATACATCAATTAAGCACAAGACTTAAACTCGCGTGATGTGACAGTGGGCAACGTTCAGGACTGCCAGCCAAGAGGAGCTGTGTTCGAACCCAGCAGACGCCCAGGATTTTTTCACAATTTACTGCTATCAAATCTTGTTTCTGAATTCATAATGCGTTCGCGCGGTAATAATCAAATCAAAAATTCGGTATTTAATTATTTTCTTTTTTTTTTTTTTTCAAAAATATTTTTTCCGGATTGATGATTTTGACATCACCCATATGTCATACTGACATCATGGAATGTCACATAGATATCACATTTACGTCATGTATATGTCATTAGTTTTACGTCATAATCTTACGTAAAAAAGTGGGGAATAATGAGTCACACCTGACTCATTCATGACTTATATCTTACGTAAATCATGACATAGCGTAACGTCACTCTGACGTCACATTTACGTAAATGTGTTTACTGGGAAGTAATACTGATGGTAATTACGTTTGTAATGCCAATAAAAAAATAATATCAGTACGATCATTATAGTAATCATTATTATTGTTGATATCAACACTCCTGGAACAATAAAATAATTAATAACACAAAATATGAGTAAAAAAATGAGCATTGCATATTGAACTCACCTAATACCATAGGAAAATTAACACCATTGTCAAAACTGCGGTAACCATTTTGATTAGAGCTTAAAATATTTTGATTACCAAATGAACCAATCAGACATTCTCTCTCAAGATCAGTCGGCACGACATCTTTAGTTAATCTAATGAAGTCATCAAGTGGACAAGATGGCGAACAACCTGGTAATGTTAGCAGACTTGGCTCTCCGCTAGTATTTTTATAAGAAATCGTTACGAAAAATTCATTAACTGAATTAGTTCGTAATTCAACGAGAACTGTCGCCGTGTAAGGCGGACTGTGGGGATAAAATAAATTGAATGCCATCAATAAATTAGCTACAGTATCATCATGAGCGCTATACATCCATATTTTTCTATCAGGTGATAATTTGCCCTGCGATTTTGAGACCATGTGATCAGTCATTTCTCCTATCAGCAAACCTATTTTTAGTCGCTGCATTATTTTATTGTAGGCTGCTATTTTAAAACTAAAATCTGCAAGCGGTTTCATTTTGTCTGGATACACTGATTTTGTCCAGTCAGGTAATGTTTTATTGTATAAGGTCTGAAAAAAATATCATATACTAACTTTATTAGTATTTTTTGTGTCAAGTTGTGGACACGAGCTTTAGGCAAGTGGCACCAACACACTAAAGTATTATTTATACAATAGTTCATGTAATACATGCTTAAAATAAACGCCGTTAAATGCCTAACATCAGTCTCATGAACTACTCCATTAAACACTGATCATTTCTGATTGGTCGGGTGCAGTGTTTAATATATATTATGCACGAGTACACGAAAAAATGCCATTTTATGCTAACAAGCAGTATCCTGTTCGAGTATGCTGCGCATGCGCAATCGATCTGCGCATGCGTAGACTAAGTGGTCGCTTTCTTTGGAAAATTTTTTTCCAAAAGTTAACGGGTCCTGATTTTCTATGAATTTTTTTAAACGGTGGTGAATTTTCTTTTTGATTCAAGTTTCACGGCCGGTAAGTAAGAAAGTTAATTTGTGTCATAGACATCCACTTTGCTTAAAATAAATGTGCGCAGAAACAGTGCGCATCGGAATCTGCGCACGCGCAAAAAAACATTTTTTCCGAAGAAAACGACCAATAGTTTAGCAAGTGGCTTTAAATTTATATCAAGTGGGCATAAGGCTCCGCCTATTTATAGATTTCATGTCTTCTATTCAAATTCAGTGGCTTAAAATATTTAAAATCATCATTACGACCAATTAGAAACAATTAGCCTTTAAAATAAAAATAAATAAGACCGAGTAGGCATTCAACGCCATATTTTTCATGCATGAACCACATGTACTATTGAAAATAACAACTTGAGCCTTGAAAATTAATAATTTATGAAAATCACCTCAATATATAATGTATTGTAAAGATACTCAAGTTCTCTCAGCGAATCAATTTTTTTCCCCGCATTATGTGTTAAATAATCATACAGCTTTGAATTCTGGCGGTTTATTCTTTTAAATATCTCTGATTCCGTAAGTAATTTTAGTTCATGATCATAACGTGGGCATTTTTTTTTACCAATTAGCAAACTGTCCAGTTCTTGAGGTACCGTATGCACTGGTATCGGCATCCATTTCATGTTATCCCATCTCTGATTGCCTTTAGGTGGATACAATCCAGCTAAATTTGATTCCGCTGACATTAATGTACGATCAAAATCTGTACTACGTACATAAATATCATTAATCGAATAGTGATCTGATATCAGATTACGGTACCGTGACCTTAGCCATTGACCTAATAATAAATGTTGATGCATTCCCGTCTAAAAAATATTAATATATAGAATTGTACATTGAACTTTGCAGTTTATTTATGTAATTTAATCTATGATTCATTTTGTTTCAAGTATATTATATTGCTATCATTTATACACTCATTTTTTTAATGATAAATAATTTTTTTTTTTTAAACTAATTTTATTTTGGCGCCTCGAATAAATTACTTTTGATATTTAAATAAAATGAATAATTATTCTGACTATTCTTTTAATGTAGGAAAATTATTTTAACTAAAGGGAGAAAAGGGTCTGAAATACAAAAAAAAGAGGATATTTTTGTGATTTTTTTAATTAAAATTCTTAAAATTTGTGACATTATTAAGGAGGTTCGACTGAATCTAATATAAAAGGATTTTCCAACTTTAAGATTTGAAACTTAGTATGCATGTAAAAAAGTACTTTATCTACGTATTCTTAAAATTTGAATATGACCCACCGTCTAGGTTTAAAAAAAAAAAAGATTTAAAAATGACGTTTTTAAAGTTCTTATATACAGGCTCTTATGGCGGACAAGCTTCCGTCATGGCTTATTCGATCTTTTTCATTATTAACCTCCCAAATTTAAGAAATAAAAAACCACATGCCACAAACTTGAATATTTTTGGAATATGACAAGATTTTAACAATATAGTGTTACCGTTGTAGTTATTTAAATAATTCAAATTAAACTTTATTATTTAATCTCGTTCATCGACATAGATACATATTATTGAGGGTTTAGCAACGTCGCGGAAGCAGCTGAGAGAAAAAACAAAGATAGAAATACATTAATAAAAGAGATAAGATTAGAAATAAATTTTCCCCGCTTTAATTTGAATATTCGTGTGTAAGAAGTTAGAACGCGCTGTTGCCAAATCCTTTTATTAAATCATATGAGTCAAAAATAACCAAGTAATTTCATTATTTTCTTTAATTGAATAAGTTATAAATATTAATTTATGAATTGATACTTTGACTCACTAGTGTCGGTTGAACCTCCTTAAGAAGGTTTGCCATCTATTCTCTTTCTCACACACATGTGAACAAACGAAACGTTCCTTGTTGCACTTACATTAGCAAATGGAAATTTCAAATGAGCCGTTCTCAGGTATAAACTGAAATTTCCGAACCGGAAGCATTTCATTCGATAAATAACAACTTTACGCATCGAATGACATATTTTATTTAATTATTTGGGCCTTTATCTATGAAAACGGTCCATTTGAAAATCACCTGTTTCATTCTCTTAAGCATCGTTTCAAAAACATTCTGCTAAATTTTCATAAAAAAATATTGAAAAATAAGCCAGTGGTCAGGGGGAAAGACGAGTCACTTAAAAAAAAGCCTCCATGCCGTAGGCAGGATAGGACTGCTTTATCTGAAATAAAAAAAACCAAAAAGATTTCTTTAGTACACAAGTTTATCTTAGATTTGAACAAAGAAATAAACAAAATATTCATTTTTGAATTTTTGATAAAGGTGTAATAAAAAAACAATGATTTTTACCAAAAATTGCTCCTTTTGTTTAATTAAAAAATAAGTAGTTCTTGAAAAAGAAAATCCTTCGTTCAAATCTAAGATAAACTTATATACTAAATAAATCTTTTTGTTTTTTTTATTTCAGGTGAGGCAGACATGAGTTATCCTGCCTACGGCATGGAGACTTTTTGACATGGCTCGTCTCTCCCTACTACCACTGGTTTATTTTTAAATATTTTTCTATGAAAATTTCGCAGAATATTCTTGGAATGATGCTTAATAATGTCATAAATTTAAAAAATTTTAATAAAGAAGCTTCTCTGAAAAAAAAAATCACAAAAATATCCTCTTTTTTTTTGTATCTCAGACAAAAAAATTTTATATTTTTCATAGTTCAATTCTCATATGTCAAGTTCATTATTCTCTATATAGTTAATAAATATTTATAAAACAAATAATAACCGTTTTGTTATTATTGTACATATTTTTTTAGCATATAAAAATATACTAAAAATGGTATATTATGATTATTTACTTATTTATGTTAAAGTTCTAAATGTTTATGCATGATATGAGCTTTTTCACTGTATAATTATGATAAATTATGTAAATTATGATAAAATATATAAATATAAAGTTAAATATACATATATATTAGGGTGCTTTTTTTTTTTTTTGAACATTTTTTTTTTTCTTAGCCCATATGAAAATTTTATTGTAAGCAACAAAAAAAAAATTTCCTGAAAATTTTAGCCCTTAATTTTAATTTTAAGAGGTCGCTATTTATTTTTAAAGTTTTCCCATTTAAAAAGCATGGGAACGATATCACATTTTTTTATAAAAATTCCTACCCAGGCAGTTCTTGAGCAATTCACTCGTTTTTGGTCTCGTTTCATAGGGCTTGTAGTCCTCTTTAAAATTGATTTTAGTGACATAGATGCATTTACAACAGTTCAAAAGTTATGAGACTTCAAACTTCAGGAATTTTTATTTTTGCCAAAAAATAATAATTAATGGCTATTATCATTCCAGCTATCAACTTTCTAGAAAAAATGACATACAACTTTTGTAGTGTGTTAAATACTCTGAAAGAAATACCTAAAACAATTCAATATTATCAACGTTATTGTTTATTTTTTTTAACTTTTCTCTTTTAAAAGGGTTTTAGAAATATTTAATTTTAATTTTATTCTCGTAACAAATTGAACTTTTGTACTTATCCTTTTTTTTGGTATTAAATTAATCGAGCTTCATCAATTTTCATGTAGTTCTATGATTAAAAAATACAATAATATTAAGAAAATGATAATAGATTTGTGACTTGTAATTCAATTTCAGTCATAAAGACTGAAATTTTAGACCGTCGAAAACTATCGGCGCTTCGATCGATACGTTAAATCATAGAACTACATAAAAATTGATGAAGCTCGATTAATTTAAACCAAAAAAAAGGATAAGTACAAAAGTTCAATTTGTCACGAGAATAAAATTAAAATTAAATAATTCTAAAACCCTTTAAAAGAGAAAAGTTAAAAAAAATAAACAATAACGTTGATAATATTGAATTGTTTTAGGTATTTCTTTCAGAGTATTTAACACACTACAAAAGTTGTATGTCATTTTTTCTAGAAAGTTGATAGCTGGAATAATAATAGCCATTAATTAGTATTTTTTGGTAAAAATAAAAATTCCTGAAGTTTGAAGTCTCATAACTTTTGAACTGTTGTAAATGCATCTATGTCACTAAAATCAATTTTAAAGAGGACTACAAGCCCTATGAAACGAGACCAAAAACGAGTGAATTGCTCAAGAACTGCCTGGGTAGGAATTTTTATAAAAAAATGTGATATCGTTCCCATGCTTTTTAAATGGGAAAACTTTAAAAATAAATAGCGACCTCTTGAAATTAAAATTAAAGGCCAAAATTTTCAGGAAATTTTTTTTTTGTCGCCTACAATAAAATTTTCATATGGGCTAAGAAAAAAAAAAAAAGTTCAAAAAATAAAAAGCACCCTAATATATATATATATATATATATATATATATATATATATATATATATATATATATATATATATATATATATATATATAAAGTTTTCCTTCGTATGAGTACTGATGAAATAATATTCAATTAAAATTATGTTTTATGAAATGTTACGAATTAAGTAATAATTTTTAAGGTTTGATAAACTGTCAATTAAATTCTTATAAAAAATTTATATAAAAATCCGGGATAAGTCTTCATATGAATTGAAAAAAAAAAACTGCACGTGGCAAAAAAAAAAAATTGCTGACTTTTTATTAAATTCAAGTCGACAATTTTCTGTCACTTATCAGTTAATTTTAGATCAACAAATAATCAGCATTTTTTTGCCGCGTGGACGTACGGTAGAAAAATAGCGCTAAGTCTCAAATTATAAATTTTTATGACACATAGTTTGAAAATTTGTTTTTCCAAAATTTTAAGTATCAAATTTTTTTCGTATCTTGCATTTATGGTATTTTTTTTAACAAATGGATTTTTCATAAGTTTAATAGACTCATGGAAATTATTTCACGTCTACCTAATTGTGACAGATTTGAAAATTTAAACTTTAGTATTTTTGATTATAATACAAATAATAAATATGTACAAAATAATCTAAATATTTACTATAGTTCAGTTCCATAATTTTGAAAAAAAATTTTCTTACTGTCGATAATTTTAAGCTCTAAAATAATTATCAATTGTACTAATAAATTTAAAAAATTTTAATTTTACAAAGTTCAAAAAATTTAAATATTCATCGAAAGGTGTTTTTATTTCATAATGAAAAATTTTTCTTGCGCCAAGAAATAATTTTCATTCTATGTACCAAATTAATTTTATGCAGACAAATAAATTATTTTTATTATCATTAATAACAATAAATATTTAAATATGATACTGAAATTTTGTGCTGTCAACTGATCCCTACAAATTGAGGTAGAAAATTATTAAGGAGGTTCGACCGAAATTAGTGAGTCAATTAAAGTAGTGTTTGAATTTTTTTGTCTGCTAAATTATCCTAATAATTATGAAAATTCATTATTTTAATTTATAATAACAACGAATTCATAAATTAACATTTATTAGTTATTTAATTAAAGAAAGAAATGAAATTACTTGGTTATTTTTGACTCATATGATTTAATAAAAAGATTTGGCAACAGCGCGTTCTAACTTCTTACACACGAATATTCAAATTAAAGCGGGAAAAATTTATTTCTAATCTTGTCTCTCTTATTAATGTATTTCTATCTTTGTTTTTTCTCTCAGCTGCTTCCGCGACGTTGCCAAACCCTCAATAATATGTATCTCTGTCGATGAACGAGATTAAAAAATAAAGTTTGACTTGAATTATTTAAATAATTACAACGGTAACACTATATTGTTAAAATCTTATCATATTCTAAAAATATTCAAGCTTATGGCATGTGGTTTTTTATTTCTTAAACATGGGAGGTTAATAATAAAAAAAATTGAATAAGATATGACGGAAGCTTGTCCGCCATAAGAGTCTGTGTATAAGAACTTTAAAAACATCATTTTTAAATCTTTTTTTCTAAAAAACTAGGCGGTGGATCAAATTCAAATTTTGAGAATACATAGATAAAGTACTTCTTTACATGTATACTAAATTTCAAATTTTAAAGATGGAAAATCCTTTTTACATTAGATTCGGTCGAACCTCCTTAAGATAAAAGTTTTCAAGATGATACTGAAAGTTAGGAAAATTTCGATGGAACTGATGAATTAGATCAGTTCTCAGTTAGATCTCGTCTGTGTGATCACTTTTGGGGATCAGTTATCATAGAACCTGGATATAGTCACCACAAAAAATATTTTTTAAACTTTCAATTTTCAAAATTTTTTTCTTTTAATCTTTTATTTCTTAAAAAAAAAAAAAAATATTTATTAATGTCTGCTACCTCCCCTGCTTAACAAATCCGATAGATTCTTATAGCTGTATGTATACCCTGATTAAAAGAAACAATTCAAATCGATTCGGAAAACGAAAATTTTAATAATCAATTAAAAAGCATTCAAAACGATTCGAAAATAAAAAATCGAATACTTTTAAATCTACATTGAATCTACATCAACAATTAGATTGCTTAAAAAAAGATTTGAAAAATCTAATTGTATTGAATCGTTTCAAATCTTCCCGCGACGCAGAAATAAAATTATTATTTGTCGACTCAAAAAGATTCAAAACGATTCGAAAAATCTAATCGTATTGAATCTTTTCGAATCGATAAATAATAATTGAGTTTTTGCATCGCGGGGAGATTCGAAAAGATTTCGGAATTAAAAAAAAAAACAATTCGAATCAATTCTAAACGATTAAAAAAAAATTTTTTTTCATCGTTTTGAATACTTTTGAATAGATTTAATCTACATAGTTTTTAAACAGCAAATGAAAATGAATCGTTTTGAATCGACATACCCAAAAAAGATTAAAAACAATCTAATTTTTCAATTTTTTCCAAATGCTTTTGAATCGACAAATAATCGTCGAATTTCTAGTTCGTCAAGACGATTTAAAAAAATCTGGGCATCGGTTGACCCTGCGGGCCAGCCCCAAAACTTCCCGCTGTTTTCGAGCTCAAGGAGCTCAAAAACATCGTTGTAAATACATTTTCGAGCTCTTCGAGCTCGAAAATACTTTTGCATGCCATTATTTTCGAAAAAAACAGTTTTTAGCATTTCTTTCTCCCGCGATAACTCTCAAACGAATTATCCGATTTTGATGTTTAAGGTGGCAATCGACGCGTTTTAATAAATTCTAAAGCTGATTAAATTTTTGGATTGTTTGGTTGAGTTGTTTCAAAAATATTCGCAAAAAACTGTTTTTTACCATTTCTTTCTCCAACGATAATTCTCGAACGAATTATTCGATTTAGATGTTTGAGGTGGCAATCGACGCGTTTTATTGAGTTCTAGAGCTGATTAGATTTTGAAGTCGATCGTATAAGTCGTTTTCGAGAAATCAATAAAAAACTAAAAAAAAAAATTTTTTTTTTCCGTAATTGGCCAATATCTTCGAGTCTACTTGGTCAAATGATCTGAAATTTTCAGAAAAGTTGATGGCCAAAAAACTCTTTCGATTGCCGCCTTAACCATCCAAATCGGTTTATTAGTTAAAAAGTTATAAAGAGTTTACATACATACACACACACACACACACACACACACACACACACACACACACACACACATACATACAGACACTCGGACATCATTCTAAAAATAGTCAGAATAGCTTCCTAGGACCTCAAAACGTCGACATCTGATGAAAACTCGATTTTTGAAAATCGGGGTGAAAACAATAACTTCCCGAAATTTTTGAAAATCATCGATTTTCCAAGCGGGAAGTTAAAAATTCAATCCGATATAATTTTTTAAATTATTTTGAATACATTTTAATCGACAACTATAGTAAACTAATTTCTTATTCGCAGGTAAATTCGAAATAATTCATAATGATTTGATGGTTTTAAGTAGTCTTCAATACTTTTGAATCGACAAATAATTGTTGAATTTCTGATTCATTTAAGGTTAATACGGTTAGAAAAATCTAATCGTATTGAATCTTTTTGAATCGAAAAATTCTGAACATTATTGGTCGATTCAAAATGATTTAAAACGATTCGAAAAATCGAATCGTATTGAATCTGACAAATAATAATTACAACTTGTTTTAAAGTAATATAGGATATACTATATTACTTCCAAAAACGGCACGTCACTCTGTCAAATGACAGAGGAGTACTCGTGTCAGAACTACTTCTAAGTTTGGAATATAAAAGTTCTGAAATAAGTTTCTTACCAGGGACACTACGATTTGTAGGCGCGATCTCGTGGCAAGTACCGAACTACTCCCACTGCTGCTGCCTAACACCGGTGACTCTTCTCTCCTCTATATGAATCTTTTCTCTCAGAAAATATTTCTTTTGGTTTAAGTAACTTTTTTACCTAGTTGAAGCATACGAAATTTTATACATTTAACGCTCCCATGAAAAAAATTAATGTACAATATGTATGTTAAAATATAAAAAATACATGTTTAATCGCTAACTTTCATCCGATTATCGTATATATTTTAGATTTTTTAGATGTAATTAAAATATATTTGAAATTATAAGAAAATATATCGCCATAATGATATAAAAAAAAAATAATATAATTGTACACAAAAAAAAGATTTGTTGGTGCAAAAAAATTTTTAGTCTCATCAAAAATACTTCTACTTAGCCTAAGAAATTTTTTGCACCATAAATTAGAAGAAAAAATTTTCTTGGAGCAAGAAAATATTTTTTGAGTCGAGAATGAAATTCTTGCGCCAAGATATCATTTTTTTCTGGTATAAAAAATATACTTATGAAAATATTAAAAACATAGTTTTAATTTGATCAACGACATAGAAAAAAAAATTATATAAATAATATAAAAAAAATTATATGAAGAAGATATAATTTTTTTTCCTATGTTGTTGAGTAAATTGAAAATTAATCTTTAGAATTCCATAATTATATTTCTGTATATTTGAAATTTTTATGGCAATATATTTTTTTTATATCATCATATCGATATTTTTTTTTATAATTTTTAACACATATTTGATATATTTTAATTATATTTTCATACATATATTTTTTATATGCTAAGATGTTATATTTTGAATATTCACTCATGCAAAAAATTGAAGGAAAAACAAATTTTCAGAATTTTTATTATTTTAGCGATGATTGCAAGGCTGTAACTGTGTGAAAATAAATCGTATTAAGATTTTGAAAAAGCATCTAAAAGCTTGAAATCTCTAATTTCGATCGGTTTAGCTAAAAAAAATTTTCACGGCCTGTAAACTCTTTAAAGGAAAAAAAAAAAAAAAAAATGGATTTTTGTCTCACGGCATTTCTCATGTTTCCACGATAGTCGTAGCTCTAAATAAATTTTAATAAAAATATATTGAAACAAGAGATTTCAGACTTCTAAATGCTTTTTTTCAAATCGCGATGAAAGTTTTTTTCACAATGTTATAGCTTTGCAAAGGTCACTTAAGAAAATCTATAATTTTTCTGTCCCTTTAATTTTTGCATAAGTATATTTAAATTACACTTAAAATATATGAAATATATACCAAAATTGGCGAAAAGCTAGCTATTAAAAATATACTTTTTATACATATGCAAGATATATTTTGTATATTTTTTTAATGAATTTTTTTCATGGGGCGAATAGTGCTAGATCCGAGAAATTTAAATTTCTTTAAACAAGAAAATGCAATATTACCACAAAAAACGAACACATCTTTATTCTTGAAACAATTAAAAATTTTTCTACTAAGTATCAAAATATACGTTGACTTGAGGACAAAAAATTTTGATACAAGATAATTATTCACTTAGTGTAAAAAATTTTTGATTTTACGAATAGTTAACAAGTATATTTTTTTAAAAGTATTCGTAACAATGAAAAATTGAACCGTTTTCAATTGTTCTAAATCTCCTTATGGATCAGAAATTCAACTATTATATGTCGATTGAAAAGTATTTAAAACAATTTAAAAAAAACAAGTCGTTTCTAATCATTTCGAATCTCCATACAAAACGGAAATACAATATTATTTGTCGATTCAAAACAATTCGAAATGCTGAATCGTTTTTAATTGTTCTAAATCTCCTTATGGATCGGAAATTCAACTATTATATGTCGATTGAAAAATATTTGAAACGATTTAAAAAATTAAATCAGATTGAATCTTTTTAAACCGCCTCGACAAACCAGAAATTCAACTATTTTTTGTCGATTCAAAAGTATTTGGAAATATTTGAAAAACTAAATTGTTTTAAATCTTTTTGTGTACGTCGATTCAAAACAATTCATTTTCATTCACATTTAAAAAACAATGTCGATCAAGTCGATTCGAAAGTATTTCAAACGATTAAAAAAAAATTTTTTTGAATTGTTTTGAATCGATTTGAATTGTTTCTTTTAATCAGGGATAAGGCCCTATACTTAACTATAGCACTTCTCATAGAACTCATTCATTATTATAAAATCTCTATCGGAATTCATGAGTATCTATTGGATTCTATAAGATTTTTTAAACAGGGTCCAGTATCATATAATTATTAATTTTAATATTTGAATTAAAATATCGTTTCTAATAATAAATATAAATATATGTATAAATAAATTAATAAATATGTATGAAGTATTTAAAATATATAGTAAAAATATAACAAATGATATCTTACAGTTGTTAATTGGCCAAACGGTACAGGCCATTCTGATTCATTACCATGAGGATCATTCGGATAAGGATCCACAGGTGTTCTGTCTCCATGTCTAAACAGCTGTAATAATATTTATATGTATACGTATATATAATAACAAGATATATAATTAACAACATATATAATAACAAAAATAAATTATTTAAATTGCATACTCGTAATAAATTTTTATTTTACTAAACAAAAATTAAAAAAAAAAAACTTTCGATTTCAAAACTGAAAGTAAAAGTTCTATAAAATCTAGGTTAGTAATTAGTTTTAGAGGCCAACTGATAAAAGTCGACTAAAAATAACTGATAAACAAATATATTTCTATAAAAAAAAATATTTATAGTTAACTAAGTTTGTAATATTTAAAATGTTTTTTTAAAAAATTACTTACTATGTTTGTAAATACAATAGTTCCCAAGTCAGATGAATTGGTAGAAAATACCGAAACAATAAAACAACAATTTAAAATAATATTTATAATTAATTTCATATTTATTTATGTATGTAATAACACTTATTTTATTATTTTATATTTGAATTTTTATCCAATGAAAGCTATCACCATTTTTTTTTGTTCACTTCTATTTAAATATAGTATCGATTTTATTTGAATGTAAATAGAAAAAAAAGTTAATTATTTTTTTTTAAGTTTGTTATTAATCACAGAAGAATTAAATATTATTATTATTTAAATTTAAAAATTTTAATAATATTTTTTCGATGTCATTGTAAAAAAAAAAAATGACTTGAAATGGAATACGCGCTAGTTTGTGTCAAAATACCATATTTAAATTGACTGACAATACGTTAATATATATATGTATTATATATATATATATATTCTATGCAAAACCGAACGTTGACGAAGTTTTATCGTGAGTTATTGGATAACTAATGATGCGAAGCATCAGAGAGTGCTTTACAATCGAAAAATTTTTTTCGTCTCACTTCGGCAACTTAATATATAAAAGGGTATTCCAATCCTGCAATGCATGATGAGAAATGTGTCAAGACGTCGCGCTGCCACAAGTGTGTCTAGCGCACTAACCCGTCTCTATAGTATTTTCA
Source organism: Microplitis manilae (assembly GCA_030273425.1). Classification (NCBI taxonomy): domain Eukaryota; kingdom Metazoa; phylum Arthropoda; class Insecta; order Hymenoptera; family Braconidae; genus Microplitis; species Microplitis manilae. The sequence goes on from CP092724.1 coordinate 5,515,601, forward strand.
TGCTAACTCCCGTAATATTAAAAAAAATTTTAAATAATATATGAACATTTAAAAAAATTATTTCCATCACTCAATAATATTAATAAATTATATATAATAATTGGGAAACCTTATTTAATTTAATTAATCTTATTTAACTGTTTTATCAGTTAAACCTGTTTTTTTCAAATACCTCGAATATTCCATTTCCAATGATCTGTATAGGACATGCATTTTTGCAAGCTTACAGATTAACTCAACTGGGTTCGAATCCCCTAAAGATAATTTTTTTTTTTTTTTTCTTTTATTTAATCCTTGTTACTCTGTAGTCTTCCTATTATTTTTAATTTCTTATTATATCGATAAATTTTTGATAAGCATGATTTTAATCAATATTATTACTCTCTAAACATGAATAAGTGAAATAAAAATGAATAAGTGATTATTCACTAATTCTGAGTGCAAACCGAACCACTTATTTTAAAAAGTGGTTCGGTTTGCACTTAAAATTAGTGAATTTTCACCAATTTCACTAATTGTGAATATTTCATCAATTTTATTGGATAATAAAATATTTACATGAAAGAAATTACTTTTGAAAGTTATAATTCACAATTTTATTGAGAAAGAAAATAAATAATTGAACAAAAAAAATTAATTTATTTACGAACAGTTTTCGTAGAAGTACGCATGTAGGCACTTCGTGAGCTGAAGACAACGAGATTTTGATTGTCTGGCTGCACTGTTATATCCTTTGCAAGTACATGTAGCCGCAATGAAATAAATTTCCCAAGTACTTTATCCCGAATATCATGGCATGTTGTGAAAATCAATGAATCATTAACAGCTTCTTGAACACTCTTCATTAAAACTTGATGAACAGACTGCAAATGTAAAAGAGATTTTCCGTAAGCAGTAAAAACTTGTTCGGCGCTTTTCAAAAGTTGATATACAATCTCTGTCGGGTGTTTCAAATTGCCACGATTTATTGCGTCTGTTCAAGCCGAGCTTGCATTCGGCAAAGGTACCAGGGAGATTATTGATGCTTCACAATCATTGAGACCATTTAATGAAACAAATACTGCCCAACCATAAAGGTAATACAGTCCATACTTTTGAATTTCTGATAATTCACAACTTTCTGGCATTTCGATGATATTTTGCGTTTCATCACCAGCAACATTAAGTTCAGCCTTTTTAGGTAGATTTTTAAAAATCTAACTATTGTATTTGTCCTCATGGTCGATTTTACAAGGAATTTTGTCATAAACTATCATAATTAGTTGAGTAGAGTTCAAAAATACCATTCGTTAAAAAATTTATATATGTATGTATATATATATATATATATATATATATATATATTTATGTAATAGAACCGACTTTTGAGGACACGATTGCGTCTTCAATTCTTATCCGATCTTAATGAAACTTTCTACACTTATTTTATATGTAATTATCACGGTTAAGTTCGAAGACGGGCTGAATCGGTCGATTAGTTTAGAAGTTATAGCTGTTTGAAATTTTAACGATTTTTCGAAAAAATCAGTATTTAATCACTATTAAAGTCCATATAACTTTAAAACTAAAACTCATAGATAATTTCTGTAAAAAGTATTTTAAAGCTTGACTAATAAGCTTCAATTTGTGACCTTAAACTTTATATTTAGACCATTTCTTCCGATAATTTTATAGCCTCCCTAGTGGATCCGAATTGCGGTAATCTACCGTATTTTACCGTACATTACGGTAAAATACCGTAATTTACGGCGAATTTGCCGTAATCTACCGTAAATTACGGCGGATTACCGTAAATTACGGTAGATTACCGCAATTTGCCGTAAATTACCATAATTTACGGTAATTCTTCTGAACCCCGCAAATTTACGGTAAATTTGCGGTAAAATGCCGTATTTTACGGCAATTCTTCTGAACACCGCAAATTTACGGTGTTCGGATGAATTACCGTAAAATACTGTATTTTACCGCAAATTCGCCGTAAATTTGCGGGGTTCAGAAGAATTACCGTCAATTTGCCGTAAAATACGGTATTTTACCGTAGTTTACCGCAATTTGCCGTAATTTGCGGTAGATTGCCGTAATTTACGGTAGATTACCGTATTTTACCGTAAATTACGGCAATTCTTCCGAATGCCGTAAAATACGGTAATTTACCGTAAATTGCGGTAATTTACCGTAATTTGGATCCGCCAGGGCTTGAAAATTTTAACGGAATCAAAAAATGTTGAAAATATGGTTTTCATTCCACATAAATTATGCTTGTCTCATTAAAATCCAGTTTCGTCAGTTGTATTTTATTGTGCACAAAATAACCTGTAATTTTCACTGCTATTTTGTATTTTAAATGTATTTCTTTTATTATTTACGATGTATCAAATGTACCTCTCATCCCAATGATTATCACTGGTCTTGTCATTACGATAGCGCCCACACTTCTTATCGGACCTTAATGAAATTTACCACACTTATTCTATAAGTGATTACCTCGATCAAGTTCAAAGATGGGCTGAATCGTTCAGATAGTTTTGAAATTATGGCTGTTTGAAATTTTCATGATTTTTCGTAAAAATCAGTTATTAATCACTACTAAAGCTTATATAACTTCAAAACTAATATTCATAGACGATTTTCGTAAAAAGTATCTGAAAACTCGTCTAATAATCTTTAATTTATGACTCTAAGCTTTATGTTTTGACTATTTCTTCCAATAATTTGATAGCCTTGAAAATTTTAATGGAATCAAAAAATGTTGAAAATATGGTTTTCATACCAGATAACTTATGCATTTCCCATTATAAAACAATTTTGTTACGTGTATTTTATTGTGAACCAAATAACCTGTAAATTTCACAGCTATTTCATATTTTAAAAGCATTTCTCTTATTATTTATGATGTTCCAATCGTACCTGTACGTCCTATAATTATAACTGATCTTGCCATTGTAACAGCGATTACAATTATGATCTAATACTAATTAAATTTGCAATATTTTTTATTTATGTGAAGGTTAGTTTGGTACAACGTTTATTACCTATATAATGTTATGTCAAATCAACTATCTGAAATTCTCTATCGAAAATAATCGCTGTCCTTTTTTACCCTAACTCTTAGAAAATGAGTTTAATTTATGTCATGACTATACACTAACATACATCACAAGATATGTATGTATAAAACTAACTTTTTATATCGATTAATTAAAAAATCTACCTTCCATTTCGGCTACCGAATGGCCTTTTTTATTTTGTGTTAAAAACTCTAAGTAATAAGCGATTTTTAATCGCTAGCTTGTAACGGGGTGGAATGCCTCCACCTCGCGTTTTAATTTAAATTTCGACTCGCGCCAAAAGATCCGCCCTCCTTCCTCAACAACTGTCAATATTGAAGAAAATACAGACATTGATGCGCCGGGGTCGCTACGGTCGAGTCCCTCGACAATTGGTTTTAGGGGTTGGCCAACCTGAGTGGGGAGGTACGAGGCCCAGAGACGACGAGCGGTCGGTCTCTTGGCTCGCAGCAACCGCCGTGGACGGACGTGCCTACCACTACCACCTTGGTCTTCTACTACCATCTACTACTACACGTGCTGAGATACTATACTCATAATGGGCCAAGAGCATATAAGCCCACCTCAGGTGGAAGCTTATTCCTACTTAAGTTAATTAAGTTTTAATTAAATTATTTATAATTATATAAAATTATTACTGTGGATTGGACCTGGTGGACTTGGAAATGTTTGGAATGGATCGGTGGATTGGGAGGAACTGGTTGGAGGCTCTGGTCATGGAGGTAAAGGTTCGGTGGAAGGAAGGACTGGTTTGGATTGGAGTTGTTGGAGTAAGTGAGTCGTTTTGTTATTGTCGGGTTAACTATTTGATTTGTTAAATAATAATTTTTGGATTGAAGAGTCGTTATAATTAATTAATAAAGTCAGTCGAGTCATTCAGTTTAGTAAAGTTAGTCGAGTCAGTTTCATCAGTCATTTATAGTTATTGTTCATAATTTCATCATTATTTTGTAAAGCGACTTCGTTGAAATAAATGCCATAGTTCTTTTATAGTGCAATTAAATACATTTAGTTTCTAAAATTAATAACAACCTTCCTGATAAGTTTAGTATAAGATCTCTCTCTAATTTTAATACTGCGTGGTCCAGTACGGGGTTACCCTCGTCCTGAGATTACTGAGCTTAGCTGGACAGGTACGTAAAACACCTTAAGTTTTACACATGGATGGGCCCTTGTTTTGTTGAGACCACAAATTATTAACAAGACAAGTGGACCCATTACATTGGCGCCCAACGTAAATTTTTACTTTAAAACCAAAAATTGGAGAGATTTCTATACCAAAACTTTTGGAGGTTGTTAAATTTTAAATAAAATTGTTGGAAAAAATAGTTAGCGTCGGAACGCGGTGTGAGCGTCGGAGGGAGTAGGTTTGGAGGATGGAAGGTCCAAGGTAATTTTATTTGAAATAGTGGGAATAAGCTTAACGCTGGGGTTTATTCTGGATAAATTTATTATTTTAATTATTTATTATTTATTAATTATTTATAAACTATTTATTTCTCTCTCTGTTAATATTTTCACTGGGGAGTAGAGCATAGTTGGAGTGAAATTTGCTCTGGTGATGTTATTTGTGGGTTTGAGGTGAAAGTAGAAAAAAAAAAGAGAATCTACTTTTACTGGCAGATTCAAAATAAATTTTTGCCGAGTATTTTCGCTCGTCACTGTGTCTATTTCCTAAAGTGAAAATAATTTTATTTATTTCAGTAAATCTTATTTCAATTAAATAATCCATTTTCGGCTTACGTATTTTAACCGTATTAAATATTTTATTTTATGATAAATTTTATTGACGTCAGCTTGGTCTCGAAGGTTCATTTCTAAAAATAGATTTTAATCCCTTGTTTACGTGAACAGGTACCGATGTACACAAAATGGCGACTCGTTCTTAACAGCAAGCGTTGCGCGGGCTGAGGGACGCCGTAACAACGACGACATAGTCGTAGTTGAAGCGAGTGCTCCCAATGCCGAGCTGCTTCCGGCACAGCAGGGTGCGGAGCGTGTATAACACTGTCCCCATCCGCTTACGCCACTGTTACCAGTATTGTTCCGCTACTAGCGTCACGAGTGCAGAACTCTATCAGTCCTATCATCTGTAATAACGCTAGTTAGTAGTTTACAACAAAATAATTTAAATCGAATCTCGGTCGATACGAGAGCTGGTTTCGTTTTTTCTCTGGTTTAAATCCAGTACTGGCTTAAGTCGGGGTGAGATTCGATAATTTGGTAACGAATTAAATACAAATTTAGAACTCGAGTCAAAAAATTGATCGGTTTAAATTGGGACTCAGAATCAAATAGAAGTAATTGCTCAAGTAGGGAGAGTAACTGAAGCTTCAGAATGGCTGATGGCTCGGGAACAAGCTTGGTTAGATGGTCATGTACATGTTAACAATAATTTAGTCAATAATAACAATAGTAATGTCAATAACAATAATTCACCACAAAATTCAGTTTGTTAAAAATTTAGTATCCAATAGTCATTTAGTATCCAATAGTCATTTAGTATCCAATAGTTATTTAATATCCAATAGTAATTTAGCGTCCAATAATCTGTTTTACAAAATAATTTAGAGAATATACAAAGTAATAATCAAAATTTGTCATATTTTCATGACCGTTTGCCACTTGCTTCCGACCCGGACGTTCTTGAAACTTCTTTTGAGGCATACAGATATCCGAGTGTATCTTAATCTGTCCGCAACTCTATGATTTTGTCTAATCATGGTGCTGGTAGGGGGGAGAGGGATACACTTGGACTATTTGGCAGAAGATTACCTCCCAATTTATTACAGGGCTTGGAAAAGGTTCAGATACCTCCTCTGGGCTGTTTAGGCGACCCGAGTAGAGACGATCTGGATATTCGAATGGGTTTTAACAATTTTGATGACCTTTCTCGGGAAAATTTTGGCTTCGATAGTCAATAAATATTTTTTGGTTGACAAAATATACTTCGCAGAGGTTTCGGACTATCTCAACGGTAGAAAGAAATACACTCTCAGTTGAATATTTGGTCTTTACGCTTTCTACAAGGCGGTTTGTCAACTAATGATTTTATAAGATCTGTTGAAGTCAGGGTTTCCCATGAAGGATGGTCAGACACAGAAATATTACGTCTCATAAGCTATTTATTGTAGGATCGAGCATTGCGTCGGTATGACTAAAATTTTACACATTGAAGAATCTTTTAAGCAATTTAAGTGAGAATTTGTCGAGTATTCGACTCATATAAATCAGACCAGCAGATTTTAATTGAAATAGACCAGATTAAGTCAAAAGACGGTGAAAGTAGCTGTGATTTTATTTTACATATGCAGCAGCAATATCTTTTTATACATAATCTACCACCCGAATGCAAACAGGTAATAAGTATACGTAACCATCTCTATGAAGATATTCGTACACTTGGTTATTTTCATCCTGTTTTTAGTTACGAAGGATTATTGTCTGCTGTTCAGGAAGCTACGGTGTCCTTGGAGGAATGCAGGAGGGTCTTTGGCGCTGAAAAGTCCTTGATTGATGATAAGCACTGACAGTCATTGGTAATTGGGAGATACGTGAGGAGGAAGGTGGAGATTATACGATGTGAGCTGCAATTAAAAGCAGTGGACTAATGCAGTGGCAAAGGGCAGATTTCTGCCCCTGCCCTCGATTTAATGTCCAGGTCCGTGGTGGACAACATCGTTTCTACCTTCTACAGCGTACACTTAATTTCAACTAGTCCCTGCGCAGCCTCAACAACAACAAAATGGCGTTCACAAGTTTTTGAGTCGTCGTTATAGTCATAGTCTTCAGTCAGCGATTTATTCAGTGCCACTTCTGCACCCAAGGACCCGTACAGCATTACTGTTCGCAGTTACCTTCATCGAATCTACGTAAATTAACAACACGTCATAATTCTGGTCATGCGTTCAATTCATTGCACTAATCTTCGCACAAACGTGTGTAATTTTTGTCAAGAACCCGGTCAAGTTCGACCAAACTGGTTACCATCACGGCAGTCCATCTTTTCTGCAATTTAAGAATTAGTCGTCTTTCAAGTAACTTTAACTCAATTTATTTACTTCATGTGTCCTATCTATAGCACCTTCTCCTGGTTCGAAAATTGGCCCGCGTCTGTTTGGAGAAGTTATCTTCGCAGACTAGGTGAGGGGCCGATTTGACAGGAAAAACAGAGACAAGCGCGTCAATAGTAGAGTCATTAGTTTGAATTTTATTTTTATCATACTGAGTGATTTTATCTTATTATCAATTTATCGAGTAATTTTATTTATTAAAAATTTATCTGGATAATTTAATTAATGAGCAAATTAGAATCTAGTCATGAAAATTGTGATATTTTCTAGTCAATGGTCTGTGATAAATAAAAGGTTTTAAATTAGTTGGATGTCGCGCAAGGGCGGACGTCTATGCCTCCAATATGTGCGTGGTGCATATATTGGGGATGATGGTGGGGCTTCAGGTGGTTCGTGGGGCATTTTTGCGAGGTGCAAAATGCCCATACCCCAGATGTGTGTCAGGGACATAGGTCAGGGATGACACTCTGTTATCGGAGTGGCGAACCAGACATAAGGAGAAATTTGGTTTAAGGTTTAGGTGAAAGGTTTAGGTAAAAGGTTTAGGTTTAGGTTTTAGGATAAGGTGGGTTTGGGATATTTCGCAGGGTGCGAGATGTCTATTCCTCTGGCATGTGGATGGCGGCACAGGTCAGAGATGGTTTTCCTCAGATTTGTGTAAGTCAGACACATGTTAGAGATGCTGACGTCACGTATCTTGGTGATACGGGGACAGTCAAGAAAAAGGTTAAACGGTATTTAGGTATTAAGATTTTATTGGTAATGACTTTATTTCATTTTAAATAATATGGACGCCGGTTATCTGGAGGGAGTTTTGGGTTATTACTTTCTCGGGTACCTTAGGCATGTCAGAGAGACATTCAAGTCATCTGATGATTTAATTCTAAGATATAAATTTTATTATTATAATAGTCAGGGTTCTAGGCCCAGCCACAACTGAGGCTAAGGGGGCCTCCGTCGTTATCCGGGAACAAGATCTCTCGGATAAGGGAGAGCGGGCCCTCGACAAGCTCAGGGGTTGGTGCGTGTACATAGAAGGGGTAGTCTATACACCCTGACCTCACTTGGCGGCGACGGCGCTATTTTTCTTATAGATCTTATAATTACTTACAGTTCTAATTATCATATCCTCATTTCTTTGGTAGAGTCAATTAAAATTTTGTTTTCGTATAGTAATAATTTGGTTACAGTTTAAGGTTAAATGGCAGTTGTTGAAGAACGAGGTCGCTGGTCTTTTGGGGATGACGAACGAGTCTGGGGAGAGAGTGTAACGGGGTGGAATGCCTCCACCTCGCGTTTTAATTTAAATTTCGACTCGCGCCAAAAGATCCGCCCTCCTTCCTCAACAACTGTCAATATTGAAGAAAATACAGACATTGATGCGCCGGGGTCGCTACGGTCGAGTCCCTCGACAATTGGTTTTAGGGGTTGGCCAACCTGAGTGGGGAGGTACGAGGCCCAGAGACGACGAGCGGTCGGTCTCTTGGCTCGCAGCAACCGCCGTGGACGGACGTGCCTACCACTACCACCTTGGTCTTCTACTACCATCTACTACTACACGTGCTGAGATACTATACTCATAATGGGCCAAGAGCATATAAGCCCACCTCAGGTGGAAGCTTATTCCTACTTAAGTTAATTAAGTTTTAATTAAATTATTTATAATTATATAAAATTATTACTGTGGATTGGACCTGGTGGACTTGGAAATGTTTGGAATGGATCGGTGGATTGGGAGGAACTGGTTGGAGGCTCTGGTCATGGAGGTAAAGGTTCGGTGGAAGGAAGGACTGGTTTGGATTGGAGTTGTTGGAGTAAGTGAGTCGTTTTGTTATTGTCGGGTTAACTATTTGATTTGTTAAATAATAATTTTTGGATTGAAGAGTCGTTATAATTAATTAATAAAGTCAGTCGAGTCATTCAGTTTAGTAAAGTTAGTCGAGTCAGTTTCATCAGTCATTTATAGTTATTGTTCATAATTTCATCATTATTTTGTAAAGCGACTTCGTTGAAATAAATGCCATAGTTCTTTTATAGTGCAATTAAATACATTTAGTTTCTAAAATTAATAACAACCTTCCTGATAAGTTTAGTATAAGATCTCTCTCTAATTTTAATACTGCGTGGTCCAGTACGGGGTTACCCTCGTCCTGAGATTACTGAGCTTAGCTGGACAGGTACGTAAAACACCTTAAGTTTTACATATGTGTGGGCCCTTGTTTTATTACGACCACATTAGTTAATAAAATAAGTGGACCCATTACAAGCTGCAAGCGATTATTTCGCTAGCAGTTAGCGGTTTTTTCGCTATCAGGTAGCGATTAAAAATCGCCTGCTGGAAGCGATTATTTCGCTAGCTGCTACAGATTTTTTCCTTGTAGGGACAGGGGGTGGGGCAAAATGAGCCCCTTAAAATTTTAGATGACTTGAAATATTTGGGGGCAAAATGGGCCCCCAACTTTTTTAACATGAAAGGTGTTTGGGGTGGGGGAGGAGCAAAATGGGACATTGAGACAAAATGGGCCACTGAGGCAAATGGTCCCTCAAAAATTTTTAAATAAGACAAGTAAAAAAAACTGAAGATTTGAATCTTTTTTATCTTAAGGGGTCCATTTTGCCCCACCCCTTCCTCCATACCAAACACTTTATATGTCAAAAATTTTTGGGGGACCATTTTGCTTCAGCGACCCATTTAGCCCCCCTTTCCCTACAAGGAAAAAATCTGTAGCAGCTAGCGAAATAATCGCTCCCAGCAAGCGATTTTTAATCGCTACCTGCTAACGATAAAATCGCTAACGGCTAGCGAAAAAATCGCTTCCAGCAAGCGATTTTTAATCGCTACCTGATAGCGAAAAAACCGCTAACTGCTAGCGAAATAATCACTTGCAGCTAACGATTTTTAATCGCTAGCTGCTAAAGAAAAAATCGCTTACTGCGAGCGAAATAATCGCTTGCAGCTAACGATTTAAAATCGCTAGCTGCTAAAGAAAATAATCGCTAGCTGCTAGCGATTATTTTTTTCAGTGTATTTATGAAAATCCATATTACTATTACTTGGTCAAAAAATATTGTTGTTAAATTAATATGATTTAAAATTTAGTATCTTTTGATAATTAGAGTCGTCATGCTATTAGAAATGAAAAAGGTACAAGTTAAATACAAAACGGAAGTTCTATATTTTTCTTCAGGAGTTTCACTCACCCAATCGAAAAATTGATATATTATATTGATAATTATCCATTGGAAATTATTACATTACGAATATAACATTTTCCAAATACTGCTTTGCATGAAATAAAAAATTTTGTTTTAATATTTTATCATGTAACGGCCTGAAATATGTAAAAATTAAGTCAAAAATTAGTTTAGGCTTACGTTCAGTTAATTCAGATACTCCAGATTTAAACCTTTTACTGCTGATTGAACAATCATCATCATCATCAGTTTCCAAGGCAGCATCAAAGTAGGGATGGTAAAATCGATTCCGATTCTACCCGAGAATCGATTCTGTGGTCAAAAAACTCGATTATTTAGACTCGACTCCCAGTTATCAGAATCGATCAAGAATCGATTCTCAGTGATCGAGTCTATAATTTTTTATTTTTAATGCCAGACTATAGCGACCCTATTGAATAAAAAATGTCGTGAAGTTATTGTATATTTTATTACGAACATATTTCAAATTTAGCGCCCTTCGTGCGTTCGCGTCGTTTTCTTATCTTACATTGTTTATTTTTAACTACTCATCTTACAAAAATTTTATGACATACACTTATCCAAAAAATTAAAGGAACAAGAAAATTTTATAAAATTTTTAGCGATTTTTGGAAGTCTGTATTTTCGTGAAAAATGATCGTATCTTGTAGAGCTTGTAGAGCAATTATTCAAGTTTCTCAAACTGCCCTTTAAATTACTGTGCGACCATTAGTTGCTGAAATATCGATAATCAAAGACAAAAGGATCCTTTTTCATTTGAAGGCTGATATCTCAGCAGCATATTGTCGTACAGAGAAACAAAAAAAAGCAAATTGTAGCTGAATAAATTTCCTAAACTAGCCATGAATTGGTTTTTCCGAAAAAAATTTTCCCGACCCCGTAGACCTAAAAAACAAAACCGGAAAATTTAGAAAAATTTTGTCTCGGCCTATTTCTTATGATTCCGCAAAAACCGTAGCTTAGAAAATTATTTGGCTGAAAGATCTTCAAACTAGAGATCTCAAGCTTCAATTTGCTTTTTTTATTTTTTCGATACGATCATTTTTCACGAAAATACAGACTTCCAACAATCGCTAAAAATTTTATAAAATTTTCTTGTTCCTTTAGTTTTTTGGATAAGTGTATATTGTTAACTTCCTTTTTATCATCGCAACTTTTAATATTTTCATAAATTTGCATTTTATTATACTTTCAACCTCATTTTATTGGTTTTATTTTTTAAGATAAAAAAAATTTCTGAAATTTTAATTTTCTTCAGAAACAAATTTTTTTTTACTCAGAATCGATTAAATTTAAAAAAATCGATTCTTAGGATTGATTAATCGATTCTAAGAATCGAAATTTATAGAAAAAGAATCGGAATCGAGAATCGATTCTTAATCTTGAGTTTCCATCCCTACATCAAAGGGTTTACGTGGGGACGGTACCGAAATATCTGGGACAACATTTTTTTTTAATTTATAAGAATTGTTGTCACAGTCAAACAATCCTTTGCTGAAGTGACCCTGTCAATAATAAAAAAAACCAATACATCAAACTTAATATTTCAATCCTAAAGTTTTGTGAACGGATTTTATTTAATTAAATATACGGCTTTTGTTAGTGTGGGAATATACCTCACACAGGCGAAAATTCTCTGTTACTGGTTTCAAAATTTTATCTGCTGGAGCCAGTGGAAGTGCCATAATTTGTTTTTTAATGATTTGTGCTTCTAAATCATTTTTTAAACTTGTTACAAACCCCCGTTTTTTCCAATTATTTGGAATTGCCTATTAAAAAATTAAAACATTAAATTTCAACAGATTTACAACAGTCCATTTTAATAACCCTTCCCTTAGAGTCAAATATATTATATTTACTTGAGTGTAATGAAAAAAGCAACCAATCGGGTCAGCAGCAGGATATATAGCCTCGGCTTCATTTCTAATTGCTGTTTCCCAATCAGAAATGATATATTCTGATGCCCAGCCCGGAGAAATTTCATTTTTCAGAAATTGGAGAACGCTTCGGTGAGTTGTTTGTTCCTTATTGGGCATTGTAAAATAAACAACTGGAAGAGTCTGAAAAAATGATTAAAAAAAAAAAAAATTGGAAAAATTTAAACGCTTTTTAAGTAATTAATTAAGCGCCAAAAAGTAAGTTGAAACTAATAAAAGTTAAAAAAAATTGACTCAAAATAAAAATATGTTATGAGTTTAATCAATTCTTAAGAGACCATGTGCGTTTATTTGTGAAAAACATAAAAAATAAATATTAAGTGAAGAGAAAATAAGAAAATATTATTGGGTGCTTTCTTTAGAAATTTTTTTTTTAAATACTGGCGCGTAAAACAAATGCGTACAGAACCAGTGCGTATCTAGATCTGCGCATGCGCAGGAAAAAAGTTTCTAAAAAAAGTAACCAATTGCAAGAAAACTCTGACTCGCTTGAGCACAAGAGAAAAAGTGGTGGGGGAATGCGCGCACCGTACTCGGTTGTTCAAAATAATTTCAGGGGTTACGATTTACTTTTTAAATATTAAAAGTGAAATGTTTAATTTTAGAATTGAATTAATGTAATTATTTATATTAATTATTATTATTATAATAATAAACATTCGATTTGATATATAATTCGTACAATATTGAAAAATTAGATTAAAAATAACATACCTAGTCTTTGAATTTTCCTGAAATAATCAAGACTTGATATGGGTTTAAATAACGCCTTTGGAAGTTAGGTTTAAATCGGAAAGTTTTGTCGATGTGCATCGCAGACTCTTTGTCAATATAATTAACCACATCATTGCTCCAAAATCCTATGCAAGTATTTTTGTCACTACCAATCACTCGACATTGAATTTGATACCGAGTCATTGGTCCTGAGTGTTCTATTTGCGTCGTGTAGGACAATAAATTTTGACCTTGAGGAGTTTTAAGAAACTCACAATAGGCCATAAAATTTTTGGGATTTTTCGGGATATTTCTACAAAAATCTCGTCCAAACTGGCTTTGTATTTTTACATATGGAGCTTTTGAAGCTCCTACAAAGTTCCTTAAAAAGAAAATAATAGAGGAATTACGAGGGAAAAATATTGATGATACGCTGTCTATCGCACTGTAAAAAAATCGGCATTAAACAGACAAGAAAAATGGTAGGGTGCTTACTTTGAAACTAAGTGCTGATACGCAATGTTTAATTGCCCTCCGATTGGCATATTTTTAGCAGCTTGCTTTAAATCCACTTTTAATTGGTGGACCTCAGCAACTTCTTCGAACGGCTCGTGGTTGTGTTGATTTTTCAGAGGTTTTTTATATAATGTCAAACCCATGCAAAGTTGCCGTTAATGGAAAAAATGCCGTAGGTTGGCCGATGTCCGACTGCAGTCGCTCGGCCAAGCATTGGCAATTAGTAATGGCCCAAACTTGGTTAATTACTAGCAGCCGATTAATTTTTCATCAAGATAGCGTAATCAAGTTGAAGTGATATTCATTTAAATTTTTTGATGTATATGTTATGGTATTACTGGTTTCATATCGGAATATGACTTTCTGTACCGGAAACGACAGTCATATGACGCTGCCGATGGCTGGCCAATAAATGGTTACTTATGACTGGCCGATTATCAGTTTGCAACGTCGGGCCACTATTTGGTGAATCAGTGGACCATGATTGATTCTTGTTAAATGAAAAAATCTACTCATCAATTACTAATTATTCAAATAACTTATTATTATAGTTTTCTTTAATTAATAATTCGTTATTTTTGAATTGAACTAAGTCTTAATTAATAAATATTTTAATTTTCCGATTAAAATTATTTACAACTAACAATTAAAATATTTTTAAATTCGTTATTTTTTGCAATTAACAACCGCAAATTTGATAACTTAACTTATAAAAGTTAATTTATTTAAAAAATAAGACATATATTTTAAAGTAAATGTCATTTTTAATGAAAGCGGTAGAGAAAAATAATTCCAGTGGGTTCTTGAGAACTAATTAATTAAATTTAATAAATTTTATTTTAAAAAATCATGTAATTATAATAAAAATAATACGAAATTATTTTTTTTAAATAATCGATAATATTAATTAAATTGCTCGTTACATTTTATAAAACTGAGTGGTTGTAACAAAATGAATAAGTAGATCATTTAAAAGTATCTACTCAACATCAGCAGGTTCGTCCGGTAGCCAGCGTTTAGACCCAGTAATCAGAAGGACGGCAGTTCGCGCCCAGAGCCCAGCAGAATTTTCACCGAGTTTTTTCACATCACTTACCCCACTTAAATAGTCTAAACGTTAATGATTACGAATTCTATTAGGAAGTTAAAAAAAATAAAAATTTTTTTAATTTAATTTATTTGTTTGCTTGGCTGATTGCTGGCTGCCATTGATCGGCCGATAGTCGAGCGCCATTAATGGCCCGAGGTTATCATTCTGACTATAAGCCGTTTATCGGCCAATAAAAATTGCCATTGCTGAGCCATTAATCGAGATTCTTGGCCCAGTAATGGCCCGATACAGGGCCGATTTCCAAACTTTGTATGGGAAACTGGTGGATTGCCGTCTGACGGATAGAATACGTGACCAGCAGCTGGACAACCTTCCTGCCGATCATCTCCTTTTCTTTTTTTTTTTTTTTTTTGATTACATTCTACGTACCTAAAAGATAATATGTTTGTAGACCATTGACCACGATTGGACAGTCGTATATTAATAATAATACAAACGAACTGAAATCAACTTTTTAAGTTTACACGGAAAAAAAATAGGTGCAATAACAGGACGCAGTCCTGTGGGAATAACAGGACAAAATTCAGTTGCAGCAACAGGATTTTTCTTGTGGTAACAATAGGATAAGGGATGAGTTTCATATACTAATTTTTTTTATCAGTATAAAAAAATTCTAAAAGTTGAAAAAAAATAAACACTTTTTTCGAAATTTGAATTTTTTTTCGAATTTGAGAATTTTATTATATGGAAAAAAAAATTGATATATGAGACTTGTTCCTAATCCTATTGCTTCCACGGAAAAAATCCAAATTGTCTATTTTTTTTTTTTTTTTTTTTTGTATACGCCATTTCATAAATGGCAGAAGAATAAATTAACTATGAGAATTCAACACCAGCGTTATCAATTTCCGTTGTTACCAGCATTTAAGATGTTCAAAGAAGGCAACAATAGATTTTTATTTTATTTTAAGCCAAATTAATATTTTTAAACTGTACTCAATGATATTTTCAGCATAATTAATCATCATTTATACCATAATTTATGTCTTCAATGTCATAATTAAATTGTATTAATTACCATTTGTTTCTATAATTTAAATTAAAAACTAAAATTACTATGATATTGAAATTTACAGAAGCCCGAAGGTTTTCCGTTTTTAAATCAATTATTTAAATGTTATTCGAAAATAATATTTACAGAAAAGCACAACTTATTTATCAAAAAGTCCTTCATAACCGTTATAATTTTTTTTTTTTAATATTAAGTTAGTTTTTTTTAATATAAAGGATAATAATTGTCTTACTTAGCAAGTATTTTCAACTGATTTTAATTTTGAGTGGCGATTATAAGTAAACCCATCAAAATTTAAATTATTGGACGCGTGAATTTTTCTTTTATTACTTGGAAGACCCATGTTACCCAAGTTAATGTGTGACAAGAAATAAATCATTTTGCATTTGTTTCTTATAAATTTTTATTTAGCGATAGGCAATTGTTTTTAGACGTAATGAAATGGGGAATATAGGCAGGTCAAATTCCCAATGATACTTTGCCATTTTTTTAAAACAATATTGTAGACATTAAATTATACATTTTATTAATATACATATCAAATTACTTTAATTAATTTACAATAACTCGATTGTGTAAAGAATAAATTTTTCGAAAATTTTGATTATTTGACATTTAATTTTAAATTACAAATATAAAAGAATTAAGTGTAATAATTACAGTACATCAACTTTTATTCTGGCTGGGAATTTGCACTGTGCAAATTCCCAGTGATTAATAATTTAGTTTCAAAATTTGCTTTCTTAAATACGAGCTCAAGATGCATCATTTTTATTTTAATAGCTGGGAATTTGCACTGTGCAAATTCCCAGTGATCAATTATTGAGTTCGAAAATTGACTTTCTTAAATACAAGCTCAAAGTGCGCCATTTTCAATTTTACGCCTGGGAATTTGCACTGTGCAAATTTCCAAGGATGGATTTTTAAAGCTCAGATGTGAGCTTGAAAAAAAGTTTGTTTCCGGTTGGGAATTGCACGCTGCAAACTCCCCATTATTTATCTAAGCTTAAAAGTATTTTACTAAAATAATTAACTGTAATTTATTGTATATCAATTTATTTTTTATCTTCTTATGTAAATACATTCATCATTAATTTAAATATTTTCGATGTTTTCAATATTTAAATTTATTTTTTGTTTTACCAACTTTATTTATAGTCTATCTATACCTCACAGATGTTTCTAGATCGGAACCAACATGTGCCAACTTAAAAAAACGCTCAACAAAATACCCTCTGGGTAAATGTGCCAGACCCTTGGAATACCTTTTTATATATTATCTTAAATTAATTAAAATAATGAAATTTAAAAAATGCGCGCATTGATTTTTTAAAATCTTGAAGTTAGCAGACAATTGAAAATTACCGGTTTTTTTTAAAAAAGTCAATAATAAAAAAATAAAAATATGCACATGAAAACAATAAAAAAAGCTATAAGTGCAATTTTTTTAAATATATTTATTTTTATAATTTATCGTTGAAAAAAAACGAAAATTATTAGACATTGGCTAACTTTAGTATCATAATTTTGAATTATCTAAATACGCATTTTTAAATTTTTGTTCCTGACATTTTATTTGGTTGTTTGAAAATTGACAACTGTCAGCTATTATTACATAAAATGATATTGAAAATTATTGTCCGTATTGGATTTTTTCCTAACGATTATAGTATTTACTATCAGTATAGTAAATTCTACTACGTATAGGTAAAATTAAAAGTTGATGGGAATAGCATATACAACTAATAGCCGCACATTAAATATAATTGCTCAGAAAGTTCTGCAGCGAAACATTTACGGCTAACTCTGATTAAACAAAACGATTTGTGACGATTAAAAATTAAATCATCATTAATCGTCTTTAATCGTCATGGATTTTCAGATTTAATCGTCCCAAATCATCAAAAGACGATCTATTATTTTACGATTAAAATTTCAAATCGTCATGAATCGTCTTTAATCTTCATTAGAAAAATTTAATCGTTTTTAATCATCAATTGACGATTTGTGACGATTAAAACCGTTTTAATCGTCACAAATCATTTTGTTTAATCAGGGAATTTAACGATAAGTTTCTGATAAACCTTGCCGTTATCTGAATGTAATTTGACAAAAAAACTTACCGTCAATTTGAAGTGAAATTTGCAATCAACTTAACATCATTTTCGTTGATTTATTTCAGCTTCATTACTGCCCTGTCATGGCAAAACGACGTATCTCGAGATACGTTGTTTTGTCGTAACAAAGCTAAAACGGTTTATTAAGTGTCACTTAATAATAGGGTATCATCAAAATTTTGCTAATTTAATTAATTAGGCCAATAATATTGATCAAATGTGCGTATAAAATAAATGAAAAAAACGTATCTGGTTTACTGTTTCGTCACGTCGAAATTTAATTCTTCGAATTGTAGCGTTTTGTCATAATAATTTCATCTATTTATCAAAATAAGCATTAGTTTCTTACGATACAAAAAACGTATCTCGAGTTACAACGTTTTGTCATAACAAAAATTAATTTTTCTGTCAAATTGGGCTCAAATTCTGTTAAAACTTTAAACGCAATTTTCTCGAAACTATAATTTTTCAGATACGTCGTTTTGCCATGACAGGGCAGAATTAGCCCTAGACTGGTCAACAAACGCGACCTAACGACTTTGGTCAAGTGATGAGGGAATCGCCGCAATGCTTTTGAGAGTGCGACGTTGCCTGATCACTCTGGCTGTTAACTATTGGTGTATTATTTCCGGCGGAAATATTGTAAAAAATTCGAACATGAAAAAAAATTTTCAACTTTATTTTTATTAATTTTAAACTCTGTTTAAAACAATTAGTTATTTAAACTAAGTTAACAATCTTATTTTTAAATTAAATTTAGCTAGAATTTAATTTTATCTTAAAAAAAACTCAACTACTTTTTTTATAAATAACAATATCACGTAAACATAGGTTAATGCCTTCGGCAATAGATATAAATATTTTAATAGTGGACAGAAAAGAATGATTTAATAAATGATTTATAAATTAAATCAAGAAACAAATTGAAAAATTATTTTCTTAGTCGCCGAGTCTTTCAAAATGTTTATTAATAAAAGTAAATATTTGCCTCCACATAACCTTTCAAACACAATAACAGCCGGTAACAGTTTGCGCATGAACATTAGAGGTAGGAAAGAGGGGACATACACCATAGACGGCAACGCCGCAAGTGAAAATCTACTAACGACTCTGGTCAAGTGATGAAAACCGTCCCGCAAATCCGTCACTTTTTTTTTTAGAATTTTTTTTACAACAACTTTATGTTTTTAAACATGCTGAAAAAAATTGTTAAAATATTCTAAAATGTTTGAAGAACAAAGTCAAATTTTTTCAAACCTTTTTAGTGGAAAATGTAATTGTAATAAAAATAATAGAATCAAGTGCGGCGTCACGCTCATACGTTGACCAGTCTAGGGTTAAGCGAATCTTATGGTTAACATCCTCGTCTACTTTTTACAAAGTCAATAGATGTGATGGAGTAAAACAGCATATCCATAATCTCAAACATTCCTTCAAATTACAATGTCAACAACTTGCTTAGATTCCTCTCAAATACTATTCCAATTAATAAATAGATAAGATATCTATCGGAGTTTTTAATCCCTTAGACGAAATCATAAACTTTTTTTTAGTTTAATAAATTTCGAAAAAAAACAACCCAATTACTATTTAAAAATTTATTATCAATATACATAAAATATTTATTATAAACGAAATAATTAATAAAATTATAACCAACAATAAAAATAAATCCCATAGAACAAAAATTTAATTAACAAAAAGAAAAAAAAATTAAACAATAAAAATAATAACTTTTTTTTATATTACATAATTATACTTAGAAGAAAATAAAAGCGTGATATTTATTTATTTATATATATATAATTAAAGAACTAATAATGAAAAATATACGTGAATGTAATAGTATTTGTTTTGTACAATTTATCAAATTATTAGTAAATATTTAACGTCTGGTAGACAATTTATTAAATATTAATTTTTCTTTTAAAATTTATATTAATATATAATTTATAATTAAATATATTGGCTACCGTATGAACTTACATTCCTCATTAGAGCTTTATCGGCAACAATTTGAGCAACGAGGAACAATAATAATATATAATTGTTTTATAATTTATCTCTCATTATATACAAATAATTATTGTTATATATAAATTTAACTTATAAAAGAAAAAATTTTTTTTTACATAATTATCGATTTATATTTTTCATTCGTGTAAACAATTAATAACTTTATTATTTAGATGTCTTTTAAAATTTATAATAAACTATTTTTATCTATTTTTAATTTTATCGAGAAATAGTTTTATATAATAGACACATAAAATATTTATCGATTATAAATCGGATCAAATTCTTTGTTGGCGATAACGTCGGATTATATTTATTAAAAATTGAGCTGCAAACGGCCACAATACTATTATTGCTAAAAGTCTTGGTGAGCAATCAGATAGGGGCCACCATCTTGGGTAAATATTTGATCGTTCCTTGATAAATAAAATAAAATATTAATTATTCTAATTTTTATATAAATATTGATTGTAAGTAAGACATTTAGATTTTAATTCGGACATTAAAAAAATATAATAAATAATTATTTTATGTTGAGTATGACAATGATAAGAAATTTAATGATTTTTAAAGATAATTGTCATAGAAATTTAATGAAATTTATGAATTTCAAATGAATATTGATTAGTTCGTAATTAAAAAAATTAAAGCATAATTTTAAATGAATTCGTTTTAAAATACAATGTGAATATTTAAAAATATACACGGAAAGAATTTTCGTATGAATACTGCTATGCTATTCATTCTAAAAATAACTCTAAATCGAGTAATCTTGGGCCATTACGACTTTTTACTTTTGAATTACGAAATTTTACTCTTTCAGTGAGTAAAAATTAATCAGATTAATTTTTACTCATACTTACAAGTAAAAATTACACCTAGCGGCTGTATAATGAATTCTCTCTAGTTCAATTTTTACTCGTCGGTTATGATAAAAAGTTGATGATTCAATTTATAAAATTTATATTGAATTACAATAAAAATTACAATGAATAGGCTGAAATTTCTATAAAAAATTAAAAAACCATCTAATTGCCTTAGAATATGACTTAATATAAATATTTTGAAAAAGAATTTTGAAAAAAAATGACTCATATTGTGTTGAAAAAGAAAAGATAAAAATTTTTTTTTAAATTTTAAAATAAATATTAAGTTATAGAGAGATACAGAGATCGTCTTTTTTTTTCAAGCCTACGTTTGTGTGCGTAACATGTCAGTTGTCGCGAACAAAATAAAAGACATTTAATCGAAGCCAATATTAACCAAAGATTAACGGAGACTACTGAAATATTACTTTGCAGTTTAGAGTAAAAATTATTTCCATAGATTAAAAAATTTATTCGAGTTAGAAGCAGTTTTTTATCAAAAAATTAATGAGTTTAAAAGAATGGTATATTGGGGAGTAAAAATTAATCGCATGGAGTAAAAATTAATAGATTAAGATGAGATATTCACAATAATCGATTAAATATAAGACTTTTAAAAAATTACTCAACAATAGAGTAAAACATAGTCTAGCAATGTTAATATTTAAACAAAAAATTTTAATTCAAAACAAAAAATACCAATTTTTTGCAATGGCCCCGGATTACTCGAAATTACAGAGTAATTTTTATCTAAAAATTCATTCCGTGTATGATCTATGTAATTAATCAAGATATTGAGTTGGATTTAAATTCAAAAAATTTTAAAAATACAGTACTAGCTTTTTTTTAAAAAACCTTAATTAGTTTTTGATAGTTGCGAGCTTATTAAAGTCTTGCTATGAAATTTCGCGAATTTAAAAACTAATTACACAAGAAAAAAAATAATTTTAAATTAAAATTCAGGTTTTTAAAATAACTATCAGCTTTAAAATTAATATTATTTAAAATTAATTGACTTATGGGCAGTAAAAAAAAAATAAATTTAATTGAAATAAAATAAGATACAGTGATTTTAATTTTCATGACATTTATCACTTGGAAATTTAGAGTTATGTACAAATAAAGTATATAAATAAGTTAATCTATAATGATATTTATATTTTATATTTATGACTGATTGAACTTGTCAATAACTTCAAGTAATTTCCTTTAAATTTCAAGGAAAATCTTTGACAGTGCATATATTTTTATTATCAACGAGTCCAGAAGGCCCTAGAATATTTTAAACTCAAAATATCTCAATAACTATCAAGTTTAAAAAAAAACTACAACACACCTTTTTTGTAGATAATTCAAAGCGCTACAAAAAAGGTCTCTTGCAATTTTTCTGATAACTCAATATTTACAAAGATTTTCCTGACTCGAAAATTGAAAATCCCGTAAAAATAAAGTATATAAATAATTTATTTTATAACGATATTTATAGCTCATATTTATGACAGATTTTAACTTTATAATGACTTTATTTTTTCCACAAAGAATAATTTTTTCTTGTCCGATTCTAAAAAGTGTATTCCAAGTATATAAATAAATATATATTAATATATTTACCGATTGTGGAGCGAGTAATTGTAAATTTTGTCCTTCTAGACTCCTAACACGACCAGTTATCCTGTCTAAATCATTCTGTAAAGTTTGTAGTGTCTCGGCCATTTGATTGATAAGTTCATTTTTAACATCATCACTCAGATCTCTATCGGTTTTCTTATCTCTTGCTCTGCTACGATCTTGATTATTGTGTTTATCATTTTTTATTAAATTATGTTTATCTTCTTTTTTATTATTAACGTGGCCATTTGTTAAATTTGATGGTAATGTTGCTGACTTAACTTGGTCCTGTGTAATTTTTTTTGATTGTACATGTCCAGTGGAAGACTTTGATTCTTTGATTGATTTTTCTATTGGTGCTGACTGTAAATAATTTTATAAATTAACTATTCATTAATTTTTATTTACAATTACAAATTTTTATTTTATTTTGAATTCGTCATCGCAGTGGTTTCGAGTGCAGTAAAATTTTAATCAAATTCTAAAAATAATTTTTTCGTAAGAAATTAAGTTTCCTAAAAAAAAAAGAAAGAGAAAAAAATTTCGTATTTGTTAGCGGATTATTAGAAAACTTCGTATCATAAATTGAAAGTTGAATGAAGTTAACGAAGTAAGTTATTCTAAAAAGACTTCAATTTCTCTTTTAACTTTCAAGTAAAGTGTTTCCCATTAATTTTGCTGACATAACGCACGAGATGTCAACGTAAACAATTTAATTCTCTATGAAAATATTTTTTTATAATTTTTAATTAAATTTTATATAATCAAAAATTGTTATTTTTTTCTTTAGATTTCTTTTCTTTTTTTACCAACAAATAAAGAAAAGTTTTAGTGCTTCAATTTTCTGTGTTTAATTTATAACTAAAAAAAATATATTCAAATTGAACAACAACGCTCTGAATTTCTGGTTTATCAGATAATTTTAATCCATAAATAATAAAATTATAAACTACAGTTAAAACGCTAGTCTTTTATTTTTGATATCTACTTTCCACGCTCCCCTCATGCAAAAAGTCGTTATTAAAATTATTCATCATAGATGTCTATTGTCCCTATTAGTCGCTGACATGACCAACCATCCCCGTAGCAACCGTTGCCATGAAAACAATCTTCATAGCAACCGTTGCCATGACAAAAGTTTCCATAGTAACCGTTGCTATGACAACATTCACTGTAGCAACCGTTATCATGACAACAATCTCCATAGCAACCGTTGCCATGGCAACAACCTTCATAGCAACCGTTGCCACGACAGCAGCCCCCATAGCAACCGTTGCCATGACAAAAGTTTCCATTGTAACCGTTTCCATGACAGCATGCACTGTAGCAACCGTTATCATGACAACAATCTCCATAGCAACCGTTGCCACGACAACAGCCTCCATAACAACCGTTGCCACGACAACAGCCCCCATAGCAACCATTGCCATGACAACATTCTCTATAGCAACCGTTGCCATGACAACAGTTTTCATAGTAACCGTCGCTATGACGATTATAAGCTGCATCATAACACCAACTTTTTTAGGATAAATACATATAATTAAAAATTAACCTCTAAAGTATCTTTAAATTCTTCATCTTCATCACCATCACTGTCAGGTGGTAACGGACTAGCACTATGACTACTAGCTGGACTTGTTTCCAAGCTACTAGTAATATGACGTGATGAATTGCGTACTCTTTGTGGTGATGTTTCTCTAGATCCTTAATTTAAAAAAATAAAATAAAATAAGACAATCAATTGATAATTAAATTTAATTTACTACTCAATACTTGAAGCAGATTTACCTAATGGCGATCCAGATAATGGTGAACCGGGTTGTGATCGTATACGTTCAATAACTGGGCCGACGAGCAATTCTAAATCTTCAGCGGGTACACTTTCATAAAATGAATCTAAGCTTCCTAAAAAATTGGCTACATTATCAGTGTAAGACATTGTCTCGACAATTTTTTTTAGTTCGTCAACGTAATTATTCATGGCCTCCTGACGACTCATGTTTCCTAGTTTCATCCAAGCATCCCATTTAGCTTTTTTTACGACCTCCCAAAATGCTGGTTTTGGCTGCTGGCATGCGCCTTTTGTTGCTTGTTTGTAGTAAGCATAAAAACGTAATTGTAATTCATGACTCGGCTGATAAGCGCCTAGGAATAAATATTACATTTTTATTTATTTAAATATTTTACTTTTTTGTTTTAATAAATTAAATTATTTTTACTTTTACACTTTATTCGAGGTTACTTTTTTTTAAATAATGTATGCAAATTATTTATGTATTTAATTGATAGGTTTGCCTAAAAAAAAAAAACTAGACAACGATCGTGATAAATAATTGCATAAATTATATATTTTAATTATTACTATGACGTAAATTGTTCAATAGTTATAATTATAGTTTACTTATTATTAAAAATTAATTAATTTTTTAATTAAATAAAGAATAAAATAATTAATTATTTATAAGTAAATCTAGTGATCGAGGACATTAAGACAGACTAACACATTTTTTGATAAATCTATCTGTTCATACACGCTGAAAAAAAAATGGTAATACTTGCCATCTTAATGAAGTAACTATTCCTATCCTTACATTTTAATGATTCTCATTCTTTTATGTTAACTATTACTATCGAAGATGGTAAGCATTCGTATCTAGATAGTAATCATTCCTATCCGTGATGACAACCATTACTATTTTAGAAGGAAAAATTAAAAATTTTTCAGACATAAGAAATATTACGATCTAGATGGTAACTATTACTATCGGCAATAGTAATTGTTGCCATACGAGAAACGAATTGTTAACATAAACATATGATAATAATTATCACATACACGATGGTAATCATTCCCTATCGCGAGATGGTAATAGTTAGCATTTTTTTTTCAGCGTGTAAGTTATTGGAGTTCGAAGTTAAGCTCTAGTAAATTTCGAGATCTTTTTACTTTTCCGGTGAAACTATCAGACTTATCACAAAATATCATAGGATCTTATTTATTGGAAATTTTATTGCCTACAAATTATTATCAGTAATGTTTTTTCAAATACCGCATTTTTTTGTAGTTATTTTTATTTTAATTTCAAGCTTTTAAAAAAGTAGTGTTCTGATCGATTTAAAGAGCTCAACAGTGAAATGAAAATAATTAGAAAAGAATACGGAATTTGAAAACATTTTATTAATTATAATTTGTAGGCGATAAAATTTCCAATAAAAAAGATCCTATGACATTTTGTGATAAGTCTGATAGTTTCACCGGAAAAGTAAAAAGATCTCGAAATTTACTAGAGCTTATAAGTTATAACTTCGAACTCCAACAACTTTTGAACAGATAGATTTATCAAAAAATGATAAAAGACCTTTTTTATAGGGCGTACAATTTCCTACAAAAATATGTGTTAGTCTATTCGATCTATTGATTAGTTAACGAGTTAAAAATACTCAAAGTTGAAGATAAAATTTTCCCGTGTTATTTAAACGGGAAATCGATTTTTTCAATGAGCTAGGTCTGTAATCGACATAGAATTTTTTTCTTGAGCGAAAATTTTTTTTTTGTGTTGAACTATGATTTTTTTTCTCATGCACTTAAAAAAAAAATGTTGCTCTGAAATGACACACCCTAATAATCTTACATGGATTATTTTGATTGGGATATTTATAAATTTTTTTTTATAAAATTGTTTTATTTCTAGTTTTCAAACCCAATGAAAATTTTATATAATAATAATAATAATAATAATGAACTTAATGTTTATGTTAAAAATCTTGGAAATTCTAAACAAATTATATTCTAGGCCTTGAATAATTTATTTTTAAATTACAAAATACCATAATTTAAAATTTGTATGACGTACAAATTAGGAACGATCCAATCTAGCGTTTTCTCCTTTCTTAGGAGTAAAATTACCTACACGGAAAGAAAATTATGGGAATGGTTCCTATAATTTTATGAAATTTCATCCTATACCAGTATAGGAATGACGACCAACAATTATAGGAATAGGTCCTATAATTATAGGAATATTACCCATAATTATAGGAATAGTTCACATAAGTATAGGAATGATACCTATACCATTATGGGAATGGTTCCTATAATTATAGGAATGGTTCCTATAATTATAGGAATGGTTCCTATAATTTATGGGAATGGTTCCTATAATATTATAGGAATGGTTACTATAATATATAGTAACCATTCCTATAAATTATAGGAATAGTTCCTATAAATTATAGGAACCATTACTATAATATTATAGGAATCGTTACTATACTATTATAGGAATGGTTACTATACTATTATAGTAACCATTACTATAATAGTATAGTAACCATTCCTATAATATTATAGGAATGGTTCCTATAATATTATAGTAATGGTTACTATAATAGTATAGTAACCATTCCTATAATAGTATAGTAACCATTCCTATAATAGTATAGTAACCATTCCTATAATATTATAGTAACCATTCCTATACTATTATAGTAACCATTCCTATAATAGTATAGTAACCATTCCTATAATATTATGAAAATATCAATTTTCAAAAAAGTGTGGAAATCACTTTTACAATACACAAAAGTATTATTAAACATAAAAACAAATATTCAAACATTGAAAAAAAAAAAAAATTTAAATATCGCAAATAAATTAGAGGGTCTTTTCGGCGGCCATATTGGATTGAAGCTTTTTTGACTTGTGTGGGGTTTAAAAAGAACACTCTACACGAAAGTCCAGATTGTTTTAATTTGAATTGCAATTTTTAAAAATATATAAGTGATAGGGGTAGGTCGTAGAGGGGTGTTCCGGCAGCTATATTGGATTGAAACTTTTTTGACAAGCGTGGGGTCTCAAAAAAACACTCCACACAAAAATCCACATTTTTCTAATCATAAAAGTATCTTTAAAAAAAAAATATATTTTTAGTTGCACGAACGTTCGTAAATTCAGGGACATAAAAAAAATTCGTTTTTGGCAAAAATCATCAAAATTTTTCAACTGAAATTTTTTCAGCATAGAACATTCAGGAAAATTCAAATTTTGAAAATAAAAATTTATATTTCGATAAAATCTCAAATTTGGGTAAAATCTCGAAAAGTTAATATAAGTTTTAATTTAATATGATACTGAAGTAAGCCGATGTCTTATAATTTTTGGATTTTTTTTAACATTAAATATCTACACTATTTTGCAAAAAAAAAAATTTTATTATATTATAGGAACCATTCCTATACTATTATAGTAACCATTCCTATAATAGTATAGTAACCATTCCTATAATATTATAGGAATGGTTCCTATAATATTATAGTAACCATTCCTATACTATTATAGTAACCATTCCTATACTATTATAGTAACCATTCCTATAATGGTATAGTAACCATTCCTATAATATTATAGTAACCATTCCTATAATAGTATAGTAACCATTCCTATAAATTATAGGAACCATTCCTATAATATTATAGGAACCATTCCTATAATATTATAGGAATGGTTACTATACTATTATAGGAATGGTTACTATAATAGTATAGGAATGGTTCCCATAATGGTATAGGGGTGGTTCCTATAATATATAGGAACCATTCCTATAATAGTATAGGTACAATTCCTATACCATTATAGGAACCATTCCTATAATGCATAGGAATACTCCCTATAATTTTCTTTCCGTGTAGAGTAATTATGCTGATAATAATTCTTACTCATATTTGATTATAAAAATAAAAAAAAATGTCAATATTTGTTTATAAAAAAAAAATAAAAAAAAAAATACAGAAACAAATTTATCTTTACTTTGTATAAAAATTATCATTCATTTTTTTTTGCGACTATCAAAATATTTATCGTAAGTAAAGATATTTATTTTAAAAAATCTTTACATACTTTTTATTGCATAAAATCTTTTATTTATAAGTTGGAAAAAATAAGTTTTATGATATGACTGACAAAATTTTTTTTTAAAGGATAGTTTTACTTTTTTATTTAAAAATTAGACGTAAAGTTTTTTTTTTTTTTTAAGCTCTTGTTTTATTCATAAATAAAATTAAAGAACAAAAATAAAAATAAATACAAAAATAGAAAATCTTAAAAATTTTAAATATATAAAAGATATTAAAATTTAATATTCATATATTTAAACACACTGATAGAAGTATTTATTTAATATTAATAAATGCATTTATTTGACACAGTTATAGATTTATTAATAGTTAATAAATGGCTTATTTGACTCAAATATAGATTTATTAATAGTTAATAAATGGCTTATTTGAGTGAATATCTCTGTGATTTTTGACTACAGCGCCACTTACTGTTTACATTACCTTTCAGTATACTGTCTAATGTAACAAATTCAAAATCATCAATCAACTAAATATTTTTTTATAAATAAAATACATGCTGAATATTTACATTTCACATCATTGTGTGGATTATTTTCTTAATGGGGCAGAGGGGCCCCCCTTCAAAAAATGGTAATTTTAAAAAAATTTTTTTTTAATTGAATTTTTATCAATTAAAAAATGAAATATCATTTTCGAATGTTTTTAGTGGCTAAATTTACCCTAACTACAGGAAATCAGCCGAAAAATTAATTAACCATTAATAAATATTTAATTTGGTTCAAATAAATCTCATTTAATAAATCATTTATTAACTATTAATAAATATTTATTTGGGTAGGGCTTTCAAATAAATCATTTATTAACTATAAATAAATCTTATTTGGTACAAATAAATTCTTCTATCAGTGTGCTGGTCCATTTTGCCCCAGGTGTCATGCGTAGGGTTGAAAATGTTTAAAACTATCGGATATACAATAATTAGACGAAAAAAAAAAAATTGTTTTTTCACCAAATTTTTGGGGTACCCCGTTTTGCCACCCCTACCCCATTTTGCCCCTCCCTCCCCTAATATTCTTTTTTTTTATCTACTGAAATAAAATTTTTTATTTTTTTCAAACCAAAAATTAACTAATTACTCCAAATAACTACACTTCATTGACATTCAACTAAATAAAAAAAAAATAAAAATTAAGCCATGCAATTCAAGTACTCTGAAGTAAGTAGTAATATTAACCCTAAAAAAATCCATGTGGGATTGCATGGAAAACTCATAGAAATCCATAAAGAAAAGTATGGATTTATGTAAGAATTCATAGAAATTATCACAAGTGTATAGATTTATATAAAAATCCATGTAGGAAACCATGAGTGTTTAGTTTTCTAAATTTCCCATATGGTTTCTATATAGAAAATCCACATAAAAATCTGAATTTGTATATAAATAACTTCTATAGAATCCATGGTATCTAGATTTCTATCCCTATCAAAAAAATCCACGTGGAATTGCATGGGAATCCATGTAGAAAAGTATGAATTTATGTAAGAATCCATGGAAATTAATATAGAAGTGTATGGAATTATATAAGAATCCATAGGTATCTAGACTTCTATATGGGAAATTCATGTAGGAAACCATGGGTACCTGAATTCCCATAAAGAAACTTGGATATATGCACTTATTTATGGGAAATTCATATAGTATCTGAGTTTCTATATAAGTAATTTCTATAGAATCCGGAGTATCTGAATTTCCATGCCTATCGTCTATTGATACGCGTATACCAATAAAAGAACAGATTTTCCTATAAGAAACCATATGGAAATCTATCCGAAAACGCCATGTGGAAACTCACATAAAAATCTAGGCTAGATTTCCATATGGATTTTTTACAGAAAATTCTCCATCTCGTTCACGTTCAGAATATAAATATATAATGATATTTCACGGATATTATGGTCAACAATTTAATAAATTAATAAAATCATTCATTTTTCAAAGGCCATTTCGTCACTTTATTCTCGCGACTTTTTCCAGTCAATCTGTGTCGATCATTAGTCAAATTAAAATAAAAATTTACGGACCATTTCTTACAAGACAAAATTAATTGCAGAATTCCGATTTTTTTATACCAATTGTCAATTATTTTAATTAATTTACTAAATTAAACAATTAGCTTTAGAAAATCATAAGCCTATAAAATTATACTTGAATAATAATAATAATAATAATAAAGTATCAATACCTAAAAAACAATTTTTTTGAAAGATGTGAAAGTGATAATTTATAAATAAGAAAGTTTAAGAGCGCGTTATTTTCCCTTTCAAATTCTCAATAAATTTTGTTTAATGTATTGGAACTTTTTATATAGTTTTTAATGAATGCACTATACATACATATATACATACATACATACATACATACACACATATATACATTCATATATTCTTACATTGACACATATAAATTGTAATAAAATATAAAATAGAATATTCTAGTTTTTCTAAATAAATAAATGATTAATTTTTTTTTTTTTTAATTTAAATTAAAAAAAAAAAAATTAAAAATAAATACAAAAATAAAATTAAATATTTAAAAAATAATTAATGATGTCATTAAAATAAATTGGACTTTGGATCATTAAAATTTAAATAAAAAATGAATAATAATAAAAATAATTTACCATTTTTCGGTAGATTTCTAATAACATTGACAGCCGCATCAAATTTTTCCTCAGTCGTCATTATTAATTAATTATTAACAAATGTATCAACGTATATATATCTATATGTATATACACAATGACTTAACAAAAAATAAAATATATGTGGATAACAATAGACAATTAAAACATAAGAAACTAAAAAACAATTAACTCCTTTCACCACTCCTATATTTCTAACATTAAAACTGGGATAAATAATAATGAATAAACAAAGTAAAAAAAAAATATATGTGTATATTAATAAGTGAGAGTAAGCACTAAACCACATAAAACACACATTTAACTTTCAGACTTATACTTAGTATGTTGATAGCAATAATGACACGATAACTCGACGTACGTTTAAAGTTTAAAGATAAAAAAAAAACTTCTTAATTATTTATTTTAATTTTTTTATTTTATTGCAATTTCAATGCATCGATGCTATGATTGCTGATGTCTGTAGAATTCTTATATTTGACCAATCATATATATATGAAATATATCAACCAATCGCATGAAATTTCCACTCAACTTGCGTTGACCATTGGTTCAAATTTTCTGTCACTGCGCAGATTGCGTTCTAGTTTCTGCGTTTTTAAATTACGTTTATATATTTTTTATATAAAAATATGAGTTTATATTTATATATTTATATATAGGGATGATATTTATATATAAATGCTAGTATTTTATTACCAATTAAGTATTTAAAATATATAATTTATATCTTATTATAAATGTCTGGTAGTTTTTGAAGTTTGAATTTCCCGCAGTTTCTAAAATCAGAAATGGCGGATTGTAATCCACTTTTTGAGGTTATGAGGCATAAATATGCAATGAAATCAATTTACTGAAGTTCTAACGTGGGTTTGTTGTAATAAATTTAAAAGAAAAATATTATTTTAAGAAAAAAATAAAAATAAGTGAGTTATTATTTTAAATTTTTAAATATTTATCAAACGTTTTAATTATAAATAAATGTTTTGACGTTTAAATAACATTGTTTTTAATAATTACAATATCGGTACTCGGATAATTGAGTTGAATAATCAGATATGATGAATGAATAATGATTATTCTCGTTTTTATTTTCAGACTGACAAAAATGACATCAATTGGAAGAGGTAGAGGTTGGGGTAAAACCCCGCAGGATAATGGACGACGACCTGGTAAACAGTTAGAACCAGCACAGAACATAAATGATGATGACAATGAGAATGATGATAATGATGACTGGATAGAGCGAATCAATAAACTTGACATTAATGATGTTGCCGGTATCAAGAGTCCTCAGAGTCCAGTTGCTAATTTAATAACAGTCAATACATCACCAGATGATATGCAGTGAGATTTTGATTATGTTTATTCATTATAAAATTAACATCTATAAACTATCATGTTTAAAATTCCCATATGGTTTCTTATAGGAATATTAATCTGTTCTTTTATTCATATACGCGTATCAATAGACGATAGACATAGAAATCCAGATACCCCTGATTTTATAGAAATTACTTATATAGAAACTCAAATTCCTATATGAATTTCCGACAAAGAAATCCATATGTCAAGCTCCTATATGAGGATCCAGGTACCCACAGTTTCCTATATGGGTTGTCTACGTGGAAATCCGGGTACCCGGTTTCCTATATGAAATTCCTACATGGGAATCTAAATACACAGTTTCCTATGTGGATTTTCTATATGGGTATTCAGGTATCCATGGTTTCCTACATGGATTTTTTTATAAACCCATACCCATATTAATTCCTATAGATTCTTACATAAATCCATACTTTTTTATATGGTTTCCTATGGATTCTCATGTACTTCTACATTAATTTTTTTGATAGAGTACACGCTGAAAATTTAATAGTAATGATTATCTTTAGATTGTGCGGAAAATCGTCTTTTTTATGCTACACACATTAATCACACAATTATAATTGTGTTGAGCCCCAATTTTGACTTCAGATTCGTATTCAGCGGTAAAAAATACGTCGGAAAATCTTTATCGAACACCCAGCACAGACCACTTTTTTTATGGACCTGTGTTATTGTAATTTTAACTGTATATGTCAATATGAAAAACACGATGGTAATAGTTTCGAGTAATAAATCAATATATTAATAGATGTTACAAAAATACTAGCTATTAATATATCGTATGATAAACGTATGCGATTGTTATAATTTTAATTTTTCGGTGTAACTCAGAATGAAACACGATTTCAGACTACGTTTGATGTCAGCCCTCGCTTATGGTTCAAGCAATCAACTTCACCCTGGTCTGAAATCGTTTGGTTTCATCTCTTGTCACAATATACTATTTAGTCATTTAATATTTAACTAGATTGTCATAATAAATCATTTTATTTCAGGCATTTAGAGAAGGCGTGTAAGAAAGCTATCAAAGATCGAGTTTTTGCAATGAAATTGGTATTAGCGTTTTCAAATTCATCAAATGTTACCGCACCATTTTTGGGATGTCTTCAACCTTATTATGAAGGTAACCAAAAATATTAATTAATTTTTAAAAAATAGTTTTACTATTTATTTTTTTTACTTCAGAGTTAAAAGCAGCAGGAGTCTGAAATTTTCCGAATATTTATTTATTGACAAAATTAAAATAAAAGTTTTTTTTTTTAGATCGTATGGAAATGTTGAAAAAAAATCGCCAACATTTTTTAAATCTTGTATTTATTCTCGGCGAAGCATATCATCGGATAAGATACGGCAATGCAGTACCACCAAAAGTATTAGAATTACCTCTAATAGTCTGTTTAAAAATGTTATTAGAAATAGCCGGTGAGGAGGAAATTGAATTAGCAGCGACCGAGGTAATAAATTTTAATTTCACAAAACAATAATTTAAAACATCAACACCATTCTCACCCCCCGATGACAAAGACACGACGTAAGATGGCCACGGTAGCTGAAGGCTAGGACTCATAGCGACGGGAGAACGACGGTGGGCTTAGCCAACGCTAGCTCCCGGTTCTTTCTGAACTAGTGGAGACTGCTGACAGTGGCTGTGTCCCGCGATGTGTTTCCTTGGACTCGGGCGGGGAATCACCGAAATAAAGCTATGTCTCCTTTACCTATCAACTCACAAATAATAGTATCTACAATAGTTAAATAGTTGTCGAAAAGGACAGTGGGCTTGCTAAGTTCGTCGTTAGGTGGACTGACAAGAAGCGAGGCCTAATAACGATGATCACCAGCACCACGATCCTCTCCGAAAACTATAAAAAGTGCCCTCAATGGGCCCGGGTACAATGGCTAACATAAACTGTGCCCAGTAAAGGCTTACTAAATTCAATCCAATTCAAGACCATTCTCAGACAATATCTCCCATTTTTTAAAAATATGCAATTACTTTCAATTGACATAACCGTATTAAAAATTAATTAATTAGTTAATTTAAAAAAAAATTGAAACTTTAATTGAAAAAAAGCAACGTGGAAGTAATTTTCCCGAGATATAGAATTTTAAAAAAATTACTTACAGTTGATATCAATTGGGAGTTAAGGGGACTCGGTGGTCTAGAGGCTGAAAATTTCATGATTTAAAAAAAATTTTTTTTTATGTTTTAATAAAAACCAAACTTTTTGAAATTTTGAGGGGCTATTTTATTGTTATTAATATATACAAAAATGCTTATAGCTAAGAAAAAAAATGATTTTTAGTATTTAAAAGATGGTGTTGAAGCCAGCTCCTTTAAAAAAAAAATCCGGGCGACGCAGAACAATTCAGCTCTTCTATGGATCTGAAACAAAAAAATTTAATGGATTTTTAATCAGTATAAATATACCTATCGCTGGTACTAGAATAAAAAAAAAATTTTTTTTTTAATAAATTTTATTAAAATCTCGCTCGGCCTGAGTGTCAGAAAGACATCTCATTGGTATCAAAGTTATTTAAAAAATTATGTCATCTTTCTGATATCAAAAAGATATCTTTTTAACATTCATGCTAAGCGGGTTTATGTCAAAATTATAATTCGAATTTTTAAAGTCTGTAGCCTAAAATTTATTTCCCTGATTAAACTACTGAATTCGATCGAATTAAACAGAGTTAAATTTTTAATTCAGATAAATTCTGTTGATTCGGTACCTAACTTAAAAATGAATTCTGTCTAATTCGGCAGGAAAACCAGAATTTGTCCAAATTAAAACAAATTTAAATAATTCTATTCGGTTTAATTCTGATTAATTCGAAAATAATTCTCCAATTTATGGTTCTGAATCCGAATTAAACTGAATTTAAACGAATTTGAAATTTTTAAATCGGTTTAATTCTGTTTAATTCAAATTCAAATTTTCAATTCAGTTGAATTCTGTTTTGCAGAATTTTTTTTAATCTGTACTTCAGTGAAATTGTAACATCATTTTTTTTTTTCAGTTAATATTTTAACTTTTCTTTCAATTAATTAATTAGTATAATTTTGATGAGCTGATGACAGTTAAGTCATAGGATACTTTAAAAAAAATGGGGGGAGGGGCGTTAGGTCTGAGAATGCCCTTAATGATAATAAAACTCACTAAATTTAAACAAATTAAATTATTTATTTAAGATATCAATGAATGGACGAATGTTACAACTGAGAGCAGTGAGCGGTCTGTCAGAATTATTTATTTACGCACGAGAAATTCTGGTAACCCGTAACATTAGCTCACGATCACGAGCGTTACTGTTATTAATAACAGACTTAACAAATCAAAATTTTATGCCGCTGTCTGGTGACTTGCAAAAGTTTTACGCTCAACAATTGGGACAGCAATTGCTCCTTGAAATGCAACAAAATTTAAAAGGTCTTCGGATAATAACTGATTTTCGTAATAGAATTGGTAAAATATATAAATTATATCTGATTGATTATTTAATTTCAAATATATCTTTTTTAATATTTTAGACAATGATAACGATAACAAACAAAAAAACGATGATCTGCATGGAATATTGATGCAAGTACCGGGTAATCAACTGCAACAACCTCAACAATTACAGCCGCTACCATCACAAAATCAACGGCAAGAAATAAACCCACGTAATTATAAACCGCGTGATAATAATAGCGGAGGAGCTGGAGCTGGACTGTTATTGAATTCGGTACCGCGAGCTATTCGTGGTTCTGGAGCGGCGACTGATTCAAGATTATCGTAATTTATAATTACAATAATTATTACTTACTCATAATTATTATTATTATTAATGTTATAAGAAAATTTCTGTCTGTGGTTAATTTAATTGAATTAATCGTTACAATCATTGTTCATTAATCATCACTATTTAAATTTTATTTAATAGCTTAAGTAATTGTACATTATTTACATCTTTTATAATTTTTACAAAATGTAATTGACGATTTTAATTACTGACTTTTTTTTTATGTTGTACGTTTTTTTTTTTTTTTTTTTTCAAAATAATGGTGAATTATTTTTATGTACGATGACAACTGTCAATTTTTACACTTTAAATAAATAATTATTAAAAGTAAATAAATAAATTATTATCTATATTACCCGTGCAAAAAAAAATTTGGTTTATTATGAATTTCATTGTGAATTTGATAATCAAATTCAGATTTTGAAACAAATATGACTGGTAATGAATCAGCTCTAAAAATCCTTTAATTTTCTAACAATTTGATAGGTAATTTTTAAAAACTTACCTTTCGCTTTAAACATGTGATAAGTACATTATAAAAATTGTATATTCCCAGCTTTGAAGAAGATACAAAATTTTTTAATCGAAAGAAATTAAGACAACGAAGAGGAGTAATTCATGATAATTTTGATAGTAATTATTATCAATTTAGTACGAGATTCATATTGAATTAATTATAAGACAAATGTGTTTTATTTAATAATTGTATTTTTTGTTTTTACACCCAAGATCGTAACAAAAATGAAGAACTATTTTATTTAACTTAGAGGATATTTATTACTAATTTGATCAAATTCAGAAGTATAAAATTAAAATTTATTCAAAAAAATCTATATTTATTGTTAACAGTTTGTTATTTGTGCTATTACAAAAAAAATTTTTGTTTATTGAATAATTTGAAAAATAAATAAACTAAAAAATACGTTCTACTCTGCATTATTAAATTGAATTTATTAAATTAATCTACGTTTATACTATATTTTTCTAATTTTATAGCTATATTTGTTAGAACCTTGACAGTTATTGTCAAGTTACATAAAATCAGTTCATTATTATAATTAATAATTATTAATAATTATTATGATTAATAATTGGTGTGTTGATAATTTTTTGAAATTAAATCCAGGAAAAACTAAAGCAATCATCTTTGGTAGTCCTCAGCATGTAAATAGTTCAGCCTGCATAACTGCATCGAAGATCACAGTTAATGGTGTTACTATAAACTATGTCAAGTCTATTAAATATCTTGGAATATTAATTGACAATATATTATCTTGGCATGAACAAATAATTTCTATAAATAACCGAGCGATGAGCAATCTTGCTCGCTTAAAAGTAAATAGCAAAATTTTGAATACTACTATGCGTAGACGTCTGATTGCTACTCTCATTTTACCAATCTTCGACTATTGTAGTGCTGTATATACTAACATTTCTGGTAATCTTCAAACTAAGTTGCAACGAAAATTCAACGCCTGCATTCGATTCATCTATCACATACCACGATATGAGCACATAACACAATATAGGATGCGTCTTGGCTGGTTAACGATCCAGAGGAGACGAGAATTCCTAATTGCCTGTATAATATATAAAATGCTACATCTAAATCATGACAGTATCCTTCGAGAGAATTTTCGAATCCTACTGTCTGTTCGAGATCGAGCTGTAAGGCGTAATGATGTGTTTTATCAACCAACCTGCAGAACTTCGACTTACGAAAAGTCGTTTCTAATAACGGCTATTAGAATCTGGAATCAATTGCCTTCTGATGTCGTTGCACTAAGCACATATCAAGAATTCAGATCAGCGTGTTATTCACTATTCTATGAAACTGATAATGTATAAATGTAGATATATGATTTAATTATGATTTATGATTAAGATTTATGATTATTGTTATTATTATTATTACTATTTTTGATAATTTGTATAGAGTTAATAATAAAATAAAATTAAAAATGAAAATAATATATATATATATACATTTATGTATA
This sequence comes from Microplitis manilae, assembly GCA_030273425.1. Lineage (NCBI taxonomy): Eukaryota > Metazoa > Arthropoda > Insecta > Hymenoptera > Braconidae > Microplitis > Microplitis manilae. The sequence goes on from CP092724.1 coordinate 5,553,585, forward strand.
TAATATATATAATAATATTATAATATAATATAATTTAATATAACATAATATAATATTAATTATGTATGTATTATTTTTTTTATCATTTGTATACTTTATATTTGCGGCCCTTAGGGGACATAAATCTCAGGGTCGATAAAATTAATAAATAAATAAATAAATAAATTATTATATGTAATATATGATCAAATTAATATCAACTTTGTAACATTTTCATAATCAACTTATTATGAATCAAATATTAATTTTATACTGTTAAATTTAATCATGTTGGTAATGAATGTATTCTACGTCAAATAAAATAGTTCTTTACTTTTTTAAAAATATAGGGTGTAATAACAAAAAATACAATTATAAAATAAAACACATTTATCTCATAATTAATTCAATATGAATCTCGTACTAAATTGATAATAATTATTATCAAATTCATCATAAATTACTCCTTTTCGTTGTCTTAATTTCTTTCGATTAAAAAATTCGGAATCTTCTTCAAAGCTGGGAATATACGATTTTTATAATGTACTTATCACATGTTCAATGCGAAAGGTAAGTTTTTGAAAATTAACTATAAAATTATTAGATTTCAGCTGTTGTTTACTTGTTAAATTTAGCTGTAATAGAAAATTAGAAGATTTTTATAGCTAATTCATTATCAAAGTCATATTTGTTTCAAAATCTGAATTTGATTATCAAATTCACAATGAAATTCATAATGAAGCAAATTTTTTTTTGCACGGGTATATTAAGAGAATGAGAAAAAATTTTTTTTTAACTGTTAAAATTTGAAAATTTATAATTTTAATTAACCCTTAGGGGCCATCTATAAATTACGTCACACGAATTTTAGGACTTTTGAACCCCTCCCCCCGTCCTTGTCAAAGGTTGTTACAGTTTTATAACCCTCCTCCTGATGTGACGTCACACATTTTTTAAATTTATGTATGAATTCAAAAATAATCGAGAGAAAACAGCTATTTTTATTTTTTTACTCATTTTTATCAAATAATCTACTTAAACCTATTAAAACCCTTACCATTCAAAACTCTCGTGAATTTGAGTGTCTCACTTGCATTACAACGCCGCTCTAGAAGTTAAATGACGTTGCATAAAAGATAATCTCATAGCGAGAATGCTAAATTATTAATAAATATACACGGAAAAAAAATTCCTGTTGCTGCAACCGGAAGCAGCCATGTTGCAGTAACAGGAAAAAATCCTGTTGTAGCAGCGGAAAAAATTCTGTTAACAGGATTAATACTGTTGTTGCGACTTAATAGTAAAATATAGTTACACAGTTAGAAATTTTGTGTCATTGCGTCAAAATACTTAGTGTTAAAAATTTTTTTGTTAAATATTTAACACTTTTTTGTGTTGATTTAACAGAATAAATGTTAAATGTATACATAAAACTATTAAATATTTAACACTAAGTTTTTTGACGCAATGACGCAAAATTTTTTACTGTTTAACTATATTTTACTATTAAGTCGCAACAACAGTTTTAATCCTGTTGCTACAACAGGATTTTTTTCTGTGTAGATCAAGTTCGTAAATTTTCAAAGTTTTTTATTCACATTTGAACTTCGCGTTTTAGTATTTTTTTAAATTTTAACATGTGACGTCACAAACCTACTGACTCCCCCACACCCCTTGTCACACTATGCCACATTTCGGTGATACCCGCCTCCCTCCCCATTAACGTGTGACGTAATTTATGGATGATCCCTTACACGTTCATAACTATTCCAAGATAGGAAAATTGTTTTTGTTTTTTTATATCTTTCTATTTTGACCTAATTCAACATAAAAATTTTCGTACCTGATTACCCTATACCTGAGTTTTAATCATCATTAGTTCCGAAATAATCATTTGTTCAACATAATAATGAAACAGAACACGATAATTGGTGACCAGACACACCAGGGGTCTGTAAACACTTCATTAATCTCAATCTGGGTCATTATAAAACATTTTCAAAATTAATAATTAAAATAACGAATTTTAAAAACTTAACATATACTTTCATAAACTTATTTATTGCCGCTTTTAAAAATTAGCAGGAATTTTTTTAGCTGATGAAAATTTTAACGCGGATAGGACAATTTAAAAATTTTATAATTAATTTTATAATATATTGAAGTAATTAATTAAATACAAGTCTAGTCGAATCTAGATATACGAGATCATGACATGTATGAAGCGTACTAGGTCTGAATAGAATTTTTTTTAAGAAAAAAATTAATTGCATTGACGTCAATTAAGTTGTAAAATTATTCAATATCGATTTAGGCTGAAATAAAATTTTATAGGGATGAAATATCACTCGGTTTGTTTAATAGAGACTCTTTGCAATCAGACGTAAAGATTGCTCGGAACACTCGGGTATAAAAATTAACATTTCATCTATAAAAATTTTAATTAGCAGATTTAAAAGTTTCCATAGCTTCAATAAACATTTAAGTAACTTTTTAAATTATCTTTACACTAATTGCGCATTTGGATCATTGTTTATTTAGGTAATTAGTGCAACATACATGACGCTTAGAGGCATATTGTCCTGGTTAAATATCGAATATGTTTGTTATCTTGTAAGTTTATGCGGGATATGAGTTTTTAAAAACTATTATTGAACATTTTGTAAAAAGGGAAAATGAATTAAAATAATAAATATTTATGAGTTTATTTTAAAAAGTTTAAATAATTATGAGGACTGGACACTGTTGCGTAAAAACTTGTGGCACGATTTCGGTGATAAATGCCACAGTCTTTCTCCATGGTCCGCGTGAAAGTGTCGGATTAGTGTGCGTTGGACGGCAGCGCTACTATCAATAACGTCAAATTATTGAAACTCTTTATTCGTCTTCGTAAAAAGTAATACGTGATTAATTTTGTCAAGATGACTGAAACATCTGTGTCTCCAGCTCCCGTTGAAGAGAAGACTGTTGCCAAGGTCGACGCTCCTAAAAAGGCAGCACCGAAAGCCAGAAAACCATCGGCCAAGCCAACCCATCCGAGCACTGCTGATATGGTTAAAACTGCCATCAAAACTCTTGGTGAACGTGGAGGTTCATCTCTTCAGGCCATCAAGAAGTACATCGCTGCAACCTACAAGGTCGACGTTGAAAAACAAGCGCCCTTCATCAAGAAATTCTTGAAAGGAGCCGTCACCAAGGGAACCCTGGTTCAAACCAAAGGAAAAGGTGCTTCTGGATCATTTAAACTTGCAGTCGAAAAAGCTGCATCCAAACCAAAAGCAACTAGTGTGAAAAAAGCTGCACCGAAGAAGCCTGCAGCGGCCAAGAAACCAGCAGCCAAAAAGACTCCTGGTGAAGCCAAATCTCCAACCAAGAAAGCTGCTGCTCCTAAAAAAGCAGCAGTTAAGAAACCGGCTGCAGCAAAAAAACCAGTTGCTGCTAAAGCACCAGCTAAACCTAAATCCGCTGCACCAAAGGCCAAGAAAGCAGTCAAAGGTCCAACAGCTAAACCTAAATCACCTAAACCTAAGAAGGTCGCTGCACCAAAAACATCTAAACCCGCAGCCAGGAAAGCACCTGCAGTCAGAAAATAAATTTTCAATCCATCATTATAAATATTTAAAAAAACGGCCCTTTTCAGGGCCAAACAAATTTTTTAAAACGTAAAACACTCTTCGAGATTATTTGAACAGAGCTTAAGATATCGATAACCCACAATGTCCCTCTCTTTAATCCTTAACAATTACATTTAGTAAATAAGTTTATTGAACATAATGATGTCCTCTATGTAAATTTTGATGATTTTACTAATCTTCTTAGACAGTTAACCATATTTTCTTCTGACCTAAATTCGGAATTGGTCATCATTTATACTCATAGGACAAATTACAATTTAACTCCTGCTATGAAATCCTATTACTCTTCATATTTGAGATGTCATCTATTATTTTTCCAAATTTCAACAAACAAAACGTTTGCGTTGCAGCTACATGAGCAAATGAAAATATCAAATGAACCGCTCTAATATACCTTTACACATCAAACAATGAATTTTTTGGATAATTTAGGTTTTCATCTACGAAAACAGTTCATTTGAATATCATCCATTTCACCTTCTTACACTGAAAATCATAAAGGTTAAACACTCAAGTTATTACAAGCATAAATAATTGAGACTACAGCAATGGGAATACTTGCATACATATTATATTTATGCTGTAGAAAGGTGCAATATTAATGCCTTGCTGTTTTCCAATCAACTTTCCTGATGATGGATGTAATGTTTGATTCATCAATAAGAAACTTAATTATTAGATACTGGAAGGTAAAATTAGAAATTTATTGCATGATAGAGGATCAGCTGGTAAATATTTCATAAGCACTAAGACTGGACAATCGGAGCGTGAGCGAAAATTGGAGAAAGGAATTAAAGAGTAATTTTAATTAAACTAGGATTACAAGGGTATTAAAAATATAACTTGAGAATTTGTTACGTGTAAAAAATTTGGTGGCCCTGAAAAGGGCCGTTTTGTTTAATATTTGCTGAATCGAATGATGAAATTAACCTCCAAAACCGTAGAGAGTACGGCCTTGACGTTTCAGAGCGTAGACGACGTCCATGGCGGTGACGGTCTTACGCTTGGCGTGCTCGGTGTAGGTGACTGCGTCACGGATAACGTTTTCAAGAAAGACCTTGAGAACTCCACGGGTCTCTTCGTAGATCAGACCGGAGATACGTTTGACTCCACCACGACGAGCCAGACGACGGATCGCTGGTTTGGTGATTCCCTGGATGTTGTCACGAAGAACTTTACGATGACGCTTGGCTCCTCCTTTTCCCAATCCTTTTCCTCCTTTACCACGGCCAGTCATTGTCACGAGTTTAAAAGAGCGGGTTCGTTTACTCGACGAATGTCAGAGAAATTGTGAGTTCGGAATCCAAAATGGCCGTATTTAAGCACTTTCTTACGATTTCCCTTTCTACGCGATTGCAACGAACGGTCAATTTTTCTCCCACTTTTCGATTTGAACCAATCACAGAGACGTTCGCTAAATTATCCCCCTCTACCGAAAATGAATGAATCAGAATGCGCCACGCGGCGAGAAAGTTGACAAAAAGGCGAAAACGGGCGCCATTTTTTTAATTCGCTCGAAACTCTTGAACGTATCGCTACGTTATCTGTTCAACTAACTCGCAATGGCTCGTACTAAGCAAACTGCTCGTAAGTCAACTGGTGGAAAGGCTCCACGTAAACAACTCGCTACCAAAGCCGCTCGTAAGAGTGCGCCAGCCACCGGAGGAGTCAAGAAGCCTCATCGTTACCGTCCAGGCACAGTAGCTCTCCGTGAAATTCGTCGCTACCAGAAGAGCACGGAACTTCTCATCCGTAAATTACCATTCCAACGTCTGGTTCGTGAAATCGCTCAAGATTTCAAGACTGATCTCCGGTTCCAGAGCTCAGCTGTGATGGCTCTCCAGGAAGCCAGCGAAGCCTACTTAGTTGGTCTCTTCGAAGACACCAATCTCTGCGCCATCCACGCCAAGCGCGTCACCATCATGCCCAAGGACATCCAGTTAGCTCGTCGAATCCGAGGAGAACGTGCTTAAGTTATCTTAACATCAAAAACTTACAAACCAAACGGCCCTTTTCAGGGCCATCAAATTTTTCAAACTAAGAAAATGTAACTTGTTTCTCACTTGATTACAATTTAGAATTAAATTAAATGCCATAATTATCCCAATAATACCTACACAATTTTCTTACAATTAAACACTTGACCTAATTACACTCAGGCAATTGCTTGAGATCTATTCCACTTATCCCGTCATCTATTTTACCTTAATAATTATTTGACCCTTCGAAATGATAATTCGATGCTGATACTTATAGGTTATATTTTATGTTTTCAATATAAATATATTCAACTAGAAAATTTATTAGTCTTAACATTCAGCGCTTGAATGAATTACAAATGGTTTTTAAAAAACTAATCGTCAAAGTATAAAAAAAAGCGTATTTTAAAATTCTAAGTGTTGAATTTTCAACGCTTTTGTGTGTCAATTTAACATACAATATTTATCTTGTTTCAACTGTCGCAATTGATTGATTTTTTAACACACAAAAATGTTATTTTATACGAAAGTAACACTTTTTATGTGTTACTGTGAAATCAACACAAAATATATTAAAAATAATCTCTACCGTCACAAAAGAATCCTCAGAAAATTTCAAGTAAAAATGACGTTGAAAATATCGCTTGTTCAATTTGTAATCGTTTTTAAAATACATAACCTAAACTTTTAATTCAATGTTGATGAAATATAATTATTTTTTTGATATTAAAATAACTATTTTATTTTTGTTATTGTGAGAGAATTTATAGTAATTTTTTTATACATATTTGAATATTGAAGATAAATAATAGATGATATTATATATATTAAACAATACGTGATATTATTATTACTATTTTTTTTTTTTATTTTTAGTTTTATTTATCCCGATGAAAAAAGTTTTTGTCTAATCATATATAATTATGCATAATCATCTATATATGATTGGATCCAAAAATTGGCCAGGTCTAATTATATATAATCAGATCTGTTTATACATGATCATGCATGAATGAATATAGTCATTTTTAGAATCTCATTTCGAATACCTTTAAATTATTAATTAAGTAATTTAATTAGGATTTCTTGTTTTCATCAATATAAATATCTATTAAATTTTAATAAAAAAAAAAAAAATTACTATTCGTTGACCACCACTTTACTACGAGGTCACCTATCCAATCAATGACCTACGCCGATGCTGCTTAACTTTGGTGATCGCTGGATTGTAGTCTGATCCTTTAGTCTGCTATGAACTTACAATACATAAAAGTTTATGGCATTACTTAACTCAAATAATCAAGTCGATACATCATACGTAAATAATGCACCTAATAATGAATTTGATTTTGTACATAAATTACAATAGAATTCATTAGATACATATAATCAAATCTATTTATCTATAAACTTATAAATAATCGTATATAAATCGATATCGATTGATACTTTTAAATTGCTGCCGAAACCTTTGAACATTTTTTAAGTATTAGGGATTTAAGTTTATTTGATAGTTGACAAAATAAAAATTTAATAACATTCATATTAAAAAATTGTCATATTATGTAATATATATATATGTATATATATATATATATATATATATAACTACATATAACTTTATATCAGTCATGTCTGATCAGATCCAATCATATATAAACTTATGCACGACCATACATGAATTTATATTAGCCATGTCTGATCAGATCTAATTATATATGGATTTGTATCAGTCATGTCTAATCAGATCTAATTATGTATAGACTTATATATAATTAGATCTGATCATATATAGACTTATATATGGTTAGATATGGAGTTATACCAGCCAAGTATGAACATATCTAATTATATATGGATTTGTATCAGTCATGTCTAATCAGATCTAATTATATATAGACTTATATATAATTAGATCTGATCATATATAGACTTATATATGGGCTAATAACACCCAGGTATGATCAGATCTAATTATGTATGGGGTCATATATAATTATATATAATTATATATGACCCTATATATAATCATGCATGATTATATATAACTTCATGTATGATTATATATAATCATATATAATTAGACAAAAACTTTTTTCATCGGGATATTACTATTACTAATATTATCGTTATTTTTAATATTTCATAGCTGAAGAATCAATTACTCCAGTTAATTCATTGATTTTAACTTTACATTAAATAATGTGAAAAACATTTTTAAGAAGTGTCCAAGTAACACAAAAGCGTACGTCAAATTCAACACTCTTCAAGTGTTGCAAATAACATATAAGTGTGTTAAAATTAAAGGTTACGTTTTCGAAGATTTTGACACTCATAACGTGTTACTTTTAACACACACGAGTGTATAGTCGTCCCAATGAAAATTTGGGATTTTGCCCTACCACAATTATTCCACCTCTACCATAATATTTAGCTTTGCGCATGCGCAGAATATCTTTTTCGGAATATTATAATAGAGGGGGAAAAAATAATAGTGGGAAAAAATCCCAAGCTTTCTCCGGGACGACTATAACTGTTTCAAAACAGACGACCTACGCTGAAATAACATATAAATAAGTGTCAATCGATCATTTTACACACGGCAAGTGTCAATTTTGATGAATCCTTTTTTACTGTGTTGACTCAAGAAAACTTTTTTTTTACAGCGTACTCATTTTCTATTTAAAATTTTACACTTTTAATTTATCATGTTTTATATTTTTATTATTTACACGGAGAGAAGTGAATGGTATATTTTTCAATGTAACATAGTAATTATTACTATGTATCATGGTAACGCAAGTTTTTTAGCCGTATTATTTATTTGACATAGTAATTTGTCCGATGTTGAATGGTAACACTAGCCATGCTAGCATGGGAATGATTACCATGCTACATTGGAATCATTCCTATGCTAGATTCGAATTATTACAATTTCGATGAAACTGCTTCCAATTGAAGGTAGTAAAAAGTTAATATTAAAATAAGGTTTTATAATTAAAAGATTAGGTTATTTAATTAATAATAAATAAATTTTTAACTAAAATTTTGAAATAAAATAATAAATATTAACATTAACAAATTTTAACGTGGGTTATTTCTATTAGAAAAATATTATACTAATTTAATTATTTATTCAAAGACATTTAATTAATATTTTACTGTATGTAAAATTATTAATTATGAATTATTAATGCAGAGGAAATTAACAATTATCTAAATTAAAAATATATTAAATCCCTTAACAACATTATAAATCAGAATACAATAGACAATGATACTTTGTCAAATAATACTTGAGTTTCGTATGATTGATAATTTTCATTAAAATAATATTCATTAATATAAGTAGTAATTAAGTTCAATATATGGACAGGTTATATTGGACGTATATACTATATAGCAGCGTTTAATATTGAAACTGTTTTCACGCTATTCAGCATGGGACTCAGTACCATTCTAGCATGGCTTTGATTACTATGCTACAAAGTAATATTTACCAGTAGCATGGTTACTATGTAGAATGGTAAATATTACCAGGAGAATGGTAATCATTCCCATGCTACATAGTAATAACTCCTATGCTTTGAAAAATAGGACTGGTTACCGTGCTACATAGTAATAATTACTATGTTACATTGGAGAATATACCATTCACTTCTCTCCGTGTATGGCATCACGTTTATTTTATTTATTAGTAATTTTTTAAGAAAAAAATTTAGAAAAAATATCAATAATATTATATTTTTTCTCATTTTATGATGTTGGCACAATATACGTGTCGTGAAACAATTAGTCCTCTCAGAAATAGAGAGGGAGGGGGGAAAATTTACCTAGACGGAATTAGAACAGAACTGGACCCAATTGGTTGAAAGGAAGCAGTAGGGGTCACTCAGGATCATTAGTCCTTAAGATCTTTATCATAGTTCAGGTATTTAAGGATCCATTTTTCGAATTTTAATCATTATTTCACTTACGTTTAGTCAGTGCATTATTAAGAAAAAGAAAACTGAAAGTGTCGAAATGAATGTGAAACGTAACAAGTATACACATTACCATAAGTTTTCTATTGAAAATTTTAGTTCATATATGTACGTAGACAGCGAAGGTACGACCGACAATGAGGATTTTCAGTTTTCACCAGTGGCCGGAATCAACGACATTTGGTGCTTCAGAATAGAGATCCATCACGGTGAGGAACCAGAATGGTTGTCACTGAAGCTCGCTTGCATGAGCTCAGAACACCAGAACATTTTTGCTACGGTATCATGTTATTTAAAGGATCGCAACAAGGGTATCATTCATTTTCAAAGGAAAGACGTTAACTTTTGTCATAGCTCTTTGAGGGACATGCGTTTCATTCATCTCCGTGATATTTTCCCAATATATGAACTCCCTGATGTAGAAGTGGACTTACCCAACGATACGTTAACAATTTTGATGGAACTAACTGTTCACTTTGATGATACTCCAAGAGCACCAGAAATATTTGTTCATATTTAGAGAACAGTTTGGTCAAGTATATATTGACAGAGAAAGACTAAAACGGCCCTTTTCAGGGCCACCAATTTTTTCATACGTGAAAAATTATTCAAGTTTTACTAACCCTTATGTTTAATCCTTACTCCCGTATTCTTTAAACATTAATTTCTTTATTGAGTGTTAAAATTTTTTTTACTATGATTTATACTGTATTTCAGGTTATAAATATATTGATGGTTGCTGACAATATTGTGTGGAAATTTACTGACTAATATCTAATTTTTGTTAGATTCTTCATATTTGATACTCAAGTATCAAAGGTTCAAGTTGGAAATGGCTGCAGTGCAGTGAAATTTTTCATGTGAAAAACAATTAAAATTGAAATCAATACTCTTTTTTACAGGTTGTAAATTGTTAAATGTTAAGAGTATCGCATAATTATATGAGAAAAATGAAGGCACTATTGACTTAATTTAAAAAATTATTATTAAATTTTTTTCAGTAATTATGCAGCTAAATTTTTTTTTAAAAATATTCAACTTTCTTTTCTTTCAATAATTAATTATTTTTTAATTGTCATTCAATAAAGTATTTATTAATTTATTTAATGAATCGATCGCATTAATTTGATTTTATTCAATAAATTTTTAAAACTCGCGCGCAAAATTAAAAAAAAATTTTTTTAATTACAAAAATAATTAAAATAAATTGCATAATTATTTGAAATAAATGAAGGCACTATTACATTTTTATTAATTACTTACTTCAAAATATTATTATATTTTGTTTATTGATTTTTCTTTTCATTTGTACCATTACGAATTTACTAATTATTTAATCATTACTCGAAATTTAAAAAAAAATAATTAAGTATTAATTTTTTTTTTGATAAAAAAAATTATGCTTTGTATGAAATAAATTTAAATAGCTGCGGAAAAAGAATGAAAGAAAAAAATACTTAAGAAAAATTAATTACGTCTTTAGTCATGATTATTAATATTAACATTATCATAATCGATTTCAATATCGTTTGACTGATTAAAGCCGTTCATTTCTAACTGATAATTTTTATTATCAATAACCGACTGTTTATTTGGCTTCCGGTACACGAAGAACACGCTGTTGTACTCAGATTGCAATATACTATTCATGTTTTGCGCGTAACGTGTTTCAACTTGGGTTTTTTCTTTCTGAAAATTTAAATTCAATGTTTGTTTAGTCAATTACTTAGGTAAAATAGTATGGTGGGTCATGGAAAGAAATAAAACGATTCCAGACCAGGGTGAAGTCAGCTGACACCACCGGTAGTCTGAAATCGGGATTTATAAAATATTTTCCATGATTATCTACATTGGAACTTAAAATTTTAGAGCTAGAAACAAGTTAATTCAAGACCAATGGTGTCATCAGTTACCAAGGTGTCATTAGCAATTTATAATTAAGAAACCATAAATACTATTTATTAAATTGAGGTCAATTTCAAGGCTCAAGAGAATTTTACGTTATAAAAAATTTGGTGGCCCTGAAAAGGGCCGTTTGGTTTGTTGAATTGAATCAGGAAAATTATTTGGAGCTGGTGTATTTGGTGACAGCTTTAGTTCCTTCAGAAACGGCGTGTTTAGCCAATTCACCAGGAAGCAGAAGACGAACAGCAGTTTGGATCTCCCTGGAGGTGATGGTTGACCGTTTGTTGTAGTGCGCAAGTCTTGAAGCTTCAGCAGCGATACGCTCGAAGATGTCGTTGACGAAACTGTTCATGATGCTCATGGCTTTACTAGAAACTCCAGTGTCAGGATGAACTTGTTTCAAAACTTTATAGATGTAGATGGCGTAACTTTCCTTACGCTTCTTCTTGCGTCCTTTTTTATCACTCTTAGTGATGTTCTTCTGGGCTTTACCAGACTTCTTGACGGCTTTACCACTTGTTTTAGGAGGCATGATGACGGAGCGTTACGTTAACTTTTAGAGATTAGTCGGACTGTGCCAAAAATTTTTTTTCGCGGTGCTAGCATGACTTATGAATCGGTACCTGCGAGGCCAATGAAATCGCATAAAACCAAGTAGAGAGGATAAATGTAATCTTATTGGCGCGCAGGTACCGACAACTGAAAAATAACAATAGTAATAAAATCGGGACCTGCGAGCCAATGAGAACGTAGAAGTGGTGGAGGGGGTAGAAACTCATTCCGGATTGGATCGCAGGTCCCGATGGAAAGTTGATAACACCCCTTTTTTCGGCGCCATCTTGTATAACAACGCTAGAGTTCGCTCTGTTCACTCGTGTCACATTTTCTAACCTCAAAACTTCTCATCATGTCTGGTCGCGGTAAAGGAGGCAAAGTAAAGGGAAAGTCAAAGACCCGTTCAAGCCGTGCTGGACTCCAGTTCCCAGTCGGTCGTATCCATCGTATGTTGCGTAAAGGAAACTACGCAGAACGCGTTGGTGCTGGTGCTCCAGTCTACCTCGCAGCTGTTATGGAATATCTGGCCGCTGAAGTTCTCGAGTTGGCAGGCAACGCTGCTCGTGACAACAAGAAGACTCGTATCATCCCACGTCATCTCCAATTGGCCATCCGTAACGATGAAGAATTAAACAAACTTCTCTCTGGAGTGACCATCGCTCAAGGTGGAGTTCTTCCTAACATCCAAGCTGTCTTATTGCCCAAGAAGACCGAAAAAAGCAGTTCCTAAATTGCACATCAACTCAAATAAAAAACGAACGGCCCTTTTCAGGGCCAAACAAATTTTTCAAAACGTAAAATGCTCTTTGGGATTATTTAGACGTAGTTTAAGATATTGTTGACTTACAATGTTCTTTCGAGTTCTTACTAATTACCATTAGTAAATGGGCTGTAATCGAACATTACGGTGACCTCTATCTAAATTTTTATAATTTTACTAATCTCTTTGGAAAAACTACCCATTACTTCAATACATATTTTTGATATAATATTATTTAAACGCATAGGACAAGTATTAATTCAACTCTGCTATGAAATTCCATCTCACTTCATAATTCTACCATAATTATTTAAACTAAGTATATTAAAATCCTTAAGTAGCTGCTTCAAGAAAATTTAACTGTTTTAGTAATTAATAAATAAAACAGCAACTATTACCACAAAAAATTAGTAGAATATAATTTGGAATACTTATATTTGTTAAAATAAGAGTCGAATGATGGAATTTTGTACAGTATTTAAAAATTATATGTATCGCCATTGATAATTTGGAATCCCTGATAGAACCCATGGTATATTTATCCTGTTGAAAGAAGCAGAAATTAACAATTTCCTATACACGAGTTAACGAATTGACTAATGACGATTTAAGCTTTGATCTGTCGATAGTAAATCAAATTATTATATTGGGAATAATAAGTAGAAAATGAAACAGAATAAGATCTAGTTTATTGTGTTTAATAAATTGGTTAATGTTTCATGAGTAGGGGAGAGGGAGGTCAATTGAACCACGGGGCAATTGAACCAGTAAGTTTAAAAAATCGAAAAAAATATAAAAATGAATCGTACTCTTGGAATTATATTTTAATACACTAAACCTTAGTCTGATCAAAATTTCGAACCAATATGATGATTTAATTTTAAAAAATTAAAGTTTTTGTTTTTAGGTATCTAAACCTTGATTTCAGCTCTTGACAAATTGTTTAATAACTTTTTAATTTTCAAATGAAATCTTAAAATTTTTTTTGTAATACCTTCTTACATATATTAGTCATAAATTTCTAGCTTTACCTCTAGTAAAATAGTTCTTAAATATTTTTTTATCATACCTGGATCGAAAGTTCGTATTTCGGTTCTATTTTGAGGGACGAAAGTGCCACATTGCCTCCCGATTAAATAAATAAATAAATTAGTGCGCATGCTTCAAATTTTCGACAAATGTCTGAATTCACGTTTCTTTTAAATGTCAAAATATACGTTATAATACAGATTAACCTAAAAATGATTTATTTTGCAATAAAATTAATAGTGTAAAGAAGAATTTGATACATTAATTTTTAGCTTCTCGATATATATGAGAAATATATCAAAATGCATGTGGGTGCTCAAATGAAAGCTCTTGATGAGTGTAACATCGGGATGAATTTGTATCTTAAAAAATGTCAATAGTTAAGAAAGTACAGTGCAATTTAATAAAAGTGATTATTTAAAAAAGCAAAATTTTATTTATTCATAAGGTAAAAGACCCTGTTGTTGACCATGACCCAGTTTCTGACCTTTTAAGCTTTTTTCTAACTTACTTAAAAAACTATAACTTGAATAAAAAAATCGATTTTTTCTTAATTTATAGTAATCTATTCTGAGCCTAATTAATGGCAATTTAAAAAACATAGAAATTATTAACTGAATAAAAAAAAAATGTTGTAGTCAGCGGTGGCTGAGGAAGCCATTTTTTCAGTGTAGTCTAAACAGTTGACGTTGGAAGGTGCGACAATTGAATCTGTGCACTAATTATTATGTCAGTAAAAAAATTTAATTAAAAATGTATGGATAGATCAATATTTAATTAAAATTCATTTTGATATACGTTTAAAACATATTAAAATGAGTTTTGTTGCTAAAATTTGAGGGTCAATAACTAGGCTCAATTCTAAAGGTGTGATGAAGTTGTTGACCCTCAAATTCTAACCTACGACGAACGGGGTTGTCTATTTAATTACATGTCTATAAAATGTAAAAATAACAATATTTATAGTTTTCTTAAATTATTTTTCATTCTTTTTTATAATACAGGCATAAACTGACATTAAATATTTATTTTTATAAATACAAGATCATATTTAAATCTTGACAGTATCTTTTTGGAATGATAAAATGGAGGGCAAAAAAAAAATAAACCAGAGTGGCTTAACAAATGAATTCAATTTTTTCATTTCTGTAGTGTTTTATAGCATGACTAACTATTTTATTTTAAATATTTAAAAAAATATGTATTTGTTATAATAAATATGTAATTTATTTACCTCAACAATAATTTTAGTTTATTCAAATTTATTTAGTACTTCATAATCATGGTTTAATGTGAGGGTCAGAAACCAGCCCATTGTGAGGGTCGGAAAGTGCGACCTGAAGAATTCTGACGGTCAGAAACTGGGTCTCTGGGAGTCAATTTTTAAAACGTCAGTTTAAATTATTAATTCGATTCAAATACTTATTTTACGCACATGACTTTATTTGACAAATCCTAAATTAGTCGATAAATTTTCTTTTTTCTCATTAAGTTAAATCTTACATTAACTATTATAGTATGACCTCAACCGGCACTCTTAAAAGCTCAGAAACTGGGCCCTTTACCTTAGTTCATAAGTCACGGCAGTCACATAGTGACTGAAAGGTTGTTGGTTATATAAAATCGACGTTTTTAGGCGGTAACTCATTTTGATTTTATTACATAAATATTATTAAATTTAATTAATAATGGTAGAGCAGTTTGTATAACGGTTATAAGTTCTTATGTTTACAAGATATTAAACGATATAAAATAGTAAATAAATAAACAACTTGATGTTTAGTTACAGAGTCAAAACAACTCAACTGCTAAAAATACAAAAATCGAAGCATATGGGTACTGATAATTACTTACCTAATTCTAGGATTTAATTATGTTAATTAATGTTTTATCGAGCTTTAAACCTTGTTGAGATCAGAATTTATTTTTGTTTATCTTTATTTTTTTTTTTTCAACATACAAACTCATTTTAATTGTTCAAATTAATTAACAAATTAATATTTAAGACAGCATTTAATTAAAATTAATTAATAAATAACATTAATGACAAATCCCTGAATAAAAAAAAATATTTCGACAAAGAAAAAAGTATTGAATTGACTAGAAAACCAATACTTTTTTATTCGTCTCAATACTTTTTTTAATCAGGGTTTATCGTTAACGATAAACAAACTTAGATAGTTTTAAAAATTAAAGATTATTTTGATTGTCGCACTTACATTGATTCTTATAAATCGTTAAGTGTCCAATAGTACAATTTTCAATTTTCACAAATGAAGAATTTACTGTCATGGAATCCACTTCATCATTTTTTAATTTTTTTGTCACGGATGGTTTTGAGTTAGCCTGCAATTTTTGAAGTTTTTTCAATGTTTCAGCACAAGCTGTTTTGCGAGTTTCATTCGACTTTCTTTTCTGAGTTGAATCCACTTTTGGGACTGATTTATGCGCAAATGTATTAGTAATTTCTGTAAATCTTGGAACAGAATGATGAGTTTCAGTAGTCGCAGATGGATTTAAATTTTTATTACCATCAGAATCATTATCCAATTCAGCTTCAAAAAAAAGTTCATCATCGGAATCAGGCTGTAAAAAATTTTCTTTGGACATACCATCATCATTCAAGTTTGTTTTTGGATTTTCTTGATTGGCAGTCGAGGTAGATGGAGCTTCGTTGGTGATAGTAGCAGATGGAACTTGACAATTGGAAGTGGAACTAGGTGTAATTTCTTGGTGAGAAGAAATTATTTGTTGGTAGATTTGTGGTCGGTTCGCTAAAGAATGTTCGATATAACCTTCTGCTACGGTACTGGATCGCCACCCACCCAACTGTTTTACTGCTTTCAAATTTGCACCAGAATTTGCCAGTAACGTTGCCGCTGTACGCCGAAAACAATGACCGGTGTAGGCTTCCGGATGTTCTAGCTCCAAATATTCAGCAACTTTTCTCGGCATTTCGCTTATTTTATTTTTCCCAATAATTTGGCGCTTACCTTTTCCCGAATGATAACTAAAGAAAAAACGTCTGCTGTCAAAATCATCTGGCCGCAAAGAAATATATTTCTTTATATGACCGTAGTATTCTTTTCCAACAATAAAATTACGAGGGTAGCAATTTTTGTTGTCGTTGATTGTAACTATCATTTGATTTCCAGTGTCCTCAACATCCTGAATATTCAGATTACATATTTCACTGGTTCTGAGTGCGCCTAAGACTCCAAATGTCAAGATAACCTGTAAATAATAATTGTAAATATTGATTTAAAAAATTGTATATATTTTAACCTGTACTCTCCTAAAATGAATCAGTGAAAAGTGCTGCAAATCAGTGAATATTCACTGTATAAACAGTTATAAGTATACCACTGTTTGAATAAGTGGTATACTTATAACTGTTTATACAGTGATTATTCACTGATTTTCAGCACTTTTCACTGATTCATTTTAAGAGAGTAAATAATAATTGTAAATATTGATTTAAAAAATTGTATATATTTTATATATTATAGTTAATTGCACATATTTTACTTACTTTATTCGCTAAATTATTCAAATCATCAGACTCATTGAGGAATTTGTTTACTTGACTTAATGTCAGTACACGAGCCTTTTTGGAGTGGTACCCTTTAGCACAGTTTTTTATGAAAACTTTCAAATTATGATAGGTGTTGAAATCAATCCCATTTCTTAGATTTATAATAGTTCTCAGCATGGACCATCGGCTCCACAACGTTGGCGGCTTCATAGTCTTCGATAGTTCGTTAAAATAAACTAATAACACATTTTCGTTGAAAGAATCGGTTTTCTTTTTTCTTTGCCACAATAAAAATTCTTGATAACACAAGTTATACCGAACTTTCGATTTTTCGGGCAACAAATTATTGCTAATTTGTTTTGCCGCTTCATCCAAATTTTTTATTATTTCTTCTTCACTCAATTCAGCTCCCGAATCATCAGAACTCATTTTATTTGAATAATTTATTAACTTTTACGAATTTATGTTCTGGTTTTAATTGCAAATGTACGTTTGTATTATCGCTGTAGGCTGATATGTTTGCAAATTTTTATAAATAAATAAATAAACAACTTAATGCCTAGTTACGAAGTCAAGAAAACTGAACATCAAATTTAAAAAATCGAAGCATGCGCACTAATGATAACTAATCTGATTCAACATCTAACTTTATTATTTACATTTCAATCGAACTTTTGATCCTGGTCTGATAAAAAATCGTATACGCACCACGGGAGGATAGTAGGACATCTCAACCCGCGCTTTTGTCACCCTCGCCTTCGGCTCGGGCGACAATATTGCGCGGGTTGGAATGTCCTACTTTCCTCCCTAGGTGCGTAATATACTATTTTTTAAACTAATTATTTCAATAAAATCATATGGGGTCGATTGAACCAGTACTCTCAGGGACAGTTGAACCACACGAATCCCACTGTGAGTAATCCGACATGCGCGCGCATCTTGACAGAACGTGAAAACAAGCTAAACTAACCAAGAAAAAAAATAATTAGGGTAAATGCACCAGTAGTTGACCGGACACCAGTAGTTGACCGCTATTGTATAAAACCCCTAAAATTATGATGAAATAAATATTTTATGGCCTTAAACTGAATATTTAATTATTGTTAAGCTTATAATAATCATAATTAGTCGCTACTTCAAATATTATATAATTTTTATATAGTCGTCCCAATGAAAATTTGGGATTTTGCCCTACCACAATTATTCCACCTCTACCATAATATTCAGATTTCACATGCGCAGAATATCTTTTTCAGAATATTATAATAGAGGGGGAAAAATAATAGTGGGAAAAAATCCCATGCTTTCTCCGGGACGACTATAACGTTGAAAATAATTCATAAAAATTTCTCACAGCGTGATCTCACTAAAATCGGTCAATTACTATAGTAAAGTATCTGAGAGATGAGTACATTCTTTAATTGATTAAATAACTGCTATTGGGTTAATCTTGTCAAATTAAATTCCGTACTAGTCATTAATAATTATTTAACAAATTTATTAATGAGATTTTGCAAAAATATTCATGTAAGTACCAATTTAATCACCGGTCAGACACTGGAACAGTCAAAACACCATTGTACCACAAATATAGTTGAATCCGTCAAAGAATGGGCTTTCCTCCCTACCACAAAATTTCTCCCACTCCGTACTCACGCATGCGCTGTAATATGGAAAAATATCCTTACGCGAGTAACATGGATTATAGACAGATTTTCTACAATGTATGTTGTACCGCTCATGGCGATTATAGAAATATAAAGTAGCGCCACCTGAAGTTAATATTATTAAGAAATTCAAAACGAGAGAGGGAATTAATTAAATTTTATAGAAAGAACAATATTTAAACTTATAAAATTAAATATTAGCAAATGGTAATCGAATAAAAGAAATAAAACAAATCAATAAATAATATGTAATATAAATTATTTTTTTTATAAATTTTTTTATTTAAACAAAACATAGAAAAATTGTTTCTTTTATAAAATTTTATACTTATACACAACAAAAAAATTATCTATCATATGAATTTTTATATTCAAACAAAGCTTAGAGAATTTTTATCTTCTGAATTTTTATATTTATACAAAACATAAAAAATGGTTTTTTTTGTAAATTTTTGTACTTATACACAACAAAAAAATTATCTATCATATGAATTTTTATATTCAAACAAAGCTTAGGAGAATTTTTGTCCCCTGAATTTTTATATTTATACACAACATAAAAAATGGTTTCTTTTATAAATTTTTATACTTATACACAACAAAAAAATTATCTATCATATGAATTTTTATATTCAAACAAAGCTTAGGAGAATTTTTATCCCCTAAATTTTTATATTTATACAAAACATAAAAAATGGTTTCTTTTATAAATTTTTATACATAACAAAAAAATTCTTTGTCCTATGAATTTTTATACTCAAACAAAGCTTAGGAGAATATTTATCCCCTGAATTTTTATATTTATACACAACAAAAAAATTATTTATCCTATGAGTTTTTATATTTAAACAAAGCATAGGAAAATTTTTATCCCTTGAATTTTTATATTTATACAAAACATAAAAAATGGTTTCTTTTATAAATTTTTATACACAACAAAAAAATTATTCGTCCTATGAATTTTTATACTTAAACGAAGCATAGGAGAATTTTTATCCCCTGAATTTTTATATTTATACAAAACATAAAAAATGGTTTCTTTTATAAATTTTTATACACAAAAAAAAATTATTTATCCTATGAATTTTTATACTTAAACGAAGCATAGGAGAATTTTTATCCCCTGAATTTTTATATTTATACACAACAAAAAAATTATTTATCCTATGAATTTTTATATTTAAACAAAACATAGGAAAATTTTTATCCCCTGAATTTTTATATTTATACAAAACATAAAAATTGGTTTCTTTTATAAATTTTTATACACAACAAAAAAATTATTTGTCCTATGAATTTTTATACTTAAACAAAGCATAGGAGAATTTTTATCCCCTGAATTTTTATATTTATACAAAACATAAAAAATGGTTTCTTTTGTAAATTTTTATACACAACAAAAAAATTATTTATCCTATGAATTTTTATACTTAAACAAAGCATAGGAAAATTTTTATCCCCTGAATTTTTATATTTATACACAACAAAAAAATTATTTATCCTATGAATTTTTATATTCAAACAAAGCATAGGAAAATTTTTATCCCCTGAATTTTTATATTTATACAAAACATAAAAAATGGTTTCTTTTATAAATTTTTATACACAAAAAAAAATTATTTATCCTATGAATTTTTATACTTAAACAAAGCATAGGAGAATTTTTATCCCCTGAATTTTTATATTTATACAAAACATAAAAAATGGTTTCTTTTATAAATTTTTATACACAAAAAAAAATTATTTATCCTATGAATTTTTATACTTAAACAAAGCATAGGAGAATTTTTATCCCCTGAATTTTTATATTTATACACAACAAAAAAATTATTTATCCTATGAATTTTTATACTTAAATGAAGCATAGGAGAATTTTTATCCCCTGAATTTTTATATTTATACACAACAAAAAAATTATTTATCCTATGAATTTTTATATTCAAACAAAGCATAGGAAAATTTTTATCCCCTGAATTTTTATATTTATACAAAACATAAAAAATGGTTTCTTTTATAAATTTTTATACACAAAAAAAAATTATTTATCCTATGAATTTTTATACTTAAACAAAGCATAGGAGAATTTTTATCCCTTGAATTTTTATATTTATACAAAATGTACGAAAATAAAAATATTTTTTTTTAATTTTGGAATCGTACCTGGTGGATCGTGTACCACGAACGGGAATTATAATTATCCTGCAATAATAATTTTGCCAAGGAAAAAGCATCGTCGCATTGAAATAGGCGCGCTCGACCCAACTCAGGCATTTTGGTTTTATTGTTAATGTCCACACTGTGTGAGTTGAACATGAAAAATGTAGGCTCCGGAGTTTTACAAATTTTAAAGGATACCGTTTTGGAGTTTCCAATAAAAAGAAAACCACAAGTTTCTGCGGTATCTTTAAAATTTTGTAGACATCCGACCAAAAATTGGCTCAGTTCCTTGAAGAGCGTAGGACTGAGAAAACTTCCATCGTAGATGTCATCGATTTCAAATGTAACATCTTTGTCCTGAATTCGGATGTTCCTTACCAGCTCACTGACATCTAAATAATTGTGAGATGTCTGTCTCTGTCCACTCAGGCATTGAAGATAATATTTATCGCCTTCAATCAAGATGTTGTCCAAGACTCCAGATGTTACATTTTCGATTGTGGAAGGCAAACTCAAGATGGCATACGTCGAAATAGCCGTGCATTGCGAGTTTGCCCTGGGGTGTTTAAAAACAGTCTCTGTTCCTTGATGGAAACTGGCTGATTGGTAAACACGTACCCCAGGTATCTCAGTCATTACGCCTTTCTTCTTGCCATCTTTAATGATCTGGCTATCTGCCATTATTTTACTTGTCTTCATATCCTATAAAAAGAAAGAATACAAAACATGTTTTCTGTAAATATTCTAAAATATATTAATAACAACTTACAGTGGGATTATTAACCGCAGATTCAGCCGAGTAGCTCAATTGACCTGTTAAAATGTCAGTCAACATTTTTAGCCTTACGGAAACCATATCTTTCGGCGAAAAATTGAACTCGGATTTCCTTGACAAGTATTCACCGTATGTACATACGAATACTCCACAGTCATTTAAATTATTTTGGAGGGGAATATCCTGTTATAAATTATAAATAAGTTAATAAGTAAGTCACATCATTATATGTATGAGATAATGGTAATTAATTTTTGAATTGTTGTTTCAATAGATTTTTAACATAAAGAAAGTACCGTGGCGTGTATTTTTTTCCACATCATTTTGTGAAAAGGTCGTTTTTCTTTATCTTCATATTCACGCTCCAAATAATTCAAAATAATCTGTAATTATTTAAATAATCATAAAGAAAAGCTGATTAAATTATGGAAGTATTATATTACATTTTGTTACACATAGTACAATACCTACATTTAAGCACTCATGATTCTTTTTCCCTAAACTATCAAAATATTTGATAGTTGTTTCGGGTATATTTACTGAACACAAACACCAATGGTTCCCCAAATGGATTGGTATCAGTAATAAATTGTTGGAAAATACGTTATCCTGCAAATAAAAAATTTATAATTTTATTTAAAATTTTTATGAAAAAAAGCCCAGCAGCTGATTAGCAAGCAATAGCCAAATATATAAATTATACATAGTGATATCTTAAACAGCAATATTCCAATAAAACCCTAGTGGTTTTTGTAAACGTAGTAAAAAAAAACATAAAATTATTAAATACTGGGGCTACTGTGCTCGCACTGTAGAGACTTGCTCGAACAAGCACAGAGTAAATCCGGATTTTATGAGGTTTTTTACAGTGTGAGCACCGTAGTTTTTGTATTTCATTATTTTCTAGTATTTGTAATGAATATACTGAAATTTATTTTTAAAAAAAACTAGAAAATTATTAAATACTAGGGCTATTGTGCTCACGCTGTAAAGACTTGCTGGAGTAAGCACAGAGTAAATCCGGATTTTATGAAGTTCTTTACAGTGTGAGCAACGTAAGTCCAGAGTTTAAGAATTTTTAGATTTATAATAAATTACTATAACCACTAGGGTTTTATGGTAGTACTGAATTTAAATCCACAATAAACTCTTCAATATATATGTTTATAATACCCAAAGACAAATCCGCAGAAATAAATTCGAGAAGTAAATATTCACGCATTAATTGATTGAAATATAAAACTGATAATACAAAAATACGATGTTGTATTTAATTTTCGATACTGAAATTAATTATTTTAATCATGATTATGCAAAAAAATTAGGTGTTATTAAATATGAATTGATTTTAATATTAAAACTCTGAATCGGAGTGGAATATCATAATTTCACGTACAGGTTTACTTGAATGTTCACGAAAGTTAATATTTCAAATATTTTAATAGTATAATATAGCATACTTTTTTGGTCCATTTTTTTACGTGATCATACCCTGCCAATAATCTTGAGAAGAAAAATGAATTGTACGCGTATATAGATGGTCCTCGTTTTTGAATCATCTCAAAATAAACGTTTATTATCTACAGAAGGAGAAATTTAAACATAAATATTCATTATCAAATGTCAAACTTGTTTTATAATCAGAATCGGTATTAAAAAAATTCTTTTGGTGTTTTAGCTTACTTGATCGTTTAACCATTTATCAGGGAACAAAGTTTTCACATCTGATACACGAATTTTAGTTTTCACTTTTGTTGAAATTAAGGTGTCATCAGATGGTCCCAAGGTACGCTGTAGAAAATAAGAGTAATCATATTAAATTATATTTTCTTAAAATAACAATTTTCTACTACGTACAGCAATTCTTTTTTGACAATAGATTTCGTAAGTTTGTTACAGTTCTAAAATATTATAGTATAACTAATTAACTGCATTTTCAAATTTGGTACATAGTGTCTTTCAAATATATGAATTTTAGGAAATATCATTGCTTGTTGAGTTATTAAAATTTTACACGGAAAAAAGAGCAGTTTGAGATTTACTTAATTTATAATTATTTACTATTCTTAATATATATATATATATATATATATATATATATATATATATATATTTAGTTACCGAATATAGCTCAAAACTGGAGTAGGGATTAAGATCAATGGTGTTGTTGATATCTGGATCCTTGATACTTTCAACAGCTAATACTGTTTCAGCTACTGATATGTCATTTTCCGGTTGTCTTACATCGATTATATCATTGTTAATGTCCTGATTAGTGCTCTAAAATAAAATACAAAGATTTTTATGTACAGCTGGCTCTGTTAATTTATAATTTTGTTTACTATGTTGAAATTATTTTATGTATAGATACAAATAGTTGTTTAAACTCAAATACTTGTTTACATTCATACACATAAAAAAAAGACCAAAAATTTAATTACCTCCTGTAAATTATTAAACTCTTCAAGTAATGATCTTTGGACTTTTTTTTTATGGTTATTATTATAATCGTAATTATTATTATCATTATTATTATTATTATTATTATTATTATTATTATTATTATCATTACTATTACGAGTATTATTATCATAATCATTATCAATCACATCCATGTAAACTTGTTCGGGTGTCAATGATAATACATTATTAGCGTCTGCATTTTCATCATCATCATCATCATCAGTTAATATTCCAGGAACGTCTTCCCATTCTTCATCACTAGAATCTGATGATTGGTCCATTGGGTCATCGAGCATAATTTCAAAATTTTGCCCAATTTCTTTGTTGTAATCTTCTAGAATTCTTTTTTCTACTTTGTCCACACAACGATTCCAAACTTCAGGTGTGATTTGATTTAAGGCTTCATTCCAAATCTTAAAAGTTGATTTTTCTGAAAAATCGTTATCTCGACCAACGTGTTTATCATAATATCTTTTCGAGATCCCCCAAACGAGCTCGATCGCGTTGTAGAAAGGATGGTATGGAGGAAGCCGTAGAATTTCATGATCAGTATCTGATACAAACTTATCCACTTCATAGGTGTTGGGTACTCTGTGAGCCTGACATAACCCGTATAGAACCTTTTTAGTATCTCCTTCATTGAATGGAATACCCTTGTCTTTTAACCACTTTTGTAACTCCGGTTTATTAGTTGCAGTTGTTGGTTGTTTTTCATTCTAACATAAATGATAAAATAAAATTCATGTTTGATAAAGCGTGATAATTGATTAGCAATATATATAAATATATATCCATTGGAGGGTTTCAGAAATACTTTTTTTTCTGAAAGAATGTTGAAAAATCGACAGAGTATCCCTAGACAAAGACTCTATTAAAAGATGAGCCCTTAATAATAACATTTAAAGGTGGCGCTTTGCAATTTTTATTTTCCATTTAAATAACATAGGAAAAAAAAAATTTTAAGTTTGTAATTTTATATCTCGGCAATGACTCATGGTACAGATCGAACGTACGTCGAACAATACATGGAATTGGTGCTATGCACGGAAAAAAATAAATAGGTGCTGCAACAGGACGCCGTCCTGTTGGTTCGACAGGATTTTATCCTGCTAATGAAACAGGATTTTCCTGTTGCAGCAACAGGACACATCCTGTGGGAGCAACAGGACAGAATCCTGTTGCAGCAACAGGATTTTCATGTTGTAGCAACAGGACACATCCTGTGGGAGCAACAGGACAAAATCCTGTTGCAACAACAGGATTTTATCCTGTGGGAGCAACAGGACAAAATCCTGTTGCAGCGACAGGATTTTTCCTGTGGAAGCAACAGGATTTTATCCTGTTGTGGCAACAGGACTTTTCCTGTTGTAGCAACAGGACTTTCCTGTGGAATCAACAGGACATTTCCTGTGGAATCAACAAGATAAGAAACTGGTTTCATGTACATACGGAGTTTTGAGATAAAAATCAATTTCTATTTAGTTAAAATTATTTTTATATCAATTTCAATATGAAAAAAATCCAAATTTTGAAAAAATCAAGACTAAAAAAAATTGAAATTTTCAAAAAAAAATTTTTTCATCAGCTTAAAAAAAATGGCTGCGTGTACTTATGTACGCGCGTGAGAAGTTGTACTTCTTTGGCATCATTAAAAAATATATATATATATATATATATATATATATATATAGGAGAGAGGGGAAGGCAAAACGGGGTACCCCCAAAATAATAATTTAAAAAAATTTATATTTTAAATGGTTTTTAAACATTCCAAAATCACTTTTGTAAATATAATTGAGCGTTATTTAAAATTTTTTTTGTAAAACTTTTTAAAAAATCGACCGCAGTCGAAAAATATTAATGACTTCTGTTTTATGATAAAAACTATTAAAAATTTGTTTTTTTTTGTTCTTTTGTATACAATAGTCATGTAAAATGTAATTTTTCTTTATGTTAATTACTTGCAAAAAAGCTTAACTTTATCAAATTCATTTAAAATCCAGAAATTTTTTTTTATCTTTTTTAAGAGGTACCCCATTTTCCCCGCAAAAATAAAAAATTTTATTTTTTTTTAACGGTAACTGACAATTTTTTCTATTTACTTTAAATATCATTAAAAAAAAAAAAAGTTTAGCGTATTTGAGTCCTCGAAAACTTAGTATTTCCTTAAGTACCCCGTTTTACCCCTCCCACCCCTATAAAACCAGAGATTTTTTTTTATGTAAATTTTAATTTATTTTCCAACTTCGAAATTTTATCCTAGGGACAAAAACAATTGGTGCATAAAACTAGTTTCTCATCCTATTAATTCCACAGGAAATGTCCTGTTGATTTTACAGGAAAAGTCCTGTTGATTCCACAGGAAAGTCCTGTTGCTACAACAGGAAAGTCCTGTTGCTACAACAGGAAAAGTCCTGTTGCCACAACAGGATAAAATCCTGTTGCTTCCACAGGAAATATCCTGTCGCTGCAACAGGATTTTGTCCTGTTGCTCCCACAGGATAAAATCCTGTTGTTGCAACAGGATTTTGTCCTGTTGCTCCCACAGGATGTGTCCTGTTGCTACAACATGAAAATCCTGTTGCTGCAACAGGTCTTTATCCTGTTGCACCCACAGGATGTGTCCTGTTGCTGCAACAGGAAAATCCTGTTTCATTAGCAGGACAAAGTCCTGTCGAACCAACAGGACGGCGTCCTGTTGCAGCGCCTATTTATTTTTTTCCGTGTGGGTGTATCCTTCCAAGTCGGCATATGGGAAATCGAATACTGGGATATTCTGGGTATGGACTCGTAGTGTCTGTTGATTCGGTACCCACACGCAAAGACTCTAATCCTAAGGGTTATAACATCCGCCAATATTGAGCTTCCTCAATGTTTCGCTTTATCATATTATGGTAGAAAAAAAAGGATTTTGCAGCGTGAGTATACCCAAACGAGTTTGGTATCGGCTTCCGGTCGGCGGAGATGGACTTAGGTCCCGTTAAATTTATTAATTTTACAGATCTTGAAATCGATTAGAACACTATTTTTTTTAAGAGCCTAATATTGAACTCTAAATAACTAAAAAACTATATGAAATCCAAAAAAACTTTATCAGATATAATTTGTAGGAAATAAAATTGTCTATAAAAAAGACCCTTTGATATTTTATAATAAGTCTGATAGTTTCGCCAGAAAAGTAAAATAACAGATGGATTTATCAAAAAATGATAAGAGACTTTTTTTGTAGCGTATTAAATTCCCTACCAAAATAAATCCCGGGCATATCTGTACAATGACCTACTGCCGAGGTATAAAATTCCAAACTTAAAATTTTTTTTTTCATGTTATTTTATTCCCGTAGAAAATAAAAAATCGTAAAGTACCACCTTTCAATATTAATATTAAAGGCTCATCTTTTAACAGGGTCTCTGTCAAGGAATACGTGGTCAACTTTTCAATGTTGTTCAAGAAAAAAAATTTTTTTTAAACACTTTAATATATATACCGAACGGGAACTTAGCTGGATTTTATAATAGCTTAAGCTCTAGTATTTCGAATCCCAAGGTGATTACAGAAAATTTATTAAAAAAACTAGAAAATTATTAAATACTGGAGCTACTGTGCTCGCACTGTAAAGCATTACTGGAGCAAGTACAGAGTAAATCCGGATTTAATGAAATTCTTTACAGTGTGAGCACTGTAGTTTTCGTTATTTATGATTTTCTAGTATTTTTAATAAATATACTGAAGTTGATTCAAAAAACGAGAAAATTATTAAATACTGGAGCTACTGTGCTCGCACTGTAGAGACTTGCTCGAACAAGCACAGAGTAAGTCCGGATTTTATGAGTTTTTTTTACAGTGTAAGCACCGTAGTTTCCGTACTGCATTATTTTTTAGTATTTATAATGAATATACTAAAATTCATTTTTAAAAACACTAGAAAATTATTAAATACTAGGGCTATTGTGCTCACACTGTAAAGACTTGCTCGAACAAGCACAGAGTAAATCCGGATTTCATGAAATTCTTTGCAGGGTAAGCACCGTAGTTTCCGTATTTCATTATTTTCTAGTATTTTTAATAAATATACTAAAATTACTAGGACTTCATCGGAATACTAGAGTTTCAGTTATAATAAACTCTACTAAATATATATAATACTATAAAAAAATACGCAAAAAGGAATTTGAGGAGTAAATATTTACAAATTAATTGATTGAAGAAAAATAACACCATGAATAAAAAAATAAAAAAGATGTAATAGTAAATTTTCAATACTCAAACTCATCATTTTATTCAATTCGATTTTTTTACAGTTTAGATTTACGAAAATTTCAATAGATCTAAACAGTCGTTAGAAGTTGATCTCAGATTAAAATCTTCGACTGATTGAATTGTTTTGAGTCGTTTCTTTTAATCAGGGTATTATTTTGGTTATCATTGTCCAGATATCATTAATTAAAGAATTTTTAAATACTGCTTACTTGGCTTGAGTGATAAGCTGCATTATCAATAATTATTAATGATGGTTTTTTCAAATTATGTATCAGTTTTTCGGAGAACCATTTTTTAAAAATTTCCGAATTCATGTCACCATGATAATCGTCTTCCGCTTTCGGTTTTTTCTCTGTACACATAATTAACGAAGCTCCTTCAATAAATCCTCTTCTATTACCAGCGTGGCAAATTAAATATCGAGGTCCTGGCGCAACTTTTTTCATAGAGCAGCTACTACGGCTGTTGTCTTGCCAATCTTTTCGTTTACCCGTACCATTTCGAAAAGTCCATGTTTCATCTTGGAAAACGACTTCTTTGGGGTTTGAACTATTTAAATTTTCAATATATCTTCGGAGAAAATTCAAACGTTTGACAATAATGTCTGAATCCTCCATGATATACCTGATACCAGACCTGGTACTGTATTTAAAGCCGATGTCATGTAAAATTTTTCTAAGTACTCCTCTATTGCCATCAAATTGAATTTTTTCCTCTCTGAAAAATTTAAGAAAAGTAAATTTTTAAATTCTAAAATGTAGCCTTCCAAAAATCACAAAAAAATTTATAAAATTTCTGCATAAGTGAACATGGGGGAACCTGGGGCAAAGTGGGTCCCATAAGCTAAAAATGGGGGCATCTTTAATTTTTTTTTGCTCGTTACACTACTTTATAAACTCTTATTAGTTATTGAACATTGATGACCTGTGTCCATTCAAATTGAAAAATCAAAAATTTGGGGCAAAGTGGGCCCCCATCTAAAAAAATTGTGTAAGACAAATTTATTGCAAGTTTTACTTTTTTTAAATTCCTCACTCTAAAAATGTTATGAATAAGCTGTGTTCATAATAAATTACGAATTTTAAAATATGGGGCAAAGTGGGTAAGGCATAAATATTTAATAAGTAATAAATGAATAGTCGTAAAAAAGTAAAGGTGACTTATTATGAGCCTTGTTCATAGAAAATTTCAGGGTGCTCACTTTGCTCTCAAATTTGAGGGGGGCCCACTTTGCCCCAGATTCCCCTATTAGACAGATTTAAAAAAATTGACAATTTTTTTTTTTTAAATCCGCATTGGAATATCTTCAGAACATCAAAAAAAGACGCCTGCAAAAAATAAAGCTCTTAATTTCAATATTTAGAGTCTGCGCATCGCAAATTTCTATTTGCCATTCAAGTAAATTTACTATATATTTGTCTTCAAACTCAAGTAACTTTTGAACAGATAGATTTATCAAAAATTGATGCGAACATTTTTTGTAGAGCGTTCAATTTCCTACAAAAATATTTTTAAAGTCAAATTTATATTAAATTTCGAGATCTTTTTACTTTTTCGCCAAAACTATCAGACTTATCACAAAATGTCACATGAGTTTTTTCGTAGGAAATTTAATTCCCGACAAATTATTGCAAATAAAATTTTTCTAAATTCCGCATTGTTTTGTAGTTATCTTCATTTTAATGTCCAGCTGTTAAAAAAAAATTTTCTGATTGATTTCAAGAGCTTGACATTAAAATAGAAATAACTCCAATAACTTCAAACTCCAGCAAGTCTTTACAGCGTGAGCACAGTAGCCCTAGTATTTAATAATTTTCTAGTGTTTTTAAAAATGAATTTTAGTATATTCATTATAAATACTAAAAAATAATGCAGTACGAAAACTATGGTGCTCACACTGTAAAAAAACTCATAAAATCCGGATTTACTCTGGCTAGCTCCAGTAAGTCTTTACAGTGTGAGCACAGTAGCCCTAGTATTTAATAATTTTCTAGTGTTTTTAAAAATGAATTTTAGTATATTCATTATAAATACTAAAAAATAATGCAGTACGAAAACTATGGTGCTCACACTGTAAAAAAACTCATAAAATCCGGGTTTACTCTGGCTAGCTCCAGTAAGTCTTTACAGTGTGAGCACAGTAGCCCTAGTATTTAATAATTTTCTAGTGTTTTTAAAAATGAATTTTAGTATATCCATTATAAATACTAAAAAATAATGCAGTACGGAAACTATGGCGCTCACACTGTAAAAAAACTCATAAAATCCGGGTTTACTCTGGCTAGCTCCAGTAAGTCTTTACAGCGTGAGCACAGTAGCCCTAGTATTTAATAATTTTCTAGTTTTTTTAATAAATTTCAGTATATTTATTAAAAATACTAGCAAAGAATGAAATATGGAAACTACGGTGCTCACACTGTAAAGAATTTCATTCAATCCGGATATACTGGCATTGGGCGCAAACTGGATGTAGGCGCAAATGCTGTTAAGCATAGTAGTAGGGGTACTTCAATTCTAAGAATATATATATATATATATTTTGTTTTATATATTAATTGTGTGCACACTTTAAAAAAAAATTTTTTGTATCTAGTAGGTGTTATGCATATTCTTTCAGTAAAGTGCAATAAAAATACCTGTAGGGATATAAGCTCTTAATGTCGATACTGATTGCTCACTTATCCCTGTTGCTTAAGATTATTACAAGAGGCTCAAATTTTAACAGTTACTTTTTTCAGCTTGCTAAAAAAGTATGTCTAAAATTTGTATCGAAAAAAAATCGTTTTCAAAAAAATGACACAACTAATATATATTTTTAACAATACAATAATGATATTTTTCCAAATCGACGAATACATACCTTATTTTTGTAAGTAGCTCAGTGACAGTGATCGAGCGACCTGTAAATCAATTATTCAGCGATCATTTCCCTATTACACTAAATTTTGTTCGAGTTGTCGATATTTTAAGTTTTTACGCTTACTACAATTATTTTGTTATTTTTAGACACTTACGTTTTTTACAACAGTCGTAAATGATCGACCGAATCTCCGTTTTGACCTCCTCACTTATCGCTCGTTTAGGCGCTTTACGGGCTCTTATTTTTCCAGGAGTATTGAATACCTCACCAGACTTCCCAATTTTGACGTATTTGGTTACTGTATTTTTGGAAATATTGAGTGCTGCCATAACCCTATCTCTAAATAAACAATACCAACTTTTATAAGTCTAATAATATATACCATACTGAAAGTCTAATATATACTACTAAACTGTAATTGTGGTTCTCTAAGAGGAACCACTAGGTGACCACTTGGAAAACAGATGA
Organism: Microplitis manilae; assembly: GCA_030273425.1. Classification (NCBI taxonomy): domain Eukaryota; kingdom Metazoa; phylum Arthropoda; class Insecta; order Hymenoptera; family Braconidae; genus Microplitis; species Microplitis manilae. The sequence continues at coordinate 5,585,595 of CP092724.1, forward strand.
TTTTTGGGAGTTTTTCAAAGACAATTACTGCATGGAATGTTGAAATATTTTAAGGATATATTTGAAGATATATGATAAAATTCTTAAACTACAAAATTGAAAATTCAGCAAGTTATTTACAATCTCTCAAAGCTTAAAAATAAAAGTTTCCTCACTACAGTGATAGTAATTTTTACAGTTCATGAAATCAAAGAAACACAAAATTTTTTCAACTAGAAGGTATTGCCCGTAATATGACCCTTAAGCGGAAAGAAAAATTTAAAAAAAGTATTTGAGATATGCACTTGAAATTTTAGCATGTTATTTGAAGAGACTATCACAATATGAAAAAAAAAATTAATTTTTCAAAATTTCACACTAGTGGTCCCCCTTAATGATAATTTTTAATTTCCAGCAAACAAAATAAAAAATTTTTTTAATAAAAGGAAAATTATTATTTTTAGCATGATTTTCGAAAACTTAATTTCTAACCGATCTGGAAATTGTGGCAGAAAGTGGGGCTTATGATCAAATAAAGTACAGTAGGACCTGCTTATAAGACTATTAGTTTCTCTCTCAAACTATCGCGATACCTGATTTATAAAAAAGACAGCAATATAGTCTTATAAGCAGGTCCGACTGTACTTTCAAAAAATTCTGAATTTAAAATAATTACCTAACGCGTGCTACTGGAATAATTGGTTTTCCTGCCTTTTTTTCCAATTTCATGTAACGATAGACGCTATAAATCGCATTTTGCAATTGTCTATTGCATGGCTTCCCCCTTTTATTTATTGTTTTAGCTGACCAATCTGATAAAACTCTTTTCTTCTTTGGTGTTGTATCAGTTCTTAAATATCTCATTTTTATAAATTTAAATAAATAATAACAACAGAACGATAATAATTATTAAAAATGCTTTTATTATTCACTAATTTTCAATATTACACAACAAAGGTATAAACTATAATGAAAACAATATATCTAAAAACAATTGAATCGCTAAATAAATGACTATAGTGTACATTCATAAATTCCCACTTAAGGATTGTCGATAAAATAAACGCCTGATACAGCCTCAGTCGAGTAATTCTTTTTGAGATTCGGCATAATGAGACATACCCCTATTTTCCCGACAAAATTATTTCATCGGTAAGACAGATTGGAGTTCTTGTTCAATTAAAATAAACAATCGTAAAATCAGCAAGCACACACGTAGCATGGCGTTTTTAGAAAGAATCTTCATCCTAAAAAACTGTTTTCAAAGAGATTTAGTATCAATCTATGTAGATCAATGGAGATCGACGTATACCTACTTACATCAGCTACATTAGATCTATTTAGATCTACGTAGATCTAAGGATGCATAAAAATTTGTGTTTGCATAGACCTGAGTAGCTCTGCGTAGATCTACTTAAATTTATGTTAATCAAAGTAGATCTGCTTAGATATGCGAAGATCGAAATGTAACAAATTCGATCTCCATAGATCTCGTTAGATCTAACCCATTTTTTCACGAGATTAGTCATAAACAATACACGCATATGTTGAAATTTTACTGTCTTGACACAGTAAGCAATTCTTCATTGAATTCCACCAATGTAAGCTTAGAACCATAGATAACATAGACTTTTTTGCAATGACGAAAAATTTTTTAGAAACTTAAAACAAATAAGTAATTTTTCCAATAAATTTCATGCAATTTATGTATGGTTAAAACCGTTATAAAACAATTAACTGAGTTAATAATGTAATTTTATGAATCAAAGAATATTTTGATCTTGGTTCAACCTTTAATTAAAAATCTTTCATAAAGTGAATGCTTCTAACAACTATATTTTTGTATTATACTGTGTCAACAATATAAACGATATATTAAAGAATGTCTTAATGACTATTATTTTGAATAAATTATTTAAACTAAACGAAGGGTCTTGTTTATCACAAACACTTCTCACCTCTAAAAATTTCACAATAATTGAAAGAAATTTTTTTTGATTTTCCATCATTTCACACCTAATTTAGTATTTAAATGGTAATTTAAAATTGTAGAAAAATTATTTCAATTTGTAAAATAAATGAAAAATTTTTGATACTGTTGTATTTTGCCGCTCTTACCAGCGTTGACTATGGAATACATATTTCTGTCGTGAATCGCTTTTGTGAAAACGCTCTTTAAGCTTGCCTTTTACTCAACAATCCAACATTTTTCTTTTCATGAAAATAAATCATTTGAACCAAACCTATAAGTGTTGTTATTACAATAATAATTAATAAATATATAAATACAAAAAAAAAAAAAAAAAAAAAAAAATATTGAAAAATGCATTTGAAATTCAATAGTCATATTAAGTTTCGTTCATACGCCAAATTCGAGCGAAGACGATTAGCATATGAGTATAACAGTGGTTATAAATTTGTTCGAAGCTCGACAACGCCAATAATAAGTTGTCACGTTAAAAAGTTAGAAAAAAATAAGGAATTAATAAATAAATTTTATTATTATTACGCTCGATTCAATTGTGAACGTGGATCAAATCCTAAATATTTCAAAAACAAATCGTAAGTATTAAATTACAATACGTTATAATTTACGACATTGAAAGTAGCAGACATCACCCTGATTAAACAATTGAATTTGATCGAATTAAACAGAATTAAATTTTTAATTCTATTTAATTCAGATAAATTCTATTAATTCGGTACCTAACTTAAAAATGAATACTGTCTAATTCGGCAGGAAAACCAGAATTTGTCTAAATTAAAACGAATTTAAATAATTCTATTCAGTTTAATTCTGATTAATTCGAAAATAATTCTCCAATTTCTGGCTCTGAATCCGAATTAAACTGAATTGAAACGAATTTGAAATTTTTAAATCGGTTTTATTCTGTTTAATTCAAATTCAAATTTTCAATTCAGTTGAATCCTGTTTTGCAGAATTCGATAGAATATAACAGAATTAAAATTTTGAATTCGGTTAAATTCAGTTGTTTAATCAGGGCTGACAATTTTATAATTTTTGTAAACAAGTTACCAGTAAATAAAATACACTTTTTTGAATACGCAGAAAAGGATATTTTAAAATTTTTGTTGTGCAATTTTTCAGTTTTTTCTATGAATATTTTATTTCTTTATTTAAAAGAAATAAATTTTTTAAGGTCTGCTACTTGTAGCATCATTATAAACTATGTATATCTATATTTTAATGAAAATCCATGTATATATATACATATATATATATACATATATATATATATATATATATATATATATATATATGTATATATATATATATTAGGGTGTCCGTTATTTCCCAAATTAGTTTTTGACTCTGCAGCGCCCCTAAAATTTTTAGTAAATGGTCCAAAAAAAATATCCGACCGATATAAGCTCTTAATATTGATAATAACCCGTGCCACAAAGACGATTTATTTCTCATTTAAATAACATGGGATTTTGGTACTTTTTGCAATTAATTTTTTCTTTGCAAAGCCAGTTGATAAATTGCAGCGGCATTAACTTATTTTTGTAGAAAATTGAATGCTCTACAAAAACTTTTTCTTTACATTTTTCGAAAAAATTACTTGCGTCAAAGTTATTCAAGGTCAAAGTTGAACTAGAAATAATTTTTTATTTTTTTTTTGTTTTGAACAAAAAATCATCGTTATTTATATCAAAATTTATTGTTTATTGCCGAAAATATCTTATTTTGAGTATTTTTTTGCATCTGTTAAAACTATTGAAAAGAGAAGAGTCGAACATTCTCAAAAAGAAATTCCGATGAATTAAAAATTTCAGATTCACAATTACTTTTATGAAAAAATTAAATTCGTGCCAACGCATGAGCATGAAAGAGAAATGTAGTATCGTGACTAGCCGGCGTCGTGTATTGACTATTGCCCTGGCGGTCCTGAATTATGGTGATTCACGGTAGTATCACGGTGATTTACCGTGAGAGTTCACCGTGATGTCGTAGATCACGGCAACTTCGCGGAAATCACTGTTGTTGTATAGAAAAAAAGGCAATACATTAATGAGTCTACATGAGGTTTGAAGATCACGGGAACCGTTACCGGTGATTACCGTGACCTTGACGGACCGTATCTCCACGGTCCATCTTACGGCTTTTAAAAAGTACAATTAATGTATTGCCTTTTTTTCTATACAACAACAGTGATTTTCGCGGAGTTACCGTGATCTACTACATCACGGTGAACTCTCACGGTAAATCACCGTGATACTACCGTGAATCACCGTGATTCACGATAGCATCACGGAGAAGGTTCACGGTGATTCTACGGTGAATCACCGTGATTCAGGACCGCCAGGGTGACCATAGTCAATACACGACGCCAGCTAGTCACGATACTACATTTCTCTTTCGTGCGCATGCGTTGGCACGAATTTTATTTTTTCATAAAAGTAATTGTGAATCTGAAATTTTTAATTCATCGGAATTTCTTTTTGAGAATGTTCGACTCTTCCTTTTTCAATAGTTTTTAAAGATGCAAAAAAATACTCATAATAAGATATTTTCGGCAATAAACAATAAATTTTGATGTAAATAACGATGATTTTTTGTTCAAAATAAAAAAAAAATAAAAAATTATTTCTAGTTCAAGTTTGACCTTGAATAACTTTGACGCAAGTGATTTTTTCGAAAAATGTAAAGAAAAAGTTTTTGTAGAGCATTCAATTTTCTACAAAAATAAGTTAATGCCGCTGCAATTTATCAACTGGCTTTGCAAAGAAAAAATTAATTGCAAAAAGTACCAAAATCCCATGTTATTTAAATGAGAAATAAATCGTCTTTGTGGCACGGGTTATTATCAATATTAAGAGCTTATATCGGTCGGATATTTTTTTTTGGACCATTTACTAAAAATTTTAGGGGCGCTGCAGAGTCAAAAACCAATTTGGGAAATAACGGACACCCTAATATATATATATATATATATATATATATATATTTTCGGTATCTATATTAATTCCCACGGGTTTTCAAAGTTTGTTTTTTAACAATTCTCAAGTAATATAAGCTTTTTAACAATTGTAAATATATATATATATATATATGTACAAACTTAAGGCCAGTTTTTTAAACAGTATTTTTTTTAATTAAAAATTTTATTATTGCAAAGTATATCTATGTATTCATCACATATATAGATAGGTATACCATTGCTAATAATTTAATCTCGTTAAAAAAAAAAACCGGATCGAAAAACTAGGTCTTATGTACAATCGATCAAAATACAAAATAATAATCTGCTTATTACGTCTTTTTATTTTTTTAGGAATGGTAAAAAAAAATGTGAAGCGTTTTTTAGTATTCACCTCGTTCATTCGAGAGATGAGGCATACCTAGCCATACATAAATTTAATAAAAAACACAATCATAAGTGTGAAAAAGTAAGTTAACATTGCCTGCACTGATAGAAGGATTTTTCAGCATTTCAAAACATTACTTAATATTTAAGAAATCTTGTCTTAGATATCATTTTTTTCGTATTTAACAAAAATATCTCACTATTTAATAAATCATTTCTTAAGAGATAATGTCTTAAGTATTTAGAAATTTCTTTCAATGCTAAAAAATCCATCAATTAGTGTGGTACCACCAGCACTTGAACTTAATTGTTTCGTTATTCGTATTTTTCAGCTACATTTTCTCGACTCCACTTCAAGTGCTGATGAGTACATTGAGAATGAAGAAATCGAAAATGATAATAATAATAATAATAATAATGATAATGAAAATAATGATAATGATGATAATGACAGTAATAATGAAAATGATAGTAATGAAAAAAATAGAAATGATAATGATAATAGTGTAAATCATGATGATAATAATAATGAAAATGATGGTAATGAAACAAATAAAAATGATAATGATAATGATAATAATAATGAAAATGATAGTAATGAAAAAAATAAAAATGATAATGACAAACGTGTAAATGATGATGATAATAATAATGAAAATGATGGTAATGAAACAAATAAAAATGATAATAATAATAGTCAAAATGATAATGATACCAAAAATTATAACGACAATAAAAATAATAATAATAATGAAAATGATTGTAATAAAAAAAATGAAAATGATCATGATAATAATGAAGATAATGAAAATGATAAAAATAATCATAATACCATAAGCTATTGCAGAGTCTGTAAAAAAAAACAATCGAAATTCACGGCTATTTGTTCTATTTGCCGAAAGGTTTCCCATATGACTTGCTCGCTCAAAATTCATTTCAATCATTGGGCTTGTTATTTGTGTAGGGAAGTTAAATTCTTAACAGCTGATGAAATGCAAATGTTAGACAAATTATAGTTTTGTAATTACTACTGTAGCTGTTAGGATAAGAATAATAATAAAAATAATAACTTATAATGAAACTAGAAAATACAATTTTATTTACCTATCTATATTTAATACTGTACACTGGATTTGTTATAATGAAAAAATAAGTTTTTAATAATTAATATTATTTATTTATTAAAATGATCAAAAATGTTATTTCAGGTTAATACATATTAAGTTTAATAAGCAACAAATTAAAATTAGTGTTATTATTTATCGGTTCATACCCGTTACAAAATCAAACGTTTAGAAGTTAAAAAACAGTATATAACTTAAATAAAATCAAAACCATAATAACTCTCTTAAGATAAAACAAAATAATAATCATAATTTTCACACGGTAAATTTTTCATACATTTAGAATAACAATGTTTGTCGACTGATAAGAACAAGATCTTTATTTTTTTAATGTATTATTATTTTAATTGAATTCTATTTATATCTAAAAACATAATCTTCAATTCTTTTTAAGACCATCGCTGAAGTGGTTGTGTCTATATTTGTACTAAATGCCATTTCAATCCTGAAAAAACCAAATTTCCGGTGTTAGTGTTGAAATTTATGAATTTGATTTGTAATTATCGCGCCAAATAAATAAATAGATCAAGGCGCCCTCTTCAATACAGATAAACCATCATTATTTAAAACTGTAAGAATCGGGGACTATTTTCTACTGCGCGGAGCTATTTATTTATGGAGCGCGATAGTTACTACACATGCGCAGTGCATTTGTATTTGTAGTGGGGAAACTCATGTAGTGGGGAGAAAAGCCCATTCTTTTGTAGATTCAACTATATATTTTTACTTAAAATTATTTATTATTATTATTTTAATTTATTCTAAGTAGAACAATTAGGTTATGCGCTAAAATAAGTTAAAAAAATTAGTTCTTTAATCCTAATAAATGATTTATTGTGTCCCAATAAATCATTTCTTAAATACTACAAAATATTTATTTGGTGGAAATAAATGAGCTTTACTAAATGATTTGGTTCCTGTAACCAAATATTTAGTATTACAAATTCGTTACTAAATCATTTGGTACATACAACCAAATCTTGTTAAATACAACTAAATCCTTCTATCAGTGCGGTCAATTACTGGTTCGAACCGGTCAACTACTGGTGTTTTCGTCTTACCTGCATTGTAAAGTGATTTTTATTTAATTTCGATAATAATTTGAATAAATAACATCACACATTTAAAACTTAACTATTTAAGTATGATATAAACTTTGAATTACCCATTTTCACCCCATAGTAATTAATATACGCTAAATTGAAAGGCTAAAAATCCTTAACCGGTCAACCACTGGTACATCTACCCTATATTGACAGAAGTTTTAAAAGTGATTGTTATAACATATAATGTTATATAAAATAATCAATATTATTAAAAGTGTTGTAATTTTAGTTTTAAGCTGTAATAAATAGTAAAATATTCATTAAAGTCATTCATTTGTGGTTCTAATACTCTTGGTTCAATTGTCCCCGACTAGTGGTTCAATTGCCCCCGCAAAGGGGACGATTGAACCATTTGATGCAGTTGTACAATTTCGTATTTATTGAAAATTTTCATCATTCGTTAAGTTATGTGCTTATGAGAAATGATAGTCAATATAATAAATTATAATTTTGTAAAAAAAAAAGTTATCATTTTGCTTTTATTCATATAAAAAAAAAATGTCAAAGTATTTTTGGTTCAATTGACCCCACTCTCCCCTACTAGGTAACTGGGAGCTCATGATAGAATTAAATAAAGAACTCGATGAATTATAGTTAAATTTTTAGTAACCCTTATTAAAAGAAACGATTAAAAAAAAAATTTTTTTAATACTTTTTAATGCTTTTGAATACTTTGAATACTTTTGAATCGCCTTTCTTATGTACATTTAGCACTGCAAATCGTTTCGAATCGTTTCTTTTAATCAGGGAAACTAGGATTATACAAGATTTGAAGCTTGAATTAATTTTCACGTGTAAAAAATTTGGTGGCCCTGAAAAGAGCCGATTTGTTTAATGTATGTTGAGTCGAATGATAAAATTAACCTCCAAAACCGTAAAGAGTACGGCCTTTTTTTTTATCAATATTTGCAGAGTAGCGGTTGATTTACTAAAAAACCAAAAAAAGTCATTTTTTTGTACTTACTTCTAAAGGATGTTAAAAATAAAAAAAATTTTTTTTTCCAAAAAATGATGAACGGATCTTGTAGAGAATTTATTCAAGTTTTTAACGCCGCCCTCAAATTTACTGTGCAATCATTGGTACCTGAAATATCGATGATCAAAGCTAAAAGGATCATTTTTTGTTTGAAGCCTGATATCTCTGCGACAAATTGTCCTACGAGGTTACAAAAAAAACCCAATTGAAGCTGAATAAATTTGCCAAATGACCTATTCATTGGTTTAGTTGACAAAATTTTTTACAAAATTACAGCCTTCTAAAAGTTACTAAAAAATTTATAAAATTTTTCTGTTCCTTTAATTTTTTGCGTTAGTGTATTATTTTCAAATTCAATTAAATTCGAAATGATTCGAGAATATAAATAATTTCAAATCTTAAAATGATGCTTTGTTATTTTTTAATTCAGTATGATTTAAAATGATTCGTTCCAAAATTCATACTCGAAAGCAAAATAATTCAGACAATTTGGAATAATTTAAAATTATTAAGAGTTACGTAATCTCAAATCATTCCAAATTAGATTTCTTAATTAGGGACGTCTGACTAATTTTTAGAGTTTACAAATTTTTTTTTTTAAATACATAAAAAATTACAAAATATGATAAGCCAAACAAACATTAAGACAGCCAGGGTTAGTAGTATAGTAACGTTGAAGACAGCTATTAATGAGAAAAATCTGAAAGTGGGGAGGCTAATGCGTGCGCTGACCTGAGTGGAAAATGGGAGATAGATAGAAAATTTTGGGCCTCAAGTAACGTGGCAAAACTCTCTCTCTCTTCTTGCTGCATTTGTCCAAGTGTGAACACCTTTTTTTTTTGCAATAAAGAAGGGAAAGGGAAAAATAAGTGTTAGAAACAAAATATAAGGAGAGAAGGAATAATAATTAATAGTCATCATAGAACTTCCGACGCGTCAATCCAGGAAACCAGGTATAGCAACAATATTAAAATTACAATTTGAAATTTGAACACGTGTTTTTTGAATATTAGAATATTAAAGTGAAACGTATATTTACGTATATTACAAAGATATCGTATATTTGGATATGGCCAAATAAATATTTAATTGTGAGAAAGATATAATATATTTGGGTAGTTTAATTGCGTTGAATAAGTGATATATTTGTGGTAAAAAAAAATGATACAATTGCTACAAATGAATAAGGGCTTCAAATATATGTATAGAATCGCAAAATTTTAGGTTATTTGTCAAAAATTTAATATCTTTACCACATATAAATGATATATTTCCGTCAACTTATAAAATTATTTGAATCAACTGTCACATTTAGTTATACCAAATATATTTATTTGTCATTAAGAAATATTTAAAAAAAGCCGAAAATAAATTGATTTATTTGGGACAAACATTTCTTTTTTTCGGTGTACGAAATTAAAATTTGAACACGTGTATTTTAAATATTAAAATATTAAATGCCTAGATAAAATATAAAAATTATAAAATTCAAATTTGGAGACGTGTCCCGTATGAAAAAACAATATATGGTTAAAATATATAAAATCATATATGTTTGCAACAAAAAAATATATGATATAGTATATTGTATATTATAAAAAATCATATAGCTATTTTGGCCAATTTAATATAAAATTATATACAGTAGTAAATAAATGTATTCTATATATGTAAGTTATATGTCTTTTATATGAAGCTATATATACTTTTACATTTACCTTATAATATATTGTATTGATATATTTCCTTTTATATTCAAAAAATATAAAATTTTTATATGAAATAAAATGTATAATAGCATATAATTTATATTAGGGGAAGTGGGGGCAAAATGGGCCCCTTAAGAAAAAAAGATTCAAATTCTCGGTTTTTTTCACGTGTTCTACTTTTTTTTACTCCCTTGCCAAGTATTTGACCTTAATTTGTTCTGTCCGTTAAAAAAAAAAATGAAAATGTGGGGCAAAATGGGCCCCCCTCAAAAAATTTTCATAATGTGAATTTTTCAGCTTGTTTCACTTTTTTTTTCCTTCTGCTTAGTTTTTGGTATTAATTTGTTCTGTCCATTATAAAAAAAAATATTAAAAATGTGGGGCAAAATGGGCCCCCTCAAAAAATTTTTATAGTGTAAGTTTTTCAGCTTGTTTCACTTTTTTTTCTTCTGCTGAGATTTTGGTGTTAATTTGCTGTGTCTATCAAAATTAAAAAATCCTGAAAAGTTGGGTAAAACGAGCCCCCAACAAAATGTATGTTTCTCGCTTGTTTTATGTTTTGAAACTTTTTGCTATGTATTTAGCATAAAAACGAGTTGATAGTGAAGATTTGGACCTTAAAATAACTTAATTCAAAGTTTTTAATCACTCGTTGTAATAACTACTAATTTCATTACTTGATTACTTATATTTTTATCATTTTTGTTGACATAGAATAAATTATTTTTGAAAAAAATTATAGTTAGTAATGCTGTTGAACTCGTGACCTAGTTTGCCCCTTATCATAATTCTTTAATCATTTTTGTTAAAAAAATTTTAGGAACCCGTTTGGCTAAAAAATATTCGTAAGTTTTCAAAGTCTGGGCAGCCCATTTGATCCCCCCTTCCCCCCGACACTTTTCATGTTAAAAATTTTGGGGGAACTATTTAGCCTCAATGGCCCATTTTACCTCAATGACCCATTTTGCCTCAATGTCTCATTTTGTCCCTGTCCCCCACCCCAAACACTTTATATGTAAAAAAAATTTGGGGGACCATTTAGCCTCAATGGCCCATTTTGCCCCAGTGGCCCATTTTGTCTCAGTGGCCCATTTTGCCTCAGTGACCCATTTTGCTCCTCTCTCGCCCCAAACACTTTTTATGTTAAAAATTTTGGGGGGCCCATTTTGCCCCCAAATATTTCGAGGCATCCAAAATTTTAGGGGGCCCATTTTGCCCCCAGGGGCCCATTTTGCCCCCACTTCCCCTATATATGGCACCATATATTTTCTTTGTTATATATTAGCATATATCGTATTCGGTATATGTATATGTATATGGGTATATCATTTATTCGCATCAAATAACTAATTTTGAATATTATATCTGCAATTTAAAGAGTATATCTCAATATAAATATGTTTTTATATATGATCAAAGTATATTTTTCGTATATGATAGAAATATTTATTTTTATGTATGAAAAAATATAGTTTTCGTATATGACAAGAATATATATTTTCATACATGATAAAAATATATTTTTTGTATAATGATTGACATATAATTTTTATATATGCTAAACATATACGGACTCGTATATGATGAATATTATATTTTTTAATATAAACAAAAAATATATCAGAAAATATAGTTAAATTGGCCACATATATTTTTTGATATTTATTATATATTTTCACATATATTTTGACCATATATGTTATTTTCATACGGAGTATATAAAATATTTCAAGTATTCTTCATTTAAAGTTCCTTGATTAAAAAAATTTGTTGCAAAGAATTAAAACTAATTTAATACTTTTATTTGGATTCTATAACATTTACGCAGATTTTGAACTGATCAATCACTTTAATAAATATATTTAAAAATAGATTATGAAATCTAGTACAGTTCAAATTTAGTTTAAAATTCATCAAAACTGAATTTATAATAACAAATAAAAAATTTTTTTTTCAACTTTCATTAACATTGACTTCTTAAAAAATATTAGATTAAGCTTAACTTTTTTTTTGACAAGCAATATTAAATTAAAAATAATAACTATACTGTAGGGGAGGATGGGGCAGAGCGGCCCCCCAGAAATTTTGATAAAAAAAAATTTTTTTTTTTTTCGTACGATTACTATAAATCAGATACATTTGCGCATTTTTAGCCCTACGCATGACATCTGGGGCAAAATGGACCAGCCGAAAATTCTGAAAAAATAATTTTTTCAAATTTTTATCGTTAAATTAAAAGAAAATTAATATATTAATACATTTTTCGGCTGATTCTCTATAGCTGGGGAAAATTTGGTCTCTACAAATATTCGAAAATAATAATTTAGTTTTTGATTGATAAAATTTTTTGAATAATGCAAAATGATCTGTAGTTTAAAAAAAATTTTAAAAATACATTTTTCGAGTTCAAATAATGACAACTAAGGAATATAGAATAGTGTTTTTTTTTTTAATAAAAAATTAGTAATAATTGGCTCAGGGAGGCCGCTCTGCTCCACCCTCCCGTATAAAAAAAGTTTTAACATCATAAGTATTAGGGTGATCCAAAAAAACCAACCCATCAAATCTGGCCGGTAGAGGGGTCATTTACCTTAGTACAAAAAAATGATTAAATTAATTTATAATGCAATTACAGTTTCTACTAAAAGTTTTCGAAAAAAAAAAAATCTTAAATATGTACATTAATTGAATGATTGATTAAATTAAAGCAATGTTTGATAGTTATTAAAAAAAAAATATTTAAAATTAAATAATAACAAACAGATGTAGTATTTATGCTAAATTCTAATTCATTTATTTTTTTCAATTATAGCCTGACGAGCAGTTTGGAAAAAAAGACTAATTTTCAGCACTCACTGTCCTGGCTGATTCTCAACTGTAATGACTGCGAACAAGAACGACGGTCAAATGGATACTAATGGATTTATTGATAGTACAAGTGAAAGATCATTATTCGATGCTATAATTAAAGAAGACATAGAACGAGTTAAAAATTTAGTAAGTAGTGGAATCGATGTAAACATCAATCTTAAAAATGCAACTACTCCATCAAATCTAGCTATGGAAACGAACAGACATGCTGACGTAAATATTGTTTGTCACAATAAATCACCTTTATTTGTGGCTATCGAAATGCTTCGAAACAAAATTGATAACTTTAATAAGTCAATCATGTCTCATTCAAGAGGAGTTGTATCTATGGACTTTTATAAAAACAGCCAAGGCATAGTTGAATACCTGATTGATCAAGGCGCGGATGTAAATTTTGTTTATAAGAATACATCGATATTATGTCTGGCCATTGAAAATATTGAATTAAAAATAATTAGACATCTAATAGATAAAGGTGCTGATGTTAATTTTGCTCGTAACAATAAAATACCCTTTTTTCTAGCTATTGAAAAACGTGATGACAAAATAGTTGAATATTTAATTGATGCAGGTGCTAAAATAAATGTGATTCACAACCATAAAACACCTTTAATTAAGGCCATTGAAATGCAGAGAACGGTTACAGTCAAATATTTGATTAAGAAAGGGGCTGATGCTAATCTTTGTGAAATTAAAACCCCCTTATTTGTGGCTATTGAAAGAAACAATTATGAAATAGTTGAATATCTAATTGATACAGGTGCGAAAGTCAATGTTGTTTGTGACAATAAAACACCTCTAATGAGGGCTATTGAGATGCATGGAAAAGAAAGAGCTGAATATTTGATAAATATGGGCGCTAACGTTAATGTTATTTGTGGAAATAGGTCGGCATTGTATGTAGCTATAGATAAATGTAAAGATGAAACAGCTATATATCTAATTGATGAAGGTGCTGATGTAAATATTGTATGTGAAAATAAAACACCTTTAATTCGGGCACTTGAAAATCGTAAAACGAATATAGCCGAATATCTAATACAAAAAGGTGCTGATGTTAATTTTGTATGTAATAATAAGTCACCATTGTATGTAGCTATTGAAAATGATGTAACTAAAATAGCTCAATATCTAATAGATCAATATACTGATATAAATTTTACTCCGAATAATTTAACGCAATTACATTTAGCTATTTATAATAAAGCTGTAAAAATAGCAAAATATTTAATACATAAAGGTGCTGATGTAAATGCTGTTTGTGAAAATAAATCACCATTATATCTAGCTATTATTAACTGTAAACCTAAGATAGCTAAATATCTAATAGATAGAAATGCCGACATAAATTTCATTGCGGAGAACTCAGCAACGCTATTACATTTAGCTATTAACAACCAGCTTATTGATATAGCCAAATATTTAATAGATAGAGGTGCTGATGTAAATGCTATTTGGGAAAATAAATCACCACTTTATTTGGCTATTGATAAGAGTAAAACAGAATTAGTTAAATATTTAATAGACAGACATGCCAATGTGAATTTTAGTTCGAATAATGTAACCCTGTTGCATTTAGCTTTTTATAGACAGAACAACAAAGTAATCAAATATTTATCTGACAAAGGTGTTGATGTTAATCGTCATCGTAAAAATAATGCTCTATTCCATCTAGCTCTTGCTAGTCGTAAAACTAATGTGGTTAGATATTTACTAGATAACAATGTCAATGATTATAACAAAGAAAAACTATTGCGATATGCTATTATCAACCGAGTATCAAATGTAGCCAAATATTTAATCGAAAATGGTGCTAATGTAAATGCTGTTCGTAAAAATAAATCGCTATTATTTGTAGCTGTCAATACCTATCAGCCTGATATAATAAAATATTTAATTGATAATAGGGCTGATGTCAGCAGCGTTTTCAACGGATCACCACTTACAAAAGGAGGGATGACGATAGGGTGGAGCGAAGTTATAAAATGTGTACTTATGGATGGTTTGGATGCTAATGTAAAAAATGGACAGGAAAGCTTGATTGGTTTTTATTCCTATGAATCTAATCCACTTACTGATTTACTTACTATTGCTGAAGATGTTAAGCAATATATTGTTAAACTGATTGCTGCGAATTTTAATATCTGTGAGAGAAATAAGATGGCTGTTGCTGATAAAAAATATGATTCATTGCGTGATACATGTGCTAAAGAAGTTGAATTAATGAAGCAGAATTCACTAGTAAAAAGTACGCTGACATTTTATGATTTATTGCGTAAGCCGCTTCATAAATCAGCTTTGAAATTAAAATTTTTATATCAAAATAATCCTGAGAAAAAAAAAATATCATCCGGCTTAAAATTTTTATCACAGATTACTGCGTATAATGAAATTATTCAGTACCGTATGAAGAGAGCAATAGAAAGAGCTGAATTATTGGTTCGAGTTGATGACTTCGTTGTTGATATTTCTCATGATTTATTATTAGACTCAGAAGTCTTTAGAGAAATTTTACAATATTTAAGAAATTGGGATCTAATGTTACTATGTTAATTTTTTGTAAGTCTTATTCATTTTCTAGTTTTTTAATCTCAATATTTAATTTCAAATATCGTATTTTTACTTTGATAATTAATTTAAAAATGACAAGCAAAAAAAACTGAAAGTCATAAAATTTGTTTGAATAAACTAATAAATAAAAATAATTATAACTGAATTGAATCATAATTGTAAGTAGATGTTAATACACTTGTAACATATATGTATCTATTATAAAATTATGTATACGTTCATGATGGAGAAATGTCAAGCAAAATCATCGTTTTTGAATAAAAAATTTAAAATATTTTCCAAAATGATTATTATTATTATTATCATTATTATTATGCATGGTTTATCAAAGAGTAATTACATATTATTTTGGTTCTACACAGAATGTCATTGGAAGCTGTAAAGCCGCTGAGTTATAAGAGGTCATACCGACATGAGTTGTAAAAATTTTTACAAGATCAGTGAGTCATAAAGTTAATGTTTCAAAATTTAATAATTAAATTAAATATAAAAACAGTACTTACAGATTTGTATAATTGTATAAATAAGAAATATTAGTTTTAAAAAAGTATCTGAAACTATCTAAATTACTAGATACGGTCCACAGATTTTGAAACTGAAATTCCCGACTTTTCAGGTAATCTAGTAAAATAATTAAAAAAATTCTGACTATATGTAGAGTAATGTTAAATTACTGGTAATATAAGTTCAATTCGAAAACGTATGAAGTTTGACGCTAAAGTCAAAACTATCTTAGCGAAATGTAATGTGAAATTTTTTTAATAATGTCTTTACTCGGGTAAAATGGACTTGATAAGCATTTTTACGTTTTGAAAAATTTGGTGGCCCTGAAAAGGGCCGTTTGGTTTATTGAGATTGGAAAGTTTATTTGGAGCTCGTGTATTTAGTGACAGCTTTGGTTCCTTCACTGACTGCGTGTTTCGCCAATTCACCAGGTAACAGCAGACGGACTGCAGTTTGAATTTCCCGGGAGGTGATGGTAGAACGCTTGTTGTAATGCGCAAGTCTGGAAGCTTCAGCCGCAATACGTTCGAAGATGTCGTTGACGAAACTGTTCATGATGCTCATGGCTTTACTGGAAACTCCAGTGTCAGGATGAACTTGCTTCAACACTTTGTAGATGTAGATGGCGTAACTTTCCTTCCTCTTCTTCTTACGTCCTTTTTTGTCGGACTTGGTAATGTTCTTCTGGGCTTTGCCAGACTTCTTCACAGCTTTACCACTGGTTTTGGGAGGCATGATGATAGCGGATTGAATTCAAGCACGAAACTGAAGTCAAAATGTGAATTCGCCAACATTTCGTTTCTTTTTTAACAGCAGTCGCATTAGTATGATCGGACCAATGATATTGCGTACTTTCTGGTAGTGGGGATACACGTAATCCTATTGGGTCGCAGGTACCGAAAAAGGATAATAACAATAGTAATCCTTGTGGTATCTGCGATCCAATGAAATCATCAGATTCTTAGAGGGGGATTTTTCCCAGATTGTGAGTGGCTCGCAGTAACCGACAAAAAATAATAACAATATTAATAGCATCGGGACCTGCGACCGAATTGAAAAGAAGTATCAGTGGAGGGGATAATCCCTACACTGTGAATGGCTCGCAGTAACCGACGTAAAGTTACGAAATAGAGTGCCTTTAGTGCCGAAAAGCCCAATTCGTCTCTGACGTTCTTGAGTAAATTACGTGTTTCGTTTACTCTAACTTACAATCATGTCTGGTCGCGGTAAAGGTGGCAAAGTAAAGGGAAAGTCAAAGACTCGTTCAAGTCGTGCTGGACTCCAGTTCCCAGTGGGTCGTATTCATCGTATGTTGCGCAAGGGCAACTACGCAGAACGTGTTGGAGCTGGTGCTCCAGTGTACTTAGCCGCTGTCATGGAATACCTTGCTGCTGAAGTACTCGAGTTAGCAGGTAACGCTGCTCGTGACAACAAGAAGACTCGTATCATCCCACGTCATCTCCAGCTGGCCATCCGTAACGATGAAGAGTTGAACAAACTTCTTTCTGGAGTTACTATTGCTCAAGGTGGAGTTCTGCCTAACATCCAAGCTGTCTTATTGCCCAAGAAGACCGAAAAAAGCAGTTCCTAAATTACTATCCACTTTCCCAATAATCAAAACGGCCCTTTTCAGGGCCACCAAATTTTTCAAAACGTTAAAAACTTTCTCGTTCACAAATGAGGCGCCCATCTTTAAAGTTAGACAATGCCATAGTTTTGAGGTGATCACAAAAACTTTATAAGCCTGCATAAGCAACCATTTCTTATTTGAGTCGTGAAATTGAGTATTCTATATAATAGTTATGGCACCATTCTGATTTATTATTTTCTATAATCGATTTTTTTTACAATGCTGGAAAGTCTGTAAAACAATCCGAGCTGTTCAACTTTCTTGTTCTGTGACTTGTCTGTCGCTACATTTACGTTCAAGCGTATAGCTGTGATTTATGATGATTTTGAGTCTGGAAAATGGATCATAAAATTATTGAAATGTAAAAAGTACACGGAAAGAAAATTGTGGGAATGGTTCCTATAAATTATAGGAACCATTCCTATAGTATTATAGGAATGGTTACTATACTATTATAGTAACTATTACTATAGTAGTATAGTAACCATTCCTATAATATTATAGTAACCATTCCTATAATAGTATAGTAACCATTCCTATAATGCATAGGAATACTCCTTATAATTTTCTTTCCGTGTACTATTTAACATCAAACTAAAATTTATGTGGTTACTGATTAAGTAGATAAAAATGTTCAGTTCTATTTGTTGCATGCAAAAAAATA
Organism: Microplitis manilae; assembly: GCA_030273425.1. Lineage (NCBI taxonomy): Eukaryota > Metazoa > Arthropoda > Insecta > Hymenoptera > Braconidae > Microplitis > Microplitis manilae. The sequence continues at coordinate 5,604,062 of CP092724.1, forward strand.
AATTATTTCTATTCAGATTTTTAATTCATTTTTATTGTTTGAACAATCACCCCGCATCAAAGAAAGTAATTTATAAATAATATAATATTGAAAGCGAAAAAATATAAGAATGATTCTCTAAAATATAATGATATATGAAAAAAGAATAGTCACTCTTGGTCTTTAAATTTTATTGTTTGAAGTGATAAAATACGTCATCTTGTTATATAAATATAGCCGCGCATTTGTCATACTAGAGGTTAATTCTTTCACATACATTAAAAGCTTACAAACCCGAGTAAAATTTTATTGTTTCAAACTATAAAAACTGATGCGCTTGAAATATACTTTTTGACAATTTGAAGAAAGTAATAATTATATACCGTTGTACATAAAATCAATTGTTCGACATTGAAAATTTTATTTATCATAATGAATATTTTTTTACTTTTTTACTATAAACTTAAATGTTCCAAGTACCGAATGTTGAAAATGGAACGTTAAATTATTATAATTTCATTTTTTTATCTACTAAACAGTAATTTCTATTATTTGTAACATGAGTTATTTACTTATAAAATTTAAATTTCAATATTCAAATTGAGATCATAATAATATATTCAATAAAACCAAGAAATTACTGTTTGAAATGATATTAAATTGTCACCACATTCAAAGTTTTTAGTTATCAATTACTAATTTTTATAATCCATTTTTTTGCATGTGCTCATTGACCAAATATAATGAGTACCACGGAATAGTGTACAAAAAGTAGATTACACTGTGTTAAAATTACACAGACTGTTAATTTACACTCAGGATATTTTACGCCGTTATTTCATACTACATGGCCGTGTAAAGTTCTTGGAGGCCATTTTTACATGAAAATTTTTGACAGTGTATGATAATTACTATACTTGTTACGAATTCAAGACTACTCCTGTGGCTGCAACAAGACTGATCTTTTAAATACTACGGGGTTTTCCCATTACAGTAAAAGTTCTTTTTTTTCGTGTATAATATGAATTTAAGGTTCAACTTGATATTTGCATTTTTTCTTAATTATCAAGTTTGATGTATAGTTTATGGGATGCATTCATTTTAATTCTTAAAAATATTGCTTCAAACTAAAAAATTTGTTTAACTTATGGAGGAATCGTCTACCGTATACTTGAACCATTGAATTTTGGTATTTGTACGAAACTCTTGTGTGCTATTGATAATTTTTCTGAATTCTAAAAATATATTAGCATTGTTATCATCTTTCTAGGTAGGAAGGAATGTCATATATTAATAAATTCATTACAATAAAATTAATATATCTGGGGTGCCACAATTAATGGATTTCAGATCATTAGTATTGTGATGATGTGAATTAAAATAAAATGGAATTAAATATTCGTAAAAGATATATAATTTACTAAATGAATTTTCTTCGTATGAAAAATTTGATGGCCCTGAAAAGGGCCGTTTGATTTATTGGTTTTTGTTGTTCAAATAACTTAAGCACGTTCTCCTCGGATACGACGAGCCAATTGGATGTCCTTGGGCATGATGGTGACACGCTTGGCGTGGATGGCACAGAGGTTGGTGTCTTCAAAAAGACCAACGAGGTAGGCTTCGCTGGCTTCCTGAAGGGCCATCACAGCAGAGCTCTGGAATCTCAAGTCAGTTTTGAAGTCCTGAGCGATTTCACGAACCAGACGTTGGAATGGTAATTTACGGATGAGGAGCTCAGTGCTCTTCTGGTAACGACGGATCTCACGAAGAGCGACAGTTCCGGGACGGTAACGATGTGGCTTCTTGACTCCACCAGTGGCTGGCGCGCTCTTACGGGCGGCCTTGGTAGCCAGTTGTTTACGTGGAGCCTTTCCACCAGTCGACTTACGAGCAGTTTGCTTAGTACGAGCCATGTTAAGCTAGTTAAACTCCGAATAAACGTAGTAATACGTTCAAAACTTCGAGCAGAATGAGTTTTCGGAGCCGAAAATCGCCTTTTTGTCAACTCACAGAGCAGATGGCGCGTAATTCGTTTTTTTCTCGGTGGAAGGGGTAATTTAAGCATCGCTCCGATTGGTTTATTTCTGAGAGTGGGAGAAAAATGCACCGCCACTCTGATTTGTCCAATTCGAGCGGTGGGAGTAAATCTAAGAATGTGTTTATAACGAGGCTCAAAATCGGTTCTGGAGCATTCTCAGCTTAACTTTGTCAGTGTTTCTTTCATTGAAAGTTTTTAACTTGCCATTATGACTGGTCGTGGTAAGGGAGGAAAAGGATTGGGAAAAGGAGGAGCCAAGCGGCATCGTAAGGTTCTTCGTGATAACATCCAAGGTATCACAAAACCAGCTATCCGTCGTCTGGCTCGTCGTGGTGGAGTCAAACGTATCTCCGGTTTGATTTACGAAGAAACCCGTGGAGTTCTCAAGGTCTTTCTTGAAAACGTTATCCGTGACGCTGTCACCTACACTGAGCACGCTAAACGTAAGACCGTCACCGCCATGGACGTTGTCTACGCTCTCAAACGTCAAGGCCGTACTCTCTACGGTTTTGGAGGTTAATTTCATTATTCGACTCAGCAAATATTAAACAAAACGGCCCTTTTCAGGGCCACAATTTTTCATACGTTGGAATTTATTCAAGTTTTGCTTTACATACTGAATTTCAGTAAAACCACTTATCCTCCAATAAGAAATAACTTTGCGTAATAAAGTTAAGGTTCAATTATATTTCTTAATCCGTAAGTCTGCCGGGCAATATTTTGAATATATACAAGGTATCACCTCAATTGTTGGAAAGCCCATTATATAGTGATAGTCCATTACTCACATAAATCATATTTTGAAACACTTGTCCTCTTACGAGAAATGCTCTTAGAAACATTTCCATATTTTGTTGAATTTATTAGTAAACGATCAGATTTATTTTATTTGTTGTTATCGTAAATCTCATTGTATACGAGATTCAACGAAATACAAATTTATACAAGGCTATACAAACATAAAATGGAATTCTTTCCAAACATGATACTAAACTTGGATAATTTGCTAGAACATCATAAAAAAGAATTCACAACAAAATAAATGTTTAAACAATTCATACAAGTTTTAAAAACAATACGTTTATATTTTCAAATTTTATTGTTGAATTTAGATTCTTCACAGGTTAGTTTAATTACGCTGCTGTTTCGATCAATACCTTAGTCAGCCTTTTCAGTGCTGCCAAATTATTGGCACTAAATTTCATTCTATCTATATATTAACGTATACTTGTATCAGCTGTTTTTGACCGGACTGAATTCATCGTAAACGTGATAAGTTGGAGTATCTATAAATTATTTGTTTATCAACTTAAGCTTTCAAAGTTAATTATAAGCTTAGTTTAGTTAAACATACTTACATTGTCTGATCTCATATTAGTCATTTTATAAGATTACCAGGATAGAGGCACAATTGGAAGTATTGCTCAGGTTTTCCGAACTAGATATTAAATTTAGTAAATTAGGGTCGTTCTGAGTTATTTGTAACAGTAAAGCAGAAAAATTTTATTTATAATAAAATTGAATGATAATCTCAATGAGTTTAATACGTTTTGAAAAATTTGGTTGGTCCTGAAAAGGACCGTTTTTTTTTAATTTATCAATATATATGTATGTATCTATTTTCAGATATTAAAATATTCAGGCATTCCTATGGAATGTATGAGTCAGAATTTATTTCTTAGCTGCTGCGGTTCTTTTGGCTGGAGCTTTTGCTGTTTTTGGTGCAGCGGCTTTTTTTGGCTTAGGTGACTTGGGCTTGGCTGTTGGAGTCTTTGCAACTTTCTTAGCTTTAGGAGAAGCGGCTGCTTTAGTTTTAGCTGGAGCTTTAGCTGCTGGTTTCTTTGCCTCAGATTTCTTAGCTGGTGCCTTTTTAGGTGATGCAGGTTTCTTAACAGTTTTGGCTTCACCAGTTGCTTTCTTGGCTGCTGGTTTTTTGGCAGCTGCAGGTTTTTTAGCAGCGGCGGGTTTCTTCACTGCTGCTTTGGGTTTAGATGCTGCTTTCTCAACTGGGAGTTTAAATGATCCAGAAGCACCTTTTCCTTTGGTCTGAACGAGGGTTCCCTTGATGACAGCTGCTCTGAGAGACTTCTTGATAAAAGGTGCTTGTTTTTCAATATCGACCTTGTAGGTTGCAGCGATGTACTTCTTAATGGCCTGAAGAGATGATCCTCCACGTTCACCAAGAGATTTGATGGCAGCAATGACCATATCAGCAGCACTTGGATGAGTTGCTTTAGTTGCTGGTTTCTTAGCAGCTGCTTTTTTAGGCGAATCGACTTTGGCAGGTGCCTTCTCTTCGACCGGAGTTGGTGATGCTGATGTCTCAGTCATGATGAATTATTTCAACGAATAATATTTTCAGAACGTACAAATAGCTTCTGTTCACTGACGTAAGCAGATTATGGCGCCACCTCTGCGAAGCGCTGAGTAGACACTTTCGCGCGGACCTTGGAGAGAGACTGCTTCATCTCTCGCCAGTATCATGACATCAAATTTTACTTAACAGTGTTCAAACTTTATATTTATTTACAGTTTGTTAAATACGTTTTTTTAATTTATCATTTAAATTCATTTTTCCTCTTAGCAAAATGTTTAATCATTAATTTTTCAAAATTATTTCTTTAAAAATCCTGAAAGTATCAAATATACTAAGCATATTATAGGGACTCTATGGCTCCAGGGGTATAGATGTTGTAACAATAACTTTAATAAATAATTATGTAAATATTTAATCTTCATAAAATTTACTTTTGAAGCCGCTTCGATGCTTATTGCAGCTCGATCAATTTTTTAAATCACTGAATAATGGGTTATTGTTAAAGATATATTTACATATATTTCACTTGCTCAAGCGAAGTTGGTTTGCTTTTCACGCATTTTCATTCCGATCCTAGTATTGAGACAAATTCATGAATATCTAAATAACTTCCTTCGTTTTTAATAAAAAAATATATTACACAAAAATAAATTATTGTATTTAATTACCGATGTAAAAATTAACGATTAAATTAATACCATTCTTTGGTTTAATTTAAACACAGTCATTTTTAAAAGTACACGGAAAGAAAACTATAAGAAATTTCGCATAATATTATAAGAAGGATTCCCATAATGATATAGGAAATATTCCAATTGTATTATCGGAATCATTCCTATAATTATAGGAACTGCTTCCATAATTTATGGTCGTAATTCCAATACTGGTATAGGAAAAAATTTCACAAAATTATGGAAACTATTCCCATAATTTTCTTTCCGTGTAATTTCAGAGGTATTTAATTATTTCAGTTCTTGCGGCGTTACATGAGATAAAAATAAATAAAGAAATGATAATAAACTCTATTATTTAAGTTAGACATAGAAAATCATGTGATCCTACTACACGTGTGTTATTAAACTATGACTGAAAAGTAGATGATTCATTAAAACTTGTTGAAATAAAGTATAAATCCCTTTTTCATTGTTAGAGGTGCTAATAGGCAAATCACCGGCTGCCAAAACTGAAATACCAACGCGTGAACAATGCATGGGAGATAAACCCATACGATTTTCTTGCCTAAATATCATCACCTTCGAATACTATTTCGTGTTGTTTTTTTACTAATTAGTAAAGTTCAAAATTAATCGCGTCGATAATTTCCCATATTTACATACTTCAATATATATTTCATTGACAATAAACTCAAGATATCATTGACGGATTTTTTGGTAACGTGCTTTCTGAGACTGTCAGTAAATTTATTGATGATATAAACGCGTTTGCACAAAGCATTGAAATTATTAAAAGTATGTGAACAGTATCGTGTCCAGGTTGTGCTGAAAGGACATATTTAGCAATGAAGCTGTTTGAAGTCAGTGGAAAAGTTAGAACTACGTATGTTTAAGAAGTCATAAAGAATAGGCCTCCACGATTTAAGGTATGTAAATTTTTTTGTTTTTTTAATAACTTAGCTATGAATTTTTAATATATATTTATTATTAACTTTCTCTTTAAGCTCAGCAGCACGCATAAAAAAACAAATTCAGAGTTGGAGGCAAAGCTCAATAAAGTTTCAAGCATGTGTTCGAAAAAAGGCTATGCACCCAACTGGACAACCGAAATTTTTACAATCAAGGCAATGTAGAATACAAATCCAACAACGTAAAAACTTGTAAGCCATCAGGATCAGCCAATTGAAACAGGATTTTATGTTGAAGAACTCAGCGCAGTCAAGTATCTAGATATCTGTCTAATTGGAAAAATCATAAAAAAACGTGGAAATAAATTGTATGTGAAGTGGCTCAGCTTCGGCAGCTATTACAACACCTGGGTTGATAAATCCCACCTGTAAATCTTATGTTGTAAACTTGTATTCTAATAACCCGTATGAAAAAACAATATATGGTTGAAATATATCAAATCATATATGTTTGCAACAAAAAAATATATGATATATTATATTGTAGATTATTAAAAATTATATAGAGATTTTCGCCGATTTAATATAAAATTATATACAGTAGTAAATATATGTATTCCATATAGGTAACTTATATGTTTTTTATATTAAGCTATATATACATTTATATATACCTTATAATATATTGTATTGATATGTTTCCTTTTATATTCAAAAAATTTAAAATTTTTGTATGAAATAAATATATGGTAGCATATTATTTATATTATATATGGCACCATATATTTTTTTTGTTATATTTAAGCATATATTTTATTCGGTGTATGTAAATGTATATGGGTATATTATATACTCGCATCAAATTAACTAATTTTGAAAATTTCAACTGCAATTTAAAGAGTATATTAAAATTTAGATTTAATTTAATTGGAGGTTGTCATACGAATAAGAAACTTTTTTTTCCATACACAATACAAATATATGTTTTTATATATGATCAGAATATAATTTTCGTATATGATAGAAATATATATTTTTATATGTAATAAAAGTACAGTTTTCGTATATGACAAGAATACATGATAAAAATATATTTTTTGTTTACGATTGACACATATATTTTATATATTGTAAACATATACGGACTTGTATATGATGAATATTATATTTTTTAATGTAAAAAAAATATAACAGAAAATATAGTTAAATTGGCCGCATATTTTTTTTGATATTTATCATATATTTTGAACATAAACGTTATTTTCATACGGGAAATAAAAACGAAATTTTCACTTGTATATTAATTTTTTTTTATTAACAAACCTTAAAACTAATATTACAACAACTTAGAAATAATATTTACATTTTTTTATTTACAACTATTTAGATCAGTTTTCTTTTTTAATTATTGTTTTATCATCATCATCTATAATCATTTCATTTTTTTTATAACCCCAAGGTAGGGTGTCATGACTACCATCAATAAGATTACGCTTATCATCAGCCCAGCTCAAAGCTACTTTATTTTGAACAATTGTCGTCACATTATGTTTTTTATATGTAATTAAGTATTGATTCTTAGTCAATGTAATATGATTTTCGAGGCATTGTTTTAAATCATCAAACGTGATCGTTCTCAAAGTAGGACCCTCGACTCCCTTTGTACCTTTTTTTGCTTTCTCGTTTTGATATCTTTTAAATGTGTATAATTTTGCCCTAAGACCAACGAACTCAGTCATAATTTGTCCATTGTTTTCATCCTTCATCACCCCTAGGACTTGTTTATTGACTAACGGCATATTATATACATTGTCAATTGGGTAGTCAGAGGTGTCGAACTTGGAGATGTCACGCTTGATGATTTTATAAATGTTTGGCACTGTGAAATGGTAAATAAGACTGTCTGTGTCGATGTACATTAGCTTGGACGCATCATTTTCAAAGTTCTTTTTCACATAATTGTAATGGAAATCATAAATAAACGCTTTAGATAAATCTAAAATACTAAAACCAACATAAATTGGTTTATTGAAGCAGACTTTAACTTTTTTGAATTCAACAATTACCATATCTTTATCGACAATGGTAAGACTATGGAAATTTGGCTTACATATCAGCTCTTTGACACCAAATCTACCATCCCATTTGGTTTTTAACTGTACATCTTTTTGCTTTCTAACATTATCCGTAGTCTTATCAAATACAGCATTGTTCATCAATTCATAAAAATTTTTCTCAAATTCATTTTTCGCTAATTTTCTACAATCTGTATTTTTGTCAATATATGATCTGAGCCAAGGTGATTGTTTAAATTTCAGTACTCTATGAATTTTTGTTAATTTTAATCCTAACTCTAGACATTGTTGTAAATTTTTATAATGTATAACGTAGTTTTGTTTATTATAAAGTGTTGTTGATAATTTTGAGACTTTGGATCCAGGAGGTACAAAGTGCTCAGGACACAAGGGAAAGTCTTTGTGAAGCTCATACAAGTCTTCTGGATAACTTAAATCTACTTCTAATATATATCCTACATTATTATCATAATCATTTAAAAACTCATCTACATTGTCTAAATTTTCAACCCACTCAAATGAATCTGTTGGCAGTGGCATTCTCATGGCTGCACTATACAAATTATTTACACTATAATACATCAAGTAAGATTCAGTTTTGTTTGGATCAAAGTCTTTACCCATGTACCGATTGTTTGCAGCTGCATATCGGTTTGAACACTGAGAGACCCTAGCTCTGATACCTTTTTCAATAAAAAGCACCATTTCAGGATCAGTAAGAACCTGAAGTTCTACACCAGTGTATTTGAGCATAGCATCATTGGATAGATCGGGAGCCGAGTAATAATGTAATGGATCTAAATTGTAAGTTGTAAAGCAGCTTTGTCTAAAATTCTCAAATACATCTGCCAGGAGGAGTACTTCAGTTTTGAGATATAAATCTGAGTACTCTCCAAGTGTGGTGATGTTAAATTTATTCAGGATGAGCTGAGCGAAAGTATAATTCTGATCGGAAATACCACCCTTGGATAATTTTGAGAAAAATGAGACTTGATCAGGCAATTGTTTGTCATTTAGTTTACTGATACTGGAAATATATTCATACGGGAATGCACCTTTACGAGTTACTAATTTAAATTGTTCAGGATCAGGGTAGTGAAGTTTAGTTATCTGTTTTTCATCATCACCAAGATAAGAAGCTAATTTTTCTTGGCTGGATGGCATGAATCTGAATGAGTCTATAAAACGTAATATGACGGAAGTATTTTTAATTGATTTTGTAAAAGATGCATAACGTTCTTTATTAATTGGCAGCAAAGTTATGTTGCCTTCAAGGTATGTAGCTAAAGTTTTGATTAAAAGATGTATTTTGTAACCCGATAAATTGTGAAAGACTACAGGAATAATGTGAGACTTGGGATAATTAAGATTACAAGCTATATGAGCTGGACCTCGATAATTGCCAGTGAAATGACAGTAATCATGACATTTATCTTTACTCGAAGTAATTGTTTTCTCACAAATATGACAAACAGTTGCCTGATTGTGTTTCTCAAGTTGTTCTTCACTTAGCGGTTTCATAGACATGGGATTTTTTAAACACTTTTCAAACTCCTCAGCTAAATCTCTAACTTTTAAAACAAACCACGCGATACAATGTGGAGATCGATGTAATCTAAATTTAGATAAGTTATTATTATAACTGCAATGCTGATAGAAAGCTATACTGTGTGGAACATGTTTTTGAGTTTTATCATCTCCTTGGGTTTCCAGCCTACACTCCAAGTTTGCATACACAACAAAAGGTACTGTATCTTTATAATGATAGTTTTTGAATTTTAAAGTTTGGTTTCTTTCATCAGGAAATGTCATATGAACTTTATTCATTTTATAACAATCAGCTATGTGATTTTCATAAGAATATTCAAATTTAAAATGATTCAAGCATCGATCACAAAAATGTAATTTACTTCTTGATTGGGAAATTTGAGATTTAACTAATCGAGAAAGATTTTTGATTAAAGTAAAGTGAAATTTTGATTGAACATTTTTTAAATCATCAGATACATTTTGTCGTACCAATAAGAGATGAATAACTTTTTGATCGCATTTCATAAGCTTACTTAAATATAATGGAATTATAACACTTTTATCGGATTTCTTATTACTAAACTCTGACTCGATACCGTACACATTGATTGATAAGTTATTTAATGTTTCGAATTTTGGAATGTCTTTTAGAGCAATTGGAAATTTAATACCTTCATACTTTAACACACTACTAAAATGTGGATACGCCGACTTCCTCTCAGGATGCCCAGAATTAGGAGGATGTAATGCTGCAACGATGCACCAGAGAAAGCAGTATTCATCATAATTTTGAATATTCATTACTGCTCTTTTAGTTTGGATGTCCTTGGGTAGTTCTATAAATGTTGAATCTCCAGCTTGTAGAGGAGAATATTTTAACATATTAATTTTTAAATTTTGGATTTCAATTAAACTCCAACCAGAATCTCTTTGGTTGAAATCCTCTACTTTCTTTAATAATTTTTCATAAACTTGATCATTATACCAATCAGCAAGAGATGTCGCTAGTAGTATTTCTCGACTCTTGGTGGTGAATGACTTTGTTTCTTCAATGGAATCTTCGGCTTTAGCATTTTTGAACTTGCAAATTAACTCAACATTTACTTTGAGTCCAACAAGATCTTTAAGTGTATTATCTACTTTTTCAATTACAAGATCTTGAGCGTCATCGAGGAATGTACGCAAATCCGTGTGAGCTTGATTCTCAACACATCCTGACTTGATATTGTTTGAAAAAGCATTTTCAGTGTCTTGCCACTTGATGAAACGATGTTTTGAACGTAGTTCAACGCCAATCACTTGACCACTCAACTGAGAAAATTGATCTGCGTACCAGTATAGAAGTATAATGTTTGTTCGAACACTTCTCTTAATTTCAACACTTATTTGAGAATCGAACAAAATCTCGTTAAAATAATTAATCGTATCAATGCACACTAGATAACATCTCTGAGAATGTTCTTTACTTAAAGTCTCATATTGCAAATCGTTGAATGACTTGATTATTGAATCAACTGGATGCTGAAGTGCCGCAATAAAATCGTTTTTAGCCATTTTTTCAGAAATTATATTCAAAATTCTTTTTGTAAAAGTTTAACAGTACCGATAAATTATTTTACACTGTTTTTGAAATTATGAAAATTGTTTTTCAGAAATTTATTACTACACTAGTATTGTTTATTCAGAAATTTTAAATATAATATGAGAAATTAATTATTTAAGAAGTTTAATACAAAATAAATCTTTAAAAAATCACTACAAGATTGTTCATTTAAAAACTTTAACACTAAAACACTTAAATTAATTTTTATAATGTTCAAATAACCACTTAAAAATTGTTTTTATAAGATAATTCTTGAAATATACTCGCAAAGTACTTGGAATTGTCAAAGGAATTTTGAGCAGAGATTCGAACTTCATTGAGGGAACTCGTATTTCGTTCTGTAAAATACGCTCTCACGCACGTGTTTTTATAGGCTAGGATGACTCTTTAACTATGCGGTAGAAAGTTCTAGAACAAGATCTAGTTCTCGACCGTACCAACATTGTAATGTACGTATAACTCGCTAGAGGGTGTCTGCGTCAGTCGCGCTCTATATTATCATAAGTTACTTCGGGCCCTGGCATTCTGTTACCTACGCTGTAAGCTATCGGACTTATACTATTCAACAATACCTACACGGAAAGAATTTTCGTATGAATACTGCTATGCTATTTATTCTAAAAATTACTCTAAATCGAGTAATCTTGAGCCATTACGACTTTTTACTTTTGAATTACGAAATTTTACTCTTTCAGTGAGTAAAAATTAATCAGATTAATTTTTACTCATACTTACGAGTAAAAATTACACCTAGCGGCTGTCTAAATAAATTCTCTCTAGTTCAATTTTTACTCGTCGGTTATGATAAAAAGTTGATGATTCAATTTATAAAATTTATATTGAATTACAATAAAAATTACAATGAATAGGCTGGAATTTTTATAAAAAATTTAAAAACCATCTAATTGCCTTAGAATATGAATTAATATAAGTATTTTGAAAAAGAATAAAAAAAAAAAAATTACTCGTATTGTGTTGAAAAAAAAAGATACAAATTTTTTTTTTAAATTTTAAAATAAATATTAAGTTATAGAGAGAGACAGAGATCGTCTTTTTTTCCAAGCCTACGTTTGTGTGCGTGACATGACAGTTGTCGCGAGCAAAATAAAAGACATTTAATCGAAGCCGATATTAACCAAAGATTAACGGTGACTACTGGAATATTACTCTGCAGTTTAGAGTAAAAATTACTTCCTTAGATTAGAAAATTTTTTCGAGTTCGAAGCAGTTTTTCATAAAAAAATTAATGGGTTTAAAAGAATGATATATTGGGGAGTAAAAATTAATCGCATGGAGTAAAAATTAATAGATTAAGATGAGATATTCACAATAATCGATTAAATATAAGACTTTTAAAAAATTACTCAATAATAGAGTAAAACATAGTCTAGCAATGTTAATATTTAAACAAAAAATTTAAATTCAGAACAAAAAATACCAATTTTTTGCAACGGCCCAGGATTACTCGAAATTACAGAGTAATTTTTATCTAAAAATTCTTTCCGTGTAATAAACTGCTCTTTACCTCTACACATGTGTTTCATTTTTCACACAATCCTCCTGATCTACATACTTAACAAACATTACCAGATACAAATACTAAAATTCCCTAGAAATTCGATAAAATTGATTAGGAACGAACAAAACCCCGTAGGGCGTGACAAAATTCCCTAGAACGTTTCAATATAATCTAAGTTCCAGTTGACGTGACAAAAAATATGTCGTCATCTACTGCGCAGTTAAAAATTGAACTGGATGAGTTATCACCTAAAAATAAACATTTTACTAAGCAGTTAAAAATGTAACAAAAAAACTGGATGATTCATCGGCTAAAAATAAACTTTCTGGAACATTCTACTCCGCAGTTAAAAAGATTGAACTAAGGAATACTGCGGATATTTTTGTAATCATTAAAATTATTCGAAAAATAATGTGGTGAGGCATAATGAAAGATAGTTTAACTAAATTATTTTTAATTTTTTAGTTTTTGTTGACTAGTACTGAGATACAAATTATCAAAATAGAAATGATACTGAATGTTCAGAGATTCAGAAGTACTGATAATCAGTTTTTCGTGTAAGAACTTGCAATAGTTACAATTTAGCAAGAAATTCCCGATGAAAAAAGTTTTTGTCTAATCATATATAATTATGCATAATCATCTATATATGATTGGATCCAAAAATGTGCCAGGTCTAATTATATATAATCAGATCTGTTTATACATGATCATGCATGAATGAATATAGTCATTTTTAGAATCTCATTTCGAATACCTTTAAATTATTAATTAAGTAATTTAATTAGGATTTATTGTTTTCATCAATATAAATATTGATTAAATTTAAATAAAAAAAAAAAAAAAAATTGCTATTCGCTGACCACCACTTTACTACGAGGTCACCCATCCAATCAATGACCTACGCCGATGCTGCTTAACTTTGGTGATCGCTGGATTGTAGTCTGATCCTCTAGTCTGTTATGAACTTACAATAAAGGAAAGTTTATGGCATTACTTGACTCAAATAATCAAGTCAATACATCATACGTAAATAATGCACCTAATAATGAATTTGATTTTGTACATAAATGACAATAGAATTCATTAGATACATATAATCAAATCTATTTATCTATAAACTTATAAATATTCGTATATAAATCGATATCGATTAATACTTTTAAATTGCTGCCGAAACCTTTGAACATTTTTTAAGTATTGGGGATTTAAGTTTATTTGATAGTTGACAAAATAAAAATTTAATAACATTTATATTAAAAAATTGTCATATTATGTAATATATATGTATATATATATATATATATATATATATATATATATATATATATATATATATATATATATATAACTACATATAACTTTATATCAGTCATGTCTGATCAGATCCAATCATATATAAACTTATGCACGACCATACATGAATTTATATTAGCCATGTCTGATCAGATCTAATTATATATGGATTTGTATCAGTCATGTCTAATCAGATCTAATTATGTATAGACTTATATACACGGAGAAAAAAATATAGTAAAATTTACTAAAAAATATGGGAATAATTACTAAATTTAGATAGTAATATTGAAACGCTTAAGATTTATAGGAAAAATTCATAAACAGATAAGTAAATTTTACTATCCCGTTTAGTAAATTTTACTATTCCGTTTAGTGAATTTTACTATCCCGTTTAATAAATTTTACTATTCCGTTAAGTAAATTTTACTATATTAGAATAGAAAAAAAAAAAATTAAATTTTTATTAGCTTTTAACTTTTTATTATTATTACTATAATTTTAATTATTATTGTTATTTATGCCATCTGTATTGGTGTTGGTGTCGAATTATGTTTTTTAAAAAATCACTTGTTTCAACCGAGATTCGAACCCTGATCTCCCGCGCGCGAGTCCTTTCCTATGTCTGACGGCACGATGTCACCTTTAGACAAAAGTCTCAGAACTTGTAATACATATTTGTATATGCTATCCCCACCAAATTTTAATTTTATCTATACATAGTAGAATTTACTATACATATAGTAAAAAAACATAATCGTGTTAGCAAAAAATACATTGCGTACAGTAATTTTTAATATTTTGTATAGTAACAAATCCTATAGTGTATTAGAAAATTTACGTTCTTAAATTTGTACTTATTAAAAATACTTATAGTAAAATTTACTATACAGATAGTAAAAAATACAATTATGTTAGTAAAAAATACATTACGCATAGTAATTTTTAATATCTTATTATGTAATTATTACTAACTAGTAAATTTTACTAAACGTTAAGTAATAATTACAATACAAAATGTATTTTTTCATATCTGTTAGTAAATTTTACTATAAGATTGTAATTTTTACTATATTTTTTTCTCCGTGTATAATTAGATCTGATCATATATAGACTTATATATGGTAGTAAATGGAGTTGACAGCCAAGTATTATCATGTCTAATTATATATAGAGTCATATATAATTAGATCTGATCATATATAGACTTATATATGGTTATATATGGAGTTATACCAGCCAAGTATGAACATATCTAATTATATATAGACTCATATATAATCAGATCTGATCAGATCTAATTATATATAGACTTATATATAATTAGATCTGATCATATATAGACTTATATATGGGCTAATAACAGCCAGGTATGATCAGATCTAATTATGCATGGGGTCATATATAATTATATATAATTATATATGACCCCATATATAATCATGCATGATTATATATAACTTCATATATGATTATATATAATCATATATGATTATATATATGAACATATATAATCATATATAATTAGACAAAAACTTTTTTCATCGGGTTGATGAAGTTGAAAAGTTATAAAAATTACTTATGTTTACTTAAAAATGTAAAAGGATTAAAAGATTAGTTTATAAATATTTAATAAAAAATTTAATTTGAAGATATTATTTTTTGAATGTTTTTTTTTCTACCTAAAGTAGATTGATATTTAATAGCTAGCACCGTCAAGTCCCCTCTCCTTCATGTATATTCTTTCTTCTCTTTTTTTGAAATTTTTCGCTTGGCTTAAGCACCGTTTCTTTCTTAGTTGGAGTATACGAAAATTCATTCATTAAACAAACAGACTTGAAAGTCACGGGAAACGTGCAAACCGTTTCCGTGGTTTTTATGATAACTTGGCAGTGATTTGGAGTAGATTTAAAAAAAAATCCATTTTAAATCACTGCTGGAAAGTTATTTCGTTTCAGAATACGTTCAAATATATGAAAGTATCGATTTTCTTTTTAATTATTTCGTTTTTTTAGTATTTTTTTTTTTATTTATTTACTTTTTTTTATTCTTTCCTAAATTACTATAAGCACCATTTGATGTATCATTTTTATATTATAAAATAATTCCAGCCATTAATATTGATCCTAAATGTATTTTTAAATTATCCGATAATTTGCGAATTATGGTTCCATAGAAAAAAGTTAATTCGAATCAAGAAAAATATTCTTGATTCACAAAATTTTTTTTCAACGATTCAGAAAAACAAAATTTTGGTTAATATATAGAAGTGGGGCTCCCCTGGTCTTTGGTTATCAAAAATCGAAAAATAATGATAGCCAGGATTTTTTTTTATTTTATTCTACTCTTCGGTGGATTTATGGTAAAAATGAAATCATATTTTTATGTTTGATTCGAAAATTTTTGTGTGACGGTTCAGGTTATGTATTCTAATTTATTTTGAAAAGTCCCTATAAATATTAATTTTTATTTCTAAAACATTTTTTAACTTTCTTAAATGCTGAAATTTTTTGAATCTTTTGGAAATTTCGTAAAAAAAAAAAATGAAGAAAAAAAAAAATTTTTTTGAAATAATAATTTTTCTGGAAAAAAAAGTTTGCAAAAAAAAATTTGTTTGAGAAAAATTTTTTGGCAATTTAAAAATATTTTAGGACCTTCAAACGTCGACATCTGATAAAAAATCGGGGTGAAACCAATAACTTCCCGAATTTTTGAAAATTTGCAATTTTCGTAGCTAGAAATGCAAAATAACAAAATAAAAAGAATAGAAAATTTTTATTAATCAAGTTTCATTATTGTTCCATCAATAAATTATAAAATATTACAATATTTTGTTTCTACACTTGAATACATATACAGTTTTTCCTCAATTTCGTATCAATTTTGCGATAACTCTATAAGTAATTGTTATCTATCTAATATGTTGTGTTTGCTATCGTTATACTTTAAAAATAGTATAAAACCGTATTTCCCAATAATGTGAACTTGAAGCTTACTTAATTATTTGTTTGCTTTAAAATTTTAAAGTCAATTTAATTTATTTTTAGTTTTAGTTTTCATGGAATTAGTACTTAAAATTAAACTCATCAAAATAAAATTTATAATACGTTCATTATTAATTACACCATGATGAGAAATACTAATGAATTTATGAAAAGAAATCCTATTGAGACGGCAAATCTTATAAGTCGATTATTTTTTTGGTTCGTTTGATTTTTTTTTATTGTGTATGCTAATTTCATGTTGAGTTAAAAGTGTATTAAATTTGAAATAATTACTCTCGTTAATAGGTGGACCATAAAACTACTTAGGAAAAGTAATCGAGATGGACTTAGTACGGATAATCTTTATGCTCCATTAGTATGTGATGAGTCTGACAGTGTGACAAACAAGCTGGAAAAGTATGCTTTTATTTTAATTATTTTAAAGAGTTACAAGATAATAATAGTAATTGTTTAGGTCATGGAATTATGAAATAGAGAAGAGTATGAGCGGAAGGAAAACAAAAAATTACAATAGATGTAAAATGAAATTATCGAATCCGAATTTCATTGCCGCAATCCTTCGAACATTTTGGGTAGAAAATTTATACATTGGATTGCTATTACTCTTTCAGGCAGTAATTTTACGTAGTATACAACCTATTTGTCAGGCTCGTATAATAAGTTTTTTTAATTCACGCAATTTGCAACACCCAACAATACAAAATGAAGCTTTGAGTTATGCAGGTGTTCTTATTATCACGACACTTGGCATTGTAATTATTGTGCACCACATGAATGTTAAGAGCCAACAACTTGGAATGAAAATTCGAGTTTCGTGTTGTTCACTTATTTATAGAAAAGCAAGTTGTTTTCTTTTTATACATATATGTACTTCCAAGAACAGTTTAGGTCTACACGGAGAAAAAAATATAGTAAAATTTACTAAAAAATATGGGAATAATTACTAAATTTAGATAGTAATCTTGAAACGCTTAAGATTTATAGGAAAAATTCATAAACAGATAAGTAAATTTTATTATCCCGTTTAGTAAATTTTATTATTCCGTTTAGTGAAATTTACTATTCCGTTTAGTGAATTTTAATATCCCGTTTAGTAAATTTTACTATATTAGAATAGAAAAAAATAAAATAAAATTTTTATTAGCTTTTAACTTTTTATTATTATTACTATCATTTCGATTATTGTTATTTATGGTATCTGTATTGGTGTTGGTGTCGATTTTTGTTTTTTAACAAATCACTTGCTTCAACCGAGATTCGAACCCTGATCTCCCGCGCGTGAGTCCTTTCCTATGTCTGACGGCCCGATATCTCCTTTGGACAAAAGTTTCAGAACTTGTAATACATATTTGTATATGCTATCCCCACCAAATTTTAATTTTATCTATACATAGTAGAATTTACCATACAGATAGTAAAAAAATATAATCGTGTTAGCAAAAAATACATTGCGTATAGTAATTTTTAATATTTTGTATAGTAATATATCCTATATTGTATTAGAAAATTTACTTTCTTAAATTTGTATTTATTAAAAATACTTATAGTAAAATTTACTATACGGATAGTAAAAAATACAATTTTGTTAGTAAAAAATACATCACGCATAGTAATTTTTTATATTTTATTATGTAATTATTACTAACTAGTAAATTTTATTAAACGTTTAGTAATAATTACAATACAGAATGTATTTTTTCATATCTGAGTAAGATCACGTCAAGTGGACCCCCCATTTTCCACTTGATCATGAAAATTAAGTCTATGTATTTTTTTCTGATGTAGTCACTATGAAAAATTAAACCCTCAAACGATTTTTCAAAATTTTCATTTTAACAACAATTTTTTTTACAATGAAGATTTTGAGTACTTTTAATTAAAAAATAGATTCCAAAACAACCGTTAAAGATAACTTAATGAAATTTTCAGGATTTATTGTCAAATATCTATATTTCATAAAAATATTGATAGCTTGAAATTCTTTGTTTATTATCCTATTGTTAATTAACTTTTAAGTAAACAAATGAAAATTTCATTGACTTCTCGGTAAAAAAATAAAGTTTTTTTTTATTGATTACATGAGTCATTTATTAAAGTTTGAGATCCCAAAAGAAAATTTCACTGCTCGTGATTAGTTTAAACAAAATAAAATTATTTATCACCGCACGTCAGTCGCTGAGCGCTTCCAATACGGTGCGCGGCCAAGCGTCTCAGGCTCTATTGCAGCTTTGGTCAGTCATAATTCAAAGTAACATTTAAAAATACTATTACTAAACAAATTTTATTTTTTTTAAACAATATCATGAATAATACAATAGAATAATTTTTTATTATTAAACTGAAACAGGAAAAACTATGTAGCATAGTAACCATTACTATTCTTTTTGAAATCGAGTTTTTTTATTCTTTATTTATCCCTAATGGACCCGAATCACGGTTAATGATGACATTTACCGTGAATTACCGTATTTTACGGTAAATAACGGAAAAAACTGTGATTCAAGGCAAAATACAGCCATTTACCTCGATTTGCAGCGTTTTTGCCGTAACACAGTGTAATTTTTCATTTTATGGGAAAATACCGCAATTTACGGTAAAATATCGTACGTTACCGTAATTCATCCGAATATTGTAATTCACATCCACCGGGAAGATTTTCGAAACTTATTTTCAGACATGACCGTGTGTGGTCAGATCTGAATTTATAATATGACTATTTATAAATTTAAATATAAGTATAATATAAATATTTATAAATTTACTATAAGAATGCCAATATTACTACCAGAACAATAAAATTTACCGCGAGGAAAAATATTTTTTTTTGTGTATGGTAAAATATATACACTGTAAAAAATCACCGGGGTAAGTCCAAGCGGTGTAGGTGTTAAAATCAGCGGTGTTAAATTTCAACACCGAAAGCGGTGTAAAAATAACGCCGCCGCCGGTGTAAATATTCTAAACCGGTGTTAAAACAAATTCTCCGGTGTTAAAATGACGCCGCCGCCGGTGTAAATATTCTAGACCGGTGTTAAAATAACACCGCCGCCGGTGTAGATATTGTTTACCGAAGTTAAAATACTTTACTTTGTGAATATTTTTACTTACTCGATCACTATACTTGTTAATAGATCATATTTTTTATTAATTTTCATAAAAAACTGACATTTTTTGTGTTTTATAATCTTTAAAGTTCTTTCTCCAAGTAGACGCAGTTTACCCCGCTTTTACACCGGTTACCCTGCTTTTACACCGATATTACTCCACTTTTACACCGGTTACCTCGCTATTACACCGGTTCTACTCCGTTTTTACACCGGTTACCCCACTTTAACACCGGTATTTTTAACACCGGTGAATTACTCCTCCTACACCGGTGTAATTTCACTTTTACACCGGGCGGAGTTAAAATGAGTCCATTTTTAACACCGCTCTTTTTACAGTGTAGGCATATATAAAAAAGGTTACAATGTATCCCGGGAAAAAATGATCAGACCTGATCATGCCTGTTCGTGCATGATCAGGCCTGATCATACCTGTCCCTGCCTGTTCATGTCTAAAGCGTTAAATACACTCAGGCCTGATCATGTCTGGTCATGGCTGTTTATGTCTGTTCATGTCTGAAGCGTTAAATACTCTCAGGCCTGATCATACCTGTTCATGCCTGATCATGTCTGGTCATACCTGTTCATGTCTGAAGCGTTAAATACACTCAGGCCTGATCATACCTGTTCATGCCTGTTCATGTCTGTTCATGGCTGTTCATGTCTGATCATACCTATTCATGTCTGAAGCGTTAAATACCCTCAGGCCTGATCAAGTCTGTTCATGTCTGTTCATGGCTGTTCATGCCTGTTCATGTCTAAAGCGTTAAATACGCTCAGGCCTGATCATGCCTGTTCATGTCTGTTCATGTATGTTCATGGCTGTTCATGTCTGCTCATAAATATAAAATTTTTTTGACCAAGAATCTATCACATATAAGATTTTTATTACTTAAAGTTCATACGAAACCTACATTTCAACTAAATCCCTTAGGTCAGTGAGTAGCGAGTTAAACTTTCGAGCGCAAGGTCCACGGTTCAAGTCCTGCACACGCCCGAATTTTTTAATTTTTCTTTTGATTTCTATAGCAATAATTATATATAATATAATATAGTTATACATAATTATACATAATTATATAGGACCATTTTTTATATATAAATTTTTTTCCCAGATGGGCATGAACAGATATGAACATACCTGATCAGACCTGAAAATATCTGATCAGGCCCGATCAGGCATGGTCATTTTTCATGTCTGATCAGGCCTGAAGACTCATGCCTGTTCATGTCTGATCAGGTCTGATCATTTTTTCCCGGGATATCATAAAATATATATTATTCATATGAAATTAAACATAAATTATTATACTATAAGTGAGATAATTGTTTTTATACTTACCTTTTTTTTTTTTTTCTTAATGAAACAGAGTCTACGTTTGAGTAAATCGTCTCTTAATAGTACTGCTGGTGGTCAAATAATCAATCTTTTAAGTAATGATGTTAACCGCTTTGATTTATTACCTATGTTTTTTAATTATCTATGGATTATGCCAATACAAGTAAGGTTTTTAAGCTTTGATATCATAATATAAGGATTGTAAATAATTTAAATAAAATGAAAAATTCTTCTTTTTTTCTCTTATAAAGATTATCATTGTTGGTTACATAATGTGGCAAAGTATCGGAATTTATATCCTCGTAGGTTTTGTAACGATGCTATTACTCACAATTCCGATGCAGGGATACGTTTTATTGCTCAGCGGAAAACTTCGAAAACTCATTGCAAAATTAACTGACCGCAGGATTCAGCTTATGAGTGAAATAATTGCTGGAATTCAAGTATTGCACTTAAAAATTATTTTTGTTTGCAGGAATGGTGATATAGTAACGTCGGACTATGTTGGCTTGCGAAAATTAAAGTAAACATGTGTTTAAAAATTACTGTGGCCATGATAAAATTAACAATGGCTACAGTAATTTGAGTTTCGTAACAAAATAACCACGAGAAAATATCGAAAATTTTTTGAAAAATCTATAGGATGCACATTTAAAATCGTCAGGTTTAAAGTAAAATATAAGATATTGGAACTAGGCCTACTCTCTAAACATGAATTAGTGAAAATTTCACTAATTACGTTAGTGAAGCAGTATTCACTTAATAATCAGTGAATTTCAACAACAAATTAGTGAATTTTCACTAATAAATTTAGATCTATAATTTTCACTCGTAAATTAATGATTTTCACTAATAATCTAGCGATATTTTCATAATTTCAACAAATGAAGCTGTTATGCACTTCTTAATTTGTGAGTTTCACTAATTCACTAGTAAATTTAACTAGCAAATAATTGAATATTTTATTATATATAAATATAATTAATAATTATGGTGCTATGTTTAAAAATTTTAATAAAAAACTTTCAAAATAAAAAAAAAAAAATAGAAGTACAGAACAATAATATATTTATATGAAGAGTACGTCAGTAATAACATCACGGATTGCTTATTTCTTCATCAGTTATTGTTTGGTATCATAACGAATATATTATTTACACTCATGCGATCACATGCGTAGGTCAGCGCAGTGGATAGCGTCAAAGACTTTGAATCGGAAGGATGCAGGTTCGAGCCCAGCAGTCACCGGGATTTTTTCATCAATCAAAATCATGTATACTTCCTCTAAGTGATGATTCTAATACATTGATCACATTTCGGATCTAATTACAAGTGTCTTACTTTTTTTTCGCACTATAATATTTTTTTTCACCGATGAAATCAGTGGATTCCCAAATTCACTTTTCAATTTAGTGGATTTTCATATTCACTTATCAAATCAGTGAATTTTAATAATCACATATTCATTTAGTGAATGATCACTAATTCTGCGTGGTACGATTGGCACATTGACAAAAAGTGAATATTCACTTCGAATTAGTGAAAAATCACTAATTCATGTTTAGAGAGTATACTTAATTATATCACTTCTTATAAAACTCATTCATTCTTATAAAATCTCTATGGGAATCGATGAGAATCTATTGGATTCTATAAGATTTTCTAAACCGGGTTGTCAAACATTACACTCCTGACACTTGGCGAATGAGAGCTAGGCCGAAAAAAGTGTAGGATTTCGACCGTGCCTTGACATTTTAAGGAACGTACATATGAAAGGGTTTGTGTTCGATTTACAGTTCGAACTATTCGATTCTTTTTCTCAATTTATCTATAACCGTTCATTGAGAAGGTCCTTTCCTTATCCTTCCTGATCCTCTCCTATCCTTATTCTTTTTTCTTAATATGAATGTTCGAACACTTCACGTATATACTTTCGTATGGGTGTGTGCATGAACACATACTTTCCTTCTTTATGGCATTATTTAATATAATTTAAAAATGTAGAACATTTGAGAATTTTCCTTTTTTAAGGATGATATTAGTTATTAATAAAGAAAGTAGTAGGCGTGTGCGAATGGTGTTCAAATCGAATCGAGTCGAATATAACTGTTTGATTCGGAAATCGAATTCCCTGGGCGTTGGGCTGAAATACACTAAAAGACTTTTCGTCTCAAAATCGTGCCTTTTACCTACCCTTTACGTATGTACACGGAAAAAAAATTCTACCAAAATTTACGATGTTAACATCGTAATCCTGGACTAGACTTTTATTCGCGTTAATTTTAAAATATCTTATTTCAAAATTTACTATGTGGGTTATATTTTTTGCTAATTAATATCGTAATTTTAACAAAGACTTAGGATTAAAAATTACGCTTTGAAAACTATATTTATTCGTATATTTAATATTTCTACTTACTTTTCAATAAAATAAATATCATACTGCTGCCTCTGTTATAATACGATGGAAGCTACAAAAAGTACAATGTTACATCGTAATTTTTAAAAAATTTGGAAAATCTAAAAGTGCACGACTCACTCCTCATTTATTATGAAATAATAACATTAAAACATGGAAAATAATAATAATAACATGGCGGGAAGCACGAGTAAATTTAAAATATATACAATTTTCTTTCATTAAAATATCTTGTTTTTTTTTTTTTTTAATTAATTAATTATATTAGTATTTTCATTATAAATATAAAAAAACTTCATTAAAATATCTCGATTAAAAACAAAAAAAATATATGTAAATAAAAAAAAAAAGAATTGAATTGGAAAAAAAATTTAGGCTTACCAATTAGCAATAATACAAAAAAAAAAACAGCTGTACTAAGACGGTTATCCGCAAGCGCCTCTGGTGGAATAAATGTACGTATAACGTATAGATATATCACCATCCATGTTAATTTTACATAGATATATATAGATATACCCGTGAAAAATGAATCATACATGGCCATGCATGAATGCTCCATGCATGGCCATGTATGTAAATTGGCCAGACATGGCCATGTATGGCCATGTATGACCATGTATGACCATGCATGGCCATGTATGATTCATATATGGCCATGCATGACTGTATTCAAAAAGTTCGTATGCCCATGTATGGCCATGTATGAGCCATATACGGCCATGCATGGCCATATATGTTCAATTAATCACTGACATATATAGTCATACATGTCCATGCATGGCCATACATGGCCTTGTATGATTCATGTATGACCATGTATGCTCCATGCATGAACCATATAGGCCATGCATGGCCATGTATGCTCCATGCATGAACCATATATGGCCATGCATGGCCATGTATGATTCATTTTTCACGGGTATAGTTATACAGCCTTTTTTATTCCTTTATTAATTGTAATTAAACGACACTGAGTTACCTAGTCATTTTCAATAGGGGTTCTACAAATCGTTCAAAGAATTTTTAAAAAAAAAATTTGATTTAATTACTGGATTTTTTCGCAAGTTATCGTGTCTACAGGTTTCATACTTGACGGACAGGAAATTTTTTTTTAATATTTTGATGTTTTTTCCGTTTTTATTGAACTAAATAAATTTTTGAAAAATATGGAACTAATCTCCATTAAATTATCTTCAAAATAGTATGCAACATATCTTAATTCCGTGAACCAATAAGGGTATAATAATTGAAATACTTGCCGGAGTGAGGCGAAAAAAATTTTTCGATCGTAAAGCACTCTCTGATGCTTCGCATCATGAGTCGTGCAATAGTAGCTGCATCCTCCGCAAGAGGCACTCTCGTGACTAATGAATGTTTATTAAAATCGTTTACATCGATCTTAAAAACTTCGTAGAGTGAAAGCCCTTCCGTGGCCGAGTGGTCCAAAGCGTCGGACACTTCGCACTCGAAAGGACTCGGGTTCGAATCCACTTACCGAACGATTATTATTTTATTCTGTTATTTAAGATGTCTCTTCAAATTTTACGATGTTCACATCGTAATTTGTATTAAAGAGCTGAGGACTTGGTATTATTTGTCTGAAGTATTATTTCTTAAATGAAATTTCCAACGCTACATCGTTAAAATTACGATGTTGAAAGTCTAGTGCACCACTACAATAATTAATAGGACAAATTACGATGTTAGCATTGTAAATTTAACTAGAATTTTTTTTCCGTGTACGATATACTTTTGAAACATTCTGTATATAGGACACCTTACCATTTCGAATAAAAATATTTCTCCGCAAATGAATTAATTTAAAACAATATTCATTTGTCTTCTCTCTAAATCTAAAACAGTGAAAACCACTGAAAAACAGTGTATATATATGCAATATTTTACAGCTATAAGTATAAAACTTGGTATACTTATAACTGTGAAACAGTGAATAGTCACTCTCTAAACATGAATAAGTGAAATTAATGAATATTCACTAATTCTGAGTGCCAACCGAACCACTTTTTGAAATTAGTGGTTCGGTTTGCACTTGGAATTAGTGAATATTCACTTATTTTCACATATTCATGTTTAGAGAGCACTGTTTCAGATTTAGAGAGTTGTCATCACAATTTAATAATCATACAATACCTGTATTACGTAGGTAATCAAAATGTACGCATGGGAAAAAGCATTCAATAAAATAATTTCTGAAACAAGATTAGCTGAAGTTAAAAAAATACATAGCTCGTTAAATCTTCGTGCTTTATACAACGCTTTTATAGTTTTTACCGAACGAACGGCACTTTTTGTGACACTTGTTACTTTTGCATTGACAGGAAATTCCATAAAACCCGAAATTACATTTCAACTGTCAAGTTATTTCTATATATTGGAGGTTGTAGTAGTGATTATGGTTCCACAGGCACTGATATCATGTAGTGAAGCTGTTATTTCGGCAAAGAGAATAGAAGTATTGATTCATTTAAACTAAAACTATATAAATAATTGTGTTATAATATTTTTTTATGTTAGTATAACTTATTAATTTTATTGTAGGAATTTTTGTTACTCGAGGAAATATCTAAAACTCAGCAAGATTTAACAAAAATAATTAAGTCAACAGACGTAATTAATCCGGCTAAATTATCTTTAGTAAAAACACCGAATGCGGTGAGAGTAGAGTTATATAAAGTTTCAGCTAATTGGGTAGTTGGACAATTACCTCTGACATTATGTGAAGTAACATTGAACATCAAAGGTGGAGAGTTGTGCGCTCTGGTTGGCCCGGTTGGTTCGGGCAAATCTTCGTTGCTAAATTTGTTATTGCAAGAGCTACCAATTGGCACTGGAACAGTTGGACTTTATCAGTTCAAAAATGAAAATTCGTATGATTGTAAATCTAAGCGCGGATTTATACAAGACAATCCTGAGATGACAATATCATATGCAAGTCAAAATCCGTGGCTTTTTTCAGGAACTATTAGAGAAAATATTCTCTTTGGGCTCGATTACGATCATAAGAAATATCAAGAGGTTAAAACATAAATTTTATTTTTTCACTTCTGATTATTAATGTATGATAACTTGATGGCACATAATAATTATAGGTAACAAGAGTATGTTCACTTTTAAGAGATTTTGAACAATTACCTAATGGCGACTTAACTACTGTTGGAGAACGCGGAGCATCACTTTCAGGTGGCCAGAGAGCTAGAGTTAGTTTAGCAAGAGCAATTTATAAACAAGCTGATTTGTATCTTTTGGACGATCCTCTAAGTGCAGTTGATGCATTAGTTGGGCGACATATTTTCAAGGAATGTATTCTCGAATATCTTCAAGGAAAAACACGAATACTTGTTACTCATCAGCTTAGTTGTCTGAAACAAGCCGACACTATTGGCATGATTAAACGTGTAAGAATATTAAATATTAATTTATCTGCAAGAATTGGCAATTGACCTTTAAATTTTTGACCGAAAATTCTTGGGATTGATTTTATAACATAAGTATCTAATCATACCATCCACTTTTTCGTTCGTACCCTAAATAATGTAGAGATAAGGTGATACCTTCAGAGAGCTACAAAAAAAAAAAAATAATTTTTCTGAAAACCAATCGAATACAATCTCTAATTAGTGTTTGTACTCGATATTACCATCCATGATTTCATCAGAATATAAAAACTTTTGAAAAGAGTGGTGAGGCTGCTAATAAAAGATCCTCGCTACTAACCGATTGTTCTCCGTTAGTGTCTAGCTTCTATAAATGGGGCATTTCATGCCAAATCGGGCAGTTTTAGACCTTTGGCTTTTTTGTTTGTTTCAAAATTCAGTAACGTTTCCTATCCACTAAAAGTAATTTTTTCGAATTATTTTTGAAGTTGGTGTCGAGACCAAATCGTTGATTTTAAAAACCGTAACCTTTCAATATATAAATCAATTTTAACTTATTTTCTTTGTTCTAAAAGTTATAATAAAATCATATGATTCATGCAAGCAAAGCCGCGAATAAATGATAGTTTTATATAAAAACTTAAATTTGAATTTAAATTCATTACAAGTATCCTTATTTTAACTAGGGACATATAAAATATCAAGGCACTTTCGATACTTTAACGAAAACCAGTTTAGAATTTAAGAATTTCATAAACGATATGAGAAAAAATGATATTGAATCGTCTGATGACATGACTGATGAGATTGATACTAACAATCTTATTGAAGACAAAAATAGTTTTTTGCGATTTGAAAAATCAAAAACGTCACAAGTTTCAGTTAAATCTGAAGATAGTCATCAATTTGTAAGTAATATTCGAATTATTCAAAGTAGTTCAAGTTTAATTAAAGATTATAATTTAAAATATTACAATATTAGATGCCCTATCAAGAATCCACTACAGAAGAAGCAGAATCTAATGCAAGAGTTACATCTGAGTCAATGGAATCAGGGCGATTGTCAAAGAAAGTTTATTACAAATATTTTCATGCAGGGGGAAATATTTATACAATCATACTACTGATAATTGTTCATATTCTATCTCAAATAACTACAAGTGGTGTTGATTACTGGCTTGGCTATTGGACAAACTTAGAAACCATAAGAACATCCTGTGTAAATTTTAAAGACAACTGTTCAGTTTATGAAAATCAATACAAATCTGTAGTTAATAACACATTTTTTCAATCACTGTCAATTCTTGATGATGACGGTTTTTTGCCTGTAACGTATGCAATTTACATTTATGCAACATGTATCATAAGTTGTATTGTATTAACTATCTTGCGATGCTATTTTTTCATCAATATTTGTATACATGCTGGACACAAATTACATAATACTATGTTTTCAAATGTTCTACAAGCAACAATGTATTTTTTCCATACAAATCCTTCTGGTAATATTCAATTAATGTTCTAAATATGCATTATATTTAATTTTATTAGTTACGATGCCATGTTATGAAATATACTATTGTATTCCAGGACGTATTTTAAACAGATTTTCGAAAGATGTTGGTGCAATGGACGAATTGCTTCCAAGAGCTATGCTCGAAGCTCTTCAAATACTATTCCTCATGACGGGGATATTCGTAATTATTTTAATTATCAATCCTTGGATGGGTGTCCCTATTGTAATCATGGGAATATTACTTTATTTTATACGTCTTTATTATCTAAAAACGGCCCAAGATATAAGGCGACTGGAGGCTATAGGTACGTATCGGTTATTAGATAAACATACAGACAGTTATACTAAAAAAAGTTAAGCTATTGAGAAAAATATTTTATATTACAGTTAAAAGTCCAGTTTTTTCACACGTTAGCACTACGTTGAATGGCTTGATGACTATTAGAAGCCGCGGTAACGATGTACAGTCGATGTTATGTAAAGAATTCGATCAATATCAAGATATTCATACAGGCGCATGGTTTCTTATAATAACCACCGAATCTGCATTTGGACTTATTCTTGACTTAATTTCATGTGTCTTTTTCATGTGTGTTTGTTTTTCATTAATACTTATGGATCCTGGTAAGAATTATAATTCTTAAGTTATTATTAAGTACACAATACAGCTATTAATAACTGTTAATAACTGTCGTGTACTTAAGGAGGTTCGAGACCGATTTTCAAAATAATACCAAAATTCTGAAATTTTTTTCACCGAAAGAGTTATAAAAACAAAGATCACTGTTAAAATTTCAAATCGATTCACTTCACCGTTTTCGAGAAAGAAATTTTCAAAATTCGTCCTTATACACGGGCGTAAATGGGAATAATTTTTCAAAGTGCTATAGCTTTTGCTACAATAATACCATCGCTACAAATTATTCAGTATCAAATAATTAAACATTTCTGAACACATTAATATTTTTTTTAAGTTTAATCATGGGTTTGTTATTAAATTATTAATAAAATAAGAGGCGAATTTTAGTTAATGACGTCACATGTGTCGTGAAGCTAAGAAACGACGGCAACAGCGTAAAATGACGACCGCAGGAAATTTGAATAACTAATAATCATTGGTGTCGGACCTAAGCTCCAGCTAGTAATAAACCTTGTGACCAACAAAAGTACACAAAAAAATTACTACAAACTAGCGCGCTGTTGCCGTACTTCCGTATTTATTTTTTGATCACTTACTTTATTAAAAAAAAAATTATTTTTTATGATTTAATGCAATAATAATAAAAATATATTGTGTTAATTCTTAAAACTAAGTCAATTTATAATATATTCTACCAATAAAATTTTGGTGTGTAGTAGTTGTAATCTTGCAAAAATACAATAGAAAATCTACGAGATCCCCTAGAAAGATAATCGGTCTCGAACCTCCTTAATAATTCAACTTAACTCGGGTCAGAGTCGAATATTCAATTTTTGTTATACTGGTTCTAAAGGTTCAACTTTTGAGCGCTGGGTGGCGTCCGTAAAAGGACTTTTTTTTAGAGAGATTTTAGATTTTTTTTTTTAGATTTAGATTTAGAAAGTTCTTTATTTTCATTCAGTTCAGTTACAAGATACATGTTAATAATATTTGTTCTTTGCTGCTACCAAATAGTTATATTGTCTTAGTTTTAATTGTTTATTTATTGTTCCGATATAGTCATCTTTATTAAGTGGAAAAATTGGTGAAAAAACCACTTACACTTTTAAATCTTACGAACTAACTTACAGCTAAATAATTAAATAAATAAAGTATTTACATAAATTTACAAATATTTACAGTTTGTTGTTTGTTAACAAATCAGAAGGTGATGCGGGAGTTTATGTTTGATGTTGAATGGGGCGTTATCTTTATTATAAATACCAACATTGTCTAATATTTCAATTTGTTTAACTCTATTAGTGTAAAATGCATAAGTACGATTGTATATATCTGTATAAATTTCGTTTATATTCAATCTTTTCTTGATCTCGATATTGCTTTCTGCAGGGTGTGCGTTACTTATCATACGTAAAATTTTATTTTCAGTTGTTTTAATTTTATTAATATTGAATGCAGAAGCGCCACCCCAGATAGGTGCAGCATACAGTAATACTGGCTTGATCATGCTCTTATATAATATTAGTTTATTTTTGGTACTTAATTTACTTTTAGATTTGATTAGCGGATAGAGTATTTGTTTAATACTGTTTGCTTTGAGGCATGCCTTGTTAATATGTGCTTTGTATGTTAACTTATTATCTAAGATGACACCTAAGTATTTAGCATTCGTTTTAGGTTCAATTATTGTGTTGTTTATTTTTAGTGTAAGATTATTTTCATTTTTCCTGAGTTTGTTGCGTTTACTAAAGATAACTAGCTCCGTTTTGGCTTCGTTGATTTTTATTTTCCATTTACTGTAGTACTGTGTGAGTGTGTTTAGTGTTTTTTGTAGGCGATCAAGAGCCAGTTTTTTGTTGGCTGAGGCATTGTAGAGCGCAGTATCGTCGGCAAACAACGCTAAGTTTGTGTCTTTGTCTTTCGGGATATCATTAATATAATATAAAAATGAAACTGGCCCCAGTACAGAGCCCTGTGGTACTCCAGCAACTGTCTTTTGTTTATCAGAGAGTGTATTGTTTACTTGGACTTGTATATGTCTATTTTGTAGGTAATGTTGTATGATTTTGATTATGTACAGTGGTAAGTCTAATCTACGGAGTTTATAGATAAGTCCTTGATGCCAAACGGTATCAAAGGCTTTTTCTATGTCCAATAATACTAGTGCTGTTGATTTTTTCCAGTTGTACTGCGTGCATATATAATTTACTATTCGTGCAAGTTGTAGATCTGTTGCATGTTTTTCCCTGAAGCCGAATTGCTCCGCCATGAGCTTTTTATTTTTTTGTTCGAAGTCTTTTATTCTTTTTAAAATAATTGTCTCTAGAATTTTGCTATGCGTGCAAAGTAAGCTTATGGGGCGATAATTTTGCGGAAAAAGTTTGCTTTTCCCTGGTTTTTGGAACGCAAGAACAGTTGCTGTTTTCCAGGCCGAGGGGAAGTAAGATAGTTTTAGGCAGCTATTGTAAACGTGTGTTAATTGAACTAGAGCTTTGGTTGGTAAGTTTTTTAGTATGATATTTTGGATTTTGTCAGGACCTGGAGCCTTTTTTGATTTGGTTTTTTTAATAATAAATTTTATTTCTCGGGGTGATGTTAATTTTATACTATCTGGGTCTAAAGGAGTATACAATATATCATTGTATGCGTTGTTTGCCTCCGATTCTGTCTCTTCGTCACCTTCATGTTCAGTGAGATGGTGGACTGTCTCAAAGTGCTCGGCGAGAACGTTGGCCTTTTCATCGTCAGTAAAGGCCAGACCGTTGGGACCGTGAAGTATTGGTGTGTTATTAGTTGTTTTATTCGTGAAAGACTTAGCAGTCTGCCAGATGGTATTATCAGAAACTTTTAGTTTTTGTAGTTTTTCGTCCCACTGCTTATTCTTGTATTCTACGATTAGTTTTTTAATTGTGTTTGAGAGTTGTTCTTTTTGTGTTTTTAGTATTTTTAAGCCAGTTCTTTGGTATTGTCGTCTAAGTCTGTTTCTGTCCTTAATTAATTGTAGTATGTCATCTGGTAGCGGTTTGATTTTATTAGTAATATTGGTTTTAGGAATAGTAGTTTCTATTACGTCGTTTATTGTATTTGTCAAATTTTTGATACATATGTCTATTTTGGTTTCTGTGTTAAGGTTGGAATTAATAAGTATTGAGTCATTAATTACTTTTCTAAATTGCGCCCAGTCGGCTTTCTTGTAATTTAGGAATGTTCTTGTGTCGTGTCTCGTTTTGTTTGTAGGGTCTATGGTTAGTATCAATGGTAGATGATCAGAATCTAATTCATTAATGGCTTCTATTTGGTTGGTGTTAGGTAGATTTTTGAGTATGGCCAGATCCACTATGCTCGGTCTCCCACCGTTGGTGGGGTACAGGGTATAGCGATCTGGTGCTAGGATCTCATATTGATATTTATCTGCTAGATTTGATATTATATTACCATTAGTGTTTTTAATGTTGCAATTCCAATCAGTGTGTTTTGCATTGAGATCTCCTAGTATTAGTACTCGTGAGCCTGTCATTAGTTGTTTAATTTCGTTAGGGTCGCTTTTATTTGATTTTTTCGCTATTTTAGGGCGGGCGTATACTGAGTAGATTTCTGTATTGTCAGCTAGTTTAATTCCGAGTGCTTCTATTGTGACAAAATCTTTATTTTTTAGTTCACAAAATTTAATAAATTTGTTAATGATAATTAATAGCCCTCCCCCATTGATACTGTCTAGTCTGTCTTGTCTTATGAAAGTGTATCCTGGCAGTTTGCTAAGTCTATTGTTGCTATTGAGTTTTGTTTCGTTAATGAGCATGATATCTATTTTATTTTGTCTTATAAATTCGAAAAGTTCCGAGTATTTTTGAGAAAGTCCGTTTGCGTTCCAGTGTCCTATTATTATGCTATGTGTATGGTTATTCGCCATTATTAACATTATTATTTTCGTCTTCATAGGCTAACATAAATTCTAATATTGCAGAAGTTTGCGCGGTTCTATCGTTTTTACAATTTCTAGGTTTTTCATTAAGAGATCTAATTAATTTTACTAAGAATCTAATATTACAAATAGAATTTAATTCTTTAAGCTCGGTCAATAGATTGTTAAACATCGATGGTTCATTTTCGCTAATCTTACCCTGTGGTGCCTGTTTCGCTGCGTAGCTGTAGTTGATTAAACTGTCCTGTGTTCTTTGGCTTGTTGTTGGCGTTGAAATCAGTCCTGGATAATTTTTGGCATCATTGGTCGGAGCTGCTGTACGCAGCTTCTGTGGTTTGGAGGTCATTTGTCTTCTCTTCTCTTGTGCTGCCAGGTAACTTTGATAAACTGAGCAGCCGGTGTAACTAGCTGGGTGGTTTTGCTTGCAATTAGTGCATTGCGGAGCTTCTTCTTTCTTTTTCTTGCAGTCTTCGGTTTTATGAGGTTCTGTGCATTTAACGCATCGAGGTTTATTATGACAGTGACTAGATCCATGTCCAAATTGTTGGCAGTTATAACACTGTGTAACAACTTTAGGATTTCGATATCGTTCGATTCTGACAACTACGTTGCATATGTATTTAAGGGAGTATATGCTTTTGAGATCTGTTTCTGGACCCATGGATACAAAATAAAAAGGAAATTTATTAGTTGATTCTTTCCTTTGTCTCATTTTTGTTATCTTTTTTGGTTTGAATCCTAGCTCCTCGAGTTCCATTTTAATGTGGTCTTCTGGTATTGTTGGTAGTCCTTTTATTACGAATTTGTAGTCTTTTTCATCATTCAAAGGATATGAATGAAATTCGTGATTTTCTTTTTGAAGTAGCTTCAAGACTTTATTATGGTCTTCCTTACATTGTGGGTATAGAGTCATTCTGGCTTCCGAAAATTTGTATTTAGTGTTTGAAGTGGCTGCTTTCACTTGGTTGATCAGGTCAACGATTTGGTCATAATTTTTCTTTTTGATGTCAACGATGATCAGCACAGACCTGTATTTAGGTTCTTCTTGCGTCTCGTCGTCGCTGCTTTCACTTGGGTTGCTTATGGTTTCCATCTCGTCACTTTTGCTTTTGTCTTCATTGATTTTAGCTCTTTTTGCCGCTTCATTTTTGTCTTGGTCGTCCTTCAGTGGAAGCTTATTTTTCTTTCGCTTCTTGATTTTCATCTTGGTTTTCAAGCTAGCCATTTGGCTACTTTGACTTGTCTTTTGGAGTAGTCGCTTTGTTATTGTGATTTTTAACTGTATTTTACTTTTTTCTCACGGGCGAATTCTATCTATCGTAATCTTCTTCAAATTCAAAGTTAAGCTGAGAATCTTGTCAGAATCTTCGTAATCTTCTAATCCAATCGTAATCGAATCTATCGTAATCCGAATTCGAATTCTAATCTTCTCGAATTCTAATCTTCTTCTTCTTCTCTTTTTTAGAGACTTAACTATACCGTCTTTTTTTCACGGCCTAGGCCGTGAAGTTTTACCCCCTCCTTTTTTTTACGAACTTTTCGTGTACACCCAGACGAAACTGTGAGAGATCGTAAAAAAAAATCGCATTCTAGTGTACTGACCAATGAATTTGAGTAAAGTTTAAACTTAGTTACTATTGAGTGGCGCTAATTATTTCTCTGCTGGCAGTTTATTACGATGCGGACCTAATGTTAATAAAATAATAACCACGCCATTTTATTAACCATAAATACACGATACAAGTAAATTATCAGCGTATATTTTTAAAGCAAGTAATACAAATTAGTCAATTATTTGTTTAAGAAATATCTATATTCACCTACAAGTGATTGATTGAAAACAAAAAAAAAATGTCATTATTGGCCTCCTATCCCTCAAAAGTTAAACTTATGGAGCGATAATAACAAAAACTATTATACGTCATTCAGTCGTTTCGTGGCGATTTTGACAACGACTTTTTTTTCGATATTCGCTTTAATGTTAGTGACGCGAATGTTCGAAAACGAGCGTAAATTTCCGTCCTCGGCTACGCTTCGGACGTTAAAATTACGTCCGTTTCGAACCTTCCCGCCACAAACCTTAAGCTCATATCGAAATATCGTCGCTGTCAGAAAACCGCCACTTCACGGCCTTATGACGTAAATATCTATTGGCCTGGATATAGGGGAAGTGGGGGCAAAATGGGCCCCTGGGGGAAAAATGGGCCCCCTAAAATTTTGGATGCCTCGAAATATTTGGGGGCAAAATGCGCCCCCCAAAATTTTTAACATAAAAAGTGTTTGGGGCGAGAGAGGAGCAAAATGGGTCACTGAGGCAAAATGGGCCACTGAGACAAAATGGGCCACTGGGGCAAAATGGGCCATTGAGGTAAAATGGGCCACTGGGGCAAAATGGGCCATTGAGGCTAAATAGTTCCCCCAAAATTTTTAACATGAAAAGTGTTGGGGGGAAGGGGGGGATCAAATGGGCTGCCCAGACTTTGAAAACTTACGAATATTTTTTAGCCAAACGGGTTCCTAAAATTTTTTTAACAAAAATGATTAAAGAATTATGATAAGGGGCAAACTAGGTCACGAGTTCAACAGCATTACTAACTATAATTTTTTTCAAAAATAATTTATTCTATGTCAACAAAAATGATAAAAATATAAGTAATCAAGTAATGAAATTAGTAGTTATTACAACGAGTGATTAAAAACTTTGAATTAAGTTATTTTAAGGTCCAAATCTTCACTATCAACTCGTTTTTATGCTAAATACATAGCAAAAAGTTTCAAAACATAAAACAAGCGAGAAACATACATTTTGTTGGGGGCTCGTTTTACCCAACTTTTCAGGATTTTTTAATTTTGATAGACACAGCAAATTAACACCAAAATCTCAGCAGAAGAAAAAAAAAGTGAAACAAGCTGAAAAACTTACACTATAAAAATTTTTTGAGGGGGCCCATTTTGCCCCACATTTTTAATATTTTTTTTTATAATGGACAGAACAAATTAATACCAAAAACTAAGCAGAAGGAAAAAAAAAGTGAAACAAGCTGAAAAATTCACATTATGAAAATTTTTTGAGGGGGCCCATTTTGCCCCACATTTTCATTTTTTTTTTTTTAACGGACAGAACAAATTAAGGTCAAATACTTGGCAAGGGAGTAAAAAAAAGTAGAACACTTCCCCTATATTTTTTTCGTGCGGGCCTTAGCGGTTACATGGAGTCCAGAAGATCTTCCCCGGGTAATTTTCTAGTCTATTTAAAATTAAAAATTTTGAATGTGCAGCTTTGACAACTTCTTTATCAAACTTGTCAAAGCACATTTTTTCTCCAATAATTGGCCACAAAATTTAGTTAAGAATATTAAACCTTAAGAAATTTATGTGTATTTTTATGCAAACTATTATTTTTGTTTGTCATAAGTATTTTTGTATACATTGCGTCATAATTATTATTTTCGACGAAATTCTTAGCAAAGATATTAAATAGTTTGACTTCTAGATCAATGTTGGAAGTGTGACTGTTAAGGATTAATGAATAGTTATTAAATAGTTAATATATAAAGTAAATAATCAATTTGTATCTTTAAGAAAATACTTCTAGTGGATCTGTTGGTTTATCAATATCACAGGCACTGATTTTGATGAATATGGTTCAATATGGTGTGAGACAAACTACTGCAGTAGAATTACAAATGACATCAGTTGAACGAATTATTCAGTATTTTGATTTACCAAAAGAAGGAACGATGGAGGTATCGAAACCACCGCCAGTGAACTGGCCATGGAGTGGACAAATTGAATGGAAAAATGTTTCTATGAGTTACAAAAATAATGATCCACCAGTACTAAAAGTAATTATATACTTATACTCAATAACACAATACTTAAAATCCTTAATATTACCCGGGGTGAAAAATTAGATCTGTTTAAAAACAAATTATAAAATCAAATACGTTTTGTTTAAATTAGGTTTTTACATCGTACTTATTTTATATGAGAATTTAATGGATTTTTGTCTGTACACTGTGAAAAATTCCAATAAATTTTACTATAGATGCATAGTAACACCGGACTATAAGAAAACTGATACAAAATTTACAAGTGCCCCATAGTAAACGTATGCGCAGACTACACGATTATGGCCTATGCGCATAGTAAACGTATGCGCAGACTACATGATTGTGGGTTATGCGCATACTTTTACTATGGGGCACTTGTAAATTTTGTATCAGTTTTTTTATAGTTCGGTGTTACTATGCACCCGCAGTAAAATTTGTTGGGAATTTTTCACAGTATACTATTCTCATCCAGGCCAATATCAGACTCATTTTCGTATTATATTAAACCTGTTTGTAATCTAGACTTTTTTGTAATAGTTATTAGTCATTTTTTTTTACTATCATTTTTAATCTACTAAAATGGAGTTGGGATGGAGTTTTTAAGTTTTGTGTCAATGTAAGTCCTGTAGAAAACTTGCAATTCAAATCTTCTACGAGTGTTTGTAGTAAGATATTCACAGCTGTATGTAGAAGTAGACCACACTGAGAGAAAAGTGCATGGTTGTGGTAACTAGAAAGGGATGAGAATAAAAAAATAGTTATCTTAACTAATATTTCTAGTTTCTTGAACTATATCATAGTGCCCGAAACTATTTGAAAATAGTAGTTTTAACTAAGCATTTGTTTTGTTGTGGTAACTATTTAATATTATTTCTCAGAACTTATACTTCAGCAAAATCACAAATGTTTCAGCAATTGTATGATTACAATTTCATTAATTTAGCATCATTTGAGTCGTCAACAAATATAATTAAGGATTTCTCTTTATTATATTTTTGTAATAAGAATACCATTTTTTACTTAGTTTCGCTTGCTATTATCATTGTTCATTGAACTGTAACACAGTTAAAACAACTATGATATCATCGTACATTTTACAACTATATATTAGTTATCCGAACTGAGGGTAATAGTGGAGGCTTCATCGAACTGTTTTTCATAGTTCAGAAAAACCAGTTTTTTCTCTCAATTCATTATCAAACAGCTGACACGACTTACGCTACACTGTTAAAAAAATTGTTTGAATTTTCAAAACATTGTATATAACGCAATAAACACATACATTTGTGCTTGAAATTTCATTACTAATTTCATAAAGAATTTAAAATACATGCTTTTGAATTTTCAAATCAACACTTTGGATTTTCAAATACTTCGTTTTGAATTTTTAAGTACAATTTTTTTAATATTCAAATACCTTTCATTTAATTTTCAAATACTCTCTTTTTAATTTCCATATAGATGTATATGAAAATCTGAAGCGTTTATTTGAAAATTCAAAAGCGAGTATTTTAAATTCTATACGATCGTTACAATGAAATTTCAAACACAATTATATGTGTTTATTGCGTTATATACAATGTTTTAAAAATTCAAACAATTTTTTTAACAGCATATGGTTACATGGACATTAAAGACTATTAGGTATGTTAAGTAACAAAATGTTTATTGATAAAACTTCAAAATTTTGTAAGCTGTCATCAATTTCTTATAAACAACATTATAAATTTTTTTTTTTTTATTAACCATTGTTATGATATAATTTAATATAGCGGGTAATTATATTTTTTTTTTTAAACATTTAAAAAAGTAGAAGTTAAATAAATATTTTAGAGTTAAATCACATTTTAATATTTAAATCACTATAAAACTATATTATGTTTATTAGCATTATGCTATATCACATTTAATACTGTATACAGTACATATACTGTCAATGATGTTCAGTTCAGTCACAAGTTTGATTTACTTTATATTATCGAGGAAATAAAAACTTAACAACAATAAAGTCTGAAGTACACCGCTCACATTACTCAAATTTATTATATATTTAACTAATTAGTATTAAAACACAATCCTTGATTACTGAACGCGCAGCACGTCACGCGCAGAAATTTCATATACAAGTATTTGAATTTTCAAATAAATATTATGAAATTCCAAATGGAATTATTAAAATTTAATGTGTCTTAGAATTTTCGATGCTTGCTTTGAAAATTTAAAGAATAAGTATAAATTTTAAGTACGTTTATTAAAATTCATATTTTTTTTCTTAATTTTAAATACCAGCTTCATTATTAAATTACGTACATTAAATTTGAAGCTTTTTTTATTGAAAATACAATTCAAATATCTAGTTATGAAAATTCAATACCTTTTGTATTGTAATTTTCAAATTATTTTTTACAGTGTAGACTCAATACATGTTAATATCAAAAAATAATATTTTTTTTATTAATCAGAATATTGAGTTGGCGATTAAATCAGTTTCGAAAGTAGGATTGGTCGGTAGAACCGGAGCTGGAAAATCTTCATTGATAGCTACGCTTTTCCGTTTAGCTGACGATGGTCTGAATGGAAAAATAATAATTGACGGTGTAGATACAAAGAGCATTAGTCTTCAAGATTTACGTACAAATATATCAATAGTTCCTCAAGAACCTGTTCTCTTCTCTGAGACCTTAAGATATAATTTGGATCCATTCGGCAAGTATACTGATACTGCAATGTGGGATGCTTTAAGAGAAGTAGAATTGAATGATGTAACACTCGATCAATGGGTAACCGAAAGCGGCTCAAATTTTAGTGTCGGTCAGCGTCAATTGATATGTCTTGCACGAGCATTGTTAAGAAATAATAAAATTCTTGTTCTTGATGAAGCCACTGCTAATATTGATTCTCAGTAAGTATCATTCAAGTTTCTTATTAGAAAATAGAATATACAGTAATATTAAAATATGAGTAACAAACGAGGAAAATTATTCACATTATCCACAATGGTTTCAGGACTGATGCTTTAATCCAGCGAGTAATTCGAAAAAAAATTTCAGATTGTACAGTACTAACAATAGCACATCGTTTAAATACAGTAATTGACAGTGACAAAATTTTAGTCATGGACAATGGATATGTTACGGTATTTATTATTAACATGTTTATATTTTTTTATAGAATCGAAAGCTAATAAATAGTACATTGCAAGGCGAGAGATAAAACAAGACAGTTTCAGACGAGGGTAGTTGACTGCCCGAGTGGAAGTCAAGGGCTGGCATCACCCGAAGTCCGAAATCGTCTTGTTTCATCCTTTGCCATGCACTTTCATTGATACTGAGAGTTTTTATGTCTAAAGTTGGTAAAAACAGGCTAATTTCTAACCAACAACGTGACAAAAAAATAATAGTGTATTTTAAATAACTCATATTATTTTTTTAATTTTCCAAGTATAACTGTTACTTTAGTTGGTTATTAGAATGACATAAATGTTTAGAGGTTTACAATAAGCAAATGCAATTCCAATAAGGGTGAAATAAATTTAGCAGATAGAAACTAATGAGTATTCTTCTCTATGTAAGAAGCTGATCAGCTTTTTGCTGCAAAGCGCATTGGTTTTAAATTGGCAAAACAGACATCAAAACTTGCAGTTGCAATGCAGATGATGTGAAAATTAATTTTCAGGAGTTCGGAAGTCCGTATGAGTTGCTCTTTGAAAGACCTAACAGTTTATTTGCTAAAATGGTCAATCAAACTGGAGATGTGATGGCTAAAAAACTTTCTGAAGAAATTGTAAAATATCGCAACCAACAAATAGATTCTACAATAACAAATAATGATATTAATCAACAGGAATTTAATATTGACAGCCGTAAAATAGTAGAAAACTAGAAAAAAGTTCTTGAGCTCTTCAAGAACGTCGACGTGGTTTATATCTCATACATTTAGAGACTTTGTTTTATCTGAAGTTGGATTAACTAAACGGTGTGAAAACATTTGTATTGTATTTCCGTAACTTAAACTTTTTTTTTTATAAAAATTATAAAAATGCAGTAATGAATTAACGTGACCGACTAATAGTACTGATGGGGTTTTTAGTGTGTTCGGACCCACCACTCCGGAGCACTATAACGCCTACCAGAAATTTTTTAGAAAAAAAGTGAATAATCAATTAGAAAAAAAATGTATGAACTATCAAGTCTACTGATTAAAATGAAATTCAAGTGAGCAAATTTTAATGTAACGATCAGTGTGACCAGATCTTGGGATATTTTTACCCCCTCCTGGAATTACACTCCATTCTATTTCACCATGGGAAGGGAAAAAATATCCCTCGAGCTAGCAGCACTTCCATTCCTTTATTATGAATTGGGGTTCCCATTAGTGCCTATCGTTTATGAGTTTTTAATTGACAAACTGCTTCACAAGCTTGACTGTTATGATTATGAATCGCGTGAGCTTCATCTAGTATTACGCGTTTCCATGTAATTTGATATATTTGCCCATTATTTTTCGACTCCCGTACTAATAAGTTGTAAGTTGTGATGACCATGTCATTACGGGCAAGACGCCCGGGTGCTTCTTCACGATTAGTACCACCCGATAAAAAATGTTTGGATCCAACCAGACATGTCTGGATCTCATTATATCTGTTTATATCCAAATCCATCCAAATATTTGATCTTGCTAGATATAAGCATATATAATTATATCTGCTCAGATCTAATCATATATTAACAGATATAGAGATGTATTAAGATTGATATCCAAGTAGATATACGTATATCCAAGCATATATAAGTATATCTGCTGAGATCTAACTATATATAAGAAGATATAAAAATTGATACCCTTGCAGATATGCTTATATCAAAGCATATACAAGTATATATAGTTATATCTGCTCAGATCTAACTATATATAAGCAGACATAGAGATTTATATCCAAGCAGGTATACTTATATCCAAGCATATACAAGTACAAATAGTTATATCTGCTCAGACCAAATTGTATGTATGTGGGTATATAGATGCAAAAATAACTCATATCCAAGCAGATATACGTATATCCAAGAATATATGACTATATCCAAAAATGTATGTCTATATGTAGTCATATTTGATCAGATCCAATAATATTTAAATACAGGTAAGACTCCTGAATCGTCGAACTGTCAGGATTTTACTGCGAATAAGTCATTAAATACAGAGTTTTTTTCATCTAATTATACACGAATATCTGAGTAATATACGAAAATTAAAAACTTTTATCCAAGCAGATATAAATATTTCCGAAAATAAATTATTGCACATTGGTAGTATTATATCTGTTTACATTTAACTATATAGATTAAGGTGAATAAAATATATTTAGTCCCATGTAATCGATAGCAGTTTACGAAAATATTTATAATTTTTTTGATTATATGTAATTAAATGTAAACGTAAATAATTGAATATAAAAGTATCAATGTTTCTAAAGTATTCATCGATTTTTTTTACTTAAATATCAATTGACTTTTGATACATGTTAAACATTAGGTTCATCTAAAGCATTAATAGGTAATAGCAATAAGATCCAAGATGTGAGTGGATATTGTTTTTAAAATGGTCTAAAGTATAATATATTTATACATGTATTCATTAGAATGTAGTGAAACTTCTTTAGATATATGTGCTTAAATCTATATAGATTTCTTTAAATATCGGCATTTACGCAGATCTGCTTG
This sequence comes from Microplitis manilae, assembly GCA_030273425.1. NCBI lineage: Eukaryota > Metazoa > Arthropoda > Insecta > Hymenoptera > Braconidae > Microplitis > Microplitis manilae. Next base: position 5,646,897 of record CP092724.1, read on the forward strand.
GATACACTTCTATATTCGTGGATATAGTGAGAACTGTTTGGATCTCTTTTGATATTTCAAGATCTGTTTGGATATATTTATATATAGTGAGATCTCTTTGGATATTGTCAGATCTGTTTGGATCCGCTTGGATCGCGCCAAAATTTGGATCCAAGCATATCTGACTGTTTGGATCCAATCATGTATGCTTGGATCTAAACATTTTTTATCGGGCATGATATACTTCAGTAACAAGTACTCCACGTTTGCAACGATTATCTACTTCATTTTTCCACTGGTTAATCAATAAAGCCGGGCATACGACAAGTGTCCCTCCTTTATTCTTTGATTGCCTTCCTTTACCCAACCACCCATCATCATCATTATCGTCGTTCTCTTCATCGCTTGAATCATCTGCCAGAGTTTTTAACACCAATGAAATCATCGTAAGAGTTTTAACCAATCCTATATCATCAGCAAGAACACCACTACGTGACTTTTGTTTCTCACGCCACAGCAACCAGGCTAAGGCATGCTGTTGATGAGGCATAAGTCGGATTACGAGTCCTCTTGGGTCTCCAGCTCGATGGTCTTCAGAAGGTCGCAATTCAGGGGATCCATTGAGATGCTCTAAAAGTTCGATTGTCAGCGCTTGTACATTTTTAAATGTCTCCAATGCCTTTTTCCCAATCTATAATTGTACCGAAAGTAGGTTTCAACATCTATGCACGATAGAATTTTTTTAGATAAAAAAATTTTTGTTTAAATTTTTTTCTGATAATGTTCGATTTTTCAAGAATATTTGTGATAGATTCTCGGTAATAAAATCAATAATTACTTACAAGAAAATAATTTAAATAATTCTATTCGGTTTAATTCTGATTAATTCGAAAATAATTTTTCAATTTCTGGTTCTGAATACGAATTAAACTGAATTAAAACGCATTTGAAATATTTAAATCGGTTTTACTCTGTTTAATTCAAATTCGAATTTTCTATTCAGTTGAGTTTTGTTTTGCAGAATTTCACAGAATATAATAGAATTAAAATTTTGAATTCGGTTAAATTCAGTTGTTTAATCAGGAGGGGGGGAGGGCTCGAGGACTATCAATGATCAAATTTCACTACATATAGCTCCATTTATGATTATGGATGATTATTCATGGAATTTTATCAGATAAATTTCATGGAGGTCATTTATCTATACGAATATAATTTCGTATCTTTCATATATAGTTACAAATAGGATTAATTTCTCAGACACGATCAGATTAAATTATATATAACTTTATTTATAAATACACATTAAAAAACGATTTGAATAATTGGACTATCGGTAGTTGAATGAATATAAAAATATAAAGTTAATTAAATTTATTCATTTTTTAAGATTCATATCATTGAATGACTGCCAACACGGAAAAAAGAGCAGTTGAAAAATTACAGTTCCGTATAGTAGTAAAGCGCTCCGAGTCCGAAACTGTAAAAATTACATTTTTTATCAGAAAATTCGACAGAAATAATAAATATTACAGTTTCAAACTCGATATTGACGATTTAAACTGTAAAATTGTATTAATTTTATTGCTACAAAAAATTTCTAAAATTACAGTTTGAACTCTAATGTTTACAGATTTTTGCCCGGAAAGCCTGTTTTTACAGTAGAAACTGTAATTTTTCAACTGCTCTTTTTTGCGTGAAAAGCTTTTAACAGTTGAATTCGTAGAATTTTTATTTAATAACGAGATCCTTCAAGTATTTTTTAAACATAAAAAATGAATGTTCATTTTGGTACAGTTCTAACAAAACCGCCATAATTAAGATAAATGATTTAAAATAATTCCAAAAGTAATTTAAAACAACTCGAATCGACGAATACATAGATATACACTTAATATGGAGCACACCATTTTTCGTAATCAGGATGTACGCAATATTTATATCGCATAATTTTCTCTTCCCTGGATTACTTGCGGTATTCAAAATTTGAAGGTTGATCCTGAAATGATAATAAAATGTTCTTTATCATCTAAAACTAATAGAAAATTACTCTATAATAATTTAGAATGTATTATAAGAAAATTTCTGATAGCCAGATTTTATACCTAGAAAATTGATATTGTTTAGTTACAAATAATTTGTCGAAACCTTAACACTTTATCAGTCTCGACTTCAAGATACCGTCATATCAACTTGATTAAACGAAAATTTTATCGCAATTTTTGGCTAGCAAACCCGTATGTTTAACTTTGCGACAAAGTTGCAATCAACTTCCCAGATGACAACAATGTCTCCGCAATTGACACAAAATAGACTGCGAGCTAGAATTTACAATACAATGAGTTAACGGAATCTGCTCGGCTAATTCCTAAAAAAGTTAGTAAACAATATAGGCATTCTACTAGTTGACATTAAGTTGCCTTCAATTTTCCCAAAGAGTTGTTAACAATTTGTAGTCAACAGTTAAAAAAACTGAATATTATCGACAAGTTTTCGCCAATTTGATCACGACTTTTTAACATTTACTTTCAGACCAGAAAATCTCGCTATAATAGTAGTCGTACAGGAAGACAACAATTTGGAATAGAAATTATTTCCTTGCAATTCATGAGTCGAGAGAAAATTGAGAAAAATTGGAGTGTACTTTAACATAGTATTTCTATCAACTTACGATTTTAGGCTCAAAAATACCTGATACCTGCATGATGAAATAGTAAAAAAAAAATTGATTTTAGAAAATGATAATCTGGAGAAAATTTTTTCTTAATACCTGTTGGGAAGATGCTTGTGGCTCTGGTGACTCTGTTAACACTTATACTGCCTGAAAACCTAAGCGCTGCAATGAGAATAAAATACTCGAATAATCTGATCACGATTGAAATAATTCTTTAATACTTACGCTATCAGAATCAGCATCATCTGACAAAGGCTATAAAAATAATAAAAATTCTTTAAAATAATTTGAAATGTAACATAAGGAAATTTCTGATAGCCAGATTTTATACCCAGATAATTGATATTGTTTCGTTACAAATAATTTGTTGAAACCTTGACATTTCATTGGTGTCGACTTCAAGATACCGCCATATCAACTTGATAAACAGAATTTTATCGCAATTTTTCGACAATTTTTGGCTAGCAAGCTCGTTTGTTGTATTTTGCGACAAAGTTGCCTCAACTTCCCAGATAACAACAATATCTCCGAAATTACTCAGCAAGTATACTTTTGCTGAGTAAATCAACTGTGATACTAGTGTAGTTTACGTTGAGACAGTACCGGTCAATTCACTGTCAAGTTGAGGGTAACATTATAGTTTTCAACCCGTGGCTAGAAGTTAACGCTCTCTCTGTTAAACGTCAATCAGACAGAAATTTTTCGAAATTTAAGCATTGAGGATACTTGACACCGCATTGACTATACGAAAACCGACAGTGCCTTGAGTTAAGGGGGATAGCCACTGTGAAATTTCAAAAGAAAAAAATTTTTTTTTTTTTTATTAAATCAAAATATCTATATTCAAAAATATGTATCTAGAGTTTTATATGAAAATTCCGAATATTTTTCGAGTTATAGTCATTTTTGTGACAGCACGTCAACTGACCGTTGTATGAACTAAAAACTTTAAACGCGTTTTTCTCGAAACTACTTTTTTTGAACTGGTGGCATCTGTAATTTGCATAAATATGAACCGATTCGCAACTTTTTTTTTTTATCGTATTCGTCTATTCAGTGGCTAAAGTCGCACATAGGGGATTTTGAAAATTTTGATTTTTAAGATTTTTTAAGGCTGTTTGAATCCAAAAAAATGAGAAATAAATACGAAAAAATTTTTAATATGTCGCCATTTTTTTTCAAATCCAAATTTTCAAAATCCCTTATGTGCAACGATAACCACATGCACACAGATTACAACGCGACTTGGTTTTTTTGTTTCAGATAATCCGTTTTTGAGTTAGAGATGCCACCGTGGTGGGGGAAATTATTGTGGTGCTCCACAAAAATGTTTATAACTTTATAATAGCATGATATTTTTTAATAAAAATTTGGGAGAATTATCTTCAATGTATACTTTATAAAACAAAAAAAACCCGATCCCCAAATTCCTTTATTATCCCAGTCAAAAAAATTCCCGAAAATCACCTATTTTTTCGATCCTCACAGTGGCTATCCCCCTTAACGGAATGGTCAGCTAATTTCTTAGAAAGTTGGTAGCCAAAGTTAGCATTCTATTGACTGACTTTAAATTGCTTTCAATTTTCTTAGAGAGTTGGTAACAATTTGTAGTCAACAGTTACAAAAACTGAATATCATTGACAAGTTTTTGTCAACTTGATTGCGACTATTTAACATTAAGTTTCTGACCAGAAAATCTCGCTATTAGAGTAGTCGTACAGAAAGACAACAATTTGTGAATAGGAATTATTTCCTTGCAATTCAGGAGTCGTGGAAAAATTGTTTTCATTTAAAGTCTACTTTAACTTTTTATTTCTATTAACTTACGTTACTTGGCTCAGAAAATTCTAGCTCCTGTAATAATGATAAAATAGTAAAAAAAGAAAATGATTTTAGACAGTGATAATCTCGATAAAATTTTTTTTTTACCTCATGGGGACCTCGCTGTGAAACTGGTGAATCGTCGCCCTGGAATCAGAATAAAATAGTTCAATAATGTGATGATGAAAAAAAAAAAATTTATACGTAAGTAAGTGGGAGCAAAAAATGCAGGTGGAACCTATTAAAATAATTAATAATACTCTTAAATAATTTAACATGGATTATAAAAATATCTCTGATAACTAGATTCTATGATATGAAAATTGATGTCATTTATTGATAGTCTAATTTGACGATAAATTTACTTATCGTCACTGTCAACACCAGATTGTTAGCAAAAATTGTGAAACGAATGAAGCTTCCTGTCTGACGTCAATTTCGCCAACTGACAGTAACTCTTGGCTTTACAGTTTCGGCAGTCACGCTGGCATCTATTTGCGACAAAAATTTTCATTGAACTGTCTTGCTTATACATCAATTTGAGTTCAAAAAAAAAAAAAATAGCAGATTTCAAAGTGCCTGCATATTATCGTTTCAAGAAAGATGACGAGAATCTACTGACGCAAGAGGAAGATAATACTGTGTTTTAACTACAATGAGTAGTTCGCTCCTAGTTTTTCTCAACATTTTGCTTTTTATAAAGTTTCTGGACTTACGTAATCAGCTTGGACACATTCGATAGTTGACAGCAGTCCGATTAATAGAATAAAAGACATCAATTTAAAGCCCATTTTCGGAGAAATACTTGATAATAATCTGAGGCTTCAAGTTATGAATAAACAAAGTCTATAAATATACAAACAATTAAAAATGGTATTGCGTGAAAATTTGAAATTATACTATAAAAATAATTTACACTTCTGGCTGCTTATTACTTACATCTAAGTCTCCTCTGCTCAAAATGATCGATATTTATACCCACTTTATTAGCGATCTCATGAAATAAATATAATCTTAATATTTACTTTTACTGTAAAAATACAAAATCTTTTAAGATAAAAAAATATTCGTTTTCACTTGAATGCTCGTAACACCTGAATTAATTTTTTCAAAACTCATATCAGATTAAAAAATAAAGTAATTGTTTGGAAGTGGGGCTCACCACATTTTTCAATGTTTCAAGTGCTTATACCTTAAACATCTATAATTAAATTTTTTCCACGTGTTCAGCTACATAGCGGGTTAAATTTTCTGCATGAGTTTTTGTCTCTATCATGTGATATCTATCCGAACTTTGTGACCAATGTGTACAAAATTGATAAAAATGATACAAAATCATGTAGATTTTCAAAAATAAATTTTTTCTAATAATAATAATTAAATTTATTTAAAGCCGTAAGATGGACGGTGGCGATAGGAAGGTCCATCTAAGAGTTACAATTAATTTTTGAACTCTTGTAATAGTGAAAATCAGCATATTTGTGTTATTTCAATATTTTTAAGGTGCAATTTGTCAATTTCTAGTTCTGAATCCGAATTAAACTGAATTAGAACTCATTTGAAATTTTTAAATCGGTTTTACTCTGTTTATGTCAAGTTCGAATTTTCAATTTAGTTGAATTATGTTTTGCAGAATTCGACAGAATATAACAGAATTAAAATTTTGAATTCGGTTGAATTCAGTTGTTTAATCAGGGGGGGGGGGGGGGGCGGGGGCTCGAGAACTATCAATGATCAAATTTCACTACATATAACTCTATTTATGATTATGGATGATTATCCATGGGTTTTTATAAAATAAATTTCATGAAAGTCATTTACCTACACGGAAAGAAAATAATGGGAATGGTTCCTATAATTTTGTGAAATTTCATCCTATACCAGTATAGGAATGACGACTATAAATTATAGGAGCAGTTCCTATAATTATAGGAATGTTTCCCATAATTCTAGGAATAGAATTAATAGTATATTGCGAGGCAAGAGATAAAACTAGACAGTTTCAAACGAGAGTAGTTGACTGCCCGAGTGGAAGACGAGGGTTGGCATCACCCGAAGTCCGAAATCGTCTTGTTTTATCCCTTGCCACGCACTTTCATTGATACTGAGAGTTTTGATGTCTAAAGTCGGTCGAACATGCTAATTTCTAACCAACAGCGTGACTAAAAAATAATAGGGTATTTTAAATAACTCATATTATTTTTTTAATTTTCCAAGTATAACTGTTACTTTAGTTGGTTATTAGAATGACATAGATCTTTAGAGGTTTACAATAAGCAAATGCGATTCCAATAAGGGTGAAATAAATTTAGCAGATAGAAACTAATAAGTATTCTTCTCTATGTAAGAAGCTGATCAGCTTTTTGCTGCAAATCGCATTGGTTTTAAATTGGCACAACAGACATCAAAACTTGCAGTTGCAATGCAGATGATGTAAAAATTAATTTTCAGGAGTTTGGAACTCCGTATGAGCTACTCTTTGAAAGACCTAACAGTTTATTTGCTAAAATGGTCAATCAAACTGGAGATGTGATGGCTAAAAAACTTTCTGAAGAAATTGTAAAATATCGCAACCAACAAATAGATTCTACAATAACAAACAATGATATTAATCAACAGGAATTTAATATTGACAGCCGTACAATAGTAGAAAACTAGAAAAATGTTATTGAGCTCTTTAAGAACGTCGATGGGGTTTAGATTTCATTATAACGGTGGGCCCTGGCTACTTCGTGTCCAGCAGCCACCAACCACAGTTAAATAATTTTGCCGAATAAATGATTAATTAATAATAAATTATTAAATATAAATATGTTATAATTATTATATTGCTGATTCTGGAACGGGAAAAGATCTGAGAAATGGGTCGACTCGTTCCGACTGAATACGCGGCTGAAATATCACTTATTATAGACGACGCTGGTGATGAAAGAAATTTATTTATAAAGACTCTCAAAATAATTACATAAGATAAAGTTTTATTCAACCAAAACCCAATTACGTACAAAATTCTCCCTTATTTATAAACTTATTTTCTTTAGAAAAGTAAGTGTCCGGCGACAATGGTATAGATTTATTTAACGCGCAATTATTTAATGGACGCGAGAAAATAAAGTTTAATAATTATTTGAAGTAAATATTACGTTGAAGAAAGAGATATAAATATGAATATAAGTTTAGTATAAAGTCTTATTTGGGTAAAATTAATTGCGTAAAGCTGGTATCGGACGCCGCTGCATCGTTGACCTTCGCCGTAGAGTATTCAGGTTCCTCAAGCTGCTGACGGTACTGGATACTGGGCACGGTACTAGGGGTAAACTTCACAGAATGGTTTTCTAAACCAGTTTATAACGAATCAGGATATTCGCAAGAACAAATTCAACTTTGCCACAGCTTTTCAAATAAAATTTTATACAGTGAACACTTTTCGCTGACTTCGGAGTGACTATTCAGTCGATCACTTGAACTCCAATCAATTTCATAATGATTATAAATACCAATATATTATTTTATATAATACATGCTCAAAATAAATGCCGTTAAATGCCTAACCTCGGTATCATAAACTTTTTCATTAAACACTTATCACTTCTGATTGGTCAAACGCAGTGTTTTAAACTTTCTTAAAGCATTTGTGCACCCCTTCTACCGCAAACTTCAACGAAAATAGGCGTGGTATATCCCTACTCTATAATCCAAGTTATCAAAAAGTTCAAGATAAGTTACAGGGGTGTACTCACCTTTACCGAAGCTGCATCACTAGCGAGAAAAAATTCTCTAGATTACACATGCGCATTAAATTAATCGGCTAATGATTGTGGATCGTCATTAACTGATAAATTTGTGTCACCTTAAATTTATAACTTGAATTCTAATTTTATAAAAATGTGATTAAAAGTAAAAAATAAATACTACATTTTAATAAAATGAAATCAAAGGAATCTATTAATTAACCTAAAATTTAGAGAATTGTTAGTTCTATATTTAGAAAAAAATTTGTTCAAATTTTCATATTAAAAAATACATGTATTAGACTTTGTATTAGGTTAGCTTTTGTTTATTTATTAATAAAAACAATGAAATAAATATATAATCTTAATTTCGGTTGAATAAATAAGTATTTCATTTCATTTTTAATAACTGAATAAATAAACACTTAAGTAAATTTTTAGAAATAAATAAACTGAACCAAAGAAAACCATTGATTTCTATGAAGACAGTTATTAAAATAATCGCGACCGCATGAAGACGCATGAGCATTTAACGACGTTTTAATTTTAAGCATTTATTATATAAAATATCGTAGACAACTAGTGGCATCAAGTATAATACTCTCGTTCGGTTGGTAACGCTCGCTTCGCTCGTGTTCCCAAACTCCGAACTCGAGTATTATATTCGATGGCACTACTTATCTAAGGTACTATTGTTGCTTTAATAAATTTGCATTTCGGTTAAGGGAACGTTGGGCTCCCGGACTATCAATGATTAAATTTCACTACATATAGCTCTATTTATGATTATGTATGATTATCCATAAATAAGTATCAGATAAATTTTATGAGTCATTTATGTATACAAATATAATTTCGTATGTTTCATATATGATTAAAGATAAAATTTGTTTTGCGGTCGTGATCAGATTAAATTATAAATAACTTCAATTATAATCACACATAACAAAACGATTTGAATGATTGAACTATCGGTTGTTTAATGAGTATGTAAGTATAATTTTAATAGGATTTATTCATTTTTAATTATCCATATTATTGAGTGACTGCCAAAAACTTTTGACAGTTGAATTTGTAAAATCTTTTCTTAATAACATTATCCTTCAAATATTTTGTAAACAAGAAAGACGAATATTCATTTGGGTACAATTTTAATAAAACCGCCCTAATTAAGATAAATAATTTAGAATGATTCAAAACAACTAAAAATAATTTAAAACAAATCGAATTGACTAATACATAGTTATACGATTGATATGGACCACACCATTTTTCATAATCATGAAGTACGCAATAAAATCTTGTCTTTCCTGGATTACTGGCGGTATTCAAAATTTGAAGGTTAATCCTGAAATGACAATAGAATGTTTGTTATCATCGAAACTAAAAGAAAATTACTTTCAAATAACTTGAAATGTAACGTAAAAAAAATTTCTGATAGCCAGATTTTATATCCAGAAAATTGATGTTGTTTAGTTACTAATAATTTGTGGAAACCTTGACACTTCATAAGCGTCGACTCGAAAATATTTTCATATCAACTCGATTAAATTTTATCGCACTTTATGGCTAGCAAACTCGTTTATTTAACTTTACGATAAAGTTGCCGTCAACTTCCCAGATAACAACAATATCTCCGTAATTACTCAACAAGTAAACTTTTACCGAGTTAATTGTAATACTAGAATAGTTCACGTAAAGATTGTCTCGGTCAACTCACCGTCGAGTTACGAGTAACATTAGAGTTTCTAAACCGTGGCTAGAAGTTAGCGTTCTCGCTGTTGAACGGAAACATGACAAAAATTTTTCGAAATCTAAGCGTTGAGGTTGTATAGGGGAGAGTGGGGTCAATTGAACCAAGGGGCAATTGAACCAGTAAGCTTAAAAAATCGAAAAAAATATAAAAATGAGTCGTCCTCTTGGAATTATATTATAATACACTAAACCTTAGTCTGATAAAAAATTTCGAACCAGTATGATGATTTAATTTTAAAAAATTCAAGTTTTTGTGTTTTTAGGTATCTAAACCTTGATTTCAGCTCTTGGCAAATTGTTTAATAATTTTTTAATTTTCAAATGAAATCTTAAAATTTTTTTTGTAATACTTGCTTACATATATTAGTCATAAATTTCTAGCTTTACTTCTGGTAAAATAGTTCTTGAATTTTTTTTTTAAACTAATTATTTCAATAAAATCATATGGGGTCAATTGAACCAGTACTCTCGGGGACGGTTGAACCACACGAATCACACTGTGAGCATCAAACATGCGCGCGCATCTTGACAGAATGTGAAAACAAGCTAAACTAACCAAGAAAAAAAATAATTATATTGACAGAAGTTTTAAAAGTGATTGTTATAACATACAATGTTATATAAAATAATAAATATTATTAGAAGTGTTGTAATTTTAATTTTAAGCTGTAATGAATAGTAAAATAATAATTAAAGTCATTCATTTGTGGTTCTAATACTCTTGGTTCAATTGTCCCCGACTAGTGGTTCAATTGCCCCCGCAAAAGGGACGATTGAACCATTTGATGCAGTTGTACAATTTCGTATTCATTTAAAATATTCATCATTCGTTAAGTTATGTGCTTATGAGAAATGATAGTCTATATAATAAATTATAATTTTGTAAAAAAAAAGTTATCATTTTGCTTTTATTCATATAAAAAAAAAATGTCGAAGTATTTTTGGTTCAATTGACCCCACTCTCCCCTACTCGTGACCAAATTGACTACAAAAATTCATACTACCAGGAATTAACGAAATCTAGTCAGATAATTTCTAAAAAAGTTAGTAACCAAAGTTATAATTCCACTGTTTTCTCAGAGAGTTGGTAACAATTTGCAGTCAACAGTTACAAAAACTGAAAATTATCGAAAAGTTTTTACCGACTTGATCGCGACTATTTAAAATCGTTTTTGACCAGAAAATCTCGCTATCAGTATAGTCGTATAGAAAGACAACAATTTGTGAATAGACATTATTTCCTCGAAATTCAGAAGTCGAGGGAAGTTTGATTTTATTTAGAGTCTACTTTAACTGATTATTTCTATCAACTTACCTCACTAGGCTGAGAGTATGCAGATACCTGTAATAATGATGAAATAGTGAAAAGAAAGTCCACTTCAAAAAATGATATTGTAGAGAAAATTTTTTTTCTTACCTCACGGGACGATTCTTGCTTAGAGACTGCTAAGCTTTGATCCTGAAATAAGAATAAAATACTCGAAAAATCTGATCACGATTGCAAATTATCTTTTATACTTACATAATTGGAACCAGAATATGAAGAAGCCTATAAAAATAATAAAAAATTCTTTAAAATAACTTGAAATTATAGACAAGTTTTCGCCAACTTGATCGCGACTAATTAACATTAAGTTTCTGACCAGTAAATCTCGCTGTCAGTGTAATCGTACAGAAAGCCAACAATTTGTGAATAGAAATTATTTCCTCGCAGTTCAGAAGTCGAGGAAAGTTTGATTTTATTTAGACTCTACTTTAACTTATTATTTCTATCAACTTACCTCACTAGGCTGAGAGTATGCAGATACCTGTAATAATGATGAAATAGTGAAAAGAAAGTCCACTTCAAAAAATGATATTGTAGAGAAAATTTTTTTTCTTACCTCACGGGACGATTCTTGCTTAGAGACTGCTAAGCTTTGATCCTGAAATAAGAATAAAATACTCGAAAAATCTGATCACGATTGCAAATTATCTTTTATACTTACATAATTGGAACCAGAATATGAAGAAGCCTATAAAAATAATAAAAAATTCTTTAAAATAACTTGAAATTATAGACAAGTTTTCGCCAACTTGATCGCGACTAATTAACATTAAGTTTCTGACCAGTAAATCTCGCTGTCAGTGTAATCGTACAGAAAGCCAACAATTTGTGAATAGAAATTATTTCCTCGCAGTTCAGAAGTCGAGGAAAGTTTGATTTTATTTAGACTCTACTTTAACTTATTATTTCTATCAACTTACCTCACTAGGCTGAGAGTATGCAGATACCTGTAATAATGATGAAATAGTGAAAAGAAAGTCCACTTCAAAAAATGATATTGTAGAGAAAATTTTTTTTCTTACCTCACGGGACGATTCTTGCTTAGAGACTGCTAAGCTTTGATCCTGAAATAAGAATAAAATACTCGAAATATCTGATCACGTTCGAAAATTATCTTTTATACTTACGTTATCGGGACCAGAATATGAAGAAGCCTATAAAAACAATAAAAAATTCTTTAAAATAACTTGAAATGTATCATAAGTAATTTCTGATAGCCAGATCTTATACCCAGAGAATAAATATTGTTTCGTTACAAATAACTTGTAAAAACTTTGACATGTCAATGGTGTCGTCATTAAGACACCGTTATATCAACTTGATTAAATTTTATCGAAATTTTTCGATAATTATTGACCAGCAAACACGTTTGTTAACTTTGCGATAAAGTGGCCGTCAACTTCCCAGATGACAACAAAACAACTTTGTAATTACTCAGCAAGTAAACTATTGCTGATTAAACTGTGACATTAGTATAGTTCAATACCGGTCAACTCACCGTCGAGTTGAGAGTTACATTAGAGTTTCCATACCGTGGCTTTAGGTTAGCAATCGCGCTATTCAACGTAAATTTGACTAAAATTTTTTGAAACCTCAGCGTTGAGGTTGTATACTCGTGACCAAATTGACTACAAAAATTCATACTAGCAGGAATTAACGGAATCTGGTCGGATAATTTCTGAAAAAGTTAGTAACCAAAGTTGTTATTCCACTGATTTCTCAGAGAGTTGGTAACAACTTGTAGTCAACAGTTACAAAACCTGAAAATTATAGACAAGTTTTTGCCAACTTTATCGTGACTAATTAACATTAAGTTTCTGACTAATAAATCTCGCTATCAGTGTAGTCGGATAGAAAGACAACAATTTGTGAATAGAAATTTATTCCTTGCAATTTAGGAGTCGAGGAAAGATTGATTTTATTTGGAGTTTACTTTAACTTATTCTTTCTATCAACTTACCCCATCAGCCTGAGAGTATGCAGATACCTGTAATTATGATGAAATAGTGAAAAAAGCCCATTTTAGAAAATGATAATCTAGAGAAAATTTTTTTTCTTACCTCACGGGCAGATTCTTGTTGTGACACTGGTGCACCTTCATCCTAGAATCAGAATAAAATAGTTCAATATCGCGATGATAAAAAAATGAACAAATTTGATCCTTAAGTAAGTGGGAGCAAAAAGGCAAGACGAACCTATTAAAATATTAAATTATACTCTCAAATAATTTACATGGATTATAAAAATATCTCTGATTTGAGTTCAAATAGTTTTCAAAGAAATAGCAGATTTCAAAGTGCCTGCAGCAGTTCGTCCCTAGTTTTTGTCTCTTTTTCAAGTTTCTGGACTTACGTATTCAGCATGGATATATTCGATAGTGGACAGCAGTCCGATTAATAGAGCTAAAGACATCAATTTTAAGTCCATTTTCGGAGAAATACTTGATAGTAATCTGAGGTTTCAAGTTATGAATAAACCAAGTCTATAAATATACAAACAATTAGAAATGGTATTGCGTGAAAATTTGAAATGGTACTATAAAATAATTTACAATTCTGGCTGTTTATAACTCACATATGTCTCCCCTGCTCAAAATGATCGATATTTATACTCACTTCATTAGCAATCTCATGTAATAACAATAATCTTAATATTTACTTTTACCGTAAAAATACAAAATTTTTTAAATTAAAAAAATATTCGTTTTCACATGAATGCTCGTAGCACCTGAATTAATTTTTTTAAAATTTATCGGACCTTGAACAAACTAAGGTAAAATTAACAACACCTTTGTTTTCTTAAAAGACAGTAATTCACAAATAAAATTCATATAATTCATGCTTAAAATTTTAGCCGCATTTTCAAGGCTGTAGCCGTACTTAACGAATTTTCAAACTTAGGATTTCTAGACGGGAAGAAAATGATGGGAATGATTCCTATAATTTTTCGAAATTTCAACCTATACCAGTATAGAAATGACGACCATAAATTATTAGAACACTTCCTATAATTATGGAAATAATACCCATACCATTATGGGAATGGTTCCTATAATATTATAGGAATGGTTCCTATACTGATATGGGAACCATTCCCATAATATATATAGGATCCGGGAAAAAAGTTATAAATAATTAGATATTATCATATATAATCATATAAAACTCTGTATAATTTTATAGAATTATATATGGTTATATCTATTTTTTTTTTTAATTTTATGCTGAATTGTACACTGTAAAAAAAGCGGTGTTAAAAATGGACTCATTTTAACTCCGCTCGGTGTTAAAACAAAATTACACCGGTGTAGGAGGAGTAATTCACCTGTGTTAAAAATCCCGGTTTTAAATCGGGGTAAACTGCGTCCGCTCAGAGTATTAGCTTTAGAAAGCTTATAAAATGAAAAAAATATTTTGAAACACACACACACACACGCCCAAACTCACGAGCGCACACACGCACACACACGTGAGCTCACACACACGCGTGAGCTCACGCGCGAGTTCAACAAACGCACATGGGCTCACGCGAATGAACTTACACACGCATGAACGTGAGCTCACATACATGAGCTCACACGCCTGAGCTCACATGCATGAGCTCACACTCCTGGACACACGCAAGCTCACACACACACTCGCATCCACGCACATGAGCTCACGCGAATGAGCTTACACACGTTTACGTGAGCACACACATACCTACACGCGATCGCACACACGCACACATGCAACACCGGTGAAGAATATTTACACCGGTGGCGGCGTTATTTTCACACCGCTTTTGAAGGTAAAGTTTAACACCGCTAATTTTAACACCTACACGGTAAGAAATGCATGGCGTTCAACACCATGCTGGTATAGTCTCAAGGCAGATACTAAAACAGTATGTGAAATATTCCAAGACAGTATTGTAGCGAGTCCCAGAAGTATGGCGTTATTTACTATAATGTATAGTACTGGAGCTATTGTATTGCTCACACGTATGCATAGCAAGCACGGCGAAACAGCATGGCCCTGAGACCCATACTACAATGCCGAGAGCATAATGCTACTAGTTTTTTCCGCCATAATTTTTGGCGTGTCGATCAATGTATACTATCGTATTACCGCCAAAACTGTATAGATGTCGTTAGAATAGGTTTATCGGCCAGAAGCATTGTGGATACGGCAACGCAGTATGGGCCTGACGGCCATACTGACATTGCGGCGTCTGCGAGAACTATGGCCAATGTTACTATTCCCGCAATAGTCGTATCACCTATGCATACAATATTACAAAGTATAAAAATCTCCGATACCATGCAGTATGGCGTTCACGCCTATACTGGCATAGTGATATCCGCTAAATATTTCTTACCGTGTACACCGCTTCGACTTACCCCAGTGATTTTTTACAGTGTATATAAAAATATATAATTATTTATAAATATATATAATTATATAAATTTATAAATAGTCTTGTATAACTATATATATTTATGTATATAATTTTATATAATTATATCTAAATTTTTTTTCTCAGGAAACCATTCCTATAAATTACAGGAACTGTTCCGATAATATTATAAGAATGGTTCCTATACTATTATGGGAATGGTTCCTATAATATTATGGGAGTGGTTCCAATAATATTATAGGATTGGTTCCTATACTGATATGGGAACCATTCTCATCATACATAGGAATACTTCCTGTAATTTTCTTTCTTTGTAGGGCAGGGCGGGGCTAGTTGATCACTTTTTGGTTTGATCTGCCATAACTTTAAGACGATGCATCTGATTCAATTAATTCATGTGCTGTTAGGTTCGTTATTTAGTCTTCTTCAAAGGGTCTAGCGACACAAAAACGATCCGAGTGAAAATTTACAAGTTATTCCCGGAAACGCGCTAGCGCTCCAAATTGCTCAACGTGCCCCTCTAGTGAGGCACGTTGTGCATAAGATGGGGCTAGTTGTGCAATGGCTCAAATAGACGGAACGACTAGACAAAATGATATGGATACAAAATAAAGTTATAATTACCAAGCAAATATTTATTTATTATGATTATAATTTACTCATATTATTATTATAACTCTGATATTTAACATAAAATCAAACAAAGTCACAATTTTCCAATCTTTGGATCATTATCACACTTTTTGTATTAAAAATTATATATTTAAGAATAATTATTAAGTAAATAAATATTAAATTAAAGTAGTGACTAATTATGAGATCAAAAATATTGCTAGATAATTAATAGTTGTAAATTATTAATCATTTTTGTCACTATCACAATTCATGCAAATATAGGTTAAGCCAACGTTCGGCACACATGTAACGTGGGACCATTGTTTGCAAATGTGGCACTGAATCCAGTCTTCTCCAGGTATGCTCTTAGAAAATTGTTCATAACAAACCAGTAATAATAATTATTAATATAGTATCAATATGAGTTATTTTAATTATTAAACATTGTATTAAATCATCACATGTACAAATTAAATGATGATTATTAATTTAGTAAAGAAAAATTTAATTTTTTATAATGAAAATCTAGTGGGGCTAGTTGAGCAAGCATTCAGCGTGCCTTGCACAACTAGACCCATTTGAGGCAGCAAAATAAAAGTTAGATTATAAAAAAATAATAAGAGTTAAAAATAAATAACCATATATAATCGAAAGAGCAATAATTGAAGTATCTTTGAATACTCACGTAATCACAAAAAAGTATTTTCATGCGAGTACAGAAGAAAAATTCTAAAGACCTTTTTTTTTTGACGCCAAAAAAAAACAAAACGTTCTGTCAATTAATCTGAGCACCAGACGGCAATTGACAGTCACGCTCTGTGTTCTCCTCCCGTAACCCCTTCTTTTCACCATTTAAACTTTTTTTGTAAGTTGCTTCGTTTTCGAGATATTTTGATTGCACAACTTACCCCGCTGATCAACTAGCCCCACCCTGCCCTACTAATTTATTTATGCTCCAACTAATCGAAAAAAAAGTTGCTTGAACCAACAGAAAAATTTCTTAAGAGAAAAGATATATATGGAGGAGAGAAAATTCACCAGTCCTAGGCAATAGCAGTAGGAGTAGTTCGGTTCTCGCCACTAGATAGCGCCTACCACTTGTGTAATGTCCCTGGTAAGACACTTAGTTCAGACGTATTATATTCCAGACTTGGAAGCAATTCTGACAAAACCACCTGACGGAAACATTAGGCAACAAGAGAACAGAAACGTTAGTGAAAGAAACACTCAAATCAATTAAACAAAAACCAATTGACCTTGACTTAATCACACTAACTTCCCCGAGAGAAATCCACAGCATAATTAAAAAAACAAAACCCAAAAAAGCCCCCGGGCCAGACGGCGTACAGAACATCGTACTCAAGAACCTACCAAAGAAAGCACTTGTTCAATTAACCCATATTTTTAATAGCTGCCTACAACTATCACATTTTCCAACTGCATGGAAAACAGCTAACATTTTAGCTTTTCAAAAGCCGGGAAAAGACAAACTCTTTCCCCAAAACTATAGACCAATAAGCTTACTCCCAACTCTCAGCAAAATCTTTGAAACAGTTATCTTAAATAATATCAAAAAATTCGAAAAACAAAACAACGTTCTAAAGAGCGATCAGTTCGGCTTTAGAGAAAAACATAGCACAGTTCACCAATTAGCAAGAATTGCAAACTATATTTCCAATAATTTCAACATAAACAAGTCTACTGCAATGGTTCTCTTAGACATAGAGAAAGCTTTTGACACCGTATGGCACGAGGGGCTTGCATACAAACTGTATCAAGTCAACATACCCCTACACCTTATCAAACTAATCCAAAACTACCTAACAAATAGATCATTCCAAGTAATAATTAATGATACTCCCTCTCTAAAGCAAAACATAGCAGCAGGAGTGCCACAGGGCTCAATATTAGGACCGGTTCTATTCTTATACTATATAAACGATTTATACAGAGACGCCAAAACACAAACTGCCCTTTTTGCTGACGATACAGCACTATTTACTGCTTCCTGGTGCAAAAAACAAGCCATCAAAAGAATACAGGAGAGACTGGACGAATTACTCGCATACTATGATAAATGGAAAATCAGGATCAACGCTGCCAAAACAGAGTTGATTTTATTTTCTTATAGGAAAAAACTTAAAAAGGCTGAAAAAGATCTCTTTATTAATATTAATAATGAAAAAATTCAGCCAAATAATAGTGTTAAATACCTAGGCGTAGTATTAGATAATAAGCTAACGTATTCTAAACACGTACAAAAAACATGTAATAAAGCAAACCAAATAAAAGGAATCCTATCTCCCCTATTATGTAGGAAAAGTAAATTAAGTGTCCATAATAAACTCATGCTTTATAAGATGATGATTAAACCTATATTGCTTTACGCTGCACCGGTGTGGAGCAATACATTTAAATCTAATATTAATAAAATCATAACATTTGAAAACAAAACGCTCCGAATGATCAGTAATGCGGATCACGCAACCACTAATAGAGAAATTCGAGATCAACTCAATATTAAACAAATTAATAAAGATATATATACACAAACTGAATTATTTTACAAACAGAGAACAAAACACCTAGAAATACTCTCAGATATTGGCGTGTATAATCACATTAATGCACCTTTCAAAATTAAATATAAATTACCTCACAACCTGATACTCTAAACCTTGTAAATATTGTATATACTTTGTAAAGTAGTTTTAAGTTTTAGTATTTAAGAATAGGCTAAGATTAGTTGTTAAGAGTCAAAAATGATAAAGTGGTTTTTTTTCAAATTTTTCCACAAAAAAAAGTACAAACTATTAAATATAAAATACAAACGAAACCAACATACAAATTTTTGTAAAAGTCTTATAAATAAGATAACAGCAAAACTAACATCCTCTTGTATCCAAACTAAATTGAAATAAAGAGAATTTTAAAACTAAAACTAAACTAAAAATTCTGACAAGGGTTTTTTAAATCACAGAAGAAAAGGATTGTCTCAGCTCTTGAGCAGAACGGTCACACCCGAACAGTGCCTTATACATACATTCACTTACGCTAGGTCTATGAGCCTTAATCAACTACGCTATAATAATAGCAACTCATCTGTAGGAGATGCCAACGGGCAACCTCCAACATTACCTCAAAAACTTGAAGATTCGCTAATCGCAGCATTTAAAGAAAACAAAACTAAACCAAAGAGGAAGTTAAACGGCGACAACATGCCAAAGCAAAATAAGACCGCAAAAATAGACATACCACTTCAAAATAGATTCGAAGTCTTGTCATCATCAAGTGAAGACTCTCAAGATGACGACGACAATTTAATGGATACGCAAACAACCAAAACTAAGAACAATATAATTCCGATTATAGTAGACATCAGTAGAATAGACATCAACTACACCAAAAAGTTAATCAAGAGAGTAAAAGAAATACTCCTAGAAGTTAACATGAAATACTCACCAAAAAATTTGACCTTCTACACTACGACAGAGGAAAATCATAAGACCATATCAGAGCATCTAGACAAATACAAGATAGAGTATCATACATTTACTCGGAAATCACAACGAGAACAAAAGTTTGTGATCAAAGGTCTTCCACCAATCGATATAAATGACATCGTCGAAGACCTTAAGAGTCAGGGGGTAAACCCCACCAAAGTTGCAATCATGAAAAGACCGAAAGATGCCAAGGCTAAAAACGAAGAGGATGCAGAAGTGGCTACGTACTACATGGCCACACCACACGATGCAGACACCTCAGTCATCTTCAAAATAAGATATATCTGCAGCCTGAAAGTCAGATGGGAAAAATATAAAAACCCCAAAAGAGTGACACAATGTTACAACTGTCAAAGGTTTGGACACGGAACGTCTAACTGTCACAATAAACCAAAATGTGTTAAATGCGCAGGGGAACATGCAGCAAAAGATTGTAAATTAGACACAAACGACAAGCTCAAGTGTGCTAATTGCAAAGGCGAACATCCAGCCAATTTTTCAAAATGTTCATCGTATCTCTCTCACCTGGAAAGTATTGACCAAAGAAGAATGAAATCAGCTGTCTCTTCAATACCAAGGAAGCCTCCAGCACCGGCTTATACAACTCAAAACTTCCCTTCTATACGTACAAAGCAGCAACAGAATCAACATCAACAAGCGGAACCACCAAGAGAACACAACAACGGCAATCCAACAACAGAATATGGTAATTCTCATCTTAGCTTTAGTAATACAGTAAAAATTAATGACTTAAAAGAAAATCTTAGTAATATTAATGAATTAATTACTGAATTAAACACCTTAAATCAACTGTGTGACATCAAGGCTATGTTATCAATGATCAAACAGCTTAACAATAAAATGAAATCGTGCAAAGATAATACCGCGAAATGCTTAGCGTTTTTCAACTTTCTCGAAGAAATGAATAATGGCGAATAAAAATAATATGCCTGTTAACTTAAAAATAGCCCATTGGAATGCCAATAGGCTAATGCAAAAATGGTCGGAGTTAAAAAGCTACATTGATCATAATAACATAGACGTGATGCTACTAAATGAAATTCGCACGCCACAAAAATATTCATATAACTTACGAGGCTACTCGAGTTATAGGTTAGATAGAACAGGCAAACACGCTGGTGGAGGCCTCTTGATTCTACTCAATAATAATATTAAACATAGTCCAATAACTCTAAATCATAATTTCTCCACTATAGAAGCCATTGGGGTTAAAATAGATAAATTAGCTATTTTTTCAATTTATGCCAGACCGGAAATAAATAAGAAAGTAAACGTCATAGATACGGCAGATCTTAACAAGCTTATGGGATGTGCTCCAAAAGTAATAGCTCTAGGGGATTATAACGCTAAACATCAAGTATGGGGTTGTAAAACATCTAACAAGAGTGGTCGCGTAATACAAAAGTATACGAGTAGTAATCAACTAACTGTGGTAGCTCCACAGCAATACACATTATATCCAACTAATGGCGGCCAAGCTAGTACAGTTGATTTCGCGATAGTAAAAAACTGTAATACAATCTCAAACATAGAAGCAATCAATGATCTTGAGTCTGACCATCTACCTGTATACCTCGAACTAGGCACCACTAAAGACATAAGACACGAACCCAAATACATGATTGACTATAAAAACGCCGACTGGCCACTCTTTAGATCAACAATAAACGAAAAACTGACTGTTAACTATAGAATCAAAACAAAAGAGGAAGTTGACGATACTATTGACATACTACAGACAATCATTCTTAACGCAAAAAACCAAGCTATCCCTAATAAACTCCTACGTCCCGACAAAAGTGTACTACCAGACCATATACAAGAACTCATACGCAAGAGAAACAGGATAAGGAATATATACCAAAGAACAAAAGTAGACATATACAGACAACAGAAAAACAGCCTTTCTAATACAATAACCAGAGAAATACGAACGTGGAACAATGACAACTGGGAGAAAAAACTGAAAAATCTAAATGTTAAAGATAACTCAATCTGGAAGACAGCCAAATCTTTTACAAAAAAACTAGACAATAAAATCCCGACTCTACATGGACCAAACGGCTTAGTATTTATTGACACTGAAAAAGCTAACGCATTAGCAGAAAACTTTGAGCAGGTACATCATTTGACTGAAAACGACGGTGACGTTGAGACAGAAACACTAATCAATAACACATACGAAGAAATTAAAAACACATGCATAGATAAAGACGACGTGAAGCTAACAACACCACACGAAATAGTTAAGGCCATAAAGAAAACAAAATCAAAAAAAGCACCCGGGCCGGATGGAATACAAAATATCTTGTTAAAAAATCTTCCTAAAAAAGTCATTGTACAGCTTATGTACGTCTTTAACACTTGTATGTTGATATCCTACTTTCCAAAAATATGGAAGAAAGCCAATATATTGGCCTTCCCCAAGCCTAATAAAGACAAACTGTTCCCCCAAAACTACCGTCCTATTAACTTGCTTCCTACTCTGAGCAAGATATTCGAAATAATTATCCTCAACAGAATTAAACAATTTGAAGGAAATAATAATATCATGAGGGTGGAACAGTTTGGCTTTCGTGATAAAAGGAGCACAATCCATCAGCTTTCGAGAATTACTAATTACATAACAACTAATTTTAATCTCAATAAATCAAGGGCTATGATCCTTCTCGATATCGAGAAGGCTTTCGACACGGTCTGGCATAAAGGTTTAATATATAAATTAAAGCTCATTGGAATGCCAATACACATAATTAAACTACTGCAAAGCTATCTGATAAAAAGAACTTTTAGTGTTGTAGTGAACGGTGCTGCATCAAAATTACAAACAGTTGTGGCAGGGGTGCCGCAAGGCTCTATCCTAGGGCCACAACTTTTCTCATATTATATCAATGATCTCCCCATAGATCCTAACACGAATACAGCACTGTTTGCTGACGACACAGCAGTCTACATAGCTTGTTGGAATAAAAACAACGCAATCAAAAAGCTGCAAAAAACCCTCAATGGCTTCATGGAATTTTATAATAAGTAGAAAATAAAGATAAACGCGGCCAAAACTGAAAGTATCATATTTAGTCACAAAAAGAAACTAAAAAGAGGGGAGAATGATCTCAATATTACTATTAACAACGAGGTAATTAAGCCTAAAAATAATTTAAAATACTCAGGAGTAACTTTAAGCAATAGGTTGAATCATAAACTACATATATTTAAAGCGTGCAATAAAGCATATGCCATACGAAACCTCCTGTTTCCACTCATAAATAAAAAAAGCAAGTTATCTACTAAAAATAAAATTATACTGTATAAAGCATTAATCAAACCGATACTACTATATGCGGCACCCATCTGGGGCAACGCCACAAAAACATTAATATCAAAAATACAAACTGTACAAAATAAAATACTAAGAGTAATAGCTAATGTGGGACCTGAAGTTTCTAATGTAAAAATAAAAAATAAGCTAAATATTAATGATATAACAAATGACATATACATGCAAACAAAAAAGTTCTATGAAATTAGTGTTAAGCAACATAAAATATTGAATGACGTAGGGTCACTAAATAAGAACAACGCTTCGTTTCGAATAAAATACAAATTACCTCACAGCTTGCTGTGGGACAGCCTCTGTAAATAGTTTAGTTATAAGTAGTTGTAAGATGTACATATTAGTATATAAGTTAGTAAGTAAGAATAAAGAAATCTCATGGGCTTTTTTAAATTTTTACCCTATCCAAACATATAAATACACAAGTATTATTACTTAATCACACAACAATACAAACATTTAATGTAACAGAAAAATGTATCTGGTAAAACTGCGTAGGCAATAGGTACAGCCATAAAACTGTAAAAACATACTTTTGTAAACTTGAAATGATAAATAAAAACAATATTCAAAATGAAAAAAAAAAATCTAAGGTACTAGGGTAACTCGTCCAGTCTGTGACCACTCACCAGTGAATGACCAGTATGCAGAAGAATGATTATCATAATTTTGAAATTAAATTAAAAGTTATTATTTTCTTGTAAATGTAATCTTACATATCTTTATTATTATTAAATCACAACGAATTGAAGTGATTTATATAATTATGATTAAAAATAATTAAAGTTATATAGAGGATTGAAGAGTTATTAGAGAAATATTGAATTTGAACATAAAAGTTTGAAAAAAATCATTTTCAAAAACTATGTGTTATAATAGTAGTAATTGATTTTTTTATAAAACAGTAAATTTGTAATCATTTATACAAGTAAATTAATTAATAAAATTGACTTTGGATACGTGAAATCAATGTAAATATTTTGTTTTTATTAATTTTATATTGGTCATTCACTGGTGTACTTTATTACTGTACTAAGCCAGTAAATGACCGACAAGTCATTTATTGGTAAGTCCGAAATTTGTCAAGCCCAGTGAATGACCGGGTGTTTGTTTTTATTCGTTATTTGATATTATGGAATAAAAGCGGCTTTTGAATTTAGGTCTACTTTTTGTTTCGTATTTTTTAAGAATTTAAAAAAAAATTTTCAAAATCGGTTCATATCCACCAAAAATATAATCTTGCACCCTGTTTTCGTGCGCATCGACTAGACTATTTGGGATTAAAAAGTATTTGATATATAATTAAAAATTTCTAATACTGGCCTAATCATTTCATACCATAACCGGTGACAAAAGCTCAAATATTATTTCAGGATTAAAGAGTATTCAGAATGATTAACGATTTTTAATACTCTTCGAATTATTTCATATCGCAACCGGTGGCAGAAATCCAAGTATAATTTCAGCGTTAAAAAGCTCGGAATAAGTAAAAATTTTATATTCTGACGCTTTACAGTAGTAAGCATGATTTGATATGATTAATCGTGAAATTTCAAAAATGATTTACATGATTTCGGAGGACTAAAAATGATTAAAAAATCAATCCTTTTTAATCCTATCAAATGATTTTGTTTAATCAGGGTACTGAGTTAAAAAAAAAAAAAAATAAGACTGTAGAAGAATAAGATTCAATTTATAAAATCAAAGAGTTTTTCTTTAATCTTATCATTTTATTTATTAAACATTTTTTTGTTCTTTGAATTTTAACAATTATATCCTTAACCAATTCAAAGATTAGTAATAATAATTTAAAAGTGTTAAATAATTAAATTAATAATTTACGTTAATCAAAATTTGCTAACTATATAAATATGATAATTAAACAAGCGTACTTTAATAAGTATTATATCGTTTTATACAGTTGAAATTTTTGATGTGATATTAATATAGCTCACGAGTATTTTTCCGCATTTAAAATGATTATTTTTATAAAAACATAACAGCTATTTTCATCCATTGGTACTGAGATTATAAGGATTTGTTGAATGAAATAATAGAATTTTAACAAAATACTAAGTTTAGTGTTTTTTCCTACTTAAAATTGTTAATTTATCGGTCGGATACAATAAAAGTTTCTAGGAAAATTAACTTCAAGTCAGAACTGAATTCGTCGGTCATTTACTGGATTATGCCCGGTCATTCAATGGACGAAAGCAGTCATTCACTGGGTCTTTACATTTTATGCTGATTATATGTGATTTTATAAAAACTATGATGAAATAAATAACTAATCACGATGAATATCAAAAGATAAATGATGTTGCAATGCAATTATGATAGTTTGACTGAGTTTCAAAGTTAATTATTATTTTTATTAATTAAAATATCTGCCATTACAACAAACCGGTCATTCATTGGGCAGTTTACCCTATTGTTGCTTTAATAAATTTGCATTTCGGTTAAGAGAACGTTGGGCTCCCGGACTATCAATGATTAAATTTCACTACATATAGCTCTATTTATGATTATGGATGATTATCCATAAATAAGTATCAGATAAATTTTATGAGTCATTTATGTGTACAAATATAATTTCGTATGTTTCATATATGATTAAAGATAAAGTTTGTTTTGCGGTCGTGATCAGATTAAATTATAAATAACTTCAATTATAATCACACATAACAAAACGATTTGAATGATTGAACTATCGGTTGTTTAATGAGTATGAAAGTATAATTTTAATTGAATTTATTCATTTTTAATTATTCATATTATTGAGTGACTGCCAAAAGCTTTTGACAGTTGAATTTGTAAAATCTTTTCTTAATAACATTATCCTTCAAATATTTTGTAAACAAGAAAAACAAATATTCATTTGGGTACAATTTTAACAAAACCGCCCTAATGAAGATAAATAATTTAGCATGATTCAAAACAACTAAAAATAATTTAAAACAAATCGAATTGACTAATACATAGTTATACGATTGATATGAACCACACCATTTTTCATAATCATGAAGTACGCAATAAAATCTTCTCTTTCCTGGATTACTAGCGGTATTCGAAATTTGAAGGTTAATCCTGAAATGATAATGGAATATTATTTATCATCGAAGCTAAAAGAAAATTACTTTCAAATAACTTGAAATCTAACATAAAAAATTTCTGATAGCCAGATTTTATACCCAGAAAATTGATATTGTTTAGTTACAAATAACTTGTGGAAACCTTGACACTTCATTAGTGTCGTCTTGAAGATACTTTCATATCAACTGAATTAAACTTTATCGCACTTTATGGCTACCCGTGAAAAATGAATCATACATGGCCATGCATGGCCGTATATGGCTCATACATGGAGCATATATGGCCATGCACGAAACATATATGGCCATGCATGAAGCATATATGGCCATACATGAAGCATGTATGGCCATACAAACTTTTTTAATACAGTCATGCATGGCCATATGCAGTCATACAAAACCATGTATGGCCATACATGGCCTTGTATGGCTGTATTAAAAAAGTTGGTAGGTCCATGAATGGTCATATATGCTCCATGTATGGCCATGCATGACCCTATATGCTCCATGTATGGCCATGTATGATTCATTTTTCACCAGAATGCACGCCATGAACGCTCGTTTTGTAATAACCCGTGAAAAATGAATCATACATGGCCATGCATGGCCGTATATGCTCCATGTATGGCCATGTATGATTCATTTTTCACCAGAATGCACGCCATGAACGCTCGTTTTGTAATAACCCGTGAAAAATGAATCATACATGGCCATGCATGGCCGTATATGGCTCATACATGGAGCATATATGGCCATGCATGAAGCATATATGGCCATACATGAAGCATGTATGGCCATACAAACTTTTTTAATACAGTCATGCATGGCCATATGCAGTCATACAAAACCATGTATGGCCATACATGGCCTTGTATGGCTGTATTAAAAAAGTTGGTAGGTCCATGAATGGTCATATATGCTCCATGTATGGCCATGCATGACCATATATGCTCCATGTATGGCCATGTATGATTCATTTTTCACCGGAATGCACGCTTCGAATGCTCGTCCTGTGATAAATGAATCATACTTGGGCATACACACTTCTTCAATACAGTCATGCATGGTCATATACAGTCATACATGGCCTTGTATGATTCATATATGTCCATGTATGGCCATATATGCTCCATGTATGGTCATGCATGGCCATGTATGATCAATTTTTCGACTATTACAATGACTTATAAACAGGATGTTGCAATGTTAAAAAAATAAGAAATTTTTTTGATATCACTAACAGCATATTGATGATTATATTGTGCTTTTTCGAAAGTGATTATATTCTTTGAACGTTACGTAGCACAACTAAACTTTGTTGTAACTGTCGGTCGCATAGCCTAGTCGTCAAAGCGTCAGTCTCTCGTACGGAAGGTCCCGGGTTCGAATCCTACTAAGCGGGTGTGGTTATTAATAAGTCTAGCGTTTTTTATCTGAATTAAAAATTTCCATTCCGATTAGGAATTCAATTAATCGCATATCTGATAATCTCTGCGTCACCAAAATAATAAAAAAAAAAAAATTAAAAATTTTTTTTTAATTTAGTTAAAATTTCTATACATAGTCATGTATGGCCGTATCAAGCCATGTATGGCCATATATGGCCATGTCTGGCTAATTTTCATACATGGCCATGCATGGAGCATTCATACATGGCCATGTATGATTCTTTTTTCACGGATAGCAAACTCGTTTGTTTAACTTTACGATAAAGTTGCCGTCAACTTCCCAGATAACAACAATATCTCCATAATTACTCAGCAAGTAAACTTTTGTCGAGTAAACTGTAATACTAGTATAGTTCACGTAAAGAATGTCACGGTCAACTCACCGTCAAGTTGAGAGTAACATTAGAGTGTCTAAACCGTGGCTAGAAGTTAGCGTCCTCACTGTTGAACATAAAAATAACAAAAATTTTTCGAAATCTAAGTGTTGAGGTTGGATATTTGTCACCAAATTGACTGCAAAAATCCATACTACCAGGAATTAACGAAATCTAGTCAGATAATTTCTAAAAAAGTTAGTAACCAAAGTTGTTATTCCACTGTTTTCTCAGAGAGTTGGTAACAATTTGCAGTCAACAGTTACGAAAACTGAAAATTTTAGAAAAGTTATCGCCGATTTGATCGCGACTATTTAACATCGTTTCTGACCAGAAAATCTCGCTATCAGTATAGTCGTACCGAAAGCCAACAATTTGTGAATAGAAATTCTTTCCTCGCCATTCAGAAGTCGAGGGAAAGTTGATTTTATTTAGAGTCTACTTTAATTTATTATTTTTATCAACTTACCTCACTAGACTGAGAATATGTAGGCACCTGTAATAATGATAAAGTAGTGAAAAAAAGGCCACTTCAGAAAATGATATTGTAAAGAACATTTTTTTTCTTACCTCACGGGACGATTCTTGCGCAGAGACTGGTAAACCTTGATCCTGAAATAAGAATAAAATGCTCGAAAAATCTAATCACGATTGAAAAATATCTTTCATACTTACGTTATTGGAACCAGAATATGAGGAACTCTACAAGAATAATAAAAAAACTCTTTAAAGTAACTTGCATGTAACATAAGAAAATTTCTGATAGCTAGATTTTATACCCAAAAACTTGATTCTGTTTAGTTACAAATAACTTGTGAAAACCTTGACATTCCAATAGAGTCGTCTTTAAGAGACCGATATATCAGCTTGATTAAATTTCATCGCAAATTTTCGATAATTTTTGACTATCAAACTCATTTGTTCAACTTGGCGATAAAGTTGCCGTCAACTTCCCAAATGACAACAACATTTCCGTAATTACTCAGCAAGTTTACTTTTACTGACTAAGCTTTGATACTAGAATAGTTTACGTGAAGAATGTACCGATTAATTCAACGTCGAGTCGGTACTGACATTGGAGTTTTCAAACATAGGCTAGAAGTTAGCGCCCTTGCTGTTGAACGTAAATTTGACAAAAGTTTATCGAAATCTACGCATTGAGGTTAGGTACTTGTCACCGGATTGATTGCAAAAATTAAGAATTCCATGAGTTGACGGAATCTACTGGTGTAATTACTAAAAAAACATAGTAACCGGAGTCGACTCTTCACTAGTTGACTTCATGTTGCCTTCAATTTTCTCAGAGAGAAGGCAACAAATTGTAGTCAACAGTTACAAAACCTGAAGATTATAGACAATTTTCGGCAAATTTGATTGCGACTATTCAACATCGTTCCTGACCAGAAAATCTCGCTATCAGTATAGTCGTACAGAAAGCCAGCAATTTGTGAATAGAAATTCTTTCCTCGCCATTCAGAAGTCGAGGGAAAGTTGATTTTATTTAGAGTCTACTTTAACTTATTATTTCTATTAACTTACCTCACTAGGCTGCGAGTATGCAGATACCTGTAATAATGATGAAATAGTAAAAAAAAGTCCACTTCGGAAAATGATATTGTAGAGAACATTTTTTTTCTTACCTCACGGGACGATCCTTGCGCAGAGACTGGTAAACCTTGATCCTGTAATCAGGATAAAACATTCAAAAAATCAGATCACAATTGAAAAATATCTTTTATACTTACATTATTGGAACCAGTATATGAAAAAGTCTATAAAAATAATAAAACATTCTTTAAATTAACTTGAAATTATAGACAAGTTTTCGCCAACTTGATCGCGACTAATCAGCATCAAGTTTCTGACTAGTAAATCTCGCTATCAGTGTAGTCGGACAGAAAGACAACAATTTGTGGATAGAAATTATTTCCTTGCAATTTAGGAGTCGAGGGAAGATTGATTTTAGTTGGAGTCTACTTTAACTTATTAGTTCTATCAACTTACGTCACTAGGCTGCGAGTATGCAGATACCTGTAATAATGATGAAATAGTGAAAAAAAGTCCACTTCAGAAAATGTTGTTGTAGAGAACATTTTTTTTCTTACCTCACGAGATGATTCTTGCGCAGAGACTGGTGAACTTTGATCCTGTAATCGGGATAAAACAATCAAAAAATCAGATCACAATTGAAAAATATCTTTTATACTTACATTATTGGAACCAGTATATGACGAAGTCTATAAAAATAATAAAACATTCTTTAAATTAACTTGAAATTATAGACATTTTTCGGCAAATTTTATTGCGACTATTGAACATCGTTTTTGATCAGAAAATCACGCTATCAGTATTGTCGTACAGAAAGCCAACAATTTGTGAATTGAAATTCTTTCCTCGCCATTCAGAGGTCGAGGGAAAGTTAATTTTATTTAGAGTCTACTTTAACTTATTACTTCTATCAACTTACGTCACTAGGCTGCGAGTATGCAGATACCTGTAATAATGATGAAATAGTAAAAAAAAGTACACTTCGGAAAATGATATTGTAGAGAACATTTTTTTTCTTACCTCACGGGACGATCCTTGCGCAGAGACTGGTACACCTTGATCCTGTAATCAGGATAAAACATTCAAAAAATCAGATCACAATTGAAAAATATCTTTTATACTTACATTATTGGAACCAGTATATGAAGAAGTCTATAAAAATAATAAAACATTCTTTAAATTAACTTGAAATTATAGACATTTTTCGGCAAATTTGATTGCGACTTTTGAACATCGTTATTGATCAGAAAATCTCGCTATCAGTATAGTCGTACAGAAAGCCAACAATTTGTGAATTGAAATTCTTTCCTCGCCATTCAGAGGTCGAGGAAAAGTTAATTTTATTTAGAGTCTACTTTAACTTATTACTTCTATCAACTTACGTCACTAGGCTGCGAGTATGCAGATACCTGTAATAATGGTGAAATAGTAAAAAAAAGTCCACTTCGGAAAATGATATTGTAGAGAACATTTTTTTTCTTACCTCACGGGACGATTCTTGCGCAGAGACTGGTAAACTTTGATCCTGTAATCGGGATAAAACATTCAAAAAATCAGATCACAATTGAAAAATATCTTTTATACTTACATTATTGGAACCAGTATATGAAGAAGTCTATAAAAATAATAAAACATTCTTTAAATTAACTTGAAATTATAGACATTTTTCGGTAAATTTGATTGCGACTATTGAACATCGTTTTTGATCCGAAAATCTCGCTATCAGTATAGTCGTACAGAAAGCCAACAATTTGTGAATTGAAATTCTTTCCTCGCCATTCAGAGGTCGAGGAAAAGTTAATTTTATTTAGAGTCTACTTTAACTTATTACTTCTATCAACTTACGTCACTAGGCTGCGAGTATGCAGATACCTGTAATAATGGTGAAATAGTAAAAAAAAGTACACTTCGGAAAATGATATTGTAGAGAACATTTTTTTTCTTACCTCACGGGACGATTCTTGCGCAGAGACTGGTAAACTTTGATCCTGTAATCGGGATAAAACATTCAAAAAATCAGATCACAATTGAAAAATATCTTTTATACTTACATTATTGGAACCAGTATATGAAGAAGTCTATAAAAATAATAAAACATTCTTTAAATTAACTTGAAATTATAGACATTTTTCGGCAAATTTGATTGCGACTATTGAACATCGTTTTTGATCCGAAAATCTCGCTATCAGTATAGTCGTACAGAAAGCCAACAATTTGTGAATTGAAATTCTTTCCTCGCCATCCAGAGGTCGAGGGAAAGTTAATTTTATTTAGAGTCTACTTTAACTTATTACTTCTATCAACTTACGTCACTAGGCTGCGAGTATGCAGATACCTGTAATAATGATGAAATAGTAAAAAAAAGTACACTTCGGAAAATGATATTGTAGAGAACATTTTTTTTCTTACCTCACGGGACGATCCTTGCGCAGAGACTGGTGAACTTTGATCCTGTAATCAGGATAAAACATTCAAAAAATCAGATCACGATTGAAAAATATCTTTTATACTTACATTATTGGAACCAGCATATGATGGAGTCTGTAAAAATAATAAAACATTCTTTAAATTAACTTGAAATTATAGACAAGTTTTCGCCCACTTGATTGCGACTAATCAGCATCAAGTTTCTGACTAGTAAATCTCGCTATCAGTGTAGTCGGACAGAAAGACAACAATTTTTGGATAGAAATTATTTCCTTGCAATTTAGGAGTCGAGGGAAGATTGATTTTAGTTGGAGTCTACTGTAACTTATTATTTCTATCAACTTACGTCACTAGGCTGCGAGTATGCTGATACCTGTAATAATGGTGAAATAGTGAAAAAAGCCCATTTTAGAAAATGATAATCTAGAGAAAATTTTTTTTCTTACCTCACGGGCAGATTCTTGTTGTGACACTGGTGCACCTTCATCCTAGAATCAGAATAAAATAGTTCAATATTGCGATGATAAAAAAACGAACAAATTTTATCCTTAAGTAAGTGGGAGCAAAAAGGCAAGACGAACCTATTAAAATATTAAATTATACTCTCAAATAATTTACATGGATTATAAAAATATCTCTGATTTGAGTTCAAATAGTTTTCAAAGAAATAGCAGATTTCAAAGTGCCGGCATATCATCGTTCCAAGGAAGATGACGAAAATCTACTGTCGCAATGTGAAGATAATATTGTGTTTTAACTACAATGAGCAGTTCGTCCCTAGTTTTTGTCTCTTTTTCAAGTTTCTGGACTTACGTATTCAGCTTGGATATATTCGATAGTGGACAGCAGTCCAATTAATAGAGTTAAAGACATCAATTTTAAGTCCATTTTCGGAGAAATACTTAATAGTAATCTGAGGTTTCAAGTTATGAATAAACCAAGTCTATAAATATGCAAACAATTAGAAATGGTATTGCATGAAAATTTGAGATTGTACTGAAAATAATTTACAATTCTGACTGTTTATAACTCACATATGTCTCCTCTGCTAAAAATGATCGATATTTATACTCACTTCATTAGCAATCTCATGAAATAACAATAATCTTAATATTTACTTTTACCGTAAAAATACAAAATTTTTTAAATTGAAAAAATATTCATTTTCACATGAATGCTCGTAGCACCTGAATTTATTTTTTCAAAATTTATCGGACCTTACACAAACTAATGTC
Organism: Microplitis manilae; assembly: GCA_030273425.1. NCBI lineage: Eukaryota > Metazoa > Arthropoda > Insecta > Hymenoptera > Braconidae > Microplitis > Microplitis manilae. The sequence goes on from CP092724.1 coordinate 5,680,179, forward strand.
AAATTACCAACACCTTTGTTTTCTTAAAAGACAGTAATTCACAAATAAATTTCATATAATTCATGCTTAAAATTTTAGCCGCATTTTTAAGGCTGTATCCGTACTTAACGAATTTTCAAACTTAAGATTTCTAGACGGAAAGAAAATTATGGGAATGATTCCTATAATTTTGTGAAGTTTCGACCTATACCAGTATAGAAATGACGACCATAAATTATTGGAGCACTTCCTATAATTATGGAAATAATACCTATACCATTATGGGAATGGTTCTTATACTGATATGGGAACTATTCCCATAATATATAGGATCCGGGAAAAAAGTTATACATAATTAGATATTATCATATATAATCATATAGTCTAGTCGAGAAGTGAGTTTTCTGCGAAAAATCGTTGATATTCTCTTAAAAATATGGCGATTGGTGCATTGGATACAGAATTTCATTCTGAGAAATGGGTATTTTTTTTTTATCCGCCATTAAAAATTGCATTTGTTATAAACAAAAAACGAAGAGACAAAAAGGGAGTCTCCGTTTTTTAGCTATAACTTCAAAAGTATTAAAGATATCTGAAATTTAAAAAAAGATCCTAAAAGAGGAGGAAATTTCAGTAAAAAAAGTCTCGACTCCCCCAGTTGTAGCTCCATTATTTATAATTTTAATTTAACGTTGAAAGTTAGGCTCCGCGCGGCCGTTTCGGTGCCTACGCGCCGTCGCCAAGCAAAGTATGCAACACAAAATAATTTTTTTATAACATAAAATATTAATTTAAAAATCTGAATAAATTATAGTGTCATCTAGACACTTGAAGGAATATAACCCCGCATAGAAAGAATTTTTAGCTTGATTTTTGTTTAAGTTATTTAATTGTTAATTAACAAATTTTTCTGACACTTCAGTTTTTATAAAATCTCATAAAAATGTTTAAAAAATGTGTCTATAAATTTTTTTTCTTTTGGGAGCTCTTGTTATATAAGTAATGAACAAGATCCCGCTGTAATAGTTTATAAAAAATTTTTCATTTGTTTATAATGATTTTTCCAAGTAATCAAAAATTGAAATATCCGGCTAATGTTATGAAAAAATTTTTTTTTCCAAAATCTTTAATTTTGGTTGTTTTTGGATTCATTTATTGCGTTTAGTAGCATGGCTCCAAAATTTTTAACATTAATTGTTTAAAAATTTTTTATAAACAAATAGAGAAATTGAATATTTTTAAAAAATTTTTTTTTGTCATTCTGTTGTCTTTGTAAAATAATGATTTTTAAAAGAAAAATTTTTTCTTAAAAAAATTTTTTAATTGTTTATAATTGTTTTTTTCATTTATCCACCATTTAAATTATTTATTAAGAAATCATTTTTTTCAAAAATCATTATTTACAATTCTCAATATTATTATGAAAAAAAAAATTTTTTTTATTTCAATTTTCTTTGTTTATTTTATAAACAATTTGTTATAAACAAATTTTCATTTTCATTATATTTTTTTTCCGTAGCTTTAAAAAATTACAAATACAGTCATGTGTATTAAAGTTATAAAAAAAATTTTTTTCTATTTTTTATTGAATTTTAAAATACTTTACCCCCTCAAAGTTGAAGCGGTCAACTATTTTATCAACTTATAAATTGTTATAACTTTTAAACTATTGATGATACGGTCTTAGACATTCAAGCCGATCTTTTAGACAATTTATTGATTTATATACTAAATTTTTTAAATGCTCGATATCTATTATAGTTCAATTTTTATAAACATTTGTTTATAAAAAAATACATTACTTAAATTTTTAATTAATTATATCTTTTAAACTATTGAAGTTACGACTTTTATGATTCAGGGCATTTTTATAGAGTAATTATTGGACTACTTAAAAATAATTTTTTTATATTTTTAATTTCATTTGTTTATCATTTTTTCTTTATTTATTTAAATTATTACACGGTTAAGGGTACATTTTCTAGATTTTATTGGCCTTATATTCTTATCTAATGCCAATTCATGTTGCTCTTGCTGTTTTTTTTCAGTTTTGAAATTTTCAATTTATTATTTAACGTATGTCAAAGCAAAAACTCTAAATTTTTGTTAGTTGTACAGCCTAGAAGGCAGTTATGGAACCAAATAAACTTTTTACAATTTTTTTAATTAGATTTGCGTAAAAAACTATAAAAATCAAATATAAAACCAAATTATTCATTTCCAAATTCCTCTTCTATTTTTAGTTTTTAGTTTTTAAATTTTAAATATTTCAAAGTGCGTGGGAATATATTTAGTTCTATGCATATTTTTCAAAATTTGAACAATAAAATATAGAATCATAAACATAAACAACAAACACAAGTAAGTATTTTTATAGTTTTTTACGCAAATCTAATTAAAAAAATTGTAAAAAGTTTATTTGGTTCCATAACTGCCTTCTAGGCTGTACAACTAACAAAAATTTAGAGTTTTTGCTTTGACATACGTTAAATAATAAATTGAAAATTTCAAAACTGAAAAAAAACAGCAAAAGCAACATGAATTGGCATTAGATAAGAATATAAGGCCAATAAAATCTAGAAAATGTACCCTTAACCGTGTAATAATTTAAATAAATAAAGAAAAAATGATAAACAAATGAAATTAAAAATATAAAAAAATTATTTTTAAGTAGTCCAATAATTACTCTATAAAAATGCCCTGAATCATAAAAGTCGTAACTTCAATAGTTTAAAAGATATAATTAATTAAAAATTTAAGTAATGTATTTTTTTATAAACAAATGTTTATAAAAATTGAACTATAATAGATATCGAGCATTTAAAAAATTTAGTATATAAATCAATAAATTGTCTAAAAGATCGGCTTGAATGTCTAAGACCGTATCATCAATAGTTTAAAAGTTATAACAATTTATAAGTTGATAAAATAGTTGACCGCTTCAACTTTGAGGGGGTAAAGTATTTTAAAATTCAATAAAAAATAGAAAAAATTTTTTTTATAACTTTAATACACATGACTGTATTTGTAATTTTTTAAAGCTACGGAAAAAAAATATAATGAAAATGAAAATTTGTTTATAACAAATTGTTTATAAAATAAACAAAGAAAATTGAAATAAAAAAAATTTTTTTTTTCATAATAATATTGAGAATTGTAAATAATGATTTTTGAAAAAAAAATGATTTCTTAATAAATAATTTAAATGGTGGATAAATGAAAAAAACAATTATAAACAATTAAAAAATTTTTTTAAGAAAAAATTTTTCTTTTAAAAATCATTATTTTACAAAGACAACAGAATGACAAAAAAAATTTTTTTAAAATATTCAATTTCTCTATTTGTTTATAAAAAATTTTTAAACAATTAATGTTAAAAATTTTGGAGCCATGCTACTAAACGCAATAAATGAATCCAAAAACAACCAAAATTAAAGATTTTGGAAAAAAAAATTTTTTCATAACATTAGCCGGATATTTCAATTTTTGATTACTTGGAAAAATCATTATAAACAAATGAAAAATTTTTTATAAACTATTACAGCGGGATCTTGTTCATTACTTATATAACAAGAGCTCCCAAAAGAAAAAAAATTTATAGACACATTTTTTAAACATTTTTATGAGATTTTATAAAAACTGAAGTGTCAGAAAAATTTGTTAATTAACAATTAAATAACTTAAACAAAAATCAAGCTAAAAATTCTTTCTATGCGGGGTTATATTCCTTCAAGTGTCTAGATGACACTATAATTTATTCAGATTTTTAAATTAATATTTTATGTTATAAAAAAATTATTTTGTGTTGCATACTTTGCTTGGCGACGGCGCGTAGGCACCGAAACGGCCGCGCGGAGCCTAACATTCAACGTTAAATTAAAATTATAAATAATGGAGCTACAACTGGGGGAGTCGAGACTTTTTTTACTGAAATTTCCTCCTCTTTTAGGATCTTTTTTTAAATTTCAGATATCTTTAATACTTTTGAAGTTATAGCTAAAAAACGGAGACTCCCTTTTTGTCTCTTCGTTTTTTGTTTATAACAAATGCAATTTTTAATGGCGGATAAAAAAAAAAATACCCATTTCTCAGAATGAAATTCTGAATCCAATGCACCAATCGCCATATTTTTAAGAGAATATCAACGATTTTTCGCAGAAAACTCACTTCTCGACTAGACTAATATAAAATTTTATATAATTATATATGATTATATCTATTTTTTTTTAATTTTATGCTGAATTGTACACTGTAAAAAGAGCGGTGTTAAAAATGGACTTATTTTAACTCCGCCCGGTATTAAAATAAAATTACACCGGTGTAGGAGGAGTATTTCACCGGTGTTAAAAATCCCGGTGTTAAATCGGGGTAAACTGCGTCCGCTCAGAGTATTAGCTTTAGAAAGCTTATAAAATGAAAAAAATATTTTGAAGCACACACACAAACTCACGAGCGCACACACGCACACATACGTGAGCTTCCACATGCATACGTAAACACACGTGAGCTCACACACATGCGTGAGCTCTCACGCGAGTCCAACAAACGCACATGAGCTCACGCGAATGAACTTACACACGCATGAACGTGAGCTCACATGCATGAGCTCACACACGTGAGCTCGTATGAATGAGCTCATACGCGTAATCTCGCATACATGAGCTCACACACCTGAGCTCACATGCATGAGCTCACACATGCCTACACGCGAGTGCACACACGCACACATGCAACACCGGTGAAGAATATTTACACCGGTGGCGGCGTTATTCTCACACCGCTTTTGGAGGTAAAGTTTAACACCGCTAATTTTAACACCTACACCGCTTGGACTTACCCCGGTGATTTTTTAGAGTGTATATAAAAATATATAATTATATATAAATATATATAACTATATAAATTCATATATAGTCTTGTATAACTATATATATTTATGTATATAATTTTATATAATTATATCTAAATTTTTGTTCTCGGGGAACCATTCCTATAAATTACAGGAACCGTTCCGACAATATTATAAGAATGGTTCCTATACTATTATAGGAATGGTTCCTATAATATTATGGGAGTGGTTCCAATAATATTATAGGATTGGTTCCTATACTGATATGGGAACCATTCCTTTAATATTATAGGAATTGTTCCCATAATGGTATCGGAATCATCCCTGTAATAGTATGGGTACAATTCCTATACCGTTGGGAACCATTCCCATCATACATAGGAATACTTCCTATAATTTTCTTTCCTTGTACTAATTTATTTATTAATTATCATAATAGCATATTTTTTAGCTTTCCCTGATTACGAAAATCCTGTTTCTTTAACAAGACAAAATTCTGTTGCAATGACAGGGCGGCGTCCTGTTGCTGCACCTACTTTTTTGTTCTGTGCATAAACTATTGGTCGGAGCAACTTAGGTCTAAAGATCTTTTTTAAGAGGATACAATTTTTCTAAAAATAAGATTCTTTTGTTTCTCTATACTCAGTGGTTCGTCCTAAAAATTGAAAAAATCACGATTTTTCCAAAAAATTTAGTTCGATAGCTTTTAATGGTGAACCAATGTGAGTTACATCAAACATCCTAAAAGTAATTTTAAAGAGCATGGAACCCCCTACAACATATTTCGATCTTTAATGACGTGAAAAGCAACTGTTACATTCTACCTTCTAAACTTTCGAGACAGGATACTTTTTAATTATCAGGTTGACGTCTTCAGGGTGTTGATAGACCTCAGGTACGTCAGCTGTTGACCTTCCTTTATTTTACAAATAAATTTCATTGACTTACCGTGATGGAGATTCCGCGCCCCATAATTCGGCCCAAATTATCCCTTTTTTCAGTAACTTCTTTGCCTCAGTCGGTGCGTATGCGTTCCTGTCGGTGGCCTTGAAGTAGGCCTCAGAGTAACACCCGTATCGAGGCTCGTGGAACGGGATGGTCCCCGAAGGTGGTTCTCGCTGGCTCACGGCAATGGTTGGTAGCGGCGTTCTGCCGTTGATACCCGTCCACAACGTGGGCAACGATCTCTAAGGTAGGACGTTGATGAATTGAGTGACCAAGATCCTCGTGGATCGTTCGTAAAATCCGGCATGAATTGTTCCTTTTTGCCTCCTCATTCCTTTTTGGTATAAACTTGCGATGAGATTTAGGGATTACCTGTACAGCCGATAATAGCACTCAGGTAGAGTACCATGTCGCCGATGTCACCATTCCCGGTAAGGGAGGAGTTGAGGACTACCAGTGTCAGCGTTCCTCAATGTAAAGGTGGTTTTTTAAGAAAGTAAATTTATTGATTTATTTATTTATGATTCTAAGAAGTGTTGAACTGTTTATTCACTCAACGTAGCGAAAAAAAAAATTCATAAAATTTCGATTTAAATATAATTAAAACTAGAGCGTAACACGGCTTAGCATCAGAAATTTGAAAAAAAAAAAAAAAAAAAAAAAATTATATGCATTTTAAATGGAAAAACATCAAATCGAACAGTAAGTCCCTAGCATTGGAATTAAGAGCTAGATTTTTGTGAGTAATTTTTATTTGTTTTATGTAATTCATGATTTGTTCGAGTACTTGAACAAAAAAAAGTTCTTTTGCGGAAATAAATCACCTTAATTATACGTACGAAAGTACGAAATTATATAAAACGCCAGAAATTGTTGTATTTTTTATAATAATATTCATATAATTTAAAAGTGTACTTTTTCTTATAACATAAACTACAAAAACAAGTATAAATTTTATTATGTATATTTTCAAATTATAGTTTGGGGGATACAAAGTCCAATATAATAAATTATAATCGAGAAATTTACTTTAAAGTGCAGTAAATGCTTATATAAAAATTAAATTAAAATAAATATTACACATTATCCGAAAAAAATAAGCATCAAATATTTTAATAAATATAAAATAAATATTATTACGAACGGAATAACGTGATCTGATGATAAGAATAAAAACCCGATAATTTTAACGATCATAATTAATTAATTATAATAAATAAAAAAATTTTTTTTTTCAATGCCAAGTTTGGTCAGAAGTAATGTGTATTCAATTCAACAATACGTATAGAATACCATGTATGTACTGTATCAAAAATATTTTGTCTTTTCGAAAATTTATAGTATACATCTACTATTTTTATTAGCCTGTTTCCTCATGAAGATTTAAAAAAGATCCGCCAGAGGCAGCAGTAGTGAGGGTGTACATATGTTTTGAATTTTCTATTAACAGTAATGTTAATAGAAACGCATGTCTTATTATTAAGAAAAATAAATTAATAAAGCGAGTAAAAAATATTAAAAAATAAATTATCATGCCGACCAATCATTGTGTATTCGCGAAGTGCACTTCTGACAGTCGATACTAACTAGATGATATAAAATTTGTGATGTTTATAAAACCTCAAGTTAACACGAAAAACTGTTTGGAGTGGTAAGACGTAAAGATCCAAAGCTTGTTAGTGCTACTAACAATTCATGTATTCAAATAAATAGCATTGAGAGTGCTAATATCTATGAAGAAACTCAGTCAAAAATTAATCTTATTTCTGAGTGCACAGGTAGTAATAATTACAGAATTCAAGTCCTCCTTAACACATCTCTGCTTTTTTTTACAATCTTTCGGAATGTATAAAAATTTATTGAATTAATTAAACCACATATATTCTATATTTTAAATACAGATATAGCAAATTTATACTTTTATATTTGTTATATTTTAATAGATTGACATCTAGAATCCCAGACAACATTCAAGTCGGAATGACTGCTTTACGACGTCTTTTTGAAGGAGACCTCAAGAAGTCTTATGATGACTTCTTAAAGATGTCATTTTTAAGAACTCTTAATTAAGAGTTTTTGAAGACTCCATAAATAAGACGTCCATTTTTTGACGTCTAAATGTATTCTTTTTTTAACTTCTTTATGAAGTCAAAATTAGGAGCTCCTTGAAGACGTTATGGTAAATTCATAATGAAGTCTTATTTACGAAGTCAGAAAAAAGAACTCTTCGAGAACTCTTTTGAAAGACGTCTTACTGAGTTCGCTAGGTGGCTCATTCGACATCTTGAGAACTTCTTAAAGACTTCTTTAAGATGTTGATGAGACGTCCAAATCATAAATAGGAATTCATTCAGAACTCATTCAGACGTCATTTTGCTATCTGGGATATAACCTCATAGAGTTACTAATCTTTGATTCAGTCACTGATAAATCCGCGAATTTGGATTTCCTGTTGCTGGACCATTTGGGTTTATGAAATGTTTAGCTGGTACATCCATAAATATGTTTTTTTATTTCTTCAATTGTTAAATCGGTTCTTCATGATAAATGAATTCACTTCAAACAGTTTTTCGTACCAACTTGAGGTTTTATAAACGTCACAAATTTTATACCATCTAGTTAGTATCGACTGTCAGAAGTGCACTTCGCGAATGCACAATGATTGGTCGGCATGATAATTCATTTTTTAATATTTTTTATTCGCTTTATTAATTTATTTATTTTAATAATAAGACATACGTTTAACGTTACTGTCAATAGAGAATTCAAAACATATGTACCCCCCTACTACTGCTGCCTCTGGCAGATCTTTTTTAAATCTTCAGAGGAAACAGGCTAATTGAATGACTTGCTGAAGGTATTAGTATAACTGTACCAATATTTCATTTTGAATGTAGCAGTTCCGTCTTAGTATGGTCATGTATGTTCGTATTAATTAAAAATATCCGGCCGTATATGGCTGTTTACAATCCATGTATGGCCATAGATAGAAAAGTATGATTATATATGACCATGTATGCCCGTAATTAATTAGACATATGTGGCATTACATAGTTCACGTATGGGCTTATCTCTGAAATGATACACCCTAATATATACTTTAAATTAAAATATATAAATTAAGGTTATTATAATATATTCAAGAAAACCACGAAAATACTGTTTGAAATGATATTAAAATGTGACCACATTCTAAATTATTAGTTATCAATTGCTAATATCTATAATTCATTTTTTTGCATGTAAAATAATATTTCGTTATTTCTTACTTCAATATAATTTAAATTGATTCGTACGAAAATTTATGCTCGAAAGCAAATTAATTCAATCAATTTGGAATGATTCAAAATATTCAAGAGTTACGTAATTTCAAATCATCCCTTATTAAAGATTTCTCAAACAGGGATCATCTGAAAGAAATAGATCTAAAAAGATGGTCACTAGATCATTAAATTAATAAAAAAACAACATATTATATAAAATACATTTATTTTTCATGACGATTTATCATATACTTTTATCAAGATATTGGGAACAATGTACATCGCGTGAAAACGTTAGTATTCAAGAGATTAGCCTACTACCAGTCTTATTTGGAAAAGTAAAATGATAATCAAAATAAATCATTTTTATAACAACTAATAATAAATTGATTAGAATTATCTTAAATGTGATCTTATAAATAGTCATTTAGAATTTACAATCCTTAAACAAAATTAAAAAATAATTGCAGCACTAATCAATAGATAAAAATAAATTAATTAGATACAAAAGTTGAAATGTAAGCAAAAATTAATTAAAACTTACATACTGAAAAGCGACTTTAAATCGTCCAGCGATAATTTAGTCGAGCCTTTCTTGGCGCCACCTAATACTGAAGCAGCAAGTGCCATTTTTTTTTCTTGTAATTGTTGAATACGTTCCTCAATTGTATCAGTACAAATTATCTTATATATATAGACATTTTTCTTTTGCCCAAAACGATAAATACGATCTTGAGCTTGAGATTCCAATTGAGGGTTCCAATGAATGTCGACTAGAAGTAAATGGTTACCACCAACGAGATTTAATCCAACACCTCCGGCGCAAAGTGACAGCAAAAGAATTTTCGGATTTCCTCTTGCATTAAACGAATCCACAATTCCTTGACGATTCTTAACTGCTACTTGTCCAGAAAACATTTCATAAGTTGCTCCAGGTATTTTCCTCAAATTGTCACCAATTGTTTTAAGGAACGTAGTCCACTGAGACACAATAATTAACTTTTCACGCTTCTCTAAAATATCACGTGCAAGTTTTATGATTACAGATAACTTTGAGCTGCAGCGATCTGAATCGAACACTGGATTTTCTGATGTCAAGAGATGTTCAGAGACCCGCTTATCTACTCCTATTTCTCCATCTTCATCATCATTCCCACCGTGGTCTGAAGTGCTGTGGGAAATGTCCATGCGAGCCATTTGGGCAATGAGATCATCATTGTCTGGTTTCTCTTCAATTCCATTTATCTCAATCTCTTCCTTGTCTAACATGGCATGGATCAGTGATGGATGGCAACATATCTGTCTAAGTCTCAACAGAAGAACTAAAATTTGATGAGACTTGACATCAGCATGACGAGCTAACAATTGTTGTTGAGCTTTATTAAACTTTGCATTGTGGAAATTTTGAGATTTATTGTAATTAGCAGCACCTAGTTGGAACAAAGTTTCTTTTTCCGCTCGTTGATGTAAGAACTGAGCGAAAATAGTACGTGAGTACATCATCACTTTATCATATACAAGGCGTTCATCTTTATCTAATGAAACTTTGATAATATCGGTGTGTTTTTCCGGTAGAGAATCAATCTCACCTCTCATTGTAAGTTCTTGTTTAGTCCGACGGAGCATTAAAGTTTTCATTACCGTGGCAAGTCTTTCAACACCAGCATCACTTTTATTTTCTACCCAACGCTTCCAAACTCGTATATCATCAAATGGTGAGCATTTTAAAAATTTAAGGATTGCAAACAAATCCATTTCTTTATTATGAATTGGAGTTCCTGTTAGTGCCCATCGGTTATGAGCTTTTAATTGACAAACTGCTTCACAAGCTTGACTCTTATGATTACGAATCGCGTGGGCTTCATCTAGTATCACGCGTTTCCATGTAATTTGATATATTTGCCCATTATTTTTCGACTCCCGTACTAATAAGTTGTAAGTTGTGATGACCATGTCATTACGGGCAAGACGCCTGGGTGCTTTTTCACGATTAGTACCATGATATACTTCAGTAACAAGTACTCCACGTTTGCAACGATTATCTACTTCATTTTTCCACTGGTTAATCAATGAAGCCGGGCATACGACGAGTGTCCCTCCTTTATACTTTGATTGCCTTCCTTTACCCAACCACTCATCATCATCATTATCGTCGTTCTCTTCATCGCTTGAATCATCTGCCAGAGTTTTTATCACCAATGAAATCATCGTAAGAGTTTTACCTAATCCCATATCATCAGCAAGAACACCACCATGTGGCTTTTGTTTCTCACGCCACAGCAACCAGGCTAAGGCATGCTGTTGATGAGGCATGAGTCGGATTACGAGCCCTCTTGGGTCTTCAGCTCGATAGTCCTCTGCAGGTCGCGATTCAAGAGATCCATGGAGATGCTCTAAACGTTCAATCGTCAGCGCTTGTTCATTTTGAAATGTCTCCAATGCTTTTTTTCCCAGTCCATCTAAAACCGTACTGGCAGTGGGTTTCAACATTTGTGCACGATTGAATTTTTGGTAATAGTTTAAATTTTCTCCTGATGAGTTGTGACTGTGGTGAAGATTGGAGTTAGGGTCATTCAAAGAATTATCTTTATCAGATGATAGATTGTGGCTCAAATCTGTTGATGCGATACTTGAATTACTTTCTTCAGTTTCTTCTAGTTGACTCATTTGTCTTTTGTACTCTTTTATCTGTTCTTGATTTTTTGCCATCGATATTCTAAGTTTTTTTCCTTTATCAGGGAGAATCTCAACGTTTACTTGCATCAATAATATCTGGAAAATTTTTTTCAATACTCATTTTAAACAATTAAAAATAAAATGTTTTATATCATCCTCAAAGGTCATATTTTAGAACCTTCTAAAAATTATATTTGTTTTCAAAGTTATCGAAAAAAAGTGATTGATTTTTCGCAAATATCTCTGTAAATATCAAGTTATCCGAAAAATTGCAAGATATATTTCTTATAGCGCTTTAAATTCTCTACAAAAAATATATCTTATGCTTTTATTGAAAACTTGATAGTTATTGAGATACTTGGTTGAAAATGGATGGAGACCTTTTGGATCTAATGTCACCATAGAGGATTGACAACAATTGAAAATAATAATGCATAAAATTTAAAAAAATTACCTTCGATCTTTCAATTTCTGATGAGAGCCGTTTGATTTCTTTTTTCAGCTGACTTTTATTAAGTAACTTGGGTATTGATCTCTTCGGTGGTATTTTTTGCTCATCATCGGTAGCTGGAGCTGACTTATCTGAAAAAACATTCATTTAATTAATTAACATGCAATAAAATAAATAAATTACTCAAGTTTGACGTCTAATAATTTTTGAATTGTTTCAAAAACGATAATTTCAAAAGAAATATTTTCAAAAAATTGTATCTATAGTTTTTTTAATTTTCTACATGTGCATATTCTTAATTTTTTTTTCAAATTAAATTATTAAAAAAGAAATTCAAAAATTTTTAATTGTCTGCTAACTTCAAGATCATATAAAATTTTATTTAAATTATTTAAAAAAAAAAATATTACCAGACTCAATATCAATAATTTCAGGCTGAGTATCTTTTTGATGAACACTATCTTCTTCAACGATTTCATATTCATCATATTCAACTTTGCTGTTATCATTGCTACTTATTATTTCACTTGACAAATTAATGGATTTATGAGAAACATCTTTATCAATATTCTGCTTCTTTTTTGATATTTTATTATTACAGGAATCATTATCTTCGGTTTTATCTCCATGACTAATATCAGCACTGGTATCTATCGTTGTGTTCTTGCCGCTATCAATACTGTGACTGTTTTCGTTATGTTTATCCTCTGCTTTGTAATTTTTATCTTCATCATCATCATCACTGGTTAGAACTAAGGCTTTCTTCTTCTTAATATTTTTTTTAGCTCCTCTATTTTTCCAACCGAAGTCTTCATCATCTTCCTGATCGCTCAACGATGCATTAGATTTTTTTTCATCATCATTTGTTTCTTCATTTCCAACTTGATTTTCAATTCCAGTTACATCAACATCTGATTCACTGTCCTCAGTCTCTGATGGAGTGGATTGCACTCGACTGACGTTGAAAATACTACGACGTATTGCCTTGATGATACTTACGTCTGCAGGATTTTTATCTTCATCATCGGTTAAACTAAAAACAAATAAATTTTTTAATTACTTGTTGAATTTCTTGTGTAAGGCCTGCACTAAATTTGCTATTGAAATCTAGCCACAAATATCTGTAGCAAGACACATACGTAGGAGAAGACACTAACGTCTATCGAACTTGATATCAGGCTTGTTCAAACCTTGTATTGTCCAGTTGACTAGTCCAGTCAACTGGACTTGATGACTTTTTTGACTGGACTATTGAACAAGATTGTCATATTGGTAGGAATGTGGCATGAGAGCAATTCTAAAATGGCAGTCAAGTCAACAAACAGTTGATAACTTTTTCATTTTTTAAATACATTCGACTACTCGTTATAAACCTGCCCTTCATAAGGTGACACATCTAAATACTCGAAGACAAATCACCCACGATAAAACACCTGATGCCAAAATACCCGCAAATCAAAACACCCTCGACAGAACACCAGCAAATTGAAAAGTTTTATGTTATTAATGAATGAGTCTATAATTTTGAATGCAAAAATTACTTGATAATATACTCATAAATTGAATTACCTTTGGTCCTATAGAGAAGACATGCGTTAATATCCCTGACAAAATATCTTTAGACAAAATTTCTACATGACAAAATATTTCTAAACAAAATAACCAAATGGTAAATTAATCGAAAAAAAAAGAATCTGTGATAAAAGGGCACCATATTATTGCAAGAAGATGTGTTTACATATTTTTATATTTACACAAACAAAACGCATAAAAAAAGGGTATTTACTATTGCACGCGTGTGCAAAATGGAACAATACCATTGCAAGTCTGTGTATTATTTTTCTAAATTTGATCACACTTCGTTAATTTTAAACAACTATTCAATTATCTTTTCGATTTCTTAAAATATTAAAAATCTATTAGTATCTTATTTGTAAATATTTTGGTTTGCGAGTATTATGTCGTCAGGTGTTTTTATTCACGATTACTTTCTCGTTTCGTACCAAAGAACCCGTTATAAGCCTCCGTTAAAATTATCAAAATTATAAACTAAAAATAAGAAAAAATAGACAAATCAATGATTAAAATTTACCATCTATGTTTTGTGGAGAATAAATTAATCATTATTAAGTAAAATATAATTTATTGTTAATAATTATAATCATAAATTAAAGTTAAAGCTTCTGTTACAATTTAAAAGTTTTATTGAGCATTACGTTTATCAATAAAATTATTATTTTTATTATTACTGTAATTAATACTGTAATCATTATATTTTTTTGCATTATAATTATTATTTGTGTAAAAACGTAAGTATTTATTTTGGCGCTATAAGCACCAAAAAAAATCGGGATAGTCGCGTATGTAACAAAACATAAATATGACGTTTAAAATCATATAAAATAAAAGAGTCTTATAACGGATAGTCGAGAACAAAACTAAACACTCGGTAGTGGAGATAAAAAAATTCCCGGAAAAATTTCCTCTACGTCTGCTAGACGAGGCTTATGACGGCTAGTCGACTGTAAACAAATTTAATATTGACAAAAAAAAATTATTCGATTATTGACAAAAGATTTAAATCTGTCATTTGTCAGCATTTCTGAAGTGAATATTTAAAAATTATTTTAATTGATTCATAAATGAATGAACAAAATAAGACTAAAGATCGTTTTGAAAAAATATATATAAAAAAATGATGATACTGAAGTTAGCCCATATCTAATAAGTTTTGGATTTTTGGAAAACGATGAATTATTGAAAAAAAAAATGTTTTGAAAAATTGCACTTGTAGTTTTTTCAATTTTCTACATGTGCATATTTTTAGTTTTTTTTTTTTTTAAATTAAGTTGTCGATAAAAAAAATCCAAAAATTTTAAACTAACGGCTAACTTCAGGATCATAAAAAATGACTACTAATAAATAAATACAAAATATGATAATAATTTATTACTCACCTTTCGTCGTCGGTTTCCTGGATGAATTGGTTACTGAACCGAGTACATTTATTATAACGAGACTTTGAATCGTCAATTACCTCATCATCATCAGATGAATAAATAGTGATTGAGCCATCCAAGCCCGCCATCACTATTTATTTTTATTTAATTGCTGATTATTATTTTTTATTGACAAGCTTTTACACGAAAACAATCAAATTTTTGTAGATTTTTAACGACAGTCGACTTCAAGTGACGCTTTCGCTTTGTTTGGTTGTGCCAGTTGAAACCTGTCCATGCTGTAACTGAAAAAATTTTAAATTTAGTTTACATTTACAATCTTATTGCCATCTGTAATCTTCTCATCAAAAGAGGTTTATTTCCTCACCATGTTTTAACATGTAGGGTACATTCCGAAATGTAGAGGGAGTAGCAACTTGGCGCAAAATTTAAAAACTTAAATTTTCGAATTTCTCCTGCACTTTGTTTTGTTAAAATATAAACATACAATAAGTACCCAAGTAGCACACTTGCCTTTATGACATCTATAAAATATCAGTTTTTAGGCTACTTTTTGGCTTGCCAATAAGGCATCAATATGTTGACAAAACGATCAAAAATTTATGTCACCGAAAAAATACCTACTTAAAATACTTAAAACAAATGACGACAAAAAGTAAATTACAAATAGTGGTAAAAAAAGCCATCTAAGCGACTTTTTAATTGACATGAGACAGGAAAAACAACACAAATTTTTTCTGTCTCCGGAACTAACATTTGCATGTCGTATTCATATCCAAAAAGATGACTTTGAGACAAAAAAAAAGTTTTCTTGTCCTTTTAAAAGACATATTTAAGACATCTTAAAGTTAACTCTGTGCTACTTGGGTAAGATAATTTTAGTACATTAAATTAATAAGTTAGTTAAGTAAGTAAGTAAGTTTTAATGCTTTGGTAGAATCCAATACCAAAGCATTAAAATTGTACGATAATAAATCTAACATATTCATTTGATAATAAAAGCACCAATTATTGACAAGGGATCTAATTATTGACACTATTGTATTTTAAGAGATATTGAATTACCTACTATATTAATAATGATTGTATACATTTTTAAACAATTTTTATAATTTAAGAAATTGAAAAAAATTATTGTTAGTAAAAAATATCAAATATTTATAAATAAAAAAAATATAAAGTTTATTCGTGGTTATTAAAACAGCTTGTGAGCGTCAATTTTCTTAACTATTCCGGTTAGAAAATCAGTTTTTTGAAACGATGATTTTTAATTATTTTTTTCATCTAATTACATCAACCTTTTTTTTATAAATAAAAAATATATGAAAAATTAACGATATGATATACTTGCAGTATAATTTATACTTTTGCACGCCGCATGATGCGAAGCATCAGAGTGTGCTTCACGATCGAAAAATTTTTTCGCCTCAATTCGGCAACTATTTCAATTATTATACCCTTGTTAGTTCACGGAATTTAGATATTTTGCATACTATTTTGAAAATAATTGAAAGAAGATTAATTCCATACTTTTCAAAATTTATTTAGTTCAATAAAAACGGAAAAAAAAAATCAAAATAGTTTAAAAAAAATTTCTGTCCGTCAAGTATGAATCCCGTATACACTGTAACTTGCGAAAAAATCCAGTAATTGAATCAAATTTTTTTTTTAATTCTTTGAAAGATTTGTAGGTCTCCTATTGCGAATGGCTAGGTAACTCAGTGTCGTTTAATTACAATTAATAAAAGAATAAAAAAGGCTGTATAACTATATATATATATATATATATATATATATATATATATATATATATCAGTTTGAACCCCGGTAGCCCCTAAATAACCCAGACAGGAAAGTACGACGGGCCCAGGCTTGGTTCAACTATGTTGACCTTTGGGCCAAGTTTGTAAGCCAGCTTTGTTCCAGCCTTGGTAGAAGTCTGGAATGATAACATCGTGCCAAGCCTGGTGGCCAGACCTGGCCCATGCATTGAAAATATAAATAAATTTAATTGAAAAAAAATTTTATTATTATTTAAGTACTAGAGATTGTGATCATGAACATTTAAACTATTTAAACTATTTAAGTGAGATAGATGACGTGAAAAAAAATCGGTGACAATTCTGCCGGGCTTTGAGCGCGAACTATCGTCCTTCTGATTGCTGGCTGCTGAACGAACCTACTAATGTTGAATTGAAAGTTTCATATGTTCCACTTATTCATTTTACTACAACCCCTCGATTTTATGAAATATAAAGAGGAATTTAATTAATATTTTCGATTAAGAAAAAAATAAATAATAATTTCGTATTATTTATATCATAATTACATAATTTTTAAAAATAAAATTTATTAATTAAATTTCATTACATTTATCAAGAACCCAGCTTAATTATCTTACTCTATACCACCATTATTAAAAATAACATTTATTATAAAAATTCATGAGTTATTCCTTACTTAAATTAATTTTTATAAGTAACATTTTAAAATTACGGTTGTTGATTGCAAATAATAACGAACTAAAAAATGTATTAATTATTAGTTGTAAATAATTTTAATCGGAATGTTTAAATATTTATTCATTAAAACTTATTTTAATTCGAAACTAAATAATTATTAATTTAAAAACCATAATAATAAGTTGATTGAATAATTAATAAAAAACTTGGATTAGCCAATTCTGGCCAAAGGATGGGTAACTATAGGTATACCCGAACTGGGATAATCCTACCTTGGTCCAAGCCTGGGTCACCACTGAATGGCCAAAATAGGGGAACCCAGTCCTGACCCAGACTCGGGTAATGATTGGAATGGCCAGGATTGAGTAACCTTTCTTTACCCAAGCATGGGCCAATATAGACGTGTCAAAGCTAGATTCCCCAATGCTGAGCCAAGGAAGGCCCCTTTGTTCAATTCTGGCAGCTCCAGTATGGGTTATCCAGTCTTGGCCCATGTTAGGGTTACCATCCAACGGCCGAGGTTAGGTTACACGAACATGGCCCAAGTTAGGGTGACTCTAAGCTAGTCCGAGGCTAGGTTATTCAGTCTTGGCCCAAGCCTGGATAATCATTGGAATGGCCAAGACTAATTACCCAGTTATGGCCCGGGCATGGGACAGTATAGGTTGGCCAAGATGGGCTTCCCAATAATGTCCCAGGCATGGTCCCGTCGTTCAACTCTGTGGCTTTCTGTATGGGCAATAGAGTGAATTAGTAATTTTGCAGCTTGCTGAATTCTCAACATACTTCTTAATTAATTAGCTAGGTCTCAGATCTGTTTTTTATTAATTAGTATTTGAAAATAGTCGGAGACAACTAACGAGCAGGCTGGAACGTATCAGGTCTTCTAGAACCTACAGTGGATCCGAATTACAGTAAATTACGGTAATTACCGCAGTTTATCGAAAATGCCGTAATTCGATGAACCTGAAGTTCCCAACGTTGGATGCCAACGAATTTTCGAATTCCTAGAGAGCAGAAAAAAAAAATTCTACCGGTAGAATAAGGTACCAGATGTTGTAAGAATTAGAAAAAAAACTCCCTCTGCATACCGGAAGCCGAATCCCACCCACACAAATCAAAGATTCGGATTTAAAAATCCGGAAAAAATGCTCGTACACATTTGTTCACCTCGAAAAAATAATGGAGGGTCTATTACACTTATATTAGCTCATAAAAAAATCCCCATCACCCTACGTGCTCCAGAACCCAATCAATCCACCCACGAATGTCTCTGGTGATATTTTAAAAATCCGAAAAAAATGCTCGTACACTTTTGTTCACCTTGAGAAAATTATGGAGAGTCTATTACACTTATATTAGCTCATGAAAAAATCCCCATCACCCTACGTGCTCCGGAACCCAATCAATCCACCCATGAATGTCTCTGGTGACATTTTAAAAATCCGAAAAAAATGCTCGTACACTTTTGTTCACCATGAAAAAATTATGGAGGGTCTATTACACTTATAATAACTTAAGAAAAAATCCTCGTCTCCCTAAGTGCTCCGGAACCCGGTCAATCCACCCACGAATGTCTCTGGTGACATTTAAAAAATCAGAAAAAAATGCTCGTACACTTTTGTTCACCTTGAAAAAATGATGGAGGGTCTATTACACTCATAATAACTTAGAAAAAAATCCTCGTCTCCCTAAGTGCTCCGGAACCCAGTCAATCCACCCGCGAATGTCTCTGGTGACATTTTAAAAATCCGAAAAAAAAGCTCGTACCCTTTTGTTCACCCTGAAAAAATTATGAAAGGTCTATTACACTTATATTAGCTCATAAAAAAATCCCCATTACCCTACGTGCTATGGAACCCAGTCAATCCGCCCACGAATGTCTCTGGTGACATTTGAAAAATCAGAAAAAAATGCTCGTACACTTTTGTGAGCTAATCTAAGTGTAATAGACCTTCCATAATTTTTTCAAGGTGAACAAAAGGGTACGAGCACTTTTTTCTGATTTTTCAAATATTACAAGAGACATTCGTGGGTGGATTGACTGGGTTCCGGAGCACGTAGGGTGATGGGGATTTTTTTATGAGCTAATATAAGTGTAATAGACCCTCCATTATTTTTTCGAGGTGAACAAAAGGGTACGAGCACTTTTTTCTGATTTGTCAAATGTCACCAGAGACATTCGTGGGTGGATTGACTGGGTTCCGGAGCACGTAGAGTGATGGGGATTTTTTTATGAGCTACTATAAGTGTAATAGACTCTCCATAATTTTTCCAAGGTGAACAAAAGTGAACGAGCATTTTTTTTGGATTTTTTAAATGTCACCAGAGACATTCGTGGGTGGATTGACTGGGTTTCGGAGCACGTAGGGTGATGGGGATGTTTTTATGAGCTACTATAAGTGTAATAGACCCTCCATAATTTTTTCAAGGTGAACAAAAGTGTACGAGCATTTTTTTCTGATTTTTTAAATGTCACCAGAGACGTTCGTGGGTGGATTGACTGGGTTCCGGAGCACGTAGGGTAATGGGGATTTGTTTATGAGCTAATATAAGTGTAATAGACCTTCCATAATTTTTTCACGGTGAACAAAAGGGTACGAGTTTTTTTTTTCGGATTTTTAAAATGTCACCAGAGACATTCGTGGGTGGATTGACTGGGTTCCGGCGCACGTAGGGTGATGGGGATTTTTTTCTAAGATATTATAAGTGTAATAGACCCTCCATAATTTTTTTAAGGTGAACAAAAGTGTACGAGCATTTTTTTCTAATTTTTCAAATATCACAAAAGTCATTCGTGGGCGGATTGACTGGGTTCCGGAGCACGTAGGGTGATGGGGATTTTTTTATGAGCTAATATAATTGTAATAGACTCTCCATTATTTTTTCGAGGTGAACAAAAGTTTACGAGCATTTTTTCCGGATTTTTAAATTCGAATCATTGATTTGTGTGGGTGGGATTCGGTTTCCGGTATGCAGAGAGAGTTTTCTTCTAATTCTTACATCATCTGGTACCCTATTCTACCGGTAGAATTTTTTTTTTCTGCTTTCTTGGAATTCAAAAATTCGTTGGCATCCAACGTTGGGAACTTCAGGTTCATGTAATTCGCAGTATTCAGTAAAATTACCTAAACTACGGCAAAGATTTCGAAGTTGACCGCAAATTACCGTAAACTACGGTAACTTGCGGTAAATTACAGTAAAATGCGACAACTTAAACTCTATTCCTCGCCGTCCCCTGGACCTTCTACGTGATTTAAACATCATTTAATTGTTACTAAATTACACTTTTAACACTACACACTTTTCCAAATTTACTTTCCATTATTGTAATTCAACAATATTAATTTCTTTATGATTATTTTCCCAATTTTAAAATCACTGATTAATTTTTTATGAACGATTACGTTGTCCTTATATCATTTTATTTTCCTATTTGTTGAGCCGAGATTATACAATTCTTTTACTTTACATATGAACTTCTCATCACCGACTTTGTAACACAAAACCAAAACTCGAATATCAATTCTACGCGGCTTACTTCACGACACTTTTAACCCAATTCAATTATAATTTTTAGTTCCGTTTAAAAATAATGAGAATAAAAAAAAAACGTGGTAAAAAGTCATTATGTTTAATAATGAAAAATAACTAACAAAATGAAACTCGGAATAAATTATATAAATATGTCGGTTAATGTGTAACTTTATCACCATTTATTGAATTTGATATTTTGATAAAATTCAACAGAAATCTTTCCCAACATGGACAAGCTCTGTCTCTTAAGAGATTCGCAAAACGTTCTACTATAGAAAGCAGAAGGTACTAAATTTATATTCACTAGAAGCTATTGTTCTACCCTTCTTTATTGAAACAAGTGACTGCATATATTATCAGACGATAAATTATTATAACAGCCAGTAATGAATCCCATAAGCCAAAGAAGACGTTACCGTAGCAACAACAAATATACAAAGCCTGGTAATTGCACGTGTCATTAAAGGCAGAAATTTAACTGTCAAATATTTGAATGACATTGATGGACGAATGTCCATCAATGTCATTCAAATATTTTACAGTACGCAAAGTAACTACTCTTAAACAAAGCATCGTAGTCGATAGATACTTTTTTAAACCTCAGTCTCATAAAGTTCATAGATGATGGACGTTTTCGAAGAACCCTTCTACAGAATAATTATAAAAATTTCCTATTTAATAGGCCAATGGCCGACTCAGTCAGCACGAGAGAAGTTTACTATATTGACTCTTAGATGGACTATATTCTTTATGCAATTAATTCCAATGGTATAATTTATAACATTCAATTTGAAAAAATTTTACTTTTTAATTATATTACAGATTATAGCTGTTGTGATACATTTTCATGAGCGAGATGTTCTATTTGAATCATTTTCGTCGTTTGGAATTTGTTTAGCATTTGCAGTCAAATATTTGAATGCAATTTATAGTGCAGATATGGTACGTCCTTCTACAATTTTTTTATTATTTTGATTAACTCTTTAGTCTATGTATTCTAAATGGAGATTTTCGCGAGTATACAAGCAAAATCAAATTTAATTCTACTTATTGCCTAAAATATTTAAAAATCTGTAGACTTATTTTGGAGAAGTTTTAAATTTTATTTTCAAATTTATTATCTGGTGATTCGAATATTGAATTAAATAAAATTGGAGTAAGAAGTGGCATTTTATGGCATAGATCCGAGCACTGAGTTTTTTTGAACCATTGTACTTGGCTCTACTAGGTCAACCTCGCTAAATTAGAGGTTGAGTGGGCAGATTTATAGGTTTCAAGAATCGAAGAAATCTGCCCATATCAACTTCCAAATAACCAAGAGGTTAGGCCGATCACCATCACAGATCCCCAAGATGTTTTTCCTTACATCCGTTAAGGCTCTGCAATAGGTCAACAAGTGAAGAGAGATTTCGTCCTTTGAGTTGCATCTGGGGCACACCGAAACATCGATGATGCCCAATTATTTCAAATGCTGACCGGTAGACCAGCGCCCTGTTACAAGTCCAACAATTATCCTCAGATGAGATCTGTCGAGCCGCTATTAGACTAGTACTTACCCTGATAGCCAGAGTTTCTGATCAGAAAGTTGGTGTATATGAGATGCGACCAACTTGTTAGCAACTTGACGGCAACTTCATATTGTGAAACTGTTGGTGACAAGTTGCTCAGCAACTTTTTGACAATCTACTGCCGCAACTTGTCGTCAAGTTTCTAAGCAACTTGTAGGCAAGAGTTACACGAGCTGAAAGTTGTCGACAAGTTTCTCGGAAAGTTGCCGTCAACTTATGAAAATGCCAACTTTTGTGGCTAACTTGGCTATCAGGGATAATGTTTTTGATGGTCCAAGAATTAATACCCTCGTATGAAGCATGCATTCGGCTTCAAGCCACAAGTCAAAGAATCTCCCAAGTCGAAATCTAAGTTCTGTTTTCGTTGTAATTTTTTCTTGACTTAATTCCAGAAAAATGTACCATCAAAACAGACCTTGTATTATTGTACGTTTAGTTGTAAATCAAAGAGTTTTGTCCTATAACGAGTTGACAACGAAACCAGACGTTGAATAATCATAATATTAAATATAATAATAACAATGTTAGTATTATTTCAGATCTGAGGACACGGGTTCGAATCCCACTCAGGCCTCAGATCATGTTACATCGTAATTTTTAAATAGTAGCTGCATCCTCCGCAAGAGGCACTCTCGTGACTAATGACTGTTTATTAAAATCGTTTGCATCGATCTTAAAAACTTCGTAGAGTGAAAGCCCTTCCGTGGCCGAGTGGTCCAAAGCGTCGGACACTTCGCACTCGAAAGGACTCGGGTTCGAATCCACTTACCAAACGATTATTATTTTATTCTTTTATTTAAGATGTCTCTTCAAATTTTACGATGTTCACATCGTAATTTGTATTAAAGAGCTTAGGACTTGGTATTATTTGTCTGAAGTATTATTTCTTAAATGAAATTTCCAACGCTACATCGTTAAAATTACGATGTTAAAAGTCTAGTCCACCACTACAATAATCAATAGGACAAATTACGATGTTAGGATTGTAAATTTAACTAAAATTTTTTTTCCATGTACACTTATGCTATTAAGCAAATTACGACTACCGTAGAAAGAAATAATTGACGAAAAATTACAACTCCCGAGATTCGAACCTATCACCTAACGCTCGCCAGTCTTATGCGCAAAAGCTGCTATCACTCGATTTTTTTCGGATACCTCACTCACTTTTAATCACCTCTATACTTTTTGAAGCATATTAACTTGAGTTGAAATTTTTATCATTATATAGAGAATTCATTGAGGAATCATTATAATACAATATAAAGTTAATTACTCATGATGTTATTTTTAAAATAAATAATTTAGTTGAAGGGAGCCCTGATGTCAATTAATTAACTGATTTCTTGTGATCACGATCTCCTGAATGGAATAGCTTAGATATAGTGCTGACAACAATACGGATCGTGAATAGGACAAGAATAAATCGCGACGGTAGCTCTACAGATCACTCCCTTCACGATACGCAAATCACTATTCAGTAGATTGTGTCAATCACAATATTTATTTCTCCGTGTATCATTTGATAAATTTTATTTTATTTTCTGAATTCACCTGCATCTAAATGAGTGCAAGAGACTCTATATTTTATGTTCATCACTCAGCACAGTGATTAGCACGCCAGACTTTGAGTTCAATGGACTCAGGATCGAGCCCAGCTAACGCCGCGATTTTTCACCGAAGGAAAAAAATTATGACCTACTCCAAAGACTATTAGAATGAATGAGACATCTGATTTTTATGATTTCTTTTTCTTTATTATCAATTTTTTTTGAAAAAATAGCCCTGCAACGGTCATATTTGGCCCTATATTGCCGATTTATACATATGGCCATATATGGTCATGTATGATTCGTTTTTCCCAGGTGGAATAAATTGAATTAACGATCAGTTATTAAATTCAGATAAAAGAATTATGGGAAACTATTAGACTTGATTGGACATTACTATTGAACGATAAGGAAAAACGTTCACTACAATTTGAATCGAATCTTGGTCATTTTTTTTCAACTGGATATGCAGGTAATGATCATCATATTCTTCGAATTCAAATATAAATTTTATATCTAACAGCAATTTATAAATTTTACAAAGGAATTGCATACGCGTCGGCGACAATTTTTGTAACAGAACCGATTTTTCCAAAGATTCTAAGTATATTCGTGAAAACAAATGAAACAGTTCCACTGAAATTGGCTCTTCCGTTGGAGTACCTTTTCATTGACCTGGAACACCATTACTGGACACTGTATATTGTTTCTACTATATGTATTTACAATACTATATTCATTATTATTTCATGCGATATGATATTTATCACTTTTGTGCAACACGTTTGTGGAGTATTCGCAGTTATAGGGTAACATCTAAGTATTTAATGTAGAACATAGTTATTTTTGCAAATTATTATTCTTAACTGATGGTAAGTATTTTTGAATAGATGTCGACTAGAAAATATGCCGCTTGAAAAAAAGTATCCTGAAGGGTATGAGAGAAAAGATTATTTGTCAAACTCCAATGATATTTATTACAAACATGTGGTATCTTGTATAAGGGGCCACAGGAGAGCTTTAGAGTATGTGTCATAATTTATAACATGCATACATATGGAGTATTCCATACTAAATCGGCCATTTTTCGAGGTCATTTCCTCCGATGATTTTGAAAAATTTGTATATTTTTGAGACTGATAAAAAACACTTTTATGAATTTTTTCAAATTTGTTCGACCACTTGTTTCCGAGATACCGATGTTCTCACAATTAGGAGTTTTTTTTTTTTTTCAAATTCTTATAACTTCGCGAAATTAACACAAATTCGGTCATTTTTTTTTTTTTTCTTTTCAAAATCATTGTTTTCAAATATACTTATAAGAAAAAAATACGTTTTAATCCTTAATTAATCCCTTCATTGTTTATTTTAAGTTTTAAGCAAAAAAAACGGTTTTTCAAAATGCATGCCCCCTTCAATTTTTTCGAAAAAATTCTCAAAAAAACTTGAATGAATTTAGAAAGTTTCGAGACCAATTTGATCGTTCAAATTACAATAATTCGAAAATTTTTTTTTCTGAATATTTTTTTTTGATTTAATTTGACCAATAAACATTGTTAGATTAGCCTATTTAGCTGTCCCATGCAAGAGCTGCCAGAGTTAAACAAAGGGACCATCCTTGGCACAGCACTGAGGAACCTAGCTTTGGCACCTAGCTTTGGCACGTCTATATTGGCCCATGCTTGGGTCAAGAAAGGTTACTCAATCCTGGCCATTCCAGTCATTACCCGAGTCTGGACCAGGATTCGGTTCTCCTATTTTGGCCATTCAGAGGTGACCTAGGCTTGGAGCAGGACTGGGTAACCTAGCCTTGGCCGTTATAATAATTACCCGGGCTTGGGCCAAGACCGGGTTCTCCTATCTTGGCCATTCAATGGAGACCCAGGCTCGGGCCAGGACTGGGTAACCTAGCCTTGGCCGACCTAATGATTACCCGAGCTTAAGTCAAGACTAGGTTCCTCTGCCTTGATCATTCAATGGCAACCCAGACTTGGGCCAAGGTAGGATTATCCAAGTTCGGGTATACCTATAGTTTCCTATCCTTAGGACATAATTGACTCATTTAGGTTTTTTATTAATTATCCAATAATCTTATTATTATGGTTTTTTAAATTAATAATTATTTATTTTTGAATTAAAATAAGTTTTAATGAATAAATATTTCAACATTCTGATTAAAATTATTTACAATTAATAACTAATACATTTATTAGTTCGTTATTATTTGCAATCTACAACCGTAATTTTATAATTTTACTTATAAAAATTGATTTAATTATGAAATAACTCATGAATTTTTATAATAAATGTTATTTTTAATAATGGCGGTAGAGTAAGATAATTAAGCTGGGTTCTTGATAAATAATCAATTAAATTTAATAAAATTTATTTTTAAAAATTATATAATTATAATATAAATAATACGAAATTATCATTAATTTTTTCCTTAATCGAAAATATTAATTAAATTGCTCTTTATACTTCATAAAACCGAGGGGTTGTAGTAAAATGAATAACTTGAACATATAAAAGTTTTAATTAATTCAACACTAGTAGGTTCGTCCAGCTGCCAGCGTTCAGACCCAGCAATCAGAAGGACGGCAGTTCGCGCCCAGAGCCCAGCAAAACTTTCACCAAGTTTTTTTCACGTCATTTATCTCCTTTAGATAGTTTGAACGTTAATGATCATAAATTTGTCTGGCAACAAAGTCTGGGCCAAGCCTGGCAACCAAGCTCGGCTTACAAGCTTGGGCCAAGCCTGGGTCAAGTCTTGACCCGTCATACTTTCCTCTCTGGGATAGTCTTAAAACTATCTAAATTCATCCAAGTTTTTTTGAGAATTTTTTCGAAAAATTTGAATGGGGACATACATTTCGAAAAAAATGTTTCTTGCTTCAAACTTGAAAGAAACAATGAAAAAACTGATTAAGGATAAAAACGTATTTTTTCTCTCGAAAGAACATTTAAAAACGACGATTTTGAAAAAAAAAACGACCCAATTTTTGTTATTCTGCGAAGTTATAAGCATTAAAAAAATCTACAAACATCAATATTTCGGAAACGAGTGGTCGAAAAAATTTTAAAAAATTCATGAAAGCGTTTTTTATCAGTCTCAAAAATATATAAATTTTTCAAAATCATCGGAGAGGGTGACCTCAAAAAATGGCCGATTTAGTAAGGAATGCCCCGTATCTAGTTAGAATGACTACAACTTCTTTATCGTCAATAAAAATTATACACATGTTATTCAAGATGCGCGAGGCATCTTGAAGATGCTTATACTTTGAGTAATGGAATACTGGCCATATTAAATGCGCCAGTTATAAGTATTACTGCATTTGTGGTAATTATATTAACACGTTCAATATATTCAACGAAAACCGGGATGCACAGAGTACTGGAAAAATTCTAAATCACAGGGCAATTCGTACTTCACATTTTGTAGATTTTAGATTTCTACTTAAATTTGTATTCAAAATTAGAAAACAGAAAAACTCCAGCACACGGAAAAAATACAACTCAGTCGTGAGCTGCACAAGGACTAGTCGCCCTAGACTGGTATGTAGAAAGGATTTCTTTGGCTTTAGTAAGATTTGTTAATATTTAACAAATGGTTTATTAATGAACAGGCTCAAATAAATATTTATCAACAGTCAACAAATTATTCAATAATAACATAAAAATAATTAACAAGCAATTATTTAAAATAACTTTTACATTTTATGCAAAATATGGCCGTCCAGCAACAATTGCCATTATCTCAGTTAGTCTCTTGCTAATATATACAACTACATATGATGCTATGCGGCCATTTATCGATAATATTCGCTAAAGAAATATTTATTAACTATTAATAAATATTATTTGGTGAGAACACATATTTATTTTAGTCAAAGAAGGCTTTGTAAATATTACAAACATCTATTTATGATAAAATAGTGTTTGATTTAATTGTAATAAATATTGAGTTATCTCAAAGAAACTTCTTACAAGAGTTTTTATAAGTCTAATTTATTGCTCTCAAATAAATCCTTCTATCAGTGTAGTGGTTTCGAATTACGGTAGTTACCACAATTTACCGTAATGTACAGTATTCATAAGAATAACCGTAAATATCTAGTCAAATTGCAGCAATCTTGCGGTATTTTATGATAACAGTGCGGTATTTTATCACGAATGCGGGGTAAAATTGTGGTATTTTACCGTTAATGTGCAGAAATTCTTCAAAATTACGGCATTTTACCTTGTGCAGGAAGTATTTCACTGTGTTACGGTAAAAATGCCGAGATTTATGGCAAAATGCCATAAAGAACCGCAAATCATCGTGAAATATGCCGAAACTGCATAAAATACGGTATTTTGCGATAATACACGCTAATGTACCTGCAGACAGGTAATTTACGGTAATTTAGATCCACTAGGGCATGTTTGAGTTTTTTTGTGTTTTAGATATTAATTGTTTCCAAATAAAGTTATAAATATCTCGTGAAAAAATTTTCTGATCAAGCCTTATATGACCTGATATGGCCATATTAAAAAATTGAATATACCCATATCTGACCTGATATGCCCATTTATAATTTTTGATAAGGCTGGATTTTTTTTTTTCATGATAATTATTGCATATACAACTTTACAAAGTTATATATAATTTTATAAAATTATGTACAAATTTAGTTCCCGAAAAAACAATGCTAATCTCACTATATATAGTCTGATATGTCCATATCAGAACATGTCAAATCTATACATATATTATCTGATATGGCCGATTTTTCCATATCAGAACTGATATGAACCGCCCATATCAGAAAATTTGTTCACGGGATTCTACTGTCTATGGTACTCCGTCAAAACCCAGTTTCTCCAGTATATGTACATATATGTATATATATATATATATACATGGGTCATTCCATACCAATTCAACGACATTGCGACGGTGACCTTCTTCGATTTTTTTGATTTTTTTAATATGTTTTCATACATGTAGAAAGAAGTCTTCAGCTAAATTTTTAGTTCTTTATCTCCACTTATTCTGGAGTTATCATTTTCGTTTCAAAAGGATATAACTTTGACTATAGTTATGATAATCTTACGTCATGAGGGGTCGTCATTTTTTATTTTCAACGCTCTTCTGAAAAAAAATCCGAAATCACAAACAAAAAATTGTAACGGGGTAGAATTTCGTATTTCATTATTTATATCTAAAATCGACTTGCGCCAAAAAAACGAGGGCGACCTCCTCCTATAACAACGGCTGACACAAGACACACCTACTCATCATTGGACTCGCTACCGTCGAGTTTCGACGAAGTTTGTTTTTAGAAGTTGGTAGACTGTAAGAGCGAGGGTATGAGGCTCAGAGCCGACGAGCAATCGGTCTCTTGGCTACTGGCTCACATCGTGGACTTAAAGTATCTTTTTAAATTAAAATTGAAATATATACCGTCAAATCGTAGTATTCAGATTTAATTACTCTCAAATCTACGACGATATTTTTAAGCAAGAATGATAACTCCGGAATAAGTGGAGATAAAGAGCTAAGACTTCTTCCTACACGTATGAAAACATATTCAAAAATAAAAAAAAATAGAAGAGGGTCACTGTTGAATTGATATGAAATGACCCATATTCATACATACATAAATATATTAATTTTTCAGTTGATAACAGAAGCCACTACAATTGACCAGTCACTCAAGTACGCAACATTTACATTGTGTCAGGTGTCACATCTCTTTTATCTATGTTTTATGTCTCAAAAGTTAGAAGACATGAGTTTACAAATCCACGAGAATATGTAATTATGCCTACGTAAATTTTTAAGCTTTACTTTTTATAAAAATAACTTTATTTTATCGAACATAATCGTGACTATTCAATAGGTTTATATATTGATCTTAGGAACCCCAACATACATTACGTTTATATTGATATTTTACATGGTATTCGAAAAGTTTAAGTTTTTTAATGCGGAATAAAAATTAAAATTAAACTTAAGGTTTCATTTTTTTACTTCCCGCTCAGAAAATTGAAAATTTTGAAAATTAAAGAAAGTTATTGGTTTCGAACCGATTTTCGAAAATCGAGCTTTCAACATATTTCGTTTGTATGACTCATATACAAACATACATGAATCATATATGATTATATATGAACATGTATGACTCATATACTAACATACATGAATCATATATGATTATATATGATTCATTTATGACCTTATATGGTCATATCTAATTATATATGGCCAGATATGAATTTTTTTTCCCGGGTCCGAACACAGATAACTGCCGAAGGTATACAAGCAGTCACGAGAGTAACCGAACATAAAATATTTTTTTTCAACCCCTTTACGCCCGTGGTGAGAAAAATGCTCACATTTTTTAAGGAGCATGAAATAATTATTTATTTACGTTGGGCGAACCTTGCGCCAATACAGTCTCAGTGATTAATTTTTATAGCATGGATGTAAAGCCGAGGCCCTAACATATAATTATATTGGGCCATTTTTCACATATAATTATCTATAAATGCATATAATTAAATATATTTTTTTGTACTTGGGTTTCTGCTAACACATTATAATAATTATATTGTATAGAAATAATGCGCCTTGGTACAAAAACCCAATAAGGGCGCAAAAATTGCTACTTTTGATGTCAATGAGAAGTCAAGTGCCGTGCAAGTTGACTGCTGGTAAAATAATGGATTTATCTATTGCAAATTTCGCAGTGGTAAAAATAAAAATTATTTTATTTGTTATCATCAACTATTCTCATTCTTTGTAACTCATGTTCACGTTTCTCTTACAGGTAATTAAAACATCTGCATCATACATCACGATGCTACTGCAGACGCAATAACAAATTTCCACGAATTTCTCTATGCAGATTGATAGAACTTTTAAGCACTTAATAAGATTTTTAAATATTCAAGATATCATTTTATGAAATTTTAAGAAATAATTTCTTAAATACGCGAGGAGAAAAATATTGTCAGCGCGCCCCTGATTAGAAAATACGATTTGTGACGATTAAAACCGATTAAAAATTAAATCATCATTAATCGTCTTTAATACTCATAATCGTCATGGTTTTTAACATTCAATCGCCAAAA
The DNA here is from genome assembly GCA_030273425.1 of Microplitis manilae. Taxonomy (NCBI): domain Eukaryota; kingdom Metazoa; phylum Arthropoda; class Insecta; order Hymenoptera; family Braconidae; genus Microplitis; species Microplitis manilae. Next base: position 5,711,541 of record CP092724.1, read on the forward strand.
GACGATTTATTGATTTACGATTAAAAACGATTAATGACGATTAAAATTTCTTATCATCACGAATCGTTTTTATGACCATTGATTTAATTATAATATTATTAAAGCAATAAATAAACAAGACTGAACCCACTCCCTGGCGGATCCGATTCCACTGAATTCCCTGAAATCCCACCGTGTAAATGTGAAAAAATTCCACACAACATACACTTAAATTACACTGCACTCCTCCGGGTTACACGATTTTTACCTGCTATTCCCACCGGAGTTTCAATAGAAGAAGGAGTACACTAAAACTACACTCATTTTACACCACGGCCGATTCAGTGGAAATTTAAATTTTACGCTTAAATTACATCGTATTCCACGATTTTTACCCGCTATTCCCACCAGAGGTTCAATAGACAAAAGATTACATTAAAACTACACTTATTTTACACCACGGCCGATTCAGTGGAAATTTAAATTTCACGCTTAAATTACATCGTACTACACAATTTTTACCCGCTATTCCCACTGGAGCTTCGATAAAAGAAAGATTACACTAAAACTACACTTATTTTACACCACGGCTGAATTAGTGGAAATTTAAACTGTACGCTTAAATTACATCCTGTACAACGTATTAAATGAATTGTAAATTATTGTTCATATAGTAGAGACTCTATACTTCTTATTAAAATAACTTTTTTTTGTAAGTCCAAGTTACATTAAAGCCCAAGTTTAATTTCTAAGAATAATTATTCATGGAAACATTGATAATGAATATTTTTGTCATTATGTAATATAGGATGTACTATATTACCATCAAAAAAGGTACTTATCACTCTGTCAAATAACGGAGGAGTACCCGGACCAGAATAGTCTCAAGTTTGGAATTTAACACTTCTGAAATAAGTTTCTTGCCAGGGACACTACAACCTGTGGGCGCGATCTCGTGGCGAGAATCGAACTACTTCCGCTGCTGCTTATAGCACCGGTGACTTCCCTCTCCTACATATATACTATTAGGGTGTTTAAAAAAAATAACAAATTTTTTTTCTTTAATGGTATCCAAAAATTGAAAGTATAACTAAAAATGATAATTTTGGTATCAGTCCAAGCTCTTAATAATAATATTAAGGTTTGCCTCAATCCATTTTTCTATTTTCCATTTAAATTTCACGGAAAAAATTTTTTTTTTTTTTTTAATTTTCTAGCTCACAAACTAATCGACGGATTTTTATGCACTATAAATGTTTTTGTAGGAAATTGAGCGCTCTACAAAAAAAGTCTCTTATCATTTTTTGATGAATCCTACTGTTCAAAAGTTATTTAACCTTCAAGTCGTTTATAGTAAATTTTGAGATTTTTTTACTTTTTCAGCGAAAGTATCAGCCTTATCAAAAAATATCATAAGAACTTTTTTGTAGATAGTTTTATTTCTTACAAATTATTACAAATAAAATTGTTCGATAGTCCGCATTGTTAACAAGTTATTTTCATTTCAATGTCAAGCTCTTAAAAAAATAGATTCCTGATTGATTTTAAGAGCTTGACATTGAAATGAAAATAACTTGTTAACAATGCGGACTTTCGAACAATTTTATTCGTAATAATTTGTAAGAAATAAAATTATCTACAAAAAAAGTTCTTATGATATTTTTTGGTAAGACTGATATTTTCGCTAAAAAAGTAAAAAATCTCAAAATTTACTATAAACGACTTGAAGCTTAAATAACTTTTGAACAGTAGGATTCATCAAAAAATAATAAGAGACTTTTTTTGTAGAGCGCTCAATTTCCTATAAAAACATTTATAGTGCATAAAAATCCGTTGATTAGTTTGTGAGCTAGAAAATTAAAAAAAAAAAAAAATTTTTTCCGTGATATTTAAATGGAAAATAGAAAAATGGATTGAGGCAAACCTTAATATCATTATTAAGAGCTTTGACTGGTACCAAAATTTTCATTTTTAGTTATACTTTTAATTTTTGGATACCATTAAAGAAAAAAAATTTGTTTTTTTTTTTTAAACACCCTAATATATACATATATATCTTTACTCCCAACTTATTTTTCTCTTAGTGTAAGCATTTTTTTTTTCTTAGTTGGAGCATACAAAAATTTTTGCGTTTAAGAAATAGTACTTATTCCGAGAAAATTTATTGTCTTTAAACCAAAAAATGTTATATTGTTTCAAAAAACTAACACATCTTTTTTACAAAAAATATTTCTCATACTTAGAAAAAAAGAACTCTTGAAACAAGTAAAAATTTTTTTTGTTCAAGCATAAAAATATGTTAACGAGGAAAAAAATATTTTGATTCAGAATAATTATTTACTAGGTGCAAGAAAATTTCAATTTTCTGAATTGTTAAAACAAATTTTTTGTATCAAGATTAATTTTCTTGGTTCTAGTGAACTGTATTACTTTGTGAAAAATAAATTGTAGGAAGTGAAATGATTTACAGAAAAGACTCTATCACATTTCAAGATAACTCTGATAGTTTTGCCGAAAAAGTAAAAAATCTCGAGATAATTTAATGTGAGTGAATGAGTCAAAAAATTTAGAGCGATCATAAAGCACCCTCAGCGCTTTCGCGCTTAAGATGTGCAATAATACTAAAATTTACTATGAATCCAACTTTGACTTCGAATATTTTTCAAAAAATTATAAGAGACCTTTTTTGTGTAACGTTCAATGTTTAACACAAGTATTCATTGATTTTTCCAATACACAGATTCCCTGGTGAGTGATAAAATTTTAAACTGTAAAAAAAATTTTTCCTATTTTATTTAAATGGGAAACCGAAAAATACGATGGGCTACCTCTAAAACTTGAATTTAAGAGCCAAGCTTCTGACAGAATTTTTATTTTGTCATATTCCGTCAATATCTGGTGGTGCCCGAAAAAAAAAAAAAAAAATGTTGTTTTTCAGCACACCCTAATTCTTATATTATAAAATAATTCCAACTTTTAGTATTGATTACAAATACATTTTACAATTATCTGATTATTTTGCACCAAATAAATAATTATCTTGATATTTTTATCTTAAGTCAACATTTTTTTTTTTCAAATCGACATATTTTTATGCTTAGATTAAAAAATTTTTAATTGCTTAAAGTGTTTTTATTTCTTAGTATGAGAGATATTTTTTTGAAGAAAGTTTTCCTTTAAAAGTGAAAATGAATTGTATTTTTTAATCAAACAATTGAAAACAGAACATAGTTAAATGACGAGTTATTTAAAAATTCAAGTTGTAGTAAAACACAGGTATTTATTATGGAATCTGTAGATTGCTTGTTAATTATATATAACCATATATAATTATGTAAGATTTTATATAACCATGTGATTTTTTTATTGACATTATATATAATTATACGCAATTATATAAAATCATATATAAACATTAGGGTGTGCCATTTTGAGACGACTTTTTTTTCAACAAAAAAATAAGCTGAAAATTTGAAGGAAGGTGAGAAAAGAAGCCTGTTCAAAGAGGAGCTCTTAATATTAATATTTAGTGCCTATTTCTAATTTGTCATTTCCCATTTAAATAACATGATAAAAAATTTTTTTATTTTTTTAGCTCAGCATTCGCACCTCATATAAATAAGTCCATAGGATATTCTTTAAAAGAATTTAACGCTCTACAAAAAAGTTCTCTCATCATTTTTTATAAATTCATCTATTCGAAAGTTATTGGAGCAGGAAGTCAAATCTATAATAAATTTCCAGATCATTATTTTTTTTCAGCTAAACTATCAGACTTATTAAAAAATGTCATAGGACTTTTTTGATAGACAATTTTATTTCTTACAAATTATTATTAATGGTTTATTTAATTTCCGCATTGTTTACTAGTTATTTTCATTTAATACCAAGCTCGTAAAAATAATAGTCTTCCAATCTATTCTGAGAATTTAACATTAAAATAAAAATAACTCAAAAACAATGCGGAATTTCAACGAACTTCATTACAAATAATTTGTAGGGAATAAAATTGTCTACAAGAAAGGAACTATGGCATTTTTTAATAAGTCTGATAGTTCAGCTGGAAAAGTAAAAGATCTGAAAATTTAGTATTGATTTAACTTCCAGCTCCAATAACTTTTGAATAGATGGCTGTATCAAAAAATGATAAGCGACTTTTTTTTTTAAATTTTTTTATTATGTTATTTAAATGGAAAATGGAAAATTAGAAATAGGCACCTCGAAATATTAATATTAATAGCTCCACTTTAAACAGGCATCTTTTCTCACCTTCCTGCAAGTTTTCAGCCTGTTTTTTCGTTGACAAAAAAACAGGCTGAATTTTTTTTGTGGCATTATATATGATTATATATAATTCTGTATGGTTATATATAATTCTGTATAATTATGTCTAACTCGATATGATTCATATATAAATATATATAATTATTTAAAATTATATATAGTTTTTTTTTTACTCGGGTGCTTATATACTACATCGTATTACACGATTTTTACACGCTATTCCCACCGGAGCTTCGATGAAAGAAAGAGTACACCAAAACTACACTGATTTTACACGGCGGCTGTTTCAGTGGGAATTTCAATTATATGCTTAAATTACATCATATTATACCGTTTTCTTTTTCAGTGCAAGTTCTCCTTTAACGTGAAAATAATTATTATACAAACTAATTACACCAAAATTTTAAAATATCAAAAATACGCTAGAAAACGCAGACAAAACGTCGTAAAAACTCTGAGAAAACACAGTTGAATCCTCGTGTCATCATGGCAGACAAAACACCGCTTTTCACCGGAAAACACCGTCGAAACTCCGTTGATACGCCGAGTTTTTAGCGAATTTGTACGGTGGCGCTTGAACTACCAGGATACACAGTGGAAATTCAATGGTAATAGAGTGTAAAACGAGTGTCAGTAGATTAGTGTGAAACAAGTGTAAACTGAAAGTGAAATTTTCACAAACCCACCGTGTGATACACGTGAAATTCCGGTGTATTTTCAGTGTAATTCGAATTACACTAAGTTAACACTGAAACCCACGGTGGAAACGGATCCGCCAGGGCTTTCAAATAAACTGTCGTTATATAAAAAATTATTATTTTATTAAAAAAAAAAACACATGTTATAGAAGAATCGATTATTTGAGAGCAATGTTTAAGTTGTACAATTGACTCACCAAAAATCGATTGTAAGAATCGAATATTTTAAAGAAAAAACAAATAAATAAAAAAAATATTTAAAGGTGTTGGAAGTTGGAACTTGAAGGTTTAAATGACAAAGGAAATCTATATCTACTATATTTTTTCTCGAACAAAGAATCATATTTCTGAATTGGAAATGAAAGATTTATATTTTCATCCCGGGTTATGAAAAATTATTTGAAAATATTCAAAACAATTTGAAAATGATTTTAAACAATTTAAAGCGACTAATTTACAGATATACACTTAGCATGGATTAAATCATTTTTCTTAATCAGGGATAACACACGGAAAAAAATATATTGTGACCAGCGCGATACAGTATACTGACTGTCGCGATACTCGTTTAGCTATTTGGAGGTTAGTGCGTGTATTGTTACGTATAGTGCTGACAGGAATACGGATCGTGAATGGGACTAGATTGGATCGCGTCGGTAGCTCTACAGATTGCTCCCTTCATGATGCGTAAATTACTATACAATAGATCGTGCCAATCACAATATTTTTTTCTCCGTGCAAACTTAAATGAAAATTATTTTTTAAAAAATCGCCTTTAAAAATTGAAATCGATTTTTTTCGAATCATTGGCAGCCATCTTTTTGCTTATAAAAGAGGGGTACAATTAAACGCCGTTTGTTGGCCAACGGTTTGATCGAGTGCTCGTGATACCAAGCTTTAGCCGATGATTGATTGCCACGATTGGTCAATGCTTGCAACTGCCATGCTTAGCATCCCAGCAATCGGGATCGCATTGAATCGCATTCAGTTTTCTATCCGATTCAATAGGATTCAATCCTATTTTTGGAATGGCTGTCTTGTCAATCCGTATCAATGCGATTCAATGCGACACGTTCATATAGGGTACATAGGAAAATTTTTTTACCAATTAACCCGAAATTCTTGATTACCGATAGCCGAAAATTAAAAATTTCAATACGACTATCTATGACTTGAAAATAATTAAGAGAAAAAAAATTATTTAATACACTGTGTAAATAGAAAACATCTAGTAAAATTATAGCTTTTGCAATCATTTTAATGATATCGAATTTTTTTAGTAAAATAATCCACTAAAAACAAAAATTGAATCACTGTGAAAGTAATTAATTTTAAAGGCATGCATTTATTTATCCAAGAAATACAAACTATTAAACTTTGTTAAAATATTAACATTATAAATGTCAGATAGACAAAGCAAACTAATTTGAAACGAATTTCGTTAGCATAAAATTATATAAAAAAAAAGTACTTCAAGTAAAATTATTATTTTTTGGAGTAAATACTAGCAAACGTATAATACACTGGTCCCAAAAATTAAGTGATAGAAAAAAAGTTGGAAATTTTTGGGTGATTTTCAACATGCTGTAGCTCGGTGAAAAATGGTCGTAGAAAAAAAAGCACACTGTAACCTCAAGTTTCTAGATTTCAGATCTGGACCTTAAATTTTTTTATCATGCACGGTTCTGAAGTAATATTAAGAAAACCGACGACAAAAATATTTTCAAAATTTTTGCTCGTCTTTCAACAAGTCCATGGGCTTCAATAAATTTTTTTAGATAATCTCACTTCATGATCCTTTTAGGAAATGTTATGCCCTTTAATTTAGCGGCCTCAAAAAGTCTCTACGACGATTTAGTACCGAGTTATCATTGATCAAAGCGAACAAGTCCATTTGGGCTTCGATAATCAATAACTCCGGACGTATTGGTCGTACAGAAAATGAAAGTAGGGTTTTGAAAATTGGAAAACATTCTCTATGAGACGAAATTAGTGGCTTTTGACAGAAAAAATTTTTTTTTAAGCGATAATGTTTTCTAAAAAACAAGTCAAAATTCCAATATTTAAAGATATTCGGAAATCTTGCTATAACTTTGGACATAACGGATGAACAAAGGATATTGTCGTTTTTATTCAACCTCCAAGTATCCTGAAAAAACCGTAAAAATTTCGAGGCGCAGCGATTTTCGAACTTTTCGAATAATTTGTAAATTTGAATTATTCTATTCGACTTTCGAATCGAATAGTACTATTCGATTCGATTCGAACGATATTCGCATACCCCTAATCAAAAGCCACTAATATCGTCTCATAGAGAATGTTTTCCAATTCTCTAAACCCTACTTTCATTCTCTGTACGACCAATACGTCCGGAGTTATTGATTATCGAAGCCCAAATGGACTTTTTTGCTTTGATCAATGATAACTTGGCGCGAAATCGTCGTAGAGACTTTTTGAGGCCGCCAAATTAAAGGGCATGAAATTTCCTAAGAGTCGTAAGGTCAGATTATTCAAAAAAATTTATTGAAGCCCATAGACTTGTTGAAAGACGAGCAAAAATTAAAAAAATTTTTTTTTTCGTCGGATTTCTTGAGATTACTCCAGTACCGTGCATGATAAAAAAAATTTGAGGTCCAGATCTGAAAACTAGAAACATGAGGCTACAATTTGCTTTTTTTTTTTCTACGACCATTTTTTACCGACTTACAGCATGTTGAAAATCACCCAAAAATTACCAATTTTTTTTTTTTCCTTTAATTTTTCGGATCAGTGTGTTATATATTTTTTTTTACAATTATAAAAAATCATAATTACAAATGTAACAAATTTACAATAATATGTCTAATGCTTTTAACAAATTTTAATATTTTTAAAATTGTCTTCTCTAAAATTACGCGGTTAAGTGTAATTAAAAAATTACCAAGCGATAAATGAATATTTATTTTAATCAAGTTATTGTAAAAAATTTATTTTTTACTTGTAATCTAATATTTTTTTTTAATTACCGCAAAATAATCGTTGGATTGACGATATAATTTAATTTTTTTATAAAACTTAAATGATAACAGTTATTATTTTTCATTTTATGAGAAGCTTTTCCTTTATATAAATGACCGCGATAATTAAATAGTAGTTCGATTTGATATTTCATTTCAATTATTACTACTTTAACGGCTCATGGTACACAGGAATCTTAGTTGGTTATTAAGTTGACCTCTAAGCTGCATGATCTACAGGGCTTTAAAAATCCTATACGATTTAATACTTTCCAACGCGATACACTGAGTTTCAAAAATAGTATTGAATCGCATTGAATCGCATTGCCTTCCAATGCGATTCCAATTGCTGGGATACTGTTATCGTCCGATATTTAGCCGATCTTCGACCGATGCTTGAAAATTGGCAGCCATTCACGACCCAGTAATGGGCCGATTCTTTTTCTTTGTATGGGTTTGATTTGTAAATTTTATATAACTTGATAATCAACTTTTTACAGATTATTTTTGTAAATTTGACAGTTTTTATCTGTAAATCTGACATAGTATGGTTATGTTAATTTCACATATTATATCTGTAAATTTGACAGTTTTTCTTTGTAAGTCTAACAAAATCTATCCATGTCATTTCGACATTCCCATCTCTCTCATTTTCACATATTATTTTTTTCCGTGCGAACTTAGCGGTTCAGAATAGTACCTTATAGTAAATAGCAAGATTCTGAGGTTCCATTTAGAAGCTAAGGCGGCTTACAGTGCTCTAAATCGGTTCTATTTCGGACCAGAGGGATGAATGTAGCCTTTAAATTTTGACTCAGGATGATACGTCATTTGAAGATCCATTGGATAGTCATTTTGACAATATTTTTCTCTCCGTGTAGTAAGAAATTCGTTTAATACAAAAAATGATATCTAAGAAATGATTTCTTAAATATTAAGAAATCTTTTTAAATGCTAAAAAAACATTCTATTAGTGCAGAATGAATTAGTTAAAATATGTTTTCAACATAAAGTCATTACAAATCTGTTGTACACAGAAAAAAAAAAATTCTTGGTTGAAGGTAAATATTCTTAATTCAAGAAAATTTTTTTGGAGACCTAAACTTTCTCAGATAAAGTAGTAATTTTATCTGACCAAGATAAATTCACTTAGCTCAAGAAAATCTTGACTTGGTTCCCGAAAACGGTGGTCTTCAAAAATATTTTCTTGACTCAAGATAACTTTTTTTTTCTGTGTAGTATTGTGTATAAGAATACATTGAAAATAAATTGAAACAATGTGAATTGTCTTCATCGTCCTCAGCCTCGCGGTTCTCTTTGGCTCCGTCTCGTTGCCGTCTGAGTTTCGTACGTCATAGTGCCATGGTCACATGACTTATTTTTCACGTCGACGCATGACCGTAAGGGTGAAGTGGACGTAGTTCAGAGGCGAGTCCCAGGCCCTCAATTATCGGGCAATCACTTCGATCCTGGATTAACTAGCGCTTAGACGTATTTTTTAATATAAATTTGCGTTACTTATTCTGTATCAATTACATTATAATACTCTCTATTAATATTCTGACTATTGACTTACGATATTATTTCATTATTTCTTATTGATCGTTATAATTATTTTAAATCAAGTTGTAATAAAGTAAATCATTATTGTACATTACCGGTGATCCACTCGCGATATAAAATATTATCAAATTGAGTAATAAATTCTGTGTAATAACTGCGCCATTTCACGTAGAGGAATATTGTTTATATAGTAGGGTGGGCCAAAAAAAAGAACTAATTTTTTTTTCTTTAGTTACCGTGAAAATATCGTTAAAGATGATTAAAAAAAAATTGTGGTAAAGTTTGAGCTCTTAATATTAATGTTAAGAGGACGCTCATCGGGTTCATTGATTTCCCATTTAAAATAACATGGAAAAAAATAATTTTTTAGTTTGGAGTTTTTTAACTCAGGAATGGCTCATTGTACGAATAAGCCCAGCATACTTTTTTGTAGAGAATTAAACGCTCTACAAAAAAACTCTCTTATCATTTTTCGATAAATTCGTCTGTTCAATAGTTATTCGAGCTCGAAGTCAAGTTAAAGTAAATTTCGAGATCTTTTTACTTTTTTGGCGAAACTATTGGACTTATCGTAAAATGTCACGGATTCTTCTTTGTAGACAATTTTATTTCCTACAAATTATGATTGATAAATTTTTTCAAAATTCTGCATTGTTTTCTAGTTATTTCCATTTTAATGTCAAGTTCTTGAAATCGATCAGAACACTACTTTTTTAGGAGCTTGGCATTAAAATGGAAATAACTAGAAAACAATGCAGAATTTTGAAAAAATTTATCAATCATAATTTGTAGGAAATAAAATTGTCTACAAAGAAGAATCCGTGACATTTTACGATAAGTCCAATAGTTTCGCCAAAAAAGTAAAAAGATCTCGAAATTTACTTTAACTTGACTTCGAGCTCGAATAACTATTGAACAGACGAATTTATCGAAAAATGATAAGAGAGTTTTTTTGTAGAGCGTTTAATTCTCTACAAAAAAGTATGCTGGGCTTATTCGTACAATGAGCCATTCCTGAGTTAAAAAACTCCAAACTAAAAAATTATTTTTTTCCATGTTATTTTAAATGGGAAATCAATGAACCCGATGAGCGTCCTCTTAACATTAATATTAAGAGCTCAAACTTTACCACAATTTTTTTTTCATCATCTTTAACGATATTTTCACGGTAACTAAAGAAAAAAAAATTAGTTCTTTTTTTTGGCCCACCCTAATATATAGCATCTACCAGGACACTATATATTGTTATTTGTGAAGCGTTTATTGTAAGTAATTGAATTTTATTATAATTCGCAATAAAACTTGCATTATTCTGATTAATTCCTTTCACTCTATCTATCACTACTCATATTACTTATTATCCTATATTATACTGGGAAGAATTATTAAAAAGTATTATTAATTAAGTCATCATTGATAAATCATTCATCAATAAGAAATTCATTTATAAGTTATAGGTCGTGAGGTAGGTTAGTGAGTTTTTAATATACGTTGCCGAGTTTGAATAACTGCGGGTCTTTGCTTTGCAAGAACCTTAGCCCATTGCTCTGTCCGGTAAAATCAAATTTTTGTTAGAGGCCAGCCCGCCAGCCTAACCCATGGTTCAACCCGCAAATTCTGGTGGCTGCTGGTTAAAATCGTGAAGACAAAAAGCGATTTGTCTCAAAATATATAAATATTTGTTAACTAATAAAATATACAGGTATTCATCTATATAAGTATAAGATATAATAAAAGCTATAGCTATTTTACGTTAAAATATAATCTCACCAGTAGTTGATTTTTCAACCCAATCCCAAAAAACATCCTTGAAATGAATGTGAAAATATGGTAGTGTATCAATCGAATGACATTTATATATTTTTTAGGGCAAGTCAAAATTTTCTTGGGGTGAGTGAAACTTTTTTATGCCAAAAAATCCTTTTTTACTGTGTACTTATGTTGATACGATCACTTAGAATACTAAGCTTTGTTCATTTTAATATTTTGATAACATACTTTACAAAAGCTCTCTATCAAAAATATTAAAGAAAATAAGAAAATATCATTGATGCAGAGATTTGGAAACGATAAGAAGAAATTATATCAATGGTCGAAAAACCATGGAATCATCGTAGAAACAACGAGAAAATATCGAGCTATCACGATGAAAATGCTAAAAAACTGACGCGGATATACTGTGAGGCCACATATTAACTTATTAATTACTAATATCCTAGGATATTATTATAATTATTATTATTATAATTTTCCTTTTTATAATTTGAACAAAATAATATGAAAACATTAAATAATACAAAAAACTATAAGAATGAATGTAATATAAATAATAGACTGGGCTAAAAAAATCGATTATTTTTTTTTTCTCTGGATACTGTGAAAATATTATTCCTGATGACCAAAACAATTATTGTGCAAGTTTGAGCCCTTAATATTGATATTAAGAGGTGTATCGTTACGACAATTCGTTTTTTGAAAGAAATTTCATTTTTTACCCAAAACTCGAAAATCATCTATCTGAGAAATTTGAGCAATGTATATTCTTAAAGGAAATTGAATTCCCTACAAAAAATCTCTCCTAGTAAATTGACGTAAAACGAGCCGTTTCCTTGTAACCGTGCCTTAAATATTGATTTATTGGTTCTTTTTTATTGGAAGCTCTTAAAAAAGTAATGTTCTGATCGATTTAAAGAGCTCAACATTGAAATGCAAATAACTAGAAAACAATACGGAATTTGAAAAAATTTTATTAATTATAATTTGTAGGCAATAAAATTTCCAATAAAAAAAATCCTATGACATTTTGTGATAAGTCTGATAGTTTCACCGGAAAAGTAAAAAGATCTCGAAATTTACTAGAGCTTAACTTCAAACTCCAATAACTTTTGAACAGATAGATTTATCAAAAAATGACAAGAGACCTTTTTTGTAGCGCGTACAATTTCCTACAAAAATATATATGTTAGTCTATTCAATCTATTAACTAGTTAACGAGTTAAAAATACTCAAAGTTGAAAATAAAATTTTCCCGTGTTATTTAAACGAGAAATCAATTTTTCAATGAGCTAGGTCTGTAATCGACATAGAATTTTTTTTCTTGCGCGAAAATTTTTTTTTTGTGTTGAACTATGATTTTTTTTACCATGTACCTAAAAAAAAAAAATGTTGCTCTGAAATGGCACACCCTAGTGGATATACAGTAAATAAGTAGTTAACAGGTAATTAGGAATTTTCGGATTTTTTTTTAACAAGTCAATTACAAAAAAAAAAAAAAATATGGACATGTAGACAATAATAAAAACTAGGTGCAATGTATTAGAATATTTTTTTTTTCATAATTTATCGTTTTTAAAAAAATCTAAAAATTATAAAACGTTGGCTAATTTCAGTATCTTTCAAAATAATTGCAAATGTCATGTTAATTAAGCTTTCAAATAATAAAATAAATTTATGTTAATTAAATTTAAATTTTTTTATTAATTATGTAGTAAATAACATATGAATTTTAAATTTCGTTAATAAATTTAGCACAATACATTGTTACTTATAAAAAAAAAAAAAGTTGGCATATAAACTATAAATCTAAACGTTGATACATGTATATATATCCAAGTTCTTTTGGAGGATTTTCTGACAATGCAACTTTTTCATCATTAAATATAACCCATCGGTCGTCTTTAAGTAAATGACATACGTAGTGACCAACCATAGATGAAGTGCCCATGTGTGATATAAAACCTACAAGCTTATAACGACTGTTTCCATCACGATAATCAACTTGAGCAGGTTTGCTCTCATCTTCTACCATTCCATGAGTATCAAGTTCATCTTGATGACTGATTATCCAGTCAACAGCACGTTCCATATTATTGTCCGTTTCCTTAAGTGCCTTAATAGCACGATCTTCAGCGAATCCTAAACTCAACAGATATTCAAGACCTGCTTCACTTGGTACAAATGGTGCTTTCGATAATGTTATTTCAATTCCCGGTGGTACAAATTTGTCTGCGAAATCAGAATCCATCATGTGCTCTAGGAGCCAATTAGAAGCAACTTCGAGCCCTTGATTTTCAGTGAAATATAATGCTCTTTTACACGCCTCTGGCGGGAAACCCATGTCTATTAATTGACTTAAAATAGTCTGGTCGTAAACAGGCATTGGAATTTCAGCTGCTGACTCTGGTAATAATTTTTCATTTGGTTGTAATCCACATCCACGCAGAGAATTTAAATCCAATATATCAGGCATTTCAACAGCAACATCTAATTTAGCTAATGTCCAATCTTCATTGACAGTAAATTTTTTTAAATGTATCAGTAGGTAGTCTGGAAATGTTGCAAGTCTTGTAATTTTTCTGGCAGTTGTTTTACCATTTATTGCAGTGCTGTAAAATTGTTCAATAGATTCAACTCCAGCAAATGTTTCAAGACACGATGAAAATTTAATATGCGGTCTTACAATAATACTGGAATCTAATTTTCTACCAGCAGCTTCAGCCTCCTTTTTTTCTCTCTCATGTGCAGCAACTTCGTCTTTATTTGTTGCTGCTCCCATAGGTATTGGAATTGGTAATAGATATTCTGGACGATATGAATATTTGACATTACCAGAACTACTGCACTCATAACGTTCTTCAACTTTAAATTTAAAACAATTCGCTGGATTTATTTGATGAACACTATGACGTTCTAAAATACTCAATAAATGCAATAAAAATTCTTGAGCATCTTGCTGACGGTGAGACGAAAATCCTGGGTGCCCACGGCCTATAAGACTTTTAAACATTCGAGGTTCAATACCATGCTGCGCTTCATTTTGATCTTCTGATTTAGGAGCGACTGAATATTTACCAGACAATAAACCAGATCCTAATTTAGCCATTTGGACATTAAAATCATTCGCTGGATCGGCAGTATTGGTGTCAAAAATTTCCGACGCCGAGACAACGAATCGATTAATGAAATCCGGAATCATAAAAATCATTTGCATTACGCTATTCAAATAACAAGAATTTCCAAGATTAACGAGACCAGTAAAACCAGGGCCGTAAATTGGAGTCAATTTACTGGCAGCTTCTTGAAGTGCGACCCATTCTCCAAACTTTTGATTGAGGTCTAACTCTAATTCTACCATAGATTTTTCTGTTTTTTCTAACTGAGTGATGTTGATACCCCAGTGGGCCAAGTGCTCGATTAAATTCGGATCTTCAACCATATCATCTTCATCGTAAGAGTAAACGTCTCCCTTTCCTTCTTTAGTAATCGTTCCTAACTTAACAGCTAAAGGATAATTGGTCTCCTGATAATGTTGGACAGCGTGATTATTACCACCAGAACCATCATAAAATTTACGTCCACACAATATCGATCCGTCAGTCAAATTCAACCACAAGTTTTGGTTCAAATCGCACTTATCACACTTCCAATCACTCGGTGGTATTTTTCTTCCGTTATCTAATTGCAATAAATTCGATGCATGCTTTGAAACTATTTTAGCTTCACCATCCCAAGTACCCGACAGAGCTTCTCTTTCAGCTGCTTTGGTTGCTGATTCGGCGTTTAAAATTGACGTTACTGAATTATTTATTTCAGGTGGTATTTCATCTGATGGATAATCGAAAGAAGTAAAATTCGGCAAAATAACAATTTTATAAGATTCTTTAATAGTATATTTTTTTTCATTGGGATTAAATCCACCGGGTTCACCGATTGCCAAACGAGTTATTTTTTTAGCAGGTCCGTCAGCCGGTTGTTCTTTCGATGCTTCTTTAATTCGTTTTATGTTAAGATAAATGCGATGCCCAGTTTTGTTGTAGTATCTTTCAACGTAATCGCGACCAAGTCCATGAAAACTTGTAAGACTTACATACAAACCTGATGGAGATTCTGGTGTATCAAACGAATAGACACATTCGTCTTTATATACTTTATCTCCAGGTCTAGCTATTTTGACGACATCTAAATGCTTTGATAACTCGATACTTGCTTCCATTATTTTTATTTATTCTTCTTAGACTTTGTTATTGATTTTATATATTTTAGTTATTACCAAAGTATTTGATAATAAAATAAGTGATATTTCTGAAAATATAACAAATAAGTAAACTAAATAAATAATTTGTAGTCTATTGGGTGACAAGGGATGAAACAAAACGATTTTAGACTACGGTAAAGACGGTTGACATCACCTGCAGTTTGAAATCATGTTTTATCCTGAGTTACACACTAGATTTTTCATGATTGTCTGGATTGGAACTTGAAGTTTCAGTGTCAGCAGCCAGTCAGAAACAAGTTAATTTAAAATCAATGGTTTGATCAACTATTATCGTAAGCGTAAGTTGTCATTTAAAATTGATAGTTAAGCAGAAACTATAAATAGTATTTATTATTCACACTAATTCTTATATAACTTATTAAGGTCATTCAGAGACAGTGCCCCCCCCCCGACTTTTTAAAAATTTTTAATGGACTTTCAATTGTCATAGGTGTATCAAAATTTTATTAATTAATTAGAAAAAAAAATAATAAAGCATTAATTGAAAAAAAGACAGAGTAGTCGGAATTACCCTGAGATATCGATTGAAAAAAAAATTACAGTTGATATCAATTGGGAGTTGAAAAAAATTTGTTGAATAACTTTCAGTAAAATCATGTCAATTTTACCATTTGAATTATTAAAAAAGTTTGGAAAATCCAAAAGTGCACGTCTCAACGTTCATTTTATGACAAAATAATCATTAATCAGTTACTCATAATTTAAGTATATAAATACTCCGTAAAAGTATTAAATAAAATAAAAAAAAAAAATTTGTTTCGAACTCTCCCGCGAATAATATTTATTATTCCGCGACTTAAGCGCCCCGCCACGTTTCAACGGACAAACTAAAAAAATTCAAATAATCCCTATACCAGGTATTTTGTTTTATGTCCCTGCGTGTAACAAATTTTATTTAAAAAAAAGTTTTTAAGTTTGTTTGTAAATTAATATTGACATTTTTCTTGTATCTTAATGACTAAAATATTTAGAATAGAATCTGTTAAAAATGAAATAAGATAAAACTGAGATGATCGGAAGCGCCCATGTATGGCCAAAGATTGAACTATTTTTTATATATATATAGATATATAGGTACACAAGAAAGACTGTTAATGAATTTATTCATTTTTTAATTAAATTACATTGAATTAGACAGTAATTTTTAATAGGCTATTGCTCAGAATGATACTAAAGGGAATGAAAAAAAATTTGACTCAAAAAGTGAAGTTTTTTGAGCGTTATCGTGACCACATACATCATCCGCACATACAGACAACCCGACGTCCGCCGAAATATTTTTTCAAGAACGGTTTTTTTTTACTATTTACAAAAAATAGTGTTTTTTAAAGTATCTATTGTCATAGAAAACTATTATTGTTGATATTTGTCAACTCATTTAATACTCCAAATGCAAAAATGATCGGATAAAAGCAATTTAAACCGTGAAAATTGCTTGACCTTGAGAGAGTGAGAGTAAAGCACAGCTCACGCTTCGCATTGAGACGTGCAATTTGTTCAACAAATTTTGTTTAACTCTTAATTGATAACAACTGTAATAAATTATTTTTTAATTCTATATCCCGGTGAAACTGCAATGACGTTGTCCTTTTTTCAAATAAGGTTTTAATTTTTTTTTTAATTAAGGTAAAAGCCCCTACTCGCTCACTTTTCATTGGAGCGAGATTAAATCACTCAATATAAGATAATAATAAATAAAATTAAAAACAATATTTTTTTTTATAGTTATTTTTTGAAGTTTTGAGTATTAGAATAAAATTTTAGTTTGAAGAATAATGTTGACGAGCAACCTACAGTCACTACGTGACTGCCCGAGTATTATTGCCAAATTTATTAAATATATTTAATACGATTATAGTATACGATTTGAATTTAATGTTTGCTAAAATCTCTACGCTAAAACTTACTCCAGAATCTTTTGTTTATTTTTATTATCATTGAAATTTAATAAGACAAATTTCATCATCAACTCGCAAACCTATTGATTTCGATGATTGTATAACCACGGGATCAAAAAAAAAATCTACACGATCAAGTTCTTTTTATTAATCGTCTTATATAAATTTTTTTCACTGACACCAAATTAAATTTGTTTAATTTTTATTATCATAGAAGACATGGCGTGGACTAAATTTTTCTTATCCTCTCTTAATTATATACATAATAGTTATATATATTCAGTTATATTCAGTGACAGAATACTTAAAATATTAATTTATTTAAAGAAAATAAATACGACCGTCTTTTTTTCCGCGTAATTTAAATGCAATTCGAATGGTATAGATAAATTTATTTATCTTGATAATTGGCAATAAAAAAGAGTTTAAACCATGAAAAGGCACGAATTCAAGTCAAGCTCTTTCTAACGATACCAAATTTAATAACGTTAACTAATTATATCATATACATATGGTGGGAACAAAATTTTCTTTATTCTCTTAATAATATAGATAATTAATTATTATAAATTTTTTAAATAAGATCCTTGAGAGTACCCATAGTCGCTCACTAAAAGTTATGATGTACCATTACTCGACCAACATATGGCCCTATAGTCGCTCAAAGACAATATCAATTAAACTATGATAAGTTTATTGATTTAGACAAATAATTTATAAATTATACTACTTTATTCTTTCATAATATAAAATTTCATGAATTTTAAAAATGTATTTAATAAGATATAGTTATAACTCTTAAAAAATTTGACGCAACCTAAATTTAATCTAACGAATTAATGATGAAGTAAAAAATGCTGGCTGAGCGCGATTTTGAAAACAGTCATTTAATTTAAATTAATAATCTATGATAAAATAATTTGATACATCATATTTTAATATATTTAGATTCACAAATAATTAATTATCAATAATAATATTTTTAGTTGTAATTTTTTTTTTAATTATAAAAAAAACACCTTAAACAGTTAAAGTGAGCGACTAATTGTACTGAGCTGATATAGGGGCTTTTACCTTAATTAATAAAATTTTAATACGGTTATGGTATTTGAAAGTCATTGCATATTTTTAAACAGTGGGAGGGGGCACTGTCTGAGAATGCCTTTAATGGTCTGAAATTATATACTATTAACCAAATTACAAGTATCAAACGGAGTAGCCACAAAGAAATGATTTCTAAATTCACTAATCTGTATCATCAAAATATTCAGTTTTGATATTTTCATTGTCAATAATTAAATTTGATGATTGAATCATGTGAGAAACCAAAAAAAAAGTCAATAAACAGATTAATATGGCCTACTTTCGATTATTCAATTTTAAAAATATGTAAGTTAAAATATTTAATAAGAAACTTTATGATTTAAATAAATTCAAAAGACACGAGTCACAAAAATTAAGGGATATTAAAAAAATTTCAAATTTTTAAGTGATTTTCAACAGGATGTAACTCAAAGGCAAATGGTCATACAATAAAAACAAAAAAAAACAAATTGTAGCTTCAAGTGTCTAGTTTTCTGATCTGGTCTTGAAAGTTTTTTATTATGCACGGTTCCGGAGTAATAAAAAATGAATCATACTTATCGAAAGAAATTTATTGAAGCCCGTAGACCGTTTTTAAAGCAAGAAAAAATTTACACAATTTTTTTTTATGGTTTTCTTAGGATTACTCGGGACCACTCATAATAAAAAAATTTAAAGACCAGATCAAAAAACTAGACACTTAAATCTACAATTTGTTTTTGTTGTACGGCGATTTGCTTTCGAGTTACAACCCGTTGAAAATCACTTAAAAATTTGTAATTTTTGTAATATCCCTTAACTGTTGTGACTCGTGTATTATTGAAAAATTCAAAATTTTTGAACTGTCGCAATTAAATTCCCGGAGACTTTTCGAAATTTTCTGACATTTCCGTGATATTTTTCAGTAGCATTACATTCCCTGATAATTCTCGATATTTCCAGTTTTGACTGGGTGCAGAGACACTGAAACTCTAAGTTTCGATGCTGATATCATGAAAAAAAATTAAATACTTACTCTTTAAGGTACTGGTACAATAATCTTATATTATTTATTACAATAATATTGTATGTGCATTTATATCATTGCTTGTAAAAAAAAAGGTTTTAATTGATAATGGATATCAATAAATTGTAAATTTCTGAAAGTAAAAAAATATTTCTAATTAATAATTGATTATTAAAAATTGAAAATTAATTAGTATATATAAAATATATCAACACTCACTTGTTAAACTACGCTATTTATAAAATTAATTAATAACTTTTAAATAATAGTATTGTAATATATTACTTAGAGTAAACGGTGCGTTGATTTAATTGAGATCACAGGAAAATTTTCTGAAATAATTAAAAATTTATGTAGCCTTTGATAATTTCTATAAATATTAAATATATTTATATATCGAACTATAAATTAAATAATTTTATTAATAGTTTTATAGATGGAATTATTTTAATTATGATAAAATAAGTAATTATTTATAATTATTAGTAAATGTTAAAAATAAATAATAATAAATTTACCTGTAACATTATTCTATATATCAACGATGAATTGTCATCAAAATAGTTAGTACTAAAAGTATGGTTAGTTTTATTTTGGACCTTATAGTCCGGTCGGTAAACTCTCTCTCCCTCTCTATATATATACATGTATATGATGATGACAATGAAAATAGAAATGAAAAATTTAACCAATCATTTAAAAATACACAAGAAAGTCATTATATTTATTGGACATTAAATGTTTCATTTTTCTGGGTTGTTTTTTCATGAAATAAATAATTTAAATATTCGCACGATGGAAACGCCACTTTTTATTTGAAACAAGAATAAATTTGTTATGGAAACACTCTATCGAATGTTTGTGTGTGATGATTCACTTACATCCGCGATTTAATTTTTTTTTTTTGTTCATAATTTGTTTATAAGTGTAAATGTAGCGGATATCAAATTTAAAATTATTAATAAATAGAGTAAAAAATTAAAAAAATAAAATTAAAAAAAAAATGGGCATTTAAAAAATTTTGAAATTAATAAGTGCATTTCTTATAAATATCAATTTTTTAATTATTTACTCTATTTATAATTTTAAATTCGTCTGATGTCTGCTACATTCACATTCGTATTTCGACGTTCTAATTAGAAAATTGTCTAATTTAATTTTTTTTTTAGCAGGTGATTCTGTGCAATTTTCAGATAGTAAGTAAGAAAATATATTATTTGAGTAATCTAGACAAAAATATTATACATATACTAGATATGGAATTAATTTTTAGGTGGAAAAAAAATTTTTAAATTACTTTTTTTTCACATAAATGGAGGACTTTCTGAAATAGAGTTAGACAACTTGCTAATTAGAACGTCGATTTGTTCATTTGTTTTACAGAAATATGTCTTATTATGCCGAATTAAACTTTTATATATTTTATACAACTTTCGGAATCGGTAAAATAGAATCTTATGCATCATGTGTGGAAATGATAATGAAGTTAGCCGACATATAATCATTTTAAGATATTTTTCAAAACTATAAATTATAACAAAAAGAATATTTTCAAAAATTCCACTTAGTTTTTTTTATTTTCCATAAGGGCCTATTTTAGTTTGTTTTTTTCTTTTTGGAATTGATTTAAAAAAAAAAATCTGAAAATTCCCAATAGACTGCTAACTTCATAATCATTGTGTTGAATTGGCATAATACTCGAGTGTTGTTTCTATCAAAATTTGTTAATCAAACCAAATGTACAAATGTAAAATGAATCTCAGAAATCGCTCAAAAAGCGTTGGTTATATATTAACGATGGCTCAGTTATCAGCTCCGGTTGTAAATTGGTGATATGAAAATTTTTAGTATAACAGATAAAAAATGAAAGTTAATTTCGCATACGTTAAGTTTTAAGCTTAGGTCGAAATTATCTTAGAAAATATTCCGTGAAAATTTTTTATTAATGTATTTATTATTATTCAGGTGTAATATAAACTTGATAAGCATTTATACGTTTTGAAAAATTTGGTGGCCCTGAAAAGGGCCGTTTGGTTTATTGAGGGTTTGGAATGTTTACTTGGAGCTAGTGTATTTAGTGACAGCTTTGGTTCCTTCACTGACTGCGTGCTTCGCCAATTCACCAGGTAATAGTAGACGCACTGCAGTTTGAATTTCCCGGGAGGTGATGGTGGAACGTTTGTTGTAATGCGCAAGTCTGGAAGCTTCAGCCGCAATACGTTCGAAGATGTCGTTGACGAAACTGTTCATGATACTCATGGCTTTACTAGAAACACCAGTATCGGGATGAACTTGTTTCAAGACTTTGTAGATGTAGATGGCGTAACTTTCCTTCCTCTTCTTCTTACGTCCTTTTTTGTCGGACTTGGTAATGTTCTTCTGGGCCTTGCCAGACTTCTTGACAGCTTTACCACTTGTTTTAGGAGGCATGATGATAACGGATTAAACTCAAGCACGAAACTGAAGACAAAATGTGAATTCGCCAACATTTCGTTTCTTTTTTAACAGCAGCCGCATTAGTATGGTCGGACCAATGATATTGCGTACTTTCTGGTAGTGGGGATACATGTAATCCTATTGGATCGCAGGTACCGAAAAAGGATAATAACAATAGTAATCCTTATGGAATCTGCGATCCAATGAAATTATCAGATTTGTAGAGGGGGGTTTTTCCCAGATTGTGAGTGGCTCGCAGTAACCGATAAAAAATAATAACAATATTAATAGCATCGGGACCTGCGACCGAATTGAAAAGCAGTATTACTGGAGGGGATAATTCCTACACTGTGACTGGCTCGCAGTAACCGACGTAAAGTTAGGAAATACAGTGCCTTTAGTGCCGAAAATCACAATTCGTCTCTGGCGTTCTTGAGTATATTACGTGCTTCGTTTACTCTAACTTATAATCATGTCTGGTCGCGGTAAAGGTGGCAAAGTAAAGGGAAAGTCAAAGACTCGTTCAAGTCGGGCTGGACTCCAGTTCCCAGTGGGTCGTATTCATCGTATGTTGCGCAAGGGCAACTACGCAGAACGTGTCGGAGCTGGTGCTCCTGTGTACTTGGCAGCTGTCATGGAATACCTTGCTGCTGAAGTACTCGAGTTAGCAGGTAACGCTGCTCGTGACAACAAAAAGACTCGTATCATCCCACGTCATCTCCAGCTGGCCATCCGTAACGATGAAGAGTTGAACAAACTTCTTTCTGGAGTTACTATTGCTCAAGGTGGAGTTCTGCCCAACATCCAAGCTGTCTTATTGCCCAAGAAGACCGAAAAAAGCAGTTCCTAAATTACTATCCACTTTTCTAATAAACAAAACGGCCCTTTTCAGGGCCACCAAATTTTTCAAAACGTTTGAAGCTATCTTGTTTACAAATAAGGTGCCCAGTTTCAAAAAGAGCAATCATTTCTTTTCAATAAAGTAGCTAAATTTTTTTGATCAGAGCTTTTTTATGCGCGTTCGGGATGGGAACCTAATACAAAAAGTGATACGTCATAAAAAAGTACAATGAAAATGAGCGAGAGAGGGCACTCATTCGGTATTCATAACTTGCTATAATTTGTGTTCATTCAACATAACCGATTAAATATAAGTTATTTAATAACAATAGTATAATTAATATATTATTAATAATACACTATATAACATTATAATATATAAAAATAATATATTGTGCGATGAAGAGCTCAATTTGATTAAATTATTATATATTAAATACTTGATATAAATATAATTTCAAAGTCACAAATAGATACTAGTATTATTTTTGCACTCCTAAAAATCTCCAAATCATAATTTACTATAGTATGGTGAAATAAGATTATATTAATTGATAATTAGGGTTTTATATAGAACATAAATAGAGATTCGTTCCTCTCAAGGGTTCCATAACGGCTAACACGCCTTTTTTTTTTTTTTTTTACATTTTTCGTAAATTATGTATCTAAAAAAATTGCGTAAAAATTTTCAAACGATTCGAGTAGTTGAATCATGTTTTTCCTTGACTTTTACGTTGCTACCTTTACTACCTGAGCTTGCCCGCTGAAATTGCCTATTGTCGAATTCTTTCTCCTTCATCATTCGCATTGTCGTGACTCGACACTATCTTTTCGTGTTGACCTTCATCCAGATTTAGTTGTCGCCGTTTTAGAATTATTGTTTCTATTTAAATCATGAATTTTTCTCGCAAAAAGTTATTTAATGATATAGTATTATCAGATGAAAAATTCGCATAAGAATCACAGAATTTTGAGTTAGTTACCCAGTTAATTTGGCTTTTCAAATAAAAAAAATTTCAAAAAATTAAAAAAAAAGTTTCAGACTATTTTCTACAAAATTTACAAAAAATGATCGGTATCCCCAACTTATACCCGCGCATGCCTCAATACCTTGACTTTTTATAATAATTCTCGTTTTTGTTGTACAATCTTACGTATATATTGTGTAGACTTGTCTCATTTTACTCGCACCCATCTATCCAGGTTTTTTTTTTTTTTAGTGGAACAACGAATGATGACATGAAGAAGAGAACGAAGACATACTCAGCAACACGTAAGGTCTAGTTCTTTCTTTTTTTCTGTTCGACCAAGTTCCTATTTTCCGTCTTTTTCGCTATAGATTCGATTGTTCCTAGATATAACGTCAGAAATATACGGACCTCGACTTTTCAAACGTTGCACGAATCCTGACCTTGAAATTTAACTGTCATGTGCCCTAAAATGTTTCTTTTCAAAAACTATATTTATGTTCAAAGGCTTATAGGTAAAAATAAAGAATGGGTAAATAAGGAAAAAATATATTTGTAACAAAAGATTGAATATTATAAGCAAATATGACTCATTCAGTTTTCTTAGTGTGAAAAATTTGGTGGCCCTGAAAAGGGCCGTTTGGTTTATTGGTTTTTGATGTTCAAATAACTTAAGCACGTTCTCCTCGGATACGACGAGCCAATTGGATGTCCTTGGGCATGATGGTGACACGCTTGGCGTGGATGGCACAGAGGTTGGTGTCTTCAAAAAGACCAACGAGGTAGGCTTCGCTGGCTTCCTGAAGGGCCATCACAGCAGAGCTCTGGAATCTCAAGTCAGTTTTGAAGTCCTGAGCGATTTCACGAACCAGACGTTGGAATGGTAATTTACGGATGAGGAGCTCAGTGCTCTTCTGGTAACGACGGATCTCACGAAGAGCGACAGTTCCGGGACGGTAACGATGTGGCTTCTTGACTCCACCAGTGGCTGGCGCGCTCTTACGGGCGGCCTTGGTAGCCAGTTGTTTACGTGGAGCCTTTCCACCAGTCGACTTACGAGCAGTTTGCTTAGTACGAGCCATGATTAGCTGGTTAATCTCCGAATAAACGTAGTAATACGTTCAAAAACTTCGAGCAGAATGAGTTTTCGGAGCCGAAAATCGCCTTTTTGTCAACTCACAGAGCAGATGGCGCGTAATTCGTTTTTTTCTCGGTGGAAGGGGTAATTTAAGCATCACTCCGATTGGTTTATTTCTGAGAGTGGGAGAAAAATGCACCGCCACTCTGATTTGTCCAATTCGAGCGGTGGGAGTAAATCTAAGAATGTCTTTATAACGAGGCTCAAAATCGGTCCTGGAGCATTCTCAGCTTAACTTTGTCAGTGTTTTTTTCATTGAAAGTTTTTAACTTGCAATTATGACTGGTCGTGGTAAGGGAGGAAAAGGATTGGGAAAAGGAGGAGCCAAGCGGCATCGTAAGGTTCTTCGTGATAACATCCAAGGTATCACTAAACCAGCTATCCGTCGTCTGGCTCGTCGTGGCGGAGTCAAACGTATATCCGGTTTGATTTACGAAGAAACCCGTGGAGTTCTCAAGGTCTTTCTTGAAAACGTTATCCGTGACGCTGTCACCTACACCGAGCACGCCAAACGTAAGACCGTCACCGCCATGGACGTTGTCTACGCTCTCAAACGTCAAGGCCGTACTCTTTACGGTTTTGGAGGTTAATTTCATCATTCGACTCAGCAAATATTAAACAAAACGGCCCTTTTCAGGGCCACCAAATTTTTCATACGTTGGAAATGATTCAAGTTTTGCTCTACATATTAAATCTCAATAGACTTAGCGATCCTCTAATACGAATTAAACTTATGTAATGGAGTTGAAAACTTCAATTATATTTCTGAAAACATGAACCTGCGCAGTAACATCTCCAATAACTGCATGTTTTCACCCAAGTTATTAGAAAACCTGTTATACTATACGAATGTATTACTTATAAATATTAATTGAAAACGTGAGAGTTTTTCTAAGAACACACCCATTAATGAAATTATCCATAACTACAGTCGAATCCCATCAACTCGGACAATTAGTTTACGGTCAAGTGGAAATTCCTTAGAAATTACAATTTATCGAGTGCTCCATCTTCTTTACAGAGTAAACTACAGCGCATGCGCTATCGCATCTACACGAATAATGCATATAACGATACACAACACATACAAATGTATAGCATACTTAACTAATTAGTAAAGCTAAGCCAGATGAAAACAATGCCAGTATACGACAATATTCATATGTAAAAGATATTATTGTCAAAATACTAGAACAACTTAAAAAATTTTATGAGATAAGCGTAAACAGACAAAATTTCTAACGAAATCGGTGTAATTAATAAAAACAATGACCATACAAATTAAAATATAAGTTACCACACAAATTATTGTTGTACCTTTGTAAATAACCTAAAATCAAAAAATCAGTCTATGAATCTAGTCGCATGTAGTATAAGCTAAAGAATCTGACGGGCTTTTATATTTAACAATCTTTTACCTAACCGAATAACACAAACTAATATTTTCAACTCCCAAACTTTATAAATAAACTATATAAAGGAAGGTTAAGAGAACCCGGCGGTCTAGAAATTTCGAAAAAAAAACTTTTTTTTCTTGATATTTCGAAAGTATAGTATTTCAAAAATATGCTGTTAAAATATGGTGATGATATTCTCAGTATTTCATGTTCTAAAAGCTATTTAGCAGGCCAGCCGAGTGAGTAATTTTTATTCTATTGTTCGGCGGAAAACATCTGCTTCGAATTCTATACCTAGTTATAATAATGATAAACAAAAAATACCGAAGAAATGCACAAAAATAAAATATGGTGCTGGAATAGCTGATTAATCGTAAGTATGTGTTCAAATTTAGTTTTCTTCAGAATTTCTTTGACTAAAACTTTAAACGCGTTTATCTCGAAACTACTTTTTTCTGCCTGGCGTAGGGAAAAAAAAAATCTATCCGGTCGATTGCTTTCAAATTTAAATATGTTATTTAATACACTAACAGCTATCGCTGGAACTAGAATAAAATTTTTGCGTTGAATATTTCTATTTTTTAACATGCAAAATGTTAAGAAAAAAAATGCAATTTTTGGACTACAAATTTCAACTAAGTGCCACTTCTTCAAAAAAAATTTTTTTTTTTTTATTCTAGTTCCGGCGATAGGTATATTTATACTGATTAAAAATCCATTAAATTTTTTTGTTTCAGACTCAGAGAATGGCTGAATCGTTCTACTATCGTCCCGGTCCCTTTTTTTTAAAGGAGCTGGCTTCAACACCATCTTTTAAATATTACAAATAATTTTTTTTTCTTAGCTATAAAGATTTTTGTATATTTTAATAACAATAAAATAATCCCTCAAAATTTCAAAAGATTTGATTTTTGTTAAGATATAAAAAAAAATTTGTTTTAAATCATGAAATTTTCAGCCTCTAGACCACCGGGTCCCCTTAAGTTTGCGTGCGAACAGGCAGGGGACAAAGGGGTTAATTGAACCAGTGGGCTTGAAAAATTAAAATAATGAGTCGTCCTCTCAAAATTGGTTTCAAACATGCGACAGCTTGGTTTGCACAAAATTTCAAATCATTTTGATAATTTAATTTTTCAATCTCAAGTTTTCGTGTTTTTTGGTATGTCAAAGTTATTTCAGCTCTCGACAAATTTTTTTATAATATTACAATTTTTATCTATAATGACAAAATTTTTATTGTTATGTCTTTATTAGACTGGGCCAAAAAAATCGACTATTTTTTTTTTCTTTTAATACTGTGAAAATATTATTTCTGATGACCAAAAAAAATTATTGTGCAAGTTTGAGCCCTTAATATTGATATTAAGAGGCGTATCGTTACGACTATTCGTTTTTTGAAAAAATTTTCTTTATTTACCCAAAACTCGTAAATCATCTATCCGAAAAATTAGAGCTATATAGATTCTTAAAAGAAATTTAATTCCCTACAAAAAATCTCTCTTAGTAAATTGACGTTAAACGAGCCGTTTCCTTGTAACCGATCCTTAAATATTGATTTGTTTTTTAAATTCTTTGTTTCTATTTTGGATTTTTGTAACTACTAGAAATATTGAAATTTTGTCTAGTCAAGATACGTATTTTTGAAGGAAATTTAACGCTCTACAAAAAAGGCCTCTTAACATTTTTCGCTAAATTCACTCCTTCGAAAGTTATTCAGGTTATTTAAGTCGTTTTGACTCAACTTTAACCTTGAATAACTTTCGAAGGAATGAATTTAGCAAAAAATGTTAAGAGACCTTTTTTGTAGAACATTAAATTCCCTTAAAAAATACGTATCTTGACTAGACAAAATTTCAATATTTCTAGTAGTTATAAAAATCCAAAATAGAAACAAAGAATTTAAAAAACAAATTAATATTTAAGGATCGGTTACAAGGAAACGGCTCGTTTAACGTCAATTTACTAAGAGAGATTTTTTGTAAGGAATTAAATTTCCTTTAAGAATCTATATAGCTCAAATTTTTCGGATAGATGATTTACGAGTTTTGGGTACATAAAGAAAATTTTTTTAAAAAAACGAATAGTCGTAACGATACACCTCTTAATATCAATATTAAGGGCTCAAACTTGCACAATAATTTTTTTTGGTCATCAGAAATAATATTTTCACAGTATCAAAAGAAAAAAAAAATAGTCGATTTTTTTGGCCCAGTCTAGTCTTTATACATGCATATTATTAAAATTCTCTATCAATTCTTTGCAAAATAGTTCTTTTAATAATTTATTTTACACTAATTATTACGAAATCATAATATGGGGTCAATTGAACCATTAATGTTGGGGGCCATTGAACCACTGTGAGCATCAGACTAGCGCGCGCATCTCGGCTTATAAAAGAAAATATTTACAGGAATAAATGTGTAGCGTTTGTTGTTGTAATGTAACAAAGTAAGTTATTTATTTATTCCAGGCTGTCAAAATTAATTGTCAGTTGTGGTAAGTAATGAAAGTTCAAACTATTATTTATAATAAAAAATAATCTTCAATAATTTACTACTTTGCTTACATTTAATTATTTTTACTGCGTTGAGATTATAACCTAAAAAATTATTAATATCAATGTCAAGTAAAAACAATAAAAAAATTTTTGATGTAAGTTAATTTCAAGATTTGACATCTAAAAAAATTAAATAAAGTTTTTTTTTTTCATAGATATTAAAATGCCTCGTCAAAGAATAAAAAAGACGCATCGAGGTGAAGTTTCTACTGAAACCTACGAAGCTGCTTGCAAACAAATTGTAGAAAATAATCAAAAAATAAGATGTGTAGCTAAAATATTCAATATTTCTTACCCAACACTACGACGATACTTCATTAAATTTAAAAATGGTGACAATTTAAGTGCTGGCTATCATCCTCACAATAAAGTTTTTTCAACTGCTCAAGAAAATCTATTTGTCAACTACTGTTTATCGCCTGCTCAACTGTATTACGGATTAACTACAATTGATCTCAGAAAGTTAGCTTATGAATTTGCAGTAGCAAATCAAATAAAACGTCCTTCATCTTGGGACACAAACAAACAAGCTGGAGTTGATTGGACCAAAGATATAATGAAGAGACATCCAGAAATATCGATAAGAGTACCTGAAGCTACAAGTCTTGCATGTGAGATGAACTTTACCAAGCCCAATGTCACCAAGTTTTTTAATAATTTACAAAATGTTCAAGAGCGTTACAACTTTACTGTAGAAAACATATGGAACCTAGATGAATGTGCATTGACAACGTCTCAAAAGCCCGTAGCTATTATTGCCGCAAAAGGAATAAAACAAGTTGGATCTATTACTTCTCATGAAAGGGGCACATTGGTCACAATGTGCTTAGCTGTCAGTGCTATCGGCAACTCAGTTCCTCCATTTTTCATTTTGCCAAGGAAAAATTTTAAAAATTACTTTTTAAATGGTGGACCTACTGGATGCACTGGTACAGCGAATCAATCAGGATTGATGCAAGAAGAAGATTTCTTAAAGTATTTAGAACATTTTGTTCAGCACGCCAAGCCTTCTAAAAAAAATCGCGTTCTATTGATTCTTGATAATCATAGTTCGCACATTTCTTTTGCTGCCATAAATTACTGTCGTGATAACTTCATTACCATGCTGTCATTTCCGCCACAAACATCTCATAAGCTTCAGCCACTGGAAAGAAGTGTATTCGGCCCGTTTCAACACCGTTTTAATAGTGAATCGGATAATTGGTACAGATTACATCCTGGAGTGCATATGACAATTTATGATATTCCGAAAGTAGCTGCAGGAGCCATGTCATCAGTAACAATAGATAATATAACAGCTGGCTTTAAATGTACGGGTATTTACCCCTTAAACCCAGATATTTTTTCCGACAAAGACTTCGCACCTGCAACAGTTACGGACATGCCTGGACCAAACCGTGCAGTTGAGCATGCTAACCAATCGGTTGTTCAATCAACGGAAAATTTAGCTTCCAGCCAAAATAATTTCAGGCTGAACGTATTATCTCCAAATGATATCAACAACGGTATTCTACACGATAAAACTAATCAAATATAAGAAGCTGTTATTCTTGCTCCCTCTTGGTCCTTTACCCAAAGCTACACCTAGTCAAAATACTAGAAACACAGTAAAAAAGGATTCATCATAATTGACGCCGTGTGTAAAATGATCGATTGACACTTATTTATATGTTATTTCAGCGTACGACGTTTGTTTTGAAACAGTTACACTCGTGTATGTTAAAAGTAACACGTTATGAGTGTCAAAATCTTCAAAAATGTAACCTTTAATTTTAACACACTCATATGTTATTTGCAACACTTGAAGAGTGTTGAATTTGACATACGCTTTTGTGTTACTTGGACACTTCTCAAAAATATTTTTTACATTATTTAATGTAAATCTAATGTAAAATTTAATGTAAAGTTAAAATCAATGAAACAACTGTAGTAATTAATTCTTCAGCAGTGAAATATTAAAAATAACGATAATATTAGTAATAATATAAATAAAAAAAAATTAGTAATAATAATATCATGTATTGTTCAATATATGTAATATCATCTATTATTTATCTACAATATTCAAATAAATATAAAATAATTACTATAAATTCTTTCACAATAAAAAAAAAAAAATTATTATTTTAATATTAAAAAAATAATTATATTTCATCAACATTAATTTAAAAGTTTAGGTTATGTATTTTAAAAACGATTACAAATTAAACAGGCGATATTTTTAACACGTCATTTTTACTTGAAATTTTCTGAGAATTCTTTTGTGACAGTAGAGATTATTTTTATAATAACTGAAAACCTAAAGAAAGTGAGAAAAACTAACGAAAAAAAAAGAATTTTGTTGATAAAAGTTTGTGAAAGTGTTGATTATTATAATATATAGAATATAATAAGTTTCATTAAAAATAAGTAATATAAGGTTAAACATTGAATGAATAATAATATCTTCATTAAAAATACTTGTTTTTATGTTAGGCACTGTTGGTTCAATTGACCCCGACTAATGACCCCACGTGGGGCGCGATTGAACCATTCGTCGCCGTTGTACAATTGAATTTTTATTGAAAATTTTTATTATTCGTTGACTCATTCATATGTCTAAAATGATAATGGATAAAATAAACTATTGTTCCATGAAAAATTCTTAAAGTTTTTTTGGTTCAATTGACCCCCTTCACCCCTACAATGAAATTAAACAAAAAACTATGTAACCCATGTACTGTTCCAAAAGATAAAGTATAACTTTAATTGGAAAATGAATGAATGAAATGTATAGCATTGCGTGGGAGACAGTGTAGCTCGTAGTGGGGTCGATTGAAAGGAAGTTCCGCATTAATGGATTCGACTGTATACTAAGCAATTAAAACAACTGCCACAAATAATACACTCACATTCTCAAATTTTATTGTTAATGGAGTCGGAAAAGGGATGGGGAGGGGGCTTAATTGTTCCCCAGGTTAGTTTACATCCGCAGCTGTTTTGATCAATATATCAGCCAGTCTTTCTAGTGCTGCTAAATTTTCGACACTAAATATTATTCCATTATTGTTAATGAATACTCATTTATTTAAGAGAATTAAACATGACTCCTAAGGTAAAAGCACCAATTATTGACGCTATAAGAGACAAGATTGTAATTCTATTTTTTTTAGCATATTAACAATTCATATTATTGAATTTTAATTCCGACATTGTCTTATTTAGTCTTTTAACTAAACAAATTCATATTTTTTTATAATAATAAATTAAATTTATTAATTAATGTAAAGCGTTGAAATAAGTTACCCGGATACACCAATTATTGACAGGTTAAAAACCCGACTGATCTAACTATTGACATGCCGTTGCTCTAGTTATTGACACCCTTAATGCACATGCGTCACTGATCTGTTGAACTAAATATAAGAAATCAAGTTTCCGAATAATTACTAATTTATTAATTTTATAATTATTCAATTAATAGGACAATTTTGAAAATAGATTTATTAAATGAAAAAAAAAGAAAACAAAATTTTTTATTGTATTAGCAAATTTATTTACTTTTTGAAAATGAGGTTAATTTTTTCAATTCAATTAAATATATATTAATTTTAGAATGTTTTTTATCATCTTTTTTTTAAACACGAAACTATTCAAAATGTTTTTTAATTAAATAAAAATAAAAATCAATTCATCACTTTTTTCATAACAATTTAATATTATACAGATGACAGCGTGGGTTTTCGAATATTACGGTTTAAATTTTTAATGGATTTGTGTTTTAAAAAAAAGACGTTACGGCGCTGTCTACTGATCGGTCAATATGAGATACAACTTCAATATTATGTACTAATTATTAAGGGCATTCTCAGACAGTACCCCCCACTTTTTAAAAAATTTCAATGGCTTTCAACTGTCATAACCGTATGAAAATTTTATTAATTAATTAAAAAAAAATTTTATCCTTAATTGAAAAAAGGAGAACGTAGTCGTAATTTCACCGAGGTATAGAATTTTTAAAAGATTACTTGCAATTGATATCAATCAGGAGTTGAATGAAATTTGTTAAATAAATTTTAGCCTATAAAATTTGAAAATTCGAATTATGAAATTGACATGAAGATTTTACTGAAATTTATTTTACAAATTTCGTTCAGCTTACAATTGATATCAACTGCAAGTAATTTTTTTTTAAATCTATATCTTAGTAAAATTACGACTACGTTCTCCTTTTTTCAATTAAAGTTTAAATTTTTTTTTAATTAATTAATATAATTTTAATACGGTTATGACAGTTGAAAGCCATTGAAATTTTTTTAAAAGTGGGGGGCACTGCCTGAGCATGGCCTTAACGTCCACTATTTTAAAATTAAAAAGCACATAATTTACTGTAAATATATGATATTGTTAATTTTTCATAATTTATTTATTTATAAAAAAAAAGTTGATGTGATTAGACGAAAAAAATAATTAAAAATCCTCGTTTCAAAAGACTGCTTTTCTAACCGCAATAGTTAAGAAAATTGACGCTCACAAGCTGTTTCTATAAATATAAATGAATTTTATTTTTTTTAATAATGAATATTTAATATTTTTCACTAACAATAATTTTTTTTCAATTTCTTAAATTACATAGAGTGCTTAAAAATGTATACAATCATTATTAATATAGTAGGTAATTAAAAATGTCTTAAAATAGGATAGGGCGTCAATAATTGGACCCCCGTCAATAATTGGTGCTTTTACCTTATGACTGACTTACTAATATCGTAAATAATATCAGTATGTAAATACTGAAGTATGCAAATACTTGAATTTGGAACGTGGATACTAATAGTAATATTAGTATCTGCGTTCTAATTATAGAAGAGCTCAACCGAGATAATTCCAGGTCCCCATACGAAAAAAATATATATCCGGGATATATGCTACATATATAAAAATATATGTCGCATATATACAGATTCGCCCGGATATATATTTTTTTTGTATGGGTCAGCATAGCAACTCAGAAGAAAAAATTAGTATTTTTGAATATATTTCACAAATAGAATACAATTTTTTTTTTTACCTACAAGAGCATTAAATCAACTCATGGAATATTCTTAAAACATTTAATTAGCTTATATTAATGTGTAATGTAGTGAGGTAGTTAATATCAGCTAAATGTTTCCCTGTATTCCGTCTCGTAGTTATTACTCTCCAATACACGAAGAGAAATTTATGGTAACAATTACAATATATTATGGGAATGGTTCCCATAATGCATGGTAACCGGTTTTTTTGAAATGTTGATTATAGGAACGGCAAAGAATACTGACTGCACTGCCTGGTATTCAACAATACTTTGGATAGAGTTATCGCTTGGTTCGACACATCCGGCTCTGTTTAAATTTTCGGTACACGGTTAATCGCTCCATCCCCCTTATTTAACCAGTATGTGGGATTGACGTTCGAGGCCCTCTAATTTTCACTCCCGGTGACAAGTCACTATTTTTATTAGAATAAGTGCTAAGGAATTTATTTAAAATAAGTTATTTTATTAGAGTAACGTAATTAAGTTAAATGATAATCTCAAAGAGTTTGATACGTATGAAAAATTTGGTTGGTCCTGAAAAGGACCGTTTGTTTCATTTTTTTATATATATATTAAAGTATTGATAATCAAGCATACTTAAGGAATGTACGAAAGAGAATTTATTTTTTAGCCGCTGCAGTTCTTCTGGCTGGAGCTTTTGCTGTTTTTGGTACAGCGACTTTCTTCGGCTTAGGCGACTTCGGTTTGGCTGTCGGAGCTTTGGTAGCTTTCTTAGCTTTAGGAGAAGCAGCTGCTTTAGTTTTGGCTGGAGCTTTAGCTACTGGTTTCTTTGCCTCAGATTTCTTAGCTGGTGCCTTTTTAGGTGATGCAGGTTTCTTAACAGTTTTGGCTTCACCAGTTGCTTTCTTGGATGCTGGTTTTTTGGCAGCTGCAGGTTTTTTAGCAGCGGCGGGTTTCTTCACTGCTACTTTAGGTTTAGATGCTGCTTTCTCAACTGGGAGTTTGAATGATCCAGAAGCACGTTTTCCTTTGGTCTGAACGAGAGTTCCCTTGATGACAGCTGCTCTGAGAGACTTCTTGATAAACGGTGCTTGTTTTTCAATATCGACCTTGTAGGTTGCAGCGATGTACTTCTTAATGGCCTGAAGAGATGATCCTCCACGTTCACCAAGAGATTTGATGGCAGCAATGACCATATCAGCAGCACTTGGATGAGTTGCTTTAGTTGCTGGTTTCTTAGCAGCTGCTTTTTTAGGCGAATCGACTTTGGCAGGTGCCTTCTCTTCGACTGGAGTTGGTGATGCTGATGTCTCAGTCATGATGATTTATTTCAACGAATAATATTTTCAAAACGTACAAATAGCTTCTGTTCACTGACGTAAGCAGATTATGGCGCCACCTCTGCGAAGCGCTGAGTAGACACTTTCGCGCGGACCTTGGAGAGAACTGCTTCATTTCTCGCCAGAATCATGTCATCAAATTTTACTTAACAGTGTTCAAACCTTATATTTATTTACAGTTTGTTACATACATTTTTTTAATTTATCATTTGAATTCATTTTTCTTCTTAGCAAAATGTTTAATCATTAATTTTTCAAAATTATTTCTTTAAAAATCCTGAAAGTATCAAATATACTAAGCATTTT
Source organism: Microplitis manilae (assembly GCA_030273425.1). NCBI lineage: Eukaryota > Metazoa > Arthropoda > Insecta > Hymenoptera > Braconidae > Microplitis > Microplitis manilae. Next base: position 5,747,102 of record CP092724.1, read on the forward strand.
ATAAGGACTCTATGTCTCCAGAGGTATAGATGTTGTAACAATAACTCTAATAAACAATTATGTAAATATTTAATCTCTATAAAATTTATATTTAACGCTACTTCAATGCTTATTGCAGTCGTATAAATTTTCCTGACCATTAAATAACCGTTTTTGTCTAAGATATATTCACATATAATTCACTTGCCCAAGCGACATGGAAGTTAACTATTATAAATTTCAATTCTGGTATATAAATTACTTTCTTCAAGTACTTAACAAAAAAAAAAAATATTCCAAAATTTGTTTGCTGCATTAAGAAATAATGATTAAATTATAATAATAATGTGGATTATGTTCAATTTGAGTAACGTTTAACCAATGAAGATTATTTGAACCGTCTTTTAAAAAGTATGTTTAGATTTGATTTTTCTTGAGAATTGGATAATTTTCATTTTAAACCAATTGATTACTTGTATAAGAAATAATTTATTTATGTCATGCTCAAATATCATTTTTTGAGGTTTCCGATATTGCTCTGACAGACCAAAGTTACCCAAGTCAACTGCGATTTACTTGCTAAGTAATTATAAAAAATATTTATTGTCAAAAGTAAATTACAAACGAAATTATAACAGCTAGTTTTCATATATTTATTTGCAGATCAAGATACAAAAACTGAAGTAATTATAGTCAATTTTTTTAATCTGTTTGTTGTACTGCCGAAAATATCGTTTGCATCTCTAGGAATTATTACTATGGGAAAATTGGCATAATTCTTACGCGAGTATAGAGATTTTTACTATGTCACATAGAAATAATTCCTATATGTTAACATTGGAAAAATACCGACGTGAAAATGGAAAAAATTGTCATTTTTTTTCTTTGTGTAGAAACTTCAGTAATCCCTGATTAAAAGAAACGATTCAAAACGATTTGCAATGTTAAATGCCTACAAGAAGAGCGAGTCGAAAGTATTCAAAAGCATTAAAAAATAATAAAAATTTTTTTTTTCTAATCGTTTTAAATCGTTTTTTTTAATAAGGGATTGTTGGAATTGATTTCGTGATTGAGCTCATTCCATTTATTATTATTACTTATGTATTTATGTTAATATTTATTTATTTATGCTAGTAGGCTTTATACATCTTTTTTAAGGATTACAAAAGTAGTTTTTAATCTAAAACTATACATAAACCTGAATATAATATAATATACAGTAGTATGTTATAATATAATATAATATAATGTAGTATGTTAGTGACGTGGCAAGATATTTTTTATCTTTGTTGAAAAGGATGACAAAAAATCCCAAAAAAAGACTAAATAGTTCCAGTATTTCTAGGAAGTCAATCTGGCCATTTGGGTTTCGTAGAAAATTATAAGATCAGCAACGTGTCTTCTGTAAGAAAATTTACTGATCCTAAATCGATCATACACTTCTTCGACTTTCCTATTTAATCCCTTAGAGCGCATATAGAATGTAATATACTTGCAGAGCTTGATCTGTGTTTTTTCCACCTCGTAACAAGAATATTGGTATAGTCACTAAATTACTCTCTAAAAATGAATTAGTTAATATGCTCTGGGAACCAGCTATGTATACCACTGATTGAATTAGTGGTATACTTATATATAGGTGGAGAAATAGTTACTATCCGCTGATTCGCAGAGAATTTCACTAATTCATTTATAGAGTACCAGAGCAGTAATTCCGGGCGGACCAAAACTGAAAATAGTTGGATAACCGTATGAGAGTTCCTGAATTCTCTCCCCGATCTTATAGTATAAATCCGAGTAATATTATCTGATTATAAGGTTCGGCCGTACTTAACGGAATCTATAATTTAAGAATTCTAATTACGTTTTGAATATTTATGGGGACGGATAGTGAACATCTTCCTAGGATGTTCGTCTTCTGCTTTTTGTCGAAAGCTAAGAAAATTGCTGCTATGATAATTATTTAATAAATAATTATAATTCTTAAATTGAAGATTTCGTTAGGTCCAGCCTTAAAGAAAATGATTTACTCAATGATGAATGTATATTCGGGGCTGCACACGGAAAAAAATAATCGGTAGCGGCTACCGATTGGCGATCGGTAGCCGCTACCGATTTTTTTTCGGTAGACGCTACCGATTATTTCGGTAGCTGTTACCGAAATAATCGGTAGCGTCTACCGAAAAATAATCGGTAGCTGGTACCGATTTTAATCGGTAGCTGGTACCGATTTTAATCGGTACCAGCTACCGATTATTTCGGTAGCGGGTACCGATTATTTCGGTAGCGGTTACCGATTGTTTCGGTAACTGTTACCGAAATAATCGGTAGCGTCTACCGAAAAAAAATCGGTAACCGCTACCGAAATAATCGGTAGCTACAACCGATTATTTCGGTTCTACTGAACAGTTTCAGAAAAATTCTTTTTTACATTTAATTACTATAAATCTGATATATATGTACATTTTTGACCCTGCGTATGACACCTGGGGCAATATGAACCAGCTGAATATTACGAAAAAATTCTTTTTCTATATTTTTATCGTCAACTTAAAAATAAATCAATGTATTTCCGCATTTTTGACCCTACGTATGCCACCTGGGGCAAAATGGACCAGCTGAAAATTACGACATCTATCGAGTGATAGTCGGAGCAGGCAGTACTAACGGAAGCAACTGCGTGCAAAATATTTAAATAGTAAAAAAAAATTTTTTTACCTGTAATTCGACACCTGTAATTGGAAAAATTTAATTCATTTTTAACGGCGCTCTTTTTACAACATCTCCATGCGGTTTTAAAATGAAATAATACCGGTGTAAGAGGCTTAATTCGGCGGTGTTAAATCAATGTAAATGCAGAGCTATACCGGTGTAAAAATGGAGTAAACTGCGTCCGCACATAGTATTAACTTTGAAAATTTTATCAAATATAAAAAAAGTTTACACACACACGTTGACACACACACATACACACACTTTCGGACCCACACACACATTCGCACACACTCGGACGCACAAGCACACGTACGTGCACACACACGGACGCATATACACTGATACTGAAAAAATCGGTAACTACTACCGAAATAATCGGTAACTGCTACCGATTTTTTCGGTAGCGGTTACCGAAAATTAATCGGTAGACGCTACCGATTATTTCGGTAACAGTTACCGAAATAATCGGTAGCGTCTACCGAAAAAAAATCGGTAACTGCTACCGATTTTTTCGGTAGCGGTTACCGAAAATTAATCGGTAGACGCTACCGATTATTTCGGTAACTGTTACCGAAATAATCGGTAGCGTCTACCGAAAAATAATCGGTAGCGGCTACCGATCGCCAATCGGTAGACGCTACCGATTATTTTTTTCCGTGCAGGGGAAAAAATTCTTGGAACTGGGGTATCCCCACTCTGTGAACATGAATAAGTGAAATTGGTGAAAATTCACTAATTTTAAGTGCAAAAAGTAAGAGAGCACTATTGTGCTTAACAGCTTTTGCGCCCAAACCTCGCTATAAGACTATCGCCGTTTGCTTTTTATTTATGTATTCGGTTCAACTCTACTCTATTATACAGTGAATCTATTCCATGTATAATTGTAAATAAACAGAATTTTGTCGTTCTTTTCTGTGTTAATTAATGATGTGATACCACGAGATTTTAAGTATTCTTTATGAAAATAAATTATTTAATCTAAACTCTTTATGAATTTACATTTTATCTCGATTTTAATCGGACTGGTCGTTAGTCTTATAGCGAGGTTTCGGCGCAAAACTTTTATTGAGTTATTAGTAGGGGAAGCATTCTGAGCGAGTCTTAACAAAATGAGGGGAAGAGTCTTATAATGCGTAGTCTTATAACGAGGTCCTACTGTAGTGTTAAAATTGAATTGTTTTGAATAATTTCTAATTGTTTTGAATCATTGTTTTAAATCAGGGTTAACATTAGTACTCGCATTTAAATCTATTTTTAAAATTCCAAAGAGTAATAATAAACCAAATAATTGATAATAATAATTTGCCATCTGACATCGAGTTAAGAATTCTATTTCCCCTTTTCCACAAATATTGCAGCCTCAACAACAGTGACATCTATAATAGAACTACACATCAGCTGTTCTCTCCTCATGAGCTCGAGCTTCTTACTTTGTTTTTATTCGTCATAATTTAACGCCTATCAGAAATTATCTAAAAAATATATATATATAAAAAAACTTTCAAAATAAAATAATTACATTAATAGATATTTTGAAAACCTATACTTCATGAGTAAACATAAAATAATTTTAATTCAGAAAATCGAATAAAATAAATTGTTAATTTCATTGTATATTTTTTTTTTTATTAAATTTTTAAATTCTTCTTTTGTACAAATTTAAAAAAATTAATGATTGTTTAAAAAATGTTAAAAAAAACATTATTCATTCAAACTCCTCCCATCAGACATTTATTCAAAGAAGTTTTTGAAAAGGTAAAGTTTATTTATAATTTATAAATTATTGTTTTTAAAAATGTTCTTTATATTCACCAGATAAACCCATTTAAGAAAAAAGTACACGAGCGTATATTAATTGATAACGAATTCGGAAAATATGAAGCTGTTTGGCCATGGGAAGTTACATTTAAAAAAAGAGAATTTCCAAGTCACATTAGATTACCTAAGTACGCTTCATCTTCATACGGCATACCTGAGCATGTTGATATGGATCATATTGAAATTAAAGACGATCGACAAATCGAGGGTATGAGAAAAAGTTGCGCCTTAGCTAAAAAAATTTTAAACAGCGTTGGACCTTTAATTAAGGTAATTTTTTACAATATAATTTTAAATAGTACATTGTGTGACAAGGGATGAAACAAAACGATTTCAGACCAGAGTGAAGTTGCCTGACATCACCCGCAGTCTTAAATCATGTTTCATCCTGAATTACACACTAGATTTTTCATGATTACCTGGATTTGAACTTAAAGTTTCACACTGAGAGAAAAGTGCATGGTTGTTGTAACTAGAAAGGGATGGAAATGAAAAAATAGTCATCTTAACTAATATTTCTGGTTTCTTGAACTATATCATAGTGCCCGAAACTATTTGAAAGTAGTAGTTTTAACTAAGCATTTGTTTTGTTGTGGTAACTATTTGATATTATTTCTCAGAACTTATACTTCAGCAGAATCACAAATGTTTCAGCAATTGTAAGATTATAATTTCATTAATTTAGCATCATTTAAGTCATCGACGAATATAATCAAAGATTTTTCTTAATTATTTTTTTGTAATAAGAATAGCATTTTTTACTTAGTTACGTTCGCTATTGTCATTGTTCATTGAACTATAACACAGTTAAAACAACTATGATATCATCGTACATTTTAGAACTATCTATTAGTTATCTGAACTGAGAGTAATAGTGGAGGCTTTATTGAACTTTGTTTTTCATAGTTCAGAATACCAGTTTTTTCTCTCAGTGCAGTGTCAGCAGCCAGTCAGAAACAAGTTAATTTGAAGCCGATGATGCGGAAAACTGTTAGAGAACAAGAAATATGTGATTTAGTAGCTTATTAGATAATAAATAAGACTGAAACATTGTTTTCACTCATTTTTGGTAATTTTATTTGGTTAATTAGAATTGTCACTTAAAAAATAAAATGAGGAAACTGAAGTAACATCCAAACAAATGAGAGTAATAAGGCTACAAATGGACGCTAAATATAACTAATAACGGGCAGAAACATTTGTGTTTCTTCCTAAGGGAAGAAAGACGCATGTTTCTGCCCGCTGTATGAAGGTATTTGTGAATTACAAATTCACTAGCAGTTATTTGCAGCATCGGCTTGAAATTAGCTTGTTTCGACTGGCTGTAGAGACACTGAAACTTGAAGTTTCGATGCTGGTATCATGAAAAAATTAATTTGTATTAATAAATTTAACGTTACCCAGCAAGGAGTAACAACTGAATTTATCGATGAAACAGTACATGACATGATTGTATCAAACGGGGCTTACCCAAGTCCTTTAAATTATTTACGTTACCCAAAATCAATTTGTACAAGTGTAAATAATGTTGCGTGTCATGGAATTCCTGATAATAGACCACTTGTAAATGGTGACATTCTCAATGTCGATATTACGGTATAAGAAAAATTTATTATTATGTAGCATAGAAATAATTTTAATAATTACGCACCTTTTGATCCCTCACAAAATTTCTTTGGACAATAGATTCCTGCGCTCAACACTATAATTTTTAGTGGAAATTTTATAAAATCTTTGTTAGAAGATTAATATAAAATAAGTCAACACGTGTGGCCTGAGAAATTTTCTGCATTATGAATTGAAAACGAAATTTTTCTTGAGACGTTAAAAAATTTCTAGTCCTAGGAAAATTTTTGTTGTCATATCATAATGTAAAATTTTTTTCGCGCCAAGAAATTTTTTTTTTTCTGTGTATATTATGAATATATTTTATTGTAAGGATATTTTGTCGAGGATAATTCATCCGAGGATCAAAACGCGCGTTACCATTTTATTTATTGCAAAATTTTATATAACTTTATTTTTATAAAAGGTGTATTTAGATGGATATCACGGTGATTGTTCAACAATGTTTGCTGTTGGAAATATTGATAGCCATGCTAAAAAACTTATTGAAACTACAAAAAATTGTCTTGATGCTGCTATTAGTATTTGCAAACCAAATGAAGATTTTAAAACCATAGGTTGTATTATACATTTTATATTATATATTTATAACTCTGGTTAAATGGCATTCTCAGCCAATGCCTCCTTTCGCAGCACTTAAAAATTATTTCGATTGTTCTTATTCATTCTGAATAAAATAAAATTCGATTCCTCGAGACTTTAATAATATCCCAGACAGAATTTAAGTCGGAATAACTGCTTTACGACATCTTTTTGAAGGCGTCCTCAAGAAGTCTTATAATGACTTCTTAAAGGTGTCATTTCTAAGAAATCATAATCAAGAGTTTTTGAAGACTCCGTAAATAAGACGTCAATTTTGTGACGTCCAAATGTATTTTTTTTCAAACTTCTTTATAAAGTCAAAACTAAGCGCTCCTTAAAGACGTCATGGTAAATTCATAATGAAGTCTTATTTACGAAGTCAGAAAAAAGAACTCTTTGAGAACTCTTTTTGAAGACGTCTTACTGAGTTCGCTAGGTGGCTCATTCGACATCTTGAGAACTTCTTAAAGACTTCTTTAAGATGTTGATGAGACTTTCAAATCATAAATAGGAACTCATTCAGAACTCATCAAGACGTCATTTTTCTATCTGAAATAAGATTATTAATTTTTATGTAAAAATGTGATTTCATGTAAAATAATTTTATGTATTTTATTTCAGGTTATACTATTGAAAAGTTAGCCAATGAAAATGGTTATTCAGTTATTCCAGCATTTTGTGGCCATGGAATTGGAAGTTATTTTCATGGACCTCCGGATATTTATCATTTTGGTAAAAGAAAACACTTATTTCAAATTGTCATCACTTCTAAAAATTCTATGAGGATTTCTATGATGTATTCGTCTCGATTCCTATGGGTTCCTATGGGTTTATATCTAGATTCCTATCAGGAGTTTTCTACAAAAGGAATTTTTCCCATGAGTTCCTATAAAATCCTTTAGTTTTCTCTAGGGATTTCCATATCTCCATGATATTTTCGATCAACCCATATCGATTTTTTAAATAGTGATGTTTTAAATAATTTTACTTCAAGTCTACAGCCAAGTCCAAATTTTTACCTCAGACAAAAAATTAAACAAAGGTCCTGATTAAAAACTACAATTGAATCCGATAAGAATTTTTCTGTCGGAAGTAATCGGTTTCCAATTGGAAAATAATATTTATAATTTATTTTCAATCATAAATTTCCGATTGAATCCGAGGATAAATTTTTAATGAATTTCAATCGGAGTTTTTAGTCATCGTTACTTGATAATCTAGCAATTTACGTTTCAATTGTTCAAAAATTATCATTTGTTTAAAAAAAAACGTAAACAAAAATTCCATTTACAGTCGACTATCCGTTATAAGCATCTTTTCCTTCACCACTCTTCTGAGTTTCGTGCCAGAGTCCGTTATAAGCCTCCTTTAATTGGCACGTGGCCCGATCGGGACGATAGCCAAAAAGGAGAAAAAAAAAAAGCCTCCTTTAAAATTTTCGAAATTATAAACTAACATTAGGGAAAAATAGACAAATTAATGACGAAAATTTACTATCTATGATTCGTGAAGGGTAATTTAATCAGTATTAAGTAAGATATAATTTTTCAAATAAACAACTCACAGTTTTATTGGGTAAAAATATTTTCTTGTTATTATTTAATGTTTGTTTTTAATTTTTGTACAACGTTTCATCGGTTTTCCGGCTTTATCCAGTACTAGAAAGATAAAATGAAATAAATTGACATACATTTTGAGCATATCTCATTAACTTAAATAGTAAAATCTAATTGTTAGATTAATTTACTGTTGATAATTGTAATCATCATTAACTACATTTGAAGCTTCTGTTACAATTGAGACTAAAATCCCAAGAAAAATTGACTCTACGTCCCCTAGACCTGACTTATGACAGATAGTCTACAGTACTGAGTAAATGCAACTAAGATAATACCGGTCATACAATTGAGAGTGATAGCGAAAACAAGACTAGACCTTCTATATTAATTTGTGCTTTTTTTTTTTATCTAGAAAATCATCATCCTGGTAAAATGATGCCAGGGATGACATTTACAATAGAACCTCTATTAAGTCAAGGTGGACAACAAATAGCTATTCTGGAAGATACTTGGACAGCAGTGACTGGTGATTTTTCAAGAACAGCACAATTTGAACATACTATTTTAATAACAGACGATGGTTGTGAAATTCTTACATTGTAAATACATATTATTTATTTAAAGTATGTATGTAAAAATGTAAATATAATTTACTTATTGTAATAATACAACAAAATGAGTTTGACTTAAAACGTTGATAAGAGCAAAAAAAAAATGTTGGAAAATCCAAAAGTACACACCTCAATCTCTCATTGTTTATTTTTAATCATTACTTTTATTTTATAATATTAATTTATTTTTTTTTATTAACATTTTTTTTTAAATATCCTGCCATTTCGTTTTTGATGTCGGTCTTTTTTTCAAATCTATACTGTTACGTTAGTGCTGATGCCAAAAGTTGATAGGAGAAAAAATGAAAAAAATAATAAGAGTAAAAATAAAAATGACAGCTAAATTTTTCGTGAATAATAAGTTTTAATTAATTACGATTAAACTAAGAGGATTTAGATAGTGATTTTCCATATGGTTCTTGTGATAAAAAATACGAAGATAATGAGAAAAAAGTTAGACCTATTAATTGTGAATATCGAGAGTTATCGTGAATACGAAGTTTCATACGAAACAATTGATAGCAATGGTTTCTTGAATTAAAATAATTCATTTCAAGCTAATAAAATAACGAATATTAATATTCTCTAACGTTAAAAAAGTTAATGCATCTTTACATAGTTTAAAAGTCAGGAAAAAACATTTTCCCATTTGATATTCGTAGATTACTGGTCTCAGCTACTATTCTTCCACTTATCGATTACTGTACTATTGTACAAACTGATTCTACTGCTGAAAATAACTTGAAACTTCAGCGTTCAATGAATAATGCTATTAGATTAATTTTTAGTTTAAAACGAGACCAGCACATGATTCCGTATCAGTGTACACTTGGATGACTATCTGTTAATTCTAGAAGAGTTTACTATATGACCAGTTATCTACAAACTGCTGCAAGTAGGAAAAAACAAAAAATTCCGAACGTTGCTAGTGTTTTATGAGCATTCATTTGTCATCTCAATAACTCGTCTCTGAAAAGATCTGCCTCCTGAGATATTAAAATCGAGTAGTCTTGAGTTTTTTAAAAATAAAATGTATGATTACCTATTAAGTTTAGACTTTAAGTAAAAGTAAACGACAATTTCTATAAAATAGCAAATCATAAATCGGCTTAGAAATTGGATTACACAGTAGAGTTAAATCTTCTATTAATATTCCTTCACAAATTGCAACTTTAGATAATAATATTACTCTTGTAAAAAACTATATTAATGTATAAAATTGCCATTTGGCTTGCGCGTTGGCATAAAAATTGATAATTAAATAAAAAAAAAAATCTGGTTTTCACAAGTCGATTATAGAGCACAACCTCTACCGCTTCGGGCCCGAGGCGTGCAAAATATTAGGTTCAAATTATTCCTTGATAAATTCTCTACATGCTAGTATACAATTTGATCTATTTGTTAATGTTTTTGTGTAAAAAAAAAAACCGTTCATAAAGTAGCTTCAGCGCTTTCCTTTGAAGCGTTCAATAAAATGATTGTTTAATGCATAATAAAATTGTTAGAGCAATTTTTTATTTACTTGATATTGAAATTTAATTAATTTTAAACATAAAAATTGACAATATATTGTAGAAAAAAAAGATTACTTTAAGATTCATATTCTATTGGTTTATCCATGGTAGCAACTTCCCAAAATCCTTTATTGTTAATTGGTCCCCGTACTTCTACACCTTTTTCTTTTGTGATGATACCAAGTTCATACTATTAATATAATAAAACAATTTATTAGTAAGAATAACGTTAAGATAAATAGCAATGATTAATATGTAAAGATAATATCTTACTTTTGGAAATGAGCGAGCATCTCTCATATAAAGAACTTCCATACATTTATGAAGTAATGCAGCAGCTTCTTCTTCGCTCATTTCTTTATTGGCTTCCCAGGCTTTACGGAGTAAAGGTGTAGCCATGTAAGCACCGTAACCGGTTGCAATAACTGGATCAACGTAAGCTGTACCAAGTTTGTCTACTGTTCCCATGAATCTATAAAAATAATTAATAAATTATTAATAGGACCAGGATTTTTGCTTTTATTTAAAAAATACAATTAATAATTAATGGTGTCAAATTTCGAAATTACGGTGGAGATATTGGCCTTATGAAAAAATTTTTCAAATAAAAGTTGTTTAAAATTTAATTTTATAAAAAAAACGTATGTTATAATTTTTTCTTAAAACTAATACGAAAGACGTAATTTCAAAACTAAGATTTTCATAATTAACAAAAATTTGAATAGTTCATTATGAGTCTTAATTTTGTCATTACGGTGAAAATATTGGATGTATAAAAAAATTTTCCAAACAAAAGTTGTAGGAAATTTAATTTTCTAGAAAAAATGTCTCTTATGATTTTTTCATATGACCAATATTTTCACCGTAATTTCAAAATTAAGATTTTCATAATTAACAAAAATTTGAATAGTTCATTATGAATCTTAATTTTGAAATTACGGTGAAAATATTGTCGAATAAAAAAATCATAAGAGACATTATTTTTATAAAAATAAATTTCCTACAAATTTTGTTTAAAAACTTTTTTCATAAGACCAATATTTTCGCCATAATATTAAACATTCAAACTACACTTATCCAAAAAATTAAAGGAACAAAAAAATTTTATAAAATTTTTAGAGATTTTTGGAAGTCTGTATTTTCGTGAAAAATGATCGTATCGAGAAAATAAAAAAAGCAAATTGAAGCTTGAAATCTCTAGTTTGAAGATCTTTCAGCCAAATAATTTTCTGAGCCACGGTTTTTGCGGAATCATAAGAAATAGGCCAAGACAAAATTTTTCTAAATTTTTCGGTTTTGTTTTTTAGGTCTACGGGGCCAGGAAATTTTTTTTCGAAAAAACCAATTCATGGTTCGTTCAGGAAATTTATTCAGCTACAATTTGCTTTTTTTGTTTCTCTGTACGACAATATGCTACTGAGATATCAGCCTTCAAATGAAAAAGGATCCTTTTGTCTTTGATTATCGATATCTCAGCAACTAATGGTCGCACAGTAATTTAAAGGGCAGTTTGAGAAACTTGAATAAACGTCCTATAAGCTTTGTTTTCGATTTTTGTGAAAAAAAAATTTTTTTCATCCTTAATATCAATTTGAAAAACCTACAAAAAATGGCCATTTTCTGGTTTTTTAGTCAACTCATCGCTACTTTGTAAATATCGATAAAAAAAATAATGTTGCCAGGTGATTTTACAGCTTAATGTACCCCCAAAAACCCTGGAAATTTTCAGATTGATCCATCGAACCGTTTGTCCGGACCGATTGCTCAAAGTTTTATAAAACAATTAAAGGAACAAGTTTTGTTCCTTAATTTGTGTAATCATTACCAAAGTGAGAAAATGAATTTTTTTCGGATTTTCTATGTACCTAAAGATCGGAACGTTTTTCGCGCAACCAAAATAAAAAAATTTATGGAATTCTATTTAAGGGTGACTTGAGGGGTAGGTAGGGGTGGCTGCAATTTTCAGCTAACATACTAGCGCTTTTTCGAAACATTTCAGAAACCTAGATCCAGTAAATTTTTTATTTTTCATTTCTTTTTTTTATTTTCGTTCTGCAAGAAACGTTCCGATCTTCAGGTACATGATTTTCTTCCATTTTCACGTTAGTTATTCGGTAAATGTAAGGTAAAGAGAAAAAAAAAATTTTTTTTTTAAAAAACGAGATAAAACAAGAGTCTTTTTTACATTTTTTTTTTTACGTTTTATTCGGGTTTTTTTTTTCTCTTTCGTTTTTTGAAAAAAAAATTTTTTTTTCTCTTTACCTTACATTTACCGAATAGCTAACGTGAAAATGGAAGAAAATCCGAAAAAAATTAATTTTCTCATTTTGGTAATGATTACACAAATTAAGGAACAAAACTTGTTCCTTTAATTGTTTTATAAAACTTTGAGCAATCGGTCCGGACAAACGGTTCGATGGATCAATCTGAAAATTTCCAGGGTTTTTGGGGGTACATTAAGCTGTAAAATCACCTGGCAACATTATTTTTTTTATCGATATTTACAAAGTAGCGATGAGTTGACTAAAAAACCAGAAAATGGCCATTTTTTGTAGGTTTTTCAAATTGATATTAAGGATGAAAAAAATTTTTTTTTCACAAAAATCGAAAACAAAGCTTATAGGACGTTTATTCAAGTTTCTCAAACTGCCCTTTAAATTACTGTGCGACCATTAGTTGCTGAGATATCGATAATCAAAGACAAAAGGATCCTTTTTCATTTGAAGGCTGATATCTCAGTAGCATATTGTCGTACAGAGAAACAAAAAAAAGCAAATTGTAGCTGAATAAATTTCCTGAACGAACCATGAATTGGTTTTTTCGAAAAAAAATTTCCTGGCCCCGTAGACCTAAAAAACAAAACCGAAAAATTTAGAAAAATTTTGTCTTGGCCTATTTCTTATGATTCCGCAAAAACCGTGGCTCAGAAAATTATTTGGCTGAAAGATCTTCAAACTAGAGATTTCAAGCTTCAATTTGCTTTTTTTATTTTCTCGATACGATCATTTTTCACGAAAATACAGACTTCCAAAAATCTCTAAAAATTTTATAAAATTTTTTTGTTCCTTTAATTTTTTGGATAAGTGTATTTATTTCAAAATTAAGGCAAAGATCTTGTCTCTAATTATTAATATTAATCTTTTATATCAGGCTCGGAAATTTTAAAATAAATAAATAAAATAAATAGATCCACAGAGTCAAGACGAGGTAAAAATCAGACCATTAGCTTTGATTTAGTTGTATACTGCGTTAGTTCAAAAGAATCCGAAAGTTCAAAAGAAAGAAATTTTTTTTTCAATTAAATATCTCAGTATTTTACAACTAAATTTTGGAATGAAACTTTAAAATTCCCTTAGAGGTTCCGTTACTGATTTCGTTAGTCTGATACTATAAATTTATATTGATCTTACGGTTTTCCATCTTCAATTCCAGCAATAATGAAATTATTCCATAGAGGATCAAATTTAGATCTCTGATTATACAGCACACGAGTTAACCAGCAGTGAAGAGATTTTGGCTTCAGTGTGAATCCATCATCTAGACATTGTTCTTCAAGACTAAATAAAAATAATACAAAGTTTTAAATTTAAAAAAGTTGTAATTGTCATTAAATTTAAGTTCAGTAATTAAAGTTTTAAAATAATATAATAAAATCATGATCCTGAAGTTAGTAGACAATAAAAAATTTTCGGATTTTCATTATTGTTCAACAGATTAATTACAAAAAAATTTTAAGTATGCGCATGTAGAAAATTACGACGATCTAATTAGCAAATTATTTAACTCCATTTCCGAAAATCCTCCATTTATGCGAAAAAAAGGAAGTTAAAAATGTTTTTTCATCTAAACATCAATTCTATATCTAATATATGTATAGTATTTTTGTCAAGATTACTCAAATGAATTTTTCTCTGACTATTAGTATCTGAAAATTGCACACAATTATCTGCGAAAAATAATCAGTTAGACACTTCGCTAATTAGAACGTCAATTAAAAAATCTGTGAGTGCAATTGTTTATATTTTTTTTTTTTTTGTAATTTATTTGTTGAAAACAAACAACTTAAAATATGAACATGTAGAAAATTTAAAAAGCTGTGAGTGCAATTTTTTATATTTTTTTTTTTTTTTTGTAATTTATTTGTTGAAAACAAACAACTTAAAATATGAACATGTAGAAAATTTAAAAAGCTGTGAGTGCAATTTTTTATAATTTCGTTCTTAAAAAAATTCAAAAATTACTAGATGTCAGCTAACTTTAGTATCATATAAAAATGATCCTGAAGTTAGCAGACAGTAAAAAATTTTCAGATTTTTTTTTTCCAACAGATTAATTACAAAAAAAATATACGCAGATAGAAAATTTAAAAAGCTGGGAGTGTAATTTTTAAAATATTCTTTTTTAAAAAATTTAAAAAATTATTAGACGTCAGCTAACTTTAGTATGATATAAAATCTTACATTTTTTGTTTGATTATATTTTCAAGGTACTGAAAATCAGCATAATCACCACCAGCACCCAATACAATGTTGTCATTTACTTTCATAACTCTTTTAATGTTTCTGTATCTTGCTAGAGACCCATAAGATGCTAGAATATCAGCAGCAATCATTACACCATCTTTGAATTGTACACCAACAACTGAAGTTCCAGTTGTCACTGGAGATCTGTAAAGTTGAAGAAAAATTTATTAAATTTAATTTTAAATTGTAAATAAATTTATTTTCTTTATTTCTAATTTAGTAATTCAATTATTCTTAGAAGTTTGAGGTTATAATTTCGTTACTACTTAAAAAAAGAAAGTATAAATTTATTATTAATTATTGATGATAATTTGAATGCGTTTGAATTAAAAAATAAATAATTAATTGAATGTGAATAGTAAAAATAATAAAATAAATGTAAAATGAAAATTTAAATGTACATGACATGCACTTTTAAGAGTAGTTGAAATTATTTTCAAATTTGATGAATAGAAACTTACTGTGATCTTTGAATGCCGCCGAATTCAGCATTAATTAGTCTACCAGGAAAATTATAAATAGCTCCTGGAGCTGGTCCATTATGCCAAAAAGGTGCTGGAGAAAACATATCACTTTTTTGAAATGCTGCCATGTTTGTGGTTGTGATTTGATTTGATGCACCGCTGGAATGTACATACACTAGTTTAGAATTGTCATAACTTAAAGGCGCCTTTTTATCAAACTTGTGGTGTGTTCGGACCCCGCGCACTGGGGCGCCCCTGTATACCCGGGAAAATTAAAATTCATAATTAAATTAGAAAAAATTTTAATTACCAATAAAAAACAGTGGATGAATTATCAAATGTTTTGATTAAGGTTGTTCGGACATTACTGCGACTTTTAGATAGAAATCTGAATTTTTAGTATGTTATTAAATAATGTCAAATACGTATAAATTAATTTTTTTAGGTACATCTGACGAATAGTTTTTAAGTTATTAATTATTGAAATATCGTAATTTAACACACAAAGTATAGGAAACGTAGAGGAAATGCCCTCGTATCGAGTTATGTAATTGCTCCTTGTAAAGATAAAATAACAAAAAGCTTTTCTCTTTATTAATTAACTATCGTAGAATACGTTAAAAATAGTTAAAAAGTGTTCTGACAAATGAATTTAAAAATATTTTAATACGAAGCACAGAAAATTCATAAAAATATTCACCCGCCATGATAAAAATTATCTATTCACGTGACTTAGATGAGTGCGGCAACGTCGCAAGAAATAAAACGCGCTAACTTTTAAAATTAAAAACATAACTGATTATTTCTGCAGATGCATATCATATTTTATGACAATTTTTAATTTTATTTTTAAATTTGTAATTGTGATAATCTGAAAAAATTAAACAAATAATTTTTAACATATTAATACAAAATATTCTACATAATAAGCAGGAGTAAAATAATTTTGAGTTAGTAAAAGTAATTTCTATCACTCATTTTTAAATTTGTTATAAATTTTTTAAATTAAATAATAATTAAATAAAATATTTTTTACTCTTCGGAATAAATAAAATTCAACTGAACACTTTCCAGCTAGATCAACGTGAACAGCTGTTCGAAGCGACGTTGTCAGACCTACAATATAAAAATACACTTAAGTCAAAAGTGTTTTATTTTTTATTTATATAAATTAAATTAATGAATTAATCCGTTCTAATGTAATGATAAGTACAGTATAAATTCAAATAATGAATATAAATAATTACATTTTCAATTTTTGGGGAAAAAAAATTTAGATTTTATTTTGATTTACGGGGTACTGTCCGAACAACCTTAAAGTGAAATTTAAGTAAGCGAATCTTGATGCATAAGTATGAATAATCTTTATAATTAGTATCAATATATGGGGCATTCCACGCCAAATCGGACGGTTTGAAAAATTTTAATTTTAGATTTCCTCAATTTTTTTTTTATTTTTTTGTACTCATCAAAAAACTCTTTTTCCGAAATGTTGAAATTTTTTTGATTACTGGTTCAAAAGATGTCGAATTTTAAAGAAAACCGCTCTTTTTATGGTTTTTTACTGATAACTTTTTAGGGAATGGTTTAAATCAAAATATTCATTGAATAAAAAACTATCATATTCCCATGTACTTTTGGAAAAAAAATACAAAAAAATTATTTCAAGTGTTTTAATACGTGTTTTTTTATTTTTAAAATTTAAATTGCATTTTTTAAAGTGAGTGCATATTTTAATTTTTTTACAGTAAACTACTACTCAAACCACAACTTTTTAGGCCGGTCTGGTCGTGGGTTCTCAATGGCTACTATTTTTTTTTGATTTTTGAAAATTAAAAAAAAATGTTTTTCTCTATTTTATCAAATTTTATCATTAGTTCCTCGCTTTCAAAGTTTTTTGAAAAACTTTACATATATTTTTTATTATAACAAGCATAGGAAATTGTTAATAATTTAAAAAGAATACGCGAGAGATTTATGAGAATATTTTTAAATTTAAAATGAATGTTTGTTTTGTATATTGTTATTTATGCAAATAAAGAAAATATTCTATACGTCAATAAATCCGGACAGATAATAAGCTTATTGAAATTTATTATATAATGAGGGATAAAATAGACCACCAAAACTGTTCAATAAATATAATTTATCAAAAAAGTTAAAGATAGGGAAGCCTGGGACACGACGGCCCCCTTAAGCCGTTTTGTTTTTTTTTGTGGCTCTCAGCTATCAAATTCGTTTATTTTCCGTCTATTTCAAAAGAATCAGTTGAAATTTTGCAAAAAATCGAAAAAAAAAAATTTTTTTTCTTGGGCACGACGGCCCCCTTCCCAAAAAGTTATAAAAAAAAATTTTTTTTTTATTTTCCGTCAAGTTATGACCTCTATAATGTTTTTATCATATTTAAAACCACTACGTTAAATGTGGGGTGAAATGGACCACTCGAAAAAAACTTGAAAACGGAAAATAAAAAAATAAACAATTTTTTCGTTATAATTTTTTTTTCGAGTGGTCCATTTTGCCCCACATATCACATGTTGACTTAAAATATAATAAAAATATTATAGAGGTCATAACTTGACAGAAAATGGAGAAAAAAAAAATTTTTTCGTTACAATTTTTTTTCCGAGTGGTCCATTTTGCACCACATATCACATCTTTGCCTAGAATATGATAAAAACACTACAGAGGTCATAATTTAACAAAAAATAAGAAAAATAAATTTTTTACCTAATTTTTTAGGGGGAGGGGGGTCCTCTGCCCCTAATTTTCGATTTTTCAATTTTAATTGACGCAACATAATAAAATGAAAATAAGTATCAAGGGTCTAAAAATAAGTCAACGCGATGAAAAAATTAACGATATTATAATTATTTTCCTTAAAGGGCCCACTCTGCCCCACCGTCTCCTAAATTTTATTATGTTACATACACACACAATTTACACACGCGCATTAACTGCAGACAGATAGTATGGTAAAATCGATTTTCATTTATATACTTTTTAAGGCGATTCTCAGACAGTGCCCCCAATTAGCACACTTGATAATCCATAAATTTTTTTTATTG
Organism: Microplitis manilae; assembly: GCA_030273425.1. NCBI lineage: Eukaryota > Metazoa > Arthropoda > Insecta > Hymenoptera > Braconidae > Microplitis > Microplitis manilae. Next base: position 5,765,561 of record CP092724.1, read on the forward strand.
GTAATTAACTTTTTTCTAATAATTTAATTATGAATTTGAATTTTCCCGGATAAATGGCGGGCGCCCCAGTGCCCCGGGGCGTGGGGTCTGAATACACTGATAGAAGAATTTATTTGTACCAAATAAGATTTATTTATAGTTAATAAATGATTTATTTGAAAGCTTTAACCAAATAAATATTTATTAATAGTTAATAAATGGCTTATTTGAATAGAAAATGACACATGAAGCTAATTAAGTAGGGTTATGACAAATAATTTATAGTCCCATTTAAGTTTACTTTTTTAAAGAAAATAATACACACAGTAATTAATTTAAAAAATATTCAGCATTTTTTTTATTTATAAAAAAATATTTAGTTGATTATATTTTGAATTTGTTACATTAGACATTATACTGAAAGGTAATGTAAACAGTAAGTGGCGCTGTAGTCAAAAATCACAGTGATGTTCACTCAAATAAGCCATTTATTAACTATTAATAAATCTATATTTTAGTCAAATAAGCCATTTATTAACTATTAATAAATCTATAATTGCGTCAAATAAATGCATTTATTAATATTAAATAAATACTTCTATCAGTGTACACCATAAGTTTCTTGTTGTTCTTGTGATTTCAGACTTTTTTGTGAAAATATTACTTTTAATGCAGTCTGAGATCAATGTACGCGCATTAAACGTGTACTTGGCGCAACTTTAAACAGAGAATCTGTTTTTGGGGGTGATTATAAAAATTACTAAATATAAACAAAAATATTATTTCTAAAGATAGTAAAAATTACACAATTTTGATAGTGTTTTAAGTTTACAATATCAATTTAAATTTAATAAAATTACTAAAATTTTAGTAAACATTGAGAGTAGTTTTCGTTTTGAAAAATTTGGTGGCCCTGAAAAGGGCCGTTTGGTTTATTGAGGATTAGGAAATCAGGAAATCTAATATAATATTCTATAATAATAAATCAGTTAATAATATATGTACAAATAATTACTAACGTCAAATTGTTTGAGAAAAATTTTGCTCATCTACATTTTTTAGCAGGAGAAGAAATACTTTCAATATAAGTATCATGTTTACGTTTACGATAATTATAATCAGCGATTTCACTGCTGATTTTAAGATCTGCTGATATACCATTTATGGTTACTGGTGTTATTTCAATACTTGTACTTCCAACGGAATTATCTTGCGGACCTTCAGTGGCGTCAGATGAGGATGTCGAGGATTCATCATCCGATTTAGCTAACTTTTCTGGTTTCTTTCGATTTAAATACTCTTGATAACTAATCGCCCGCCGAGTTCTCGATTTTTGTTGTCTAGCTGCCTGTGGACGTATCACTTCGTTGAATGATCTTGTACATTTTGAAGGCTCGCTGCTGCTATCTGGATAACTTGCCAGAGTCACTTGGCCACTAGGACAAACTTTAAACAAATTCATCACTCTGTTTCGAATTCGAGGTGAAACTTTATCTAAAATATCCCTGAATTCTTTTTCCATTTTGATTAATAAATCACACGTAATTTCGTGACCAAAAAACCAAAACCAAGGTTTCCCTTGGTTGACTCCTATAATCTTCCACTGAGACGATTGTGCAGTAAAATAGATGCAGAAGCATGCGACAACTGCGGGTTCGTACTTTAAGCACATCGGCGTCAGCTGTAGTGAGTAGGTCGCCATGTATAGAAAAACTTTATGAAGTTCTCTACCTGCATCGATTGTTCCGCAGAACTTCAATATATAATCATGTGGATGATTTATTTTTACATTAAATTCCAATATGAGCAGGAAGAAGTACTCATTACAAATTATGGTGTTAACCTTTTCCTGGTACTCAGCAGTAGTGATGTCTAGCGTGTAATTGTTGTTTTTCTTCAGGAGAGTATGTAAAGCTCGAATCACATCTTCTATTTTTTGTGGTACTTTCTTGACTTTTGCGGCCAAATAAATAACCGACGTTGCTACCTCATATCTATGGAACCTAGACAATGACTTCTTGGTATAGAATCTGTGCATAAACACCGTTGCAGTATTTATACAGTCTTGAGATAATTTGAGCCGCGTGCCCAAATCGTTGATTATGTAAGCGGCCTGTTGCTTATAATCTAATTCTTTGTCTGGGTTGATACCGTCTCTAAAACTTGGAGAGTTCATCAATTCTTCGTTGTTGAAATACCAATTGCTGTGAGCCATGATGACACAGTATTCAAAATCGACTATCACTTTAATGTAAAGTTTATATTTCACCACAACAGTTGATATATTTTTGAATTTACGCAAACTTTTTTTTCGTACACTTTAAATTTATTCTCGAACGAACTGTACGGTATTAAGTTCAAGAATAAAATGATGAATATTGACGAGACACTCATATTTAAGGGATTTTCAGACAAAGTAGTTTAAGATATCGGGCCAATGAAATTGTCGCTCTTAAGAAAGTGGGGATAATGAGTAAGTAATCGTTGGGGGTGGAAGAAATGTACCTTAGGTAAGAAAGGTAAAGGTCATTAAGCTAATGACGTTTATGAATATTAAGGTCAGCCCCTATCTTCAATTTTTTTTTGCTCGTTACACTACTTTATAAGCCCTTATTAGTTATTTAACATTAATGAGCTGTGTCCATTAAAATTGAAAAATCAACCATTAGGGGCAAATTGGGCCTCCATCTAAAAAAATTGTGTGAGACAAATTTATTGCTAGTTTTACTTTTTTTAAATTCTTCACTCTAAAAATGTAATGAATAAGCTGTGTTCATAATAAATTACGAATTTTAAAATATGGGGCAAAGTGGGTAAGACATAAATAAGCTAATAAGTAATAAATGAATAGTCGTAAAAAAGTAAAGGTGACTTATTATGAGCCTTGTTCATAGAAAATTTCAGGGTGCTCACTTTGCTCTCAAATTTTAGGGGGGGCCCACTTTGCCCCAAAATTTTTGACGCCTTCGAAATTTTTGGGGGGGGGGGGGGGCACTTTGCCCCAGGTTCCCCTATGTGAAAAAAAAAATTCTGATGGTTAATGATAAAGTTCATGATTGAATACTTACAACAGAGACTAAAATAATAAATTGAAATTTTTCTGAATAATATAAAATGGGACTAAACACTGAAGCAGTGCTTGGCAAAGTTGCGGTTTTAATTTCGCACAAAAAAATCAGTGATAAAATTTCAGTTGTGGCTAATCAGTAAAAACAGCAAAAGGGTTGCACATGACTCTGTTAGATCGCAGGTCTCGACAAAAATAATAATAATAATCGCCACATCGGTGTCTGCGACTCAACAAAAAAATGTTTAGTAAGACAGGTGATGTTTCCTCTCCTGTGATTGGCTCGCAGGTTCCGACGGAAATAATAACAATAATCGTCGCATCGGTATCTGCGACCCATTGAGAACATTTTTAGCCGGAGAGGGGAACTTTTCTGACCTATGAGTGGCTCGCAGTTACCGATACAATATAATAACAACAATAATTGAGTAGGTATCTGCGAACCAATAAAAAAGTAAAGAATTTGCAGGAAAAATTACACAACTTGAAAAAAATTTATCGTATAGATTTTAAATATATTATTGATGTTCTTTATAAAACACTTTCTATACTTAAATTATAAATATAAGATCAATAATACCGGGCAGGATTTTAGACCTTAGGTGTAGGCATCCTGCGAAAAATTCGCGGAGCGAAAGCGAATTAAATCTGGAGTGAATGCGGAGTAAATGCGGAGTAGATGATTTTTGTTTAATTTATGAATCCCTCTGGAGTGAAATTTACTCCAAAGAGGGGTTTTCGAAATATTATTTTATGTTACATTTAGTTAACATTTTTAACTTTCTGCTGAGAAAATCGATGATTTTCGAAAAATTCGGGAAGTTATTGTTTTCACCCCGATTTCCGAAAATCGAGTTTTCATCAGATGTCGACGTTCAAGGTCCTAGGAAGCTATTCTGACTATTTTAAGAATGTCCGATTATCTGTATGTTTGTTTGTGTGTGTGTAAACTCTTTGTAACTTTTTAACTAATGAATCGATTTGGATGTTTAAGGCGGCAATTGAAAGAGCTTGTTGGCCGTCAACTTTTCTGAAAATATCAGATCATTTGATCAAGTAGACTCGAAAATATTGGCGAAATTACGAAAAAAAAAAATTTTTTTTTTTAGTTTTTTATTGATTTCTCAGAAACGAATTGAACGATCGACTTCAAAATCTAATCAGCTTTAGAACTCAATTAAACGCGTCGAATGCCGCCTTAACCATCTCAATCGGTCCATTTGTTCGAGAGATATCGTCGACGGAAAAATGAAAAAAAATCTTTTTTTTTCGTTTTTCGTGAATATATATTATTTCGGAAACTATCGGATCTATCAATTCCAAAATCTAATCAGCTTTAGAACTCGATAAAAGCATCCGATTGCTGCCAAGAACGTCCTAATCAGATAATTCGTTCGAGAGGTATCGTTGACGGAATAATCAATGTAAAATCTGTATCAGCTTTTTTCATTGAATATCATCATAATTACTGAACAACATAACTCAAAACTAATATGTTCTTGTTTATGTAAGTCATTGGAAGTGACTTCTTAAAAATCATCATGTTCGCTCGTTTCACGATATACTTACATCATATAGATACAACGTATCACGTAAACTTATTTTTGAGCAAACTATTGAACATAATTGTAAATAAATATGTAAAAAACGCTTATTTATTAATTATTTTGGAGTCTAAATTTTTCAATTTTAATATAATACCTAATCCTTTTGAGCTTGGAAAGCTCATAAAAAAGTGAAACAAAAGTATTTTCGAGCTCGAAGAGCTCGAAAATGTATTTATACTCATGTTTTCGAGATCGGAGAGAGCTCGAAAACAGCGGGAAGTTACGGGGCTGGCCCACAGGGCCAACCGATGTCCAGATTTTTAACTTCCCACTAAGAAAATTGCAAATTTTCAAAAATTCGGGAAGTTATTGGTTTCTGTCCGATTTGTGAAAATCGAAATTCCAACAGATGTCGACGTTTTGAGGTGCTACGAAGCTATTCTGACTAATTTCACGATGATGTCCGAGTGTATGTATGTATGTTTGTTCGTACGTACGTATGTAAATATTCTGTAACTTTTGAACGGATGAACCGATTTTGGACTTTAAGGTGTCATTCGACGGGGCTTGTTATTTACTATAAACACAGAAAATTTGAGTTTAATCGGTCGGGTACGTTCGGAGATATTTCAAAAATAAAATTTTTTCAAAAATGTTTTTTTTTAATAACTTTTAATTCGCTCGATGGATTAATCCCAAAATCTAATCAGCTCTTAAACTTTGTAAGCCGCGTCGAATGCCGCCTCAAAAACCAAAATCGGTTTATTCGTTCGAGAGAAACCGTTAACGAAAGAATTAAAAAAAAAAAAATTTTTTTTAGTATTTTGGAAATTTCTCAAAAACGAGTCGATAAACCATTTTCAAAATTTGATCAGTTGTAGAACTCAATAAAACGCGTCGATTGTTACCTTAAACGTCTCAATCGGTTTATTTGTTCGAGAGATATCGTTGTAGAAAAAATGGTAAAAAACGTTATTTTTCGAAAATAAACGCATACAAAAGTATTTTCGAGCTCGAAGAGCTCGAAAAAGTATCCACAACAATTTTTCGAGCTCAAGGAGCTCGAAATAGGCGGGAAGTTTTGGGGCTGGCCCACAGGGTCAACCGACAGACCGATTTTTTTTTCTAAGATGGCACTAAATTTCGTAATTTTTTTGAATACGAGCATTTCTATTTCCCTGCAGACGCCAGTATCATAATCCTCCAGACAATTTCTTAATAACTTAATCATTATAATCCTAATACTTAAAATATTTATGGTTCATCATTAAACATTGTAGACTGTATAAGAGTTCTCGATAAGTTAATGATTTAAGCCCTACCTAAAATAATGATCAATAAATACAAATATTTTGTAATACTAATTCCTAGCGCCATGCGGGTGCATTCAAGATAACGAGTCTTACGCGTTATAATTACCCCTAAAAGTACTTTTACGGTAAAATTGTACCTGCGTCCTGATGACTAATGTACGTTTCATAATAATGTGGGTGTAGGGGAGAACGGGATGCTATGGCCCCCTGGGGCACGGCGGCCCCCCTCAAAAATTTGGTGAAAAATTTTTTTTTTCAATTTCGGTCAAATCGTAATACCTCTGATGTTTTCAAGATATTTTAGGCTGATCTGCGATATCTGGGACATAGTGGACCACCTGAAAAATAATTCGGTAAAAAGTTTTTTTTTTTTGCATTTTTGGTCAAATCATGTTATCTCTGATGTTTTAAAAATATTTTAGGCTGATCTGCGATATCTGGGGCATAATGGACCACCTGAAAAAAAATTTGCTACAAAAATAAAATTAAATAGCATATGAGAAGATAAAAACACATTTTTTAATATTAAAACAGTAAAATTATCTATTTAAAACCATTAAACAACTCAAAAACAGCATTAAATTTAAAGTGCATGGGATTATAAAGACACGGAAATAGTCTATTTGTGCTTAAAATCTTTTTTTTCAATAAAGAAAAAAAAAATTTTTTTAGCTTTTTTTGGAGAAAGGCCGTCGTGCCCCAGAAAAAAAAATGTTTTTATTGGAGTTTTGGTAAAATCTTGATGGATTTGCTTAAGAGAGGACCAAATTAGGTTGACCTATAGATTAAAAGCCATAAAAAATAATTACCGGCTTAAGGGGGCCGTCGTGCCCCGGTCTCCCCTAATTCATACGATGTATGTAATATCAAAGTTGACAATTTCAACTTCCTGCTAAAAAAATTCGAAGTTTTCAAAAAAGAGGGAAGTTATTAATTTATCACTCAGTAAAAAAGGATTTATCAAAACCTACCCATATCGTGAGAATAGTAAACGGTTCACAATTATTTATATGTTATTTTAACATATAGTATAAAAAAAAGTTACACTTGTATGTGTTAAAAGTAAAAATTTTCCCAGAATTCTTTTATGATGGTGAAGAGTATTTTTAACATCAAGTGTGTGTTGATTTGAGAGCAACATTTAAAAAGTGTTACTTTCGAATGAAATAACATTTTTGTGTGTTAAATAATCAATCGATTAAAGCCAATCGGGCAAGATCATAACAGTGTGTCAAATTAACACTCAAAAGTGTTAAAAATTCAACACTTCAATTTTTAACATTTGCTTTTTTTACACTTGGATGAATCCTTTTTTGCTGTGTAGTTATTAATTCGTTCCTACAGTTATTGTAAATGTACAATTTGCATGACAGTTTTCCCTTCATAAATCAATACATCCAGGTAAAATAATTACAAAGCTTCAAGGTCGTAATCATGCACAGGAAATAAATATATATTTATATAATATTTAAAAGTAGCACCACGTAACACAATTGATTACAAAAAATATTTTGAGTAAGAAATAGAATTTGACTAGTTTATTTTTACCAATTTCTATAAATATAAAAATATTAACCATCGAATTGCTAAACTACGAATAAATATAAATATATTGATCTACTTCTTTTACACTGAAATTATCAGCTATGAAGCTTAATGTTCAGGCTCTCTACTAAAATTCATTTGTGTAGAGATTCCACGATTATTTTAGGTATCTTAAGATATGACACATACTATAAAGATGTGGGAATTAGTTTTCACCTATGATGGTCGAAGTATTTTTAACATGTATTATATGTTGATTTGAGAGTACCATTTAAAAAGTGTTACTTTCGAATAGAATAATATTTTTGTGTGTCAAATAATCAATCGATTAAAGTTAATCGGGCAAGATCATAACAGTGTGTCAAATTAACACTCAAAAGTGTTAAAAATTCAACACTTCAATTCTTAATAGGGCAGGGCGGGGCTAGTTGATCACTTTTTGGTTTGATCTGCCATAACTTTAGACGATGCATCTGATTCAATTAATTCATGTGCTGTTAGGTTCGTTATTTAGTCTTCTTCAAACGGTCTAGCGACACAAGAACGATCCGAGTGAAAATTTACAAGTTATTCCCGGAAATGCGCTAGCGCTCCAAATCGCTCAACGTGCCCCACTAGTGGGGCACGTTGTGCATGAGATGGGGCTAGTTGTGCTATGGCTCAAATAGACGGAACGACTAGACAAAATGATATGGATACAAAATAAAATTATAATTACCAAGCAAATATTTATTTTTTATGATTATAATTTACTTATATTATTATTATAACTCTGATATTTAACATAAAATCAAACAAAGTCACAATTTTCCAATCTTTGGATCATTATCACACTTTTTGTATTAAAAATTATATATTTAAGAATAATTATTAAGTAAATAAATATTAAATTAAAGTAGTGACTAATTATGAGATCAAAAATATTGCTAGATGATTAATAATTGTAAATTATAAATCATTTTTGTCACTATCACAATTCATGCAAACATAGGTTAAGCCAACGTTCGGCACACATGTAACGTGGAACCATTGTTTGCAAATTTGGCACTGAATCCAGTCTTCTCCAGGTATGCTCTCAGAAAATTGTTCATAACAAACCAGTAATAATAATTATTAATATAGTATCAATATGGGTTATTTTAATTATTAAACATTATATTAAATCATCACATATACAAATTAAATGATGATTATTAATTTAGTAAAGAAAAATTTAATTTTTTATAATGAAAATCTAGTGGGGCTAGTTGAGCAAGCATTCAGCGCGCCTTGCACAACTAGCCCCATTTGAGGCAGCAAAATAAAAGTTAGATTATAAAAAAATAATAAGAGTTAAAAATAAATAACCATATATAATCGAAAGAGCAAGAATTAAAGTATCTTTGAATACTCACGTGATCACAAAAAAGTATTTTCATGCGAGTACAGAAGAAAAATTCTAAAGACCTTTTTTTTTTTTTGACGCCAAAAAAAAACAAAACGTTCTGTCAATTAATCTGAGCACCAGACGGCAATTGACACACAGAAAAAAAAGTTATCTTGAGTCAAGAAAATATTTTTGAAGACCACCGCTTTCGGGAACCAAGTCAAGATTTTCTTGAGCTAAGTGAATTTATCTTGGTCAGATAAAATTACTACTTTATCTGAGAAAGTTTAGGTCTCCAAAAAAATTTTCTTGAATTAAGAATATTTACCTTCAACCAAGAATTTTTTTTTTCTGTGCAGTCACGCTCTGTGTTCTCCTCTCGTAACCCCTTCTTTTCACCATTTAAACTTTTTTTGTAAGTTGCTTAGTTTTCGAGATATTTCGATTGCACAACTTACCCTGCTGATCAACTAGCCCCGCCCTGCCCTACTCGGTTTCTTTTACACTTGGACGAATCCTTTTTTACTGTGTAGTTATTAATTCTTTCCTACAGTCATTGTAAATGTACAATTTGCATGACAGTTTTCCCGTCATAAATCAATACATCCAGGTAAAATAATTACAAAGCTTCAAGGTCGTAATCGTGCACAGGGAATAAATATATATTATATTATATTGAAAAGTAGCACTACGTAACACAATTGATTACAAAAAATATTTTGAGTAAGAAATAGAATTCGACTAGTTTATTTTTACTAATTTCTATAAATATAGAAATATTAACCATCGAATTGCTAAACTACGAATAAATATAAATATATTGATCTACTTCTTTTATACTGAAATTATCAGCTATGAAGCTTAATGTTCAGGCTCTCTACTAAAATCCATACAGATTTCAAGATTATTTTAGGTTTCTTATGGTATGACACGTACTTTAAAGATGTGGGAATTAGTTTTTACCTATCCTTCTCTTTCCTCTTCTTCAATTGTTCTTTTAAGTAGATTATTCTCAAATCTAGCTTTTCTATTTATTTGTCCTCATAGTCGATTTCTCAAAGAATTTTTCCATAACTATCACGATAGCGCCTACAGTTCGTGTCAGATCATAATGAAATTTTCTCTAGTTTTTCTATGGGTGATTATCTTGATTAAGTTCAAAGATGGTCTTAATCGGTCGATTAGTTTAGGAGTTATGGCTATTTAAAATTTTCACGATTTTTTTAAAAAATCAGTTCTTTACTATTAAAGTTCATATAACTTTAAAACTAAAACTCATAGACAATGTCTGTAAAAAGCATCTTAATGATTTTTTAATAAGCTTCAACTTTGGTCCTTGAACTTTATGTTTTGACAATTTCTTCCAATAATTTGATAGCCTTGAAAGTTTTAACAAAATTAAGAAAATTCTTCAATACGGTTTTGATGACTGATAACTTATGCATTTCACATTATCTTATTCTGTTACCTTCATTTTGTAGTTAATTAAATAATTATGTAACCTCACTGAAAATATACATGTTATTAATTATGAATTTTTGAAATTTCTGAAACTTTTAAAACGTCTTTAGAAAAATCTACCTTTCATACTGGCTACTAGATGGCATTTTTTTAAAAATTGATAGTTGAAAGAAATTTTTTTTTCAGCTGTTATGAATATGCAACTTGCACAATATTTTTTCTTATGAATCGATATCATTTAAAGTATTCATGGGCTTTACCGGTAGCAGTGGAATATACTAGAAAAAATATTAATTAGCAAAATGTAAAGCTCACATACGTAACACTAATAATCGAAATACAATACACACTTTTCTCTATGGCAATTTATAAGTGTATCATCATTGAAATGAGTCAGTTAAAATTGCTGATCCTATTGAAGTGGACGTGTCTCCTACAAATATCCAGCGAATAAATTTGGTGTCAATGAATTAGTTTTTTCAAATTAAATATTTTTCAAAATTTATTTATTCATAAATATTTCATAATTATCATATTCGCGATGTCGTTAATAGTTAAAATAATTTTCTGTTTATTTTTTGTCACTGTAACGGGCAATGAAATCTTACATATGAGATCATTAACATCAAGCCATACTCCAATTTCACACACACATATGGTAATTACATTTAAATACAATTGAATTAAAAAAAAAATCTTCACGTTCATCGATTTAATCAGCAGTACCAATCAATTTTACGCACTAACTTGATCTGAACTTGAATCAAATTTAATGATCTAATCTTAAAAATCTTTGAATACGCATTTATCGACTTCATATTTTTAAAAAATTTTTCTATACGAAGAAAATTCGGCATCTTATGAAATTCAATTAATTTTACTTGTTTCAAGTACTTATTTTTTTCTGTTTATTTTTACTAAAATGTATACCATAAGACAAAATGATCATAGTCAAAAAACTGAGTAAATTTCTTTTTCACAAGGGTGGTATTTAATTAATTCATTTATTTTCTTCTTTAATTATATATACTATCTATGAATTATAGTAAATTGCAAAGAAAAGGATAAAAACGAAAATTATACAGATTTTTTTCATTTCAGTTTTTCTTAAATATGACAGGGAAGATGGGGGCAAAGTGGGCCCCTTAAAAAAAATTATTAAAATATCATTAATTTTTATTACGCGTTTACTTCTTTTCAGACTTTTTATACTTATTTTTACTTCATTATATGCTGCGTCCATTAAAATTAATAAATCAAAAATTAGGGGCCAAGTGGGCCCTCCAAAAAAATGCGGATTTGATGATTTTTATTCTTTACACATGTGATATTTGCAGATAACTATATAACATTAGTATTTTAATAATATAGAAAATCATATTAATAGTCTAGCTGCTGCGATATATCTTTAAAACGTAATTTTATTATCTTTAACTTTCTTAATAAATTAAATTTAATGAACAGTTTTGGTGGTCTATTTTAGCCCTCATTATATAAGAAATTTCGATATGCTTATTATTCGTCCGAATTTATCAATGTATAGAAAATTTTGAGGGGCCCACTTTGCCCCCTCCTCCCCTACAACAAAATTAAATTTCAATTATAATTAATAATAAAAAAGTAAAATATTAACAATAAATACATGCAGTTACATACATACTATGACAGTTATATATATACTAATATTAGAATGAGAATTTTGTTCAGTAATCAGAAAATGTCGGGATTGGTAGTAAAAAGTGGATAGCTTGGACTCAATTAGAAAAATAACTTTAAATAATATCTAGAATTTTTTTTATTACTAAAAATTTTCTGAGACACTGAGTTGAGAAATTCTGTAACTTTTCAGTGAATCGTTGAATTTATCGATCGAGTTTAGTACAATTGAAGTTTAAGTTCGTGCATGCAGCTGATTATATCAGTGGATGCGATTGATTGATTAGAAATATTATACATATTTTTATGTATAGCTGTATAGCTTGATGTATGCAACAGTTTTTTTTTTGCATGATGGTTAACCACGATTTCCTCTATAAACAGGACATTTAGTATCAAATTAGTAATTTTTTTATTTATTTTACATTATGATTTTGGCTATTGTAATATTTTTCAATATCTACTAAGACTTGTATTTGTAATTTTATTTCTGTCAATTCATTAGATAAGAATATAGCAAAAATTTAATTTTGAATTTTGGTAGTTTGTGAAAATATAACTTTTTTAAAATTAACACCGAAAAAATTATTTTTTTTTTGCGATGAATCTTCATATAGAAAATACGAATATCTGATAAAGAATTTAAAGAACGAAAAACTTTTATAGAGGGTGATTAAAAGATGTGAAAAATTGAGATAAATCATGAATATAAATTTTTGATACGAGTGATCATTACAAAAATTTCATTTAATGAAATCATTGTCATTTTACAGGGTCAGCTGCTTGAATTATGTTTTGCGAATAAATTGAATCCAATAATTATGAGTGCAGACTTGGTGGATACAATCAATCAAAATCTATCGAGTGCTATAAAAGCACCAATTACTGCGATTAACCACAACTTCAAATCGAAAAATATCATTCCGTATCACCCTTCTCATCCCACGTATGTGATATCTGCTGATTTAACTAATGACCTTCAAGTGCTTCTACACGAATTCAAATCATCTCCTGGTTGGAATATTGTCTCTCATTTCTTTGTTGTTGGAACCGATGAAAAATCCTGTCAAGACAATGCATCAAAGGTTCTCCAATTATTGTGGAGATCGGATTTATTGTCGTCGTTCTATTTATGCCCCGAGACCAGCAACAACACAGTAATATATATCTTTAATCCTTTTACTGATTATGCACCCGAGCCGTGGGTACAGGTGACAATAACTGATAAACCTGATAGTCGATGGACGTTGTATAAACAACTATTTGTCGAAGGTATTATTTGTATTTTGTCGAATTTCAGTCGATTTTATAACCGATAAAACATCTGTATTCTTTCAATGTTTTTTCAGATCCAAAAATCTGTCACATTCTTCAGTTTGACAAAACTAAAATTTTGGATGGTTATAGTGTGAAGACTCTTTCAAAGGGGGGTAGGGTTGAATTTTTAAAGGGATATATACTTCCAAGTTTGAACCTCACGTACAGTGATCGTTTTTATAAGAAATCGGAAACTACATTAATGGATATTTACTATGCATTAAATAATAATATAAGTGATGTCAGTGTCTTAACTGCTCCATTTTATTCGATTAATCATAAGTTGAGTGATATCATTTTCGTTAATTTCGAACAGAGTTTTTTAATAGCTACACAAAAGCGAAGTGTTATAACACCATTTAGTCAACTTAATTTTATATTTAATGTTAATACTGTCATAGTCCTGGTTATAATCTTCTTATTGATTATTATAATAATAGGGTTGAACAATAGGTATCGATTTGGTGCAGCTTTTTTGGATGTCTTTCGGTTGTTGTTAAATATGGGGATTTTGTTACCTCTTGACAGATTAGCGATGCGCATCATTTTTTTCTCTACGTTCTTATTCATATTCATATCAAGTCCATTCCTGCTAGGCGAATTGTTTGCAGTTTTAGCGAAACCGACATATCACAATATTGAAAGCCTTAGGGACTTATATGAATATAAATACAATGTTCATTATTATAGCAATCTAGATGACGATATTAAAAATGCGGGATTATGGACAACTGATGCGGATATGCAATATTTACACTTTGATAATCATCCCTACTCATTGGACTGTTTAGAACTAGCTAGCAAAGATGAAACTGTAGCGTGTATTTACCCAGCTGACTTTTTATTGGAAAATGCATTCAAATATGGATTGCATGTATCTGAAAAATTACTATTTCCAAGTAATTATATTTATAATGTCCGTAAAAACTGGGCTTTAAAAAGTCGAATTGATCAAAAAATATCACATTACATTGAAGCTGGTCTTTTGAATCGATACGAGAGATTTATTGCCAATCAGTTAAAAAAAATGCAGGCTATCAATAATATTGAAAAATCTAAACGATTTGAAGTCATAGACGGTGATGATTTAATGTATGTATTTATATTAATGGTACATTTCTTATTTTTGGCAATAATTATATTTGCTATTGAAAGGCTTAATGCGATCATAAGACCTCCAAGACAATTAGAAAGAGAAAATGAGGAACTACAAGAAGAAATTGAGTTTATTAATGAAGATAGAGTTGTTCTTGATTAATGCGTGCGTAATTATATATATTCTGTTACGATAATTTCTGTTTAGTAATTGATTGTTTTGTATTTGGAACGTTGCGTCATCGAATTATAAAAAATTGGGCAATGATATCATTTTGGAGTTACAAACTGTGTAATGCTCGAAGATCCTATAATCAATATATGTCTAATTGAAGTATTTGTATAGAAAATATATTTGTCTGATAATTTCTGTCACATCGTGTTGATTGTTTTATCGTCAATCGATTTATTTTTTTTTTATTTAAGTAAGCGTTCTTATTTTAAAATTATTATTTTGTTATGTATTGTACTTGTATAAAATAAATAAAATCTGGGCATTGGTTGGCCTTGCGGGCCAGCCCCAAAGATTTCCACTGTTTTCAAGCTCTTCAAACTCAAAAATACTCTCGAATGCTATTATTTTTTATGCGTTTTTCAAGCTCAAATAGGTTTTACGTTATATGTTTATGTTTCACAATTTAAGGATCGAAAGTAGTTCAACAAAATGAATTTATTCATGTCAAAATTAATGTAAGTGACCAAAATAAAGATTACAATGAATTTTAACTTAGATTAGAGCGTTAATATATCAAATATCCTAGAAAAATGTTACAAACGGTTTTTTTTTTCAATTTTTTCTTATAATAATATTATTTAAACTAAAAAACGAGTTTTATTACATAACGTAACGATCGAAGGTAAATATGAAGAGAAAAAGCTAGTATGATTTTTCGACCATTTGATAATTAATATTCTGAGCAATGCAGCGAAAACAAGATAAATTATTATTTTTTTTTAACTTTTCTGACGCGGACATCTTCTGAACTAATCAACCGATTTTGACGATCAAGGCGGCAATCGACGCGTTTTATTGAATTCTAACCTTGGCGAGAACTAAAAATCAATCAAATGAGTCATTTTAAAAATAATTGAAAAAAAAACCTTTTTTCACCATTTCCTTTTCCAACGGTATCTCTCAAACAAATTAACCGATTCAGATGGTTTTTGTGGCACTCGATGCGTTTTATTGAATTCTAGGGCTGATTAGATTTTGGAAAGGTTGATGCACTTATTTTTGAAAAATTAAAAAAGAACTGAAAAAAAAATTTTTTTTGGATTTCTTAATTATTTTAGTCTATGCGATCGAAAGATCTAAAATTCACAGGAAAGTTGATGGCTAACAAGCTTTTTCGACTGCTGCAAGAACCCTTTGAATCGGTTGATTAGTAAAAAAGTTACAAAGCGTTAACACACACATACAGACACTCGGATATCATTTTAAAAATAGTCAGAGTGGCTACCTGGGACCTAGAAACGTTGACGTCTGGTAAAAACTAGATTTTCGACAATCGGGATGAAAACAATAACTTCCCGAATTATTGAAAATTTACAATTTTCTTAGCGGGAAGTTAAAAATGTCAAATTGAATATGAATCATTTTTTAACTTCTCGCTATGAAAATTAAAAATTTAAAAAAAAAAACGGGAAGTTGTTTTGTTTTCTTTCTGATTCTCGAAAATGGAGTTCGCATCACATCTCGACGTTTTGAGTTCCTAGAAAGCTTTTTGGCCATTTTCAGATAGACATCTATCCGTCCACACGCGGGTGTGTGTGTTCTTGTATGTGTGTGCGTGAACCCATGCAAAGTTGCCGTTAATGGAAAAAATGCCGTAGGTTGGCCGTTGTCCGACTGCAGTCGCTCGGCCAAGCATTGGCAATTAGTAATGGCCCAAACTTGGTTAATTACTAGCAGCCGATTAATTTTTCATCAAGATAGCGTAATCAAGTTGAAGTGATATTCATTTAAATTTTTTGATGTATATGTTATGGTATTACTGGTTTCATATCGGAATATGACTTTCTGTACCGGAAACGACAGTCGCCCATACAAAGTCGCCGTTAATGGAAAAAATGCCGTAGATCGGCCGATGTCTGGCTGCCGTCACTCGGCCAAGCATTGGCAATTAGTAATGGCCCAAGCATGGTTAATTACCAGTAGCCGTTTAATATTTTAAACGACGCTGCCGATGGCTGGCCAATGAATGGCTACTTATGATTGGCCGATTATCGTTTCGCAACGTTGGGATACTGTTAGTGAATCAGTGGTCCATGACTTGGTCAAATAAAAAAATCTACTAATCTATTATTAATTATACAAACCCATGCAGGAGCTGCCAGAGTTGAACAACGGGGCCCTTCTTGGCTCAGCACTGGGGAACCTAGCCTTGGCCATCCAATGATTACCCGGGCTTGGGCCAAGACTGGGTAACCCAACCTTGGCCATCCAATGGCAACCCATGCTTGGGCCAGGACTGGGTAACCTAGCCTTGGCCAACCCAATGATTACCCGGGCTTGGGCCAAGACTGGGCAACCTTGCCTTGGGCGTTTAATAAGTAGATCATATAAATGTATCAGTTGAACATTGGTAGGTTCGTCCAGTAGCTACCGTTCGGGCCTAGCAATCAGAAGGACGGCAGTTCGCGCCCAGCAGAATTTTCACCGATTTTTTTTCACATCATTTACCTCCCTTAGATAATTTAAACGTTAATGATGATGAACTCTACGAGGTTAATAATAATAAAATTTTTTTAAATTAAATTTATTCGTTTCCTCGAAGCCTGGGCCAAGCCTGGCAAGAAGCCTGGGCCAGGCCTGGCAACCAGGCTTGGCCCGAGATTATCATCCCAGACTTTTACCAAAACTGGGCCAAGACTGGCTTACAAGCCTGGCCCAAGGTTCTACAAAGTTGGGGCAAGACTGGGCCAAGCCTGGGCCCGTGGTACTTTCCTCTCTGGGAATAACTTATTATTATAGTTTTCTTTAAATAATAATTATGTTTTTTTTGGATTTAAACTAATTTTTAATCAATAATATATTTTAATTTTCCAATTAAAGTTATTTACAACTAACAATTAATATATTGTTTAGTTCGTTATTATTTGTAACCAACAACCGCAATTTTATAACTTTATTTATAAAAATTAATTTAATAAAAAAATAATACACAGTAAAAAATTTTGTGTATCTGTGTTAAAAACGGTTCGTGTTAAAATTTTTGTGTTGATTATTTTGTGTCAAATCAACACAATTCTTTGTGTTACTTTAAAATTTTTAATCGATTTACTTTTCAACACTTTAAAAGTGTTACTTACACGGAGAGAATTTTAAGCTAAAAGTTACCATCACACTCGCGCACACATGTACACAGACATGCGCACACCTACCCACACACATGCACACACGCGTGCGCACACTTACCTGCACCCGTGCGTCAACTTACCCAAACACATGCACACACTTACCCGAACGCATTCACACACCCTCGCGCGCACAAGAACACACCCGCGCACACTTACCCGCACGCATGTACACACACATGCACACACGCGCGCACAGATAAACACACGCATACATGCGCACACATACACACATTTACCGCACACATACACACACTTACTGAACACACGCGCACACTTACCCGCACACATACACACTTACCGCACACACGCGCAGACTTACCCGCACACATACACACACTTACCGCACACATTTACCCGCATACGTGCGCACACTAATCCGCACACCATCACCCGAACTTATTCACACAGACCCCCGCACATTTACCCGCACAAATGTGCCCACACATGCACACACTTACGATCACATATTCACACACACCCTCGCGCACACATGAATACACACGCACATTTACCCGCAAAAGTGCGCACACTTACCCGGAATTCGCCCGCACACACACACACATTCATGCACACACACATTCTTAGTTAATAATTTGTACAACTTTGAATGGAAATAGTTAATAGTATAATAATCGATATTATCAACATTTATTAAGTGTTACTTTAAAATCAACACAAAAAAAGTGTTGGAATTTTAACACAAATTTTGCGTTGAAATTCAACACAAATTTTGTGTTGAAATTCAACACAAATAGTCTGTGTTGAATAATAACACAAATATTGTGTGGACCGTTTCAGACACACAGATTGTGTTGATTTTAACACAATATTTTTTACTGTGTACATACATTTTTATAATAAATGTCATTTTTAATAATGGTGGTACAGCAAGATAATTCAACTGGGTTCTTGATAAATAATCAATTTAATTTAATAAGTTTTATTCTAAAAAATTATGTAATTATAATAAAATAGTACAAAATTCTTATTTTTTTTTTTTTTTCTCTAAATAATCGAAAATATTAATTAAATTGCCCTTTATATTTTATAAAATCGAGTGGTTGTAATAGAATGAATATCTAGATCATTCAAAAGTGTCAGTTCAACGTTCGCAGTTTCGTCCAGTAGCCATCGTTCGGACCCAGTAATCAGAAGGACGGCAGTTCGCGCCCAGAGCCCAGCAGAATTTTCATCGAGTTTTTTTCACATCATTTACCCCACTTAAATAGTTACTGATCATGAATTCTATTAGATTAATAAAGAAAATATTTTTTTTAATTAAATTCATTTGCATGCTTGGCTGATTCCCGGCTACCATTAATCGGCCGATGGTCGAGCGCCATTAATGGGCCGGGGTTATCATTTGTATATTCAGCCGTTCATGGGCCATTCAAAATTGTCAATGACCGGCCGTTCATCATCATACTTCGCCCGTTGCTGGGCCATCCAAGGGCCGGTTTCCAAACTTTGTATGGGTCATACGATGCCGCCGATGGCTGGCCAATAAATGGTTACTTATGACTGGCCGATTATCGGTTTGCAACGTTGGGCCACTATTTGGTGAATCAGTGGGCCATGATTGATTCTCGTTAAATGAAAAAATCTACTCATCAATTACTAATTATTCAAATAACTTATTATTATATTTTTCTTTAATTAATAATTCGTTATTTTTGAATTGAACTAAGTCTTAATTAATAAATATTTTAATTTTCCGATTAAAATTATTTACAACTAACAATTAAATTATTTTTAAATTCGTTATTATTTGCAATTAACAACCGCAAATTTTATAACTTAACTTATAAAAGTTAATTTATTTAAAAAATAAGACATATATTTTAAAGTAAATGTCATTTTTAATGAAAGTGGTAGAGCAAAATAATTCCAGTGGGTTCTTAAGAACTAATTAATTAAATTTAATAAATTTTATTTTAAAAAATCATGCAATTATAATAAAAATAATACGAAATTATTTTTTTTAAATAATCAATAATATTAATTAAATTGCTCGTTACATTTTATAAAACTGAGTGGTTGTAACAAAATGAATAAGTAGATCATTTAAAAGTATCTACTCAACATCAGCAGGTTCGTCCGGTAGCCAGCGTTCAGACCCAGTAATCAGAAGGACGGCAGTTCGCGCCCAGAGCCTAGCAGAATTTTCACCGAGTTTTTTCACATCATTTACCCCACTTAAATAGTCTAAACGTTAATGATTACGAATTCTATTAGGAAGTTAAAAAAATTAAAATTTTTTTAATTTAATTTATTTGTTTGCTTGGCTCATTGCTGGCTGCCATTGATCGGCCGATAGTCGAGCGCCATTAATGGCCCGAGGTTATCATTCTGACTATAAGCCGTTTATCGGCCAATAAAAATTGCCATTGCTGAGCCATTAATCGAGATTCTTGGCCCAGTAATGGCCCGATACAGGGCCGATTTCCAAACTTTGTATGGGAAATAGTGTTTAATCTTGTGTTATACACCATATTTTTTATGATTACCTGCGTTGAAACTTCAAGTTTACCGTGTCAACAGTCAGTCAGAAACGGATTAATTTAAAACCCACGATGTTATCAACTATCAGCGTAGGTGCAAATGGTGCTACGTTTGCTAATATTCATGCATTTGTAGCATTGGACTGAAATTAACAGCTTTCAAGTGGCTTTAGAAACACTCAAACTGAAGTTTTCAATGCTGGTATCATTATAAATTGCAACTGATCTAATTTGATACAGACGATATCCGGCTTTAATTTTCAATCATCTATAGACAACAGATTCCGATACAAAGTTTGGAAACCGGCCCTTGGATGGCCCATCAACGGGCGAAGTATGATGATGAACGGCCGGTCATTGACAATTTTTAATGGCCCATGAACGGCTGAATATACAAATGATAACCCCGGCCCATTAATGGCGCTCGACTATCGGCCGATTGATGGCAGCAAATGAATTTAGTTTAAAAAAATTTTTTTTTTATTAATCTAATAGAATTCATGATCAGTAACTATTTAAGTGGGATAAATGATGTGAAAAAAACTTGGTGAAAATTCTGCTGGGCTCTGGGCGCGAACTGCCGTCCTTCTGATTACTGGGTCCGAACGATGGCTACTGGACGAAACTGCTAACGTTGAACTGGTACTTTTGAATGATCTAGATATTCATTCTATTACAACCTCTCGATTTTATAAAATATAAAGAGCAATTTCATTAATATTTTCGATTATTTAGAGAAAAAAAAAAAAAAAATAAGAATTTCGTACTATTTTGTTATAATTACATAATTTTTTAGAATAAAACTTATTAAATTAAATTGATTATTTATCAAGAACCCAGTTGAATTATCTTGCTTTACCACCATTATTAAAAATGACATTTATTATAAAAATGTATGTATTATTTTTTTATTAAATTAATTTTTATAAATAAAGTTATAAAATTCCGGTTGTTGGTTACAAATAATAACGAACTAAACAATATTTTAATTGTTAGTTGTAAATAACTTTAATTGGAAAATTAAAATATATTATTGATTAAAAATTAGTTTAAATCCAAAAAAAAAAAAATAATTATTAATTAAAGAAAACTATAATAATAAGTTATTTGTATAATTAATAATAGATGAGTAGATTTTTTTATTTGACCAAGTCATGGACCACTGATTCACTAACAGTATTCCAACGTTGCGAAACGATAATCGGCCAATCATAAGTAGCCATTCATTGGCCAGCCATCGGCAGCGTCGTTTAAAATATTAAACGGCTACTGGTAATTAACCATGCTTGGGCCATTATTAATTGCCAATGCTTGGCCGAGTGACGGCAGCCAGACATCGGCCGATCTACGGCATTTTTTCCATTAACGGCGACTTTGTATGGGTAAATACGTTAGACGAACCAAACGTGATATAAATTAATGAATTAAATATTCAATCAGACATGAGTGCCTACTAGCCAAACATAATCACAGATAAACTTATGAATGAATACCTACGAGTCTATAACCAATCAGGTATAATATAATAAGTCCATTGGTTGCACATAATCATATCTAATTAGATTAAAATCCATACATTAATATGTATAAAGCTAGATTTGGTAAACTAATACGATCATTGATCAGATATAATTTCATGCATGAATAATTAGATACGATCAGGGTAATTTTTTTTTTCAGAAACCATTTCTATAATTTGTATTGCATGTGCAAGAAAAAATAATTGAATAAATAAATAAAATAGACAAAATTATTATAATTAATAATTTATTTATTATTATTTTTATTTATAAGAATTATGTAATGGATAATGGAATAGTGATTTGGAAAAGTGAAAAAAACGACAAATATATTTTTTATATGCATACCTTTTGGTTTTTTTTTTGTTCGGGGTGGTTTTATTTTGGAATTATATCCGTTCAAATATAATATTTTGGACGGACGATTAAAGTCTTCCTAGTGTTAAATAACCCCAATAAATGACGCAAAGAGAAATTAGTTTTCAGTATTACAAGTTTTACAATTTTTTTTTTTTTTTATTTTTATTATTTTTTTTGTTTTATGATTTTTTCATACAATCGAAATATTTTGAGGATTAATTGGTATAGACAAAAAAGATTATAGTTTCAACGAAGCATTTCGAAAAATAATTATTAGTTAACTTGTTTTCCGTCGATATTTATGTATTGAAGAGAGAAAATTTGATTCAATAAATTTTTTTTCGCTTTTATATCAACACACATAAGTTTTAAGTGAAAGGAAAGCGCGAGAGAAAAAAGCGAGATTTAAAATTATAAATAAATAAATAGGAGAAAAATTTATTTGACAAAGTCTTGAAGTTGTATTATTATTAATATTAATTTATTTATTATTATTAATATTATTATTATTATTACTATTATTTATATTAATATTATTATCATTATAATTATTATTAATATTATTTTTATTATTAAAAAGGCGTATCAATTTATATATTTTCTTCACTCGCACTTTCCCATCACAAATACCTATAATTTCTTTCTTCATCACGTTAACAATACGTTTAATAATTTATTTATAAATATTTATTTGCAGTCAATAATATTATAATTGACTGCTAGGAGCAAATTGATCACATACAAAGAAGATCAAACAAAAAAAATTTTACAAAAATTTCAGCTATTAAATCTTTTTTATTATTATTATTATTATCATTAATATTAATAGAAGAATTATTAATATTTTAATTTTTCTTTCTCATCCCGGGAAAAAAAATTATATGTAATTATATACAATTATATATGATTGTATGTAATAACATATAATTATTATAGAAAATAACCCGATGTAATTATATAAAATTATATATAAATATATATAATGACTTTTAATTTATAATCATATATGAACTTAATATAATTTTATATCATTGCATACGATTGCATATAATTATACGTACTTACATATAACTTCATATAATCACATACAATTTAATATATTTTGTACATGATTATATAATTAAAACCATTGTATAAATTTATATATAATTTTATATAATTACATTGAGTCTTCTATGCATAATTATATGTGATTACATACACTTATATACAATTACATGCAATTATAGTTAATTTATATATGATTATATTAAAAACCTTTATGTATATTTATTCATAATTACATATGATTGTATGTAATCACATGTAATTATGAATAGAAAATAGCCCGATGTAATTATATAAAATTATATATAAATATATATAATGACTTTTAATATATAATCGTATATGAATTTAATATAATTTTATATCATTGCATACGATTGCATATAATTATACTTACTTACATATAACTACATATAATCACATACAATTTTATGTATTTTGTACATGATTATATAATTAAAACCATTGTATAAATTTATATATAATTACATGCAATTATAGATAATTTATATATGATTATATATTAAAAACCTTTATGTATATCTATATGTAATTACATATGATTGTATGTAGTCACATGTAATTATGTATAGAAATCTGCCCAATGTAATTATATAAAATTATATATAAATAAATATAATGATTTTTAATATATAATCATATATAAATTTTATATAATTACACTAAGCCCTCTTTATATATAATTATATATAATCACATACAATTATATATATTTTATATATGATTATATAATAAAAACCATTGTATATATTTATATATAATTTTACATAATTACATTGAGCCCTCTTCTATATATAATTATATGTAATTACATACAAGTATATATAATGTATAATTATATAATAAAAACCACTATATATATTTATATATAATTACTTTGGGCCATTTTCTATTTATAATTAGATATGAATTCTATATAATGATATATAATTTTTTTACCCGGTTATTCTTTGGCTATATACGCGTTATAATTTTATAAAGATTTTTTTTCATCCATTTATTATTAATAAGCTCCAGCGTTAAAGCCCGCAAATTTTCTTAACAAATAAATAAATTATTTTAATAAATATTGATAATACACTGGGGCTTATTTTACATAAAATAAAATTCCAATATATTTATAATCCATTTTTTATGAATTATCATTTTTTTTTTTTTTTTTAAATTTATTATCAAAAAGTTGAACGTCTGAAAACATTTAAATTTTATTTGACTAAAATAATTTATTTCAATACTAATTAAACATTCTTTTTTTACTTTACAACAATAATATCATAAGAAAATATACACAATTGTTTAAATTAATGACAAATAAATATTATTTAAAAGCAACTTAATAATAATTGGAATTATTTAGGAAACCTGTTTTTTTTTTATTTTTAATTTATTTAATCGAATAAATTTAAAACGTTTAATATCGGGTTACTAATTCCAAAAGGACTTATATTTTTATACATTTTGGTTTTGGTCACTCAGTTTAAAACCAATAGAGCATATTATTTTATTTCATTGCCAATCGTTTTGTGAACTTATTTTATAGAATAAAATTTATACCCTTTGAATCCTATTGGAATGAATCGGAAATTTCCGAAAAATATATTATTTTCCGATTGAAACCGATTCATTCTGATCAAACTAAACCAGATCCCAATCGGATTTCAATCGGACTCAATCGGAATTCTTAACTAGGGTAGCTTAAAAAACCATTCGGCATCCAAAATACAAGTAAATTTCTTATTTTTCTTATTATCGAGATTATATTGAACTTGTCTTGATTTCTTCTCGACTTATCAAGACGATACTATAGATTGCAATATTGAGACCAAGACCAAGATCATCAAAAAAATCTTGCAATGTTTTGACAAGAACCAATACAATATAATAAATATATGTGAAATACTTTTTGTTGCGATCAACTCAGTTGCCCCCACCATATACTAAACTCCCTGTCAATACTCAACCGATTTTTAAAATTTTTGAATTTGATCAAGATAATTTTCTAAACAAAGAATGTCCAAAAATGTTGGCTCTCAATTTTTTTTTCCAATTTCCAGCTTTAAAATAAGTCTACAATATGATTTGCAATTTAGAAAAAAAATTATAAGTCCCATTGGTTTTAAACTGTCATAAATCGGGAGTGAATTCGAAGTGATTACGGATTTTATTTAAATCCGAATTCATTCCATTACTCAGAGCTCCGGAGTCTTAGAAAAAATCACTCCGAACACGAAGTAAATGCGGCGTTAGTTTTTCCAGCGGTCTGCATATTTTAAAAATTCGCATTCACTCTGGTTCGGTAATTTAATATTAAAATAAAGCCCCTTTTAGGAGTTAATTTCACTGCGAACCGGAGTTTGAATATTAAAATACTCTCTTTCAGAATTAATTTTACTCCAAGGAGGTTAAACAAATACAACCATCCGTTCCGAATATACTCCATATTTAATCCACGTTGACTCCTCAATTTTTTTGCGACCAAAGCCAAAAAGGGCGTAAAAAATATGTCCTTCCGGAATTAGTAACGCAATATTATTTATGAAATAGCCAATAAAAAACGTTAGCAATTAAGTTAGAGCGTGCCTTTTGATTTTCACATATTTTTGTATAATATCACTGGGTCCTTGGCGCATTTCCTTTCACTAAATTCACATTTTATTTTAAATTATTAAATTTAATTTCTTTGTATTAAAAAAAAAGAAAAAAGAAATAATTGTTTTACTTTTAATAAATATTTTGAGAAACATTTTTTTCGTTAATTATTTTATTTATTTAAAGCCGTGGAAGTAATCAAAGCCGCAAATACTTTGTTGATTATTTTTTAATATTATTTTAATTTCGCATATTAAAGTTTTTACTCTTTTGATAGATTACATATTACATTACTCACTTCATACAATCCTTGAGCTCCAAAAAAGGCTTTATTGTGTTGTCCATATCTTCGTTTAGTTAATATTTAACTTATTGCATCTCATTTATTTTTATTATCATTATCTTATTATTGCCATGCTCTCAAACTGTCACCACTTACTTTTTATTATTTTTTTAATTTTATTGTTAATTTGTTTTTCTTTTTTTTTCGTTTTTTTTACTTTTTTTTAAATTTCTCTTTTATATTAATACTCTTAAATACTTATCTAAATCATTTCTTATTATTACTAGAATGTACGCGCAAGTCATTTATTTAATTTTATATTTTTAAATTGGACGCAATAGTTTTTTATTTTTAATTTTATTTTGGCTAGTTCAAGTATCGTGAAAGCCTCTGCAGAGAACTTTTAATAAATTTATTGATTTTTTGGTTACTATTTTTTTTTTTTTTTTTTTTTACAAAAAACAATTTAGTTTGTGTTAATATATAAAACATTTCACGTCAGCTTACAATTTTTATTTTAATAATTATAGATATAAAAAAAATTTCAAATTGTGCAAAAAAAAAAATTACAATATTTTAAATAATAATTTTTAATTTATAAAGGAAAAAAAAATATATAAAATATGTATTAAAAAAATTCATGAAATTTTTAAATATATTTTTGCAAAACATTTTTTTAAAATTACTTTTGATTAAATTAATACACAAAAAAAGAAGATTTTTTTGGCGCAAAAAAATTTTTACTCACCCTAAGATTTCATTATAAATTGAAAACAAAAATTTTCTTGTATCAAGAAGAAATTTTTTGAGGCAAGAAAAAAATTCTCGCGCCAAGAAAATTTTTCCAGTCTTGAGAAAATTTTTTTCTTCAATTTATAGTGCAAAATATTTCTTGTGTCAAGAAATTTTTTGCATTATAAATTAAAAACAAAAATTTTCGAGTGTCGAAAAAAAATTTTGCTCTCTAAATTGAAGAAAAAAATTTTCTCAAGACTAGAAAATATTTTTTGGTGCGGGAATTTTTTTTTTGCCTCTAAAAGTTTCTTCTTGATCTAAGAAAATTTTTGTTTTCAATTTATAATGAAATCTTAGGGTGAGTAAAAATTTTTTGCACCAAGAAATCCTTTTTTTGTGTAATAAGTCGATTAAAAGTAATTTTAAAAAATTGTTTTGCAAAAATATATTTAAAAGTTTCATAAAAATTTTTTCGGATCGAGAAAAATTTTCTTCAAGCAAGAATTAGTATATTAACGCATTGAGTGGAAGGTGCTTTCGACAACGAGTGTGATTGGTTCACGAGCCGTTAGGCGAGTGTTGCCAACACACGAGTGTCGAAAGCCCTTCTCACTCAATCCGTTACAATAGTTTTTGCATCGAATGGTAAGAAAGAATGTCTCTGATTGGTAAAAAAAGACACTACATTAAATTTAATCTTTTAATTAACCTAAAATAATATTCAATCTTATTAATATAAAATTAATTCCTGTCTAATTTCTGATGCAAAAGATTGTTAAATAATAATAGTAACAATTAAACATGATTTAATTAACTTTTATAATAATTTAAGATTATTTTTATTGTTTTCAAAATATTGATATTCAGCAAAAAATAACTAGAGTTTCAAGTCAAAGTTGATATAGTGAATTGTACATCATAATTAAATACAGTAAGATTATTTTCTATAGTCTGGGACTTTCCGTTGTCCTAACTCGAGTCGGCTGTTGATTGGGTTTTCTGGTGGATCGTTTAATGACTAATAAATAGTATATCTATATATATGTAAAAAGTGTACGTTTGTCAAATTTTTCACGAACAATGTGGACATTCTTCGCGATATTTATTCTTTGTAGTGTCATTTTTAACCAATCAGAGACGTGCTTTCTTACCGTGAGTTGCAAAAAAAGTTTTTTAGGCGAGAAAAAAATTCTTGTATCAAGAAATTTTTTTTATATGTAAAATAATTAAATATGTTTGTTTATTAAAAGTAAAGAAAATGAAAAAAAATAAATATATTTTTGAATAAAATTTATAAACTGTAAGGTTTAAAAATTAGTAAGTTGGCATGAAATATAAAGTGTTATTTTTTTTAGTATTAACATTTTAAATATTATTTTAAAACTATTCCGATGGTCGATTTGCGTAATTGTTAACTTTATTTATTTATTTAATTTTTTTCATTATTATTTAAATATTAAATTCAGTATTTATGTAATAATAAGGCCCAGTAAGGCTGCGTGGGATATCACTTTTTCAGTTTTTAAATTCTTACCATTCATTTTCTTTCTCTAATTATTTAAACTTTTCTAATCACAATTACTTAAATCCCACAATAAATTGTATATTACATATCATAATTATCCGCTTCTGTTATAAAGTCTCTTCAAAATCACTACATTATTCCAAGGAATTTCCAAATATACTCAATTCTAAGCCCACATATCTCAAAAAACATTTTTTACACTTAGAAAATTCCATTAATTGCACCAATTTCAAGCTTATTTATTATCAATTATTTTTTTTCCTTTGAAAAACTTTCGAAATATAAAATAAATAATCATTTTAAATTTATAATGACGTATTGTCTTTTCTAAATATTTTATTTATTGTCATGTATATTATTTAATTTTTTAATTATTTTCTTCAATTGTCTAATCAACTATCAAATCAAACTTGTAAATTTAAACATTTTTATTTTCTTTATCAAACATTTTCTTTAACTATAATTTTTCCTTCTATTTAAATTTAAATTTTGAACTTGTTAATTATTTAAATTCAACTAACGAGCTTAAGAAACGTCCGAATAGTATAAACATTTAACAATATAAAGTATAATTATTTTTCTCTCATCAATTTATTTCAATGAAAATTTAGAATTTTTTTTAAATTATTTATTAATTCATTTAATTGAGAGACTTATAGCGGTTATTCAACAGACTTGTAAAATTTTCAAAATTTACATTAAACACATTTCCTACTTTTTTTAAATCTCATTCCAACCCCACACCAATTAATTACATTTTTTTTAAACTTGTCAAATTTATTTTTTAAACTCTTTATTTATTTATTTTTATTTTATCACCATCATTCACACTCTCTCTCTCTCTCTTTCTCTCCCTTTTTTTAATTATTAATTTTTTTTAAATTACATATAAATGTAATTCACGCACGCAAAACTGAATAAAAGTATAAAAAAATTTTATATTTTTTTTTTATCACGATATTTCGTGCCTTAATTGCATCCATTATTTTATTATGCATTTACGTCTTACGTGTTCATTATATACATTTTTAATAGACTTTTAATTTTAAATCGAGCAATTACTTGTGGATTTTTTATATTACTATTATTATTATTATAAGTATTATAATTATTATTAATATTATAATTATTATTATCTGGAAATATGACTTGGTATTTATTAAATTTAATATTATTATTTTATTCTCAAACCTCATTACTAATATTATTATTGTTATTATTATTATAATTATTGGTAATTATTATTATTTAATTAATACTTTCTTTTATATTACCGTAAGTTGTCACTTAAGTCTCAATACTTTCATTAAGTTTTGTTTGCTTTTTTTTGTGTTTTGTTTACATAAAAAACAAGGCAAGTAGATTGAGTTTTATTTGTTTACAATTATTAATTACTTAGTAATTATAAATTATTTTTTTATGAATCACTTTAATTAACTACTCTACGTATTAAAATGTAAATTATTACATTTTAGTTTTTTTTTCACGTAATTATTTATTTTATAGTCAATTGTATACATTATAATAATTACACACTCATACATATGTATATATATATTAGGCTGTGCAAAATAAAATCAATATTTTTTTTATCGGTCTCATATGAAAATTGTATGTAACAAAAAAAAAAATTGGTACCAAGTTGGGACCTCAAATTCAATTACAAAGCGCGCTCGCTTAAATAAGATTTCCTGTTTAAATAACATATTAAATTTTTTTTTAACTGGAATTTTATAATTCATTAGCTGAGCAATGGATTGACATACACGGAGAGAAATTTCAGGTAAATATGCCTATGCAATTTAAAAAGTATGCATGTATTTTCTTGATTAATCCAATATTATAAGAGTTATCGGCCGAGATAGAAAAACCGGTTCATTAAATGAGCCGTAAATCGTAAACGGTGTTTTACAAAAAAAGTTTACAGATAACAAAAGATGCAAAATTTTATTCTCTACAATAATGGTCTCTTTGACTTTTGCCCTAAAGTAAATAGTTTCTAAGATTTCGGCCGAAAACGTTTTTTCAAGATGGCGGAAGCTCCACCGGAATCTGTCAGCATTTTGTGATTTTATACTCACTAAGTTATCCTAAACCTTATAAAAAAAAATAAATTGGATCGAAAATTTAGTGCGAGGTTGACCAAAAAAAACTACAAAATTTACTTGTAATGCGAATTTAAAAAATCACCATAACATTAAACGAATTTTTTTTTATGACATCTGGAGTGAATTTTCCAAGTCGATTTATATTTATAGGTTAACGAATTTTAAACAGACAGTTATTTATTTTGATGAAATTTTAATTACACCAAAACAATTTAATATTAATACTATTATTCCAATCATTTTGTTCACTAACGTGTTTTAATAAAAAATTTGATATTTCTTTCAACCCAAAGACACACACGCTAATTTTTCGGTTGTAAACGGATAGCCGAGTGGCGCCCACTTGAGAGTGCTGTTATACGAACGATACAGCAATGCCACCATTACTATGCTGCATAGGCCTAACTACAGTTCAGCAATGCTGAATTTACTGACAATAAAAATAATAAATACTTGAAAACAAGTACTTGACAGCAAATTTAGGTTATTTTCATTATCGTGGATTGAATACTATACGGCAAAGTAATAGGGGAGAGAGGGACAAAACGGGGTACTTAAGGAAATACCAAGTTTTTGAGGACTCAAGTACACTCAATCTTTTTTTTTTTTTAATGATATTCAAAGTAAATAAAAAAAATTTTCAGTTAAAAAACAAATTTTTTTATTTTTGCGGGCAAAGTGGAGTACCCTCTAAACAGGGTAAAAAAAAAATAATTTATGGATTTTAAATGAATTGGATTAAGTTAAACTTTTTTGCAAGTAATTTACATAACGAAAAATTATATTTTGCATGATTATGGGATACAAAAGAAGAAAAACAAGTTTTTATTAGCTTTTATCATAAAACAAGTCATTAATATTTTTCAACTGATCATTGATTTTTGAAAAAGTTTAACAAAAAAAATTCAAAATAACGCTCAATTATATTTACAAAAGTGATTTTGGAATGTTTAAAAACCATTCAAAATATAAAATTTTTTTTTTATAAAATTTTGGGGGTAGCCCGTTTTGCCTACCCTACGAAAAAATTCTTCTATAATTTTTTGATAAATCTAACCGTTCATACACTGAAAAAAATTGGGAGTGAATACGGATTTTATATAAATCTGAATTCATTCGGTTATTTGGAGTTCTGAACTTTTAGAAAAAATCAATCTGCATACGAAGTAAATAGAGAGTTTGTTTTTTCAGCTGAGTAATTTTGGAGTGACTTTATTTTAACCTGCATTCACTTCGATACGGAGTTTTAATATTAAAATAATCACCTTTCAGGAGTGAATTTAATTCCGAGGCGATTAAATATTCCGAACAATCATCTGCTTCGCATTCACTCCGCTAATTTTTTACAGCCCTGTGGAAAAGGTCTTATAAATTCTCATAAAAAATTGAAAAATTTCTATCAGAACCAATAAGATTCGAAAACGTCTATGAGGTGTGAAAAAATTTCTCATAGACCTTTTTTATGAGACTTTATAAGTTACAGATATCAATATTTTTGTATGAGGCATTACATTGTATATGTCTATGAGAATAAATAAGATTTCTTAAACTATGAGATTCTGTGAGTGAAATGTTGTAAAAAAGTTATGATTATGAATAAGTCTCATCACTTTTATAAGTTTGTATAAGTTTATCCTAATGTATTTTCAATAAGAATCAATCCAGTAAATTCTTATGCTAAAATACTTATAAATTCTCATCAAGAAATTTTGTTTTGTTGAAATTTGAAGAATTTATAAGTTTTAATAAGATTTATCTTTCGGGACAAACCTTTTTGGACATCATAAAATACTAATAATATTTTATGAGAAAATCCGAAACGTATTTTTTTTAGTATTTTTATGAGACTAAATGATGAATGTCATGGACAAATGCAGATGGTTTTCTGATAAAAATTTTATAAGATTTTATTAGAAAACTCTGATTTAATAAACTGATAGAAACTGAAAAGTCTTGAATATGCTTAAAGAATGATATGATGTTACTATTGCAATTTTGAAGTTTTACTGAGAACGCAATTTTCTGAGAAATATCATTTAGCATTTCCTTGTAGAAACGACTTCATAACTTTCAATTTAATTTTTCAAAAATTTCAACAAAAATTCGAAACTTTCTAAATTATCGTAGGTAAATGACTTAATTTCTAACAAATTTTTATAAGATTTTATGAGTTTTTATGAGCTTAAACTTTCATAATTGTTTTATTAAATTTGAATTGTATATTTTTAAGAATTGATGATATTTTTTAGGTTGTAAGGTGGTACAATTTAAGTAACCTAGTAGCTAATCAGGAACCAGTACCCGCTCACTCCATTAATTGTATATCTATATTTAGATATTTCTATTAAAAATAGATGTAGTGATTAGGTACTGGTTCCCGATTGGCTACTGGGTCTATTATTATAAGCTTTTTTCATTCCATAAGTTCAAGTTGATTGAAATTAATTTTTGGAAAGTATTGAAAAAGTCAATTTTCAAGATTTTCTGAGTCATGTTGATTACAAAATCGTAAAATAATTTTTTTTTTAATTATGAAAATTATAGGTTTAAAGAGACTTGTCTCATAAAGTAGCATTATAATAAATATTTATCATTTTTATAGAAAAAATTCGTTTTAATATTTTTATAAGACCGAATAAGGATTTACTCCGTCAAATACTTTATTTCTCTTATGAATTGTATAAGACATAATGTATAAAGTTATTACTGAATTTACTTATAAAATCTTAAAAATAACAAAAGTTGCTTAAGCCAAGAGAAAAAATTTCTTGGGAGAAAAGATCGATATGGAGAAGGGGAAAGTCACCGGTGCTAGGCAGCAGCAGCGGGAGTAGTTCGGTGCTCGCCACGAGATCGCGCCTACGATTTGTAGTGTCCCTGATAAGACATTTATTTCAGAAGTGTTATATTCCAAATTTGAATACGGTTTTGTTCGAGTACTCCTCTGTCATTTGGCAGGGTGACAAGTATTATAGTATATCCTATAATACATCATGACTTTAATATTTTATATTAATGTTTACTTGAGTAATTTTTGATGAATAAATAAACTGACTCGATTTCATTGGTTTTTCGGGAACAGATGCTGAGGATTTTCCGCGTAAATACTCATACAAATAATCTTGAGTATACATAATAAAAACTTTTTGAATTCATGCTAAAAAATTCAATAATTTAGCATATAAGCTTAAATCAATACTAAAGAAAGTATAACTTAATCAATCTCATAAATTTTTTCGTTACTATATGGAAAAATTTGTACTCACATTCATTAATCAGTATCAAATCTTATATGATTACTTCAGAAATCGTCTTATACAATCTTAATCATTTTCAAAATCTACGCAATTGTAAGCTTTACATTTTTCGAAAACTTATAAATACTTATAATCACAAAATTACAGCTTCTGTTTCTTATAGATTCAGATCATTTATATGAGAATTTTAAGAAAAATTTTTTTTTGATGCACCATCTATGAGAAAATAATTGTATAAGAATTTTTGAGATTTTTCGCGGTCAAATACTGATCGTTTTCTCATAGCCAATTTTTTTTATGAGATTTTATAAGACCTTTTCCACAGGGAGTGTAAGTTAGTAAAGCTTAAATACAAATGTATAGTAAGTTTCTCGTTTTTTCTACTTTTATAGCAAAATTATCAGTCTTATCGCAAAATGTCATAGGGCTTTTCTCGTAGATCATTTTTTTTTTGCAATTAGTTTCTTTTTAGTTAAGATATTACAGGCTTTACAAATTAATTATTTTGAAAAAAAAAACTGAAATTTTATAAAAAAAGTAACTTTTGAACGCTTCCATTTATTAAAAAATTATAATAAGGTAAGTGACTCCTCTATAGGCCAGTTAAGCGTATTTTTTTTTCGAATTAAGAAGTAAAGTATAAAAAGACAATTCATGTATAAAACAATGATAGAAACTTGAAGCGTATACATTTAACTTCAAATTAAAAAAGAATAAATGTAAAAATATTTATTAGAAATTTAATAATAAATAAAAATAACTTCAATTCCTAATGTCCCCTCTACTGGCCTAGCTGTCCCCTCTATTGGCCTCCTAGCTGTCCCCTCTATTGGCCACCTTTTAGATAAAATTTTAGCTGATTGGATGTATATAATTTATTTTAATCTATTATAAATATTTATATTTATTTTGAAATATAACTTAATCAATTTGTTTATTTATTTTGACATTAAAAAATTAAATTGACTATTTTGCACATAAATGTTAATAACCTCAAAAAAAAAATAAAACTAAGGTGGCCGATAATGCATACAGAGGTAATTTTCTTGTATCTATATTTGGCCACCCTATTTTTACTATAAATTAGGTAAAAATCATTAAAGTTTTGACTCTTAAAACTACTATGAAACGAGCTAATAAGATTACAAAAAAAAATCGGACTTTTAGTGTTATTTTTAATTAATAATCGGTTAATGAAAAAACACGAATACTTAACCTCCCTGATAAGAAACTACCAGAAATCGCGTCTGACGCACTACTATTTTTTTTTTAATTAAAAAATAAATTTTTACAATAATCAAAGTATGTTTAATCCAAGCTAGATTAATTTTACTTTTTTTTAAAAAACTATTTATGTATCAATACGTACTTATTGTGGAAATATATCGATTTTTCGACCAAGTGGCCAATAAAGGGGGCCTGGCCGATAGAGGGGTCACTTACCTTAGACCTTTTTAGTAAAGCATTCGATTTTTTGCAAAAATATGTTATGGTAAAGTTAAAAAAAATTTTTCACATGTTATTTAAATAGGAAATTTTATTTAAGCGAGCGCACGTAATTGAGTTGTAGGGCCCAGCTTGGTACCCAATTTTTTTTTGTTACATGCAATGTAATTTGCGTATGGGACCGAAAAAAAAAATCTCGATTTTATGTGGCACAATCTAATATATGTATATATACATATATATATTATTCGCAACTAATAAAAAAGGACTAAGCTTTCAGTAAGAATTATATTATTAATAACGTTATTATTAAATATTAATGTTATTAATATAAATATTATTATCGTTAAATTAATTGTCTTTGTTAATTTATCTTTTTTAAATTTCTTGTATTTGAAATTATTATTAATACTTTTTTTTTGTCTTTCACATCCGTTGTATATAAACGATGGCCAAGTAAAAATTTAGCTCACTCGATTTTATTATCCTAACTAGTTTTTTTTTTTTTTATTATTAAATTTATTTAACATTTTAAAGTTCATGACGCAATGAATAATAGTTATTCTGTTTATGCACATTTGTTTTCGATACTCAAAATTATTGAAAAGTAAAAAAAAATTAAGAAAAAAAAAGTAAGTTTTCTAAAAAATATTGCTTGATACTCGTCTTAATTTATTTAATAAATTAGCTTACCAAGCGTTTTATTTTTTGATGCTTTCGTTTTAATTTGTTTATATTTATTTATATAAATTAATTTAACGTTATTTTTCGTTTTGTTTTAGGTTGTGAATTTATTAAGGACAACCACATTCGTCCACCACCATTTTTGGTAAATCCCGTTTGATAATGTTTGAATCTGGACCGTAGTATATCAATGACATTGGTGAAAATTTAAGGGGAGCGCAGCATGGTTGCATTCCTGCCAGTCTATCCATTTTCCTATACTCCTCAATTACGTGTGTGTAATAATTGAGAAATGTATCGGGCGTGCGGTGTCCGGCTGCACAATCACCTCTACAGTAGTTTGCGTAGTATCTAAATTTTTTCATTACAAAATTAAAATTTTAATAATAGTAATTATTTAATTATGTCGCGCTACAGATAACATAAAGGTGTATTCTAGCAAAAGATGCCGCTGTAATGGCATCAGAGCACACAAAAAAAAATATTTAATTTTGAGTTTTTTTATCAATGTATTTTTAAGACGCTTTAAAATATGATACTGAAGCTAGCAGACCTCTAAAACTCTTTGGATTTTTTTTTTAGTCGAAAAACTATAAAAAAAAATATTTGAAAAAATTGCACCTATAGTTTTTTAAATTTTCTACATGTGCAAATTTTTTTTTTTTTTTTTTTTGATTTGGTGAAGAAAAAAATCCAAAAATTACTAATTGTCTGCTAACCAGGATCATTTTAAAATCCGATCCTGAACTTTAGACAATTAACAATTTTTGGATTTTTATTTCAGCAAATCGATTACAAAAAGAAAAAAATTAAAAATATGCACATGTAGAAAATTTAAAAATCTTTAGGTGCAATTTTTTTAAATATTTTTTTTCTACAATTTATTGTTTGTAAAAGAATTCAAAAATTATCAGACTTCGGCTAATTTCAGTATCATTTAAAAATAAGTAAATACAAATTTTTTTTTATTATACGCCGTTATGGTTCTCATACAGAAAAAAAAGAATTTCTTGGCACAAAAAATTTTTACTTGCCCCATGAAATACTTTCATTATAAATTGAAAATAAAACTTTTTTTGGGGCGAGAAAAAAATTCTGGCGCCAAAAAGTTTTCTCTAGTCCTAAAAAAAATATTTGTCTTTAATTCATAATGCAAAATATTTCTTGCATCAAGAAAATTTTTTTTTCTGTGTGGTACCGACCCCGGAAACCATAAGGGTGTAAAAAAAATTAATGCAGAGTAAAATTTTTACTTTTATATTTTCATCTAAAAAATACATCATTTAGGGAAAGAAAATTTTAGGGGTGTGCGAATAGTTCGAACACGTAGTGTTCGTATCGAATCGAATCGAATAAGTCAAACTTTTGAATAATTCACTTTTTGAATTATTCGTATACGAAGAATTTTAAAAATTTTTTCAACGATTTAAAATTGTAATATTTTTTCCAATAATTCAAATTTTCCTCAGGATAAATAGAGCTCACCCTGTTTAGAAAATCTCATAGAATCTAATAGATTCTCATACATTCTTATAAAGATTTTATAAGAATGAATGAGTTCTATGAGAAGTGTTATAATTAAGTACACTGATAGAAAAAATATCTCGATTCAAGAAAAATTTTTTCTTCAAAATGTGGTTCTTGTTTTAAAATTTTTAATTGTTTTAATTTAAAAAATAAGTTTTTGAACCAAAAAATTGAATTTCTCGAATAGAGAAAAAAAATTCTTCGTTTGAGAATTTTATTCTTCGATGAAGCCTGTATTGTTTTGAAACAAAATCTGACATATTTGGCTTAAGAATTTCTTGCTCTTGGATTGAGATAGGCAATATGTAGGTTTAAGACATTACCGACTTGTTTCGAGAATGGCGCGATTTTTAAATCAAGATCTCAAATTACTCAGCTTGAAAAAAAACTTTTTTTTTTATTTTAAAAATAAAAAATTTCAAAGTGATCTTTTAGGACTACATTCATTTACTTCAGATATGTTAAAATAGAAATTTATTTTAAAAAAAGTTTTTTTTTCATTACTTTGAAAACATCTTCCATCAAGAAATTATTACTTGAACCAAAAATTTAAAGTTCTTAAAATAATAATACGACATTTTTAGCTGAAGAGACAAGTGGTCTTGCTTAAAGAATTCAATAGTATCGATTGAAGATAATTTAGTTTCGGGTCAAGACACGAGAGTTATCCATCAAAGATATAAAATCTTTAGAGCCAAGAAAATCTAAATCAAGACAAGAATTTCTTGAAGCAAGACAATTGCTTTTCTTCAGAAATAAATTCTTGGCTCAAGAAAATATTTCTTGAGCCAAGATAAAATTTCTATCAGTGTATAGGGCCTTATACATACAGTTATAAGAATCTATCGGATTTTTTAAGCAGGGCAGACACGAATCTACGAAAAAATTATTTTTCGTTACATTAAAAACTAAGCTTTCCATTAAATAAAAATTGAGTAGTTGAAAGCTGATCAGAATTTTCTCGATTCGAATCGAGTAATTTGAAAAGTTACAAATAATTCAAAAATTGATGAATAATTCGATTTTATTGAATTATTCGAAAATTCGAATTATTCGATTCTAATACGATTCACACACCTCTAGAAAATTTGTATACGCCCTTATGGCACTTGTAGCGCGATATTGTTGTTAATGTCAGATAAAATAAATCTGATATTTTAAAAATATATATACCCTTGAGGTGCTATTATCCAATCGTCCCACCCAAGTTGCGAAAAACTGACGTAAAACCTTTGTTTACAACATTGTCCTTTTAATGCGCCACTGCATTCAATTGCGCGTCTTCTCACCCGTTTTACTGCAGCTGGATCGGTTCGTACAACTAAAAATGGACGGTCTGGATCTTGAGCATCTGAAATAAATTTGCATAATTATTTTGCCACTTTATATACTCAATTTATATCAATTTTCTATTCATAAGTTATAAATTAACAAAAAAAAAATGACAAATGGATACTAACTTTTTGAGTCGGTAGACGAATCAACAACGCGTGATGCTTGAACGTTAAAAGTGGATATATGCACGTGTGTACCACAACCCGTACAATCCACAAGAAGTGTCAGCCTTTCTTTTACGTGTCTATGTGACGTATACCAATTACTTACTATTTTAGTAACGTCAAATTTTTGCCAACCCAATTGGCCTACATTTACAGTTAATGATGTCACCATTTCTAAATGTTCGCTCAATTCCTGTGACAAACAAAAAAAACAATAATAATTTTATATAATTACCCAGATATTTTTAAAAAATAAAACTTGATTCAGGCTCACTTCACTTTATTTTCTTTTGAAAGTCATCGATTTGCCAACGATTTTCCGATAAGATCTCGACTTTTTCGACTTAAATTAAATTTTTGTCAACTTTCAGAGCTTTTTTTATCTTACACGGAAAAAAATAATCGGTAGCCGCTACCGACTATTTTTTGGTAGCCGCTACCGATTATGTCGCTTCTACAGGCCGATTTCAGTGAACCAAAAAAAAATATTTTCTAAGGATGTTACACGGGATTCTTACAGAAAATTTAACTCTGAATCGGAATATATTTCTAATTATTTTCTATGACGTCATAGTAAACAATTATGGTGATTTATCATTAAGTCCTTGAATAATTTAAAAAAATTACTCATAACCCAAAATTTTTCAGTCGTCTCAAAAATGGTGCTTAATGATATAATATAAAAACAAATTAATTAAAATAACATAAAATATGTATTCAATTTTTTTAAATAACTTGCACATGTATTAACGAAAATTATAAATGCTTTTAAAAAAAACTTTTTATTATTATTACTTTAAATTAAATGCCTAGTGGCTACAAAATATTAATTTTTTTTTTTTATTTATATAGTCGGTAGTAAATTAGGCAAGAATAAGTTCTTGTTTTTAATCGGTAAAAAAATTGTTAGCAGCTACCGAAAATTAATCGGTTGCAGCTATCGATCGTTAATCGGTAGCTGCTACCGACTATTTTTTTCCATGTAGCTACAACTTTTTTGCATTTTTTTAAATTAATTTGAATTTATTCGTTTTCACTTCGACGACGACAGTAATTTGCTTTACTTAAAACTTTTTCAGTTAAATCAAAAAGCTATAGTATTTTTGAATGTCAAATGTTTTTTTTTTCGCGTTTCACCTGAATTTTGACTTTTCCGCCTTATTATTTAAGTTGAATAAGTCTAAACTAAGTCAATTTCGACTTGATTTCGACTTTTTTGTCTTGAATCGTGACTAAGTAAGCCAATTAAGTTTAAAACAAGAAGAAAACTCAATGTATATTATATCTTCGTAAGAAAAGTTGAGTTTGTCTTGTGAAAACGGCTGTAAATTTCGACTTGGTAAACCAAGTCTTAGTCAAGTTTTATTTTTGACCCAGTATATTGTTTTATCTATAATTCAAACTATTAAAAAAAATCTCACCTTGCCGCGTAAATGAGTCGTATTACCACAGCGAACTTTAAACACCCACAAGGTAATGTTTCTTTGATTGATCTGCCGTCGGTGATGTTGGTAATGATGAATGTGTTTTAACTCTACCCTCGCCCATAATATTGCGCGTTTTATTTTTAAAGGTTCTAAAGCTGGTTCACCACTTGACATTGGGAATTCCAAAAGTGGTTGGCCATTCAACGTCCGTCCTGAAATTCATTTTTAAATAATTAACCAATACTTATTTATTTTTCTTAAATAGGGTCAGGGGGGGGGGGCAAAACTGACCATTTAGAGATTTTATTAACTTAAAATTAAACTAATCGGCAAATTTCATCGCGATTGCCTAGAAATATGTTTTCCCGCATTTATTTAAAAAATCTCAGAAATTGAAAAAAAAGGGTGGGCATATATTCCCGCGAAAAATTTGTTTTGTTCGATTTTTATATTTTATTAGAGCGGTTAATGATTCTTTTAATAACTTCGGTTATTTATGAGGTACAAAATAATTGTTTTGCTTCTGACAAACAGAAAAACACGCGGAAATTAAATTTAAAAATTTTGTTTTAATTTTTGTCATGGGTCCAACTTGTTCCGGTCAGTGAATTTACACTAGTGAACTATTTAACTTCTATTAAATATGGAAATAACACAAAAATTGTTTTTTTTTTTAAGATTTTTAGGGGGGAGGTCGCTGTCCCCCTCATGCATATTGATGTCTGTTAGGGTGTGTCGAAAAAATTGAAAAAAAATTCCTGATGAACTTTTCTACTTATTAGCATGTCAAAATAATATTTTAAGAAATGGCATATGACATATTTTTATAGAGAATTATTATTTTACAAGGATTCGAAGGATTCGAATAGTTCGAAAGGTTCGAATAGTTCGAAAGATTCGAATAGTTCAGGAGATTTGAATAGTTCTAAAGATTCGAATAGTTCGGGAGATTTGAATAGTTCGAAAGATTCGAATAGCTCGGAAGATTCGAATAGTTCGAAAAATTCGAATAATTCGAAAGATTCGAATAGTTTGGAAGATTCAAATAGTTCGAAAAATTCGAATAATTCGAAAGATTCGAATAGTTTGGAAGATTCGAATAGTTCGAATAATTCGAAAGGTTCGATTAGTTCGAAAGGTTCAAATAGCTCGAAAGAACTCTCTAAAAACATATAGAAAAAAACGTTTTTTTAATTTTCCGTCAAGCCATTACCTCTATAATGTTTTCATCATATTTTAGGCTAATATGTAGATGAACCACTTAAAAAATGAACCACTTAAAAAAATTGTAACGAAAAAATTAACTAAACGGAAAATAAAAAAAATAATTTTTTCGTTGCAATTTTTTTTTTAGTGGTCCATTTTACCCCACATATTAGTCTAAAATATGATAAAAACATTAGAGGTCATAACTTGACGGAAAATGAAAAAAAAAAGTTTACCTAATTTTTGAAGGGGGCTCTCGTGATCCAGGTTCGCCTAATAGGTTTTTGATTTAATAAAGCCATAAATAGTAAATTTCTTAGATGCAATAATATTATTTACCGAAGATTTGAAAAAATTTCGAACTATTCGAATCTTCCAAATTATTCGAATCCTTCGAACTATTCGGATCTTTCGAACTATTCGAATCTTTCGAACTATTCGATATTCGGCTCGAATATCGAATCGAAGCTAACTATTCGACTCGATTTGAT
Organism: Microplitis manilae; assembly: GCA_030273425.1. NCBI lineage: Eukaryota > Metazoa > Arthropoda > Insecta > Hymenoptera > Braconidae > Microplitis > Microplitis manilae. The sequence goes on from CP092724.1 coordinate 5,807,493, forward strand.
TCGAACAAGATTCGCACATCCCTACTATTTTTAATAACTTTGAAATCACAGATCTTCAAATTAATTTAAGAAAATTTTTCATTTCAAAGTTTGTCGCAGCGAAAAAATAAAAAATTCGAGATTATTTAATCATTTGTAAAGAAATATATATTTTATGTATCATTTTTTACTTATTTTAAAATTTGAGACAAGTATCATACTATTCTAAAAAAAAAAAAAAGGATTTCCTCCAACAAAAGTAATTTATTAATCGTAAAATAAATTTAAGTGGCTGCTGTCAATAGTTACAATCATAAAAAAATTTAAAAAGAATTTTTCCCTCATGTTAACGAGGTAGAAAATTAAAAATTGTGATGAGTGCTATAAAAAAATCAATGTTAAGTGCTTAATTATTAAGAAATTTTTTTCTTTTAATGCACTTTGAGCTTTTAACGGAGTAGAAAAAAAGTACTCTATTTTTTTTGGCACATCCTAATTTATATATATATATATATATATATTAGACTGGGCCAAAAAAATCGACTATTTTTTTTTTCTTTCGATACTGTGAAAATATTATTCCTGACGACCAAAAAAAATTATTGTGCAAGTTTGAGCTCTTAATATTGATATTAAGAGGTGTATCGTTACAAATATTCATTTTTTTACAGAAATTTCATTTTTTATCCAAAACTCGTAAATCATCTATCTGAAAAATTTGAGCAATACCTATTCTTGAAGGAAATTGAATTCCCTACAAAAAATCTCTCTTAGTAAATTGACGAAAAACGAGCCGTTTCCTTGTAACCGTGCCTTAAATATTGATTTGTTTTTTGAATTCTTTGTTTTTATTTTGGATTTTTGTAACTGCTAGAAATATTACATTTTTTCTAGACAAGATACATATTTTTGAAGGAAGTTAAATGGTCTACAAAAAAGGTCTCTTAACATTTTTCGCTAAATGCACTCCTTCAAAAGTTATTTAAGGTTGAAGTTGAGTAAAAACGACTTAAATAACCTGAATAACTTTCGAAAAAGTGAATTTAGCAAAAAATGTTAAGAGACCTTTTTTGTAGACCATTTAACTTCCTTCAAAAATATGTATCTTGTCTAGAAAAAATTTAATATTTCTAGCAGTTACAAAAATCCAAAATAAAAACAAAGAATTCAAAAAACAAATCAATATTTAAGGCACGGTTACAAGGAAACAGCTCGTTTTTCGTCAATTTACTAAGAGTGATTTTTTGTAGGGAACTCAATTTCCTTCAAGAATATGCATTGCTCAAATTTTTTAGATACATAATTTACGAGTTTTGGGTGAAAAATCAAATTTCTGCCGAAAAACGAATAGTCGTAACGATACACCTCTTAAAATCAATATTAAGGGCTAAAACTAGCACAATAATTTTTCTTGGACATCAGGAATAAAATTTTCATAGTATCGAAAGAAAAAAAAAATAGTCGATTTTTTTGGCCCAGTCTAATATATATAATGTATAAGAAAAAGCTAATGCTGTGAAGAACGTATTGAACATTACTTCGGTGCTTTTAAAAGTAGGATCAAATGGAATTTTTAAGAATTATTTTTCGAAATACACTCCTTATGTTATCACCAATACGAATTATTAATATATATTATGGTGGTTGTTAAAAATTAAATTTTCTCAGCCGTCTCATAAAAAACTTCTTCTTAGTAAAAAAATACGTGGGGACTTTGGTTTTTTCTTGTTAAGTACATAGAACACGTGCCTCAGGACGATCAAAGTTCATTTTTCGATACAATCGCGTTTTTTTTCAAATATTTCATGAAATATACACATTAAAGGGAAAAATCATACACGGAAATAATTTTTTTATAAAAATTACTCTGTAATTTCGAGTAATCCTGGGCCGTTACAAAAAATTGGTATGTTTCGTTTTAAATTTAAATTTTTTGTTTAAATATTAACATTGCTAGACTATGTTTTACTCTATTATTGAGTAATTTTTTAAAAGTCTTTTATTTAATCGATTATTGTGAATATCTCATCTTAATTTATTAATTTTTACTCCATGCGATTAATTTTTACTCCCCAATATATCATTCTTTTAAACCCATTAATTTTTTTATGAAAAACTGCTTCTAACTCGAAAAAATTTTCTAATCTGGGGAAGTAATTTTTACTCTAAACTGCAGAGTAATATTCCAGTAGTCCCCGTTAATCTTTGGTTAATATCGGCTTCGATTAAATGTCTTTTATTTTGCTCGCGACAACTGACATGTTACGCACACAAACGTAGGCTTGGAAAAAAGACGATCTCTGTCTCTCCCTATAACTTAATATTTATTTTAAAATTTAAAAAAAAAATTTGTATCTTTTCTTTTTCAACACAATACGAGTCATTTTTTTTTTTTATTCTTTTTCAAAATACTTATATTAATTCATATTCTAAGGCAATTAGATGGTTTTTAAATTTTTTATAAAAATTTCAGCCTATTCATTGTAATTTTTATTGTAATTCAATATAAATTTTATAAATTGAACCATCAACTTTATATCATAACCGACGAGTAAAAATTGAACTAGAGAGAATTCATTATACAGCCGCTAGGTGTAATTTTTACTCGTAAGTATGAGTAAAAATTAATCTAATTGATTTTTACTCACTGAAAGAGTAAAATTTCGTAATTCAAAAGTAAAAAGTCGTAATGGCCCAAGATTACTCGATTAAGAGTAATTTTTAGAATAAATAACATGGCAATATTCGTACGAAATTTCTTTTCGTGTAGGAATAATTTTGTAGGAAATTAAATTCTTGACAAAAAAGGCTATATTCATTTTTCTTATTAAATTTGTATACTTTAAAACAAAAATTGAAAGACTATAATAAATAAAAATTAAAATTTTAAAGGAAATTTTCGAAAATCATCGATTTTCTAAGCGGGAAGTTAAAAAAAATAGTCAATTTTTTTGAATCAGCCTAATACATATACAATTAACGCTTTACCGTTTTGTTAATCCTACGATATACACAAATAATATCAGGGGAGGTGGCAAAATGAGAAAGCATTTTTTGACAAAAAAAATAAATTGTTTTTTTTTGTAAATGCATTTGAGTAGTCTCTAGAAAAATACAGGGCAAGTTGGTCATCCCAAGTATTGCGAAAATTTTAGAATTTCGACTAAAAAAAGTTTTTCATGTTTACTATAAAATATTATAATAGTAATGCTCGTATATAAAACTGACAAAAAATAATAATAATAATAATAATAATAAGTTTAAAATTTTAAAAATCATTAGTTATGAGCTGCGAAAAATAGGATTACACGGTGATGTTTTCGACACAAGATATTACTTATTGACTCGTGCACAAAACTGCAAGTCCTGTCTCTTTTTTATGTCTTTTCAGTAGTCTTCTACAGTAGTTCTTTTTTTAGGCGCTATAAATTTATAACGCAGAGTAAGTTTACTAGTCGATTGAAAGCTTTGTAAAATCATTGTATTTTATAACGCAATGAAAAAAATTTTAAATCCAATAAAACACAAATAATTTAAAGTACATAAAATTACTCTTTCTTGTGTAAACTGTATTGAATCTTATATTGATAGAAATCGATTTGAAATAATTTGATATCAACCATATTTAAGATAAATAAAAAGATCTCGGACGATTGGCTTGATAATTTATACGATTTTATGAGAACGTATTCCATGAATATATACATCAATCAGACTGAATATGAATGGTTTCCTTGACCTTAAGATGTGAGCATCTAGCATTCGAATAACAAATTTATGTTTTTTGAATTGATATCAATAAATTATTGAAGGGCATGAAAATCAAAAGTTTCTAAAGCGAACCGTTAAAAATCAAAATATCGAACCTTAAAAAAAGACACTATTATATTTACGTCCATCGAAGTAAAAGATGACGACGGTTACTTTGTTCCGGTCAGAACAAACAATAACTAAATAAAAATTTAAAATTTTCTCTGGTCGAATCAGAGAGGAGCAGAACAGAACAATTTAAACAACTAAAAGAGATTTTTAAGTTTTTTTTAAAAAAAAAGTTGTTTACGACTATTCCCATCAAAATATTACGATAAAACAAAAACTCTATGAATATTTCCTTATTTTATACAAGGAAATATTTCTAGTTTTTAGTACACATTTACTGCCGATTTTCCCAAAGTTATTTGATTTTTCTACAAAAAAAGAAAAAATTATTTTATAGAGTTGAAAAAATTGAGAAAAAAGTATTTTAAGGCTGTGCCGTACAAATTGAATTTTCAAATTTTAATTTTCTTTCAATGAATTAATCAATCGTAATTACAGCAATTTTTGTAGCGTAAGAAAAAATGTGAAAGACACACTTTTTCGAAGATTTCCGTCATTCGACATAATTATTCAAGACATCGAGGAGGGAGCGAGGGAGCAATACGGGAGCAATACGGGGCACAAAAGGAAATACCAAGTTTTTGAGGACTCAAATACACTGAATCTTTTTTTTTTTTAAAGATTCAAAGTAGTTAGAAAAAATTTTCAGTTACCGTTTCAGAAGAAAATTTTCATTTTTGTGGGCAAAATGGGGTATGCCCTAAAAAAGATAAAAAAAAAATTTATGGATTTTAAATAAATTTGATTAAGTTAAATTTTTTTGCAAGTAATTTACATGAAGAAAAATTATATTTTGCATGATTGTTGGATACACAAGAAAAACAAATTTTTAATAGTTTTTACCATAACAAGAAAGTCATTAATATTTTTCAACTGACCATTGATTTTTGAAGAAGTTTAACAAAAAAAATTCCAAATAACGCTCAATTATATTTACAAAAGTGATTTTGGAATGTTTAAAAACCATTTAAAATATAAAATTTTTCTTTACCAAAATTTTGAGGGTACCCCGTTTTGCCTACCATACCCTTTTTGCCCCCCTTCCCTTAATTAGAAAAGTAAAATTCTAAAATTCATTTAATACTACTCACCCTTAAAGAGAAAATTTATCGATAATACGAACAAAATTATTTTTCTACGCGGAAAATTGATCATTTTTGGAACTTTAATAAAATTCAAGAATAAAAAATCTGGGCAATGGTTAGCTCTGCGGGCCAGCCCCAAAACTTCCCGCTGTTTTCGAGCTCAAGGAGCTGACACACATGGAAATAGTCGAAGTAGCTTCCTAGGACCTCAAAACGTCGGCATCTAATGACAACTTGGTTTTTAAAAACCGGGTTGAAAACAATAACTTCCCGCTAAGAAAATTGTTAATTTTCTTAACGGGAAGTTCAAATAGTTTCTAGATCTGGTTCTTGAAAAATATTTATAAAAGTCGACTTTTATAAATATTTTTCAAGAACCAGATCTAGAAACTATTTGAACTTCCCGTTAAGAAAATAAATTGTGATCACAAAAAACGTTCATTATTGATGTTGAAATTTCTTCTTTTAAATATTCTTCAAATCAGGAAAATTTTCATGACAAAGTATTTTGGCTTAAAAAATTCATAAAAACGTATCTAAAAAGTACTCTAAAAGTCAAAAAGTTTTTCTTACTCTTGAATATTTTCAAAGTTCCAATGATCAATTCAAAAGTTCAGAATAGTCTTAATTTTGAAAGTTAACGGTTATGAACCTTTTCAGATAATTTTGAAAATTAATTTTTTTATCTCTACATAGGAATATCCTTATGTGAACATAGGAAAAATAGCCATTTTTTCCTCTATATACTCGTTACACCAAATTAATCCTCAAAATTAGTCATATAACTACAAATAGAAAAAAAATTTTATCAGGAGTATCTTTATAGAAAAATGCAAGTGATCGACATTCATTAAGACTGATTAATATTAATAATCATATCAACAGAACATATTGTTTTCACTGATGATTAATAACATTTTTGTTCTATCATGCTTGATAGAAATATAATAACCGTGGTTATTATAATAATAATCTGACACTAATTATAGTAATCAGTTATTAAATAAGAAGCATTAGTGCTTATTGATCACCGTTTCATAATGATAATCTATTAAAATTTCTGAATAGAAATTTTAAATTTGTACGAATTAATGACTGTAATGTTAATACTCGTTGCGCTTACAATTGTATTATTGAAGAGTTGTAGCGTCAAGCTTCCATATAAAGTCATTATGAAATCATTAATTTTTGAATTAAATACATTCCATCTCTAAAAATATTGACCTTAATGTGAATTTCTTTAGTTCGTTGAATTTTATTTTTTTTACAGAAAAAAACAATCAATGATATTAAATTTCATCCCGAAAAGAAATTTATTTCCAATAAAAACTACTGTAAAATAACCGGCTGCCCAATTTCAAAACAGAGTAACTGACAAAAATAAAATTTTTGACATATGTATTGAATAACGTTCACAAGGCTCCACTGAAACTAAAAATACTAAAATATCGGTTTTGAAAAATTTGCCCCTTATTGTGTTTTGAAATTGTGCAGCTGTAACATTTAATTTGTTCGAATTAGATTAGAACGGTTTACATTCGGTAATCGAAAGCCATAATAATAATTATTCGCTTAGGTGAGCCATTATACCCCGGTCTGCCCTGTAAATAATAAAAATTGACTAACACACCCAATAATTTTTTTTAAGCCTATAGAAACTTAATTTAATTTATTTTGAACTTTCGTCAAGTATCAAGTCTAAGCTGCCCCTCCCGCCCACTTTTTCTTCTACGTTTTCATCACGCAAACAAACTACTACTAAGTTTATGGATGAACTGAAGAAACAAAATTTATATCTTTGATAAAATTTATAATCTTTATTTTCTTAATCCATTGACAAAAAATTTATCCTATTCTGTCTCAAGTTTAACTTATACAAATACTACTATATTATCATATTTTAATCCGCGATAGTCTAAAACTTTAAGTACCTGACATGTACATAAATCTTAAAATTTTTTTTTCTTTACATTTTATATCAAAAAGTACATAGAAAAAAAATTATAATTTTTATTTTTATAAATAAATATGGGCGTAATAGATTTATCATAAAAATGCGCCGGCGTATTTTTTTAAAATTTGTAATACATATAAAGTAGGCCTTCATGTATTATTTCATTACTTGGGGTTAGACATTATAATTTGAATCACCGAGATAAATTTACTTGAGCCTAGAATATCATTATAAAAAAAAATTTTTCTTTGATTCAATACACTGTAAAAAATCGGGAGTGAATCCGGAGTGAATTCGGAGTGAAATTAAATCCGAATTCACTCCGCATTCACTCCGCCACTCGGAGTTCCGGAGTTTTAAAAAAAATCACTCCGCATGCAGAGTGAATGGGGAGTTTTTTTTCGGCGGAGTGATTGCGGAGTGACGCGGATTTTATTTCACTCCCAATTCACTCCGGCCCGGAGTTTTAATACTTAAATTAATTTATTTCAATTTATATTAAGCCGTTAAATAGTGTGTGTTCGGGTGTGCAAATGTGTGCGTGTGTGCGTATTTGTGTGCAAATGAGTGAGTGTGTGCACATGTGCGAATGTGTGCAAATGTGTGCACATGTGTGCGAGTGTGCACATGTGTGCGAGTGTCCAAATGTGTGCGAGTGTGCAAATGTGTGCGAGTGTGCAAATGTGTGCATGTGTGCGAATGTGTAAGTGTGTGCGAATGTGTGCGTGCGCGTATGTGCGAGTACTTGATTGTGTGTGCGTGTGTGTGTTCGAATATGTGTGGGTGTGTGCGTGCCCATTAGCTGATCAGTAATTTTATACACGAATTTTTACTTCGATTAGATTAACTGGATTTATATTTTATTAATTATATTCTTAGAACTCCCTCCGGAGTGAATTTTACTCCGGAAAAATTAAATTAATTAAAAATTATGTACTCCGCAAAAACTCCCCTGTGGAGTGAATTTCACTCCGAGCGGAGTGAATAATTAAAAATTCATTCACTCCGCATTCACTCCGGATTTAATCCGCATTCACTCCGCGAATTTTTTACAGTGTACTGTTTCTCTTTCCTCATAATTATGATATTCTTTATTCAAAAAAAAATTTCTTCGATTAATAAACTCAAATTTTAGTTCTAACTGTCTTATCGACTTTAAGCAAAAGTGGTAAAAATTTGATCCAAGAATATCAGTCTGTTGCTTTTTAAATTCCCCCACCTGACTGTTCAATCCATGAAGATAAGGGCGATCTTTATACCGTTTTCATAATATTTATAGTAAAAATTTAATATACCATTCTTACGGAAAAAGCTAATGAACACTTATCAACACTATTAAAAATTCATTAGTATTGATAAGTGTTTTATTAGTAATCATGAGTGACCACTAGTATTATAAGTACACGGAAAGAAAATTATGGAAATGGTTCCTATAATTTTGTGAAATTTCATCCTATACCAGTATAGGAATGACGACCATAAACAATGGGAACACGTCCTATAGATATAGGAATATTACCTATAATTATGGAAATGATACCTATACCATTATGGGAATAGTTCCTATAATTATAGGAATGGTTCCTATACTATTATAGGAATAGTTCCTATAATGGTATAGGAGTGGTTCCTATACTATTATAGGAATAGTTCCTATAATAGTATAGGAATGGTTACTATATTATTGTAGGAATGGTTACTATACTATTATAGGAATGGTTCCTATACTATTATAGGAATAGTTCCTATAATAGTATAGGAATGGTTCCCATAATGATATAGGGGTGGTTCCTATAATATATAGGAACCATTCCTATAATGCATAGGAACCATTTCTATAATGCATAGGAATACTCCCTATAATTTTCTTTCCGTGTAGTGTTGGATAGTGTTGTTTTAGTGTTCATTAGTACTTCGACTAATGAATATTGAAATACTACACTCTAAAATCAAGTGTGTAGTCAAAATTATAGCCCCATTCTGAAATAACATTAAAACGCCATAAATCTATAGATATTTAATACACCGTAAAACGTGCCTACAAAAAACTATACACGCTGAAAAAAAAGTGGTAAAACTTACTATCTTAATGAAGTAACTATTCCTATCCTTACAATTTTATGATTCTCATTCTTTTATGTTAACTATTACTATCGAAGATGGTAAGCATTCGTATCTAGATAGTAATCATTTCTATCCGTGATGACAACCATTACTATTTTAGAAGGAAAAATTAAAAATTTTTCAGACATAAGAAATATTACGATCTGGATGGTAACTATTACTATCGGCAATAGTAATTGTTGCTATACGAGAAACGAATTGTTAACATAACACATGATAATAATTATCACATACACGATGGTAATCATTCCCTATCGCGAGATGGTAATAGTTAGCATTTTTTTTTCAGCGTGTAGTTTCGCTTATGGCAAACATAAAACACATTTAATATGTGTTAAAACAATACACTGAAAAAAAATGTGGTTATGTTAACCATCTAAAGTATTCCCTGGTTAAAAATACTGATTGAACGAATTGAGATGCGGTCACTCCATGCAAACTGTTTAGCTATATGTACAAACAAAAGAATTTGAATTATTGAAAAGAATTCGAATTTCATCATTTTTAATTCTTTTCAATCAATATTTTTAAACAGGGCTTGTAATAGTTGATAGTTGTCATAACAAAATGTATTGTTAACTTGGCAATACTAGATTGCTACATTGACTATTTTCAATTTTAAATAAAAGTATTGTCAATTTAACCATATTCTTTGGTCATGTTCCCCATATTTGGTATTGCTGTTTTAGCGATTCTTATAGATTGCTACCATACAAATCCAAATTGTTAATATAACAATACGTATTGCCATACACTGTAAAAAATTCGCGGAGTGAATGCGGATTAAATCCGGAGTGAATGCGGAGTGAATGAATTTTTAATTATTCACTCCGCTCGGAGTGAAATTCACTCCACAGGGGAGTTTTTGCGGAGTACATAATTTTTAATTAATTTAATTTTTCCGGAGTAAAATTCACTCCGGAGGGAGTTCTAAGAATATAATTAATAAAATATAAATCCAGTTAATCTAATCGAAGTAAAAATTCGTGTATAAAATTACTGATCAGCTAATGGGCACGCACACACCCACACATATTCGAACACACACACGCACACACAATCAAGTACTCGCACATACGCGCACGCACACATTCGCACACACTTACACATTCGCACACATGCACACATTTGCACACTCGCACACATTTGCACACTCGCACACATTTGGACACTCGCACACATGTGCACACTCGCACACATGTGCACACATTTGCACACATTCGCACATGTGCACACACTCACTCATTTGCACACAAATACGCACACACGCACACATTTGCACACCCGAACACACACTATTTAACGGCTTAATATAAATTGAAATAAATTAATTTAAGTATTAAAACTCCGGGCCGGAGTGAATTGGGAGTGAAATAAAATCCGCGTCACTCCGCAATCACTCCGCCGAAAAAAAACTCCCCATTCACTCTGCATGCGGAGTGATTTTTTTTAAAACTCCGGAACTCCGAGTGGCGGAGTGAATGCGGAGTGAATTCGGATTTAATTTCACTCCGAATTCACTCCGGATTCACTCCCGACTTTTTACAGTGTAGCAACCATTTATATGGATAGTTGATTTAACAAAACATCGTATGGGTAAAATAGCAATCTAGCCTTTACGTAAATAAAGTATTGCTATACTAACAAGCTATGATTTTCCAAATTTTATATGGTTACTATAACCTGACGGTATTGCTATTACAGCAATGATTTTTTTCAGTGTACACTTGTAACACTCTTGGATTTAGAGTGTATTGGAAATGGTTAGTGTTAATAGTGTTGTATTAGTGTTCATTAGTCGGAGTACTAATAGATCATGCAACACTATTGGAAGTGGTTAGTTTTGAATAATGTTCTATTAGTGTTCATTATAGTACTCTGGCTAATGAATCTTGCAACATTGTTGGAAGTGATTAGTGTTGTATTTGTGATCATTCTCTCTTAAATTTGAAATAGTTAAAATAGTGACTATTCACTGTTTACTAGTGAAAAGTATGTCACTAATTTAAATAGTGATATATTTTTCACTTGCAATAAGTGACTATTCACTGTCAAATAGTGATTGTTATGTAATTTTCACTAACTCATTTTTAGAGAGTTAGTACTCCAAATACTGAATCTTGCAACACTATTGGAAGTGATTTGTGTTGAATAGCGTTTCAATAGTGATCTTTAGCAGTCCAATTAGTGAATTTCACAATATTACTGGAAGTGATGTGCTGACCAGATTTGAATAGTATTCATTAGTAATTCGAATAGTCGGTACTACTCTACTGTGAAATTCAAATTAATGACACTAATTAGTTATGTTTAAACCATTAGTGTGTGAAAAAACTAAAGCATTAGTGTTTCTCATTAGTGCTGATTAGTTGTTTTTCGTAAAGGCGATATCTTGGAGTTAAATGAAAGAACGCGAGTTCAATCCCATCTGAAGTCAGAGATTTTTAAAAGTCAAGTTGGAACCTGAAAATATTGAGCAACGCTGATATCATTTTTTTAATTAAAAAAAAAATTTATGTTCGGTATGACATTGTCATTTTGAATCAAATCTCTAGTATTTCAAGCCAAGAGAATAGGTTTTAGAATAAGGACATATAAAATCGTGTCTTTTTGGAATTAGCAACGTGATATGTTTCTGCCTGTTCACTGCGCATTCACGATTCCCGCGTTTGCTAATATATATTTTTTCGTGGTATGGGAAAAAAATTAGCTTGTTTCGACTGGCTGTAGAGAAACTGAAACTTTCGATGCTGATATCATCCGGTAACTGTTCAAATTATTCGATTCGAATCCGGAAATTCCCATTAGCTTCCAAGTATTCAATTTTTGTTTAACGGTGAGCTTAATTTAAACAAAAAAAAAAAAATAATCATCTGGTAAATTCATGCCTGAGTTCTATGTACCTCTGATAAAATTTTGAGTTATTGGAAAAAATATCACAATTTTAATTCACTCAAAAAAAAATTCGGTTCGATACGAATATTTCATCAATTCGGATCAGTCTCACACCCCTAAAAATTATATTATTTATAATTGAATACAATATTTTAACACGAATTTTTTTTTTTTTTTTGTTAAATCAATGATGTTTCATTTGTATAAAGTCAAAAAGGTGATATTCTATGTAACGGTTTAGTGAATCACAAGTGCAATAAAGAATAGGAAGTTGTGAAAAGGGACGAAGGTGGGGATTGAAAAGATAAAAAGAGGGGATGGATGAGCATGAGACGTCTGCCGCCTGTCTGCCTTCCGCCTTTCACCCTTCCACATTTGTCGTTTTTTTTTTTTTATTTATTTCTGTCTATCTCATTCTCTCTTTTTTCTCTTTTTCTCTCGTACGCGCATTCCTTAAGGGCTTCTCACTTTTTCCTATCCTTTACATCCTCGTTCCACCACGATGCGTTCACGAGGGTTGGGTGCACGAGCACGAAATTACGGTAGTCATCACCTCCGGTTCAATAGATTTATCGCACGTAAAGCATAAAGTTACAAAGTATCGATTCAATATAGTTTTTTTTTTTTTTAAGTTTTTTTATCATTTTTCTTCAAGGGTGTACTGTCAAGGGTTGATGACCACTTTTATCTATGGGAATTTAAAAAAGTATATTGTATATACAATATATATTTTAATCTTTGCAATACAATATTTTAGATAACTAAAAAAAAATTTTTTTCAAAGATATTTCATAGTCTGAAATTGAAATGAAAAGTATTTCATTTTAATGACTAAATGCTATTAGTATAAAACCAAAAAAAAAACACATGAAATAAAAATTTCAATTTGTTGCCAGCATGTATTTTTTTTCTCCCTTCTATAATATGTCAAGTAATCCTCAGGCGTCAGGAAATTTGACCTACTTAGCTGATATGTCAGAAACGTAAGATTTTTCTTGGCACTCTCACTGGTGGCGATGATAAAAACTATTAGATTGCAACACTAACAAGGAGAAAGGTAGAGACAAAATCGTACGGATTTCACGTTCATTTTATAATTCTTTTTTTTTAATTTTTAGAAACTCTTGTATGTACTGCTGTATATTAAGGATATAATTTCGAGGAATTTTTTATAAAAATACAGTCGACTATCCGTCATAAACTTGCCCTTTATGAGCCTCTTTCCCTCAATCGGGAGTTACTGAGTCCAAACAGCTTTCCCGTTTAACCACTCTAAGGAGTTTCGTACCAGAGAACCCGTTATAAGCCTCCGTTAAAATAGTCTAAATTATAAACTATCAATAGGAAAAAATAGACAAATTAATGATGAAAATTTACTATCTATGTTTCGCGGAGAATAATTTAATCATTATTAAGTAAAATATAATTTATTGTTCATAATTATAATCATGAACTAAATTTAAAGCTTCTGTTACAATTTAAAAGTTTTATTGAGCATTATGTTTATCACTAAAATTATTATTTTTATTATTACTTTCATCAATACCGTTATCATTATAATTTTTTGCATTATAATTATCATTTGTGTAAAAATATAAGTATTTATTTTAGCGCTTTAAGCACCAGAAAAATCGGGATAGTCGCGTATGTAACAAAACATAAATATGACGTTTAAAATTATATAAAATAAGACAGGCTTATAACGGATAGTCGAGAAAAAAACGCACAGTAGTTGGAAGTGTGAAATTCCCAGAAAAATTTCCCTACGTCCCGTGGACCAGGTTTATGACGGGTGATCGACTGTATTACTAATTTGGTTACTAATCTTAATAGTTGTCCACTTTTTCTTGTTTCGGGTTGCCTATTGCTTCAAGAGGGATGCTCATATGAATAGATGTGATAATATATTGCGTGCAAGGGATAAAACAAGACGATTTCAGACGAAGATCAAATTGACTGTCCGAGCCGAAGGCAAGGACTGACATCACCTGGTCTAAAATCGTGTTTTATTCCGTGCCACGGGCTACATTGTTCATATTACTTGCATCGATAAAAATATATGTCTCACATATGCAGTTTGGCTTGGATATATATTTTTTTGTCTGGGAGCTGGAACCAATTAGCGCTAGTGTGACTTTCTACAGTGCTCTTTATAAAATGTAAAGTCTTAAAGCAAGTTATAGGTCTATATATATAGGGGAGGGAGGGGCAAAATGGGGTAGGAATGGCAAAATGGGGTACCCCAAAAATTTGGTGAAAAAACAATTTTTTTTTTTTCGTCTAATTACTGTATATCCGATAGTTTTAAACATTTTCAACCCTACGCATGACACCTGGGGCAAAATGGACCAGCCCAAAAATCGAAAAAATGATTCTATCCAATTTTTTCATCAAATTAAAATAAATTTAGTATATTTCCGCATTTTTAGCCCTACCCATAACACCTGGAGCAAAATGGACCAGCCGAAAGTTTTGAAAATTGATTTTTTCATATTTTTATCGTCAAATTAAAAAGAAATTAAAATGGTAATTAATTTTTCGGCTGATTTCCTGTAGTTAGGGTAAATTTGGCCACTAAAAACATTCGAAAATGATATTTCATTTTTTAATTGATAAAAATTCAATTAAAAAAATTTTTTTAAAATTACCATTTTTTGAAGGGGGGCCCCTCTGCCCCATTAAAAAAATTTTTTCTGCCTTCATATCCACCAATGATGTGAAATGTAATTTTTCTGTATGTATTTTACATAAAAAAAAATTTTATTTAATGAAATTTGATGACCTTGCAGAAATTTTTTTTCCAACTTTTTTAAAGGGTACCCCATTTTGCCCGCCAGAAAAGAAAATTTTATTTATTAACGACAGCAAAAAATTTTGTCTATTTACCTTGGATATTATTAAAAACAATAAGATTTGACGTGTTTTATTCATCGAAAACTTAGTATTTCCTTAGGTACCCCATTTTGCCTCTCCCTCCCTTATATATATTTAATAGGAAGCACTGTAAAAAGTCACACTCATGCTACACGGAAAAATTTGAACACAACTGTCCAGCACACGAATGCATCGTGTACTAGAAAAAAAAAACGGCTGAGCACATGATTGGTTCGGGTGCTCACAGTCAGTTCATTTTTAGAACCGTACTCAGTCTGGTGCAACACAAGAATACTTGCACTGAAATCACTCGGGTGCGGAGGATACTAATTCACGTGCGCACAGGAATGCGTAATGTCCTGCATAAGGCTGACTATATGATACGGCAGTGGTTAGTGTTTAGTACAAGGTCATGTGCCAACCATGACTGAATAAGGTACCGGGGGGTAATAAGGCCTAGCTAAGGGAGATTTTAAATAGAATCGAAAATATTGCGTTTAATTATCGAAGTATATCATTAATCTTTATTTCAATACATTAGCCATGAAATGTAATGAAGTAATGGTAATTTTCACCAAAAACAAACAAAAAATTATACTTTTACAAAAACAATATGAATAGGCCTTATTTTACTAGGGGAGAGTGGGGTCAATTGAACCAAAAATACTTTGACATTTTTTTTTTATATGAATAAAAGCAAAATGATAACTTTTTTTTTTACAAAATTATAATTTATTATATAGACTATCATTTCTCATAAGCATATAACTTAACAAATGATGAAAATTTTCAATAAATACGAAATTGTGCAACTGCATCAAATGGCTCAATCGTCCCCTTTGCGGGGGCAATTGAACCATTAGCCGGGGACAATTGAACCAAGAGTATTAGAACCATAAATGAATGACTTTAATGAATATTTTACTATTCATTACAGATTAAAACTAAAATTACAACACTTCTAATAATATTTATTATTTTATATAACATTATATGTTATAACAATCACTTTTAAAACTTCTGTCAATACAATTATTTTTCTTTTCTTGGTTAGTTTAACTTGATTACACATTCTGTCAAGATGCGCGCGCATGTCGAATTACTCACAGTAATTTTTAAAAAAAAATTTTAAGATTTCATTTGAAAATTAAAAAGTTATTAAACAATTTGCCAAGAGGTGAAATCAAGGTTTAGATACCTAAAAACACAAAAACTTGAATTTTTTAGAATTAAATCATCATATTGGTTCGAAATTTTGATCAGACTAAGGTTTAGTGTATTAAAATATAATTCCAAGAGGACGACTCATTTTTATATTTTTTTCGATTTTTTAAGCTTACACGCTGAAAAAAAAGTGGTAATACTAGCCATCTTAATGAAGTAACTATTCCTATCCTTACATTTTAATGATTCTCATTCTTTTATGTTAACTATTACTATCGAAGATGGTAAGCATTCGTATCTAGATAGTAATCATTCCTATCCGTGATGACAACCATTACTATTTTAGAAGGAAAAATTAAAAATTTTTCAGACATAGGAAATATTACGATCTAGATGGTAACTATTACTATCGGCAATAGTAATTGTTGCTATACGAGAAACGAATTGTTAACATAAACACATGATAATAATTATCACATACACGATGGTAATCATTCCCTATCGCGAGATGGTAATAGTTAGCATTTTTTTTTCAGCGTGTACTGGTTCAATTGCCCCGTGGTTCAATTGACCCCCCTCTCCCCTACTGTCACTTAGGCCTTATTACCCGCGGGTACTTAAGTATTCGACACCATAGTTACTCTTGTGCTACACTCGAGCTACATCTTTCGAAACAAAGTTAAATTTTGAAAAATATTGTTCGTGTGCAGCAATCGTGTTCGAATTTTTCCATGTAATTGTTCCAGTTTTGTAAGTAGCACTGTAATTTTTTTCAAAATTCTATAAAGAAATTCTCTCCGTGTAGAATAACATAACTATTTAGAGATTCACAATAAACAAATCGGATTCAGAGATAAAATGAAGTCAGAAACTAATTCAGCCAACAGAAACTGATAAATTTCTTCCCTAGGAAAGAAACTGATCAGTTTCTGCCGTTTAATCGCATTGGTTTGAAATTGGCTTGATTTGGCAAAACAGACATTAGGACTTGCAGTTTTAATGCGGGTGATATGTAAACATAATTTTGTCATAATATTTTTTAATAAATTAACTGATTTAGTTATTCCTCAGAGCAATGAAAACGGTGGGTAGAAACTTGAAATTTGTACAATTAAAATTGATGAGCTCTCAATATTAATGACACTTATTTATTACTGCGACAAGTAGTAAAATTGGTTCACTTGCAAAATGACAGTATTTATAAAAGTGACCTTCAATGCGACAATATCTCAGAACATTACAATATTCTAGTATTTGTCATTCTTACTTTCGTGAAGTATCGATTGCTTCCTCAGTAAACTTTTTAATTAGATTTTAAAAAATTTTCGCAAAACACATAATAATATGCTGTGCGACAAGAGATTGACTGAAACAAATGCGATGGCTGACATCACGCAGTCTGAAATCGTAATTAACCCCGTGACACGCACTATATTTTTAATAATTACCTGCATTGAAACTCAATTAGAGTTAAAATATCTGGAGCCATTAGAAACGATACAATTTAAGAGCAATAGCGCTTTTACAAATTCAACTATTAAGTTGACGTATGGTTATTATACACGGGAAGGAAATGGTTGTTATTAATGCTATCAATCGTATCGCCAAGCAAGTCTAGTTGAAAGAACGATTTTATAAAGCTATAGTAGCAACCCGTATTGCTATAATAGCGATCCATTTATCACCGCTTGCTGTAAGATTGCTGTCATCGCTATACCGTTCATTTCTAAGCTAACTAACCTTTAAATAGTTAATGAGTATCGCAGTAGTCAGGAAACTGTATTGCAATTATAAAGAAAATTTTACTTCCTATGTAAGGCTTACAATGAACAAGCTGCGTCGAAAAATTAAATCTATTTCAAGATTAATGATAAATTCAAATATTTTTTATTTAATTTAGGTTTTTAAATTGTATTTATTTTATGTGGGAATTAAATCGGTTTGTCTGTACTATTCTCTATCCAGGTAAATATCAGACTTGTTTTCGTATTATATATTTAGTCTGTTTTCGATCGCTTTTAAATTAAAAACAGACTTTTTTGTAATAATTATTAGTCTGTATTCATGTGTTTTTAGGACAATAACAGACTTTTTTTACTATAATATATAGTCTACTTTTAATCGTCTTTAGATAAAAAACAGGACATTTTACAAACATAAATAATAATAATAATAATCTAGATTTATAAACTTATTTTAATTTTCTTGACATTTGAAACATGCTAATGCGCATTCGTAATAAGATGTCACAAGAATTTTGATGGTTTCTAATGCCAAAATATTTTTCGATTTTATCCAGTAAATAAGAAAAATTTATTGACATTTTAAGAGTAATTTTATTACTTTTATTCAATATTATAAATATTCAGTCAAGACAACTAAAAAATAAAGTTGTCAAACTATCATTAACTGCTGACATTTTTAAACAAAAGACACTAAGTAAATGGTAAACAAAACATAATCAATTCTGAAACTTTGAATATTTTTGATAAATATTGTCCATAAATAAAAATATTACAAGTCCATGATTTAATCTAGTTTTGTCCGTGCAAATTTTCAGAAAAAAAATTTTTCCAAGTTCAAGAATTAATCTAGTTTTATCTGCCCGTAACGCTATTGTTTTTTAAAACAACAGATCAAAAACAGCTTAAAATTTTTATAAAAGATCAAAAGCAGATCAACTATAGTTCAAATACAGAATTCATACGTCTGAAATCTGCTTATTTTAACTATCTAAATACACGAAACAATTGCAGTCTTAAATAACAATTTTAGGATTTTACTAAATATTGCTCTACTCGATGAAAAATTTATGGTAACAATCATATATGATGGAAATGGGTCCTATATTGTATGGTAACACGTTTTTTTGAAATTTCGATTATAGAAGGCACCCATACAAATTGTTACCATTCCTATCTTTATGAGTTAAGTCCTATACGATATCGAAATAGTTCCTGTAACTATAATCATTCCTATATCGTATGGCAACAGGTTTTTTCTACTATGGGTTGGCACCCATACAAATTTTAGTAGCTACTCCTATCTATATGGGTTCCATTCCTATACGGTATCAGAATAGTTCCTACCAAATTTTAATAAATCCTACGTCGTTATAGTAATCGTTCCCATACAACTATGGTAAACGTTACGACATATTACGATAATGATTCCTATAATGTATTTAAAGCAGGTAATGTAAAAACAAATATGTAATTTAAAGTTTTCTTAAAGTAGTTCACTCGCAAATAGACTTTTCCTAAGAATTTCATATAATTGACATATGTTTATGTTTATGTATATGTACGTTTATTTGGTCATAGGGCATGCGTCCTCTAATGACCATTAGACAGTTTACAATAATAAGTGTACACGGAAAGAAAATTATGGGAATGGTTCCTATAATTTTATGAAATTTCATCCTATACCAGTATAGGAATGACGACCAACAATTATAGGAATACGTCCTATAATTATAGGAATATTACCCATAATTATAGGAATAGTTCATATAATTATAGGAATGATACCTATACCATTATGGGAATGGTTCCTATAATTATAGGAATGGTTCCTATAATTTATGGGAATGGTTCCTATAATATTATAGGAATAGTTACTATAATATATAGTAACCATTCCTATAAATTATAGGAATAGTTCCTATAAATTATAGGAACCATTCCTATAATATTATAGGAATGGTTACTATACTATTATAGGAATGGTTACTATACTATTATAGTAACAATTACTATAATAGTATAGTAACCATTCCTATAATAGTATAGTAACCATTCCTATAATATTATAGTAACCATTCCTATAATATTATAGTAACCATTCGTATAATAGTATAGTAACCATTCCTATAATATTATAGTAACCATTCCTATAATATTATAGTAACCATTACTATAATAGTATAGTAACCATTCCTATAATAGTATAGTAACCATTCCTATAATATTATAGTAACCATTACTATAATAGTATAGTAACCATTCCTATAATAGTATAGTAACCATTCCTATAATATTATAGTAACCATTCCTATAATATTATAGTAACCATTCGTATAATAGTATAGTAACCATTCCTATAATAGTATAGTAACCATTCCTATAATATTATGAAAATATCAATTATCAAAAAAGTCTGGAAATCACTTTTACAATACACAAAAGTATTATTAAACATAAAAACAAATATTCAAACATTGAAAAAAAAAAAAAAAATTTTAAATATCGCAAATAAATTAGAGGGTCTTTTCGGCGGCCATATTGGATTGAAGCTTTTTTGACTTGTGTGGGGTTTAAAAAAAACACTCTACACGAAAGTCCAGATTGTTTTAATTTGAATTGCAATTTTTAAAAATATATAAGTGATAGGGGTAGGTCGTAGAGGGGTGTTCCGGCGGCTATATTGGATTGAAACTTTTTTGACTAGCGTGGGGTCTCAAAAAAACACTCCACACAAAAATCCACATTTTTCTAATCATAAAAGTATCTTTAAAAAAAAAATATATTTTTAGTTGCACGAACGTTCGTAACTTCAGGGACATAAAAAAAAATTCGTATTTGGCAAAAATCATCAAAATTTTTTCAGCATAGAACATTCAAGAAAATTCAAATTTTAAAAATAAAATTTTATATTTTGATAAAATCTCAAATTTGGGTAAAATCTCGAAAAGTTCATATAAGTTTTAATTTAACATGATACTGAAGTAAGCCGATGTCTTATAATTGTTGGATTTTTTTTAACATTAAATTTCTACACTATTTTGCAAAAAAAAAAATTTTATTATATTATAGGAACCATTCCTATACTATTATAGTAACCATTCCTATAATAGTATAGTAACCATTCCTATAATATTATAGTAACCATTCCTATAATATTATAGTAACCATTCCTATAATAGTATAGTAACCATTCCTATAAATTATAGGAACCATTCCTATAATATTATAGTAACCATTCCTATAATAGTATAGTAACCATTCCTATAAATTATAGGAACCATTCCTATAATATTATAGGAACCATTCCTATAATATTATAGGAATGGTTACTATACTATTATAGGAATGGTTACTATAATAGTATAGGAACGGTTCCCATAATGGTATAGGGGTGGTTCCTATAATATATAGGAACCATTCCTATAATAGTATAGGTACAATTCCTATACCATTATAGGAACCATTCCTATAATGCATAGGAATACTCCCTATAATTTTCTTTCCGTGTACAGCGATTTATATTGATGTTTGATTAAAATGATTAGCAATAAATTATTAGTAAGAAGATAAAGATGAGAGAAAAAAAAAATTATTAAATAATAATATATCAAGACAAAAAAAAATGAAGATAAAAATAAAAATGATGGATTCCCTGTAATGTGATCGTTTACGAAATTACAATGACACGAACTATGCTATTGGCATATTACTTTCAATCTGTTTCTGATGTAATAAGTAATTGTAACATAATATTCTAAAGTTTACTAAAGTCGAAGCCGTGGTGATCGATAGTGGCAGTAAGTTTCAAAACGTTGTACCTACCCTAGTAGAAATGAAATCAAGTTTTTGTCTAGTAACTGGCCAGTTTCACTCGACTTAAACCAGAAACTGGCCAGTAGGATATCGAGTTTTTGTCAAGTAACTGGCCAGTTTTACTAGAGATCCGAGAGAAACATGGCGGCTTTGAAAAAACTGTCACTTTAAAATTTTAGGTTTTGAGGTTATTAAAATTATCAGTTCCTCGGAAAAATAAAACGATTTTCTAAAAAATACCCAGGCAAATTAAAATTTCATTATTAATAATGTATAAAATTTTTTCTTTTTAATTATTCCTTTTTTCGACTTCCTCCTTCCCAGTTTTTAATAATTCGTCAAAAGGACAATTTATAATATTTGTTTCTACTGCCCATAGTCGCAATTTACTTGCTGTATTCATTTTTTTCATTGATTCCATTTTTTAATGTGTATATTATTAATTATTGATCATAAAATTATTTACATATTAACACACACCTTAAAAAATAGAGGTTAAACAGGAAAAAAATAAACACACACATACACACTAGTACAGAAAATATATTAGTGTGACCAATGTGTACGCCTTAGTTGTAGGTGGCGGGATTTCTAGTTTTTTAGCCGGGATTACTGGCCAGTTACTGGTCTGAAATCGAGTAAACTCTAGTTTATTTCTACTAGGGTAGGATCAAAAATGACTTCTGATAAATTGTTGCTCGAGCAATTGGTGCTATAAGTGTATCAGTTCTGTTGTTATTACGATGCCTAGCAATGTTGTGATTTAATCTAATGTATTCTTTCAATAGAGCGTTATTTTCTAACATGAGTATACCATAATATGATAAGCATCCTAAATAGTATAATCTTCAATTATGTGGTGACAGCAAGTATGATACCAAGGTTGATGTCCTGCATGTAATTTTAAAAAATCACAATTTTTGATCGTTTCTAAAGCGTAACATCTAGGCTCGGACTAACTTAAAAAAAAAATCATATCTTCACGTATAATTCAAATTATTTTGCTTAAGAATCATTCCAAAAATTAACAGATTATAGAAAATAAAATTTCAAAATTAAAAATATATAAAAATGATCATACTACCGATTAGTAAAAAAGTTCTAAATATTCAAAGAAATCTGTCTCACGATTTTAAATCAGAAAAAGCGAGTAAGAGATATCAAGTAAAAGAGGAAGCAATAGCGAGTGAGAGAGTAAACAATAGCACACACTTTAGGTCGCGAGTGAACTACCTTAATTCACAAATAAAAAAATTTTGCCACGAAACGGTTAAAAGGTTTACTAGTAAAGCATTAGTTCCATGCATGAATTTATTAGAACCTTTATACCATGCATCATTTTCATTGGTCCGAAAAATATGATAACTAAAAATGCAAAATAAGTTATATGACTTTTCATAGAATTCTGATTTTCTGTATCCTACAATACTCAATAAAAAAATGATATATTTTCGGGCTTTATAAATATACTTTGAATAATGTCTTTATACATCAAGTATTTCAACTGTCTACAAATAAGTTTGCGTAGATAGCAAAAAGTTTCGAAACTAGCTGATAGACTTTAGTCAATTGACATTTTTTTTTGTTAGCCTACTTAACTTGTTTCTGTTTTATTGGTTGACATAGCGTAGAAAAAAATCGAATTTTTCTATGAATTGTTTTAACTGTAGGTGGAAAAAAAACATTGTATAGGGGAAGGGGGGGCAAAACGGGATAGGCCGGCAAAATGGGATACCCTCAAAATTTCGTCAAAATTTTTTTTTTTCAAAAAACTTTCGAAAATGGTCAAAAATGACATCTAGTATCATTTTACACTATCGAAAGCTAAAAAAAAACATTTTTATATTTTTTGCGAAAAGTATAAATAAAAAAAATGTACAAATTTTATCGTACTACAAATCTATTTTCATGGAGTATCACAAATTAAGAAATTTATTTCTTTAATTAACTCAAGAACAATAACAACAATAATATTGATAAAAACTCTAAAACTGTAACATTGGTAATCATCATAATTTTAACCGTTACATTGTAACTTTCATAATTTTGTAATATTTTATAACTTTAGTGCTATAATATCACATTATTAACAGTTATGTTAATTTTCTAATATTCAATATTTAATTATTTCTCTTATAAAAATAATTTCTTTGGAATGAAAACTAACTAACATTATTTTTAACATAAGTATTAAAATTTATAATAAATAACGATAACGATATATAACTGATTCATCGTTAATGAAAGATAAATCTCTAAAATTATTCACAATAATCACAGATAAATTGAGTATCGTCGTCCGAAACACCAGCACATGAATCATGAGCCCACCTATGACAAAGTTGGCATTGCGTCCAAGATTCAAACGAATCACTGTACTTTTGATCACAGTAAATACAAAAGGCGTCATCTTTGTGCTGATTTTTGCAGGGTCGACCTCTGCCTTTACCGAATGTTTTTTTAACTGACTTTTTCTGTTGAACATCAATTTAGAAAGACATTTTTACATCAATTTTATTCACTTGAAAAAAGAAAGAAAAAAAAAATTTACTTTTTTTTGGGGTATCCCATTTTGCCCGCAAAAAATAAAAATTTTTTTCTGATGGCAGTCTAAAATTCGTTATATTTATTTCAAATAGAATCAAAATGAAACCAATTTACGATATTTATGTCCCTAAAAACTAAATTTTTCGTTAAGTATCCCGTTTTGCCCCCCCTTCCCCTATAACAATATAATAAAAATTAAGTGTAAGATTAGCAAACACTCATTATCTATCAAAAGTAAAAAAAGAGTTAATGAGTGACTAGGCAGAAAATACGTAATAGTTTTAGAGAAAATCAGATAATTTTTTTGAGAGATTATTTCCAGATACACAGTAAAAAATATTGTGTTAAAATCCACATAATCGGTGAGTTAGAAACGGCACACACAATATTTGTGTTGAACTTCAATACGAAATTAGTGTTTAAATGTTCATTATAATCTTGTTCAAGGTTTGAGCAAGCCTGGTCTCAAGTTCGATAGACGTTAGAGTCTTTTCCTACCTATGTGTCTTGCTGCAGACACTTGTGGTTTGATTTCAACAGCAAGTCTAATAGCGCAAGCCTTACACAAGATATTCATGCCAGACTATAATTCAATTCTGGAAAAAGACTATAGTTGAAAATAGTTGCGCATGGCTTGCTTAAGATCTGCTCAAGGCTCAAAATTAACCTTGAGTCTTCAGCAGATCTTGAGCAAGCCATGTGTGAGTACCTGCCGTAAGTAACTGGTGCATGAAATTCGCCGGAAACTTTTCAACTGCAGCATACGTAGAAAAAGACACTATTGATTAGAGGTTATGCTCAAGACACTAGTACCAGAATCTTGCTCAAACAGATGTTATTTGGGTACTTAATAAATGTTAATAATTTCGATTTTTGTATCAAGTAACATTTCGAAAGTGTTAAATAGTAGATTGATTAAAAATTTTCAAGTCACACACTGAAATGCGTTGATTTAACTCAAAATATTCGACATAAAAAATTTGACACAGACCATTTTTAACACAGATACACAAAATTTTACTGTGGACCCAAGTGAATACACATTATTGAAAATTTCCATGTCTTTTAGAGCAATATGATCTTCAAAAAAAAAAAAAATTATATGTAACAAGTAAGTTTAATACTATTAAATATGAAGGCTAAACCATCTATAAATCTATGAAATAGAAATTTTCTAACTTTGGCAACGAAAAGTTTGATGTTCCTGAAAACCATAAAGTAGCAGAATTCACGACAGTAGACGGACACCTCCCACTTTTTGTAAGAAATGGTGCAGATTTACAGTAAATGAGTGTTAAAGTTACTGAGATTCCACTGTATCTGATTTTCAACAAGAGTTAAATTTTCAAAAAAAAAAAAAATATTATATTTACTTCTCATTAATTTTGCAATTTAATACACTCGAATTACATGTAAGGAAAAAAAATATTTAAGTTTCTTAATCACAAAAAATGGGTTGCCATGGCAACCTTCAGGGTAGTGACTCTTCACTGAAAAAAAAAAATACTGTTTTCAAGTATCTGCGTGCTTGAATCGTACCGAGTAAATATTTGTTTAATTATAGTAAAAATATACTCCAACCAAGTAATATTTTCTTGATTTAAGAATTTTTATACTTATTTTAAGAAAATATTCTTGGTTGAAGTACATTATTACTAAGATTAAACAATTAATTTTCTCGGTACGATTCAAGCACGCAGATACTTGAAAACAGTATTTTTTTTTCTCAGTGGTATAATTATAGTGGAATATTCCATCAAATTCAAGTCAGGTCATTCTAAACGACAATCTTAACTGTTATAGCGACTTAAACTTCACAATAGTGCCAAACTGCATGAAATATTTTATGCGACAGAACAATGAAATACATGAATATTTCATTTAATCTCGTAAAAATGTATATTAATAAAAAGTCAGAGGGGGCTATTAATTTATATAACTTTCAAAATCACTAATATTTTTAATATCGATGATTATTTCATTAATTACTGTATAATTGTCGTTTGTTATTTCCGAAAATCAGTTTATTGAAATCAAGATAAATTATTTTGCTCTACACGGAAAAAAAAATATTGCGCTTATCGCTCACCAACGGAGAGCGACAGTTGTATCGTGATTAGTACTAAATTGTTACTTGATTTTCACGATATATATATCAATATGAATGAAACACTAGATACTTATTATAATGATCCTACGGATTGTGAATATACTTAAATGTATAGTGATCGTCAGTTAACGTATCCATATCATACCAAAACGGATCGTGATTATCGCGATCTACTTCTCAAGCGCCACCACTCATAGCCAAATTATTTAATAAAAAATTTACATCAATTACTTACGTATATTTAATTACTTGATTACATTTCTTGATATTAAATGATAATTTTTTATTGCACTTATTAGAATTATTAACATGTAATTATTAATTCCAACTAAAAATAAAATTGTAATGAAGTTAAAGTTAAAAATTCATCTATTTTAACCTCAAATGTTTTTATGATTTCCTCAAATGATCTTATGATTTCGGGATCCGCTTGGATCGCGATAATCACGATCCAATAGACCAAGACCTTCCGTATACAACGTATAGCCAACCGAGGAGAGTGAATATCACGATACCGTTGAGTGATGAGCACAATATTTTTTTTTCCGTGTACTTGGAATTGATTAAATTCGTACTGTGGATACATGGCGACACTGGATGAAATTTTCAACGAATGCCACTATCTAGTCGTCTTATTACCTATCAGAAATCGATTTTAGTTACTGGCATTCGCATCTAGCTTTAACCTTGAAGTTATTATCGCGGAAAATTTTGACACATTTTAAAGGCCATTCGGCATTCAAAATGAAAGTAGACTTGTCATTATTCCTTTATTTCAAAGCTTCAAGATAAAATCTAGTTGAAAATCAATTTTATTTGAAATTTTTAATTAATTTTAAGCTCAAAAACCGCCAGAATCAAAATAATTTGAAAATTTTAATTGCCACCTTTTCCTAAATACTCAACCGATTTTTTAAATTTTATTACAAGTAAGTCAAACAAATCATCATTTTATAAATTGTCATATTATCATTGTACTACTTTGTAAAAAGTTAAGAGTGAATTTCGAGTGAATATGGGTTTTATTTCAATTCGAGTTCACTCCGTCACTCAGAAAATAATTTTAATACAGTTGATGTAATGGAAGTTGAACAAAGCAAATTTGCGTAAATATGTTTTTAATTTATTCATATTACGCAAAAAATCATGCCCTATATGTACAAGTTGGGTTATGATGAAAATTATAACAGCTCACTGTTGAATCAGTGAAACTCACTGTTAACTCTTAACGGCCATACCTCACCCAGGCCACCTGGGGTAACATAACAGCTACATGGAGTAACTCATTACCCCACGCTGAAAAACCCGACCAGACAAGATGTGTAAATGTTTTGAGACTTTTAACCAATTGTGTCATGTTCGCTGACGAGTTCTTCAATATTTCTAATGGTTTAACTTGGTTAATTTATAGATGGCGTTCTAAAAACTGGTCATATAGGTCAAAATTCTGGCAAAATGGCTTTTTTTGCAAAAAAATTCACTACTCCGTCGTTTGCATGTTAACGACTAAAACTTCGGGGTTGTCCGCACAATATATAACACTACCACAAAAAAATAATAGTATCCACCAATCTTCAAAAAGTATAGTCATTTTGTAAAATTACTGGAAGGAAAAATGAAAAAAATTACAAATTATGAAATTGACTTCTTTTGCATTTATTGCATTAAAAATACATATTTATTAATAATGTGAAAAAATATTGTTTGTGTGTTAAATGAAAAAAAAAATACAACATATGAGTCATATTTACTGACCAGCACACTCTATACATAAAGAGAACCGATGTTCTTCGCAAACCGGTCTATTACAAGCCGAACAGCCGATACGGGATTTTTTATCTTTTTTTCGGTTACAGACTACGCACCTTCGTGCCATGTCAAATGTAACTTTTTCCAGGTGGTCTGTGTTTGGCTCGTTATCAGTTTTAAGGATGCCCTTGATAACGATTTGCAGTTCTTTTCGCAGACATGGTTCCTCCAATCTCTGTCGTAGCATAGGGAAGGTAAGATGAGCAATTAGTTTTTTCAACACTATGATGGCAGTAGTAGATTCCCGAGCATCGCCAACTTTGAGTTTCCACAGAATACGTGCATTCACTGCTGCTTGATCAAGCATCCCGAAAAAAATCCGCATCGGCCACCTGTTCGTTTTCCGAGCAACTGTATAGGCGTGGCATAGCTGATCAAAAGTTTCAGTCCCTCCTTTTGTATCATTATAATGGAGAAGGATATTCGGCTTGCCACCCGTTATCTCTTGGGTATGGCGATAAGTCGAAGCCACCAAGACGACTTTGTTCTTCTTCGGTGTATAAGAAAGCAAAGTTATGTTTTTGGTGTGACAAAACTTTGTTTCAGGAGGATTCTTCGACGCTACCTTCATCTCCAGAGGAATCTCTCGTTTATTCTTACTGATAGTTCCAGTCAGAAACATTTTGAAAGGTTCATCTAACATTCTGGTCAACAGAGACACGGTGGTGAACCAATTATCGCACGTCACCGAGCGATTGGTGCCGTGAATTGGAGCCGTTACGGCTTCAAAAAAGTACTCTCTGCTAGGTAATTTTTGGGAGTTAGAAATGGTTGCGTTTTTATCGAGATACGGTATAGCGTGAATCAGATAGGCAGTCGAAGCATCGTTGAGAGTTAACAATTTTAGCCCGTACTTTTCCGGTTTCGATTTGATGTACATCCGAAATACACACTGACCCCTGAATCCGAGTAATTGTTCGTCGACAGTACATTCACTACTGGGATGATAATACTTGGTGCAGTTGTTAATGAAAATGGACCAAATATTTCTGATGGGTGAAAATCGGTCATCGGGATCTCTATTTTCTTTGGTATCGAAACGCAGACAAGACTGAAGAAACTCAAACCTCATTCGAGGAAAGACACTTCTGTAGAAGTAGATTCCATTTTTTTTATCCCAGAGCATGTTGTTATCTACATGGGAAGACTTCCATAAGCCAGCATAGTATAAGACACCGATGTAAGCTCTAATTTCAAGAGCGTTAGTGTGATGGTGGTAGGTCTGGATTCGATCTTCAGCAACCTGGGAAGCACACACCTCTTCGATTTTCTCATTCGTGTTATTGACGATTATTTCAATAATTTCTTGATTGAATAAGAGATCCCAAAAATCCTCTAGAGAATTCAGATTTACTGCATCATCTGCCAAGCTTGCTTCATACGAAACTTCATTTGCAGTTACACGATCTGATCTTCGTTCAGCCGAGTTCGTTTCCCAGGCAAATCTATTTTTACCGTATAATTTAGTCGATGGGCGACCACCTCGATGAGATTTGGATGAAGATTCATTTAGATCTGTACTTGTTTTGCGTTTGCGAGATTCCGAAGCCTGTGCATTTACAACTGCATTTTGCTCGTCTTCTTCGTTAGAATAATCAATTTGAAAATCACTCGCGTCCGATGTATCCTGTTCTGAATCCGTGTTAGATTGTTGTTCACAATCAGAATCTTTGTCAATATTTTCATCCAGTAACTCGTTCCGCTGAGTTCTCGACCGAAAATTGTACATCTGAAGGAAATGAAAAATTCATTAAAATTTTTTATGTTTATGGAACTAAGTATATATATTAGGCTGTTTCAAATTAGGGGTCTATTTTAATTTTTTGATGAACATTGAAAAATCGAAAGGGTATGTTAAAATTATTTAGAGGTCGCTATTGATAATTTTTTATTTTTCATTTAGTAACATGGTAAATAAGATTTTAAGAGCTCCTCCATAATTTGAAATAATTCATTTTAATCAATTGAAAATAATTGTTTTTAAAATCAAAAAATTGATTTGGAAATCACAATAGTAACTCCGATTGAGACGAAACGCACTATACTGTGAAAGCGGCAATATATTCACACACACACGCCACACTGATATTTCCCCACAAATACATACGTAGTTTTTATTCCTAAACAAGCCATCTACCGATAAAACTTACCAAAAAAATATTTAGTACCGATTACCAAATATTTTTTTGATGGAAACAAATATTTATTTTACCATAATAAGATTTAATTGAGATAAAAAAATAATTTATTAAATTATAATAAATTATGGTAATGGGTACAAAATATTTTTTTCTCCCAAATAAGTGACTACAAATTTGGTTACTAAATCCATTCAGTACTCTGTAATAAATCCTTCTATCAGTGTATTAGAGCTCGAAGTAAAGTTGGAGATCCTTTTACTTTTCCAGTGAAACTATTAGACTAATCATAAAACGTCATAGAATCATTTTTGTAGGAAATTTTATTTCCTCCAAATTATATTTGATAATTTTTTTTTAAATTCTGCATTATCTTCTAGTTATTTTCATTTTAATGTCGAACTCTTAAAACTGATCAGAATATTTTTTTTAGGAGCTTGGCATTAAAATGGAACGTTTTGAGGATTGTGAACGCTTAGTAAAACGCACCCCTCGACTCCAGGTGTTTTCATACAATGAACGTACTCAAGATTTATTCGGTAAACAATTCATATTTTACATAAATAGACTAGATTTTATAACTAAGATGAAAATAGTATTTTTTATTACTACAAAATAAAAAACTTACCTTTATTTTATCAATTGGCACTGAAATAAGTTGATAAAAATAATAAAAATATTGTGACTGAACTGCGGTTATGGCCACACTGGGGTAACTAGTTACCCCAAGCCGATAAAACGAACGCTCACAACGCCACCATGCATTTCTTTGACTTCTATATAGTGAAGTCACATCTCACACATGTCTGTTACTGGCGGATGGCGTTCAATGTATTTATTTGAAAGGTTTATGGAGGGTAAAGGTACCTCTGTCCTCCATAAAAAGGTTTTAGACCTCTAATTCTACTTTTTTTTAAGCATGGAGTGACTAGTCATCTCATGTGGCCTTTAAGGGTTAAATCAGTCACTAAGTCCGTCATTAAAATTCACTGGTTTACCAGTGAAGTCCACTGAGTAACCAGTGGGATTCAATGGCCGCCAAGACCACTGTTCAAATCAGTGAGTTTTACTAGTAAATTAGTTAGGTTTCAGTAGCGAACTAGTAGAATCCCACTGATTCAAATTAAGAGAGTACAATGTCCTTTTTTTTTTCTCTTTGCATACTTAAGTTTCATTTAAGTGAAATTAGTACAATTACAACATATTATTGTATGAATAAAATGATTATAAAAATGAATGACAATTTCTAATTAAAATTATAAATAAAATATTAAATATTTCAATCAAATTTTTTAACTCCGTATAAAGGCTTGCAGAAAAATAACACGAAAAGTCATAATATTCAATGAAAACTTAAAAGCAAACTTTTCAAATAAAAATGTATAGATTCTTTTGAAGTAAAAAAAAAAAAAAATCAATAATTTTACTGATGAATAAATAAACAACATGATGTAAAAAAAATTTTAAAAGACTATATATGTCTTGGCTAACAAAGTTTTTTGTATACCATTAAAGTATGTTCTATATTCTGGATAAGTTTCATAGTCATATCGCTTTTAAATAAAATAAAATTATTTTTTTATATTGTTGACTAAATTTTTAAAAGATTACTTTTCATTTTGAAGTCAGTAAATTTGGTGAAAATCGATAAAGAAGCTAACAGAAGAGACTGTTGGAGAGTGGATTATCTCAATCGCGTGTCTGTACATAAAAAGTAGAATAAGAGCTATGGTAACGTACTATGATCAAGGAACACGGAGAGTCAATGAATTACGGACTAAAAAAAAAAACTATCCGTTAATTTGGTAGATCTTTTCAGGTCATAAGCCTCAGAACTTCTCGTTTTAATATCTTCAAGCTTGAAGGTATTGTTTTTACGCTTGTACAAAATATTAAAGGAACAAAACAATTTATACAGTAGGACCTCGTTATAAGACTCTTCCCCTCATATTGTTAAAACTCACTCAGAATGCTTCCCCTACTAATAACTCAATAAAAGTTTTGCGCCGAAACCTCGCTATAAGATAACGACCAGTCCGACTAAAATTGAGATAAAATGTAAATTCATTAAGAGTTTAGATTAAATAATTTATTTTCATAAAGAATACTTAAAATCTCGTGGTATCACATAATTAATTAACAGAAAAGAACGACAGAATTCTGTTTATTTATAATTATACATGAAATAGATTCACTGTATAATAGACTAGAGTTGAACCGACTACATAAATAAAACGCAAAACGGCGATAGTCTTATAGCGAGGTTTGGGCGCAAAAGCTGTTAAGTACAATAGTAGAGATACCCCAATTCCAAAAATTTTTTCCTCTACAGCGCCGAGCTAGTCTTATAACAAAATCTTACTGTAAAATTTTTAGTGATTTTTAGAAGGCTGTATTTTCGTGAAAAATAGTCGTATCGAAAAACAAAACAAGCGGTTTCAAGCTGAACAACTTTCTTAAATAAGCCATAAATTGGTTTTCTGGAACAAAATTTTCCTAGCTCCGTAGACCCAAAAGATTTAGAAAATTTTTATCTCGAGCTATTTTTTATGATTACGCAATAACCGTGGCTCAAAAAAATTTTTTCTTTAAACATTTTTCAACAAGAGATTTCAAGCTTTAAATTGATTTTTTTATTGTTTCGATACGACCATTTTTCACGAGATACAGTCTTCTAAAAATCACAAAAAAATTTAGAAGTTTTTCGTTCCTTTGATTTTTTGGATAAGTATATTAATAAAAGATATTAAAAAACTTAAAAAATAGGAAAATTTCTTTTATAAATCAAAGGAACTCAATAAATAAAATCTTTAGTTTTTGAACATGAACATTCAACAGGAAAAAAATTTTGAATTTTTTAAATTGACCGCCATAACTTGTTTTTTTTTTTTTTAAATTTCCCACTTCCTGCTATCTAATATTCTAAATGAATAGTAGATAACTATTGCGTATTGTTAATGTAACTATACAGTATACTTCTCAGAACAATATTTTTTTCTCGGTGTGTATCTAATCATAAGCTGCCACGAGTCCATACCTCTCTTGGGCCAAACATTACTACCATTTCAGGAAATAAAAAGACTCTGGTCGAAGTGGGCTTGGAAAGACCCCCTCCCCCCTCATAGTACCCATTACCCTGCGCTGGTGATCAGGGTGCGTCCAGAAAAGTGGTGAGACACAACTTTTTCCCAATACCCTAAAAGAGGTTTCATCCACTTGTAACCATTCAGTTTCGAACAAGCTATTATTCACTTTTTCAGTCCTTGATTATTTTCTACTTTCCGAGCCTTTAGGTGCTCTGATTATTTAAGCCAAATCAATTGCTTTGTTTTAACCCCGGGTAAGTATATATATAATTATATATGAAAAATGACATAATATAATTACTTATATTATTTTACACACCTGGGTAAAGAAAATTGTATGTGATTATACATCAAAAATGGCCCAATACAATTACATATAATTATATGTAATTACATACAATTAGATATGAATTGTATATAATTATATATGATCATACATTTTTTTTTATCCGGGACTATAGTAATTGTTAGTGATATTCTTTCTAAAATAAGCGTCTTTCTTCTTTATTTAATAAATAATTACCTCTTTGATACAATATATATAATATTTCCCCTATTAATATTAGTGCAAATTTTATGCATTATTCAATATACTTCTCTATTATATGGCTTTTTCATACGGGTAGTAATCACTATATACAACAATATATTTTTATTGGAAATGAATATACATTTATATATAAGGTAAAAGAACACTTGCTACCCGTTCACTTTTATTGGAATAAAATAAAAAATCATTTTTTTTTACGATTATTTTTATAGTTAAATTTAAATATTAAAATACAATTTTAATTTAAAGAATTATGATGGTAATTAGATTTTACCGTATACACCTAACCTAAATTTAATCTAACGAACTATATTTAGATTTACAAATAATTATTCATTTATAATAATTTCGTGTCCCTGATGCCAATAAGGCATAATCGCTTAGAAATGATTTGAAATGAATATTTTGATGCAATAACAAAAATGAAAACCAAAAAGGCCTATAAATATACATAAACCTTGCTTTTGGACAGAATAATTATTAATTCCAGGAAGGCATATAGAAAAAAAGTAAATTACCATACAATTAAACACTATATACACTACATGGAAAAAAATTCTCGTGATCATCACGAAACGACATCGTTACCGCCACGATACTCGCTTAAGGAAGCACTGTTTTCTCACATCGGATCATGAGTCATGATGCGGAATGACCGTCATTTTGAGTTTTGGTCACAAGACGGTCCACTAACGGTCTTGTGACCGACGGACCTAAATGACGAGCCTGTTCTATTGCGAAATGACCGTCACAAATTTTCCGGTCAGAGTCCGTCATTTCGGACCGTCAAAAATTTTTTTGTCACAAATTTGGTCAGTCACATCTAGCTAGATGATTTATGACCGTCATTAAATTTTTGGTCACGAATTTGGGCTTGGTCATGAATTTGGTCAGTCACAACCAGCTAGATGATTAGATGCAATCTTTTTTGCAATTGATTGAAAAATTTAGTTTTCCTTCGTATTCTTATCTCGTGGTATTTTTAAGAAAATGGTGGTTTCAAAATTTGAATTTGTTTAAAAGTTAGAAAGGCGTTTGTGCCACCACAATTGTGACGGTCGGTCATTTTATAAACGGTCCGCTGACGGTCTTGTGACCATGACGTGACGGTCAAAAAATGACTTGACGGTCAGCCTCACATCACTAATCATGACAGTCAGGATCCGCTAATCGTAAGGTTATACTGCTACAGTAGCGATACCGTATCGTCACAACAACGATCTATTGAGTTACTCGAAGGACGATAATGTAGAAACTGATTTAAAATAATGCCTATAAGTTGATTATCAAAATGAATCAAATTAATTTAAGGTTATACGTAATTTACTTACAAGATTTAATGAAGCATATAGGGGAGAGTGGGGTCAATTGAACCAAAAATACTTTGACATTTTTTTTTTATATGAATAAAAGCAAAATGATAACTTTTTTTTTACAAAATTATGATTTATTATATAGACTATCATTTCTCATAAGCACATAACTTAACAAATGATGAAAATTTTCAATAAATACGAAATTCTGCAACTGCATAAAACGGTTCAATCGTCCCCTTTGCGGGGGCAATTGAACCACTAGTCGAGGACAATTGAACCAAGAGTATTAGAACCACCAATGAATGACTTGAATGAATATTTTACTATTCATTACAGCTTAAAACTAAAATTACAACACTTCTAATAATATTTATTATTTTATATAACATTATATGTTATAACAATCACTTTTAAAACTTCTGTCAATACAATTATTTTTCTTTTCTTGGTTAGTTTAACTTGATTACACATTCTGTCAAGATGCGCGCGCATGTCTAATTACTCACAGTGTGATTCGTGTGGTTCAACCGTCCCCGAGAGTACTGGTTCAATTGACCCCATATGATTTTATTGAAATAATTAGTTTAAAAAAATATATTCAAGAACTATTTTACTAGAAGTAAAGCTATAAATTTATGACTAATATACACTGTTAAAAAAATTGTTTGAATTTTCAAAACATTGTATATAACGCAATAAACACATACATTTGTGCTTGAAATTTCATTACTAATTTCATATAGAATT
Source organism: Microplitis manilae (assembly GCA_030273425.1). NCBI lineage: Eukaryota > Metazoa > Arthropoda > Insecta > Hymenoptera > Braconidae > Microplitis > Microplitis manilae. The sequence goes on from CP092724.1 coordinate 5,843,308, forward strand.
TAAAATACATGCTTTTGAATTTTCAAATCAACACTTTGGATTTTCAAATACTTCGTTTTGAATTTTCAAATACAATTTTTTTAATATTCAAATATCTTTCATTTAATTTTCAAATACTCTCTTTTTAATTTCCATATAGATGTATATGAAAATCTGAAGCGTTTATTTGAAAATTCAAAAGCGAGTATTTTAAATTCTATACGATCGTTACAATGAAATTTCAAACACAATTGTATGTGTTTATTGCGTTATCTACAATGTTTTAAAAATTCAAACAATTTTTTTAACAGTGTATGGTTACATGGAAATTAAAGACTATTAGGTATGTTAAGTAACAAAATGTTTATTGACAGAACTTCAAAATTTTGTAAGCTGTCATCAATTTCTTATGAACAACATTATAAATTTTTTTTTTTTTTTATTAACCATTGTTATAATATAATTTAATATAGCGGGTAATTATATTTTTTTCTTAAACATTTAAAAAAGTAGAAGTTAAATAAATATTTTAGAGTTAAATCACATTTTAATATTTAAATCACTATAAAACTATATTATGTTTATTAGCATTATGCTATATCACATTTAATACTGTATACAGTACATATACTGTCAATGATGTTCAGTTCAGTCACAAGTTTTATTTACTTTATATTATCGAGGAAATAAAAACTTTACAACAATAAAGTCTGATGTACACCGCTCACATTACTCAAATTTATTATATATTTAACTAATTTGTATTAAAACACAATCCTTGATTACTGAACGCGCAGCACGTCACGCGCAGAAATTTCATATACAAGTATTTGAATTTTCAAATAAATATTATGAAATTTCAAATGGAATTATTAAAATTCAATGTGTCTTAGAATTTTCAATGCTTGCTTTGAAAATTTAAAGAATATGTATAAATTTTAAGTACGTTTATTAGAATTCATATTTTTTTTCTTAATTTTAAATACCAGCTTGATTATTAAATTACGTACATTAAATTTGAAGCTTTTTTTATTGAAAATACAATTCAAATATCTAGTTATGAAAATTCAATACCTATTGTATTGTAATTTTCAAATTATTTTTTACAGTGTATGTAAGAAGGTATTACAAAAAAAATTTAAGATTTCATTTGAAAATTAAAAAGTTATTAAACAATTTGCCAAGAGGTGAAATCAAGGTTTAGATACCTAAAAACACAAAAACTTGAATTTTTTAAAAGTAAATCATCATATTGGTTCGAAATTTTGATCAGACTAAGGTTTAGTGTATTAAAATATAATTCCAAGAGGACGACTCATTTTTATATTTTTTTCGATTTTTTAAGCTTACTGGTTCAATTGCCCCGTGGTTCAATTGACCCCCCTCTCCCCTATGTTTAAATAGGTAACAATATACGGTTGTTAATACGAGTGGACTGATCAATGATTTTTTTACTTTTCCAGAATATTATTCATAGAAATTAACTTAAATTTATTAATTGTACATGTAAACATAACAAACAAATACACGGCGACCCGAGTTTCGACTAAAAAATGGGCGCTGTACATGTGGATCGTTACCATCACGATCTGTTTAGTTGCTAGCATGAAACATTAAGTCATAGTAACAATACGTATTATTATGTCGACAATACGATGAATTGTTGCAAGAACCATTCAACATATAGTATCTTTGAGTAAATATATTGTAGTAGTCATAACAGTTGATAACCTAAACGCAAGGATTCAAAGTTTATTTTGTGTTCATATTCATTTGGTTAAAAGTACGAAATAAGGTAAGTGACCCCTCTATCGGCCAGGTCCCCTTTATCGGCCACTTAGTCAAAAATGGATATATTTCTACAATAAGTACGTATTAATGCGTAAATAGTTTTTTAAAAAAAAGTAAAATTGATCTAGTTTAGATTAAACATACTTTGATTATTGTAACAATTCATTTTATAATTAAAAAAAAAATAGTAGTGCGTCAGATGCGATTTCTAGTGATTTCTTATCAGGTAAGTAAAGTATTCTTGTTTTTTCAATAACCGATTACTAATTAAAAATAACAATAAAAGTCCGATTTTTTTTGTAGTCTTATTAGCTCGTTTCATAGTAATTTTAGGAGTTAAAAATTTAATGATTTTTACCTAATTTATATTAAAAATAGGCTGGCCGAATATAGATACAAGAAAATTACCTCTGTATGCATTATCGGCCACCTTAGTTTTATTTTTTTTTGAGGTTATCAGAATTTATATGCAAAATAGTCAATTTAATTTTTTAATGTCAAAATAAATCAACAAATTGATTAAGTTATATTTCAAAATAAATATAAATATTTATAATAGATGAAAATAAATTATATACATCCAATCAGCTAAAATTTTATTTAAAAGGTGGCCGATAGAGGGGGTCTAGGCAGGCCGATAGAGGGGACATCACGAATCGAAATTATTTTCATTTATTTTATCAAGGTTCTATCACTGCTTTATACATTAATAGGTTTTTTATATTCTAATTCTTAATTCGAAAGAAAAATACGCTTAATTGGCCGATAGAGGGGTCACTTATCCGAATCGTTAATGTAGCAATACCGCTGTAACCACACTTTAAAACCAAGAGTGTTACAATCGTATTATTTTAACACATATTAAATGTGTTCTATGTTTAAGGCCATAAGCGAAACTATAGTTTTTTGTAGTCATTTAAAACACGTTTCACGGTGTATTAGATATCTATAGATTGCTTATGGCGTTTCAATGTTATTTGGCAAGTGTGTTAATTTTGACTACGCACTTGGTTTTATAGTGCATCCAATAGATAGTGCAAGTAACAAAAATTTATTTTCCGTGTAATGAAAAAAATTAGAGTAAAGTTTCAGTGATTTTTGAGAAGCTGTATATAAATGAAAAATGGTCCGATCGGGAATTTAAAAAAAGCATTTTGAAGCTCCAACTTTTTTATTAGATAAGAGACCCAGTACCCTAGTACCTGATCACTCATGTATTTATATATCTATATTATCTAAATTTTACTAAGTCTAGACATGCAAATATATACATGGAGTGATCAGGTACTAGTTCTCTGATCAAGTATACTAAGTCTTGTACTTTACGTGTCAATCAATATTTAACTGAATCAATTTAATAGTTGATTAATTTTCTATTTATATGCCTTTGCAGCATTAACTTAAAAATTATAAAAATAACATCATAATGCCAAAAAGTTATATATTTGCTGTTATAGACCATTTTGGCATTAATATCTTAAATTTTGTTTTTTGATCAATTTCACGATTCTAAAACGATAAGTGAATTTAGAAAAATATGTATGCCTTTTTGGTATTAGGGACGCGATTTTTTTGCTTGAAATTTTTTATTATAAAAATTATAAAAACGCATTGATCAGTTAAAGTGAGCGATTAATGGAACTGATCTGGTTTAAACTCTTTTACCTTACTCCATTAATTCCTTAAAATATTGTTACCGTTAATCAAACCGATGGTTTTATTATTTTCTTGATTAAAATTTCAATTTTTTCAGCATACGCGCAATCTTATCCTCGTTCGGAATCAGATGAAAACTATGTTCAAATATAGATTCTTTATTGCTTGGTCAAACTTTTGCTTTAACTCTTACTCGTTTTTAATAATTACAAATAAAAAAAAAAAGATAATAGTAGATTTGCAAATGACTCTATGGCGGGTTGCATGGCAAGGCAATAAGTTTCGTAGATCTTGGAACGTTTAATTTACTAGGTAAGAGGTCCATTAGCAGCAATCTAAAAACAGTTGCGATATTTCTTATACTTTTTTGTATATATATGTCATACCGAGAAACAGTAATAATCACCCTTCAAATTGACTCAGTGTTCTATATAAAGTACAATTATGTTATAATTACTCGCGTGCCTATTTTTGCTGACTTCAATTTAAATTTCATATCTGTTGAAATATCCAATCTACTTATAAATTTATACCTTAACATTTAAAAAAAAAAAAATTTAATGAATGCTATGCATCGTTTAATCTATGGATTTTATCGACTTCATGCATAGAACTTTTTTTATAGAGAATTAAATTCCCTATAAAATTCTTCTTGACGTTTTTTATGTACCTCTAATCGTTTAGTCATTGAATGTAAAAAACACCTTTTTTTTTTGACGCATACAAATTCAAATATACGAATCACAACAAAGTTTTAGATCTAATTATCTATAAATTTTCCCCAGAAGCATTATAAAGGCATAAAACACCACTAGAAAATTTAAAAATATCTTAAATTTCCTATGAATTTTGAATGAAAAAACTTTAAATTAAAAAAAGTACTTAGAAATACAGACGACTACTCGTCATAAGCCTGGTCTAGGTGACGTAGGGGAAATTTTTCTGTGAATTTCAGTCTTCCCACAACTGTGCGTTTAGTTTTTTTCTCGACTATTCGTTATAAGTCTGTTTTATTTTATATGATTTTAAACGTTATATTTATGTTTTGTTACATACGCGACTATCCCGATTTTTCTGGTGCTTAAAGCGTTCAAATAAATACTTATATTTTTACACAAATGATAATTATAATGCAAAAAATTGTAATGATAACGGTATTGATGAAAGTAATAATAAAAATAATAATTTTATTGTTAAACACAATGCTCAATAAAACTTTTAAATTGTAACAGAAGCTTTAAATTTAGTTCATGATTATAATTATGAACAATAAATTATATTTTACTTAATAATGATTAAATTATCCTTCGTGAAACATAGATAGTAAATTTTCATCATTAATTTGTCTATTTTTTCCTATTGTTAGTTTATAATTTAGACAATTTTAACGGAGGCTTATAACGGGTTCTCTGGTACGAAACTCCTTAGATTAATTCAGTGGGGAAGATGCTTGGACTCAGTAACTCACACTGAGAAAAAAATTTTCTTCTGACAACTCAATTTTAGTTAGGACAACGAAATAATTTGATTGCCCATTGCCAGTCATATATTTGGTTGTTTTAACGAAATATTTTATAATCCACCAACAAAACAAATTATTAGAAACTATAAAATATTTAGTAAAGATAACTACGCGTTAAGTAGCAAGCATAAAATCAAATTGATTACCTGTAGAGCTTATAAAGTAGGCATGATGAAATACATTAGTGAGCCTTAGAGAATGAGTTATTAATAATAATTCAATATTATTTTAGAATGATAGAATATTTATCTAACAATTAAATAAATGCATGTGTAGAAAAATGATTTATTTCCTTGACAAGTACTTTTTTTATGTATTGTGACAAAAATTGTTCAAGAAAACATTAATATCAAACATTAATGTCCCAGTGTAATACAGGATACCCTTATATTATTATCAAAAAGGGTTGTCATAGTTCTGCAAATTATCAAAGGAGAACCCGTTTCATAAATGCTTCAAGTTTTGAATATAATAACTCTGATATAAGTGTCTTACCAGGGACACTACAAAAAGTTGGCGCGATCTAGTGACGAGCACCGAACTACTCCCGCTACTGCTGCCTAGCACTACAACTTTTTGAATCAATAATCATTAGGTTTTAATATATATTTATTAACATCAAACAAATATATATATTTATTCTAAATGAATATATTTTTTTGTGTCTAAGTAATATTTATTAGAGTTAACATAATGATATTTTGCTTCAATATTTGAGTTTGTTGGTACTACAAAATAATTTAGTTGTCTATCAAATAAATATTTTCTTAACTTTACCAAATGATTTTATTATCGTAGCAAAAGAAATATTAACGTCAACCAAATAGAGTTTATTAAATCATTTGTTAAAAATGACAAAATAGATTTTGTTACCGTAATAAAATTAAGTTGTCTCAATTAAATACTAATTCAAAAAAATTTAACAAAACCATTTTAATTGTCCGAAGAGAATTTTTTTCTCAGTGCACGATTGAGGAGAAGAGGCTTATTATGGGCAGGCTTATGACGGCTAGTCAACTGTCAGATCAAGGAACGCAACCCTGTGTAAATTTTTGTTTGTTATAGCAATGATTTTTTACTGCCGAAACAAATAAAAAATTTCATTGAAAACGAATCTTCTCAATATATATTTATGATAATTTTTGTAACTAATAGCATAAATTAAAAAAAAAAGGAATTGAATATTTTGATTTTAATGACAAGTTTGAAAAATTATTAGACACTTTAATGTGTTTTGACTTTCTCATTTTCAATATTTTATAGCGAATAAAAACACGAATCGATGTGATATTAATGTGGTAGATATGTCTTTTCACTTGAATGAACAGAGTTGCAATCATAGTGCAGTCAGCCAGGACTGTTCTGTGTTAAAAGAAAAATCATTGTTTAATATAATATATACTGTGTAATTTCCATAATATAAATAAAATATTAATTTTAATTTTATAAAAAATACTTTTAAAAATAACAAAAAAATAAATAAATAATAGCTGATAATAAAAATTTTTCACGCTCTGATTGTAACTCTTGAAGAACATTTAATATAGTGTAACTGAAACTTAAATGAAAGTTATGTTGAGTTTATCAAATTTTTATTTTCCCTTTTTTTTATAAAAAACATTATTCGGCATTTCTTTCAATATTTCCCTCTTACACGAAGATTGCATATATAGTACATACATATAAGGTTTGGCAGTTTCGAGTAGCTCGCGTCATCTTTCCAGGTCAGTATTGGGTCTTACTGTTAGTCGCGCCGCAATGCGACACGACCACTAGAGAGTCTGACCCGACCCTCATATTCTCGTTTCTACTACTGACGCGTCATTTATACAAATACTAAAGTTCGGAGAGTAGTAATCTATGACAAACTTGGAGAAATAATTTTCTTCAAGGGCACGTGCTTTTGTTGCACCTTGGAAGATTTTTTTTTTGTCATTTAACACAAGTAAATAATTGATATAAATATTTTATTGTAACCAATGTAATAAAATTCTGCAAATTAAGAAAAATAACTAGACATCACTCATTAAAAAATTATAATTTTATAATTATATTTTTTTCTATTTTTTAATCTATTGACCGGGTCAAAAAATTAGATCTGTTTCAAAATAAATGATAAATTCAAATATTTTTTATTTAATTTAAATTTTTAAATTGTTTTTATTTTATATGGAAATTTAATCGGTTTTTGTTCCTACTATTCCCTAGCTAGGCCAATATCAGACTTGTTTTCGTATTATATTTAATGTGTTTTTAATCGCTTTTAGGTTAAAAATCGACTTTTTTGTTATAATTATTAGTCTGTGTTCATTTGATTTTAGGACAGAAACAGACTTTTTTTACTATAATATATAGTCTACTTTTAATCGTCTTTAGATCAAAAACAGGACTTTTTACACTGATAGAAGAATTTATTAAATGTTAATAAATTCATTTGTTTGGATGCAATAATTTCATTTATTAAATACAAATAAATATTTGTTAGCATTTAATAAATATTTCTTTGGAATAAAAGTACATTTATTAACAGTTAATAAATATGCATTAATAATTAACAAATATTTATTAACAGTTAATAAATTATTTTTGGAGTGAATGTGTCTTTTTTTACGGTGCGCTGTGAAGATCGTTCATAAACAAATAAAGCTATAACCCTTTTTAACAAAGATATGATACTGAATACTGAACATAAACACATATTTTTGTGTCGAATTTTAAATAAAAAAGTTTAAAGTGGCCCATAAAGTTTTTTAAAAATTGATTGAAATGGATGTGTTGGTCAATTCATGGGGTCTAGGTGAACTATATACAATGTTAATGAGTCAGTACAATTAAACGGATAAGATTAAAGTCTTCATACATATCGGAAATCTTTAAACTTATTAATATAAAAATAATTATCATTTTAGTTAAATAGTTTTTCTTATTTTTCTGTAGAGCATGATATAACTGATTTGGATACTCCGAAATAATCATAGAAAATAGTAGAGATGAAATGAAATCCATGTTACATCAAGCAGAGTTCATGTTGTTTCTCGCCGTGACTTAATTTAAGATATATTTATGTAAATATTCATTTACCATCATTCATGTTATATTTTTTACATATTTGTTGTCAAAAAAAAATAAAAAAATTTTAATCAAACGAATATTAATTATGAATATTTCTAATTTACATTTTAACTTCTTTCAATTTATATTACCCTAATAATTTTCACCGCAAAAAAAAAACTGTAATTTATTACAACTATTTTTTTATGATTCATTTCATTTTGTCTATTTTTTCCATAAGAAAACTATAAATCTACTCATCTAATTAAACTCTATTATTTATTAAAGTTCTGAGGTTACAAAAAGTGTCAAAATAAAGCTTTTATGCTTATTTTTTATTAAACTTTTTTAATAAATGATTTATTAACAGTTAATAAATATTTATTAACAGTTAACGAATATTTATTAATAGTTAATAAATTGTCTTTAATAAATGATTTATTAATAGTTAATAAATATTTGTTAACTGTTAATAAATATTTATTAACTGTTAATAAATCGCATTTAATAAATGATTTATTAACTGTTAATAAATATTTATTAAATCATCTCATGTTAAAAAATCATTTATTAACAGTTAATAAGGCTTATTAAATATTAAAAAATCCTTCTATCAGTGTACAAATATAAATAATAATAATAATAATCTAGATTTAGAAATTTATTTTAATTTTCTTAACATTTGAAACATGCTAATGCGCTTTCGCAATAAGATGTCACAAGAATTTTGATGGTTTCTAATGCCAAAATATTTTTCGATTTTATCCAGTAAATAAGAAAAATTTCTAGACATTTTAAGAGTTATTTTATTACTTTTATTCAATATTATAAATATTCAGTCAAGACAACTAAAAAATAAAGTTGTCAAACTATCATTAACTGCCGACATTTTTAAACAAAAGACACTAAGCAAACGGTAAACAGAACATAATCAATTCTGGAACTTTGAATATTTTTTATAAATATTGTCCATAAATAAAAATATTACAAGTACATGATTTAATCTAGTTTTGTCCGTGCAAATTTTTAGAACTAAAATTTTTCCAAGTTCAAGAATTAATCTAGTTCTGTCTGCCCGTAACGCCATTGTTTTTTAAAACAACAGATCAAAAACAGCTTAAAATTTTTATAAAAGATCAAAAACAGATCAACTAGTTCAAATACAGATCAATTAGTCCAAATCCAGTCTAGTTAGACTAAATCTGATCTATTTTTTTGACTCTGGTCGAGGGAATTGTTTAGAAAAATTTTACAAAACAAAATATATGAAGATTCAGTTCTAGACCATCAACAAAATCTTAATAAAAAATACTCATAAAATTATAGCCTGACTAAAAAAAAAATTACAGTCATTATATAATAATTTAAATATTTGCTTTTCAAAGTATTAAAATGGCGGTAAATCTTTTAATGTAACTATACGTAATATATATATAAATTATCAATCGATTTCTTGAGTTAGTTGAACGATCGCTCGCGTCCTTGAAAATCGATTTGAGGACAGCTGCTACTAAGAATGAATGTAAGGAACAATGAAGAACTATGGCAAGGAAAATAGAGAGCGAAAACGTTAAAGAATCCAGTGAATAGATAATTAGTCTATAATACTTGAGAAAACCTTGACCGTGCTAATAGCTTTGATTTTTTAATATTGTGTACATCTTCCGTTGTAATTATCAATGCATAAATTTACATACTTTGTGCACAGTAAAAAATATTGTGTACACGGAGAAAAAAATTGAGTAATTTTTACTAAATTTGAAAAAAAATTACAATCCGAGAAGTAATCGTGAAACGTTAAAAAAAATTAAAACTTGTACAAAACTCAAAGTGAAAATTACAACATATTATCTAGAATAATAATTTCTGTTGATTATAAAAATTACTGCATTCAAAGTAAAATTTACTAGTGACAAATAAAAATTATAATGTACCAATAATTTTTACTATCGTATTTAGTAGGGCAGGGCGGGGCTAGTTGATCAGCGGGGTAAGTTGTGCAATCGAAATATCTCGAAAACTAAGCAACTTACAAAAAAAGTTTAAATGATGAAAAGAAGGGGTTACGGAAGGAGAACACAGAGCGTGACTGTCAATTGCCGTCCGGTGCTCAGATTAATTGACAGAACGTTTTGTTTTTTTTTTTTTTGGCGTCAAAAAAAAAAAAAAAGGTCTTTAGAATTTTTCTTCTGTACTCGCATGAAAATACTTTTTTGTGATTACGTGAGTATTCAAAGATACTTTAATTATTGCTCTGTCGATTATATATGGTTATTTATTTTTAACTCTTATTATTTTTTTATAATCTAACTTTTATTTTGCTGCCTCAAATGGGGCTAGTTGTGCAAGGCGCGCTGAATGCTTGCTCAACTAGCCCCACTAGATTTTCATTATAAAAAATTAAATTTTTCTTTACTAAATTAATAATCATCATTTAATTTGTATACGTGATGATTTAATATAATGTTTAATAATTAAAATAACCCATATTGATACTATATTAATAATTATTATTACTGGTTTGTTATGAACAATTTTCTGAGAGCATACCTGAAGAAGACTGGATTCAGTGCCAAATTTGCAAACAATGGTCCCACGTTACATGTGTACCGAACGTTGGCTTAACCTATGTTTGCATGAATTGTGATAGTGACAAAAATGATTAATAATTTACAATTATTAATCATCTAGCAATATTTTTGATCTCATAATTAGTCACTACTTTAATTTAATATTTATTTACTTAATAATTATTCTTAAATATATAATTTTTAATACAAAAAGTGTGATAATGATCCAAAGATTGGAAAATTGTGACTTTGTTTGATTTTATGTTAAATATCAGAGTTAAAATAATAATATAAGTAAATTATAATCATAATAAATAAATATTTGCTTGGTAATTATAATTTTATTTTGTATCCATATCATTTTGTCTAGTCGTTCCGTCTATTTGAGCCATTGCACAACTAGCCCCATCTCATGCACAACGTGTCCCACTAGTGGGGCACGTTGAGCAATTTGGAGCGCTAGCGCATTTCCAGGAATAACTTGTAAATTTTCACTCAGATCGTTTTTGTGTCGCTAGACCGTTTGAAGAAGACTAAATAACGAACCTAACAGCACATAGTCTAGTCGAGAAGATGAAAACCTGCGAAAAATAGTTACAAGTCTCCTAAAAATATGGTTGATGGCTTAAACGATCCGGAATGGCGTCCAGAAAAAAGAGTTTTTTGGATTTTTTTAGCAAAACAAAATTACAATTGTTATTAACAAAAAACCATTAAAAAAATTAGCCGTCCAGCTTTTTGGCAAAATCTCAAAAAGTATAAGTGATAGCTCAAATATTAAAAAAGTTTCTGAAAGAGCAGAAAATTTGAGTAAAAAAGTTCTCGACTCCCCGAATTGTAGCTCCAATATTTATAATTTTTATTTAACGTTTAAAATTGGCTTTTGCGCGGCAGTTGAGGCATGCGCGCGCCGCCGCTCTAGTGAGCGTAGTTGTTAAATAATTTTTTTATGCAATTAAATATTAATTTAAAAATTTCAAAAAATTCTGGTGTCATCTAGACACTTCAAAGAATACGATTCCGCGGTACATCAAATAGTTAATAATTTCAAACCAACAACCATATTCTATGCTTCAATGAGAATAATAGTAAATTAAATTGTGCGGTTGACTTAAACTATATAATAAACAGTAAAAATTGATCGTTTCAATCACTATTTACTTTAGACATTTAAAAAATAAGCGTAAAAATAGAAAATAATTTAAATAAGATTAAAAATCTCATAAACAAATAAGGTTAAAAATATAAAAAAAATATATTTGAATAGTTTAATAATCAGGTAACAAAAAAGTCCTGAAGCATATTTGCCATAACATTATTTGTTAATGAGATAAAAGCATTGTAAGAAATAAAAGATACTAATTTTTATAAATAAATGCGTGTAGTTAGAGAACTATAGCAGATAAACGTTAGGTTAAAGATTGATAAGAAATCTTAACACATACTGTATAAAAACGACTTGAAGGTCGAAAACTGTATCTGCAATAGTTGCAAAGTTACAGCAATTTGTTTGTTGACAAATCGAGTCAGTGCTTGGACTTTGTCGTGCTACAAAATCCAAATGTTTTTTAAAAAATTGAACAAAATTTTTTTTACCATATTGTTGCAGGTTGCTGTTTTTGTCATTTTTTTATGTTCTAGAAAAAAATTACAATGAAAAAAAAAAAAATTGTTTATAACAAATTGTTTAAAAAATAAATGAATAAATTGTTGAAAAAAAAAATTTTTTTTTTGCCATTATATTTAGAAATGCAAATCATGATTTTTAAGAAAAAAACGATTCCTTAATTATTTATTTAAATAATGACAATATGAAAAAAACGATTATAAACAATAAGATATTGTTTTTAAGAAAAATTTTTTTTTTAAAAATCATTATTTTTATACGCAAACAATATGGTGAAAAAAAATTTTTCAAAAATATTTAATTAATCCATTTGTTTATAAAAAATTTATAAACAAATGGCATGAAAAAATTTAAAAAGTAATCATATAATGCTTAACAAGGATATGAAATCAGTAATAGCTTAAGATTCAAAGAAAAAAATTATTTAACATACATTATTTAAATTTTTAATTTTTTTGTTACTTTAAAAATTAATAACTAATGAAATAAAAATATTTTATAAACTTTTTTCTCGTCATCTTGTTGAGTATGCTTATAAAAAGGGCTCCAAGAAATAAAAAATTTATAGATTAATTATTTAAACTTTTACACCGCCTTTTATGACAACACATACCCGTAAAAAAAATGTTAATTAACAATCAAATAACTTTTTGAAAAATGGTGATACAACTTTTAATACCGCGGAATCGTATTCTTTGAAGTGTCTAGATGACACCAGAATTTTTTGAAATTTTTAAATTAATATTTAATTGCATAAAAAAATTATTTAACAACTACGCTCACTAGAGCGGCGGCGCGCGCATGCCTCAACTGCCGCGCAAAAGCCAATTTTAAACGTTAAATAAAAATTATAAATATTGGAGCTACAATTCGGGGAGTCGAGAACTTTTTTACTCAAATTTTCTGCTCTTTCAGAAACTTTTTTAATATTTGAGCTATCACTTATACTTTTTGAGATTTTGCCAAAAAGCTGGACGGCTAATTTTTTTAATGGTTTTTTGTTAATAACAATTGTAATTTTGTTTTGCTAAAAAAATCCAAAAAACTCTTTTTTCTGGACGCCATTCCGGATCGTTTAAGCCATCAACCATATTTTTAGGAGACTTGTAACTATTTTTCGCAGGTTTTCATCTTCTCGACTAGACTAACATGAATTAATTGAATCAGATGCATCGTCTTAAAGTTATGGCAGATCAAACCAAAAAGTGATCAACTAGCCCCGCCCTGCCCTAAATTTTAGTTAACACGCTTTATGAAAGATGTATTCTAGCGAGTAATTTTTACAATCTCAAATAGTAATTTTATCTCCCAGAGTAGCAATTTGTCTTACCGACATTCTAAAATGTACAGTACCTACGTAGAATTACATTGGAGATGTAATATTTATCAACTGCGAAACAAATATTGCGATTAATGTGCTAACTTTTAATAATTCTAATAACAATTTCTACTTTTTGTAACATTGAACTATTTTTATATGAATAAGTAAATACTGATTTTTTCCAAGCGAAAATTTAACGAAGCTGTATTGTAATTATTATAATAAGTGAAAATTACAATCTAGAAAGTAATAATTTAAATGAAAATATTAATTTTCTACAAATCATCGTACTGTCTTAAAATGAACGTAGAATTCCACTGATTTAACTAGTGAACTTTTAGTCATTGGTTGAACCAGTGAACTAAAAATATGTAAACGTGCGGGTACAGCAGTATTCTGTAGAGGAGAGTGGGGTCAATTGAACCAGTAAGCTTAAAAAATCGAAAAAAATATAAAAATGAGTCGTCCTCTTGAAATTATATTATAATACACTAAACCTTAGTCTGATCAAAATTTCGAACCAATATGATGATTTAATTTTAAAAAATTCAAGTTTTTGTGTTTTTGGGTATCCAAACCTTGATTTCAGCTCTTGGCAAATTGTTTAATAATTTTTAAATTTTCAAATGAAATCTTAAAATTTTTTTTGTAATACCTTCTTACATATATTAGTCATAAATTTCTAGCTTTACTTCTAGTAAAATAGTTCTTGAATATATTTTTTTAAACTAATTATTTCAATAAAATCATATGGGGTCAATTGAACCAGTACTCTCGGGGACGGTTGAACCACACGAATCACACTGTGAGTAATTCGACATGCGCGCGCATCTTGACAGAATGTGTAATCAAGTTAAACTAACCAAGAAAAAAAAAATAATTATATTGACAGAAGTTTTAAAAGTGATTGTTATAACATATAATGTTATATAAAATAATAAATATAATTAGAAGTGTTGTAATTTTAGGTTCAATCTGTGATGAATAGTAAAATATTCATTAAAGTTATTCATTTGTGATTCTAATACTCTTGGTTCAATTGTCCCCGACTAGTGGTTCAATTGCCCCCGCAAAGGGGACGATTGAACCATTTGATGCAGCTGTACAATTTCGTATTTATTGAAAATTTTCATTATTCGTTAAGTTATGTGCTTATGAGAAATGATAGTCTACCCGGGTAAAAAAAATTATATATACTTCAATATAATCATATATAATTCTATATAATTATATATGATTTATATAGAATTATATATGATTCATATAGAATTATATATAATTATACAGAATTATATATAATTATATATAACGATGAGAAAAAATCTCAACTGATTATATATAATTATATATAATTATATACAACTATATATAATTTTACAAGATTATATACAATTATATAGAATGCTAAGAAAAATCTCAGATGATTATATATAATTATATATAGTTACATACAATTATATATAATTGCATACAATTATATATAATTGCATATAATTATATATGATCATCTGTCATTTTTTTTAGCGTTATATATAATTATATATAAAAACATATAATTCTATATGAATCATATATAATTCTATACAAAAATAGAAAATAGAGAAAAATAACTTGGGAGTGAAGATATATATGTAAATATGGTTGTTTAAAAAAAAAAAAATATTTTTTTTTTAATTTTCTAGCTCACAAACCAATCAACGGATTTTTATGCACCATAAATGATTTCGTAGCAAATTGAACGCTCTACAAAAAAAGTCTCTTATCATTTTTTGATAAATACCACTGTTAAAAAGTTATTTAAGCTTCAAGTCAAATTTATAGCAAATTTTGAGATTTTTTTACTTTTCCGGTGGAGATAACGGTCTTATCAAAAAATATCGTAGGATTCGTTTTGTAGATAATTTTATTCCTTACAAATTATTACGAACAAAGTTTTTCGAAATTCACCGGAAAAGTAAAGAAATCTCTAAATTTGCTATAAATTTGACTTGAAGCTTAAATAACTTTTGAACAGTGGGATTTATCAAAAAATTATGTGTGACTTTTTTTGTAGAGCGTTCAATTTCCAACGAAAAAATTTATTGTGCATAAAAATCCGTTGATTGCTATGTGAGCTAAAAAATTAAAAAAAAAAAATTTTTTTTTTCCGTGTTATTTAAACGGAAAATAGAAAAATTGATTGAGACAAACCTTAATACCATTAGGAGCCTGGAGTGGTACCAAAATTTTCATTTTTATTTATACTTTTAATTTTTGGATACCACAAAAAAAAAAAATTTGTTTTTTTTTTAACCTCTTATGAGCTCAAAAGTTACTTTATATTACTAAAAAAATTCTCACTAAATTTCAGCCAAAGATCTTTTAAATTGAGTTATCACAAATGGGGGCCCTCTTTTCCATTTAAAGTACACGCGAAAACTTTTCATTTCAATTTTTCGTTATTAAGACTGTGAAAAAATTTTTTTTTTAAATTCAACCTGGTATCATTTTGTAGAAAATCAATTCTCTACAAAAAAGTGATTATGCATTATGTACGTCAAACAAACTGGAAAAAGGCACGGGGCTTCAAAGATCGACAGAAATTTAGTCTCCTTAAATTATTTTTTGTTATTTTTAATTTTTATTCGATCAAAAAAAATTTTTTCAAATAATGACAAGCACAGTCTTGTAGGAAATTTAATTTCCTACAAAAAGTATTTGATATCATACATACGTTAAATGAATGAAAAAAAAGTTACAGAGATTTAAATGTCAACGAAAAAACAAGTTTAAAAAATATCAATTTTCTGAACTTAAATATCAACGAAAAGTGAACTTGATTTTTCATTGATATTTAAAACCCTTTAACTTTTTTCGCATTCATTTGACGTATATATAATACCGGATACTTTTTGTAGGAAATTAAATTCGCTACAAGACCGTGCTTGCCATTATTTGAAAAAAAAATTTCGATAGAATTAAAATAAAAAAAAACAAAAAATAATTTAATACTGAGGAAACTAAATTTTTGTCGATGTTTGACGCCCCGTAGCTTTTCCCAGTTTGTTTGATGTACAAATTGCATCAGCACTTTTTGTAGAGAATTTTATTTCCTACGAAATTATACCAGGCAGAATTAAAAAAAAATTTTTTATAGTCTTAATAACTAAAAACTAAACTGAAAAATTTTCGTGTGTATTTTAAATGGGAAAGGGGACCCCCTTTGTGATAGTTCAAGTCTAAAGATATCTGGCTAAAATTAGGTGAAGTTTTTTTTTATAATATAAAGTAACTTTTGGGCTCATAAGAGTTTAAAAAAAAAGTATTTGTTTTTTTTTGGGACACCCCAATATATATGTATGTAGGAGAGGGAAGTCACCGGTGCTATAAGCAGCAGTAGAAGTAGTTCGGAGCTCGCCACGAGATCGCGCCCACCACTTGTAGTGTGTCTCTAGTAAGAAACTTATTTCAGAACTGTTAAATTCGAAACTTGAGACTATTTTGGCCCGGGTACGCCTCCGTTATTTGGCAGAGTGACAAGTACCTTTTTTGATGGTAATAGAGTACATTCTATATTACATAATGACAAAAATATTTATTATCAATGTTTCCATACCTAATTTTTCTTAGAAATTAAACTTGGACTTAAAAAAAAAAAAATGATTTAAATAAAAAGCGTAGAGCCTCTACTATACAAAAATTCACAATTTATTTAACAAATTGCATAGGAATTCAATTATATATAGTTCTACATAATTATATATAGTTATATATAATTATATATAATTATATATAGTTATATGTAATTATATATAATTATATAGGGCCATTTTTCATATATAATTATGCATAATTATATATAATTATATATAATTTTTTTTACCCGGGTATATAATAAATTATAATTTTGTAAAAAAAAAAAGTTATCATATTGCTTTTATTCATATAAAAAAAAAATGTCAAAGTATTTTTGGTCCAATTGACCCCACTCTCCCCTACATGAGTGTATTTAAGTGTCTTCCCGGGTAAAAAAAATTATATATAATTATATATAATTATGTATAATTATATATGAAAAATGGCCCTATATAATTATATATAATTATATATAACTATATATAATTATATATAACTAGATATAATTATATATAACTATATATAATTATGTAGAACTACGTATAATTGAATTCCTATGCAATTTGTTAAATAAATTGTGAATTTTTGTATAGTAGAGGCTCTACACTTTTTATTTAAATCATTTTTTTTTTTTTTTTTGAAAGTCCAAGTTTAATTTCTAAGAAAAATTATTTATGGAAACATTGATAATAAATATTTTTGTCATTATGTAATATAGAATGTACTATATTACCATCAAAAAAGGTACTTTTCACTCTGCCAAATAACGGAGGAGTACCCGGGCCAGAATAGCCTCAAGTTTGGAATTTAACAGTTTTGAAATAAGTTTCTTACTAGAGACACACTACAAGTAGTGAGCGCGATCTCGTGGCGAGCACCGAACTACTTCCGCTGCTGCTTATAGCACCGGTGACTTCCCTCTCCTACGTACATATATATTGGGATGTCCCAGAAAAAAATAAATACTTCTTTTTTAAACTCTTATGGGCCCAAAAGTTACTTTATATTATAAAAAAAAAACTTCACCGAATTTTAGCCAGATATCTTTAGACTTGAACTATCACAAATGGGGGTCCCCTTTCCCATTTAAAATACACACGAAAATTTTTCATTTTAGTTTTTCGTTATTAAGACTATGAGAAATTTTTTTTTTAAATTCCACCTGGTATAATTTCGTAGGAAATAAAATTCTCTAAAAAAAGTGCTGATACAATATGTACGTCAAACAAACTGGGAAAAAGTTACGGCGCGTCAAACATCGACAAAAATTTAGTTTCCTCAGTGTTAAATTATTTTTTGTTATTTTTCATTTTTATTCTATCGGAAAATTTTTTTTTTCAAATAATGACAAGCTAGGTCTTGTAGAAAATTAAATTTCCTACAAAAAGTATTCGATATCATACATATGTTAAATGAACGCGAACAAAGTTAAAAAGTTTTAAATATCAACGAAAAATCAAGTTTACTTTTCGTTGACATTTAAGTTCAGAAAATTAATATTGTTAAAAATTGATTTTTTATTTTTAATTCTCTAGCTCACAAACCAATCAACGGATTTTTGTTAACAATAAATATTTTTGTAGGAAATTGAACGCTCTACAAAAAAAGTCTCTTATCATTTTTTGATAAATCCAAGCATTTTAAGAGCTTGACATTGAAATAAAAAGAACTTGTGAACAATGCGGGATTTCGAAAAACTTTGTTTGTAATAATTTGTAAGGAATAAAATTATCTACGAAACAGTTCCTACGATATTTTTTGATAAGACTGATACAATCGCCGGAAAAGTAAAAAAATCTCAAAATTTACTATAAATTTGACTTGAAGCTTAAATAACTTTTGAACAGTAAGATTTATAAAAAAATGATAAGAGACTTTTTTTGTAGAGCGTTCAATTTCCTACAAAAATATTTATTGTTAATAAAAATCCGTTGATTGGTTTGTGAGCTAGAAAATTCAAAAAAAGAAAAATTTTTTTTTCTTGTGTTATTTAAACGGAAAATAGAAAAATGGATTGAGACAAACCTTAATATCATTATTAAGAGCACAGATTGGTACCAAAATTTTTATTTTTATTTATACTTTCAATTCTTGCTTACCACAAAAGAAAAAAAATTTTTTTTTTTTTTTTGAAACACCCATATTTACATATATATCTTCACTCCCAAGTTATTTTTCTCTCTTTTCTATTTTTATATAGAATTACATATGATTCATATAGAATTATATGTTTATATATATAATTATATATAACGCTGAGACAAAATCACAGATAATCATATATAATTATATATAATTATATGCAATTATATGTAATTGTATATAACTATATATAATTATATATAATCATCTGTGATTTTTCTCAGCGTTATATATAATTATATATAATCATGTAAAATTATATATAGTTGTATATAATCATATATGATTATATATAATCAGCTGTGATTTTTTCTCAACGATATATATAATTATATATAATTCTGTATGATTATATATAATTCTGTATGATTATATATAATTCTGTATAATTATATATAATTCTATATGAATCATATATAATTCTATATAAATCATATATAATTATATAAAATTATATATGATTATATTGAATTATATATAATTTTTTTTACCCGGGTTATTGTGTCATTGTTATTAATATTTATTTATTATCTTTATGTAATATATCAACTAAGTTTTATATAACAATAATAATTATATGACAAAATTTTTAGAGTATGAAAATAAATAACTTTGAGATTACTTAAATAGCTAGCTAACCTCAATCTAGAATAACATTTTAAAACTAAATGTTAACTGAATAATTAATAATCATAAGTAATTGTTATTAAGACTCTTTTAGTTCACTTTGTTTTTAAATAAGCGTTTATAATAAATAAAATTAAGTGGAATTCACTGATTCAACGAGTGAGCTAAGCGATCATCTTAGTCCACTGGTTGAACCAGTGGGTTTCACTGGTTCGTTTTTAGAGAGTATATAAATATCTGTATCTTTTTAATGGATGAACTGATTTTGATCATTAAGGAATCATTCGACGCAGCTTGTTAATATCTAAAAGATGTAAACCATTGAGCTTGATCGGTAAGTTGCGTTCGAAAATATTCCAAAAATGAAATTTTTTCAAAAATGTTTTTTTTGGATCACTTTTAATGTACCTGGTGGATTGATTCCAAAATCCAATAAGCTCTAAAACTTTATAAGTCGCGTCGAATGCCACCCCATCCATCAAAATCGATTCATTCTTTCAAGAGAAACCGTTAACGAAAGAAATAAAAAAAATTTTTTTTCATTTTTTTTGAAATTTCTCAAAAACGACTCGATAAATCAATTTCAAAATCTGATCAGCTTTAGAACTCAATAAAACGCGTCGATTGCCACCTTAACCGTTTCAATCCGTCAATTCGTTCGAGAGATATCGTTGAAGAATTAAATGGTAACAAACGTTTTTTTTTTTAAACGAAGGCATACAAAAGTATTTTCGAGCTTGAAAATGTATTCGCAACGCTCAAGGAGCCCGAAAAAAGCGAGAAGTTTTGGAGCTGCTCGAAGGGCTTACTTGTAGACCGATTTTTTTTTACTATGGGTATTCATTGAATATAATTTATGTATTATTTTGAGGTTATCGAAAGTAATAACAGTTATTATTTAAGAACATTTTCAGATGGCGCCCCCTTTTTTTTAAATATTCAATGACCTTGAACTGTCGTAACAGTATTAAAATATTTATAAATTAAAAATATTTTATAAATTTAACAATGTGATCAAAAGAAGTAAAAAAGAAAAAATGTATGAATACGTTTAGGGTTAAGAATGAAGAAAATAAAGATGTTATTAAGCATTACAAAATAACAAATTGATGCTGGCTAGAATTCGTGGCAAGGACAGAGTCAGGCACTTAAGCGTTGGAACGATCTCATGAGATATAGAATAAGTATAAGAAGAAAATAAGATAGAAAGGGAAGGAAAATAAGGAAAATACATATAGAAAATGGTGCGGACATGAAAGAGAAGAAGACAACATGGATAAGTATAAGAAAAAAGAAGTAAAGGAAGTGAAAGAGGGAGTAAGGTGATTTACGTACCGTTGACTGTGCTAAAGAAACTTGGCTTGTATATGGCCGGAGCAAATGGCGTATCCTATATCATAATAATGCCAAATATCCAAGCCCAAAACGCGAATTTGCACAAAGAAACGCGATCGTATCTTCCTCTATACGTTTCACTTTTTTTTTCTCGTAAAGCAAATTTCATCTTTCGTTCTTTTTTTTCTATCTTTCTTATTTCACTGTTTCCACCTCATTCTTGCCTAAATTTTATACCAAACTGTGTACTTATTTATTTTTGGTATTACATCTTTCTTTTTTTTTCTAAATAACAATAAAAAAAAAAGTTAAACGTCATTTTAGATTCCAATCATTAAAAATTTATTTCTTATCGACTGGGAGCATTAAAAAAATTAAGTACCAGAAATAAAAAAAAAGATTAAATGGTCATGTAGTTTTTTATTAGATCAATTAAACTTTGAGGGTTTCCACAATCAATTTCTGAGGGTTATTAATTTAATAATCAATAAAGTTAATGCCGACAGAACGATAACGATTCATTAAGAATTGCGACCTGTAGAATGTTTCTATAAATATGTACTGACTGACGACAATACCTTAGTGATTTTAAACTACTCTGAATAATTATAAAAAAAAAAAACCAAATGACGAACTTTTTTCTGGAAAATCTGGAAATGTCAGGGAATTATATACTGGAAAATCAGGGAAAAGTCAGGGAAGTTCGTCGCAAAGCTGGAAAAATTTTTACTTTCTTTTTTTTTTGACTGCAAAAATCCGATAAATTTTTTTTTTGTCAAAACTGTTCAAAAAGTGGCGCGGCGCGAATGCGATTGTAGTACCGTCTTGAAAAAAAATTAGTAGGAATTGATTCCAATAGCGAAAAAATGAAGCAGTTAGAATTAAAAAGGCTGTTAGAAAAAAAAGTCTCAGTATAAACCAATTGTCAGGATCTTCGAGCTATTAACATGCATATTGACAAGTTAAAAAACCAAAAACATTAAAAGTATACATAAGTATTGAACTGATAAGTTTCACTATATTTATTATTCGCGTACTTGATTAATATTTTATTAATATTCTATAAAACGTTCTTATTTATGAAATTTATTCTAGTGAAAATGAGAAGTTTATTTATATTTTATTATAGTGTTATATAAAAACATAGATTTAAAATAAAAATAAAAAATTATTCATTTAATAAATAAAAAAAACCTATGAACATTGACAAATAAAAAAATAAAGTTTCATTTAATGACAATAATTGATTATTTATTGAACTGACTTATACCATTTTATTTTGAATTAAATAAATATTTCCAATTATTTAATATTACTACAGCTGGTCAGGGAATTTTTAAATTATTTTACTGGAATACCTGAAAAAGTCAGGGAATTTCAGTTTTAAAATATCTGTGATCATCATGTTAAATCAATTCAGATTAGAATCCGTTTAAAAGATCTACTTTGCCGATAATTTATTTTATTTAAATATATAATAATTATTATCTTCTCAATAGACAGAAAAAAAGGATTTTTTAGCGCAAGAAAAGTTTTTCATCAAGAAATGAAAACAAAAATTTTCTTACTACTAGAAAAAATTTTTTCTCGCCCCAAGAAAATTTACGTTTTTCAATTCATAATTCAAAAATTTTCTTAGAGTGAGTAAAAATTTTTTATGTCAAGAAATCCTTTTTTCTGTGTATAAAATGTCTTTTATAATAATGTCAACAATAATAACTAATGTTAAATTTAACGACTGGGCTACTCGAGCATGAGTATTACGTTCTTGTATGTAGACAATTTAAAATAAAATTAAATGCGAACAAAAAAGATTTTAAAATTGTGATATAAAGAAATCACAGACTGGGGTAGCTCAACGTAATCGACGAGACATAATCGTGGATGTATCGTAAATTTTCATGTAGCACATCAAGTACCTCGACAAAGGCTATGAGCCAAGTTGTCCATTTACGAAATCCATGTATAGAGCAACTAGTCTTGTAGAAATAAAGATCCAAAGAAACTAGTGTATGTTAAAAGATAGGATAAGAATATACATGTAGAAATTTTATGTATACAAAAGAAATAAATATAGTTGTTAGGCGGACAAACTAACTTTATGTATTTTATTTAATTTAAACCCTGCTAGAATTTTTTCCTGATTTGCTTCAAGTACCAAAAGGACATTTTCAGGTTAAATTGAGGTTTACCTTAATGGGATAAACCTGAACATTATTAAAAAACAAATTTTTTTACCATCAGGTTATTCTGACCAGGTCTAAATCTGCTTTTATTCCTAAACCTGGTGCTGCCCTTTCAAGGCGGTGTCCGACTTATCCTATTCTGTATCACATTTGTCAAAGATAGATGGAAAAATCCCAGTCAGTACAGACAGTATTCTACTAATACCTTCCACTCATGGGTGAGGGCGAAATCAATTCTCCCGGGTGAAAGTCTCATTTTATCTCCAGCCCATCACACGTCAGTTAATATGTTACTCGTAATTTTTCTATCGTTTTAAACTAACATGAGTGGGCGCCATCTTTGATTTGTCCCTGAATGGGGACAAATGAATAATAGCTTGTTCATAATTCGAAAGATCCCTTACTAGAGTAATAAAGCAAAATCGCATCTTACTACTTCTCTCGAAGTGAGCTGGTACAAAAAACTGATCTCGCGGGCGAGTTTTACCAAGCTCACTTCGTCCAGAGCTTCTTTATTTCCTAAGAGCTATCCCACGGAGGTTTGGACTCGTGGTGGTTGAGATTAGACCTCGATGCTAGTGGGGTTTGTTCTCGTTACTTACTTCCGGGTTCTGTCCACCCTTGGTCACTTGATTATTTCTTTTTTAGACTAAGGGTGTCATCTGGGGTGGAAGATGGAGATGTACGGAACACATGTATGCCGAAATAAACTAGGAAACGGCTTCCGTAAAAAAGGGTAAGCTTCGGCTTCATTACATTTATTATTTATTTATCAAACTCGGGTACACAGAGAAATTATTCTTGTTTGAAATGCTACGGTACATAGTAGGGGAGACCGGGTATGGTTGTCTCACTGGTTGGTTTTCGTATTGGTCATAGCAGGCCACCCACTGAACGAAATGTGAGCATTAATTGGCGTCGAAAAATCGGAGTCGAAAGGGAGGTAAGGCCTTTGCGATTCTTCGACATCGATCGAAGAACCGATCGCCACTAATGACCACTGTGTCAACCAACCCGTGAGACAAACATACCCTGTATCCCCTACTTCGGCCTATACTGGTGATCTAAAGGAAATTGAAATAAACATTTTTCAAAAATTACTATGCCCATATCAAGGGTCAGAAATTGGCCTGTTGTACCTGGCTCCAGATATCAAAACTCCCAGTATCAATGCAAGTAATATGAAAAATATAGTGCGTAGTACGAGATTAAACACGATTTCAGACTTCCAAATCTTATTATTATTAGTGGTTTGCAGTGTACATCCTCTGAAGAGACCTTTCACACATTGGGCTTTAACTGCATTGCCTTATTTAGTATAGTTAAACTATTCCAGTTTGTTTAACCCGTAGGTCTTATTACCCTACCGTAGTAAAATAAGGCCTATCGGTATGGATTTTGTAAAAGTATAATTTTTTGTTTGTTTATGGTAAAAATTACCATTACTTCATTACATTTTATGGCTAATGTATTGAAATAAAGATTAATGATATTCAAAATCTATTCAAAATCTCTCTTAGCTGGGCCTTATTACCCACCGGTACCTTATTTGCACTTTTTACCGAAGAAGAAAGAGAGATTGCCTTTCCATTTAAATCTGCCTTTCTTTTTCCCTAAAACTGAATTAGTGAATATTTACTAATTTGGAGTAATAGTCGTACCACTTACCCTAAAAAATGGTACGACTATAACTCTGAATTAGTGACTACTCACTATTTTCAAGTGAATTTCGCTAATTTACTTTTAAAGAGTTCTTAGCGCTCTACCTACTTTATGTGACTAGGGCCAACTTACTACACTGTACGCATATGCCTGTATTAAGCATGTAAAACAAGCCCACCACAACGATCGGGAAACCCTAGAAAACCTAGTCGAGTACAGATAGCCCCGCTGAGTTGACCTCCCGAAGCAGGGTGGAAAAAATCCCGTTCTCGCTGAGGCTCAAATCCATGTAACCTACGTCCAAGGCGCCAAAGACTCTCTTAAGCTAAACGCCTTAGACTGCTCAGCCACACTGTTTCGGTTTCCCGAAAAGTATATCTATTTTAGTAAATCAATTGAAAAATTTTTTATTCAACACAGGCCTGATTTGCGTGCTTTATGAAGTCTGCGTTGCAATCCATAAACAGCTGTTTATCGACCTATGCAAAGAAGTTGAGTAAAGTCAAAGTAGATTTCCTCGTTCTCTACCGGCGTTGCGAAAAGTTAGTGTTATAATGAAAATCCACAACACGTCTCAAGATTTTCGACTGAGCTTCATCTATTATACATCATAGGAAGTCGCCTAGCGAATTAAAGTTTTTTGTCAAAATATATGCTGAACGGCTAGTACACTAAATATGGTTAGTTCAGTTCATCATATGTAGTGCTGTACCGCGTGGTTGTTGTTGTATTTATTTTATTAATAATTAAAACATCCGAGTGAATTTTAAATCAATTAAATATGAATTCTGAATTTTAGAGTCGATGGTTTGTTGTAATTTAATGGGTGCACTTTAACGCTAAACAGCCACAGACTTCGCTTCGCAGATTGTCATTAATCGCGTAAGTCAGGCAATTGTTGAATAAAATATAGTGCATAGTAGGGCACTCAGATAGTCTCTATCCGGCGAGCGCAATGATTTCAGCACTTGTCTCCGGGCCACATAAAGATTATCTTAGTATCCTAACTATGCAATATACTATTGTCGCTAATTAACAAGTAATCAATCCCGAGCTGTACTCTGTCTGTGATTTGACTTGAATAATTAGAGCGCCTTACAGCTCGGAAAGTAGAAAATCTATCGGGGAATGAACAAGCGGATAATAGCTCTTCGAAACCCGAAAGAGAACAGTGGAGCAACCCTTTACATAGGGTATGGGAAGAAGTTGCACCTCACCACTTATCCTAAGCAACCAGTTGACCAGAGCTGTAGCCTGGTACCACAGGGACCAATTTCCAAGCCCACTGTGGCCAGAGTCTCTTTATTTCCTGAGATGGTAGCAGTGCTTGGCCCAAAAGAGGTTGGACTCGTGGTGGCTGGCGGTGAGGTACCCACATGCATACCTAATGAGTAAGCTAATTTGAGCTTATACATATTTCGCTTTTATAGTATTACGGTAGAAGGTTGTGGATACGCAACGCTAGTATACCCAAAAAAGCGAGGTATTGGCCTCCCAAAAAGAGGTGGACTTAGTTCCCATTACACTAATTAATTAACAAGTAATCAAGAAAAAGGTGGGATTTTTACAAATATCTCTTAGTATTGAATCATCCAAGAAATTGCAAGAATATTTTTTCGTAGTGCTTTAAATTCTTTACAAAAAAGTATCTTCTACTTTTTCAAAGAACTTGATATCTATTGAGATAGGGGAAGGGGGGGAGGGTCAAAATGGACCTCCAAAATTCAAGGGGCCCATTTTGCCTCCAAATTATTCGAAGCACTCAAAATTTTAAGTGGCCCATTCCCTTCCTCCCTCCCCTATCAGGGAAGAGTGGGCGAAATGAACCTTGGGGGCAAAATAGGCTGACATTTATATTAGATATAAGCCCTCATTTATTAAAGGGACCATTTTGCGCCACCTTTCCCTGTATTAAATTTTAAATACAAAGAATTAGATCCATAAATTTTGACAAGAAAATTGCCTGGGAACTCCTGAACTCCGTGACCGCCGAAGGTTAATCTATATCTTGATCAGGGCTGTACAGCAAAAATATAAAACTAATCCATAAAAAATTATATTTTAAATATTGATAATTAACTTAACAAATATTTACCTACAAATTTAAAATTTCACTTGACATAATAGAAGACTAAATATTAAATTTTAAAAATCTTTGTTCTTGATGAAAAGTACACTTTTTAGCATTGAATGTTTGAATAAAGTTTAAATCAACATAATAAAAGTTGTCTAATCAATCATTAACATCAGTAACATGTATACCCTACGAATATTGGATATTTCATACCTCAGTGTAGAATAACTTCAATGTAATATAATTTACTAAGTATTAAGTGTTTATTTAAATTAAAAATATTTTTGTATTTTTTTGATGTATTAAATATTTTTGTGATCAATATCAATGAAGTATTTCCCCCAAAAAAAAAGAAGAGAAGAAACGATAATAGATGAGACATGAAATAATACGGGAACAGATCAGGATAAATCGATTAAATGAAAATTGTTTGTTCGGATCGAATTGTCTCGGAACATGAAATGGTCATGTCTTTTTTTACCCCGATTTGCCCTAACTAATATTTACCATACACAGTCAGAGTCTCACTGATTTGAGTTTTTTGACTGTCACTTTATCGTGAGTTTCGTCAGTTGAAAAAAGTAGTCTTGAGGTATAATGTCTGACTTGTATATTTATTGTTACTCATATATAGTTTTCACGAGGGTGGATAGTATAACATATAGCTAACAAGTGAATGGACTCATTATAACTTATTTACAACATAAATTTATATTTTTAAAACCATCCACATAAACCGTAATAATATATATTGTTTAATAAAATTTATGTAATAAATATTTTACAAGCTTTTATCAAATTTATTTGACAATGAGATTTTATTAATATTTAAAATTAATGGATACATAATACTGAATAATTAATAGAATGTTTCATTAAACAGTAAAAATTATTGGGTATTTGTGTTAAAAATGGTCCGTGTCAATTTTTGGTGTTAAATTAACACATTTCTGTGTTATTTAAAAATTTCGAATTGATCTACAATTGACTACCCGCCATAAACCTGCGTTTTATGAGCTTTTTCCCCTCAATCGGGAGTTACTGGGTCCAAACATCTTCCCAACTGAATCATTTTAAGGAGTTTCGTTCCAGAGAACCCGTTATAAGCCTCCGTTAAAATTGTCTAAATTATAAACTAACGATAGGAAAAAATAGACAAATTAATGATGAAAATTTACTATCTACGTTTCACGAAGGATAATTTAATCATTATTAAGTAAAATTTAATTTATTGTTCATAATTATAATCATGGATTAAATTTAAAGCTTCTGTTACAATTTAAAAGTTTTATTGAGCATTATGTTTATCACTAAAATTATTATGTTTATTATTACTGCAATCAATACCGTTATCATTATAATTTTTTGCATTATAATTATTATTTGTGTAAAAATATAACTATTTATTTTAGCGCTATAAGCACCAGAAAAATCGGGATAGTCGCCTATTTAACGAAACATAAATATGACGTTTAAAATCATATAAAATGAAACAGGCTTATAACGAATAGTCGAGAAAAGAAACTAAACGCACGGTAGTGGAAGACTGAAACTTCCAGAAAAATTTTCCCTACGTCCCCGAGACCAGGTTTATGACGAGTAGTCGACGGTATTTTTACTCAATTTTCTGTGTTAATTTAACACATTATACTTGTGCCAAACAATAATACAGGTTAAAACGTGTTGAAATCACCCTTGTATACCCTTGTCACCCTAAGTGTATATCTGTATATTCGTCAATTCGAATTGTTTTAAATCATTTTAAAATTTTTTGAATCATTTCAAATCATATTTCTTAATCAGGGCAGATAACACAATCAACTTTAGTTAAATTTACACTTTATCGTGTCAAATAATTGCTACAAAATATTTAAACATTGAATTTTTGTATACGTGAACACAAAATTTTAAACTGTGTATAAAATATTACGTAATTTTTTTAAATTCTTGAGTATTATAAAAATATTCTTCATTATCAAAAAATAGTTCAATGCTAAATAATAATTGTTATCACTTTCAATAACCGCAAAAAATATATAAACTACATTTAATGAACATCCATAGTAAAAAAAAAATAAAATATAATAGTCAGCATTTTTTTTGTGTCGTTCTGACATTTAAAAAGAGTCGAATTTACTTCCCGTACTGCCCGAATTTTGTATCGAAATTCCACAAAAATTTTGGGTCAAAATTTAACACAAATTGTGTTAAAAAATAACATCGACATTGTGTGGACCATGTCTGATACACAGATTTCGTTAATTTTAACCCAATTTTTTTTTTTTTTTTTTGTAGGGGAAGGGAGGGGGGCAAAACGGGATAGGCCGGCAAAATGGGATACCCTCAAAATTTCGTCAAAAATTTTTTTTTTCGAAAAACTTTCGAAAATGGTCAAAAATGACATCTAGTATCATTTTACACTATCGAAAGCTAAAAAAAAACATTTTTATATTTTTTGCGAAAAGTATAAATAAAAAAAATGTACAAATTTTATCGTACTACAAATTTATTTTCATGGAGTATCACAAATTAAGAAATTTATTTCTTTAATTAACTCAAGAACAAGAACAACAATAATATTGATAAAAACTCTAAAACTGTAACATTGGTAATCATCATAATTTTAACCGTTACATTGTAACTTTCATAATTTTGTAATATTTTGTAACTTTAGTGCTATAATATCACATTATTAACAGTTATGTTAATTTTCTAATATTCAATATTTAATTATTTCTCTTATAAAAATAATTTCTTTGTAATGAAAACTAACTAACATTATTTTTAACATAAGTATTAAAATTTATAATAAATAACGATAACGATATATAACTGATTCATCGTTAATGAAAGATAAATCTCTAAAATTATTCACAATAATCACAGATAAATTGAGTATCGTCGTCCGAAACACCAGCACATGAATCATGAGCCCACCTATGACAAAGTTGGCATTGCGTCCAAGATTCAAACGATTCACTGTACTTTTGACCACAGTAAATACAAAAGGCGTCATCTTTGTGCTGATTTTTGCAGGGTCGACCTCTACCTTTACCGACTGTTTTTTTAACTGACTTTTTCTGTTGAACATCAATTTAGAAAGACATTATTACATCAATTTTATTCACTTGAAAAAAAAAAAAAAAAAAAAATTACTTTTTTTTGGGGTATCCCATTTTGCCCGCAAAAAATAAAAATTTTTTTCTGATGGCAGTCTAAAATTCGTTATATTTATTTCAAATAGAATCAAAATAAAGCTAATTTACGATATTTATGTCCCTAAAAACTAAATTTTTCGCTAAGCATTCCGTTTTGCCCCCCTTCCCCTATATATAAAAAAATAATAAAATATATAAATTTACAAATATAATTATATACATATATAAATAAATAATAAAAAGTATATAAATATTGAACATTCATTAAAGCTTCGTCAGTAAAAATCATATCACCTATCGAAAACCAACACGTAAGTTCGGTGTAAAGAGGTTGGCAGGGTTAGTACTGGAATCGATCATAACAAGACACGATACGTCACGCGACTATCGATCTTACTTTCCTGCAAGCTTAAAAAACAAAGTGCAATACCGCCACAAGTTGAATGCCTCTTTTCTTTTTTATGTGTGTTCAATTATGTTATTTTTATCCTTTTTTTCTGATTTCATTTTACTGAATTTATTTATTCATATATATATATCTGTATCTATATATTTTAATTTTTTTAATTTTTTAATTTTTTTTTTTTGATAGAATTTGTCGTTTATAAATTTTTCAATATCGTGACAAATTATTTAAAAAATAAATTTATTCAAATGTAATAATAAATATTTACAGTCATAGAAATTTTATTTATTGTATCCAATTTATGTAAATAATCCGATTACTTTCAGCTTATATGCTATTATGTAGTCATGCAAATATATTATTGTTGCTTGTTGTTATAAAAAAAAAAAGTACTCTTTCGTAGTTAAATAAATAATCGCAAAAGATCAAATAAAATGTTAATGGAGTAAAATTGTATCATATTTACAACAAAGTTAGTGATCAGATAAAATGTATAAAAAATATAAGAATAATGCTATAATAGAATTAAACGTAAGTATAATTGGAATTGAACTGTTATATTGATGCTGTAGAAAAAATATAATAAAATTGACAGCTATACAGACGTAGACGGTGATATGTAAATATATCAGACTGATGAGAGTGTAAGTGAATGAAAAAGAGGGAGAGAGCAATACGCATGTAAGAGAAGAGAAAATTAAGTGAGGCAATTGGCCGCAATATAGCCGATGAAATAAGAGGGTCAGATATGTATAGTAAGCTTACACGTACTTGTGGGCTAACCCTGATCCAGATCTATCGCCACGTGGTCTACATGATAGGCGCCAGTTGAAAGCATTTACCTAACCACGTGTGATCTAGGAATACAGGGAACGTTTAAAGCTGTTATCGTTCAGCAAATAGTGTTATTTGTTAATTCATTTTTATGCTTGTTTTCATTTGTCTTTACAGTCGACTACTCGTCATAAACCTGGTCTAGGGGACGTAGGGAAATTTTTCTGGGAATTTCAGACTTCCAACTACCGTGCGTTTAGTTTTCTTCTCGACTATTCGTTATAAGCCTGTTTTATTTTATATGATTTTAAACGTCATATTTATGTTTTGTTAAATAGGCGACTATCCCAATTTTTCTGGTGCTTATAGCGCTAAAATAAATACTTATATTTTTACACAAATAATAATTATAATGCAAAAAATTATAATGATAACGGTATTGATGAAAGTAATAATAAAAATAATAATTTTATTGATAAACATAATGCTCAATAAAACTTTTAAATTGTAACAGAAGCTTTAAATTTAATTCATGATTATAATTATGAACAATGAATTATATTTTACTTAATGATGATTAAATTATTCTCCGCGAAACATAGATAGTAAATTTTCATCATTAATTTGTATATTTGTTTCTATTGTTAGTTTATAATTTAGACAATTTTAACGGAGGCTTATAACAGGTTCTCTGGTACGAAACTCCTTAGAGTGGTTGAACTGAGTAACTCCCGATTGAAGAGAAGAGGCTTATCCTATACAAAGTCGCCGAGCTTCGAAATTTTCCCATAGATCGGCCGATGTCTGGTTTGCAATGATTGGCCAATGACTAACTATACTGGCTCGTGCATAGTAAGCCATTGGCAGCCGTCTTTTTGCTTATAAAACGGCGCACAATTAACCGCCATTCGTTGGCCAACGCTTTGATCGAGTGCTCTTGATACCAAGCTTTGGCCGATGATTGATTGCTGCGATTGGCCAATTCTTGCGAGTGCCATGTTTGACATACCATTATCATCCGATATTTAGCCGACCTTCGACCGATACTTGAAAATTGGCAGTCATTCATGACCCAGTAATGGGCCGATTTTTTTTCTTGTATAGGATGACGGGTAGTCGACTGTAACTGTTTTTTTTATCGACAATTCAACTATCACTAATTTATTCACATACTCGAGTATTCCCTAAAGAAATTTTTGGAGTGTACGCGGAGCAGATTATATGTTTTTTGTTCCATCCCTTCGATGAAAAATTCACTAGGGAGGAGGCTTAACTAATATTAAAACTCCAAATTGGAGCAAATGCACTGAAATAGAAACCAACTCCCTATTCACTTCTTTTAGTGGACTAATTTTTTTAGAATCCGTGCAAAAATCGTTCCAAAAATTTTCCAAAAACGTTCATGATAGTGCGGTTCCAAAATTGAGACAATCCTGGACTTTAAGTTGAACATTTTTGGAACTTTTAAAAAATTAAAAAGTGAAAAATTTTCAACTGACTTATTTTGACCAAAATAATTTGATTTGAGAATTTTTTGGATTTGAAGGACATAAAATAAGGAATTAGCTAGAAATTATAAATATTTTTGACTCTTGCCAGAATTATTCAGATGAGGCAAAAAAAATAAAAATGGTCTGAAAATATTTATGAACATTTTTTTTACTTTCATCAGAACTTTTCGGAGAGGTAAGTTTTTTTTTTACTTTTTGATTCGTTCAAAAATAGTCAAAAAAATCAGTGATTGGAACTAATTACGAAGTCACAAAATTGGAATTCAAATAATTTTTGCTTAAAAAATTAAAAAAAAAACCTTAAGAAAAGTCTACGCTAATAGAAAATTTTTTACACTTCTAATTATTTGAAGGTTCCAAAAATATTCCTTTAAGTTCAAAATGGTCTCAATTTTGGAAGTTCACTGTTCGCGACATTTTTGAAACGAATTTTTTTTACACGGGAAACTTCAAAACTCTGAGTGAAATTTTAAAAAGAATGATGTAAATTAATACAATAAATTTTTTTCAGTAGTTAAAGTCTGATTTATAAATAAAACCCATTTGTTGAAGTAGACAAAACGCAACTGCGAAATGCGCGCGAACCTGACGGACGCCAGAATAGTCACTATCAATCTATTTTCCACCAACCCTTAGAATATTCTACTTCTTTTTTTCTTTACATACTTTATGTTTATATATATATAGCTTAGCTATTTCGTAGGGTTACCAAGTAATAAAAGTATATACAAGTATAAAACTTTATCAAAAAAAATAAAATAAAAAAAAATGATATTATATTTATATATATCGCAGGAATATTTTATTAATACTTTACATGTAAATATTTTTTATTTATTTTATTAGTCTTTTGAAAAAATATTTTTAACTTAAATTACTTCCGGTTATTTTATAGATCAGTTTAATTAAGAAAGTCACAGGTCAATCGTGTGTTATTCTTAGTGAAAAAAAAAAAATTATTGCGTCAATCATGAAAGGTATAAAAAAATTTTTTTTTTCTTATTAGTTTTTTTTTTTTTTTGTAATATCATCTAAAAGAATAAAATGAAAGTCCACATTCACATCAGTAAACGTATTCCTGCATCGAATAATATAAGAAAGAGAAGAAGAAGAGAAAGAATCCATCCTCAGCTTACCCAAAGATCTATGACAAGACTGTGATCTGTGAGTTGACTCTTTACTTGCCTCTTCTGGGTTAGGTTGATGCCTCCTGGGCGGGTCCATGGAACAATACAAAGCTGTAAAAGTGTACGTTTTCCACCCCTAGTGTTCATTGTACAGTTGTATTGCACATATATGTACATATATATAGATGGGCAAACACATACATTCGTTTAACTCGACGACCTCACCAGCATCCTCAGAGTAGTAGTCTTTTGCCGAGATAGTT
This sequence comes from Microplitis manilae, assembly GCA_030273425.1. Classification (NCBI taxonomy): domain Eukaryota; kingdom Metazoa; phylum Arthropoda; class Insecta; order Hymenoptera; family Braconidae; genus Microplitis; species Microplitis manilae. The sequence goes on from CP092724.1 coordinate 5,877,705, forward strand.
TGTCGTCTCTTTTCAACCAACATGAGCTTCTAGGACGCCAAGAGCTGGATGAAAGTCAAGAGGGAATAAAAGGGGGTATAGGAGATGTACGAAGAGCGGCGCCCAGTTGGAGCCACGTGCATCGATCTGACTACAGGCGCCAGCCGTTCTATCCGTCGGCTCGTTCGTCCATGAGTTCAACCCTGCCCCCCATACCAACCATCCCCTATACCAACCTCTTCTCTTCTCGTTACTTCGTATCTCTTTTTCTCTAGTAAGACAAAAAGTCATCTCTTTCTGCTTTAAAACAGACAAAATAACTCAAAAATACAACCAACACCCCAATCACTGTAACCTGCTAAATATATTCCAACCTGGGACCAATGTCGCTTGAAAGTACTTTAGAGTACCGGACAATCTTAAATCTCTGACTGTGATTTTTAGAGACTTTTAACGCAGAACCAGATTCAACGGCTGCTTAAACTTATCTGGATGAGGTCAATGAATGCATCTCGAAAGATTACACAGCAAATGATACATTTTTTTAAAGATACCACGGAATTCATTATTTATCATCCAACAAAATTATGCTGAGTCATATAATGTACAATCTGCTACAACTCCTAAGTATTTTACTTATGGCATTCATTTGTGTTCAAAAAATTTCACGGTTCGATCTAATAATGTACAGATACCAACATGGAAACAATGATAAGAGTATTGGAAGAACAAGTGTCAAAGCTATTGAAGTGTCTCAAGTACCTCAAGCATTTTTTCAGCATTTTATTTTTTTTTTGCCGTAAGGTTGTCTGAAGTAAGTGAATATTACAAACTTTGTTTCAACATGTTAGTACACATTTTTTTTCCAAAAGTGTACTCTAAAAAAAGCGTCACTTTAAATGGCCTAAAAAAAAAAAAATAGACTACTACATACTTTAAATAGATCTTATGATATATTTTAAACGTTGACTTTAACCCTTTTCGTTGGTGCATAAATTTAAAAAATCTGAAAACCACCTCGGGGTCAACCCCAAAACTTTTCACTATTTTCGAGCTCATGAGCTCGAAAATAAAAATTTTGCACTTTTCATTGCGAAAATTTGAGTAATAAAGAATAACAAAAAAAAATAATAAAGTAGGGAAAGGGAGGGGGCAAAATGGGCCCCTTAAGAAATGAGGGCTTATATGCAATATAAATATCAGCCTACTTTGCCCCACTCTCCCCTAATAGGGGAGGGGGGCCTTAAAATTTTGAGTGCTTCGAATGATTTTGGGGCGAAATGGGTCCCCAAAATTTAAGGGGCCCATCCACCTCCTTCCCCTAAATCGTTGTTATTTTTATTTGATATCAGCAATATCTTTGGAAATAATGAACCAATTTTGAGGTTCAAAAAAGCATTCGACGCAGTTTTTTAACCTCTGAAGTTAAAAAGAATCCGTCATCAATTAGTTCGAATTGGATTTTATTAGCAGAAAAAACACTTACTTGGCATTCTTTCGACAACGATTTTTCTTTAACAAATGAACCGATTTTGATGGTTTAGGTGACATTCGACGCGGCTTGTGAAGTTTAAGAGCTGGATAGATGTTAGAATCAATCCATCGAATACATTACAAGTTATCCGGAAAAATATTTTTGGAATATCTTCGAATATACTGTAACGATTATGCTCAATTTCTCACAAATTGTTGAAATTAATATGCTTCAAATGCCACGCCAAAAAGCCGAATTGGTTCATTTGTTCAGAAGTTACAGAATATTTACATACATACGTAAGTACACTCAAAATCATCTTGGAAATAGTTAGAATTGCGTCCTAGAACCTCAAAACATCAAGATCTGTTAGAAATTCGATTTTCGAAAATCGCACCGAAACCAAAACTTCCCTATTTTTGAAAATTTTCACTTTTCATAACAGGAAGTTAAAAAAGTAAACTAACTTATGGTATTTGTAAATTAATAATCAATTAACACATGAAAAACAATAACGATGAAATATATAAGGGATTATTTATTAAATAGATTTATGATTAAAATCCTTGGTTCCATTATTATAAGAAACAAAGAATCAAGTCTGATCAAAAGCCTCTTGAAAACTGTCTGAAGTGTTTGGTCTAGGGGAATTCCCTAAGGTTGAACGAACCCCGAGGGTACCACGGAAGCCGAAAAAAAACACATGCATTCGCACGTGGGTTACATTATACATGGTGAAATGACTCTCAGACGATGAGATCACCGGTGGTATATGTGATGCACGACGTTGAAAGGCCTCACCTCCTTGAAGGTCGAGTATCAAGCTCTCCGACTGTCGGGTCGTCTCGAGGATTTTCATGAGTGGCCGCAGGCTAAGGTTGAATGGCCTCCACCCGGATACCCTAAACCCTAAAATAAAAAAAACTCAAAAGGGTGTAGAGAGCATGTAGACAACCCTGATGTGTTGTTTTGAGGACTTGCCTGACACCTCTTTCATTGTTTCGCCTCTTTCAAAAGGGTCGCGACTCAATAGTCACTTGGGTGAGCTTTTTTGGCACCTTGGTGGCAACGAAAAGCGAAACAAACGACCCTAGGGTAAATGAAGACATTCTAAAGTAATTTTGTCTTTCAATACCCTGTTCATATATTTTGTCTCTCTCTTCCTTTATATTTGCGTAAAATGAAAATTATGGTAACCCTTCCGAGTAAGTTCATAAAATATCATCTCCTACCATTATGGTAATAATTACTCGGAATTATGGGGTACATCCATAATTTCTAGGAAAGGCTTCCGTAAACACAAAAACAAATCCCATTATGGTAACAGTTCCTATGGCGTATAGTCATTAAATTATCGTAATGAATGCTGCACTCATAGGAATAGTTCCCATAGGCAAATAAGGATAAATTCTTCATGCCCATTGGAAAGGTGCTTAAAGGCATATGGGAATAACTTATATATTATGGAAAACATCGCCATGATATATAAGATTTATTTAGTATGAGTACGCCAGTCGGCTACTGACGACTAAATACATCTTACAAGTATTATTACAAAGAAAACTGTGAGCTGCAATTAAATACATATTTAGCTGTAATTCGATGATTCAAAACCTTGACTAGTTTGGGAAAAATTCGTTGATACTCGATTCAGGAAGAATCGACGTTCGAATTTCAATCATCAACCAGGTTGGCTATTCTCTTGTAGGGTCCGTCAATTACGTGGTTTTTACTTGATTTTAATGTGTTAATTCTTTGATTGCTTTTGAGACTCGGTCTAAAAAATATTACTGTTATCGCAATATTGTTAGGTTATAGTAACCATCTAAAGCTTGTAAAATCGTAGATTGTTGATATAGCAATACTTTATTTGCGTAAAGGTTAGGTTACTATTTTACCTATACAATCTTTCGTTGAATCAACAATCTACTCTCTAAATCTGAAACAGTGACTATTCACAGTTTCACAGTTATAAGTATACCGTGGTATAGCTGTAAAATAGTGCATATACACTGTTTTTCAGTGGTTTTCACTGTTTCAGATTTAGAGAGTATATAAATGGTTGTTACGGCAACATGTATTGCTATATTAACAACACATATTGATATATTTACAATCCGGATTACTATATTAACCATTTGGATTACTATAATAGCAATCTTAAGGAATCGATAAAACAACAATACCAATTATGAGGAATATAACTAAAGAATATGGTTAGATTGACAATACTCTTATTTAAAATGGAAGATAATTAATGCAGCGATGTAGTATTACCAAGTTAACGGTACATTTTGTTACAACTATCTACCATTAGCAATACTTCAGATGGTTAAAATAACCACATTTTCTTTGAGTGTATTACAGACTATAAGTATGACAAACAAATCTATCATCCGATTAACAACTTTATTGGATTGTTAAAAAAATTATGCGCTTGAAAAATTACACTGTAGGGGAGCCTGGGGCACGAAGGCCCCCTCTAAAAATTAGGTAAAAAAATTTTTTTTCATTTTCCGTCAAGCTATGACCTTTATAATGTTTTTATTATATTTTAGGCTAATATGTGATATGTGAGGCAAAATGGACCACTCGAAAAAAAAATTGTAACGAAAAAATTATTTTTTTTTTTAATATTCCGTCAAGTTAATTTTTTCGTGACAATTTTTTTTTTCAAGTGGTCCATTTCATCCCGCTATTACATATTGGCCTAAAATATGATAAAAACATTACAGAGCTCATAACTTAACGGGAAAAAAAAAATTTTTTTTCAATTTTTTGCATAATTTGGACTGATTCTTCCGACACAGACGGAAAATAAATGAATTCGATGGTTAAAAGCCACAAAAAGAAAAAACCGGCTTAAGGGGGCCTTCGTGCCCCAGGCTCCCCTACTCTCTTAATCCTATTTCTGAACATGTTAGTAATAGGAAACCAGATAGTAGTTCCGCACTCTAGGATTGATTTATGTGAAAAAATTCTCATAATACTATAGTAATCGTTTCTATACTAGTACAGTAATCTTTACCATATATTATGATAAAACTCACTAAATATAAATTCTTAATATTTTGAAAACGGTTACCATAATCAAATAGTAATCATTACCATGGAAAGAAGAGAATGGTAATGATTACCATTTTCCTGGTGATATTTGCCACGTTGCATAGTAACCATACATGCTACTGATAAATATTACTTTGAAGTAGAGAAATCAAAGCCATGCGAGAATAATACTGAGACCCATGCTGCATAGGTGTCAATACAGTTTAAATATCGAACACTGCTATAGTATATTCACTGTAAAAAATTTTGGTGAAAAATTGCCCCAGAGAACTTTACACGGCCATGTAATGTGAAATAATGGTGTAAAAAATCCTCGGTGTTAATTATCCATCCGTGTCATGTTAACACGGTGTAATCTACTTTTTTACACCATACCGTGTTACTCGTTATAATTTTGATTAATGAGCAACAAATGATCATTGAACATTTGAATATTTTTATGATTATTTTTCTTAACGGAATATTATCATAAATTACACATTTACACGCTTGACGGTGCAAAAATTTTCAATTCACACTGCTTAGATTTAACACGATGTTTGGTGTAACCTTTAGACCGAGTCATTTACACTACACGGAGTCCAAAATTTTTTACAGTGCACCATTATATAAATTATGACATAAACACCATTGTAACATATGACATTAAATTGCGATTTATAAGAAAATAAAATATTAAATGCAATTATTTTTCGCAAAATAAATAAAAGTATTACTGAATGTGTTTATTAATTCGAAATAAAAGAAGGTGATACTGTAAGCATTAGAAAATTTTTTCAATGTTTATATAACCTTTTTTGAGGTTGTTGTTATTAATAATTAATAATTTTACTACTTTTGATTGGAAGCAGATCCTTTGAAATTTTAATAATTCAAATGTAGCATGGGAATTATTTGCATGAGCATGGCTAGTGCTACACTTCACAACTGGGCAAATTACTGTGTCAAGAAAGAAAAAGTATCTTTATTCAAGATAATTTTCCCTTCTTTCAGAATCGCCAAAAATATTCTTGGACCAGAGAAGTCATTCTTAAGTCAAGATATTCTTTTTTTCTGTGCACGAATTATTTCGAAATCGTACAGAAACGGAACCCATGTACATATGAATGCACTGAGAGAAAAAACTGGTTTTCTGAACTATGGAAAACATAGTTCAATGAAGTCACTATTACCCTCAGTTCAGATAACTAATATATAGTTGTAAAATGTACGATGATATCATAGTTGTTTTAACTGTGTTATAGTTCAATGAACAATGATAATAGCGAACGTAACTAAGTAGAAAATGGTATTCTTATTACAAAAAAATAACTAGGAAAAATCCTTAATTATATTCGTCGACGACTTAAATGATGCTAAGTTAATGAAATTATAATCGTAAAATTGCTGAAACATTTGTGATTCTGCTAAAGTATAAGTTTTGAGAAATAATATTAAATAGTTACCACAACAAAACAAATGTTTAGTTAAAACTACTACTTTCAAATAGCTTGGGACACTATAATATAGTTCAAGAAACTAGAAATATTAGTTAAGATGACTATTTTTTCATTTCTATGCCTTTCTAGTTACCACAACCATGTACTTTTCTCTCAGTGTGATTTTCATGATTTGCATGGGCGCCATTCCTATAATTGATACTTCAAAAAACCTGTTCCCATGCAATATGGGAACCATTTTAATGAAAAATTGTAATCGCTACCATAAAGATCTCTCCGTCAATTATAGACTCATAATTAAAATGACTTTTATAAAAGTATTAACAAGATTAATCCATGTTAATTATAAAAAGTAGTTTAATATTGTTTTATATAAATCTTGAAGTAAATTAAATTCAATAGAAACTTGAAATGAAGTAAAAAGTACCGTCCAAGTTGTTGGTAAAATATCTTTAATGTAAGAAAAGTTGAAAATTTTTCGAAGGTAGAATGATTTAGCTGAGGATTTTGGTGGTCAGTTGGTATGGATGAACAAACATATATGAGAAGGCTTTATATTAGTTCCGAATAAAATAAATCGATGTATATCCTGAGTAAAGAAGTACGAAGAACGAGGCGGTATTATATATTATATATATATGGACGCTTGGGAAAAGGAACTCGACCCTGTGTCCCTGTCTCTACTCTTCACAACTATTTCTAACTAGTTCACAGCCTCTCATACCCTCTTATGACCTTCCAAGGCAGCCTCCGAGTAATCCACTCATCACTACATTTAAGTTCGATCGATTATTCTAATTGAAGAATAACATTGCTTTTAATTTACACATTTATATAAATCGAAATATTTAAATAATAAAAAAAATAGAGGAAAACTTTGCTTTTAAATAATAAAACTTAATCATATAATTTTAAATAAATATGTACTTTTTTAACAAACGACATTTTTATAATCATGCGCATGTATACTATCCCTATATTATTTATTTCTGAGCCCACAGAAACTAGCGAAGCAACTATACAGATGCCTTGTCTTTTATTATTTATCAAGACACCTTTTAATTAATATGAGAATATAAATTTACGTATTAAAGTGAGTATTCGTATAATAATTTATATTTATAGTAACTCATTTTCTAAAAATTCAAAAATAATTTAAATTAATGCTAATGAAGCATAATCATTATTTTAAGCAGTATTTTTTTTGTCATAGCATTCAGTTGCAAAATGAAAAAATGCCATACGGCAGCCACAATGAAAATAGATTTTTTACTAAAATAATTTTAAGCCCCAATCAAATCATTAAAGATAAAAAATGAAATAGAAAATGAAACCAAAAATAGCAATCTCTTTTACTTTCAATATATTTTTGACAAATATCAGCTAGATTTTTCTATTCAAAAGTTTTGTGGAAAAGATACCATAAAAGTTGCGTTTTTCAATGATTTTTAAATTCAAAATTGCTACAATTTTTCGAATACTCAAATGTTTTTAGTAATGTTTGAACTTGGATAGGTGGCGCGACAATTGATTTGAAACGCAATTGAAGCGATTGAGAAGATTTGAAACTGAATGATATAAAATTCGGTGGTAGCTTATCCATAGAGTACTCAATTATGGTGTTAATTGATTTCACTAGATGTTTCCAGTAGCATTGCAAGTTTGGGTGTGTTAACATACTATTGTAAGTACGCATACACAGAACTTTTGAAAAAATCTGAAACGGTTAATCCTGTGGTAAGCTTTTGAGCTCTGCGAGGTCAAAAAACTATTGGACCGAAAAAACATACATTTCACTGAAAAAATATAATTTTTGTCCGACCATATTTTTGGAAAAAATCGACTGATTTACAAATGCTAAACGGCAATCAAAAGAGATTATTGAGGCTTAGATTTAATCAAACTTTGAAACAAATCACACATATGCGTACATACACACACTCGACCGGATGTCCATCCAGAAATAGTCAGAATAGCTTTCTAGTACCTCAAATCGTCAAGAACTGATGAAAACTTGATTTTCGAAAATCGCACTGAAACCTATAACTTCTCTTTTTTCAACTATTAATTAGCGGACAGAAACAAACCTATTTTGTTCCTTGAAAAAAAAAAATAATAATAATAATAATAATCATAATGTTTCTGCCCGCTGACTGAAGGTTTTTGCAAGTTAAACTCTGATGCGTCATTTGTTTAATAGTAATTTCAGACCATTAATTTTATTACACGGAAAAAAAATTGTCTTATTCCAACCACAATATTGTAATAAAACGTTGTAGTAGCGGGTACTATAATATGTGGTAAAAGATACTACATAAATAGTATTGCCAACTAAACATTGTAGTAAACATTGATGATTGTAGTTGGCGTTACTGCACGTGTGATTGAGGTAACCAAGTTGGAGTTGGCATTTCTTTACTTTAACTTGACGGCCGAATGGGGAAACACCCAGAGCCTTAGAATAATAATAATACTTTAACTTGTGATAACCTCAACTACAGATTTGTCGTAGCAATAAAAATTTTTTTCCACACTGATAGAAGTATTTATTTAATATTAATAAATGCATTTATTTGACGCAATTATAGATTTATTAATAGTTAATAAATGGCTTATTTGACTCAAATATAGATTTATTAATAGTTAATAAATGGCTTATTTGAGTGAATATCTCTGTGATTTTTGACTACAGCGCCACTTACTGTTTACATTACCTTTCAGTATACTGTCTAATGTAACAAATTCAAAATATAATCAACTAAATATTTTTTTATAAATAAAAAAAATGCTAAATATTTTTTAAATTAATTACTGTGTGTATTATTTTCTTTAAAAAAGTAAACTTAAATGGGACTATAAATTATTTGTCATAACCCTACTTAATTAGCTTCATGTGTCATTTTCTATTCAAATAAGCCATTTATTAACTATTAATAAATATTTATTTGGTTCAAATAAATCTCATTTAATAAATCATTTATTAACTATTAATAAATATTTATTTGGTTAAAGCTTTCAAATAAATCATTTATTAACTATAAATAAATCTTATTTGGTACAAATAAATTCTTCTATCAGTGCATGTTTACATAAACTCACGCTATTGATCACACTATTGGTCTTAAATTGACTTGTTTCTAACTGACTGCTGGCAATGAAACTTCAAGTTCCAATCCAGATAATCATCAAAAGTCTAGTATGTAACTCTGATGAAATATGATTTCAGACTCTGTGTGATGTCAGTCAACCTAACCTTCATCTAAAATTATCTATTTTTATTCCGCATCATACAATGTACTATTAACCTTAATTAGTTTTGTCTTCATCACGACTGATTCAAGTCAAAATCAAATTTTTTATTCTTTTGACCCGGATCCTTATAAATTCTCATTAAGATTTTATGAGAATAAATGAATTCTACAAGTGATGTGCGCTTTACATATATATACAGTTATAAGAATCTATCATTTTTTTGAAAGCAGGGGTGATTTAATAAAAAGAATATCACATAAATCATATATTTTTGCCCTTCGCAAACTAGGTACTACTGTTTCAAACACAAAACTAAATGATTACTATTTCAAATAGTAAAAATATTGAATAATTTATTAATATCAGTGAATATTTACTGCAGGAAAAATTCCAAGTACGGTACTAATTCGATCATTACTATACTTAATACTATTTTTCACTAATTGTCAGTACTTTTTATCGATTCATTTTAAGAGAGTAATAAATGCACATATATTTCTAAAATAATTATAATAAATTTGGATGGTAAGTTTTAGTTTTTATGACACATCCAACATATAGTTCTTAAAATATTTACATAAAATATTTGAGTATATAAAAAATAATAAATGCTTAAAATATGAAGGAGGTAAGGAAACATAATGTTATTGAAAAAAAAAGAAATAGGAATCATACGACACTCATTTTCTCGTAGAGGTCGAGTTTATAGTAGCGATTATCTGCGAAATGTGAATCTACTCTAGTTGTTCCAGCCACTCCCTCACATTTAAAACCGGAAGCCTAAAGGATTGTACGCTTAAACACCGCAGGAAAGCCAACTGACATCAAGATAAAAAACTTGTGTCTGCAAATTCTTTCCACTCACCCTTTATTTTTTCCCTTTTCTTCAATCTCAATTCACCCCAATATAATGCTAACACTAGACTTTTAACCCTTATTGTTATACATACTAACAAAAATGACACTAAATAAACTTTTTATTTTAAAATATTTTCCAATCTTATAAATGGAAATCATTTTTTTTGTTTAATAAATTATATTATATATACTTATACATATATGTATATATATTTTTTGTAAATAGTGTATTGCGTGGCAAGAGATATAACAAGACGATTTCAGATGAGGATGATGTTCAGCGCTAAAGCCAAAGGCAAGGGCTGACATTACCCGAAGTATGAAATCGTGTTTTATCCCGCGACACGCGCTCTAGTTCTAAATTACGCGGAAAAAAGTAAATAGTACTGGTTACTGTTCTGCGCAGTAATCGACGAAAAAGGAAAGAATACATTTTAACATGACTGATCCATATTAGAACAGGAGTACCCTGTTTAAAAATATTGATTGAAAAGAATTAAAAACTATGAAATTCGAATTCTTTTCATTAATTTAAATTCTTTTGTCTGTAGATATAGATATAAAGTTTGCATGGAGTGACCGCTTTTCAATTCTTCTTAATCAGTATTTTTAACCAGGGTAAGTCATTGCTTAACCCATACTATTGCTTTTTAAACAGTAACCAGTACTGTGCTACACAGTACAGGGAGCATATGACTAGTTACTGTTTAAATAGTCGTCGTTCATAGTTGAAGAATATACAAACCCTTCAGTACAACTCTTGTTGCTGTATACATGGAAAAAAATAATCAGTAACGGCTACCGATTATTTCGGTAACTGTTACTGTAATGAATTTTTCCCTATATTTTTCGGAGATTACTGTGCAAAACAGTAGCCAGTACTATCTATTCCTTTCCATGTACCTGTATTGATACTGGAAATTTTAATGGCTGGAGTCAGTCGAAACAGACTAATTCCTAACCTATGGCGCGGCAAAAAACATGCTGTATTTTAAATTGCCAAATTTAAGTTATTTAACAAGCAAAATAATAGCTTTTTATTATTTTAACAATTTTTCACCACACCTGCACTGAAAGTTTAAATTCCTGTCCTGTTTAGAGAGAAGAAAGTTGTTCTTTTCTTGTATGAGGAAGCAAATGATACAAAATAGCGCATGCTCCATTTTTTCCAGAAACAGAAAAAAGTTTAAACTTTCAGGTGCAGATCGCCTTCGGCTCAGGTAGGCAATTACACAGAAAAAAATGATGCTCTAAATGTTAATAGTTTATAGTTTATTTTCGGCTTAAAATTAGTATATTCGATACTAATATCAAACCAGGATCATTATATATGTATATATAACAAAATGGCTATTATTTATATTAAAATTCGAGACACATAGAAGAGCAAAATTTGTAATTTCGTATATTAAAATTAATATGAAAAAGAATCGATAAATTGGTATCTGCAGTTATTATTATTCAAATTAACATAGAAAAATTTAAAAAATGAAGAACCGAAAAATTAGTAAACGCACATATTAATATATAAAGATCTAGTATACGAATTTTTCATTTTATTATTTACCACTTATTCGATATATGTATATAATAAATTAATTTATAACAACGAATAAGAAGCATTTTACACTAATTATTAGTCAATGGGATAGAATTTATAAAATAAGAGTTTAAAATTTTCGGTATTTTTATGAGCAAAAAATCAGTATCTAGTATACTAATTTTTCATTTTAATCTTTACCACTTATTCGATTTATAGATATTGTAAATTAATTTATAATGATGAATAAATGATATTGTAAGCTAACAATTGATCAGTGATATCGAATTTATAAAATAAAGGTTTGTAACTTTTGCAATTTTCGGCTGGAAAAATCAGTATCTGATACCAATTCTTAATTTGACCAATCTTTAGTTTTTAATAGATTATGCCATAAATTAATTAACTTTCACTAATGAGTCACGTATTATACCTAAAAGTAATAATATTTAGTTACTTTTTGAAATAAGTGATTGTAGTTTTTCGGAATCTACAAAAATTAGTAAACTACTTTGCATTAAGCACATAATAGTACTAATTATTGATAACAGATTCCACTTTTTACTATTATTTATTAATTTTTTATGTTTTGTGTTTTCCGTGTACACGGAGAGAAAATTATGGTAACAGTTACAATATATTATGGGAATGGTTCCCATAATATTATGGTAATAATTCCTATACATTATGGTAATGGTTACCATAATATTATAGTAATGGTTATCATGATATTATAGTAACCATTACCATAATATTATGGTAATCGTTACCATAATATTATAGGAATAGTTACCATAATATATAGGGCTTATTCCCATATACACTTAGAAAGCATTACAATGTGGTTATAGGATTGGTTACTATTTGCTTATGGTAACTATTCCTATTAGTATGGTAATCATTACCATGATTCTTTCACATGCGATATGGGAACTGTAACCATAATGATAGGAATTGTCCCCATACTTATGGGAACTTTTCCAAAAAGTATGGGTCTATATCCCATAATCCCAAGTAATCATTACCATAACGGTATAGGATGATATTTCATAAATGTACTAGGAACAGTTACCATAATTTTCTCTCCGTGTACACACACGGATCGAAATGTCCTACTTTTCTCCCTTAGTGCGTAATACACTATTTTTTAATTAGAACGTATTATTTTTTTAATTTTCTAAACACAAGTGTCAGTTTAGTCGGTTATTAAACTGACATAAATATTTAGAAGGTTACAATAAACAAAAGCAACTCTAACAGGGGTGAAATTAAACCAGAAACTAACTTGGCAGGCAGAAACTAATGAGTTTTCTCCCTAAAAGAAACTAATCAGTTTCTGCCTTTAATCGCATTGGTCTGAAATTGGATTGTTCGGACAGACAAAACAGCCATCGAAATTTGCAGTTTCAATTCGGGCGGTATGAAAAATATTTTTTAAGCAACAACTTAAAACTTTTAAAACCTTGTGAGTAAAAATGTATCCGAATTGACAGATAATTTTCTACTCTGCGTTAAATAAAGTCCAAAGTTTAAAAGTATAAGGATTCTCAGAATCTCGTGGACTGTTCAGTACAAACGAAAGAGAAACGATAAAATCCTTGTCGTATTGAATGAGAGTTTAAAGTGAGAAAAAACTAAATGTCTATCGTCTTTCGCACGAGAATAATTGAAAAGTGAAAACTCACTTTTAACCCTGAATTGTTTCTTCAGTCTTTTAAACTTTTCTCTGAAAACTCAACAACTTTTATATTGAATTAGATCCTATTTAACATAATTCATCTCTTATACATCATTGTGATGATAAAAAGCTATTTATTTATCCATAGAAAATTATTTTTTTATTTATTGCAATAGTCCATATTTATTCTCTTTTATTCAAAATTTTATTGCAAAACATTTTGTAAATTTGAAAGAAAAGCGAAAGTAAGTTTGCATAAAATTTATATCAACTTATAAGAAACTTTAAAAACCAACGATAAAATTGAAAAAGTTTCTTTGTCGAGATTGAACTTGATAGAATTTGTTCATTCTTCACTTTCTTCTTTCTATATTTTTTTTTTTATTTTATCATTATTTTTGTAAATTTTAATAAAACGAGCAAAACAAAATAATGTAAAAAAAAGTATCAACAATAAAACATGAAAGCGAATCAAGAAACATCGAAGCTTTTGTTAGAGAATCGATACTACACGACGCACTTAGAACAAGAAGAGGGATGAAGACTTATACGTTTTGTAAACCTGCTCAACTCTCGTATTGCACTTACAACAATAAAAATAAAACCGGGACGTTTATCTAATTTTTTTTCATACTTTTTTTTGTCCGTCTACGTTATTTAATATTATTTTTTTTCCCTTACGATATTCAGTGATTTGCATATTTAAATAAAAAAAAAATTTCATATCGTCTCCATATAAACTGCGAGTTTTGCCAGTCGATTATGGCGTTTTCAAACTAATGTGATTCAAGGCAGAAACTGATCAATTTTTTTTCTGCATGGAGAAAAAAGTTTACTTATATTTGATAAAATAATTTATTAACATTTGATATATTACACTGAAAAAAATAATCGGTAACGGTTACCGATTTTTTTTCGGTAACGTTTACCGATTTTTTTTCGGTAGAGGTTACCGATTTTCCGGTAACGGTTACTGATTAAAATCGGTAGAGGTTACCGATTTTTTTTCAGTAACAGCTACCGATTTCCAATCAGTAATCTCTACTGATTTTAATCGGTAACCGTTACCAAAAAATCAGTAACCGTTACCGAAAAATCAGTAACCGTTACCGAAAAATCAGTAACCGTTACCGAAAAATCGGTAACCTCTACTGATATTAAATTTACCGAAAAAACAGTTTTTAGAGCCTACAACTAAAGTAAATGACATGTCAACAAGTTTTAATTTCATTCAAAGATAATTAAAATTTTTATTATAATCAACAGAATATTAAACTAACCCAGGAAAAAAGGATCAGACCTGATCATGCCTGTTTATGTATAATCAGGCCTGATCATTTTTTCCCGGGAAGTGCCGAATGACTATAAAATATAAATTATTTTTTTTGACTAACGTACAAGGTATCAAATTTGACATGGAACTTATATTCTTAACTAAATCCATTTTATCATTGACGGTGATACGAAATGCGTGATAATGATCATCGAAATACATTGTTTTCAGTGAATACATGAGAAAAAGTATTTGATTATTAACGCTGACCATGTCCACAATTTTAGCAAATAATGGATCGTTATTATTATCAATTTTAGTAATGACAACCATACTTTGTGAACATTTCTAGCTATGAAAAGTGATATGACTTTTTACGTTAATAAATAAAGATGACTTCTTTTAAGCCAAACAGTTAACAATTATTAATTCAAATTTGTAACTGTTCATTTTTTTTTGCTTTCCCAAAAATATAATCAGCTGTCGCAACCAACAAAAACAATGTTTACAAAAATATACAGGGCAATGTAAGTTATGCATAATTAGCTCCAAGTATTTGATATAACAGAGCTTTTTTCTTATTCTGTAAAATTACATGCTTGCTAAGCAATTACCAATTACTTTTTATTTTTTCTAGGTCAAGACACTATTTTTTCGGTAAATGTAAATCGGTAGAGATTACCGATTTTTTGGTAAGGGTTACCGATTAAAATCAGTAGAGATTACTGATTGGAAATCGGTAACTGCTACCGAAAAAAATCGGTAACCTCTACCGAATAAAAATCGGTAACCTCTACCGATTTTAATCAGTAACCGTTACCGAAAAATCGGTAACCTCTACAGAAAAAAAATCGGTAACCGTTACTGAAAAAAAATCGGTAACGGTTACCGATTATTTTTTTCAGTGTAGATATATTATATGTATTAAGTATTCGACGTTATTTATTAAATATTATACGAAAAAAAATTATGGGAACTTCGGCTACGCATTATGAGAACCGTTACTATAATATCATAAAAAAATTTTTTTGCAAAATAGTGTAAAAATTTTCCCTCATGATATGGAGAGATTCAAATAAAGCTTCTTCGGCGCTAAATTTCAATTGAAACACTTAATTAAGCTTATATAATTACCCTTACTGTACAGGATAACTTTCATGCACAAACAAATGAAAAATATTCAAGTTTATGATCAAAAATATAATAAACTGTGAATGTACATAACTAATTATTTTTTCAATGTTTGAATTTTTGTTTTTATATTTAATAATATTTCTGTGTATTGTAGAACTGGTTTCCTGATATATGGAAATGGTTACTATAAATTACGGGAATGATTCCTGTGATATACAGGGTTGATTCTTATATATTATGGGAATGGTTCCCATAATGGTAAAGTAACTATTCAAATTGCATTACGGGAACTATGCCTATAATATTATGGGAATGGTTCCCCTACTATTATAAGAACCATTCCTATAATGTTATGGAAATGGTTACTATAAATTACGGGAATGATTCCTGTGATATACAGGGTTGATTCTTATATATTGTGGGAATGGTTTCCCTACTGTTATAGGAACCATTTCTATAATGTTATGGGAATGGTTCCCATAATATTATAGGAAGTATTCCTATAAACTATAGGAGCCATTCCTATAATTAGAGAAACCATTCCTATAATGTTATGGGTATCATTCCTTTCATTATAGGAACTATTCCTATAATTATGAGAAACATTCTTACAGTTATAGGAACTGCTCCTATAATGTATGATCGTATTTCCTATGATGGTATAGGACAAAATTTCACAAAATTATGGGAATTAATATTTGATAAACTTGGATTAATTATTGATATGTGAGATTTGGACAATTTTCAAACATCGTATCTCTCAATTTTAACATAATGCCTGATAGACATGTTACAGCTACTAAATTGTTTTCATGCTTGTTTACATAATAACTAAAGATACAACATTAAGTGCTACAGAAAAATTATTAAGAAAATGGGATGCAAAAATTATTTATAATTTTGCTATTTGTGTCCATATTCGTTAATATTTGATAAACTGTTTATCAATATTTCATAAACCGTTTGTTAATAGTTAATAAACCGTTTATTTATATTTGATAATGGTTTACTTGGAAACAATCTAAGTGAACCACTTACTAAATATTAATAAATTTTATTAATATTTAATAAATTGTTCTCTCAGTGCGAAGTCTGAAATCGTGTTTTATCCCGTGCAATGGGGTAGATTTTTTATGTTACTTGCATGATATCGACATCGATCCTTCAAGTATTAGAGTCTGTACAGCCAGTCGACATAAGCTAATATCGCGGAAATATATATCAGCATATGTGTAAATTGCGAATCCCTTCAATCAGTGAGAAAAAACAAATTTATTTCGTCCCTTAGGAATGTTTCTGCCCATGAAAAAGCAGTTGTACTCTTGATTTTGGCTTTGATACTATAATTTTATTAATGTCCGTGACAGGTCTATGTGATCAAGTTCTATAAAAATGATTGTCAATGAAAATAGTAGTTGTGTGACAAGGGATAAAACAAAACGATTTCAGTCCAAGGTCATGTTGGCTGCCGGAGCCGTAGGTGACACCACCCGCAGTCTGAAATCGTGTTTCATTCAGATTTTTCATGATTGCCTGCATTGGAACATAAAGTTTCAATGTCAACAGCCAGTCAGAAACAAGTCAATTTAAGAGCAATGGTGTGATCAACTATTAACGTAAGCGTATATTGTCATTTGCAATTTATAATTTAGCAGATACTATAAATACTATTAATTATTCACGCTAATTAGACATTTATTGGCTAATCATTGCAAACCAGACATCGGCCGATCTATGGGAAAATTTCGAAGCTTGGCGATTTTGTATGGGAAGAGACGAGATGTAAATGTTTCTGTCCATTGTTTGAAGACATGAATAAGTCGTTCACAATTTACGCGTTAGCTAATATTCATTCGGGACATTGAACTGAAATTAGCTTCTTTCGAGTGGCTGTAAAGACACCGAAACGTTAAGTTTCGATGTTGGTTATCATGAAAAACATTGTGTGTGACACAAAATAAAACACGATTTCAGACAACGGGTGATGTTAGCCAACTGCACCCTTGTCTGAAATTGTCTTGTTCCATGGCATGCCACAGAATGAAATTTTATTTCTAGACATTTTTAAGTGAAAACAATACTTATAAATCTCAAAAAAGTCATCGAACTCAATAGTTTGACATCCATATAGCACGATTGGTTATTCACAAATATAATATAATTTAATATAATTGAATGGAATGGAATAGATCGAAGCGTCAAATAGATTTAAAAGGGTAAGAGTTTTGTATTCATGATAGAGTAGACCGTGAATTTTATCAAGAGGGAGTGCGAGAGTTTCAGTTATACTCGAGGGGTTTGCTTTCACGTCCCAAGGGCAAATTCTCCTCTATATACTTCAATCGTCATTCGATTCTCTTTTTTTTCCAGACGTAGATAAAACCAGCGGTGACTAGACAACGAGAGGGAGTGAAGCAGACAGACAAGGGTGAGTTGAAACGTTAGAAACTTTTAATGCAAATTATTGTTTTCAAATAAATACTGTTTTTTTAATTATTTTCACTCCATTACTGACATCATCACTATGTTTATTTTTAATTTCGATAATTGCATATCAAACACGAGTTGCAAAAAATTTTTCATTATTAATGTGACCAAATTAAAATTTGTTCATAAAATTATACGTGAGGGGGGGGGGGGGTAAAGGGGGTAAAAAGGGGTAGGTAAAACGAGGAACGTACCCCATTTTGTCCGCAAAAATGAAAAATTTTTTTTTTTAACGGTAACTGAAAATTTTTTCTGTTTATTTTAAATATCATTAAAAAAAAATGATTCAGTATAAGGTACCGGCGGGTAATAAGGCCTAGCTAAGGGAGATTTTGAATAGAATCAAAAACATTGCATTTAATTATCGAAATGTATCATTACTCATTATTACAATACATTAGCCGTAAAATGTAATGAAGTAATGGTAATTTTTACCATTAACAAACAAAAAATTATACTTTTACAAAAACCATACGAAACTGATTTTTGGGAGAGTTCTTAAAACATCTGAAACCAACAAATTTTTATGTGAGACTCGAAAATAAGAAGTCGGGTTTTTTAGAGTCACCTTACTGGAACCAATTGGGAGTAAATTCGTGTTCACTCACATTTAGTGTCGATATTAAAATAAACACCCCTTCGGAGTGAATTTTACTCCGAGAAGATCAAATAGATAAACAGTCATCCGCTGCGCAGTCACTCCAGATTCGCTATTTTCTTAGTCTATATATTTTTAAATAGTCAAATTGTAATTTTATTGGAGATTATGCTTTAATTTTTTTAATAATACGAAAATCGATATTTATGTAAATTAATAAATTATATTTTATTTCCACAATTATCCTTGACAATTATCCTTGAAAATTGAAATACATAATTGTCAGCAGTGTATTTTTAAAAATAAATTATAAACCATTTAGATTATCAAGGATTATGATAATAAAAAAAAATGAGGTCATTTGTTTCTTGTTGTGTCTTTTTTATATTTTCATGTCGACTTTTATATTTACAATAAATTGTTGTAGATATTTTTATAGTATTTTTAATGTGTGAGGTCAAATTAAATTTTAGATATACACAGAAAGCAAAAATTTCTTGGCGCATGAAATATTTTGCTTTATGGATTGAAAACGAAAATTTCTAAAGACCAGAAAAAATTTGATGGCAAAAAAAATTTTTGCTTTTAATTCATAATACGAAAAAATTTTTGGGACAAGTAAAGATTTTTTGCAGCAAAAAATCTTTTTTTCTGTGTTCATAAAATATACATGTATTTTATTATATATCTTTTCTGTCGCTACACGGAAAAAATTTTCTGAAAAAACTTAACCTAAAAGTCAGAGTAAATTTAGGTTAAAAACCAAAAAAAAAATCGGTCTGTCGGTTGACCTTACGGGCCAGCCCCAAAACTTTCCGCTGATTTCGAGCTCAAGGAAATCGAAAATATTAATGTGACTATATTTTCGAGCTCTTCGAGCTCGAAAATCTAATTGCGTGCGATTGCTTTTTTATGAGTTTTTCAAACTCTAACAAGTTATGCTTTATGCTAAAGTTTAAAAGTTTAAGAATCGAAAATCATTAATGAACAAGCGGTTTTTAAATTTTAATTCCCGATTATGTTGAATAAAATAAATATGTTGATGCAGAAATCAATGTCAGTGATCAAAATCAAGATTTGAATTAGTTTTGGCTTAGGTCAGAGCAGCAATATATAAAATATCCAAGAAATTCCTTAAAAACTGTATTTTTTCAATTTTTTCGTTGATAATATGGTTTAAACTAAAGAACAAGTTTGATGGCATTATATGATGATCAGAAGAGACCATAAAGAGAACAAGTTTGTAAGATTTTTGACACATTTTAGCACAGTACATTTTGATTTATCTGGAAAAAATAACATTGAATGTTATTTTTTTAACTTTTCAACGCTGATATCTTTTGAACTAATTAACCAATTTTGACGTTTGAGGTGGCAATAGGCGCGTTTTATTAAATTCTAGAGCTGACTAGAATTTGGAAGCGATCGATTCAGCCGTCTTAAAGGTATTTGAAAAAAACCGTTTTTTAGCATTTCTTTCTCCAACGATATCTCTCGAACAAATTAACCGATTGAGATGGTTAAGGCGGCATTCGAAGCGTTTTATTGAGTTCTAGAGCTGATTAGATTTTGAAGTCGATCGTTCAATTCGTTTCTGAGAAATCAATAAAAAACTAAAAAAAAAAAATTTTTTTTTTTCGTAATTCGCCAATATTTTCGAGTCTACTTGATCAAATGATCTGAAATTTTCAGGAAAGTTGACGGCCAACAAGCTCTTTCAATCGCCGCCTTCAACATCCAAATCGATTCATTAGTTAAAAAGTTATAGACCATTCACACACATACATATATATACACACACACACACACACACACATCATTCTGAAAATAGTCAGAATAGCTTCCTAGGACCTCAAAACGTCGATATCTGATGAAAACTCGATTTTCGAAAATCGGTGTGAAAACAATAACTTCCCGAAATTTTTGAAAATCATCGATTTTCTAAGCGGGAAGTTAAAAAGCAAAAAGACTAAAATAAAATTACTTTACGTTTTAATTTTAACTAATTTCTATTTAATAATTTCTTGAAATTGAGTTTTTTTTTTTTTTTTAATAACTGAATAATACTTGGAAACAGAAAAATAATTATTCGTCCTGGCACCAAATTATAAAATGAAATTTTTCATCCAATTCTTTTAGTGTTGATAAGAAAAATAATAAAGTTTTAATTTTAAAAATATTCGCGAAATATTGTACATTTAACTTAATGAGACCTTTAAAATAATATCCAGCAAATGCATGCCAAATTATATCTAATTATCTCAAATATCTTAAAAAAAGTATGGCATAGATATGAACAGACGCCCCTCATCAACATTAATAATAGGGCTCTATTTCTTTAAGATTTTTTACTTTTGAAATAATAATTTCAATCAACATATTATTGAAAAATTGGTGGCCAAATTTCAAGTTAATTCAATAAAAATGTCCTTGAGTTTCTTGTTTTAATAAAAACATACTACACTGATAGAAGAATTTATTAAATATTAATAAATTCATTTGTTTGGATGCAATAATTTCATTTATTAAATACAAATAAATATTTGTTAACATTTAATAAATATTTTTTTGGAATAAAAGTACATTTATTAACAGTTAATAAATATGCATTAATAGTTAACAAATATTTATTAACAGTTAATAAATTATTATTGGAGTGAATGTGTCTTTTTTTACGGTCCGCCGTAAAGATCATTCATAAACAAATAACGCTATAACTCTTCTTAATAAAAATATGATACTGAATACTGAATATAAACACATATTTTTGTGTCGAATTTTAAATAAAAAAAGTTTAAAGTGGTCCATCAAGTTTTTTAAAAATTGATTGAAATGGATGTGTTGGTAAATTCATGGGGTCTAGGTGAACTATATCCAATGTTGATGAGTCAGTACAATCAAACGAATAAGATTAAAGCCTTCATATATATCGGAAACCTTTAAACTTATTAATATAAAAATAATTATCATTTTAGTTAAATAGCTTTTCTTATTTGTCTGTAGAGCATGATATAACTGATTTAGATACTCCGAAAGAATCATAGAAAATAATAGAGATGAAATGAAATTCATGTTACATCAAGCAGAGTTATGTTGTTTTTTGTCGTGACTTAATTTAAGATATATTTATATAAATATTAATTTACCATCATATATGTTATAATTTTTGCATATTTGTTGTTGAAATAAATAAAAAAATTTCAATGAAACGAATATTAATTATAAATATTATTAATTTACATTTTAAATTCTTTTGATTTATATTATCCTAATAATTTGCACCGCAAAAAAAAAAACTGTAATTTATTACAACTATTTTTTTATGATTCATTTCATTTTCTTTATTTTTTCTGTAAGAAAACTATAAATCTATTTCATCTAATTAAATGCTACTATTTATTGAAGTTCTGAGGTTACAAAAAGTGTCAAAGTAAAGCTTTTATGCTCACTTTTTATTCGACTGTCTTAATAAATGATTTATTAACAGTTAATAAATATTTATTAATAATTAACGAATATTTATTAATAGTTAATAAATTGTCTTTAATAAATGATTTATCAAATATTAATAAATATTTGTTAACTATTGATAAATATTTATTAACTGTTAATAAATCGCATTTAATAAATGATTTATTAACTGTTAATAAATATTTATTAAATCTTCTCATGTTAAAAAATCATTTATTAACAGTTAATAAGGCTTATTAAATATTAAAAAATCCTTCTATCAGTGTAGTGTAGACTGAGATAAAATTAATAAAACTTTTTTTTTTTTTTTTTTTATTTATCGGTTTAATAATTTTGAATTAAAATCAGTAGTGATTTTAATGATCAGTCAATTAATTAATACAGAAGAGGAAATTTTTAATTAAAAAAAACACTGTAAAGATCAGAATGGAGGCTGGATAACAAGATTTCTAAGTTTATTTTTAAAAAAAGTTTGCTGTCTCTTTTTTGGCGAATTTTCATTGAACATGAGTTGATACTAGCGACACATGGCGAAAAATTTTTTAGAAAATTGACGTTAAACAGAAAAAATTACAGTTTCATATAGTAACGCGGTGTTTCGAATAAAAAACTATAAAAATTACAATTTCAAATAAAAATTTTACGATATTACTAAAGTTTAAACTTACACAGAAAAAGAAAGATTTCTTGGCGCAATAGCTATTTTCGATACATAGGATCAAAACGAGGGTTTGCGATATGCTTGTATTGGCGACACAATTCTTAGGTTATGACGCATTCTCAACGAGAACGAGTACATACATCTTTCTTGCTATCTATTACAGCACAGTAAAATCATGCTGAAAAGTAAAACAGCTGATTTTTCGGCATCGTTCTATAATTTCATCGAGTTATCGAGAGAAAGACTTACTTTACTCACGCAAGAAAATTGTTGTTTGCCCAAAGAAATTTTTCGCACCATGAATTGAAAACAAAAACGTTCTTGAAGGAAGAAAAAAATTTTTGGGGCAAAAAAATGTTCTTGCGCCAAGAAATTTTTTCTAGTTCTCGGAATATTTTCGTTTTCAATTCATAGTACAAAAAATTTCTTACGTCAAGAAATTCTTTTTTTTTTTTTTATATTAAAACCCTAAAAGTACGAAAAAAGTTAAACTTGAAGTTCTAAAAAATCTCAAATTTAAAAATTCTACATGTCGAATTTTTTTGGAATTTTTTTGTTTTACAAGTTAGAAAAATTAGTTTTATTTTTATGACAAATTTTATCTCAATAAATTAAATATTTAAAAAACTGTTCAACTTCCATGTGAAATGAAAGACAGATGTCTGATCGATTTTATAAAAGTGTTCTATTACGAACATACTAAGAAAAATTTTTCTAGTTCAAAAGGTTAAATTTAAAACTTTTTCTTATGCTCTACGCAGTGTCCCGCAAAATTTCAGATTCTTTCTATCTTTCTCTACATCTTTATATTTTATGTAAATGACATCAGATTATATTAGTTCGCATGAGTTACGGAAAATATAGGTTATTACACTTGAGAAACTTTATCTGTATTGACGCTATTTAATTTTTACTTGCACTTGTAACGAAAAAACAATATTCAGTTAAAGTGTCTAGCATTTTTTATTTTTTTATTATCTCTAGGTATAATGATCATAGATATAGTAAGGGCTTTTTGCTCCAGCTAACGATTCATATGTCCAGCCTTCACATAAACATCACGAATTCATGTTCCTGTTGATCTTAAGTACTCGAGAAAATTTCGGGAAAAAATTCATGAAATATCTTCATTATTAACTATCATATTTTTTAAATGGAGTACACATTTTACCCAAGTTTATTTTGCATAATTATAAAATAATTTAGTTTTTTAAATCTTTATAAATTCAAAACTACAAAATATTTTGACATAGCCAGTAGTAAATTAATTTTCAAATGTAACATGTAGCGAAACTATAGATTTTAGAAAAAAATGTTTCAAACAAAATTTGTTGGAAATTTAATTTGCTACAAAAAAGGTCATAAGGCATATGAACGTACATCTGATAGTTTTAAAGTTATAGAGAAATTATGTAAGAAATCAATTTATTGGAAAACATTAAAAATTTTTTTGTTACTTTGAATTGCAATTACGTTGAAATAATTAGACGTAAGTTAAAATTTTATAGGAACTTTTTTGTAGAGAATTTAACTAGCTGCTAAAATCATAATATACATTTTGGTCGTATCTGTATGAGTTTAGCCTGAATTTTGATTTTTTTACAATAAGTATTGATTGCACTGTAAATCGAAGTGTTTCAACGAAACTTTCAACACTTAAGTGTTAAGTTGTCATTTAAATACATTGTAGTCACTTTCTTCACACTTGCAAACGTTAAAAAAGTGACTACAACGTCTACATTTAAATGGCAACTAAACACTTAGGTGTTTTAAATTAAACCACTGCGATTTACAGCGCGTGAATTCAAAAATTTGTAGTTGAGAAAATTTAATAAGAATCCATCCCATTAATAAAGACCATATAGGAGTCCATCATAGATTTCTGTGTGGGTTCCCATGACGTTTTCGGATGGATTCCCATATTGTTCGCTATAGAAATCCAGCATAGATCCCGATATAGATTTGCACATGGGTTCTTATGGGGATCTACATCATGCCAGATCTATATGGGAATTTAGTATGGATTTCCATGTGGATTTTTACGAGGATTTCCCATGAGAATCTGCATCGTGTCAAAATCTATATGAAACTGCATTTGGACTAATTGGTCTGTATTTGAACTAGTTGATCTGTTTTTGATCTTTTATAAAAATTTTAAGCTGATTTTGATCTGTTGTTTTAAAAAACAATAGCGTTACGGGCAGACAAAACTAGATTGATTCTTAAACTTGGAAAAATTTTACTTCTGAAAATTTGCACGGACAAAACTAGATTAAATCATGTACTTGTAATATTTTTATTTATAGACAATATTTATAAAAAATATTCAAAGTTCCAGAATTGATCATGTTCCGTTTACCATTTACTTAGTGTCTTTTATTTTAAAATGTCGGCAGTTAATGATAGTATGACAACTTTATTTTTTAGTTGTCTTGACTGAATATTTATAATATTGAATAAAAGTAATAAAATTACTCTTAAAATGTCTAGAAATTTTTCTTATTTACTGGATAAAATCGAAAAATATTTTGGCATTAGAAACCATCAAAATTCTTGTGACATCTTATTGCGAAAGCGCATTAGCATGTTTCAAATATCAAGAACATTAAAATAAATTTATAAATCTAGATTATTATTATTATTATTTATATTTGTAAAACTTCCTGTTTTTGATCTAAAGACCATTAAAAGTAGACTATATATTATAGTAAAAAAAGTCTGTTTTTGTCCTAAAAACACATGAACACAGACTAATAATTATAACAAAAAAGTCTGTTTTTAATCTAAAAGCGATTAAAAACACCCTAAATATAATACGAAAACAAGTCTGATATTGGCCTAGCTAGGGAATAGTAGGAACAAAAACCGATTAAATTTCCGTATAAAATAAAAATAATTTAAAAATTTAAATTAAATAAAAAATATTGCAATCTATCATTTATTTTGAAACAGGTCTAATTTTTTGACTCGAGATAAAAATCCATTTACTACTATATTAATTTCTATAGATTCTTACATAATTCCACACTTTCCTACATTGACTCCTATGGGTTCCCATCCCATTCCCCATGGCTTTTTTCATAGGGCAGCGAAATAGACAACCGTCACCGATAGTATAAAATAAATATCCCATTAAAATGATTGTCATAAAATGTGAATGTGACATTTAATAAAATGTGAGCAAAATGAATCTAAAAATAGTCGAACAAAAAAGTTTATAATTTATTAAATAAAATAAAAATTCACATCATATCAGTATCTTATCAATTTTAAAAATAATATTTCACTTGTATACTACATAATTATATGTATCGTGGAGAAAATAAAAAGTGAGTATATGGCATGCAGATCGTTGCACGTGAAGAAATTTATTATTTTTGGTCAGTAGCCAAAAAATTTCAACCGAGACTTTTGGCTTGCTCGTAAATGGATGAAAGAAAAATTCTCTTCTTAGTCTAGCTCTTATACTTCCATATAAGATAAAAAAAAAAAAAAAAAAAAAAACAATAAATAAAATAAACAATTACGCTTACTCTTTTAATTTTTTTTTTTCATTTCATTACTTCGAGCAGTAAAACAATCTAGTACTTTCGGAAATAAAAAAATTTAACGGTAAAAAATAATTCACATCCGTTTTAAAATAAAACTTTAAATTAGTTTTTAAAAATGAAATCTTAACTGCCGATCAGTGTTTTTATTTTTAATCTTTTGAAATAAATCTTAAAAAAGGTAATAAAATAACACATGTAATAAGTTAACCCTTAAAGATTTAACTATGAGCAATCAAGTGACTTTTATGGAGATAAAAAATCTTTCCGGTAAACACTGGTTGGTTTACGTATTAGCGTATCTATATATATATACATACATTTACATATAACTCTCGTGGTGCATCTACGGCGTTACCCTTAATGTTAAACATAGAGTTAGTGAACTATAGATCCGTTGAAGCGAGGGAGACTTAGTGATGGTTTACCAGGGCCACGTGGCAGGCACTCTGTGGCCACTTTACGCACGCAAACGTCATTTAAATACACCGTGAATTAAATTCTCTTTCTTTAACATTCGACCCTCTTTTTACTTACCTTCCATAAACTTTTTTTTATTTCTGTATTCCTCATTATATATATGTTTAAGTATGTATGTACGTTTAAGTTAAATAAGCATGCAGAAAAGCCTCAAGTTTATGCAGTTAAACTAATCGCGCTTAATACATAGCGTACGATTGGTCAAGAAAAGTCATCATAAGTCTTTATAAGAAAAAAAAAAAATATATACATATATATATATATATATATATATATAAAAGGAAGGAAATTTTATTTTTTACCCTACCCCCGTTGGCTTCTTCCCTTCTCTACATTTACTACTTCTCTTTTATACTATCGCGGTTCTGGCCCCGTTGCACGACTCATCGCTATATTTATTTGCGGAAACCAACGAGTTATAACGGCCGACCACCGCGTACGATTTTCGAATCGCCGCCGACCACGTCGTTCCGGCGCATTGCGATCCCACTTCCGTCCTCCGCCCCTTATACAACCACCCACTATCCAACTTAGCCAACTCTCTTTGGTGTACTGAGGTGCCTTGCTGCCGCTCCCTATGGTGACAGACATTTTTCTACATGTCCTCATTTTTACTATCCAATACTCAATATATCTACATATATATACTGTAAAAAAACCGGTCTTTAAATTTATTAACACCTCTGTAAACGGTGTTAAATCGGTGTAAAAAAAAAATTCATGCATAGAAATTAGAAATTTTTTTTAAATATTTACACCTTTGGGGGTGTTATTTTAACACCATTTTCCGTGTTAAAATTAAACACCGTAAATTTTAACACCACCTGGATTTACCCCGTTTTTTACAGTATATGGATGTATATAAGCTTATTATTTAAATAAAGTAAAAGGTTTGTTAATTGACATTGTAATTAATAAACGCGTTTACTTGAGCAAAGAGGAAATAAGAGAGTGTGAAAAGACTATTAGAAACAAGGGGAATCGGACATTGAGAGAAGCCGGACGCTAATAATTAACCGGCGCCACACATGACTCGTTTCTCTCTCACATGTACTATGAGAATGTTAGAGACATGTTTTATACATATCTATATGTAATATGGTATATATAATTTCGGATATTACTTGATCCATTAAACTTTTATTTAATATTTTTTTTGCATATTGGAAAATTTAATTAAAATTCTCTAGCGATTTATTGCTGTTACAAGAGAAAATAACAATAATTGGAGTATGAGTTTTTGGGTATGAGCGCTAATGTAAAATTAATGAAATTAATAATAAAGTAATTAGTGGAGAAAAAAAATGAACTTACCCGGCTCGGCAAATGTAATTATTTCAGACGTTCTCGCATAAAAGTCATCCATCTCAACATCTGTACCCCGATAATCTTCGTATCCACTTTCTCTAAAACTCTCGGTGGATGTCACGCCCTCGGTCATCGACTCCTCGGCCTGGTTGACATTCCTATTATAAGAGTATTCGTCGCTTGCATAAAAAAATTGTCCATACTCGTCTTCATGTTTACGTTTATTATTATCGTGTAGGGTATTCCGTATGTCAGGATATTCAGGTGATGGCTGTGCTTCGGCACGATAAAGAGTTTCAAGAGCAAGATGTCGCGGTACTTGTGCCAATGTCTTATTGACATCTGGACGGTTCCGTAGTCCAAGTTTTGTGAGTATTTGATGTTTGATAGCTTCAAGTCGTAAATCATCAGGGCTTGGTCCTATTTCTTTACGGTGAATAGTGTGGACGTGCTGATGCGGACATCCAGGGCACGTACGATGATGATGCGCTGATTGACGTCCAAATGCACAGTTAGGCAAGACAATCAAGCAACTAATAAGAAGCACAAGAAGTAAAGGAAGGCTAGAAGATGAATACGCTCCGTCTGATCTTACCAATAATTTATGTAATAAATTGTTGTTATTACTACTACTATTATTATTAGTACTATTATTATTTTTTGTGCGTCCGCGATCGAGCAGTTGGAGGTCTTTACCACCGCGTAACTCGGCGTTATCCTCCAATTGTCTTGTCCTCGACGGACGTACCTCAAGCATTTCGACGGAGAGTCACCTCCAAATTCTTCTCCGCCAGCCTCGCACCACTCTTTTATTATTGTCCACTCGTTTTCTCCAGTTACGGTTACACTTGATACCACCTGCTGAAACACTTGTTTCTTGTTCTTGTTCTTGTTCGCCAGATACTTCCTCTTTCTCTTCAATTCTAAGCTTGGACGTTGGTGTAACGACAGAGACAACGACGTTGAAGACGTTCGAGGACGACGACGGGGAGAAGGCATCATCGCCTAAACACCCCATTACCAAGGACTCACGGACTTATGGCTTGTTGTCCTGCCTTCTAATTTCTGGTTACGAAGTACGGCCATTCACCAGAACTAGTTACTAATTTATGCTTTAGTCGCTCTAACCCCCTTCTGGTACTTTGTTTCCTCAACTGTCTGTTTCTATCCCAAGTAATAACAGTAATACAACAAAATAATAATAATAACTACTACTACTTCTAATTATTATAAAATTTTAATTTAAAATATAAAACAGACAGACAATCCGCCCTTTTAAGGCCGGCGAGACTTCCTAGGGCACTTTCTATGACTTACTAAGGCTTCACTACCTGCCCTAAAATCCGAACTATGCAGCATTTAAAAAAACCTAGTACTCCCGCGCCAGTTCACCGGGGAGACACCGGTGTCTATCAGCCAATTACTATATTTTTTTTTATATAAATATATATACTAGTAATGCCGTATCACCAACACACGATTATTCGGGTGATTCCACATGGTAATTTAAATAACACCCACCTGACAAATAATACTTTTCAAATCACTTTTAATATGTTTTTGTCTTGGCACTTTGGTGTAATTATTAACAACTCCTTTTTCCCATTTTACAAATTACAATTTACATATATATGTATATATATATATATATTTAACTCACTCTCCTGTTAAATATATGTTCACTACGGAAAAAAGGATTATCTTTTCTTGGAAAACCGAAGCACGCTTCTCGGAGGCGCGCCGGACACTGAAGGGGCATCCACCACCACAATTCCACCCACCCACAACGCTATAGGTTGTACGCTAGCTACACTACGCTAGCTTCGACGCTGTCTGCTTCTGCTCCTCTTTTCTCAGACGCTGTCTCTCCCTCTTTTATCCCTCTCTTTATCAGGTCCTCTTTAAATAAAAATTCTATCTCTTTCATTTATGTGTAGTAGACTACCATCTAACACATACAAATATATATATCACATATATATATGGTCAGACTTTAGTGAAAAAGAAGGAAGGGTAGAATACGCAGAGTTGCAACTAAGAGAGGGCATGTTACAAACGCATGTGTCCTTTTCTTTTTACTCCCCCACCCTCTCATCCTCCCTTTCCCACCCATCACCCCCTTTTTTTACTCCGCGTTTTATATGCGATAGTGTAGCTTTTGTGCTATAGCGCTTTACAAGGGTATATGCACTCTATGATATCACGGCGCACGCATATCCACCATTTGGATACTGGATACATAAAACGATCGTAGACACTTGCGCAGAACATTACACCTCCAATAAAATATATAGATATACATATATATATAAGGTAACGGTCACCACTGGACATACTAAGCGGATGCTGTGAACACAAGTCAAAAATTACCACGTGGGTTCCGCGTGCCGCTACCGGCACAATCCTCATATTCACCAGATTTATGAAAAAAATCGAGGATTTTTTGATGGGAAATCTTAAATCAACAAATTTGAAGATGATAATAATAATTAGTTTATTAATTGCGGCATCTAAAAATATTTTTTTAGGCGAATGATATTTTTTTTCTTAGGAAAATGTATAGAAGAAGAAAAAAGTAAAATAGTGAGATACTTGAGGGAAAAAAATTGGGCGATTAATGAAGGGTGTGGTAATGGAGGGTAACACCCTGTGTTTTGATAATGTTTGCGGCTAAAGAGCTGGATAAGAATAATCTAGAAGTACGTATTGAGAGTAAGAAGGGAAAAATAATAGCAAGAGCTGTGTAATAAAAATATAGAGAGGATTGAATTAATATAAAAGAGTATAAGACTATAAGAAAAGAGCGAGAGAAGAATAGTTGTAAGCATATTGATCAGAAGACGGTAGTTGGCCGAATGCCACGTGGTGATGCTGTGCAAAAGGAGGCGCCGGATTCTGATACTCCTACTCTTATAGACCAAGGTTTCCATCTTCCTGTCCTTACTTGATCTTTCTCCCATGTCTAGCAATAAAACAATCTTTATTTTATTGTGTCTTACATTTTTTATGCTCTTTTCTCATGCGCTTGTTTAGAAATATTCAATCCGATTTATATTTTACAGGATTTTTTATATTTTCCTACTTTTGTTGCAATTATCAAATTTTTCAGTTAGTTAATCTTAGACAAAATTATTTTATAAAATAAATAGAGGAAATAGATAAGACTTGTAAGCAAAATTTAAAAATGGAAATTTTATTTTTTTCGGTAATTAAATGATTGTGATAAGGAATTTAATGTTCATTTTTAAAAATAAAATTTAATTCCTAATCAATTAAATTAAATTTTATCGGATCGATAAATAAGAAATGTATGAAAATTGCTTTACTTGAGAGTAAATCTACTTTATCGAGATTAAACTCTCGTGTTGATAAAGAGAACAAGTGTTTATTCGATGAACAGTAATTTTATTTTCATATTTTTTCCTAATTTTTCGACTTTAGGAAAAATAAATTCGTAATACGTGAAATTGTTTTATTACGACTAATATTTATAGATGGCGGCTTTTCTTCATTTTTTTTTCTATAGAGTGATGTAATAAAAAAAAATACATAGTATTATGTGAGAATATTCAGCTCTTGTGTCGTTGCTTTAGTTTATTTTTGTTATTGAAGTTATAATTTTTATTTAATTAATTTGTCTAGTTTTTTTTTAATAAAAATAGAGATGGATAATAATGATAAATTGCAAATTGTCAAAGACGCTATAAAAACGTATGTTAATTTTCCGAAAGAAGGAATAATATACAAGTAAGTGTTAAAACTGTTTATTTTTTTTACTCACGGTTCGTTAACGCAAACATTTTGATCGCGGACGGAAATCTGCAGCCGAAACAAGATGTCAAGTTGACTGCAGAAACTTGATGGTGCAAATAGTGGACGGTAACTTGTAGTAAATTTGGAAATAAAATTTTGCTCATTCAAGTATTTTCTGTCAGATTGAAAATAAATTTTGTTCTTAAGGTTTTTTTTTCAAATCTGAAGACAACTTACATTTTGACTACGGATGTAGATTGATGTCAACTTGTACTGATATTACAGTCAAAACTTGAAACAGAACTTAACGTCGACCTGACAGAAAACACTTAACAGCAAGTTTTTGAGAAGAAAGTGTGTCGCCTTCGGCTCGGGTAGGCTATTACACACGTGGGTGGGAATGTCCTACTTTCCTCCCTAGGTGTGTAATATACTATATTTTTTTTTCAAGGGACGAAACACAAATACTTCTGCCCACTGCCCACGTGGAAAAATTAGATCTGTTTCAAAATAAATGATAAATTAAAACATTTTTTATTTCATTTAAATTTTTAAATTGTTTTTATTTTATATGGAGATTTAATCGGTTTGTGTCTGTACTATTCCCTAGCTAGGCCAATATCAGACTTGTTTTCGTATTACATTTAGGGTGTTTTTAATCGCTTTTAGATTAAAAACAGACTTTTTTGTTATGATTATTAGTCCGTGTTTATTTGTTCTTAGGACGAGAACAGACTTTTTTACTTTAATTCTTAGTCTACTTTTAATCACTTTTAGATCAAAAACAGGACTTTTTATAAATATAAATAATAATAATAATAATCTAGATTTATAAATTTATTTTAATTTTCTTGACATTTGAAAAATGCTATTGCGCATTCGTAATAAGATGTCACAAGAATTTTGATGGTTTCTAATGCCAAAATATTTTTCGATTTTATCCAGTAAATAATAAAAATTTCTTGACATTTTGAGAGTAATTTTATTACTTTTATTCAATATTTCAAATATTCAGCCAAGACAACTAAAAATTAAAGTTGTCAAACTATCATTAACTGCCGACATTTTTAAACAAAAAACACTAAGTAAATGGTAAACAACCCGATGAAAAAAGTTTTTGTCTAATTATATATGATTATATATGTTCATATATATAATCATATATGATTATATATAATCATATATGAAGTTATATATAATCATGCATGATTATATATGGGGTCATATATAATTATATATAATTATATATGACCCCATGCATAATTAGATCTGATCATACCTGGCTGTTATTAGCCCATATATAAGTCTATATATGATCAGATCTAATTATATATAAGTCTATATATAATTAGATCTGATCAGATCTGATTATATATGAGT
Source organism: Microplitis manilae (assembly GCA_030273425.1). Lineage (NCBI taxonomy): Eukaryota > Metazoa > Arthropoda > Insecta > Hymenoptera > Braconidae > Microplitis > Microplitis manilae. Next base: position 5,911,084 of record CP092724.1, read on the forward strand.
CTATATATAATTAGATATGTTCATACTTGGCTGGTATAACTCCATATATAACCATATATAAGTCTATATATGATCAGATCTAATTATATATAAGTCTATACATAATTAGATCTGATTAGACATGACTGATACAAATCCATATATAATTAGATCTGATCAGACATGGCCAATATAAGTTCATGTATGGTCGTGCATAAGTTTATATATGATTGGATCTGATCAGACATGACTGATATAAAGTTATATGTAGTTATATATATATTACATAATATGACAATTTTTTAATATAAATGTTATTAAATTTTTATTTTGTCAACTATCAAATAAACTTAAATCCCCAATACTTAAAAAATGTTCAAAGGTTTCGGCAGCAATTTAAAAGTATTAATCGATATCGATTTATATACGAATATTTATAAGTTTATAGATAAATAGATTTGATTATATGTATCTAATGAATTCTATTGTCATTTATGTACAAAATCAAATTCATTATTAGGTGCATTATTTACGTATGATGTATTGACTTGATTATTTGAGTCAAGTAATGCCATAAACTTTCCTTTATTGTAAGTTCATAACAGACTAGAGGATCAGACTACAATCCAGCGATCACCAAAGTTAAGCAGCATCGGCGTAGGTCATTGATTGGATGGGTGACCTCGTAGTAAAGTGGTGGTCAACGAATAGTAATTTTTTTTTTTTTTTTTTATTTAAATTTAATCAATATTTATATTGATGAAAACAATAAATCCTAATTAAACTACTTAATTAATAATTTAAAGGTATTCGAAATGAGATTCTAAAAATGACTACATTCATTCATGCATGATCATGTATAAACAGATCTGATTATATATAATTAGACCTGGCCAATTTTTGGATCCAATCATATATAGATGATTATGCATAATTATATATGATTAGACAAAAACTTTTTTCATCGGGAAAACATAATCAATTCTGAAACTTTGAATATTTTTGATAAATATTGTCCATAAATAAAAATATTACAAGTCCATGATTTATTCTAGTTTTGTCCGTGCAAATTTTCAGAAGTAAAATTTTTCCAAGTTCAAGAATTAATCTAGTTTTGTCTGCCCGTAACGCAATTATTTTTTTAAACAACAGATCAAAAACAGCTTAAAATTTTTATAAAAGATCAAAAACAGATCAATTATTTCAAATACAGACCAATTAGTCTAAATGTAGTCCAGTTAGACTAAAATCAGATCTAATTTTTCGGCCCGGGTGACTGAAGGCATTCGCAATTCACGCGTTTACTAATACTTGTACGTGACATTGGACTGAAATTAGCTTGTTTCGACTAGCTAAAGAGACACAAACTTGAAATTTCGATGCTGGTATCATAAAAATAGTATTTATTGTTTCTGTTTAATCATAAATTGCAAGTCGAAACTGACAGAGACACTGAAACTTTGAGTTTCGATGCTGTCATTGTGTAAATTATTTTGCGACTACTTTTTCTCTTTTCGATAAAATTAAATAAAAAATTATGTTAGGAGATTTTCTTTAATTGAAGGCATCATTGTAAAAAATAAATTAAAATGATTTATTAATTAAATAGGGACATATTTGGAGTGTATCAAAATGTGACGGCTATGCGTGCGATGAATGAGTTACTTATTGATCATGTTAAATCATTGAAAAAAGTTGATGTAATCGTAGGGTTGGATTCACGTGGTTTTCTTTTAGGACCAATACTAAGTACTGAGCTTGGAAAACCTTTTGTTCCTATCAGGAAGAAAGGAAAATTACCAGGAAATATTAAACGTGAGAGCTATACTTTAGAGTATGGTGAGGTAAATATTAATTTTTATTATTAATTTATAGTATATAGTATTATATTTAAATATGTACCATCAGTAATAAAATTTAAATAAAAAGTTTTGGTAAACGGAAATGGAAAAGTCAAAAGTCACAAACTTATCAACTGCGCCATTATATTTATCAGTATTGTAAAGTATTTAAAATATATATTTCTAATTTAGTGTTTTGAATACTTTTGTAAGATATTTTATATATGATTGTTGGTTACAAAAAAATGATATTTTTCAGGCCACAGTTGAAATCCAAACAGACAGTATAAGTAACGGAAAAAAAGTATTAATTGTTGATGATCTACTAGCAACTGGAGGTAAAAAAAAAATTGATTTTATTTATGATTTATTGAAATTACTTCTATAAACATATCTTTATTTATTAAATTTTCATTTCTTTGTTTGAAGAAAGCAACTAAAAAAAATCGGTCTGTCGGTTGACCCTGCTGGCCAGCTCCAAAACTTCCCGCCCATTTCGAGCTCCTTGAGTTTGTATGCCTTTGTTTTCGAAAAAAAACGATTTTTACCATTTTTTCTACAACAATATCTCTCGAACGAAAAACCGATTGAGACGTTTAAGGTGGCAATCAACGCGTTTTATTGAGTTTTACAACTGATCAAATTTTGAAATTGATTTATCGAGTCGTTTTTGAGAAATTTCCAAAATACTAAAAAAAATTTTTTTTTTTAATTCTTTCGTTAACGGTTTCTCTCGAACAAATATACCGATTTTGATTTTTGAGGCGGCATTCGACGCGGCTTACAAAGTTTTAGAGCTGATTAGATTTTGGAATCAATCCATCGAGCAATTAAAAGTTATTAAAAAAAAACATTTTTGAAAAAATTTTATTTTTGAAATATCTCCGAACGTACACGACCGATTAAGCTCAAATTTTCAGTGTTCATAGTAAATGAAAAGCCACGCCGAATGACACCTTAGAGTTCAAAATCGGTTCATCCGTTCAAAAGTTACAGAATATTTACATACATACATACATACACTCGGACATCATCGTGAAATTAGTCAGAATAGCTTCCTAGGACCTCAAAACGTCGACTGTTGGAATTTCGATTTTCACAAATCGGACTGAAACCAATAACTTCCCGAATTTTTGAAAATTTGTAATTTTCTTGGCGGGAAGTTAAAAAAATTATTTTTTGTCAATTTCTCTCCAAATTACTTTGGAATAAAAAGCGATAGCTCATTCCTAATAAATGTATGTGGAAGCTTATGAAAATAGCGTTAATTTTTGTTATTTAACTTTTTATTCCGACAATTTTTTCGAACAGATTAGTCACAGAATTTTTGAAAAAACAAAAAAAAATTTTTTGCGGCTTTAACTCTGAATATCTTATAAATAATACGTTGCAGGTTAATTCCGTTAATAACATCTTGTAGCTAATAAAAGAGCTTCAAATTACACTTTTATGACTTTATCTAAAAATGAATCGTTCATTCATTATGACGTTCAAACGCAACTATATGATTAATTATAAATATTGAGCCTTGTGATCGCGATAGCGCTAACAATTTTGAACGGATCTAAATGAAACTTGACACACATATTTTTTGGTTCAATAGTTTGGTCAAGTTTGAAAATAAGCTAAATCGGTTGATCAGTTTGGAAGTTGTTGATATTTTTAATTTTCCAAGCTTGAGGCAAAAAATTATTGTTTATTGATTTATCCATAAATTACTTAAAAACAAAAATTTATGTGGATTATCATTGAAGGTACTTTAAAGCTCATCTAATTAGCTTCTGAATGCTCATATATGATCATATATGGGAGACATGAGATTTTTTTTCCCGGGTAGATAGTAAATTTTCATCAATAATTTGTCTATTTTCTCCTATTGTTAGTTTATAATTTGGACAATTTTAACGAAGTCTTATAACGGGTTCTCTGCTACGTCACTCCTCAGAGTGGTTAACTGGGGAAACTGTTTGGACTTAGTTACTCCCATTTGAGGGAAAGAGGTTCATAAAGGGCAGGCTTATGACGGGTAGTCAACTGCATAACTTTGAAAATTTTAAACCGCTGCTATTTTCAAATAAATTCCGTTAATTTTTTAATTTAATCAAGACATTGTTTGTAAACATATATATTTCTTTTTTAATTTCAGGAACTATGTCAGCTGCCATTAAACTAATTGAAGCAATTGGCGCCGAAGTTGTTGAGTGCATTGTATTAATGGAATTAAATTCACTTAATGGCCGGTCAAAAATATCAGTACCTGTATTTTCATTAATCCAGTACAATTAATAAAAATATTTAATCTTGTGATAAATTCTATAAATTTACATTCCAAAGTAAATATTTTTATAACCAATTGTCTTTTTCTACAGTTTGTATCTCAATTTTAAATAAATTTAAAATAAATATCTCATTACTTTTTTTTAATAAAAATTTCAAATGAATCAGTCAACAAATTCATGACTTAAAAAAATAATTTACATGATTAACTGTTTGATTAAAAACAAAAAAACATATTTAATTTATTTACCTTTAGATTAAATAAAATATTATATAATGTCTCTATCTTTTACACTTAATAGTTTTTAAAAATTCTCCAACTTCCTCTTCAAGTGCCTCCACATCATTTCGTAGTTTATTGTAAGAGTTAACTTTTGATCGTGAATTAAATCCATCACTCGCAGAATTAATTTCTGTGAGATTTATACTTTCGCTCAATGGCAATTGTCGATAGACTTTTTGACGTTCACTAGCAACCGAGGCTTCAGATACTCGAAGCTGCTCATCATAACATCGTTGTAATTCTAAACAAAAAATCAAATTTATCTTAATAAAATATTTTATAAAATAATGATGATAAATTATCAATACCTCGAAGTCTCTGTTCGTGAACTTCTTTAATAAAATTGTTCTTTTCATCTTCTAATCTTTTTTTTTCAATATTCTCCAACACCTCTTGTCGTTTTTTACGTAAAATTATTTCTTCTTCTTTGAAATTAATCAACTCAGTCATTTTTTCTTTATTTTCAATAATAAATTTAGGATATTCTTCGAATAAAAATAATGGGTATGGACCATCTGGTGGTAATTCACAAAATGTTTCTCTAAAAAAAACAAAAAAAAATTATTTCAATACATGAAGTTGCAAGTACTAAAATTAAAAAATAAATAATTAAGGGAGCGTATGGTCGCTTCAGTTATAAAAATTTATGGGATAATAAATGTTGAATTTAGTTTTAATCTTTCACTCTCACTAAGGTTAATGTCCCAATACTGGAATAAGACCCAATACCGGAACGATTTGATCATTATATTATATTTTAACTCGTGTGCAATGAAATTAAATAAAACTTTCTTTATAGTAGTTATAAAATAACTACAAATAAAAATTTAAAATTTTAATTTAATTTTAATTTTAAAATTTTATCTACAGATAAAACTTTCTTTATACTAGTTATAAAATAGGATACAAAATAGATTTTAACATGTTGGATTCTCTGAGCAAAAATAAATCCCAGTTACAAAACTTTTACTTTCATATTTTAGATATTTTCGTTTTTAGAAATATTTATTTTAGAAAAATAATATATTTTATTTCTATTAGTTTTGAAATGTGAAAAAAACATTTAAGGCACATTTGTGCAGCTAGAATAAATAAGCCAGGCTTGATTTTATGACCTTAGGTACTTGAGTTGTACAAAGGACTCCTTACTATTTATGAACAGAACAACCAAATATTACGGTCTTAGTTTAAGAAGAAAAACATGTGTTTTTACGAAGAACAATACAGAGGGTTAGACCTCACAATAAAATAGTTGAAACATTATAGTTAGTCTGCGACTAAACTGTTAAAGTAACGACACTTCTCTCGATACGATTATTTTAAAATAAAGATTCTATTTGAATGATTCTATGTGCATAATAATATTGTATTTTCTCTTAATTGATTATATGATTATCAATCCTATCCATAACTGTCTGTATAACATATATCCGAAATATGAAAAAAATGTTAATTATAGCAATAGTCTCGGATTCATGACTTTTTCATGTCTCTTAATGGTTTTGCTAATAAATCAATCAATGATCTTAAGCTTATAAAAAATGTATAAAATTTATAAAATTAAATTACTTTATAAAATAATAAATGATATTAAACTAAAAATTATTGATAAATAAAAAAAAAATGAGTATTTCTTTTTGTGTTTATTTTTTATTTTCCAAAAATCAGGATTAAGCCTACCCTGATTAAAAATACTCATTGAAAAGGATTGAAAATGATGAAATTCGAATTCTTTTCAATAATTTCAATTCTTTTATATGTATATATAGATATACAGTTTGTATGTGGTGAGCGCGTTTCAATCCTTTTCAATGAGTATTTTTAATCAAGGTACGGTGTATTCATAATTAATTTTAATTATATTATTTAATTTTTATTTACATTATAATTAATTATTTAATAATTTAAATTTTACTATTTATTCATTAATTGATTATTTACAAAAATTATACTAAGCTTATTAACTAAAAAATGAATTTTTAATGCACAATTACGATTAATTTGTACAATTAAAATTTACCATATTTACATTAGATACTTAACATTCTATTTATAAAATTAATCAAACCTAAAGTAATATTTTATAACAATGAATCACCGAATGATAAACGATTATTTACAAATAATTACAATCATTATTAAGTTGTCTTATTAGAACTATAACAGCTTACGTTTTTTAGCAGGAACAAAAATGCTGCCCGTATCATCATCATGTTTACGTTTACGGCTGTAGCTTCCGATAACTCCAATTCTTACTTCAAAATCTGCTGTAGTTGCAGGTATAAGTTGACTACTCGTACTTCCCACAGAATTATCTTGTATTTCTTCAGCTTCAGGTGAAGATATCGACGACCCATCTGAATTAGCAGATTTTTTCTTCGTCAGTCTGTCAAGATACTCGTGATAGCTGATCTTTCGTCTACTTGACTTCCTAACGTCAGCCTTAGCCGAAACATTTTCCTGATCCGATGAACTGGAGCATCTCTCTTTTCGATTCATTAAAATCAATTTGCCAGTTGGATTTTTAAATAAACGCATCACCCGGTTTTTTATTCTAGGTGAAATTTTATTTAATATTTCCTTGAACTCCCTGTCCATCTTAATCAGCAGATCGAACGTTACTTTTCGATCCAGAAGCCAAAACCAAGGATTTCCATCCAAGACTTCTGGAATTTTCCATTGCGAGGATTGAATAGTTAGATATACACAAAACGCCGCCACGACTGCCGGTTTATATTTGACGCACATTGACGTCATCTGCAAGGTGTTGGTCGCCACCTGCAGAAAAATCTTGCATAGCTCTTTACAGGCGTTTATTTCTTGGCAGAATTTCATAATATACTTATGTGGATGATTCACTCCCATCCTGAATCCTAACGTGGCCAGAAGGATGCGTTCATTTACTATTATGGTCTTGACATGCTCCTGGTACTCGGCAGCAGTGGTGTCCAGTTGATAGTTCATGTCTTTTTTCAAGCAGCGATGAAAAGCATTGATAACGTCTTTCAATTTTTGTGGCTCTTCTTCAACCTTCGCCGCCACGAAAATTGCCGTCATTGCCATTTCATAACGATGGAATTTCACCAATGAATGTTGAGTGTAAAAACGGTGCATGTACACCGTAGCTGTATGCACACAGACTTCCGACAATTTCAGCCGCTTGCCCAAATCATTCATCAAGTAAGCGGCTTGTTGTTTATGGTCCAGTTCTTTCTCCGCGCTGACACCATCTTTGAAACTCGGAGAGTTCTTCAACTCTTCTTTGTTGAAATACCATTTTTGAGCCATAGTAACTTCACTGTAGACTTTATTATTTCACACTGAAATAGCTTATTCACTTCTAAAATCGCACAATTTTAGTTTTCCGTAAACTTGTTATTTATTCTCAGACGAACTGTAGGTCGTTGAGTTCGAGAATAAAATGACAAAATATTGACGAGACACTGAAATTTAAGGGATTTCATAACAAAGCCGTTTAAAATGTCCCAATGAAATTGTGGCAACAATGCGTATGGGTAATTCGAAAGTAATAGTTGAGGGCTGAAGAAATATACCTGAGGTAGAAAAGGTCATTAGACTAATGACGACAAATATTATGGTCATAAGGGTTTGAATATTCAGGTATTAGAGTAATTAACTTTTCTGTGAACAAGCTAAAGACCTGATGGCAAATAATTAAGTTCGTAATTAAATATTTATGTCGGGCTCTCAAATAATGAATTGAAAATTTTTTGGAAATTAGAGTACACGGAAAAAATTAACTGTGTACATTAAGAAGCGACAAATAATATAATGATAAACTGATCAGGAAATACGATCATTCTAAATAGTAATTCTTTAATTTATAATTTAAATGTAAATAATTATAGGAAAATTATTAAAATTTATTGTCAGTTCTGAAATTTTATGATTGTGAATTTTTAATGGTAAGAAAATATTTGTACACTAAAAAATCGGGAGTGAATCTAGATTTCTCTCAATCTAAGTTCACTCCGTCACTCGGAGTTCGAAGTGACGCGGATTTTATTTCAACCCGCATTCACTTCAATCCGGAATTTTAATACTTAAATAAATTACACGAAGAGAAAAGAATAGTTCTGATTCCTATGCTAGAATGGTCCATTACTATGTTACATAGTAACGACGATTTTTGTAAAAATCCTGAATGAATTTGCTGGGAAAAATCTTTAGAATTGTGGCAAATATATGAGTGATGGCTCATTCAATGCGGGATCAAATTTTGAGCACGATGTGCTTTTTACTTATCAAAATTTCGATTTTTTATTAACAAAAAGCTAAGATTCTGTATTTTGATTATGTTTTTTGTTAATAAAAAATCCAAATTTTGATAAGTAAAAAAATTTTAAAACACATCTTGCTCAAAATTTGATCCCGCATCGAATGACCCATCGCTCATATATTTGCTACAATTCTAAAGATTTTTCCCAGCAAATTCATTCAGGATTTTCACCAAAATCGTCGTTTCTATGTAATATAGTAATGGTTACCATTCTAGCATAGGAATTAGAACTATTCTTTTCTTTTTGTGTAAATTATAATTTGATATATATATATATATATATATATATATATATATATATATATATATATATATATAATACATAGTGCAAATATTAAATTATTAAATAGATATAGTGATATTAATTAGATTTTATAGGATTAATTGATATTTTAGTACAATATGAAATGTTGTCTCGTGGTATGGTTGATGTAAGTCGTACGACAGTTAGTGACTCTCTGGAATTATATTTCTGAAAATTTTATTGTCAGCTGCTTATATTTTTTAAAAATCATTTCACGTGAATATATAGAAAGGTAGTGCGTAATTATTTTCGTACTTAATATAAATGTCAAAATATCAAAGACGTAAGCACACTATATATTAGTAATTTTCTTTACACGGAAAACAATATGAAGTATCATTTACTACAAGGTTGCAGTTTATGTGTTTGTAGTTAAAAATACCACATAAGTGATAAAAGTTACTAAATATGCGACAAAGTTTACTAAGTTAATAAGTTGAATTTACTCCTATCTTGCGATTAGTTCTACTGCACATTGCAGTAACAAATACTCCAGGCGGGAGTTGAGAGTACTACAGAAGGAGCACTTCCCGCTATTTCGCCATTTTGAGGTTAATCTGTTGTGTATATTCAACTATTAAAGCGTCTCATAAATAATCATCTGACTTTTTTAAAACCAAAAATTAACAATTTTTAATTTTTTTTTATTCTGCTTGTTCTTACAGCGCATTTATGATAAAAAATGTCGTGGGAAAAAAAATAAAGATTTCGATAGCTTTTTTGCCTTTAAAAGTTGGAAAAAAAAAAAATTGGCTTTCATGTTTTTGGATAAAATTTCTATTTTATCTTTTTTGATGATGTTGATGTATTTTTTTTTTTCAAAGTACATAAAACAATGAACAATTTAAAAACAAATTGACCAATTTGATCAAAAAAAATTTAACATGGCTCAGCATGGGTGGACCCTACTTGTAAATAATTACCATATTTAGTATATACAAATAACTCAATAAGTGATTTTCAAAAATAATTTAGAAAAATTTTAGGTTACATACCGTTTATTTTTACGTAATCGCATATCGAGTAAATTGAACTACAATTGGAGTTACAAATACCGCATGCTGTGACATATCATACTTTTTTCGATAGTTGACACTTAACTACAATATTGTAGTAAATCCAACCACAATTTGGAGTTGTCTCATGTCATACTACAGCCTGTGGTAAATGGAACTCCAGTTATTGTTGCCATTACTACAATTTATTTTCCGTGTACGATTAATACTTTCCAAAACTCCTCTTCGGAATGAAATTCATTCTGAAGGATTTAAGTAAATAAAAAGTTATAGATACTTCGCGTTCACTCCGCAAATTTCTTACAGTGTAAAATTTGAAACGGAAAACGTGGGGCATATGCAGTACGGATGGTTCGAAAATTTACGAATAATTCAACAATTTTCTTTTGAATGACTTAAAGTTGTACAGGACTACCCGTCATAAGCCTCTTCCTCTCAATTGGGAGTTACTGAGTCTAAACAGCTTCCCCACTTAACCACTCTAAGGAGTTTCGTACCAGAAAACCCGTTATAAGCCTCCGTTAAAATTGTCTAAATTATAAACTAACAATAGGAAAAAATAGACAAATTAATGATGAAAATTTACTATCTATGTTTCGCGGAGAATAATTTAATCATTATTAAGTGAAATATAATTTATTGTTCATAATTATAATCATGAATTAAATTTAAAGCTTCTGTTACAATTTAAAAGTTTTATTGAGCATTATGTTTATCAATAAAATTATTATTTTTATTATTATTTTCATCAATACCGTTATCATTATAATTTTTTGCATTATAATTATTATTTGTGTAAAAATATAATTATTTATTTTAGCGCTATAAGCACCAGAAAAATTGGGATAGTCGCCTATTTAACAAAACATAAATATGACGTTTAAAATCATATAAAATAAAACAGGCTTATAACGAATAGTCGAGAACAAAACTAAACGCACGGTATACACGGAGAGAAGAGAATGGTAAATTCTCCAATGTAACATAGTAATTATTACTATGTAGCATGGTAACGCAAGTTTTTAGCCGTATTATTTATTTGACATAGTAATTTGTCCGATGTTGCATGGTAACGCTAGCCATGCTAGCATGGGAATCATTACCATGTTACATTGGAATCATTCCTATGCTACATTGTAATTATTACAATTTCGATGAAGCTGCTTCCAATTGAAGGTAGTAAAAGGTTAATATTAAAATAAGGTTTTATAATTAAAAGATTAGGTTATTTAATTAATAATAAATAAATATTTAACTAATATTTTTAAATAAAATAATAAATATTAACATTAACAAATTTTAACATGGGTTATTTTTAATAGAAAAATATTATACTAATTTAATTATTTATTCAAAGACGTTTAATTAATATTTTATTGTAAGTAAAATTATTAATTATGAATTATTAATGCAGAGGAAATTAACAATTATCTAAATTAAGAATATATTAAATCCATTAACAACATTTTAAATCAGCATACAATAGACAATGATACTTTGTCAAATAATACTTGAGTTTAGTATGATTGATAATTTTCATTAAAATAATATTCATTGATATAAGTAGTAATTAAGATTAATATATGTACAGGTTATATTAGACGTATATACTATATAGCAGCGCTTAATATTGAAACTGCTTTCACGCTATTCAGCATGGGACAGTATCATGCTAGCATGGCTTTGATTACTATGCTACAAAGTAATATTTACCAGTAGCATGGTTACTATGTAGAATGGTAAATATTACTTTGTAGCATAGTAATCATTCCCATGCTACATAGTAATGACTCCTATGCTTTGAAAAATAGGACTGGTTACCATGCTACATAGTAATAAATACTATGTTACATTGGAGAATATACCATACACTTCTCTCCGTGTAATGAGAAGACTGAAATTCCCAGAAAAATTTCCCCTACGTCCCCTAGACCAGGCTTATGACAGATAGTCGACTGTGTTAAGTAAAAATAAATGTAAGCATAAAATTTATTATATTTCTTCCCTGATCAGGGCGTCCACTCACTCCCGTAAATAAAAATAAAATTCTTACTTGAGATATTGCTTAGGATGATTTCTTCCTGAAACATCACGATCAAGCCTCAAAGCAGTTTTGATAATATCTTTGACCGGAACTTGTCCCGGTTGTCGATAAAATTCTTCAATATTTTCTTTATCATTAATCAATAAAATAACACGCTTAGAACAAATATTGTAAGCAGCAACACACATCAACAATAAAGTCGGCTTTCTATACGACAGCAAATGATCCCAAAGCATCAGCCATTCACTGTCCGTTAAAACTTCGCTCATAGCCGTCTTGAGAAGTGGCCAAGCATAAACAGTCGACGTGATATTTTTTTCATAATAGTATTTAATTAACACAGGATCGACTTCAGCCAAAATATTTTCGATGATACCAAGAATATTCAGCGGCGGGAACGGATGATATTCAAACCATTTCTGGCAATAATTCAATATTATCGTCAGCGTTGCTTCGTACGCAAGCAGATGATCTTTTTTAAAGACCATAATAAAAGGAAATATAAATTCCGGAATAAATGATGACTCCGCTAACATCGGACAGAATTTAACCAGTTTACTAAAAGTCAATGCGAGCACAGAAGACTTTGTAGTATCAGCTAATTTATGATCATCTAATAGTCTAATTATTAAATCCCCAGGTACTTTATTAATTAATCCCGTGAATGCTTTTTTGTTGTTCGGCAAATTCATTAAACTTCGCCATATGATACTGCGATAACAGTCTGGATACTCTCCATATTCTTTCAAAATCGGCAACAGTCTATCGAGTCTCAAATTGTCTTTTATATTCTTTTCAATGCATTTTAAATTCTTATCAATACTCCGAGGTTTTACTTGTTTCTTTCCCGCTTCGGATTTTATTTTCGTAACTTCGGCTGTTACTTTCATCAGTTGATCAAAGCAACTTATTATCAACGACCCATCGAATTTTATAAATCCGATCCACTGACCGTGGGGTGATACCGTTATTTTGCGCACGCCCTGATCTACATAGTCAGTACTTTCAATGAATGATTTCGCATGGATATCAAAAAATTTAAATTTTCCATCGTCGAATAAAATGGTTATTATTTTATTCGACCCGGCGTCAAGCGGCAGCGGCACGATTTCTATTTTTTTAATCCAACTTAAGTGCTCAGAAAATTCAAAACTTTTAATAACAGACCAAGTCTTCGTATTTAAAATAATTATTTTGTTTTTCCCGCCACAAATAATTGCCGCTCGTGAGTTCTCAGTAAAAATGATATCTTTTATATTTTTTAAACCGTAGTCTGATAGTAAAATTTTTTTATCGACATCGAAGTTTTCAAACGGCCAAATTTGCAAGGTATCATTTTCATAAATTACCGAAACTAAACCAGTGGATGATAATAAACCTTTTTTTATCCCGCCTTCGCCATATTCTAATCGCAACTGATGAAGTTTCGTAAAAGATTTCAAATCCCAGATTATTCCCTCGCTTCTTGACACGGAAAAAAAATTGTTTTTATAAAAAGTTATTAATGTAGCGGGTAATTTATGACCTTTTAGTAAATAAAAGTCGGCAATTGATTCAGATTTGTTGAATATTTTGTCTAATATGATAACTTTCAAATCTGCAGAAACTAATGCGATAATAACCTCAGATTTTTCAATTGGATTGAAGGCAACGAAACTCGACTGCCCGACGTTACTTAATTTTTTAACGATCCAGTGATTATTTATTAATGTAAGTAAATAAAAATTACCGATGGAATCAATGGCTACTGCGCGATCTTCGGATTCGTCGAAACAAAATTTTAAAATGTTTATTCGTGACCCGCATTTTTTATTTGGGTTATCAACTTCTAATTTAAATAAATCTTTTCCTAGTTTTATTAACTTGTCACCTTTTACTGGCATTATTTATTTTTAAACTTTTACATACTTTCACTCTTTAATTAATGTTAATTTTTATTTATTTGTACATTTGAAAAGTTGTTTATATTTTTTTTCACCGGTTTGTTTATGTTGTGACAATTGACAGCTGCGAGTTAGAGATTAAAAAGTAAACAAATCGTAAGAATTTAAACGTGAGACCTCTGGTGTTTAAAATACTAAGAGGGAAGGGAGCAGTAGCGCGGGAACAGTCAAGAAAATTTTGAATTTTCAGTTAGAAAATAATTGTTTTGAAATAGTGACATTTTAAATGAACACGAAGTTAACAGACAATTAAAAACTTAGGAATTTTTTTCAACAAATAAATTATGAAAAAAAAAGAAACTAAGAATATGCGCATGTAGAAAATTCAACAAGCTACAGGTGCATTTTAAATTAAATTGATTCCCAAGAGACCAGGCTCGCTTTTTGGGAATTTTTAGTTGCCCGTTCTAAGTCAACTTCTTAATACAAAATATTAATAACATGATGACAAATGGAATTTTAAAAAAATCTACTTTTAAAAGTTTTTACAATTTTCTTAGTGGGAAGTTAAAAAAATACAAATAATAATAATCTAATTTCATAGTGACCGCAGATTTTTGAAACTGAAATTCCCTGACTCCCAGGTATTCCAGTCAAATAATTAAAAAATTCTCTGACCATGTGTAGTAATATTAAATCATTGGAAATATTTATTTAATTAAAAATAGAATGGTATAAGTCAGTTCAATAAATAATCAATCATTGCTGTTAAATGAAACTTTATTTTATTATTTGTCAATGTTCATAGGTTTTTTTTATTTATTAAATTAATAATTTTTCATTTGTTATTTGAAACCAATGTTTTTATATAACTTACTTTATAATAAAATATAAATAAACTTTTCATTTTCACTAGAATAAATTTCATATATAAGAACGTTTTATAGAATATTAATAAAATATTAATCAAGTACGCGAATAATAAATATAGTGAAACTTATCAGTTCAATACATATGTATACTTTTAATGTTTTTGGTTTTTTAACTTGTCAATATGCATGTTAATAGCTTCAAGATCCTGACGATTGGTTTCTACTAAGACTTTTTTTTCTAACAGCCTTTTTAATTCTAAATGCTTCATTTTTTCGCTATTGGAATCAATTTCTACTAATTGTTTTCAAGACGGTTTTACAATCGCATTCGCGTCACGCTACTTTTTGAACAGTTTTGACAGAAAAAAAAATTTATCGGATTGTTTCAGTCAAACGAAAAGAAAGTTAAAATTTTTCCAGCTTTGAGACAAAATTCCCTGACTTTTCCCTGATTTTTTCAGTATATTTATAATCTCCTGACATTTCCAGGTTTTCCAGAAATGTGGCCACCATGAATTTTCAATGGATAAATATAAATAAAGCTGTAACCATCCTATGATAAAATTGAAAATGCTGTTAATGACATCTATAGTTTAATATTCCTATGACAATTCTGCCAACAAAGTGGCAACTGGTACAATAAGGGGGACTTAGCGTCACTCCCCTCTCTTTTTTCATAGTTTTCAATTGTTTATTAGATCTACCGATCCAAACAACGAACAACTAACAACATCAGTCCATCAGTCTTTAATGAATGTTTAATAACGCCACTACTTTTTCGATATGCCTCGTGAAAACCAATATTCTGCTTCAGATTACGTGGACATGATCTTGATTTACGGCCAGTGCCTTTATAACGCAAGAGAAGCTAGTCGTATCTATGCAGAACGTTACCCAAATCGTGCTCGGCATCCCGACCATCATGTTATTCTTGGTGCGGTTCAACGTCTTCGGGATACTGGAAACGTTTTACCAGAGCGTGCGAGTCGTCCTTGAGACAAGTCGTAAAGAAAAGTACGTAGTTGATGCACTGCTGGACGATCCCAGCACTGATGAACAACAGAACAACTCATGAAATGATTATCCTTATTATTTAAAACAAAAACGGCCCTTTTCAGGGCCACAAATTTTTTACAACATAAGAAAACGATTTCAAGTTTTTCTATCAGAGAAAATAATAATAAGAAACAACCCCAAAACTTCCCGCTGTTTTCGAGCTCAGGGAGCGCGAAAATATTATTACTTGTAAATTTTTGAGCTCTTCGAGCTTTAAAAACTGTTAGACCGACAAAACATATATTTTACTGAAAAAAAAAAAAAATTTTAAATGATAATTTATTGCTGCGAAAATATTGGTCTTGGAAAAAAATTTTTAAAACTAAAATTGTATGAAATTTAATTTTATAAAAAAAATGTCTCTTATGATTTTTTTATAAGGCCAATATTTTCACCCTAATTCCGAAATTAAGATTCATAATGAAAGATTCAAATTTTTGTTAAATTTGAAATTACGGGGAAAATATTAGTCATATAAAAAATCATAAGAGACATTTTTTATAGAAAATAAAATTAGCTACAACTTTTGTTTGAAAATTGTTTTCATACGACCAATATTTTCACCGTAATTCCAAAATTAAGATTCATAATGAATGATTCAAATTTTTGTCAATTTTGAAAATCTTAATTTTAAAACTACAGCTTTCTTATTAGTCCTAAGGAAAAATTATAAGAGCCATTATTTTTAAAAAATTAAAATTCGAACAACTTTTATTTGAAAAATTTTTTATACGACCAATATTTTCGCCGCAGTATCCAAAATTTGACACCATCAATTATAAATTGTTATTTTTAAATATAAGCAAAAATCTTCGCCCTAGTCATAAAATAATATTTCCTTTTTTAATAATTCCATACGATTTAAAATAGTTTAAAATTTTAAATTGAAATTTCAAATGGATATACCTATAGGTCATTCTTGTGAAAAATACTCTATCAAACAAATCCATGTGGGATTGTTTGGGAACTTACAGAGATTCATATAGAAAAATATGGATTTATATAAGAATCCTTTGGAATTAATAAAACAGTGTATGGATTTACATAAAAGAATTCATGTAGGAAACCATGGATATTCAGATTCCCATAGAGGAAATACATATAGAAAACTGTGGGTATCTAGATTCCCATATAGAAACTAGGATACATGCACGGAAAAAAACGAAGCTCAAAATTAGATGATATTTATAATTGTCAAATGAAAATTACTTTCCGAAGAGAAATTTACAATCCAAACCAAAAATTACTATTAATAATGGAAAGTTACATTTTTTTTATTGATTCTTACAATCAGTATTGTAAATTTCTTTGTAGGAAATTCATACAGAAATCTGAGTTTTTATGTAAGTATAATTTCTATAGAATTTGAGGTATCTGGATTTCTATGCCTATCGTCTATTGATACGCGCATATGAACAAAAGAACAGATTTATTTTTTGTTCATCAATCTGTATCAATAACGTGACGCTTTTTGTTAATTATCCCAATTCCTAATTAATACAAGATTCCCATACAGATTTGGACATGGTGCAGATTCCCATGGGAAATCATCGTAAAAAATCACATGGGAATCCATACTAGATTCCCATATGGATTTGGCATGGTATAGATCCCCATAGGAACCCATGTGGGAATCTATATCGGGATTTTTGCTGGATTCCTATAGGAAACCATATGGGAGTCCATCTGAAAACACCATGGGAAACGCACATAGGAATCTAAGCTAAATTCCCACATAGATTTTTTTGATAGGGTACGATAAAGTTAATGAAAGAAGCTATAATATTTTTTTTAACTTTTAAAAACTATAAATACTTATAGCATTTAAAACAAATTATTTTTATTTTTATTTCAATTACAATTTTTTCAAAAGTATTTTTTGGATTCAAATATTTCTCTAAACTTTTTTTACAAATAGAAATTTTTAAAAATTCGTACCTGTAGTTCTTTTTTTTTTTCTTTTATATATAAAAATAAACAATTTCAGAGTATGTGCGGCATTTGTTATAAAAAAATGTATATTTTTTTGTAAATCAAACTTTTTTGCAAAATATTTATTTTAATAATTTTTATTTATTATTTACAATTATTATTTATAAAACATGAATTATTATTATTCTCATATTCCTAACATGTTATGGCCAATTATGACTAAATTTTGTACAGTTAAATTATTATGGATATTTTTATTTGTCGTTGTGACAACGACAGGATTTCTCATGGTTATGGTAAATTACTTTTTTATTTTTAATTACCATGAAACTTAATTAATTTAATTTAATTTTTTTTTTTACAGTATAAAGGCCAGCGAAGTGAATTAAAAAAACATGTAAATATTTTTTTTTATTATTAATTTATTTAAAATAATAAACTAAAAATTTTTTTTTATAGATTCTTGGACAAAAATCGGGGGACACTAGCATTGAAGTAAGTTTTAATATTTTTAGTTAAATAATATTTCTTATTAATCATTTTATTGTATATTTTTTTATGTTTTACATTTTCTAGGTTCATAAGAGTGTTGAGAAAAAATTAAAAACATTCACTGAGAATTTATCAGAAAAAGAAGATATTGTACGGAATAGTTTGTTAATATTTTTAATTTTATAAACAATGCCTTAATAAAAAATCCATATGGAAATCCAGCCGAGATTCCTATGTGGGTTCCCACATGGTATTTTCGGATGGATTCCCATATTGTTTCCTATAGGAATCCAAATCAGGTGCATGCCAAATCCATATGGAAATCTAGTATGGATTTCCTATGGAAATCTTGTATGGATTAGTAAATAGGAGACCCTATAAAAAATCTACATGGGAATCTTGCCTAGATTCCTATATGGGTAGCAGTTTCGGATGGATTACCCTATAAAAATCCAGCATAGAATCATATATACGTATCAATAGACGATAGATATAGAAATTTTTGTATAGACATTAGGCTGTGTCAGAAAAAAAATTTTTTATTTTTTGATTAAATACATTTCAAAAGGCACTTTAATAAAACAAAAAAAAGTCCTAAAATCTCAACTCTATCTCGAAAATTGAGCTGGCCCACGGGGAATGGTGGCCACATTCTGGAAAACCTGAAAATGTCAGGGAATTATAAACATACTGGAAAAATCAGGGAAAAGTCAAGGAATTTCGTCTCAAAGCTGGAAAAATTTTTACTTTCTTTTCGTTTGACTGAAAAAATCCGATAAATTTTTTTTTCTGTTAAAACTGTTCAAAAAGTAGCGTGACCCGAATGCGATTGTAATACCATCTTGAAAAAAAATTAGTAGAAATTGATTCCAATAGCGAAAAAATGAAGCAGTTAGAATTAAAAAGGCTGTTAGAAAAAAAAGTCTTAGTAGAAACCAATCGTCAGGATCTTGAAGCTATTAACATGCATATTGACAAGTTAAAAAACCAAAAACATTAAAAGTATACATAAGTATTGAATTGATAAGTTTCACTATATTTATTATTCGCGTACTTGATTAATATTTTATTAATATTCTATAAAACGTTCTTATTTATGAAATTTATTCTAGTGAAAATGAAAAGTTTACTTATATTTTATTATAGAGTGCTGTATAAAAACATTGGTTTAAAATAAAAAATAAAAAATAATTCATTTAATAAATAAAAAAAACCTATGAACATTGACAAATAATAAAATAAAGTTTTATTTAACGACAATGAGTGATCATTGATCGAACTAACTTTTACCATTTTATTTTGAATTAAATAAATATTTCCAATGATTTAATATTACTACAGCTGGTCAGGGAATTTTTAAATTATTTGACTGAAATACCTGGGAAAGTCAGAGAATTTTAGTTTCAAAAATCTGTGGACACCATGACAGGGGTCCCCTTTCCCATTTAAAATACATTAAAAAATAATTTTTTTTCTATTTTGTGAATAGCTGTGTGAAATTTTTTTGTCCGATTTTTGAATTCTGAGGTATTGTAGGAAATTGAATTCTCTACGAAAAAGATCTCTTGTGTCATATGTTCAAAGTTGATAGAAAAAAAGTTACAGAAATTGAAACTTCAATTGTTTTTTATTCGTTAACTAGCAGGATTCTTTTTTTCATTATTTTATAATTAAAGTCTTTTAAAGAAATGTAATTATCTACTAAAATGGTCCTTAGGTTCGTTTTAATAAAGCTCATAGCAAGAAAGTTACAGAGCTCTAAAATTAAGAAAAATTGAATTATTGAGAAAAAAAATTTTGTAATCTAATATTATTTTGAAAGATTATACCTAAAGACATAAACCTAAAGAACACAAATACAATGAATCTGGATTTTTAAATTCAATTACAATTTTATGTTGTAGAAATATAAAAAAAAAAAAATATTTTTTAGACACAGTCTAATAGACATCCAGATTCCTATGAATTTCCCATAAAGAATTGCATATATCCAAGGTCCTATATGGGAATTCAGGTACCCATGATTCCCTACATGGACCCTTACATAAATCGATAGGATTTTTTTGATAGAGTATCCTATTTCCTGTGTAAGCTTACATTTTATAAAATTTTAGATCAACAAATCGCGTAATGATATAAAGTGCGCTGAGGAAATATTAAATTTTATCGAATCAAAAAAAATAACATCAGTAGCTTGTTATAAAAATTTATTGGCAGACTTAAAAAACGATTTACAAAAAATTGAAACCGAGGTCAGTCAAATTTATGACTAGTATTTTAATACTTTATAAGTAAATTATTATAATAATAATAATAAATATCAAAATTAATATAAATTATTTTACATCAGGTAAAAGAATTACAAAATGAAATAACGGAGTTATCAAAACATCGAGATAATTTAAAACATGATGTGTTGCAAGTAAATATATCGAAATAAATAAATGATTGTAGTAAAAATAAAAAATAATAAAAATAAATAAATTATTTTAGCAGCAGGAAGAGTATAGAAAATTAATCTTCATCGAACAATCAGAGCATTAAATATAATAAGTGTATGCGAGTATAAATATTTGGTAAAATAAAATTATTGATTAATAGAAAATAAATAATTATTTTAAAATTGAGCGAGATTAATTTTTTCTTCTAAATTTAGTCTAATGTATCTTAAATTAGTAATCGCACTTGTAAGACTTTCAATCCGTCTTTTATACTGTTCACTTCTTCTTAACAAAATATCAATTTTTTTTTCAATTAATTTAACGTCTTCATTAGACAATTCTATGTAATTTTCTTCAAACTTAATTAGATCCGTTTCTGAATCCATTGAATCCGTTAAATCTGTATCCATATTTACTGAGGAAATAAAATAAAATTATATTAATATATTTTGTAATAATAAAAAAATAAGATAAGTGACCCAATTGCTGATCTTTTAAAAATTGCGGATGACATTTGATAAAAATATATTTTTATTATCAGTTATAAAATAAAAATTGTATTTTGTAATTAATGTCAAATAATTTATAATCCTGGCTCGCAGACAATTAAAAATTTTCGGATTTTTTTTTCAATAATTTAATATAAAAAAAAAAAAAAACTAAAAATATGCACATGTAGAAAATCAAAAAAACTATAGGTGCAATTTTTTGAAATATTTTTTTTTTTTATGTATCGTTTTTAAAAAAAATTCAAAAATTATTAGACGTTAACTAACTTTAGTATCATAAATAATTTTTTAAATTGTTAACAAAGAATAAAAAATTTAAACGTAAAAAACAAAAAACTGTTTTCTATAGAACCCGTTTATGAGACAAATTACTCTGTAGTTGGTGACCCTCTAAAAAATTTAATTGTTGGTTCTGATATTTAGCTAAATATTGGATTCTATATTTTTAATAAAAAATAAATTAATCAATTAAGATAGTGTTTATTTTTTGTGGAAAATAATTTTCCATTTTTAAGGATAATTGTCATGAAAATTTATTAATTTTACATGAATATTGATTTGTTGACAATATTAAAAAAATTAAAGCATACTTTTTAATAAAAATATAATCTTATGATATAAAAATATATGTATTATGTGATTAATCAAGATATTGAGTTGGATTTGAATTCAAAAAACTTTTTGAATACAGAACTACCTTTTTTTTTGAAAAAAGTTAATTAATTTTTGATAATTGCGAGCTTATCAAAGTCTTGCTATAAAATTTCTCGTATTTAAAAACTTATTGTATATAAAAAAAATAATTTTAAATTAAAGTTATGGTTTTTTGAATTACTATCAGCTTTTAAATTAAAATTATTTAAAATTAATTGACTTATGGACAATAAAAAAATAATTATTGAAACGAAATAAAATAAAACATATTGGGATTTAAATTTTTATGACATTTATGACTTGAAAATCTATAGTAATGTAAAAATAAAGTATATAAATGAGTTAGTTTATAATGACATTTATATTTAATATTTTTGATTGATTTTAAATTGTTAATAACCAAGTAATTTGCTTTTAATTTAGAAGAAAAATTTTTAACAAAGTTTGTATGACATTGATTTACTTTACTTTGAATTATTCATTGAACAATAAGAAATATTTTTTGTTACACTGTAAAATATTTTTCGATTCCCGAGGATGATTGTCTCAAAAATTTAATAAAATTCATTAATTTTACTCGAACATCGATTTTTCCACGTAATTAAAAAAAATTAAAGCTCCATTTACAATGAAAGAATAATTTTGCTATTTAAAAAAATATTTTTTATGTGATTATTTAAAATACTGAGTTAAATTCAAATTTAGAAAATTTTTAAAATGCAGTACTAACTTTTTTTTAAAAAACCTAAATTACTTTTTGATAATTGCAAGTTTATTAAAATCTTGCTATGAAATTTTTCGTGTTCAAAAACTTATTCTACTAAAATAAAGTTATGGTTTTTGTAAATAACTATTTCCTTTAAAATTTATTTATAACTAATACAAAAATCAATGAATTTTTGATTTTTTACCATAAAGTCCAAAAGTTGTCGCTTTACAATAAAATTAATAAAATTACGATCTTGAAGTCAGCAGACAATTAACAATTTTCGGATTTTTTTTCTACAATTCAATTTAAAAAAAAAAATGCACATGTTGAGAATTTAAAAAACTATAAGTGCAATTTTTTAAAATATTTTATTTTTTAAATTTATCATTTTTAAAAAAATCAAAAAATTATTAGATGTTAGCTAATTTATGAACATAAAATTAGCACATAATTAACAATTTTTGGATTTTATTTTTCAACAATTTAATTTAAAGCAAAAAAAACCAAAAATATACACATGTAGAAAATTGAAAAAACTATAAGTATCAAAACTATAAGTTCAATTTTTGAAAAAACTAAAAAAAACTAAAAAACTATAAAAGTTTTTGAAAAAACTATAAGTTCAATTTTCTGAAATATTTTTTTTTTATAAATTCATCTTTTTTAAAAAAAAAATTACACACGCCGGATAATTTCAATATCATATCAAATTTCATTTTTTAAATTAAGAAAATTTAAAAAAAAAAGTTTAAAATCAGTCTATGGCCAATTACTGGGTCATTTACCTTGTGCTTGATCAATAAATAAATAAATATATAAATATATTTTCTTACAGTCAGTAAATAAATTTATTTTTTCATCTCGTATTTTATTATTCTCCAAACAAGAATACTCTGAATACTCCATATAATTTTTTTGGTTAATAGATTTACTCAAAACCATATTTCGTTCCATTTAAATAAAAATAATAATAATAATTATCTATTATTTATTATTACAACAAGATAATAAAATATAAAACGTGTTACAAATATACCACTAGTGTAAATAGATTTAAAAATGGCGTTTAACTGGAACAGCTGATAATGTTTTGTAATCATCAGTCATCAGCTGATGGTTTATATTTAAAAAGGACTTGGAGGTCACACTTGAAAGCTAATTTATTCGAAGCTATCCAGTAGTGTAATTGTTAATTTAATTTATAACAATTTGTTGACTGATTGATTGATAGTCTAAATAATAGTAATAAAAATAATTAAGTAATTAATAATAATAATAATGAATACCGTAATGAAATCGTTTAAAGATACTTTATCAAGTGCTAAAAATATATTAATTCTTACTGGAAGTGGAATATCAGCAGAATCTGGTGTGCCAACTTTTCGTGGTGCTGGTGGATTTTGGCGAACATATCAAGCAACTTATTTAGCAACTCCACAAGCTTTTAAGGCTAATCCATCACTTGTCTGGGAATTTTATGAATACAGACGAGATTTAGTTTCTAAAGTACAACCAAACAAAGTAATTATAAATTATTTATTGTTTATTATATTTATTTATCATAATATTTAAATTACCCGCCATCTGTTTATTTTTTGATTTTTTCAAAACGATAAATTTAATGAGTGTGAATGTAGCAGACGGACAAATTTTAAATTATTAATAAATAGAGTAAATAATTCAAAAATTTGAATTTTAAAAAAATGCACATTTAAAAAATTTAAAATTAATAAGTGCATTTTTTAAAAATATTTTTTTAGTTATTTACTCTATTTACAATTTTGAATTTGTATGATCCTGAAGTTAGCCGTTAGTTTAAAATTTTTGGATTTTTTTTTCGACAACTTAATTTAAAAAAAAAAAAAAACTAAAAATATGCACATGTAGAAAATTGAAAAAACTACAAGTGCAATTTTTCAAAAAATTTTTTTTCAATAATTCATCGTTTTCCAAAAATCCAAAACTTATTGGATATGGGCTAACTTCAGTATCATGAATTTGTCTAATGTCTGCTACATTCACACTCATTAAATTTAAATTAATTAAAACGAGCAGCTTACAGTCACTACGTGACTGCTCGAGTATTATTGCTAAATTTATTAAATATATTTAATACGATTATAGTATACGATTTGAATTTAATGTTTATTAAAATCTCTATGCTAAAACCTACTCCAGAATCTTTTGTTTATTTTTATTATCATTGAAATTTAATAAGACAAATCTCATCATCAACTCGCAAACCTATTGATTTCGATGATTGTATAATCACGGGATCCAAAAAAAAAATCTACAAGATCAAATTTTTTTTCAATAATCGTCTTATATATTTTTTTTTCACTGACAACAAATTAAATTTGTTTAATTTTTATTATCATAGAAGACATGGCGTGGACTAAATTTTTCTTATTCTCTCTTAATTATATGCATAATAGTTATATATATTCCATCATATTCAGTGACAGAATAATTAAAATATTAATTTATTTAAAGAAAATAAATACGACCTTCTTTTTTTCCCGCGTAATTTAAATGCAATTCGAATGATATAAATAAATAAATTTATTTATCTTGATAATTGGCAATAAAAAAAGAGTTTAAACCGTGAAAAGGCACAAATTTAAGTCATGACCTTTCTAACGATACCAAATTTATTAACATTAACCAATTCTATCATAAAGATATGGCAGGAACAAAATTTTCCTTATTCTCTTTATAATATAGAATAGAATAGAATAGATAATTAAATTTAAAAAAATGCGCTTACTTATTTTTCATTGATCTAAATACGCATTTTTTAATTTTTTTTATTTATTCAAAAATTTTAAAAATTAGAGGCAATTTTTTGAAATATTTTTTTTAAATATCAATGTAGCAGACAGACAAATTTAAAATTATTAAAAAATAGACTAAATAATTAATAAAATTAAATTTTAAAAAAAATGCGCATTTGAAAAATTTAAAAATTAATATGTGCATTTTTTTCAAATATTATTTTTTAAATTATTTACTCTATTTATAATTTTAAATTTGATGTCTACTATATTTACATTTAATAAAAAAATTTCAAAAAATTGCCTCTGGTATTTTAAATTTTTGAATCAATAAAAAAGTGTACGTAGAATAAAAATTCAAAAATGCTTATTTAAATTAATGAAAAATAAGTACGCGCTTTTTTAAAAATTTATGAAGTGTCTCATGTCTGCTACATTCAGACTCATGCATATTGTTATTTTTTTAAATTAAATTGTTGAATGAAATTCAAAAATTGTTAATTTTCTTCTAAATAATGATCATAATTTATTTAAATTTAATGATGTAATTATTTTAGGCACATGAAGCAATCAGTAATTTTGAAAAGAAATTAACGAGCCAAGGAAAAAAAGTAACTGTTGTAACCCAAAATGTTGATGGACTTCATCAACGTGCAGGAACTGAAAATATATATGAACTTCATGGTTCATTATTTAAAACCCGGTGCACTAAATGTGATAACGTTGAGGTCAATAATAATGTCCCTATTTGCCCAGCTTTAGCAAGAGCTAGGTAATTATACTAAACAATTATTTTATATATTTTTAAATAACTATATACATTTTATTCTAGTTTACCAGAGCAAGATGACACGTTGTCAGAAATACCCGTGGAAGATTTACCGCATTGTCAAAAAAATTCTTGTGGCGGATTATTGAGACCATATATCGTATGGTTTGGAGAAAATCTTGATGAAGATCTTCTTAATAAAACTGGTTTGTTTTATTACTCATTTATTTTTTATTTTTTTTTCTTAATTGAATTAAAAATAAAAAATCACCAATACCTCTTAGAAAGGTTGTGTAAATTCTAAAAATAATATTGTTTTAAAAGTCGACGATAAAAGCGTCTTGGCATCATGATAACTTGCGTCATTCTAAATGAATCAAATTTAAATTTTGCCTAAATAAAATTTTGATTTAATTATCTAGAAATATGTCCACTGAAATTTTTTTAAATTCATTTAGTTTCAAATAATTTTAATAAAGTCGGTTAAAATTTTTTATAAATAAGGTAAAAGCTCCTATACCCGCTCAGTACCATTAGTCGCTCACTTTAACTGTTTAAGATGTTTTTTTATAATTTTTATAAAGAAAAAATTACAACTAAAAATATTGTTATTGATAAATAATTATTTGTGAATCTAAATATAATTAAATATGATGTATCAAATTATTTTATAATAGATTATATATTTAAATTAAGTGACTGTTTTCAAAATCGCGCTCAGCTGGGCATTTTTTACTTTAACGTTCAATCGTTAGATTTAATTTAGGCTACGTTAAATTTTTTAAGAATTGTTATAACTATATCTTATTAGATATATATTTTTAAAATCATGAAATTTTATATTATGAAAGAATAAAGTAGTATAATTTATAAATTATTTTCCAAATCAATAAACTTATCATAGTTTAATTGATATTGTCTTTGAGCGACTATAGGGCCATATGTTGATCGAGTAATGGTACTTCACAACTTTTAGTGAGCGGCTATGGGTACACTCAAGGACCTTATTGAAAAAATTGATAATAATTAATTATCTATATTATTAAGAGAATAAGGAAAATTTTGTTCCTGCCATATTTATATGATATAATAAGTTAATGTTATTAAATTTGGTATCGTTAGAAAGGTCTTGACTTAAATTTGTGCCTTTTCATGGTTTAAACTCTTTTTTATTGCCAATTATCAAGATAAATAAATTTATCTATATCATTCGAATAACATTTAAATTACGCGGGAAAAAAAGAAGGTCGTATTTATTT
Organism: Microplitis manilae; assembly: GCA_030273425.1. NCBI lineage: Eukaryota > Metazoa > Arthropoda > Insecta > Hymenoptera > Braconidae > Microplitis > Microplitis manilae. The sequence continues at coordinate 5,938,478 of CP092724.1, forward strand.
TCTTTAAATAAATTAATATTTTAATTATTCTGTCACTGAATATGACTGAATATATATAACTATTATGTATATAATTAAGAGAGAATAAGAAAAATTTAGTCCACGCCATGTCTTCTATGATAATAAAAATTAAACAAATTTAATTTGGTGTCAGTGAAAAAAAAATATATAAGACGATTAATAAAAAAAAATTTGATCGTGTAGATTTTTTTTTTGGATCCCGTGATTATACAATCATCGAAATCAATAGGTTTGCGAGTTGATGATGCGATTTGTCTTATTAAATTTCAATGATAATAAAAATAAACAAAAGATTCTGGAGTAGGTTTTGGCGTAGAGATTTTAATAAATATTAAATTCAAATCGTATACTATAATCGTATTAAATATGTTTTATAAATTTGGCAATAATACTCGAGCAGTCACGTAGTGACTGTAGGTTGCTCGTTAACATTATTCTTCAAGCTAAAATTTCATTCTAATACTCGAAACTTCAAAAAATAACTATCAAAAAAATATGGTTTTTTATTTTATTTATTAATTTATATTGAGTGATTTAATCTCACTCCAATGAAAAGTGAGCAGGTATAGGGGCTTTTACCTTATTTAAATAAACTTTAGATTTTTTTTTTCATTTAATTTATTTAATTAAATACTTATTTATACAGTATTGTTTTTCAGAGGAATGTGTTGAAAATTGTGATGTGTGTTTAATTATTGGAACATCATCAATTGTTTATCCAGCTGCTATGTTTGCACCAAGAGTTGCTGAACGCGGGATTACAGTTGCTGAATTTAATTTGGAAGAAACAGCGGCAACAAAAAGTTTCCAGTAATTAACTTTGTTTTTAATATAATTATTTTTAAAAATCGTGTCCCAAAAAGTAAAAGGGCGCATTGCTACAGATTAGTAAGGATCCATGCTAAAAGGGCGAACAAAACATATTTTTTTGCCATTTGTTTTGAAATTTTTTCGAAACGCTAAGATCTGTAAAAAAAAAAATTGGGCATCTTTCAGGGGGAAAGGTCTGAGATACAAAAAAAAAAAGAGAACATATTTTTTTGTTCAGAGTAGCTTCTTTATTAAAATTCTCAAAATTTGTAACATTGTTAAGCATCATTCCAAGAATATTCTGTTAAATTTTCATGAAAAAATATTAAAAAATAAGCCAGTGGTAGTGGGGAGAGACGAGTCAAAAAAAAAAGTCTCCATGCTGTAGGCAGGATTACTCATGACTGCTTCATCTGAAATCAAAAAACCAAAAAGATTTCTTTGGTACATAAGTTTCTCTTAGATTTGAATGAAGGATTTTTTTTTCAATTACTTATTTTTTAATTAAACAAAAGGAGCAATCTTTGGTAAAAATCAGAGTTTTTTGATTGCACCTTTACCAAAAATTAAAAAATGAATATTTTATTTATTCCTTCGTTCAAATCTAAGATAAACTTATGTATAAAAGAAATCTTTTTGGTTTTTTAATTTCAGATGAGTCATAAGTTATCCTGCCTACACTGAGAAAAAAAAATACTTTTATTGAGAAGATTTACTTGATACAAGAACATATATTCTTGATAATTTTCAAGAATACATAAGTTTGTCTCAAGAATTCGTAGAATTGAAGGAAATAATTTTTATTTAATTCAAGTAAAGCTGTTCTTTTGTTTACTCATAATATAATATCAAATTCATATATTAACAAAAATAAATTTGATGCTCTTTTCTCAAGAAATTGATAATTAATAATAATAAAATAAATATTTTGAACGGATTTCTTGAACCAAGAAATTCTTGTTTGGAAAATAGTATTTTTTTTTCTCAGTGTACGGCATGGAGATTTTGTTTTGACTCGTCTCTCCCCACTACCACTGGCTTATTTTTAAATATTTTTTCATGAAAATTTAGCAGAATATTCTTGAAATGATGCTTAATAATGTCACAAATTTTAAGAATTTTAATAAAGAAGGTATTCTGAAAAAATATGCTCTTTCTTTTGTATCTCAGACCCTTTTCCTCCCTTGAGCTAAAAGGTAATGTCTCAAGACGAGTGCCCTTCTAGCTTTTAGAAAAGTAGTGCCTAAAGCTAAAAGGGCGCATAAAAAAAAATTCAAGTTTTAATTCAAAATACTGACAAATAGTTTTACAAGACAAGCTAGATGAAAAAAACATTCTTCTACACTGATAGAAATTTTATCTTGGCTCAAGAAAATATTTTCTTGAGCCAAGAATTTATTTCTGAAGAAAAGCAATTGTTTTGCTTCAAGAAATTCTTGTCTTGATTTAGATTTTCTTGGCTCAAAAGATTTTGTATCTTTGATGGATAACTCTCGTGTCTTGACCCGAAACTAAATTATCTTCAATCGATACTATTGAATTCTTTAAGCAAGACCACTTGTCTCTTCAGCTAAAAATGTCGTATTGTTATTTTAAGAACTTTAAATTTTTGGTTCAAGTAATAATTTCTTGATGGAAGATGTTTTCGAAGTAATGAAAAAAAAAACTTTTTTTAAAATAAATTTCTATTTTATTATATCTGAAGTAAATGAATGTAGTCCTAAAAAATCACTTTGAAATTTTTTATTTTTAAAATAAAAAAAAAAGTTTTTTTTCAAGCTGAGTGAATTGAGATCTTGATTTAAAAATCGCGCCATTCTCGAAACAAGTCGGTAATGTCTTAAACCTACATTTTGCCTATCTCAATCCAAGAGCAAGAAATTCTTAAGCCAAATATGTCAGATTTTGTTTCAAAACAATAAAGGCTTCATCGAAGAATAAAATTCTCAAACGAAGAATTTTTTTTCTCTATTCGAGAAATTCAATTTTTTGGTTCAAAAACTTATTTCTTAAACTAAAACAATTAAAAATTTTAAAACAAGAACCACATTTTGAAGAAAAAATTTTTCTTGAATCGAGATATTTTTTCTATCAGTGTACACTTTTTTTTCTCAAAATTGATTAAAAATAAAATAATTAAAAATAAAATGAAAATATCAAATATTGCGCCCTTTAACCATTTGGTACACGATCTCAAAAATTCAGCTAAATAAAAAAAATATGATTTTTGAAATTTAGTGATTTGGTATAAAATGACCGATATCTATTTACTAAATTTTACTAAATGTAGATATACAAATACCTGAAGGGATCGAGTACCAGTTCCCTGATCGGGTACTAGGTCTTTTATCTTACATATTAAAATATATTTTTTATTGCAGATATCATTTTCAAGGACCATGTACTGTGACGGTGACTGAAGCATTGGATATTTAAAAAAGAAAAAAAAAACATTTTAAATTTAAATAATAAAAATAACCAATTGTTCTAGAATAGATGTTAGAGTTCAGACTAATTTTTATTTATTTCATACTAAATTGCGTGATATCTCTGTAAAAAAAAAAAAAAGAGAAAAATTTTAATACATTAAACCCATAAATTATTTAATCAGTTATAATTTATTTATCATTCCAAATATATATATAATAACATAATATAGATCAATATAATTTATATTTAATAATAATAAAACTTTCATTAGCGTATTCTTCAAGTAGAATAACATTTTATTTATCTTTTTATTTTATTATTTTTGTTTTCTTTCTTTTGATGCTCATTGAAACATAAATTTATCACAGAGTTAGAAATGGTCGAGGAATTGCGATAAAAATAATTCGCGTCTCTTATTTTATATTTTGCCCTTTTTTATTATTATTATTATTATAAACATTTACTTGACAATCTTATCATTTTTTTAATCTTAACCCGTTTAATTATTATTTACCATAAAAATATAAATTGCAAAAAAATTTCAAGTAGAAAAAAAAATTCACTAAGAGAATTTTACTTTCGTTATTTTTTCAATAAACAAAATTATGAATATTTTTAGTAGATTATTTTGATCTGTTTGCATAGTTCATGTACATCATTTTATATACATATATCAATTTTAAAACAGTGCATATATATATACATAAACGTAGTATAAATTATAATTATAAATATATAATAAAAAAAAATATCACAAAGATAAAAAAATTAAAAAAAAAATGTTTTATAAAAAAATTAAAATTATTTATTTACTTTTTTTTTATACTTTCATGGAATGCTTATTAATTTTCTTAATTTATACTCATTTATAAAGCTTGCATTTAAAGTATTTAAAAAAAAAGTTCATTCATTATAAATATTTTGATTGCTTTGTGCATTTGTTATTTCTTAACTACGTAAATAGATGGTCGACTATTGCACATAAAAAATGTTTAAAAAAAGCTTTCCCTCGCGGTTTTAAAAATGCCGTAAATTTACCGCTATAATTTTTTAATAACTTGGCATTAATATGTCCCTGATGAATCCGAAGTACGGTAACTTACCGTAAGTGGCTGTAATTTACCGTAAAATACGATATTTCCGCGACAATTTATCGTTATTCGCGGTAAGTGAATTTTACAGTAAGCATCGTAAACTTTTTTATTTTTTAGTGTTACAGTGCAATACTTCACTTTACGGTAAAATACCACAGACTTACCGCAAAGTTATAGTAAAAATACTGTACTCTTGCCCTAAAAATTCCGTATCTACAGTAAAATGTCGTAATTTACCGTAAACTACCGTAATTATTCTGAATACAGTAAATTACAGTAATTACCGTAGTTCGGATCCGCCTAGGATGGTTATATAGGACAGTTTTTTTACTATAATTATGCAATATATTTGCCGTACGTAGGCTAAAGAGTTACCAGAATACGGCGGTAAAATTACTGTAAAAATACCGAGCTTTTATCGGAAACATTCTGTTTAAAAACTATAATAATACGATCTCGGGTGGATCCAAATTACGGTACATTATCTCAATTTACGGTAAATTGTGGTAGTTTATGATAAATTACAAAACTTTACAGTAAACGCGCGGTAATTTACGGTAAAATTGTGACAAGTCTGTGGTATTTTACTGTAAATTATAGTATTGCATTGTAAAAAATGCAAAAATAAAAAAGCCTACGGTGCTTACGGTAAAAATGCCGTCTTTACCGTAAAATCCCGTATATTACCGTGAAGTGCGGCAAATTTGCCGTAGAAATATTGTATTTTACATTAAATTACGGCTCATGCGGTAATTTACTGTAATTTGGGTCCATTCGGGAATAATACGATAATTTGATGATAATAATAAAATCGTATTTTCAAAGTAATAATACCGTAAATATCCTGCAAATTTGCTAGATTTATGCCGATATAATGGAAAATTGTAAAAAATTCAGTTTTATTTTGTGTTCGGTTTTGCATTTAAAACCATCGAAAATGTGCAGGTATAAATTTTTTATTTTATTCTACTGGTTCACACGTTTCTAATTCAAATAAGAGAATGTAAGTGAAAATAACTAGAACGGTTCGATACCAAGCAGCGCACTTGCCTTTGAGACATCTATGAGATAATAGATTTTAGGCTACTTTTTGACATATCGATAAGGCATCAATACGTTGACAAAACGATCAGAAATTTATGTCACCGAAAAACGATCTACTTAAGAGATTTAACACGAGTGACGACAAAAAGTAAATTACAAATAGTGGTAAAATAAGTCATCTAAATGACGTTTTAATTGAAATAAGACAGGAAAAATAACACAACTCGTCTCTGTCTCCGGAACCAATATTTGCATGTCGTACTTATACCAAAAAAGGCGACTGAGACAAAAAAAAAATTTGTCTTATCCCTTTGAAAGATATCTTAAAGTTGACTCTGTGCTACTTGGGATGCTGCAATTTTGCCGCAAGTATACTCTAAATGCTCAATATAATTACGGTTTTAAGACGCGTTTTCATTTGTTTCTCTATTCGCACCCAACTGGATAAACGGTACTATCTCTGTTGCACTTGTACATTTAGTTTAGAGCTTTTATTTCAGAGAAAAGCTGGGACAAAATTATCTGAACACCGTTCTTAATGCTGTTAAAATACCGAAATTATCCTGTTCTATTGTCGTAAATATTCTGAATTTATTTCGTAGATTTTTGGTAATAGTTTGACAAAAAAACTGGCCCAAATAACTGAAGTTTTCCCTCAATTCCGCAGTTTTTATACCGTACAATTATGGCATTTCCATAACCACAAGGGTTGAAAAGAAAAAATCTAATCAATATCTAAATTTAAAATCGCAAATACAAACTAATGATCCCTATTATACAATTTTTTAAAATCTAAATACAGCTTTGGTTTGGCGAATGTTATCTATAATCAATAATAAATATATTAGAAAAAAAAAACACAATTAATTAATTGATTAATAACTCAATTTGACGCCTAATTAATTTAAAAATTAAAGTACAGTACTACTAGCGATTGTCGTCACTAAATTTGTAATTTCTGTTGTTAAATTTGGTGGTAAGGAAGACGTTTCTAATACATTAGTCGCAGTAGTAGAAATATTTGCAATAGTTGAATTAATTACACAGTATGGCATTATTTGTCCGTGTTTACACGAATCAGCAGTGTGGTTATGGAAGATGAGAAGGTATAGACCAGCAATAGCTGTAAATGCCCCCGCAAAAAGTAAACCCATTGCTGGTATTTTTTTAGGAGACAGCAGTGGACCTTCTTCGAGTCTTATATAACACAAGGCCGGTAATATATAAGCTAATGGTACTGCTGCTAAAATACCATTAAGCTCCAGTACAACTCCAAGACAATCTTCAGACATTGATACTAAATAAGCTAACGTTACTATTCCCATTGTTATTATAAGATAACGTCTGTCAGATCCAGCGATATATACATCATGGTTTTCTGTTTCGGCAGTACCTTTTATGGCCGTTAGGATTACCTATTTTTAAATAAAATTACTTTAATTAATAATTAATTGTAATTACTAAGAAATTCAAGCCGATTAATTAGCTTGCTTAGTTGATTTAACGAGTTAACTTAATTAGATGGTATAAAAAATATGATACTGAGTTACAACAGGGGTAAAAAAAAATTTCATAGTATCCAATGCTATCTAGATTATACTGCTTCATTTGAATTATACTCAGTTCTATCCCAGATGTAATGGAGTTCTTTATGAAAAAATCCATATGGGAATCCAGCCTAGATCAATTACTATGACCCCAAAAATGTATATCATTTAATTGTTATTATAATACAGTTTTGAAAATTCATTCTACACTGACAAAAAATTGGTTTTCTGAACTATGAAAAACATAGTTCAATGAAGCCACTATTATAGTCGTCCCGGAGAAAGCTTGGGATTTTTTCCCACTATTATTTTTTCCCCCTCTATTATAATATTCCGAAAAAGATATTCTGCGCATGCGCAAAGCTAAATATTATGGTAGAGGTGGAATAATTGTGGTAGGGCAAAATCCCAAATTTTCATTGGGACGACTATACCCTCAGTTCAGATAATTAATATATAGTTGTAAAATGTACGGTGATATCATAGTTGTTTTAACTGTGTTATAGTTCAATGAACAATGACAATAGCGAACGTAACTAAGTCAAAAATGCTATTCTTATTATAAAAAAATAATAATGAAAAATCCTTAATTATATTCGTCGATGACTTAAGGTAAAAATCCCTATACCCGCTCAGTGCCATTAGTCGCTCACTTTAACTGTTTAAGACGTTTTTTTATAATTTTTATAAAATAAAATCAAAGAGAAATTCATGCAAAGCAAACAAACAGAACAAGCCAGAGAGAAAATTAAGGAACTGGGGATAGGAAAGCCAAACAGAGAAGCCATAGAGTACACAAGAAAATTTGAAAGCCTAGCCAGGAAGAAGGCAAACGAAACAAAAGAGGTGCAAAAACAAAAAAAGCGATAAAGAAAGAATAAGCTAGTCAGTAATAAGTTAAAAATAGTGTAATTGCAAGTATAGTACTATACACCCGCGAAAATTAGGGAACAAATTACACTAATAAAGTATGAATGATTGTAAGAGTGATTAATAAGGTATGAACGACATCAATCAATGTAAATAAATAAGCAAATAAATTAGAAATAAGAAAAAACTGTAAAAAAACGGAAGTTGTACAGTAAAAAGCAAGTAAAGATTATTATTATTATTATTATAATTTTTATAAAAAAAAAATTACAACTAAAAATATTGTTATTGATAAATAATTATTTGTAAATCTAAATATATTAAAACATGATGTATCAAATTATTTTATAATAGATTATAAATTTAAATTAAATGACTGTTTTAAAAATCGTGCTCAGCCGAGCATTTTTTACTTTAACGTTCATTCGTTAGATTCAATTTAGATTACGTCAAATTTTTTAAGAATTGTTATAACTATATCTTATTAAATATATTTTAAAAATTCATGAAATTTTATATTATGAAAGAATAAAGTAGTATAATTTATAAATTATTTGTCCAAATCAATAAACTTATGATAGTTTAATTGATATTGTTTTTGAGCGACTATAGGGCTATGTGTTGATCGAGTAATGGTACATCACAACTTTTAATGAGCGACTATGGGTAAATTCAAGGACCTTATTTAAAAAATTAATAATAATTAATTATCAACATTGTTTTTCAAACTAAAATTTTATTCTAATACTCGAAACTTCAAAAAATAACTATAAAAAAAATATGATTTTTTATTTTATTTATTAATTTATATTGAGTGATTTAATCTCACTCCAATGAAAAGTGAGCGGGTATAGGGGCTTTTACCTTACTTTCAAATAGTTTCGGGCACTATGAAATAGTTCAAGAAATTAGAAATATTAGTTAAGATGATTATTTATTCATTCCTATCCTTTTCTAGTTACCACAACGCACTTTTCCCTCAGTGTATGTTTGTTTTATTTTAATAATTCGATGATAAAAACAATCACTCGAAAATTACAGCAGTATTGCATAAAATACTGACTTGCCACTGATGTAAAGAGATGATTTCAGAGCAGGGTTGTAATATTCCTAATGGAAAAGTTCACCATTAAAAAATTAAATTTATGACTTAAGTCTATATATATATATATATAAAGTTCTATAATTATAGAAATTTTTCTTATTTAAAGATTGAATTTAATGCTTAATGGCAATCTTATACGTATCCGGAAGATATACAAAAATAGTAACTCATAATTTATCATATAAATATTTAAAAATTTATCATCAATATAAAATGAAAGTAAAACTTTGATCAGAAATTGTAAGTTCAATCACAATAATTAGACATTTCATTATATCACAAAAATATATGCCAAGGCGATGTTTGGTCTATCATTCAAATAAAAATCTTTTTGATTAGTTATTTTTTTCTTTTTAATTGTGAATAATAATTTGTTTATTCAAAAACGATTAATTTTTCATTAAAAAATATATAAATCTTCAACGTTTACTGGTAATTTACTATATTAAAAAATTAAATTTGTGATGAATAGAAGTTGCTCCGATTGAAAAGTAAAATTTATTGACTAATAAAAAATTAAATTTAATGACTAATAAAAAATATTACCATTAAAAAATTAAATTTAATGGCTAATGAAATCACTAATGCATTAAAAAACCTAATGCATTATTTACAACCCTGTTTCAGAGACATCCATATTACGTATAACCGTGACTTTACTACTGACATAAATGTATGACTTTAAAATTACGTCAGTATGGGTGACCGGCCAAAATAACTCACACACAAACAACTCCGACCATAATAACTCACCAAATCAGGTGATAAACGTGACTCGTGATATGTTGTATATATTCACGTGACTCTTTAGTATGTTAGTTAGTCAAAATAGCTCGGCAACAATAGCTCAAACAAAAAAAAACTATTGTGAGACTCATTATTTTCCGAGTTATTTTTGTTGGAGTTATTATTGCCGAGTTATTTTGACCTAGCACCGTCAGTATGATGGACAACAATGACTTTTTTACGATAGTATAAGTAACAATGTGATGTAGATCTTATGTAAAATGTACGTAATATGTCATAACTTCGACATCATACAAAAGTCATGCTTACATCAATATCATGTCACAATTTTTTACATCATAGTAAAGTCATACAGAACCTCAGACTGATGTCAAATTTACATAAGATGCCGTGACATTTCTATGGCTTACGTATGAAGGCAAAGTAAGGTCATGTGTTCACTGGGATTTGAGTTCGCACAAGGCGTTTTCGGATGGATTCCCATATAGTTTCCTATAGGAATTCAGCATAGATCCCGATATAGATTCTTACGTGGGTTCCTATGGGGATCCACACCATGCCAAATCCATATGGGAATCTAGTATGGATTATTATATATAACTAATTAAGTTAACCGGTGAAATCATCTAAGCTGATTAGCTATCTAGTTAATCCGCTCCAGCTCTTTCATCTGTTTTAACTGAGTAAATTGCATAGCGCTATAATGTAATGAATAATAAATTAAATAAATAATTATTTATGTAAATTACTTCACGTGTTACGAAACATTCAATGGGGAATGTAAGTAAAATTGTTCCGCTAAACATTACTCTTGAGAGATTCATAAGATCATCGTCCCAACAATAATTTTCCATAAGGTCTCCTTGCACATAACTTGTGAATGTGACGTAACCGGCTATTCCAAATGCCGCAGCAATGAGGAAAGATGTGAATAGAGACCAGTGGGTTATCATATCCCATTTCTGTTGGGTGGCGCGTTCTATTGACCCATAAATGAGGAATGTATTATGGTGGCACATAAATGCAAATGCCATTATTCCAATTGATGGCAATACCCCTCGCATATTGGCAAATTCCCAACTATCTGTTCTATCCGGTCTAAAAGGAAATTTAGAATTAGTAATTAAAAAATTTTTGTTTTTTAATTTTCTATTATTTTTCTAAAGTAACAGACTCAATATCTGATCGAGACCTAACTCGGGTCGAAAAATTTGATCTGATTTTAGTCTAACTGGACTGAATTCGACTAATTGGACTGTATTTGAACTAGTTGATCTGTTTTTGATCTTTTATAAAAATTTTAATCTGTTTTCGATCTGTTGTTTTTAAAAACAATTGCGTTGCGGGCAGACAAAACTCTTGAACTTGGAAAAATTTTACTTCTGAAAATTTGCACGGACAAAACTAGATTAAATCATGGACTTGTAATATTTTTATTTATGGACAATATTTATAAAAAATATTCAAAGTTCCAGAATTGATTATGTTCTGTTTACCATTTACTTAGTGTCTTTTATTTTAAAATGTCGGCAGTTAATGATAGTTTGACAACTTTATTTTCTAGTTGTCTTGACTGAATATTTATAATATTGAATAAAAGTAATAAAATTACTCTTAAAATGTCAATAACTTTTTCTTTTTTACTGGATAAAATCGAAAAATATTTTAGCATTAGAAACCATCAAAATTCTTGTGACATCTTATTACGAATGCGCATTAGCATGTTTCAAATGTCAAGAAAATTAAAATAAATTTATAAATCTAGATTATTATTATTATTATTTATATTTGTAAAACGTCCTGTTTTTGATCTAAAGGCGATTAAAAGTAGACTAAGAATTATAGTAAAAAAAAGTCTGTTTTTAATCTAAAAGCGATTAAAAACACCCTAAATATAATACGAAAACAAGTCTGATATTGGCGTGGATAGAGAATAGTACGGACACAAACTGATTAAATTCCCATATAAAATAAATACAATTTAAAAACTTAAATTAAATAAAAAATATTGTAATGTATCATTTATTTCGAAACAGATCTAATTTTTTGACCCAGGAAATACATTTTCTTGATCTTGTTTAAATCTTGCATAAAGAACTTGTTAAAGGATATTTGTCAAGTAACTTGCTTAAGACAATGCTACTAGGGTTGCTGTAGGAAAGGGTTCGGGAATAAACAGGACAGGATTATCTCATTCATATATGCCAGTAAAATAGCATACATACGATAATACTAGATATAAGCTGGTTATATATTATTTTGCTGAGTTATATATTTTTTCTCGCCTCCGGGCGGAAAGCGTCAACTTTCGTCCCGCTACGCAAAACGAAGTTGCCGCTTTCCGCCTCCGTCGACGCGAAAAATAGTATATACACCACGGGAAGTAAATAAGAAATGTCTCAGATCACATGTAATTGTTGGCCGAGGCGAAGCCTCGGCCAACAATTACATGTGATCTGAGACATTTCTTATTTTACTTCCCTACACGGAGAAAAATGTTGGCTCAAAATCTACCAATTTTTATTATGCTGCCGACTAAACTTGAAACAGGAAGGGAAGCACCCAAAAAATTACTATGCTCATACGAAAATTATTATGCCGCATCACAATTATTATAATGTATAAAAGTAATTGTTATTAAATCTTATCGATAAGTTTCTCGCTCGTAGTAAGTATTGTGATACAGCATAATAATTTTTCGTATGAGCATAATAATTTTTTGGATGCTTCCCTTCCTGTTTCAAGTTTGGTCGGCAGCATAATAAAAATTGGTAGGTTTCGAGCCAACATTTTTCTCCGTGTAGGTGTGTAATATACTATTTCGTGCGGGCAGTCAAAGGTTTATTACGGGCAGGTTCATAACGGGTATTCAACTGTCCCTGGTAAGAAAAATAATTTAACCCATGCTAAGTGTATATCTATAGATCAGTCGATTCAAATTGTTTTAAATCATTTCAAATTGTTTTGAATCATTTCAAATAATCTTTTTTAATCAGGTGTAATATCTTTAAATAATTTGCTTAAAATTTAAAGGAATATTTTTACCGGTGTATTAAAACCATTGTGACTGTCATTACTTCAACGAAAAGTGATCAGATATTGTGTCTTTTACTTAGTTATTAAATGATAACTTACACAAGAGATGACATGGTACCCATTCTAATAAAAATTGCTAATAAAATGAAACCAACGCATACGAGAGATAGAAATGATATTTTAGCAAGTCGCGCAACATTTCTATAGAGACACAATGGAATTGTTATCATTAAAGTTGCTAATAATATTACAACTTCTCTTTGTGCAAATATATTGCTTTCTGCTATCCCAGTTACCCTTATTATTACCTTTGTCACAGTATCACCGACAACGATATTATAAGATATCATAGCTGCGAAAATAACAAATACAATTTTCACTAAATAAAATTTATGAATAATGTGATTTTTCTAAAATACTTTTTTATTGTATTTTAGTTTACCTATAAATGGGTAAATAAATTGTAGAACCGTTAGAATATAAAATCCAGGCCTTCCAAAACTAGCTCTCATTAGACCTTGGTAACTCATTTCTCCACAAATATGCCCACTTCTTACCATTAAAATAAGCGAATAGTCAGTTAAAACTGCTATAATAATTAATAAAAAAATTCCTAAACCAAAACCCGACTGATGAAGTGCATACGGAATACCTAAAACAATAAAATTAATTTTATCATTAGAAAATAAAAAAAGGCCATTCGGCAGCCGAAATGGTAATAGATTTCTTATTCTTTATTCATTTATTTTCAAGCTATCAAATAAAAATTAGCCAAAAAATTAAATTTCTTGGACATTTTCCAAGAACCAAGGTCAGAAATTTATGTAAAGAAATTGTCAAAACGGTAAGTGAAGAAACAAAAATTGAAGCTAATTAGATGAGCTTTAAAATACCTTCAATGATAATTCACATAAATTTTGTTTTTTTTTTTAAGTACTTTATAGATAAATCAATAAAAAAAAATTTTTTATCTCAAATTTGGAAAATTTAAAATTACAACTTCCAAACTAATCAACGGATTTAGCCTACTTTCAAACTTGACCAAATCGTTGAACCAAAAAATATGTGTGTCGAGTTTCATTTAGATCCGTTCAGAATTGTTAGAGCTATCGCGACCACAAGGCTCAATATTTATAATTAATCATATAGTTGCGTTTGAATGACATAATGAATAAACGATTCACTTTTAGATAAAGTCATAAAAGTGTAATTTGAAGCTTATTTTATTAGCTACAAGATGTATCTAACGAAATTAACCTGCAACGTATATTTATAAGATATTCAAAGTTAAAGCCGTAAACAATTTTTTTTTTTTCAATTTTTTTCAAAAATTTTGTCATTAATCTATTCGAAAAAATTGTCGAAATGGAAAGTTAAATAATGAAAATTAAAGATAATTTCATTAGCTTTCAAATACATTTAACAGTAATAATCTATCGCTTTTTACTCAAAAGTTATTTGCAGAGAAATTGACAAAAAAAGATTTTTTTTTTAATTTTAGACACCCGTTTTGAACTATCCAACCGATTTGGCTCATCTTCGATCTTGACCAAAATTTTTACCCGAAAAAAAGTATGTTAAATTTCATTTAAATCCGTTTTGAATTGTAGATGCTATCGTGCCCACAATTCGCGTTATATCCCACCACTGTAAATCGAAGTGTTTTAATTTAAAACACCGGTAACACGACTTTATCTTTCTGGACAAAATCTCCCTATAACCAAATCTCTCCAGGATAAAATTTCTAAAATTATTTTTTATCAGTCCAATTCCTGATGGCCATACTAACACTTCAAGTCTTTGACGTTCAGTGAATTTGATTAACTTCACAGTAAGTTTACGTCAAGTTCTTGTAATTGACGATGATGTCAAATTTGAGAATTTCCTATGATTTCATAAATATATGTGTAACACATTCTATTTATTTATGATACACACATAAAATGTAAAAAAAACCTGAATACGATTCCAATCGTAAGTGTAGAAATCATTATAATTACATAGATTATTATAAAATATCGTTTATAGAGATCGTGTTCAACAAATTTTGTCCTGGAGAAATTTCGCCGTGGGGAGATATCATGGTGGAACCTTAACTAACAGTATTTTTGGAACCTACTCGATAAATTATGTATATAGCCAGATTTTTATAAGAAATCTACTTAAAAACAATAAATAAAAACTCACCAATAACTCCACTACCAATAATGGAATTAATAAAATTAAAACTCGCCATTGGAAGACTTGTAAATTTCCCAGATTCCTCTTCATCTTCCTAAAACGCGACCCACAACTAAGATTATTTATTTAAATAACAATTAAAATTTAACAATAATAAAAAAAAAATATTTTTCTATTAAAGCTTAGTACACTTGTTTTATTATTCATCCCTCACTCCATCTTTCACTCTTGCTATCGTTATTAATGCACATAATCTAAATAATTAAACGATAAATTTAATGTTATTCTATTATATCATACTATAAAATTTGAAACTTAATTAAATATTTAAATTAATGCTTATTAATTAAACATAAACATTTGCTGTAAATTAAAACATAATATTATTCGCTGATATATTTTCATAGCTTTTATAGAAGTGCAATTTATCAAACATTCACGTGCCAAAAAAAATTTTTTTTTAAAAAAAGCATTAAAAAAATTCATTATGCAAACTTCTCATCACCTTCTACGCTAGCATCAATTTTTTTTATAGATTAAATTTTACCGTATTATTAAATGATGAGTTCCGTATTTTATTCAAACAAAAATAATAGTACATTGCGTGACAAGGGATGAAAAAAGACGATTTCAGACAAAAGTAAAATTGACTACTTAAAGGTAAGGACTGATATCACCCGAAGCCTGAAATCGTGTTCGATCACAAGTCACACACATTTTTTTTCATATTACTTGCATTGATACTAGAAGTTTTGAAACAAGCTAATTTCTAACCGATAGTGCGACAAAAAAATAATGTATTTTAAATATCTAAATTTAACCCTTCAGTACTCCCGTCTCTGTTAGTGTCTCGCTTGCACACAGCGACATCCGATAATTTGAATCCTGTGTGTCTTTTGAGCAAAATGCTCATAACGGGAGTACTGATGGGTTAAATAATTTGACAAAAGAAAGTCACTTCTAGTTATTTTAATCATTTTTCACCATCTGCGTCAAAAGTTTAAATTCCTGCTCTATTTAGAAGGAAGAAAGTCGTTCCATTTTTTTTTCTATGAGAAAGCAAATCATAAAAAATAGCGCATGCGCCATTCTTTCCTCAAACAGAAACAAGAATTTGAATTTTCCGGTAATTACACACGTAGGTTGGAATGTCCTACTTTTCTCCCTTGGTATGTAATATACTATTTTTTTAATTAGAACTCATATTATTTTTTTTAATTTTCTAAACGCAATATTTAGAGGTTTGCAATAAATAAATGGGATTTTGACTGAAATGAAGTCAGATACTAATGAATTTCTTCCCTAGAGAACAATCTGCAATCAGTTTCTGTCGGTAGATCGCATTAGTTTGTTTCGACTGGCAAAATAGGTATTGAAACTCGCAGTTTCAATGCAGGTGATATGAAATAAGTATATTGCACACCAAAGAAGAAATGCAGGACAACCGAACTTGCGTGCTTTCTTAAAATAAATCAGTAAGAAGTACTGCAAATAACTGAATGTTCACTGATTTACAGTACTCTTTTCACCGATTCATTTCTAGAGAGGATGCAATTACCTATCAAACACGCGAATTGGCACACACTACCTTCCTCCGTCGCGTGTATACTATTTTTCACCAGATCTACACCTGAAAGTTTAAATTTTTGTCTTTGTTTGCGCACAGAAAAAAAGAAATTTTAGGAATTAGTGTTTGAAATTATAACCCGGAACCTGTGTCAATATAGGAAGTTTTATCATTCCAAACAATAAATTTTATAATACATGTCATAAATTTTAAATCTTTTAGTTACGATTTTTAAAGTTCAAATATTAATTTTTTTTGCATACACGGAAAAAACGACTCTGTCAAAATAACAGTTAAAACTGTCAAATTGACAGATTTGCCGCTGTCAACCCAAAACTGTCAATTTAACAAATTTGGAAATGTTATTTTCACATTGTGGAAACTGTGAATCTGAAACTGTCAATTTGACAGTTTTTCGGTGTAATAATCACATTTAAAAAATGCAAAATTCAGTAAAAAAAAAAAGTGTGAAATTTATATTAAAACAATAATTGAAATTGTTTTTAATGAGTAAAAATTATACATTTCGTAAAATGTAAACAGTACATCAAAAAATATTCTAAAAATTGAAGTTTTAACTAAAAAAATTAGGTATTCATGTAAAATAATTGTTCAAATCTGCAAACAATAGAAAGTAAAAACCATTAAGATACATATAGGGGGGGGGGCAAAACGGGGTACCCCCAAAATTTTATAAAAAAAAAAATTTTTTTTTTTTTTCGTCTAATTTCTATAAATCTGATATATTTGCGTACTTTTACCCCTACGCATGACACCTAGGGCAATATGGACCAGCCGAAAATTCAGAGAAAATGATTTTTTTTAATTTTTATCGTCAAACTCAAAAAAATTCATTATGTTAATCCATTTTTCGGCTGATTTTTTATAGCTGGGGGAAATTTAGCCACTAAAAATATCCGAAAATAATGATTTATTTTCTTAACTGATAAAATTATTTAAATATATGCAAAATAATCTGTAATCTGTAAAAAGTTAAAAACCACGTTTTTTGGTTTTAAAAATAATTCATAAGAATGAAATTTGGTTTGTAAATTTTATATAACTTGATAATCAACTTTTTACAGATTATTTTTGTGAATTTGACAGTTTTTATCTGTAAATTTGACACATTATGGTTATGTTAATTTCACAGATTATATCTGTTAATTTAACAGTTTTTCTTTGTAAATCTAACAAATTCTATCCATGTCATTTTGACATTCCCATATCTGTCATTTCCACATATTATTTTTTTCCGTGTAGACAGTAAACTTTAATATTTATCCTATAATTATTTACGTTTTAATTATGAATCAAAGAATTACTATTCAGAATGATAATATTTACTTATCACTTTATCATTATATTACTCGTCGTTTCTCAATTTATATAGTACACGGAGAAAAAAATGTAGTAAATTTTACTAAAAAATATGAGAATAATTACTAAATTTAGATAGTAATCTTGAAACACTTATGATTTATATGAAAAATTCATAAACAGATAAGTATATTTTTTTTAAATCTACTATATTGCATATTAATTTTTAGTTATATTTAGTAAATTTTACTATCCCGTTTAGTAAATTTTACTATATTAGATTGAAAATAAATAAAATTAGATTTTTATTAGCTTTTAATTTCTTATTATTATTTCTATCATTTTGATTATTATTGTTATTTATGTCATCTATATTGGTGTTGGTGTCAATTTTTGTTTTTTTAAAAAATCACTTGTTTTAACCGAGATTCGAACCCTGATCTCCCGCGCGCGAATCCTTTCCTATGTCTGACGGCCCGATGTCTCCTTTGCACAAAAGTTTCAGAACTTGTAATACATATTTGTATATACTATTCCCACCATCTTTTAATTTTGTCTATACATAGTAAAATTTACTATACAGATTGAAAAATGTAGAGAATACGCAAAAGGATTCTGGTGTAGGTGTGGTTAATTCAATAACTAAAAATTAACTCAAATTACAAATTATCAATTAGAAGTTTTATTAACAATATGTACACTTGAAAACCTGTGAGAAAAATACTTAAGAGCGAATGCAACTAGATATATACGCGATAGCGAACGCAACGAATGTAAGTTCGCGTATATTATATTCGACACGAGGTCGAGAGCGGGTAACACGCGGAAATTAATATGTAATTAATTTAACACGAAAGACAACCGATTTATTCTCAATAAATAGCAGCCTTAGTATACTGTCTAATTATTGAGAATAATAAAGCGTAAAGGTAGCGTAGGTATATTACAAGAGTAATTTACTGAACGAAGCGGTTAGTTGGATAGCTGTATTTGTACTGAACAATTCGATATGAAGATGATGGCTTGAGCCGGCGTCTTCTTCTTCGTTGCCGCTCGATGGTGACGTGGCAGCCTTGCAGTAAGAGACGAATTTTCCCATTGGCTTAAAAGCGCGCCAACAGGAAGCAGTTGATAGCGAGCACTCTCATTGGCTGACCAACATAAAACGAATTATGTGATTGGCCAGCTTGTAGCGGGTTTTCATGGCGTCTCGATACGGCTATGAGTTATGAATTGTATGTACCGGGCCCAAATAGCGAGTGACCCGGCACTATTCTGACTTGCAGTCAGTAGCGAGTTCGGCAATTCCCGCGCGTAGCGAAAGTACACGAAGCTTGACTAAAATGATCAAGCTCGTGACTGAACACAGATAGTAAAAATATAATCGTGTTTGGAAAAAATTCATTACGCATAATAATTGTTAATATCTTTTTATGTAATAATTGCCAACCAGTAAATTTTATTAAATGTTTTGTAATAATTAAAATACAGAAGGTATTTATTCATATCTGTTAGTAAATTTTACTATAATATTGTAATTTTTACTATATTTTTTCTCCATTTACATTTTTTTCTCGCGGCAAAAATTTTACATACACGGAGCGAAATGTCAAGTAAATATGCCTATGCAGCACAGTAATAATTACATTACTCTATAGTTTGTGTATAAGAGCGGCAGGGCACAAACTATAGAGTAATGTAAATATTACTGTGCTGCATAGGCATATTCACTTGACATTTTTCTCCGTGTACGCTAATTTTTATCATTTATTTTCTTATAAGAGAAAAATACGACTTTCTCCCCTTTAAACAGGGCGGGAATTTAAATTTTTGGTGCAGTTACGGTAAAAAAATTATGCTAAGATGCTGAGAAGTAATAAATTTTTTAAGAAAATTTACAAATGCAAAAATGCTTTTTGTGTAAAAAAAAAAAGAAGAAAATTAAGCTGATGCGTTTCTTACCAATAATACAAAGAAACAATCCACATTGTTAACAATATTAGATGTTATCTTATTTTTTCTAACAGCTGAGCACAATTATACACAAACAAACTGATGATTATCGGCGATAGTGGCTGATGATGACTATTCGATGATTTTATTTTTTTTTTTTTTTTTAGATGACAGAAGTATCCAATACAGACGAGATGAACAATGACATAGATTCATATACAGTAATATATTTAAAATGATATAAAAAATAATAATAAAAAAACACGTAATACAGATGCAGAAATAAATTTATTATCAATAAAATAAATTTAATTGATACTTTATAGAACAAGTTTAGAAAAATGTATGATTTCAATGCCGCGCAGAGACAATTCTTTTTTTTCTGTTATTTAGTTCTTACCCTTACAAGTTGTCTCAAATCGTCGTAAGAATCATCCGTTTCCAAGCTGCCTCCCTGCCAAATTTTCCCGACATTTTGTGCATGAATCAGCAAGAAGAGTAGGAAAAAAAATAATAAAACACCAGGGAAAGAAAAAATAATAAATTGTGATTTTTAATAAATCGTAATAAACTGTGTGGAAAAATTTAACAAAACTTCCATTTATAATCAAAGATGTTGTGCTTTAGTTCGATATACGTTATTTTGAATAATAATATGATTAATTATTTCATCCATCAATTTGTTTTTAAAAATATTTAAATGCATGTATATATAATATTATCAATGATGAATGCATAATTATGGAATAATTTTAATCGTTAATTACTGTACAATAAAGTAGATTGTCAATTAATACGGACATAAATATTCATTATATTATCTGTCTGGGAAATGAACTCTTTAAGATAACATATGTTATGTTTATAAAGGCATTACATCACAATCAAATAATTATTATTTATTAAATAAATAAATCTACTTTCATTGACATAAATAGTTATACAAAACTCGGGTCATTTTTAAATCAAATTTAGATCAATAAATTTTTATTTTTTATTCTGTTCAGCGGCAAAAATTTTATGAACAATAATTTAATTACATTGTTCTTTTTTTTTAGGAACAGAAAGATTTTTATTAAATTTTTTTTTATGATAATATATAATTTTTTTTTTTTAATTAAACTTCAAAGGACTGATGCGTACATAGATAAAACAATAATTTCCCGGCGTAAAAAATTTTTGTATTATGAATGAAAAAATAAAAAAAAACCTTTTCTCTGGAAAAAATAATTTTCTCGGACAATAAATTATTCGTTTCTTGACTCAAAAAAATTAATTCTTATGTAGAGAAAGTACTTAATTCAAATTTCTTTATTCAAATGAAAATTTCTTGAGTCAGCTAGTGTTCTAATTACTAAAATAATTATAATTATAACTTATAATTTTAGGGTTGATCAAATGAGAATTGATTTACTATGAATACCCTCCCTTTTGTCATACTAATCATTATAAAAAGTCGTTTATTGTTACGGATATTAATTTATGGAATTCGTTGCCTAAAGAAATAACATCAGCAGCCCTGATTAAGAAAAATAATTTAATCCATGCTAAATGTATATCTATATATTAGTCGATTCAAATTGTTTTTAATCATTTCAAATCATTTTTTTTAATCAGGGAAAAACACTAAATATTTTCAAGACGAGTTACTTCAAATATCTGATGTTTCATGAGATAATACAAGATAAAATATTTCAAATTATGTACTTCAAATTTTCACTATGTATTTCAAAATTATTGAAGAGTAATGTATCATCACCTTTTTGGGTAAACTTCGTAACTATAATTTTTTTTAGCATTAAAATTATGAGTGAAAAGCATTCTGTAGTGCTGCTATTGCGTAAAAAAAGCTTCAAATTTTAATAATTGTAACAGAATTTTTAAGTGGCTTTTGAATTTTAATATTTCCATTAACGAACGTGTAACAGAACAGATGTTTTTAACGATTTCTGAATAAGTTATAATTTTGCAGTTACGAGATTTACCCAGAAAGGGGTCGGTATGTATCCTATAAGATATTGTATTTTTCCGGTTCTGAAAGGGTAAAGCCTAGAACCGTAAAATAAATAAATAAATAATTTTCCGTCAGCCGAATAATAGTTTTGGTATCGAATAATTAATTTATTGCGAATTTGCTATAAAATAATATCTTAGTGTAAGAATATTTACTTTTTAAAAAAGTTATTTTTTTTACGGTGTAAAGACAAAAATTATAATAATCTGGAGCGCTATGTTTTTTGAACCAATAAAAATTTCGTTGCATTAAAAATTTCATCCATTTTTAAAAAGCTTATATGACATACGCGAACAGAATAATAATATTTTGTTGGTATCATGCCAGTGGGAGTATTATTTAGACAATTATTTTAGACTTTTATGTACAAAGAATGACAACATAAAACTGATGAATTCAAGTGAACAAAAAAAATCTTTAAAATAAGAGTTAAACTGACGAAAAAAAAATTTGGCTTGAAAATTTATGAGTTCGTCGTGTTCTCTTGACTTGGAATTAATATTTGTGTAGTAATTTTGAACCAAGATCGTACACAGAAGAAAGAAATTATTTGGCGCAAGAAATATTTTGCACTATGAATTGAAAACAAAAAGTTTCTTAAGACTATTGTTGTTGTAATGACTCCCACAAAACACCAGTTTTTTCTGTGAGTGAGTAAATTTCCCGAAGCGAAAAATTAGATCTGTTTCAAAATAAATGATAAATTAAAATATTTTTTATTTAATTTAAGTTTTTAAATGGTTTTTATTTTATATGGGAATTTAATCGGTTTGTGTCTGTACTATTCCCTAGCTAGGCCAATATCAGACTTGTTTTCGTATTATATTTAGCCTCTTATTAATCGCTTTTAAATTAAAAACAGACTTTATTGTTATAATTATTAGTCTGTGTTCATTAGTTTTTAGGACAGAAACTGACTTTTTTTTTACTATAATTCTTAGTCTACTTTTAATCGCCTTTAGATAAAAAACAGAACTTTTTACAAATATAAATAATAATAATAATGATCTAGATTGATAAATTTATTTTGATTTTTTTGACATTTGAAACATGCTAATGCGCATTCGTATTAAGATGTCACAAGAATTTTGATGGTTTCTAATGCCAAAATATTTTTCGATTTTATCCAGTAAATAAGAAAAATTTCATGACATTTTAATAGTTATTTTATTACTTTTATTCAATATTATAAATATTCAGTCAAGACAACTAGAAAATAAAGTTGTCAAACTATCATTAACTGCCGACATTTTTAAACGAAAGACACTAAGTAATTGGTAAACAGAACATAATCAACTCTGGAACTTTGAATATTTTTTATAAATATTGTCCATAAATAAAAATATTACAAGTCTATGATTTAATCTAGTTTTGTTCGTGCAAATTTTCAGAAGTAAAATTTTTCCAAGTTCAAGAATTAATCTAGTTTTGTCTGCCCGCAACACAATTGTTTTTTAAAACAACAGATCAAAAACAGCTTAAAATTTTTATATAAGATCAAAAACAAATCAATTAGTCCAAATGCACTCTGACTAAAATCAGATCTAATTTTTCGACCCGGGCTTCGTTTAATTAAAGACAATTATAAATAATTTAAAACAAAAATACTTGTCATGGGACTGATAATTAACTGACCTATCACAAGTTTTTAATTACTAGCTTTACACTAAAGACAAATTAAAAATAACTCGCAATTAAAAATTTTCTAATTCTTTTTTGTTTTTAATTGAAACAGATTATAATTATTTTAGAATTGTATATAATTACGAACTAATACATTTGACACAAGGCAGGAAACTGCGCTAATAGTTGTCGCGAATAAATTAAAAAATTCTCATTAATTAATTTGCAAGCTCAATAATTTAAAATATATCAATAATAAAGCTTACAATTTTTTTCTTATATTTATCGCCCGTCAGGGGATTAATATTGCAGGGGAAGAAAGACAAAGTTTTAATCAAATTTTTAATATTCATCATTCGTCTCATAAATTACTTAATATATAAATATGTTAATTATATTTATAATATTTAAATATACGGCAGTAGCTAAAATTTTTTTTTAAACATAAATTTTACCGAGTTTTGTATAACTTTTTTGCATAAGTATGTTAAAGTTTGAAGTTTAAACTTCCAATTACCTATTCAAAAATTTTAGTTAGCTAACTAAAGTAATTAACTCATTATTAAGTAAATTACAAATATGTAAAATTATTTAATTAATAAATAGTATAAAAAATAACTAAATTGTTTTAGTTACAGGAGGTAAAAAAAGTGTCAGAACCCAAAAAAATAATTAAAATAAACAATAAAAAAAACACCTTGTGCTTTTTTATTTAACACTCAAATCTTAAAACAGTTTTACAAAATTATCAATTAAAATAGTAAAATATGATAAATATTTAAAAATATAAAATTACTCACGTCTTCAAAATTTTTTCTTGCATCTAAGATGTAACTTTTTTCATTGACACTTTGCGGCTGCGAACTTGCTTGCGCCATATCTAGATTTCGTTAATAAAAATTATAAAACAAAACAATTTTATAATATGACAAATTAAAAAAATGAGTATAAAATTTTTTTTGAAAATTTAAAAAAATATCGCGAACTTTGACACAATAAAAAATTTAAAAACTGATAAATTAAACAAAACTTTTTTTTCTTTTATTTAAAATATAAAAATGATAAATTTTAAGATCGGTGATAAATTGAAAGATAACTCGGGTATCAGCGAGCTCTTATTTAAAACTGGTCTGCTTACTTGTTTCAAATATTACAGATGTTGGAGTTGTAAATAAGCTTTGATCTTGTGTTTATTGATTACTAAAGTCGCCTTGAGAGATATATTTTTTACTTTAACACATATATATCTCTTATGAAATATATGTAATAGTATATATATGTTTGCATATTACATTACGATTGCGCAATGTGCAGTGCGATGTCTTTTTTACCATCATCAAATAAGAGCGAAAATTTAAATAATTGCGCGGGTGTCAAATGAATTACCGCCATCTATTTTTCTCATTCGTTAATTGACAGTTTAATTATTATTATTTTATTTTGGACGTCACTCCGAACTTTTATTTTATTTTTTTTCAAGAGGTTAATGGTACTCAAAAATTATATATAAATAAATATATTTATATGAACTGGAATTGGAAAATATGAATAGTAATTAAAGAAAAAAAATAAAACAAATATTTAATTGTAAATATGTGTAATTAAAAAATATGAATAGTTTAGGATTGAATTTAATTTTAAAAATGGGCTGTCTTTGCTCAAAAGAGACAATTACTGTGAATGATAAAAAATATAATATATTAGAACATCTTGCTGATGGGTAATTAACATTTTTATTATTACATTAATTAAAGTTTTTTTATTTGTAAGTAAATTAACAAATATTTATTTTAAGTTTAACCTAAAAATATATGGAGCATTCCTGTCAAATTGGACAGTTTGAAAAATTTTTATTTTTAATTTCCTTTATTTTTTATATTTTGTTGTCAAAAAATCTTTTCCTGGGAAATTTTGACACTTTTTTGGTGACACATTCGAAAAATTCTTTTTTTTTGGTTTTTGATCATATCGTCTTTGATGAATGTGAATGTAGTAAATGTGGCAATTTATAAATTTTAAGTAAACAAAGAAATGAAATTTTAAAAAATGCACATACTGATTTTTCAATTTTCTAAGTATGTATTTTTAATTTTTATCTTACCTAAATTTTTTCTCTTTATTCAAAAAGTTCAAAAATTTCTAATTGTATATTACATTCACACTCATTGTTTTTGGTAGTGGACCAAATTGAAACTTTTTTTTTTTTTAATTTTTATTTTTCATATATTTTTTAGAAAAAAATACGAACAAGTTTTTCAAAATATTTTTCTATGTGATTTGCAAGTTTTAAACTTTAAATATTTTTTTTTAAGTCCATGCATATTTAATAGTTTAAATGTAGCAGGTTTAAATGTAATACAAAATTTTAAAAACTACTGAAATGAATTAGAAAAATAATAAATAGTCACAAAAGTTTGTATTCTTAATGACTACTAAAAAAAACAAAATTTTTCAAATTTCAAAAATCGAAAAAAAATAATAGCCCTGAAGTTCCCATGACCGGGCTTCAAAGTTGTGAAAAAGATTGCAGTTACAAAAAATTCTCAAAAAAATCAAAATATGCATAAACTGAAAAAAAAAATTTAAGTTTAAAACTTGAAACTCACAGAAAAATATTTTGAAAAACTTGTTCGTATTTTTTTCTAAATATACATAAAAAAATAAAAATTCCAAATAAAAAGTTCGATTTGAAGATTATTGAAGAAGTTATAATCAAAAACCCAAAAAAAAAAAAGTTTTTTTCAAAAGGGTCATTGAAAAAATCTTAAAATTTACGAGGAAGAGTTTTTTCATGGATACAAAATATCAAAAATTAAAAGAGATCAAAAATTAAAATTTTTCAAACTGTCCAAACTGGCATCAAATGCCTCATATATTTTTTTAGATGGTTAAAATTTAATATTTTATTATTTTTTAGAGGATTTAGTTCAGTTTATTTAGTAGAAGATGCTTTGACACGTCGGAAATATGCAATAAAAAAAGTAATATGTCATAGTGCTGAAGATCAGCAAATAGCTGCTAAAGAAATAGAATATCATACGATTTTGAAACATGTAAATATTATTGAATGTATTGATTCAACGTCCAAAGGTGCTGCTGATCCAGTAATTAATGCAACAAGTCAAGTTTTACTCGTTTTACCTTATTATCATGTAATAATTATTTTATTAAATCATTTAGAGTTCTATCAGTAATTAAAGTCATTGAATTTATTTATTTAATAATCATTTTTTTTCTAGAAAGGAACGTTGGCTTACGAATTGGAAAAAAGATCTAAAACGAACAATTACTTCAGTCCATTAGATGCATTAAATATTTTTCAACAAATATGTGAGGGTGTTAAAGTATTTCATGATGTTAAACCTGAACCTCTTGCCCATCGAGATTTAAAGACTGCTAATATTCTACTTGATGATACATTGACTCCTATTATTATGGATCTAGGTAAACAAAAATGTTAGTTAGCAATAATCGTTTAAAGAAATTAAATATCTGCAGATTTCCAACGAGTTTTTGAGTATCTAAGTGTCAATAACCTGACGAGGTGACCACGAACCGGGAATTTAATGCAACTGGGAAATATGAAAATGTCAGGAAATTTCGAAAAGTATCCGGGAATTTAATTCCGACAGTTCAAAATTTTAAAACTTGTCAATAATATTATTTTATTATTTTTATTTTTTATTTGAATTTATTTGATGCCAAGGCATTTGACCGAGTGGCAAACATATACATAGTAATTTTATTTAAGTACACGTAAGAAATTTATTACGAAAGTTAAGAAAGATTCATACGTGAAATAATAGTAATAAACATTCGATCTTATTTCATACAAATAGATAATTCGACATTAGTTTATAAATATCTCGAAGACACATCTCAAATATAAATCAAAATATCAATTATGTAAATCGGCTCATATTACATCATCGTATATAGCAAATTATTAACAATAGTTTATATCAAATAAGTTAATTTGATGGTACGATTACTGGTAATACTAGTCACGAAAATTAAGGAATATTTAAAAAACTGCTAATTTTTAAGTGATTTTCAAAAGACTAACTCGAAAGATAATGGTCGTACAACAAAAACAAAAAGACAAATTGTAGTTTTAAATGTCTAGTCTTCTGATCTGGTCTTGAATTTTTTTTATTATGCACGGACTCGGAGTAACCCTAAGAAATCTATCGAAAAAAAAAATTTTCAAAATTGCTCGTCTTAAAAACAGTCTACGGGCTTCAATAAATTTTTTTCGATAATTATGATTGATTTCTTATTACTACGAAACCGTGGATAATAAAAAAAATTTCAAAACCAGATCAGTAAACTACACACTTGAAGCTACAATTTGTCTTTTTTGTTTTTGTTGCACGACCATTTTCCTTCGAGTTAGTCTTTTGAAAATCACTTAAAAATATTCAATTTTTTTGACTAGTGTATTTTGAATTTATTTTAATCATAAAATTTCTTATTCAATATTTTAACTTACATATTTTAGCATCGAAAAATCGAAAGTAGGCCATATTAATTTATTTTATTGACTTTTTTTTGGTTTCTCGCATAATTTAATCATCAAATTTAATTACTGAAAATGAAAACAATAAAAACTTTAAATATCAATAATACGAATAAAATTTCTGAATCAGGGAAAAATGTAAAAGACATTTCTGGAAAACCGGGAAATAGGGAATTTTGAAATTTATTTATTTATTTAACAAGGCCCAACAACATAAGCCAATGACAGAGCCATAAGATGTACAAAGAATTTGAATAACAAAAAAAAAATATAACAAATAGTATCTATGAAGTACTTAATCTGAGTTGCCTCAGAGGCGTTAGATATAATTCGTGCTATATTGGCAATTATGGGAGAGCTCGTACATAGAAAATAAATTGATTACGTAGCATGTCTATTAATATTATTACAAATAGTCAATAATCTATACAGTGGAGAGGATTGCGCAAAGTTTGATCTAGGAAAAGACGGATAAAAAACACTTTTTGACCTGTTACTCTGTGACGGCACCAATATAAGAATCTGTGCTGATATCAGGACAATAGGTTAATTAAGGAACTAATTATTTTGTGTCCACTCTGTCTGATAATTTATCAATTTCATACAATACTAAATTTAATTTCTATAAAATAGTTTATAAATTATGTAATCTATATTATCAAGGCGGATCTTTTTTCTCTATCAATTTCAAGTGGACGAACAAAAATTTTTTTAAATAAAAACGTAAATTGCTAGATTATAGAGAAATGCATTGAAATTTGCTCTTCATTTTGCGTGTCGGGTTTTTATTTGAGAGAAAAATCTTGACAGAAATGATTGCCCTCCTTAGGAGGATAAAAAACTTCATCTAAAATATATCTCTGTGATGAAATAAATAAAACGGATTAAATTTGGTATCACTGGAAAATTATTCTCATGAATTTGTCTTTATGGTTACAGCTGTTTTCATAATAATAAAATAAATATCATTACATAGTGGAATCGTAGTAATATTCTGCCAGTCACCGAGAAATATTGAAAGATGGTAATTTTATTTTAACAATATAATTTTTATTTTTTAGGATCAGTTTCCCAGGCTAGAGTTAAAGTATGTGGTGCTCAAGAGGCACAAACTTTACAAGATATTGCTGCAGAAAGATGCTCAATGCCATACCGAGCTCCAGAATTATTTAATGTCGAGAGTTATTGTATGATTGATGAACGTACAGATATTTGGGTATTTATTATTATCATTATTACTTTTAAATAATATGTTGAGTAGCAAGGGATGAAATAAGACGATTTCAGACGGGAATTAAATTTACTGCCCGAACCGCAGACGAGGGCTGACATTACCTGAAGTCTGATATCGTGTTTTATACTGTGCTACATTTATCTTCCATACTACCTGAATTAATACTGGGACTTTTTAATGTCTGGTCAGTAGAAACAGGCTCATTTCTGACTGATAGCGCAGTAAAAAATCACGCTGTATTTTAAATATTCGAACTTAAATAATTTAACAGAAAAAGTATTGGCTTTTTATTAATTTAACAATTTTTTTTATTGGAACTCATGATTTTTTTAATTTCCCAAACACAAGTATCAGCTTAGTTGGTTATTAGAATGTCATAAATATTTAGAGGGTTGCAATAAATAAATGAGATTCTGATAGGAACGAAAATAAATCAGAATTTCATTAGTGGGGAAAAACTGATCAGTTTTTGTCTGGTAAATCGCATTGGTCTGAAATTGGCTTGTTTCGACTGGCAAAATAGGCATTGAAACTCGCAGTTTTTATCAAGGTGATATGAAATTATAATAGTACACACCAAAGGAGGAAAGTAAAACATTCTAACTCGCGTGTGTAGTTGTCTAGCAAACACGCGGATTGACACGCCCTAGATTGTAAAAAATCAGGAGTGCTCGGAGTGATTACGGATTTTATTTAAATCCGAATTCACTCCGTCACTCGGAGTTCGGGAGTTTTTACAAAAAATTTCAGAATAATCTGGATTTTATTTAAATCCGCATTCATTCGATTCGGAGTTTTAATATTTAAATAAACTCCCCTTCGGAGTAAATTTTACTCAGAGGAGATTAAAAAAATAAATAGTCATTTACTCCGCATTCACTCCGGATTTAATTCACATTTACTCCGATGTTCACTATTTTTCACCAGACCGCACCTAAAAGTTTAAATTTTTGTCTCTATTTGCGGGTAGAATTGCGCATATGCTAATTTTTATGAGTGTGAATGTAGCAGACATGAGATATTAATCAATTATAAATTTATAAATTTCAAATAATGAAATTTAAAAAAATGCGCGCACTGATTTTTCAAATATTTAAATACGCAATTTTTAATTTTCATCCTCCTTATCTACATTATTAAGAGAATAAGGAAAATTTTGTTCCCGCCATATCTATATGATATAATTAGTTAACGTTATTAAATTTGGTATCGTTAGAAAGGTCTTGACTTAAATTTGTGCCTTTTCATGGTTTAAACTCTTTTTTATTGCCAATTATCAAGATAAATAAATTTATCTTTATCATTCGAATTGCATTTAAATTACGCGGGAAAAAAAGAAGGTCGTATTTATTTTCTTTAAATAAATTAATATTTTAATTATTCTGTCACTGAATGTGACGGAATATATATAACTATTATGTATATAATTAAGAGAGAATAAGAAAAATTTAGTCCACGCCATGTCTTCTATGATAATAAAAATTAAACAAATTTAATTTGGTGTCAGTGAAAAAAAAATATATAAGACGATTAATAAAAAAAAATTTGATCGTGTAGATTTTTTTTTTGGATCCCGTGATTATACAATCTTCGAAATCAATAGGTTTGCGAGTTAATGATGAGATTTGTCTTATTAAATTTCAATGATAATAAAAATAAACAAAAGATTCTGGAGTAAGTTTTAACGTAGAGATTTTAATAAACATTAAATTCAAATCGTATACTATAATCGTATTAAATATATTTAATAAATTTAGCAATAACACTCGGGCAGTCACGTAGTGACTGTAGGTTGCTCGTATTTTATTTATTTATTCAAAAATTTGAAAAATTCCCTCATTAATTTTTATCATTTGTTTTCTCATAATAAAAAGTACAACTCCCGCTAAACAGAGCAAGAATTTAAACTTTTGGTGCAGGTATGGTAAAAAAAGTTTTTTAAATTAATTTGCCTATAATATTTTTTATTTTTCCAAAATTTTAGTCACTTGGATGTATTTTATACGCCTTATGTTATTTCAAATCTCCATTTGAGGCAGTTTATGAACGAGGAGACAGTGTAGCACTAGCTGTGATAAGTGCGAACATAACTTTTCCTGAAAACGCACCTTACAATGAGGTAACAACTAACTAACTATTTATTAATTATCATACAATTGAACTAACAATTATTTTGTTTTCACAGGACATTCAAAATCTAATCCAATCAATGTTGAAAACTAATCCAATGGAACGACCTTACATCTACAGTGTTATAGAGAATGTTCATGACGTAATCAGTAAATTAGAGGGACGTGTATGAAACAATAACAAGATTGTTAATAAGTATTTTTATTAACACACTGCATTTATAAAATATAATTTAATATTTTTCACTTCAATTGTAGAGTCAAGTAAATGTGTGTTATAATTTTTTATTTTTATTCAAATGCATTTGAATATTTTTATTTTATTTAAATAAATTAATACAGTACGTACTCAGATTCAAAAAGTTTTAACAATTATACAGTAATTAAATTAATTATTTTCTACAATTATTTAATAATATTAATATATTTACAGATTTTTATATTAAAATTGTAGACAAACATCGAAATTATGAGTCAGTAGATAAATTAAATGTTGATTAGAAAAAATTTAATAATTAAATAACATTCTTTATAAAAATATATTTAATTACAATCCACATGTATTTTAATGTTTAAAAAAATTATACTGAAATTAGCCGTCTAATAATTTTTGGATTTTTTTTTTTCAAGCAACAAATTATAAAAAAAATTATTTTTAAAAAATTGCACTTGAAGTTTTTTAAATTTTCTACATATGCATTTTTTTATTTTTTTTATTCAAATTAAAATTAGAAAAAAAATCCAAAAATTGTCTGCTACTTCACAAAAAAACTATTTTTATCAATAATAAAAAAATATAAAAAAAGCCATTGAATTTTTATGTAAACCCATGAAATATTTATTTGCTCCAGTGAAGTTTTTAAAAAATTAATTAAATTTTCTAACGGGATTGAATTCCAGAGCAGGTGGATATTAAAAAAAAAATAACGCATCTTACAATATCTTTTGAAATTACAAGTTGGGGTGGGTATCGTACGATATGACGTATTAATAATTTCCATGATCTCCAACGTCAGCAGCAAGAATAAATTCCTGAATAATAAACTATCAATAGCAAAATCTATTTTTAAAATTTAAAAATATCCAAGCTGTCAAATAAACGTTCCATAAAATGATGAAAACTTTTTTTATTTAAATTATTAATCAGATAATTATTTATAATTTATTATTTTGAATTTACAATTTAGTAGGCTAGTGATATTCTAGGGATTTTAATGAATATTTCTAGTTCTTAATATAAAAAGCTTGTAAACTTGAGAGACAACTTGGAGTAGTCAGTCACTTTCACGCGTGCGTTCGGTACGGACGTACGTTTAAATATTTAACGATAAGTCAAATAAAAAAGTAACCTTCAAAAATAATATTAAACACTAAAAAACTTGCTGTTTATATATTCAATTGGAGCAGATTTTAAAATATCACTTTCTTCAACAATACAAGATATTTTTTTTTAAACTCCTGGTAAATTATTTATTTATTATTACTATTATTATTATTATTTATTTTTTATACTTTCATTTTATGTCGGCCTTAGAGTGCCGACAATCGTAATCAATTGTTGAGGTTAGCAATTATAAATTTAATCATAAATTTAAATAATTAATTTTTTAAAATTTAAATTATTCTTTTGTTATTTTTTTTAAAATCTAATTTTAAATAATAGTGATCAGTTTGTGCGCTACTTTATATTGATTTTAAGATAAGATAAATATTATTTTTTTTTTATTCATAAAACTTTATTTTTCTTATTTTTTTTTTTTTGAATAATTAATTTTAATTAGTAATTTATAATCATAAATTTTAAAATAAATTAATAATTTTCAAATGAATTGATCTCATTATTTAAATAAATAAATATAATAGATAATTTAAATACATTAAATATACATATAAATATTTATGTAAATATTTATATGTGTAATCTTTTAAATAAATATACTTCTATTATGTTAAACTCACTGAAAAAAAAATTTCAAATTTGAAAAAGAAAAAAAAAATTCTTACATCACTTGGCAAATTATAAATTTTAATTAAACTTTGACAGTCATTTCATGACGCAATTAGTTTTAAAACTCCGAAAAATACCTAAATAAAATAAAATATATATATGTATATATATTTAAACAAATTTTATGTAATTTTTCAGTAGTTCGATTGAATTTAAGTAATAATTAATATCAAAAGTAGTCTAAATAAAAGTTTAATTAATAAGTAGCATTAAATCATATCGACGTGATCTTGACCCCTTCATTTTTATTACTGATTACATTATTGTCAATAAAAAAAAAGTACGGAAGTACTTTTAAGCACTCGAAAATCTGCGGTGATGTAACAATAATTTGTTTTATTATATTTTATATTCAGTTTATATTATTGTTGTTAATAATTTTGTAAAATAAAAAAAATATTTTATAAATTAGCAAAATAAAATTCAAGTTGCAAATACGTGCTGTGACGATAACAAAATTTTCTATTTTTAAAATTCCGAATTATTGATTACTCTAAGTCTTATCACCACGTGGTGTGTCGCTTCATCTACCGCGTCATTAAAGAGTAGAAAAAAAATAAAATTTATTAATCGTATGATAACTTACGACATGAATTTTTATTTTTTTTCTGTTTCAAATCTTACTAAATGTTTTGAAAGTTCAAACAATATTTATCATAAAAGATAGTTTCAAATAATGTTTTTTCTTTTTTACGATATCTCTAACTAAAAATATTATTTAACTTATTTACAAATAATAATAATCTTTTTTTTTTTAAGTTAATTATCACGAGATGAAATTTTATGAATTTAAATCTGTGCTTGTAATTTTGAAAATTTTATGATTTTTAATTAGAGAAAGTTTATATATTTATGTATTTACAGTTAGACGTGTGAAAGTTCAAATGTGACGAGTGAAAGTGACACATATCGACATATGTTTGACTATTGTATTTAATTATTTAATAGGTTTATTAATTATTTTATAATAATTAAAGATTTAATAATCCTGACATTAGCAGACAAGTAAAAATTTTCAGATTTTTCTTTTACAACAAATCAATTACGAAAAGTATAAATAAAAATATGCACATGTAGAAAATTTAAAAAACTATACGTGTAATTTTTAAAAATATTTTTTACTTTAAAAGAATTTATTTTAAAAGAAAAAATTCGAAAATTATTAGACGTTTAACTTCAGTATCATGAAATTTATCGAAACTTGTAATAATAATTATATATATGTATAAATTATTATGATTATACACTTTGAAAAATTATTTTGATTTTCAAGGATAATTGTCCGGAAAATTTAACAAAATTTATTAATTTTACTAGGATATCGATTTGTTGACAATATTAAAAAAATTAAAGCATAATTTTTAATAAAAATATAATATTATATAAAAATATATGTGGTATGTGATTACTCAAGATATTGAGTTTGATTTGAATTCAAAAAAATTTTTGAATACAGAACTAACTTTTTTTAAAAAAAAGTTAATTAATTTTCGATAATTGCGAGTTTATCAAAGTCTTGCTATAAAATTTATCGTATTTAAAAACTTATTGTTTATAAAAAAAATAATTTTAAATTAAAGTTATGGTTTTTTGAATAACTATCAGCTTTTAAATTAAAATTATTTAAAACTAATTGACTTATAGACAAAAAAAATAATTATTGAAACGAAATAAAATAAAATATATTGCGATTTTAATTTTTATGACATTTATGACTTGAAAATCTAAAGTAATGTAAAAATAAAGTATGTAAATAAGTTAGTTTATAATGACATTTATATTTCATATTTTTGATTGATTTTAAACTATTAATAACCAAGTAATTTGCATTTAATTTAGAAGAAAAATTTTTAACAAAGTTTGTATGAAATTTATTTACTTTACTTTGAAATATTCATTGAACAATAAGAAATATTTTTGTTACACTGTAAAATATTTTTCGTTTTTCGAGGATAATTGTCATGAAAATTTAATAAAATTCATTAATTTTACTCGAACATCGATTTGTCCGCGTAATTAAAAAAAATTAAAGCTCCATCTTCAATGGAAATATAATTTTACTATTTAAAAATATATATTCCATGTAATTATTTAAAATTTTGAGTTAAATTTAAATTTAAAAAATTTTTAAAATACAGTACTAACTTTTTTTATAAAGAACCTTAATTACTTTTTGATAATTGCGAGTTTATTAAAGTCTTGCTATGAAATTTCTCGTATTCAAAAACTTATTCTCCATAAAAAAAAATAATTTTAAATTAAAGTTATGGTTTTTTAAATAACTATCTGCTTTTAAATTAAAATTATTTGAAATTAATCGTCAATATAAAAATAATTATTTAAATCAAATAAAATAAATTGAGATTTTAATTTTCATGACTTGAAAATTTAAAGTAGTATACAAATAAAGTTTGTAAATAAGTTAATCTACAATAATTCTTATATTTTATTTTTCTGAGTGATTAAAACTTGTCAACAACTCCAAGTAATTTTCTTTAAATTTCAAATAAAATTTTCAACATTGCAGTTAATCAAACAGAACGTTTGATCTATTTGTAGTTATTTTTCTTTTCTATTATTATTGTCTTTCATTGCTGAATGTTGATTACATTACGATTATTTGCAAAGTATTACCTTGACTTTACTGACTTAACTTACTAGCTATTCAGGTGTTTATATTACTAAGTATGAATTTAATTATGTATATATTTAGAAATATATATCTAATACATTTCTATTATTATTCAATTTCATAAATATTATAATTATTACACAATTGTCATGTGGGCTTAAATTAATTTATCATTACAAATGCGTGTAAACAATTAAAAAAAAAAAAACATATATATTAGTGACCCAAAACAAGCGACTTTTTTTTGTATTCGAGTCTCATATGAAAATTTGATGATTAGACATATTTTCAGAACTCTGTCCAAAAATCAGCTCGATAAAAAATTTTAATGAGGTCGCTCACAAATTTTGAAAATTCCAAAAATGATTGAAATACCGATTTTTTTTTTCTTACTTTTTTCTTTCTCGTGGCGGCAATAGTTTATATTTGTAAAATAATGGATATACTGAAAATTTAAGCCCAAAATTTAAATAATTAAACGTCACTCAAGAATTTTGAATTTATCCGAGTGCTGTCTTTTGGACGTTTTCGAGCGACACTTGAATATTAATATTAAAGCATCTCAATTTTTTCACCATCAATTTATATCATAAAGAATAAAAATATAACCCGAGACATAGAAAAAATGATTTATTTACATACTTTTTATTTTTTTATTCAATTTTTAGTTTTTTTTTGTTATTCAAATCTTACCCAATTGTATTGTTTAAGACTGACAGTATATTTTCGGTTATGCAAAAGTTGTATTTTAGTGAAATGATAATAATTGACTTATAAAAAAATACAAAAATTAATTTAAAGTATTTGCTCCCTATTATGAGTTAATATTTAAAATTTTTGAGTGACATTTAAAAATCTATATTTTGAGCTAAAATTTTCAGCATGGCATTGATTTTACAAATAGAAAATATTCCTGCCACGAGGAAGAAAGTTAAAAAAAAAAATCCGAATTCCAATCATTTTTAGAATTTCCGAATTTCTCGAGCAATCTCTAAAGGGGGGGATATTTTTGTGATTTTTTTTTTCAGAGTACTTTCTCTATTAAAATTCTTAAAATTTGTGACATTATTAAGCATCACTCCAAGAATATTCTGCTAAATTTTCATAAAAAAATATTGAAAAATAAGCCAGTGGTAGTGGGGAGAGACGAGTCAAAACAAAATCTCCATGCCGTAGGCAGGATAACTTATGACTCATCTGAAATTAAAAAACCAAAAAGATTTCTTTTATACATAAGTTTATCTTAGATTTGAACGAAGGAATAAATAAAATATTCATTTTTTAATTTTTGGTAAAGGTGCAATCAAAAAACTCTGATTTTTACCAAAGATTGCTCCTTTTGTTTAATTAAAAAATAAATAATTGAAAAAAATAATCCTTCATTCAAATCTAAGAGAAACTTATGTACCAAAGAAATCTTTTTGGTTTTTTGATTTCAGATGAAGCAGTCATGAGTAATCCTGCCTACAGCATGGAGACTTTTTTTTTTGACTCGTCTCTCCCCACTACCACTGGCTTATTTTTCAATATTTTTTTATGAAAATTTAGCAGAATATTCTTGGAATGATGCTCAATAATGTCACAAATTAAAAAAATTTTAATAGAGAAGGTACTCTGTACAAAAAAATTACAAAAATATTCTCTTTTTTTTTATATCTCCCCTTTCCTCCTTTAAAAATTCTTTATCGAGCAGATTTTTGGAGAGGATTCTCAAAACATGAGACTCGAAAACAAAAAAAACGGTTTTTTTTTTGGTCACCTTAATATATAAGTATATATATTTATATAAATGTATAATTATTAAATAAAAAATATTTTTCAGAGTAATAAAGAACAAAGATGTCGGCAAAGGCGATCAGAGAAGCGACAGGAAAAGATTTAATAAACAGAAAACTTGGTAACGGAACCGCAGCAGCTAAATGTCGTTTTGTCGCAATAGACGAAACAACCAACTGGTCAACAATAGCCTCAGAAAATCCTTGGCTAAAGACAGAAAAACTTGTAGTAAAGCCCGACCAACTGATAAAACGACGTGGTAAACTTGGATTGATTAAAGTAAATGCTGATTTGCCAGCAGTCAAACAATGGGTTGAAGAGAGAATCAATAAAGAACAAAAGGTTGAAAAAGCAACCGGTAAACTCAAGACATTTATTATTGAACCTTTTATACCGCATAAACCCGAAGAAGAAGCCTACGTCTGTATTTATTCACACCGTACTGCAGATACTATTTTATTTCATCACGAAGGTGGAGTTGACATTGGAGACGTTGATGCTAAAGCACTAAAACTTGATGTACCAGTCGGTCAAGAACTTCCAGATCAAGATACGCTGATAAATAAATTACTCGTCAATGTTCCAGAGAGTAAAAAAAAAATGATTGCTGAATTTATCGACGCGCTCTATAATATTTACGTCAATTTATACTTTACATACATGGAAATAAATCCACTTGTAGTAACTGATGATACAATTTATATTTTGGATCTTGCTGCTAAATTAGACACTACCGCTGATTTTATTTGTCGTCCAGACTGGGGTGAAATTGATTACCCACCACCATTTGGACGTGATGCATATCCAGAGGAGGCCTACATCGCAGACTTGGATGCTAAATCTGGCGCGAGTTTGAAACTGACTATTTTAAATCCAAATGGTCGTATTTGGACGATGGTTGCTGGTGGCGGTGCCTCTGTTATTTATTCCGACACCATTTGTGACTTAGGCGGAGCTTCAGAATTAGCCAATTACGGGGAATATTCAGGAGCGCCAAGCGAACAACAAACGTACGAATACGCCAAGACTCTTTTGAGTTTGATGACTAAAGAAAAACATCCTGATGGTAAAGTACTGATCATTGGCGGTGGTATCGCTAATTTTACAAACGTTGCTGCGACATTCAAAGGAATTGTCAAAGCGCTTCAACAATTCCAACCTTTACTTGTTGAACATGAGATAAAAATATTCGTAAGACGTGCCGGGCCAAATTACCAAGAAGGTCTGAGAATAATCCGTGAAGTAGGACGTCGTCTAGGGATTCCAGTCTATGTATTCGGTCCAGAAACTCACATGACTGCTATCTGTGGAATGGCGATGGGATCAAAACCAATTCCAGACCCAGAAGCTCAGGAATTTTCTACAGCTAATTTTCTCTTGCCATCAGGACAAGATGTCGGTCCAACGTCACCACTAAATGGTGACTCTACGGAATCATCAACGCCCCCAGAAAAACAGCCTAAGATGAAAACAACGGATTCTGTTGACTCTGCAGAATCGAAAGAACTTTTTAGCAACACAACTCGCGCTATTATTTGGGGAATGCAAACTAGAGCAGTACAGAGTATGTTGGATTTTGATTTCGTCTGCAGAAGATCAGTGCCGTCAGTAGCAGCGGTCGTGTATCCATTTGTCGGCGATCATAAACAGAAATTCTATTGGGGTCACAAAGAAATTTTAATTCCCGTTTACAAACAAATGAAAGACGCGATGACGAAACATCCGGATGCTGATGTAATGGTCACCTTCGCGTCGTTACGGTCAGCATATGAAAGTACACTTGAGACTCTTCAGTTTCCCCAAATTCGTACGATTGCTATCATCGCTGAAGGTATTCCTGAAAACATGACACGAAAACTTATTCTGATGGCCCATGAAAAAAATGTTACGATTATCGGACCGGCAACAGTCGGCGGTGTCAAGCCCGGGTGCTTTAAAATTGGCAACACCGGGGGTATGATGGACAATATTCTTCACAGCAAACTTTACAGATCTGGTAGCGTTGCCTACGTATCAAGATCCGGCGGTATGTCGAACGAACTTAATAATATTATATCCAAAGCATCAAACGGAGTTATCGAAGGTGTCGCTATTGGAGGCGATCGTTATCCAGGCACGACATTTATGGACCACATAATGCGTTATCAAAACAATCCTGATGCTAAACTGATAGTACTCTTGGGAGAAGTTGGTGGCGTTGAAGAATACGAAGTTTGCGAGGCTTTAAAAAGTGGCAAAATAACAAAACCATTGGTCGCATGGTGTATCGGCACCTGCGCGTCGATGTTTAAATCAGAAGTGCAATTCGGTCATGCTGGGTCTATCGCTCACAGTAACCTGGAGACAGCCTGTGCTAAAAATGCAGCATTGAAATCCGCTGGCGCTTATGTTCCTAATAGTTTCGATACTCTTGGTGACTTAATTGGTTCTGTATATCATGACCTGGTTAAAAAAGGCACTATTGTACCTGCTCCAGAATTACCACCACCTACAGTACCTATGGACTATTCATGGGCACG
This sequence comes from Microplitis manilae, assembly GCA_030273425.1. Lineage (NCBI taxonomy): Eukaryota > Metazoa > Arthropoda > Insecta > Hymenoptera > Braconidae > Microplitis > Microplitis manilae. The sequence goes on from CP092724.1 coordinate 5,978,657, forward strand.
TGAATTAGGATTAATAAGAAAACCTGCGTCATTTATGACATCAATATGCGATGAACGTGGACACGAACTTTTGTATGCTGGTGTACCGGTTACTGAAGTACTGAAGCAAAATGTTGGTATTGGTGGAGTTGTTTCATTGCTTTGGTTCCAGAAATGTTTGCCGCCAATTTACTGTAAATTTTTGGAGATGTCATTGATGCTGACGGCTGATCATGGACCGGCTGTTTCCGGTGCTCATAATACGATCGTCTGTGCACGTGCTGGTAAAGATCTTGTGAGTTCTTTGGTATCTGGACTGTTGACTATTGGAGATAGATTTGGTGGCGCACTTGATGGAGCTGCGAGAATGTTCTCAGAAGCTTATGATGCGGGTCTGCATCCACAAGAATTCGTCAACAACACACGGAAAAAGGGAAAACTTATTATGGGAATTGGACACCGGGTTAAGAGTATCAATAATCCTGATATGAGAGTTAAGCTTATTAAAGAATATGTTATGGAAAGTTTTCCAGCAAAACCGCTGGTTGAATATGCTCTCGAAGTTGAAAAAATTACTACAAGTAAAAAACCTAATCTTATTTTAAATGTTGATGGTATGATCGCATGTGCGTTTGTTGATATGCTGAGAAATTCTGGGTCGTTCACGAGAGAGGAAGCACAAGAGTACATCGAAATTGGAGCGATCAACAGTTTGTTTGTTCTTGGGCGTAGTATTGGATTCATTGGTAAGCTATGGATTTATTTATAAAATTATTTTGTTTTATTGAATAAAATGTAAGGCGTTTTGTTTAGCAAACGGGCAAAAATACTTTTATAACTTCCGGTGTAAAAATAAATTCGTTTAAGATCCTGACAGTGAACTTCTGAAATTGAGACGATTCTGAACTTTGAGTTGAAGATTTTTTGAACTTTTAAATAATTAAAAGTGTGAAAAATTTTCGAAAAGTGTAGACTTTTATTGCGAGTTTTTTTTGAAAATTTTTTGAAAAATTGACTTGGATTTTTAATTTTGTGAATTCACAATCAGTTTCAAACGATAATTTTTTGGACCACTTTGAACGAGTCAAAAAGTAAAAAAAAAAACTGACTCTCAAAAAGTTCTCTTAAAAGTCAAAAAATGTTCATAAGAATTTTCAAATAATTTTTATTTTTTCTGCCTCATACCTAAATAATTCTGGTAAGAGTCAAGAGTACTAATAATTCCTTTCTTTTTTAATGTTCTTCAAACTCAAAAAATTGTCAAATCACATTATTTTTGCTCAAAAAAAAAAAAAAAAACGCGCAGGAAAAGCCTTTGCCAGTTAAAAATTCTTCGCTTTCTAATTTTTTAAAAGTTCCAAAAATATTCAACTTAAAACCAGAATTGTCTCAATTTTGAAAGTTCACGTACTGAACTTTTTTGGAACTAATTTTTTTTACACGGCTTTTAGGAAATCGTGACAGATAATTTTTAATGAGCTAGTAATTACAATTTTTTTGAACGAACAGGGGAAATAAATCATGTTAAATAAATGAGATGAATTTAAATAAATGACTTTTCTGGATGGTTTTAATTTTAATTAAAGTATCGAGACAATTTTGATTACAAATTTTAACCGAAAAAGCTGATTTTTATGTTTAATTTTTTTTTAACTAGTTTTTAATTTCATATCTTAAAAAAAAAAAAAAAACGCAGAATTGAAGATAATTATTTAATAGCAGGGTTGAAAAATTTCTATTGGAAAATTTCACCATTAAAAAATTAAATTTCATGGGTAATGAAAATTTTTGCCATTCAAAAATTAAGTTTATGGCTTATGGAAATTTTTATTATTTAAATAAATTTAATGGTTAATGGCAATCTTATACGTATCTGGAGATATACAAAAATAATAACTCATAATTAATCATATAAGTATTTAAAAATTTATCATCAATATAAAATGAAAATAGAGCTTCGATCTTAAATTAAAAAATTTTTTTCCTTAAACACCCTAGTGTCTAAGCTCTATTTGCCTTTGAGAAAAATTTGAATTATTGGAATAACTGTTACAATTTTAAGTCGCTCAATAGAAAATTTCGGAATTATTTGTAAATTTTTGAATTATTCGATACGAATAATTAGTGAGTTCGTACTATTCGTACACCCCTATTACTTAATTTTTTTACGGGAAATATATTTATATAGTTTGTCATTAATTTAATAATTTATTACTTGAAATATTTTTTTTTTAAATTAAACAACTACCACAAAGTTTTTAAACCAGTAATATTGACCATGAGTCGTCTCGGATTTATTGTTAGTCAGCATAACTCTGAAATGATGTCATCAAAATTTTTTTTATTTGTTTATTAGTGACTTATAAAATTAGAAACTCCGGTATTTCATTCCAAGCTCCAGCAAATTATTTTTCCAACACGTTGTTGGAAAATTTTCTTTTAAATTTTTAAGCAAATTACTTGGGATTATTAACTCATTAAGTTTAAATCAGTCAAAAATATAATTGTAAATTAATTTATTTATATACTTTATTTTTACACTACTTTAAATTTTCAAGTCATAAAATTAAAATCTCAATTTATTTTATTTGATTTAAATAATTATTTTAATATTGACGATTAATTTCAAATAATTTTAATTTAAAAGCAGATAGTTATTTAAAAAACCATAACTTTAATTTAAAATTATTTTTTTTTATGGAGAATAAGTTTTTGAATACGAGAAATTTCATAGCAAGACTTTAATAAACTCGCAATTATCAAAAAGTAATTAAGGTTTTTTATAAAAGAAGTTAGTACTGTATTTTAAAAATTTTTTTAATTTAAATTTAACTCACAATTTTAAATAATCACATGAAATATATATTTTTAAATAGTAAAATTATACTTTCATTGAAGATGGAGCTTTAATTTTTTTTAATTACGCGGACAAATCGATGTTCGAGTAAAATTAATGAATTTTATTAAATTTTTGTGACAATTATCCTCAAAAATCGAAAAATATTTTACCGTGAAACAAAAATATTTCTTATTGTTCAATGAATATTTCAAAGTAAAGTAAATAAATTTCATACAAACTTTGTTAAAAATTTTTCTTCTAAATTAAATGCAAATTACTTGGTTATTAATAGTTTAAAATCAATCAAAAATATGAAATATAAATGTCATTATAAACTAACTTATTGATATACTTTATTTTTACATTACTTTAGATTTTCAAGTCATAAATGTCATAAAAATTAAAATCGCAATATATTTTATTTTATTTCGTTTCAATAATTATTTTTTTTGTCCATAAGTCAATTAATTTTAATTTTAAAGCTGATAGTTATTAAAAAAACCATGACTTTAATTTAAAATTATTTTTTTTATAAACAATAAGTTTTTAAATACGAGAAATTTTATAGCAAGACTTTGATAAACTCGCAATTATCAAAAATTAATTAACTTTTTTTTAAAAAAAGTTAGTTCTGTATTCAAAAATTTTTTTGAATTCAAATCTAACTCAATATCTTGAGTAATCTCATACTACATATATTTTTATATAAGATTATATTTTTATTAAAAATTATGCTTTAATTTTTTTAACATGGTCAACAAATCGATATTCTAGTAAAATTAATAAATTTTATTAAATTTACCAGACAATTATCCTTGAAAATCCAAAAAAAAATTAATAGTGTAATTTTTAGAAACTTATTCTTAAACTATCTCTCAATTTCATATATTTTGGTACAGCCGTAAATTCTTTTTATCCCAATAAATAATATCTGCAAAAATAAATTAATTTTATACAAATTTATCAACGAACGACGAAAAAAATTTTTTTAATTTCCGGATTTAAATCCACTGCTCATCGATTTCTATATTATCCGGTTTTAAAAACTGCCGCCGATTTTAAAATAAATTTTTGTCAATCCAGTAGCCTTTTACATCAAAACCAGATATATAATAGTAAACAAGTACTATAAGAACTCAAAAAAAATTCATTTATATATTTATATATTTTATATTGTACTTTTTTGTTTTTAGGTCATTACATGGATCAAAGGAGACTGAAGCAAGGATTATACCGACATCCTTGGGATGATATCTCTTACGTCTTGCCAGAACAGTACAATTAAAAATTGACGAAAGTAACAAAAAAAAAAAATTTAGGAAATGGAAATTTCTTTTTTTTTTTTTTCGTAAAAACTTCACTTTCATTTCATCCGTCATGAAAATAGTTATTAAAAACAGGTGTACAATTTCACATTTCTTTGTTCATTCTTACGATCAATTCGTACTACTTTTTTTTTTATTAATTAATAATTATAAATATATGTTCAATAATTTTTTTTGTTTGTTTAATTGCACTTGTTATGCAGATAGAAAGCACGAAGAAATTTAAAGAATAATATAATTTATATTGTTTAAAAAAAACAAAAAAATTAAGAGCATGTCGTGACGCAAATTTAGCCAGCACATTTTAGATGAATTGAATCGATCTAAAGTAAAAATAAACAATAATAATAACAATAGTTCTATTATTATTAAATTTTCTGATCGTCATGCACGCTCTTGTTCGTCCGACGCTGCTCAATTTAATAATATTTAAAAATCATGATATAAACGAATAAAGTAACAAAGAAAAGAGAACAATTAAGCTTACATAGAAATAACTGACGAAATAATTTATAACTTTTTTATTTTTTTTCGATGCTTAACATTCCTTTTATTGCATTTTAATATTTAGATATTTTTAAATCTATGAAATATTATATTGTGTTTATTTTTGTTTATAAGTTTAAAGAAAACAACTAAATGTTTAGTGATGATCTTGTGATCAACAGCACAAACTGGCACTAAATAAATAAATAATTAAAACAATCGCACGTAAATTGTTAATCAATAACGAAAGTAAAGATTTTAAAAGTCGAACGAATAAATAAATGAATTAATGAATTTATTAATAAATGAGTAAATAGTAATTACATGAAGATGAAGAGAACATTAATTGCACAATACAATAAATTGTATTACGTTAAAAGTAATCAATTGTAAAAAAGGAGTGACTAATTAATACATCAAAATAAATTATATCAAATGTACTTTGTATTTTATTTAAAAAAAAAATTACTTTACTTTTAAAATAATTAATAGCGACTTTTTATTTATATTTTTTAATTTCATATGATTTTAGACACATTGAGTTTTCTTTTGTCAGTTGGAAAATATATATATATTATTGTCAACAACACGACCATTGTTTACTCTCATTGTTTCTCATGATGTTTTTAAGTAGATTTTTTTTAATTCTAGTTTTTATTTGTCCTCACGGTCGATTATTTAAAAATTTTTGGCATGAACTATTATAATACATACATTATGGTGGTTGTTAAAAATTAAATTTTCTCAGGCGTCTCATAAAAAGCTGCTTTTTAGTGAAAAAATACATGGGGAATTTGGTTTTCTCTTTTTAAGTAAAAAGAGCACGTGCCTCAAAACAATCATAGTTCATTTTTCAATACAGTCGCGGTTTTTTTTAAAAATCTCATGAAATATGCAGATTAAAGAAAAAAATCATAGAAACAATTTTGTAGGAAATTAAATTCTTGACAAAAAAGGTCATGTTCATTTTTTTGATAGAATGTGTATTTATGATGATATTTTAAATCTTATCAATTGAGCATTTTAAGGATTACGAATGTTAAAAATAATGTTGTTTTTTTTTATTACCACGTTTTTATTAACTCGCTTTTATGTATGTCTGTTCGGGTGGAATTTTGTAATCGATTTTAAAGTAACTTCTCGATGAGCTAGAGACTTGGAATTTGGAACAAAGCTCAAAGTCAGATGACAATGCAAGAAAATGAAAAAAAATTTTTTTAAGAATGAGAAGGAGAAGCACTAGAAGAGGAAGAAAAAAATGAAAATACCAAAAACAAATAAAAAAAAATTGAATAAGAAATTCATATTCGTTTGTTTGTCTGTTCAGTACAAATTTTTTATAATTAATTTAAAACTAATTTCTGGATGAGTATATTCTTGAGTATAGTTCACAACTGGATGATAGATAAACAAACACCGTGTAATGAAAATACAATGAAGAAGATGGAAAGAATGTGATGACTGGGACCTCCAGCACCATGAATCGAGTCATATGTTCAAAATTTTTAACTAAAAAGAATCTGGCTTTGATTTGATTTAACATTTTGAAGTATAAATCTTATAAAAAATGAGTTTGATATATTGGTAGGTAGAAATAGCGATTTTCTATTTCAGATTTGATTAAGTTAAAAGAAACTGAAATAAACCTGAAATTTGTCGCATGCCTCCGTCATTATCTTATTCAGGCCTTTAAAATCAATTTCAAAATTTTACTCACACATTACTAAAAAGCAGAAAATAATTATCGAAATAAAAAAATTTTTAATATACCACGTTTTTAAAACGAACTAAAAAGTATAAAATAATATTTCTCAATCTCATGAAGATTTGAAACCACATACAAATTCCGAACTTCTAACAGACAGTCCTTAAAATTTATAATTGTGAATTTTTAATAGTTATGAAAATACTTGTAAGATTCAAAACGAAAAACGTGGGGCGCATGCAACAGATAATTGATGCATGAATAGTTCAACTAACAATTTTAACGCATTGCAAATAATATAGATTGATTTGTAAGTTTTTTCATTGACAGTTTTTCTCTATACTTCTTATAGTTATATATTGCATGCGCCTCCGATTTTCGTTTTAAATCTTACAAGTATTTTCATAACTATTAAAAATTCACAATTATAAATTTTCAGGACTGTCTGTTAGAAGTTTGAAACTTATATGTGGTTTCAAATCTTCATGAGATTGAGAAATATTATTTTATACTTTTTAGTTTATTTTAAAAACGTGGTATATTAAAAATTTTTTTTATTTCGATAATTATTATATAGACAACTTCGTAACTTTTAACTCATAACTCATTTTAATTTATTTCAATTCAAGTCATAATTGGAAATATGGAATTATTTTGGTATTTAGAAAAATTGAAAACTGTCAATTCATTCGATTTCTTTTTCAATTTCACATTCGAAGTTTTTGGTATTGACAAGGATTCAAAAAGATTTAAAATATAAATTTATTTGAATCTCTTTCAATTCTTGGAAGTTTAGAAATTCTTACATTATTTTGAGATTCAACATAATTGAAAATTATTAATTTTATATCCAGATGAAAACCTTGTGGTATAGGAAGTATCCAAAGGAATTCAATTCTCATCTTTTTCATTACTTTTCAATTAGTATTTTTAATCAGGGATTAGTACCGCGACACTTAGTATCGTTTTCTAAAAGTGCAACTCTGGAGAAAGTTCTGAATAAAATTTTTCAAATTTAAATACCGGAACTTAAATTTTTGAAAATTTTAAAAGTACTTTTTTTTTAAACTAAATCGGAGGAAATTATTCAGTCGCTCAAAACAAAAAAAAATGTTTGATTGATCATGAAATGATCCATGTAATTATTCTCGATCTTTTTTAACAGAAGTTGATAAAAAATTCTGTTTTCTTATCGACAATTCTACGTGTCTGACATTTCTTTGCTCCATTCTCTCTCTTCTCTATGCTCCCACATATTCTTAGTTGTAATTGTATTTATTGCAAAATGGAGAATATATATGTATATATATATTAAAAGTGTAAAGTAATGACACTGTTGCAGTGATTATTCACCGATCAAAGTGCTTTCTCATAATTATTGTCAGCCAATCTGACATATTATTAAAAAATTAATTACAAATATATAAACAAAATAAAAAATATATATGTGTGTAAACAAATAACGCCAAATTGAAGTATGATTAATTAGTAATATGTCTATAAGTAAGTATTTATTTATAAATAAATATTTAAAAAAAAAAAGTTAACATACATTTTACTTGTAATAACATTTAATATTTCACGTCATTCTTTATCAATAACTTTGACGTTTCACGTAAAATACGACTCAGTTTTTTGTATTATAGATAAGGCAGAACAATGGAAATGTTAAAATGTTAAAATATTTAATACTCTTTTTTTTTTTTACTATGAAATAAAAGTTTCATTTTAAAAATAAATTTTCAAATTTTTAAAATTAATTTTACAACAAAGAATTTATTTCACTTTCTTTTTTAATTTTTTTATAAATATATGTAATTTATATAGCATATTGTTAATGTTAATTATATTAATTATTATTTTCAGTCTAAAATAGAATCCTGTAAAAAATAATAACAAGAAAAAAATGGCGTGGACGAATTACCAAAAATTTTTAGCTCTTCTCATGGTCGTGACAGGATCATTTAATACTTTGTCTGTCAAGTAAGTTTTGTTTTTAATAAACTATCACTGAGCTTAAAAAAATTAATTGCAAAAATTTGACTAAAAGTGAAATTTTAAATTTGAGACAATTCTGAACTGAGTTGAACATTTTGTAAATTTTAAAATAATTAAGTGTCAAAAATTTTCAACTAATGTGAATTTTACATGATTTGCAAGTTAGCAGACAATCAGTAATTTTTTGATTATTTTTTTTTCAACAATTTAATTTAACAAAAAAGAAAACTAAAAATATGCACATGCAGAAAATTTTAAAAATTATGAGTGCAATTTTTTTTTTATAATTTATCGTTTAAAAAAAAATCCAAAAATTATTTGACCTCGGCTAACGTCAGTCTCATGAATTATCCCTGCGGTTTTTTTGAAATTTTTTAAGCAAAATTGACAATTTTGTGAGTTTATTAAAAATTCTAATCACTCATTTCTTGAACTGTTTTTGAATGTCAAAAAGTGAAAAAAACTGAGCTGACCAAAACTTTGTAATAAAAATAAAAAAAAGTTCATAAATATTTTTTCAAATCAGATCAAAAAAATCAACTCGATTTTGGTGTAATTTAAAAAATTTTAAATAAAGTAAGTCAAGTTCAAGTTCTTTTTTGATGAATAAAAAACATATTTTAAGATAAGAAATTGAAGTCAACTGAGTCAAATTAAAGTCACTTTGACTTAAATTTAAGTCATTCAAGTCGAATCCAAATCAAAGTGACTTCACTTTGACTTAGTTAACTTAAATTTTCAAGTCAAATAAGTCAGACTTGACTTGAATTTGACTCAGTTGACTTCAATTTAAATCATTGAAGTCTGATCCAAAATAATGTGACTTAAATTCTTCAGTTAAAAAAGTCATATTGAAGTTAAAAAAAAAGTAGATGTAGTTAAAATCAAATTAATAAAGTTATAAAATATCAAAATCAAGTTTTTTTCTTGACCTGGGTCATTTTATTTTTTTTTTGCTTTATAACTAAATAACTCTGGTATAAGTCCTTCAAACCCAAAAAATTGTCAAATCAAATTGTTTTTGCTCAAAAAATAAAAACGCTCAGGAAACGCCTTTCACCAGTTGAAAATTGTCCAGTTTATAATTTTTTCAAAGTTCCAAAAATATTCAATTTAAAGCTTAGAATTATCTTGATTTTGGAAATTTACTATCATGAAAGTTTTTTGAACGAATTTTTTTTACACAGGACTTTGTAATAAAAAAAAAAGATCTTGAGGTTAATAGACAATTAACATTTTTCGGATTTTTTTTTTTAACAAATAAATTATAAAAAAACAAAACTAAAAATATGCACATGTAGAAAATTAAAAAAACTACAGGTGCAATTTTTAAAAATATTTTTTTTTGTAATTTATCGATTTGAAAAAATCCAAAGATTATTAAATGTCGGCTAACTTTAGTAATGAGTGTAAATGTTGGAAACATTCGACAATTATTATTTTGAAATAAAGGAACAAAATGTAATTCGAATAAAAATTCACAATCATAGGATTAAAAAATCAGCATATGAATTTTTTCTTAATTACTGTATTTTTTTAGATACTCAGACAGATTAATTGTACCTGGTGAAGATGGGCAGCCCAGACATTTCAATCATCCATTTATACAGTCAAGTTTTATGTTTTTAGGAGAAATGTCATGTTTGTTCATTTTTAAACTGATATATGTTTATTATAATCGTCGTAATGTAAGTTACTTTTATTAATTTTTATTTATTATTATTTTAGCCACGTTTAAATATTTTAGTACAACTTATGAGTAATGTAATATGAGAGTATGATTTTATATAGTTTTATCTATAAGAATTTATAAATGACTAAACTAAAGTGATTGCTTTATCTTTAATTATCAACTGAATGATGTATCGAATATACTTTGCATTTATTTTATATTTTTATTTAGAGTAGAAGCTTTTTAATACAAGCGAGCGTGCAATATTTTGATTTACTCAACTCATTTCATATTTAAAAAAAATTTTTTCTTTTTACAGTAAAAGGAAAAATAATTTTTGTAAAAAAAAAGGCATTTTTGATCCAGGAAATTAATTTATAGTAAATCTTGAATATTTTGCAGTAATTTTTTGTGATAAAAAATTTTACTCACTATAAAATAAAAAATTAATGAATCCCATCAAAATTTTGAATGTTTGACAAAAATTTTTCCAAGCATCTAAATATTTTTTTTTGGCTCTGATAGAATTTCTACATTTTTTTTGTATTGTCAGCTTTAAAAAAAAAAAGTTCTGTAAAAATATTTGTAATTCTTTTAGCTAAAAAAATTTTTATTGAAAATTTACAATAAATCAATTTCAGAGATCAAGAATAGATTTTTTTTTATATGAGCAATTTTTTCTCTGTATTTTGTTTTTATGAATAATTAATTGTCTATAGTATGAGCGTGAATGTAGCAGACATCAGACAAATTTTATCAATAAATCGAGTAAATAATTAATAAAATAAAATTTGAAAAAAATGCGCATTTAAAAAATTTTGAAAACAACAAGTGCATTTTTTATAAATTTCATTTTTGAATTATTTACCCTATTTTTTTACAATTTTGAATTTTTCTGTCTGCTACATTCACACTTTTACGTTAGTCGGCGTTTAATAATTTTTGAAATTCATTAAAAATGATAGATCATAAAAAAAAAATATTTAAAAAAATTGCACTTATAGTTTTTTTAATTTCCTACATATGCATATTTTTTTTGTAATTAATTTGTCAAAAAAAAAAAAAACTTAATTTCAGTATCATGAAAAAATTTTGTGTATTTTCTATGAAAATAATTTAAAAACCGACTGATATTTAAATCTAAATGTTTTTTTTAATCAAAATAATCAAATAGGACGGATCAGTGGACAATAATCGTCTGACAAAAGGATCAAGAAATTTTAATCCATTGATATTTGTAATTCCCGCTTTATGCGATATGATAGCAACATCAATAATGTACGTAGGATTAAACTTAACGTACGCAAGTAGTTTTCAAATGCTTCGTGGATCAGTTATTGTTTTTACTGGTATTTTATCAATGGGATTTTTGGACCGGAAACTTGGAGCACGAGAATGGTCAGGAATCGGTATGGTGATATTTGGTTTAACTCTTGTTGGTGTGAGCGATTTAATAGTAACTGAACAAACAATGGATAGAAATTCAATTATCACTGGTGATTTATTGATTATTTCTGCTCAAGTAAGTTATTAATAAATACTTTTTATCAAGGACGATGAGTAAAAATTTATTTATTTAATTTTAAATTATTTATAGGTAATAACGGCTGTACAAATGGTTGTGGAAGAAAAATTTTTATCTGGATTAGACATTCCCCCGCTTCAAGCTGTTGGTTGGGAAGGAATTTTTGGTTTTATAGGAATATTTTTAACTATTATTCCATTTAATTATATTAAAGCTGATCCTCCATTTGCTGATAATTCTCAAGGTACACTTGAGGCACCTATCGATGCATTTATTCAAATTGGAAACAGCGGCAGGCTTTTCATGTCCATCATTGGTAAAATTTTATTTATTATTAATAGGAGTTTACAATTTTATTAGTAAAACTGACTAACAACGTAGCCAATTAGCTAATTAACTAACGTCTAACCGACTAAATACTTAATTTAATTATTTACCCATCAACTACCTACGGTGAATAAACAATTAATATAAATTATGTTAATAGTCGACTGTGTCACAAGCCTCTTTCCCTCAATCGAGAGTTACTGAGTCCAAACAGCTTCCCTCACTTAACCACTCTAAGGAGTTTTGTACCAGAGAATCCGTTATAAGCCTCCGTTAAAATTGTCTAAATTATAAACTATCAATAGGAAAAAATAGACAAATTAATGATGGAAATTTACTATCTATGTTTCGCGGAGAATAATTTAATCATTATTAAGTAAAATATAATATATTGTTCATAATTATAATCATGAATTACATTTAAAGCCTCTGTTACAATTGAAAAGTTTTATTGAGCATTATGTTTATCAATAAAATTATTATTTTTATTATTACTGTAATCACTACCGTTATCATTATAATTTTTTGCATTATAATTATTATTTATGTAAAAATATAAGTATTTATTTTAGCGCTATAAGCACCAGAAAAATCGAAATAATCGCGTATGTAGCTAAACATAAATATGACGTTTAAAATGATATAAAATAAAACAGACTTATAACGAATAGTCGAGAACATAACTAAAGGAACGGTAATGGGAAGACTGAAATTCACAGAAAAATTTCCCATACGTCCCCTAGACCAGGCTTATGACGGGTCGTCGATTGCACGTGATCTTTTGAACTGAAAGAGCCTTTGAAAGCAGAGGATCGTCGCGTCTCCAACTTTTGTTCTGATATAATTATAAGACTTTCATATTGAAAGTAATCGATAACAGTTACTTCGGTACAAAATCCTATGCTTTGGTAGCATTCAAAACACCACAAAGTTTCAATGCTCTATTGATTCACAAGTAAATTTTTCAACGACAGAAAATATTATTTCTGTTAAAAGGAACTAAGACAAAAGACCTAGGATCCGATCAGAAAACTAGTACTCGATCACTCGATATATTTGTATAGTTATATTTAGGAAACTTAAGTAAATGTAGATATACAAATACCAGTGTGATCGGGTACTGGATCTCTTACTTTACTTGTCGCCTGAAAATACGAAATGAATGATATTTTTTCATTCAAATAGAAATATCACTAAATTTTGATAATTAATTAAAAAAATAAAAAATTTTTCCAATACAAAATTGTTATTATTTTATGTAGCAGTATAATAAATTATAATTACATGGTTTTTCCAACTTAATGGCATTCTCAGATATAGTCCCCTATTTTTTTTTTTTTTTAATTAATTGATAAAATTTTAATAAACTTATGACAGTTGAAAGTCATAGAAAATTTTTAAAAAGTGGGGACACTGTCTAAGAATAGCCTTAAAAAATAAAGTAAATATAATCTATAAAATTTATTTATTCAGTCAGTAATCCAGTCGGTAAATAATTAAATTCATCTATAGAAAAAACTGATTAGTCAATTGACCTAGTTATCTTTTGTACCTGTTGTAACAGACTTAATTATACCACCCTAATTATTAATAATCACGCTTATAATTAATTATTCATTAATCTAATTTTTTTTTTATTTTAAAAGGCATTATGTTAAGTATTGCATTCTTCAATTTTGCTGGCATCAGCGTCACTAAAGAAATGAGCGCTACTACGCGTATGATACTTGACAGTATAAGGACAATTACCATTTGGATATTTTCAATTATATTTCAATGGCAAGAGCTACATTACGTCTCTACTACGATTCAAGTAAATACAATTTTTTTTTTCTTTACTTTTCACTAGATATTAAATTTAAGTCCTCAGACAGTCTTCTCCCCTCCCATTTTTTAAAAATATTCAATGATTTAATTATAATGGCTATTCAAATTTTATCAATTCATTAAAACCTTAATTGAAAAAAGACTATTTCGCGGATAGATTTTTTAAAAAATTGCTTACAGTTGATATCAATCGGGAGTTGAATGAAATTTTTGTCAATTTTATAATTCGAATTTGTAATTCTGTAGGCTAAAATTTATTCAACTCCTAGTTGATAAAAACTGTAAATAATTTTTATAAATCCAATATCTCTACGATTTTTTTATTTTTTTTTTAAATTAAGATTATAATTAATGATCCAGAAGTTAACAGATGATTAAAAATTTTTCGATTTTTTTTTCAACAAATGAATTTAAAAAAAAAAAATCTAAAAATATGCACATGTAGAAAATTAAAAAAACTATAAATGCAATTTTTTAAAATATTTCTTTTTTATCATTTATTGATTTGGAAAAAATTCAAAAATTATTAAACGTCAGCTGACTTTAGTATCATTTTAATTCATTAATAAAATTTAAATACTTTGACGACAGTTCAAACTAAATATTTTTAAAAAGTGAAGGGAGGGTACTGCAAAAATGTTTTTAATTAGATATTTAATTTAATGACTATTATTTAAATTTACAGGTATTTGGTTTCACTATTTTATTAATTGGAACTTCATTTTATAATAATGTATTAATACCACAATTGTTAAGAAAATGTCAATCGCGACTTGGACGACACCGACCACCGCGTAATGACGAAGTACGAGTAATTGATGCGATGGCAGGAGAGCAAGATGCTGAAGAGAATCGATAAAATTAATTATAAGCATGAATTATTTTTTATCAAAGAATGTATTTTATATAAATTAAAATTTTATATATTTAATTGATAATTTTTATGAATTTAAGACTGTAATTGCAAAATCTCTTTTTTTTTAATTAAGTAACGAGATTCCGTTAAATGAGATTCTTTTTTTCCTGTCAAATTATTTTTGACTCCTTTTAAATTAAAAAATTTTATGCAAGATTTTAATTTTAAAAAATCAATATTAATAAATTGGTTTAATTTTATGCTAATTGATAAAAATATTATATTTTTTTAATGGACTGAAATAAAAATAAAAATTCAAAATTTAAACTTTATATCAATTTATTCAATAATTAAAATTAAGTAAACATTTATTATTTTTTACTGATATTTTACTTTTAAACCAACATATATTATTTAAGATAATTATATCTTTTTATAATCATGACTTTAACAATCTCGTCATGTTGGAGATGGTAACATTTTCTTTCTTTTTCTTACGTAATTTAAATGTCAGAGTAATTATTTATTAATAAATATTAAAAAATACTGATAACTTACGTAAGTTTATGATAAAAAAATATTTCATTATAATTTTAATAATCATAGTATTCAACTCCCTTTTAGTCTTTTTTTTAAATTATTAAATATGAGAGTTAACTAAAGAAATAAAATAAAAATTGTCTTTTATTGAAAAAAATAAAAAAAAAAAAAAGTATTTCACCGAAACATTAATAAAAAATATTTTTAATTCATAATTAAGAAATTCAATTAAAAAAAAAAAAAGTAAAAGCAAATTTTTTCTTTGCTTAGATAATTAATTTTTTTGTTTTTTAAAGGAAATATAAAAGACTTTCCAAGTGACTGCTTGGAGATCGGTGAATACTTTGAGCGACCAAAAACGCTAATTTGTGGGCATACTGACAAGGTGCCGGCACTCTGACAGTTCCACTCCAGTTGAAGTACATGTGCGTCAACTGGAATGTCAATCGCTGGAGACCAGTGACATCAATTCCCGCGTTGTCATGGATGACATTGTAAGCAGTAGGTGATACGGATCCTTGTCTTACACATTGTGCGACAATGAAGAAGTCGTATCTCCATGGGTTGGTAATTACATCGTCTACAATACTACCTGGTGGTGGGTTCTCACGACGATTGTAGAATAATCTGGTGTTGATGCGTTTGGTGACGATGATGAATGACATCTTTACTAAATCAGCACGGCCGTAAAGTTTACCGAGAGCTTCCTGGAGATGGTTTACTTCGTGATCAAGTACGTAGGGAATTTGTCCGTCGCCAACACCATCACGGTAAATAACAATACGTGATGGAAATTGACCGGAATTTAATTCCGCATACTTGCGCAGTGCCTTGACCATGTTAAGACTGAATTCATTTGTCAATTCTTCATTACTACGGTGAGCACTGACGGCTGAGAAGTATCTGGTCATTCCACGATCCAGTGATGCAACCATAGCACCTGAAAATTAAGAAAAAAATTATTTAATTAAATTCCTAAGTTTTAAATCTATTAATTTTTAATAAATAATTATTTATATATTTACAGAAAGAGGGGGGGGGGGGTATTCAAAGAAATACTTAGTTTTCGGGGACACAAAGGCGTTAAATTTTTTTTTTTTTAAATGATATTTAAAGTAAAAAATTTTTTAGCTGTCATTAAAAAAAAAGCAAATTTTCAAAATATGAAAAAAAAAATTTTCAGATCTTTACGTAAATTTGATGGAAATTAGTTTTTTTTATATGTAATTTACATAAAGAAAAAATAAATTTTATTGGATGCAAAGGGAGAAGAAAAATTTAATGGTTTTAATTATAAAATACGTCTTATCATTTTGCAACTAACACTTTTGGTTTTTGAAAAAGTTTACTATCGACTTTAAATTATTAATTTTTTTTTTGTTAATCACTTATTATTTTTAATTGCTTAGTTGCTTAAAGTAACAGATTAAAAAATTATTAAAGCCATGCTCGGACAGTGCCCCTCTCCCCCAACCACTTTTTAAAAAACTTCAATGGCACTTAACTGTCATAGCCGTATTAAAATTATATTAATTAATTAAAATAAAAATAAAACCTTAATTGAAAAAGGGAGAACGTATTCGTAATATCACTGAGGTATAAGTTTTAAAAAAAATTACTTACAATTGATGTCAATTGGAAGCTGAACGAAATTTACAAAGTAAATTCCTTAAAATCTTTATGTCAATTTTATAATTCGAATTTTTAAATTTTATAGGCTATTGATATCAATTGCAAGTAATTTTTTTAAAATTCTTTACCTCGGTGAAATTACGTCTACGTTCTCTTTTTTCAATTAAGATTATAATGTTTTTTTTAATTAATGAAATTATAATACGGTTATGACACTTAAAAGCCATCGAAATTTTTTAAAAAGTGGAGGGTATTTTCTAAGAATATCCTTATAAGTTGATTAAATTTTAGTTTTTATGTTTAATTAATTCTCAGTTAAATTAAAAGTTAATTGTAAAAATTGTAAATATTTTCAAGTTAATTATTAAAATACATCTAATACAATTCCAAACTTAGTTTTTTAATTGTAAGTTGATACGAATAGAAATCAAATTAATTCCGTACTAACTCTTTTTAATAAAAAAATTCTAAAACGGTAAAAAGAAAATTTTTTTATCTGCTCAATAATATTCAAAAAAGTGATTTTGGAATTTTTAAAAAATATTTAGAAAAAAAGAAATTTTTTTAAAATTTGTTTTCCGTTTTGCCCCGCTCTCCTCTATCTAAATATATAATAAAAGAAAATAAATTTACCAAAATCAGTTCCACGATGATTAGGATCGTGACAAACATCAAATCCAACAACCATCAATCCAGCGATTCCAAAGTCCATACTCCAAGGAGCACCACCAATTTTACAGTTCATTTGAATAGCGACTTTGGTAGCAATTGACATGGCCCCTTTGGAAGCCAAATTTTTGGCAAGAATAACTTGACTTGGAACGGGACGATCAACGCAACACTTCTTCTTAATAGCTGAGTAAACATCAGCACGTGATCTCATTGCAATACAGCAGACAAGTTGAGGTGTGCTGCGACTCATAACGCGTTCCAATTCTTCAGCATATGATTGAGCTGAGTCGTTACGAATTTCACGGACGTTTGGCTGACTTACTGAGAAGGACATTCCTTGTCCGACTTTGACGATGTTACCAACGAATTGCTGAAATTTTTGAATTTTAATTAAATTTAAGAAACTAAAAAATTAATCAATCATTTTATAAATTTTAGGAGCAATAAAAGTCAACTTACTTGTGCGTCGCGACGTAAACGCTCTGGAAGAATGAGAACCCAGTCACTCAATTTAGTGCAGACAATCAGTCGAGCAGAACGGAAATGTTGAGTCCAGTCAGCTCTTTGAGTCGCTGATTGTTTCATGTTGCCAAAAATAATATTTTCTGGCGGAAGGATACGAGCTGGAATTTCAACCAAGTTGGTGTCCAATCGTAAATTCCATTGGCTGTACTCTTTAACGACTTCAGGTGATTGTTGCAGACGTCTATTGAAATTCAATAATTTTTCAATACGTCTTTCAGGAGTGAGACGAGTGTGTGTTGCCAATGCTGCCATCAATTTGAAATCCGTTCTCATAGAGTCGGTCAATCCTGAAAATTAATTTTACAATTGGATGATTTAGTTATTAATTTATTTTATCCAATTTTTTTGACAGGGTAGTCATAGAAAAATGATTTTAAAATTCCCTGATATTTTCCCGTTTTTCAAGTGATTTTCTACGGGTCGTAACTAGAAAGGAAATGATCGAACAACGAAAACTAAAAGACAAAATATAGTTTTAAGTGTCTAGTTTCTTGATCTGGGCTTGAAATTTTTTTTTGCACGGTTCCAGATTAATAAAAAATATGACAATAAAGTTGTCAGGCATTAAAAAATCTTTGGATTTTTTTTTAAATAAAAAAAAAAAATATTAAAAAAATATTTTGAAAAATTGCACGTGTTGTTAATGAAATTTTTGACATGCCCATTTATATAGAAATATTTTTTTTTCATAATTTGTCGGTTAAAAAAA
Source organism: Microplitis manilae (assembly GCA_030273425.1). Lineage (NCBI taxonomy): Eukaryota > Metazoa > Arthropoda > Insecta > Hymenoptera > Braconidae > Microplitis > Microplitis manilae. The sequence goes on from CP092724.1 coordinate 5,997,274, forward strand.
TCTTTTTTTAATTTCAAATGTCTGATAACTTTACTATCATATAAAAAATCAATGATAATTATCGAAAAAAATTCATCGAAGTCCGTGGACAGTTTTTAAAACGAGCAAAAATTTTGAAATTTTTTTTTTCGATGGTTTGTTTAGAATTACTTCGGGATAGCGCATAATACAAAAATTTCAAGACCAGATCAAAAACTAGACACTTAAAACTACAATTTATTTTATTTCTTTTTGTTGTACGACCAATTTTCTCTGACTTACAGCCTGAAAATCACTAAAAACTTTGCAATTTTTTTAGTATATCTCAATTTTTATTACTAGTGTCCTATTAAAAAATTTTTAAATTTCTGTCGCGATTAAATTCCCGGATACTTTGAAATTTTCTGACATTTCCATATTTCCCGTTTGTATTAAATTCCCTGATAAATTTCAGTATATGGCCACTGTTTTATTATAAATAAAAAAAAAATTACCTGTTGCCCGACAGAGTTCAGGAACTAAATAAATTATCTCATCTTTTCCTGCACGACGATCTCGCTGAGTTGAACGGGCAACAAGAAGCGGTTGTGAGTCAGATCTAATGCGAATTCGATACTTGTTGTAGTAATAATCAAGATATCTAGTCGGAACATTGTCTTTTCCCATGTTGAATGTTGCCTTTGGTGATTTGCCAAAGTCGATGTCATCAATTCTGTACGTATTGTTGTTGTAGTCAGTCAAAACAGTCAGACCAATCACTTCAGCTTTGCAAGCTCCCTGTAATTAAAAAAAAAAAAAAAAAAAAAAAACAATTAAAATTAAATAAAAAAAAAAAAGAAAAAACGCAAATAATTTTTTGAATGAAATTTACTTGAACGTCACCACCACGAGCATTCGTACGAATTCTGTTCATTATATCAAATAATGTCTCTTGACGCATCACTTTATGAGTGATCTCACATCCCATCAAAACGTCGCGTTCATGTTGACGAATAGACGTCTGATACCCAGGCCACAATTGAAATCTGTACTCGGGAATTTCCACCTTAAAAAAAATTAATTAAAAATAAAATAATTCATTATCCAATTGGCATTTTTTTTTAAATATAAAACTTACTCTCGCGTTGGCATCAAAGTAATTACGCCCGACTAATTGAAGACGAAGATGTTCCAACCCTTTACGAGAGACAATGTTGAAAAATTGAGGGTAATGTGGGTCACCCTTAGCCATTTCTCCTACCAAGCGAATACTAATTTTTATTTTGACATTGTCAGTTACTCGTTCTGAGAATAGTTCCATTGCCTACAACAAAAAAGTAAATTATTATTTAATATATCAGTATTGAAAAATTAATAAAACATTTCGTTATAAATAAAAGCTTACATCTGTTTTGGTCACTCCATGATAACGGTTGCAAGTGTACAAAACACTGCCATCAAATATATAAATTCCCAATTGATCTTTATGGAGACGAACAAGTCCTTTACGAACCAAAGTTCTGTCTTCTTCAGGTGAAAAATCTACTCTGTACAGCATCAGGCACCAATCGGGAGCGCTCAAAATTTTGAAGAAATTAGCCTGCAATTTGGTTGGATTACCTCCGGTTCCTGAAGGCAGAAAGTCAATTATTGTCGATAAAAATAATAATTAATTGCAATTAATTTTAAAAATAAATTAACCTTTCTTTGATGACTTGACGTGTGATGGACGTGAATTTAAAATATCTGGATTGATGATTCTGCGGCCTCGCATGGCTCCACGTCCGGCATTAGCAGATGTGGCATCGCCACCACCTCCTAGACAAAGTTATGATTAAACATTTTCTATACATTTACTTGGTTGATAAAAAAAAAACAAAAAAAAGGATGAATATTTCAGAGATAGAATTGTTACCGTACATTACATGCTTAATAAACCTGTTGAAGAAAATAGAAAAAAGATGGAATGATATAAAAAAATATTTTACACACCGACTGGAACAATATCAGATGGCGGAGGAGCTGGGCGATCAACTCCTGGTGGACGCTGGTCTCCAGCAGGAGCGCCAGTTGGTGCGGGCGCGCGGACGGAACGTCCTACCCCGCTCTGTGAACGGAAATATTTCGTCTTTCTCCTCTAAATTAAGAGATCTATACACTTAAGATTATTTAGAAATTTATTAATTAATTTACCGGTGGGGGTCCATACTGTTTCGAAGGATCGTGAGCTTGCGATGGTCCGGGACGACGGGCCCATGCTCCTTGAGGTTGCTGCTGCGGTGTACTGCTACTAGCTCTGCCTCGGCTTCTTCCAGCCGGTCTTCCACTACCGTCCATTGTTTAGCTGATTCTAAAATCTTAAATTAATAAAAAATTATGATACTGAAATCAATCACCGTCTAATAATTTTGGAACTTGGTAAAAAATGATAAATTACGAAAAAAAAAAATATTTCGAAAAATTGCACTTGTAGTTTTTTTCATTTTCTACATGTGCATTTTTTTTTTTTTTTTTAATTGTTTTGTTGAGAACAAAAAAAAATTAATTTATCAAATGATACTGAAATTAGACGGTCTAATAATTTTTGGATTTTTTTAAAAACGATAAATTTACAAAAAAAAAAAAAATATTTAAAAAAATTGCACTTGTAGTTTTTTTTATTTTCTACATGTGCATATTTTTAGTTTCTTATTTTTTAATGATTTGTTAAGAAAAAAATCAATTTATAAAACGATACTGACATTACCCGGTCTAATAATTTTTGGATTTTTTTAAAAACGGAAAATTTATCAAAAAAAAAATGTTTTTGAAAATTACACCTGTAGCTTTTTTCATTTTCTACATGAGCATATTTTTAGATTTTTTTTTTTTTATGATTTGTTAAGAAAAAAAAAAAAAAATAACAAACTTTTAAATTATTAATTATCTGCTAACTTCAAGATATATAAATTAAATTTTTTTCCATATATATTTTAACTTTGATGTTAGTAAAAGAAATAAAAAAAAAATCAGTTTATTTTTATGATCGGATTCTTAGTATTGAATGTTTTCTACAAACATTATCTAGATGAAATAAAAACCTAAACAAAAAAAAAATATATATATATATATATATAATATCGACTTGGAAAATATATCTATCAAATACCAAATATATAAAACAAGTCTAAACACGTCCTGTTTGTTTAGCTCACGAGACCGAGATGAAACGAACGATTGAACTATTTGAAAGACAAGAACACGACGCAAATTAATATTTTCTTCTAAATATTTTTTTTTAAGCCAAATGAATGACGCCATTTTGTGAACCGACAAAATGTAATACTGATGATTCTAAGAAATTCGTATCTCTTTATCTCGTATGTCTTTAGATACTAATGAGACAAAGGCTCAGTAATTTAGCAAGAAAAAAAAATCACGCGCACAAAATTATTTAAATATAATTTAAATTATTTAATAAATAAATATAAAAATAAATAAATTAATTAATTAAGAATAATAAATAGAGAAAATTGAATAAATTTTTTCCAAGGAACAACGATCGCTTCACAAGTTTTAACCGGCACTAATTTTACAACTCGATACAAAAGAAACCGTTAAAAAAAAAAAAAAAAAAAAATACTAATTTTTTACAATTAATAATAACTCAATATAATTAATAAAGTTTTCAATGTAATTATTATTAATTTACGCGTTTTTTATATTTTAATTGTAAGAAATAACTTTGCTAAGACACGCGACCATTGAAACAAAAACGCGGCGATTTTTTAAAATTTTAAAATTATTTAAACAAAAACCTTAATAATAAATTTAACCACGCGATTAATTAATAAAAATCACGATTTAAATAATTAATTACCTAGCAATTTCTGCAACGATTAATTACCAATTTAAATTTTAAATTTGATGAAATTACAAGAGACGCTACGGACGTCTGACTTCTACTACTGCTTACGCGGTTGTGGTTGCGATGCCTCTTCTCGACAACCGGGTACCGGCTTCGTGCCTCGTGCTGCGCAACCGAACAATAGAAAATCTGCGTTCGGGTATCATCGGGTAAGCTCGCCGGTGAAACTTACAAGCCAGCATCTCAGTAATTCACCGATTGGTCTGAATTTTTAAATCAAAGGGGAGAAGGTGTTGCGGACGTGCACTAATAATAATAATCATCAGACACGACCATCGTAAATCGCTGTCTAAAGATGAAGCCACCACCGAACAGAAGATATTGTATGTAAATATATTAATATATATATAGATATACAATTCAATATATTTATCTTTTTTGTCCGTCATTGCATATTATTATATATTTCTTTAATTTCTTTCTCTGTCATGTTAAAGTCAAACACAAAGAACGAGATAAAGAGATCATTTATTTTAAAATTTTATTATTTTAAATGAGTGTGAATGTAACTGACAAGTGGTAATTTTTTTAATTTTTGAATAAATAAGTAAAATGTAAGGAGAATAATAATTTAAAAATGCGTATTAGATCAATAAATCCGTACGCGCGTTTTTTTAAATTTCATTGTTTTAATTTATTTATTTATTTAAAATTCATATATTGTCTCATGTCTGCTACTTTTACACTCATAATTTAAAATTGTTTATTTGTAACATTTATTTTTTAATTAAAAATTATAATAAAATGATATGAGTGTGGATAAAGCAGACATGAGACAATTTATAAATTTTAAATAAATAAAGAAATACATTAAAGTAATGAAATTTTAAAAAATACGTGATTTTTGAAATACTGATTTTTGAAATACTGATTTTTCATTGATCTAAAATTAGTCTGGACATAGCTGACAATTTGCGATTTTTTAAATTTCTAAATTAATGAATAAAATATAAGAAGAGTAAAAATTAAAAAATGTGTATTTAGATCAATTAAAAATAAGTACGCCCAGTTTTTTCAATTTTATTATTTGAATTGATTTATTTTAAATTTATAAATTTCATCATGTCTGTTATATTCACACTCGTGATGTAAATGATCTTGAAGTTAGAAGATAATAAAAAATTTTCGATTTTTTTTTCAACAAATCAATTACAAGAGACAAAAAAAAACTAAAAATATGCACATGGAGAAAATAAAAAAAAATACAGGTGCAATTTTCCAAGTATTTTTTTTGCAATTTATCAATTTGGAAAAAAAATTTTTAAATTATTAGTCGATTAACTTCAGTATCATGACCTATACGGATTTTAAAATTTTCACTTTACTTAAATTTTATTTATTTAAAAATTAAAAAATTGCCAACTGTCAGTTACATTCACTTTCATAAAATCAAATTAAATAACTTAATTTTTTTTAGTGAAATAAAATTTTAAATAAGTAGAGAAAAATTTAACGTATTTTTACTCTCTGACTCTTTACGTCACAGCTTGAACATAACAACAGAAAAAAAAATAAAAAAAAAAATAATGAATGTATTCTTACTATGCAAACAAGTGTTATTAGCTACAGTATAGTTATATATATATACAATCGGGGACATTAATTCGAGTAGGTTTCTAAGATTCGAGATTTATTGCCAACCTTAAATTTGGCGGTTTCTAAACTCTAAAATTTGAAAACCTTAAATTTTACCGTTTTTAAAATAAGCTAAACGTAAAAAATGATATCATAAGAATGAGAGAAACGTAAATAATGTCTAAAGTGAATTAAATTTATAGTAAAATATAATATAAAAAATGACAGCTAAGGTAAAAGCCCCCATTATTGACAAGGCTCCTACTATTGACATATTGTTTTAATTTATTAATTTTTTAATTAACTGTATGAATAATCACATTGCTCAAAACTTCTTATCAATTTTTTGATATTTTTAAATGGAAAAATAGTTCAATTTTATTTCTGGGTATAAACTATTCGCTGTAAAAAAAAATTTATTTTCCCGACTAGGCCACCTTCGCTAGAATGTTTGAAATTTCTTAACAATTTCGTTTAGAGAGATCGTATTTTTAGAAACGAATTACCCTATATAGTTCTAATGTAAGTGTATTATTAAAAATTGTTTCAGTTTATCTATAGTCTAAATAACCCCAGAATCATTAATTTAGACTGATAATTCTTAATTATCATTTAAAAATAGCAGGCGTCAATAGTCGGTACATAAAAATTCACGTGTTTCAACTAGCGACAGGCCATAAACTCAAGTAATTTAACCTCCTTAACATACATATCGATAAATTTATGTTTACACGCTGACTAGTAATTTCATAATAAACAAAACATTGAATAAAAAATTGTCGAATCAAGAATAGTGTCGTCGAATTTATAAAAAAATAAAAGTGTGTCCTAGATGAATTTTTAATTGTAATTATCGTATTTTGTCGTTTTTAATTAAAATATTTATTATTAATTTAAACCTAATTGACGGTGGTCTTTAATCATTGCTTGTAAACTGCTGCGCATGCGCATTAGACCTGTCAATAATGGGGTCCATGGTATGTCAATAGTTGGCTCTGGTACTATTTTACCTCGTCAATAATACCTGCACTTGACTTGTTGGTTTTTAATTAATATATTTTTTATTTGATTCATTGCTATTTAAGTAAATTAGTTTAAATATACAAATAGAGACATCAATTAAAACGTCTAATGCAAAAAAGTTGATTATATTAATTTTAAATACGATAAAAAAATTCAAACAATCACAGACATTCTTATAGTGTCAATAATGGGGGCTTTTACCTTAAATGTAAATAAAAAACTCTAAAAGTAAATTAATTTTTAAAATCAGCAGTTTAAAAAAAAAGCATTAATAAAATGTCACTCATCATAAAATTAGCGGATTAAAAAAAAAGAATTATTAAAAATATTCCAAATTCAAAAGTAAATAAATGAAAAGTTTGAGCATCTAAAATAACGTCATAATAATATTTAGGTTATTTAAAATTCGGATCTTTAAAATTTGTATATCAATAAATATTGCCACTTTAAAACTTTACCGCTTGAATTCAGCCGATAGTAAATTTAATAATAATTAAATTTAGCCGTTCCTAAACTTATAAATTTGTAAAATCAGCCGATTCTAAATCTGGCGATTTATCAAATTAGTCTATTCGAAGCCTAGCTATTATAATATTAATGTAATTAAATTTAATGAATAATTACAATATTTTTTAAAATTTTGTATTTAAATAGTATGAACGTAATTATAAATTAGTAAAGATATTTAAAAGCCAGTTCTATTCGAGTTAAAAAAAATTAACTTGCTTTAAGAAATATAATTTTAAAACGATATAATATTTTTGAATAAATTCATCTTTTGGAGTTGAGCTAAAAAATTTCATCATGCTACTCGAGCAAAGTAAATTTTACTTAACTCAAATAATAATTTCAAGTTCAATCATTTTTATGCCCAATGAAAAATAATGAAGTTATAATTATTTTTATGGTTTAAGGATTCCATTTCTTACATATTCTTATATTAAAATTATAAGATATATATTACATTGAGGTGCTTTTAACATTTGTAGAGTAGTTTTGTAAACTTTTATTTACATTTAGCTGTCATTTTTTATATTATATTTTACTATAAATTTAATTCACTTTAGACATTATTTACGTTTCTCTCATTCTTATGATATCATTTTTTACGTTTAGCTTATTTTAAAAACGGTAAAATTTAAGGTTTTCAAATTTTAGAGTTTAGAAACCGCCAAATTTAAGGTTGGCAATAAATCTCGAATCTTAGAAACCTACTCGAATTAATGTCCCCGATTGTATATATATATATATTTACTATTGTACCTGTTACACTTCCTAATATTTTTCCCTTTTGTTGCAGTTTTTATTCTAATATTTTACTGCATATTAATAAATTATTATTTATGTAGAAATGCAAAATAAATACATATTATTTTATGGTATTTATCATATATGAACCTTAGAAAAGAGTTACGATATTTGTCTGGCTACGGTAATTTAAGTTTGAATAAAAATCAAAACAAAATAAAAAGTGTTAAGCTTAATAGCCAAGTTAATTTAATCAATCACATTAATGTCATTTAATTATATAAAGTGTATAAATATTTTATTTTATTATTTATCTCTCATGTACCTCTTTTTTCTCTCTTTCTCTGTCTTCGAGTATTTGGTTTCAGTTTATCTATAAGAAGAAATAAAAATATTCATTTTATTTTTTATTTTTTTATTACTTTTTATTTCAATTTATTTTTTTATGCAAAAAGTCAGTCGTTGAAAAAATCTTATAATATAAATTCTGTCAATAAATTACAGTGAAAAATGAATTAAATAATTCTATTTATTTTTTAAAATAAAAATATATAAAATTTTTTTTAATTTCTAGTATACAGTAAAGTACAAAGTAACGACTATTTTATGGGGTAAAAGTTTTGAATCTTTTATTTTATGGGCCTTTTCCTGTTATGACCTTGGGCTTAGAATATTGTTTCATACCCTCACTTGAGACCTAAGTCATTTGTGTAGTCGTACTTTAAGTTTACAAAGAAAATAAATATAAACCGGAATAATCATATTTTAAAATTTGACCACTTTTCATTTTCTTTATATCTTGAAACTTTGGGCTAAAGGTATTCTCGGACAGTCCCCCCCCCCACACTTTAAAAAAATTTTCAAAGACTTGCAACTGTCATGAGCGTATCTAAATTTTATTAATTAATTAAAAAAAAATTAAAACCTTAATTGAAAAAAGTACAAAGTCGTTACAATTTCGCCGAGATATAGAATTTTTTAAAATTACTTACGGAGATCTTATCAATTGAGATTTAAACAAAATTTGAAAATTCAAATTATAAAATTGTTATGAAGATTTTACTGAAATTTATTTTCCAAATTTCGTTTAACTTCCAATTGACATCAATTATAAATAGTTTCTTTTTAAACCTATACCTCGACGAAATTACTGCTACGTTGTCCTCTTTTCAATTAAGGTTTTAATTTTTTTTAATCAATTAATAAAATTTTTATACACTTATGACGATGTTCAAAATCATTGATAATTTTTAAAAAGTGGGGGGGAAACTGTCTGAGAATTAAGTAAAGGACTTAAAATTAAGTAAAGGAACTAAGGATATATACAAAATCTATGTTGATCTTAAAATTTCATATTTCAGAAAAAAAAGATTTCTTGGTGCAAGAAATTTTTATGTGTCTCAAATAAATTTTTAATTGTAGTAAAAAAAATAATAAGTTTTAATTTTATCAGAAAAATGTCAAAAATTTTTGCAAATATATTTAAAAAAATTTTTAACTTGAAGTTCTTTGAATATAAACTATTGAATAAATGTTTTTTATTATTAAAAAACTTATCTTTATTAATTAAAATGTTTTTCTAATTTATGACGATTTTTTTTTTGAAATTATTGAATGAAATTTTAGTATACTAATCCCTTTTTAGAAAAGGTAAAACCTTTCGAATGTAATAAAATTTAAGATAAAGATAACAAATATTGTTGCTGCTAATCTCTTTTATGATACCTGTACTTTAAAAACATATGGTAAACAGACGTTTATTTATTTGAGTTCATACAATTGCATACAATAAAATTTTTCTTTCCTTTTTTTTATTCATATACAAAGTTGGGACTTAAATTGTAATACTTAAATTGTTAAAATTTTCGAATTAAACAATAAATTTATTACTTTAAGCTGTTTTTTTTTCTCACTTTTTGAACGTTTGAAATAATTGTCATTGTAATCTTCGTAAGTAGAAAAAAAGAGTAGTCTTTTTAGAATCACCCGAAACGTAAAGATCTACAAAAAAAAAAAAATTTTGACTTACTAACGCCAAAAGGGCGTATCTTAAGATATACGCCCTTTTGGCTTTGGAAATTTTTTTTTTATTTTTACGCTTAAAACATGTTTACAAAACGTTTGGTATAAAAAAAAAAATTATACGCCCTTTTGGCTTTTCAGTGCCAAAATCCCGTCACATGTCGGAAAAAATAAAGATTTCTTTTTTACCGAAGTTGATAAATATTTTTTACTTAATAATGATTAAATTATTCTCTGCGAAACATAGATAATAAATTTTCATCATTAAATTTGTCTATTTTTTCCTATTGTTAGTTTATAATTTAGACAATTCTAACCGAGGCTTATAATGGATTCTCTAGTACGAAACTTCTTAGAATGGTTAAGTGAGGAAACTGTTTGAATTCAGTAACTCTCGATTGAGGAAAAGATACTTATGAAGGACAAGATTATAACGGGTAGTCGACTATGCAATAATAATTTGGCTTATTAAGAACATGGAAATAAATAAATAAAATAAAATACGTTTATACTTGTTAAAGGTGTATCTTCTTGTTTTTATTTAAAAAGCTTATCAATTTAGGTACAATTTAATTTTTGATCGTTTCTAGTTAAGCCGAATCGGCAAGAAAATTGACTTAGAGAGAAAGAACGATTTTCTCACCAATACAGTTTAAAAATTTTCATTTTACAAAGAAATGTTTAAATCAATAAATTTATACTACACAAAAAATTTTACTGGACGTATTGAATTACAAATTATTTTAATACAATATTTAATTATGGAATGAAAATACTCCTGACAAATAGACTCATTGTAACTTTGAATTAATTATTATTTTTTTTTTCTTTTTTTTTTAGTCTAATATCTCTCTTTTTTTTCATAAACTTTTGTTCTGCTTTTCTTTTCAACAATTTATATTTCTAATATATACATTTTGTGTTTGGAAGATTTAATTTTATATAATAATTATAATCAATTATAATATAAGGATTTATCTGAAATTAACTAATTATTCAACAAGATATACTTTTACAATATATCAAAAAATTATTAACAATCCGTTAATTTTTTAATGAAGAAAAAAATAAAAATTTTAAATAAATCAATTTTATTTAAATTGTTTTTCTAAAAATTTATATTAATTAATTTAATACATTAATATAATTATATTAATAATGATCAAAAGCAAAAGCAATTAATGGAATAAATATAATAAATGGACGGTCATTAACAGCAAAAATAATTGTAAGAAATGATTAAATTTATCATGGGAATAAAATAAATTGTACTTAAATATAAGTATGCAGTTGATTGATTATTAAAATTAATTAAAACCAATTAATAAAAAAATAATATAATTTCAATTATATTTTTTTTTTATCTATAAATTTTTTAAAAATTGGATTTATTTTTTTATCTAAATTATTATAAAAAGATTCCTACGACTGTTTGTTCATTTCTTATAATACAAAAATTATTTTGTAGAGCAATAAATATTAATTATTAATTATTGCACTTTTATTAGTTGTTTATTTAAAAGTTAAATAGGCTCTTTAACTATATTGAAAAATTTATCCCACAGCCTGACAGTAATCTCCTTATTTTCATTTCATTTTATTACAAATTATATGACCAAGCTCCTTTAGCTGATTGAATATACCTTAATTGCCTGACATCTGGACTGTTAACTCGTCCAACACAACAATTTTCATCAATAGCCCGATAGTCTCTTACATAAGTTTCTCGTTTAGTGATTGCTGAAGGGATACAATCACTACTTGCAACTCTTCTTACTTGACTTCCTTTAAGCTCATGAATTTTATTGAAACATGAATTTTCCGAAAGATCTAGGTTTTTAATTCTCTTGCTACGACTTTTGTCATTTGTTAATTTTGATGTATAATCAATTGATGGATCATCTGTAAATTTATCAGCAAACCCACGAGATGTCGGCATTGAATTTAATGATGGACTTTTTTCTCCGGTCATTTTATCATGATCTCCAAAATAACGCGGACTTGGATCAATAGAAACATTTTTGGTAGGTCTTGTTTTAGTTTCACAGTAACAAAAATCATCAAAACGATCTAAATCGAGAGGTATTGTATTTAAAGAATCAGTATAATCAGGACTTGGTGCCATTGATTCGACACTGGCCATTGATGATGGCAACATCGCCGTACCCCGAGTAAGATGGGGACGGCGTCAGATACATCATTCTTCTAATTCGTCCATTCTGTTGCGAACTGCCATTTCGACAACTTCCAAACTTGGGTAATCCAATTCTTTCACAAGACACAAAACAGCAGATAAAATGTTTGAATTCTAAAAAAAAATGATTGTTTACTAGATAACATTATACTCATTAAATAAAAAAAAATAATTTACTTACTCTCGTAACAGGTCTCCTGTGATAATGAAACCGGCATTTATCTTTTTCCGAATGTCGCACCCAACCTGGCATTTCTCTAGGATCCTCCTGTATTAACAATAAATAAGTAAAAAATAATAAATTAAATAATTAAGATAGAATTTAGTTTCATGCAATTTAACTGGTTAACCACCCGTTCATCGCGTTATGAGCGCAGCACCGCAATTTTTATTATGAGGGACCACTAGTGTGGAATTTTAAAAAAATAAATTTTTTTTAGTAGATATCATAGAAATCTTACTATTGTATTGGTCCTTGTGAGGCAACTTTTCAGAAATTTCATCATTTATCCATTGAAATTTGTGAAATTTAGCTATTGCATTAGTTTTCCTACTTTTAAGTAAATTCATGAAAGTGTTCAAATTCATATTATTGCTGTGTAACACTTTTAAGGGGTAACGGTAACCGATTTTCAAATCAATTTAATTCACGGACAAACACTGGAAACCTAAAATAGAGAGTCTTTAGCGTTTTTCAAAACCCTAACAAAGAGTTAAAAATTTCGTATTTTCAAAAATTCTAATTCGTCTCCCAGAAAAATTGTTTTAAAATTCTCATTTACACTACGAGTACAACAAAGACAGTCCCGTTTATTTTTCTGAGTGTGAGAAAGAGGTCGGGTAGCGTATCCCCTTAAAAACAAAACATTTTAACTCAAGCGGTTATATCCAATTTTATTTTATTGAGAGTATATAAATAATATGATCTATCAATACACGGAAAAAAAAAATATTGTGCTCATTACTCAACGGTATCGTGATATTCACTCTCTTCGGTTGGTTATACGTTATATACGGAAAGTCTTGGTCTATCGGATCGTGATTATCGCTATCCAGGCAGATCCCGAAATCATAAGATCGTTTTCCTATAGTAACGATCCGTTCTGTTATAATAGTGGCAAATGCCCTTAAGGAGGTTCATCGGTAGCAGTAGTTCGCAACTTTTAAAAAGATTTCTCCCGTGTAAAACGTTCTAACTACAATAAGAAGTGGTTGAGATACAGTACACTTTTGCGCATCCTCTTATATGCGCAGAAGTATAAAAATGATCCCATTGCGTCTTTTCTCAGACTTGGCTACGTTGCATTCTAACTTAAAATATTTTTCCCCTTGAGCATGTGTTGTAGAAAGTGTTTTGAATAATTTCAAGATTATACGTAGTTGGAGACAACAAATAATAAATAATAAATATTAATGACTTCGCGACTAAATTTAAAAAATTCTAAATTTAAAAAATAATTTGTAATTATTTAAATCTGTTGGGCTTCTACTGTGTTTTGAACTTCCCGCGCACTGCAACGTTGCCAAGTCACTATCTCTCACTCGTCAGGTTATGGGAGAAAGCTTGAAAATCATTAAAAGTAACAAACTTTGAAAATTGATTACAAAAAAATGAATACCGCTCGTTTATGTTTTTATTGAAAAAAATTACTTGTTATAAATTGAATTAATAATTTTCAGCTTTTAAAAAAATGTTGTAAGAAAAGTATGATTGTTATTTAATAAAATGCTCACTCTAACTACGGTCAACATAGGGAATGCATGTTAAATGTACGATTTTTAATTGTTAATATTTCGAAATTTAGTACCGCAAGGACTATTTTAAAAAATTCCTACGTATACAGGACACTTAAAAGTATTTGTGTTTAAAAATTAAAAGATATTGTAAGAAAAGTAGTCATCCGATGAACCTCCTTAAAAATTTGAGGTTAAAATAGATGAATTTTTAACTTTAACTTCATTACAATTTTACTTTTAGTTACAATTAATAATTACATGTTAATAATTCTAATAAGCGAAGTAAAAAATTATTATTTAATATGAAGAAATGTAATGAAGTAATAGAATATACGTAAGTAATTGATGTAAATTTTTTATTAAATAATTTGGTTATGAGTGGTGGCGCTTGAGAAGTAGATCGCGATAATCACGATCCGTTTTGGTAGGATATGGATACGTTAACTGACGACCACTACATATTTAAGTATATTCTCAATCCGTAGGATCATTATAATAAGTATCTACTGTTTCATTCATATTGATATATATATCGTGAAAGTCAAGTAACAATTTAGTACTAATCACGATACAACTGTCGCTCTCCGTTGGTGAGCGATAAGCGCAGTATTTTTTTTTCCGTTTAACAAGAATAATAAAGCACTAATAATAAGAATAGTAAAGCACTCTCTAATGCTTCGCATTATGAGTCGTGCAATATTAATGATGATAATGATATGATATGATGGCAATAATAATATAGCTATTTTACATATTTTAATAATGTTATTCTCTATAAATGTATATTTTATCGTACATTATCAGGATTATTCGGTATGTTCATTTAAAAGGTTGTGTTGGGAATTTAGGTATGGTAATCGTGAATGAGACAAATCAATTTATCAAACAAATGAAAATTGTTTCTTTTTATTAAAATACGCGCTCTAGGGTATGTCTTCACTCGCAAGAGATTTAGCTTAGACAAACTTATTCTTTTAATATTATTTAACACTGAGGTCTAACACCCTCTCCTCTTTTCGTATAACAAAAATTTCTAAGTTCAAAATATATATACATGTGTGCAAATGAAGAAAAACATATTGCTTTGCATTTACTTGGAACATGGGCCTCAATCTCTCGTCGACCCAAGTGCCTAAGGTCATAAAATTTGATCCATACTAGCTTTCTTTTCCTCAAGTAAACATATACATATTTTGAACTAAACTAAAATATATATGTACTACGACTTAAATGCAACACTGTTCGAAATATTATTTCGAACAGAATATTTAGTAAAAGAGAAATATTAAATAAAATATATATAAGAATAAAGATTGATTTTTGTACAGAGAGTCCAACAAGTTGAAATAACTAAATAATGAGAAATCTACTTCCATTTCGGCTGCCGAATGGCCTTTTTTTGCGTATTCCGATAGTCTATAAGGTAAGAGACCCAGTACTCGATCACTCATGTATTTGGGTCCACTGCGTTTTCGTTACAAATAAGTGTGAAAAATAGCGCCCTTTCTTTACGAATTTTGTGTGTGTTGCAATTACTATAGTTAGTAAAATTTGAACAAAAAAATTTTTATTTATAATATCAGATCTGAATTTTATCAAGAAACTCAGATCGTGACACATATATGACTTTCATTGCCTTTAAATTAGATGTGAGATGATTTCGATAGAAACTTGACTAAACTTTCACTATATCATACTATTACTATTAAATTTTTTCTATCAAGTACTTGGCTTACGTAAATCGGTTTCAGTTGTAAAATTAATTTAGTGAATGAACTTCAAAATCACTTGGATCAAAATTTAGGTTACCTGCGTTAATATCCCCGGACAAAATATCCCCGATATAATATCCCCGCGACAAAATATCTTCATGACAAAATTTATTTTGACAAAATATCTACGAATATTTACGTTGACTTGGAAAAATTTTAATACGAACAACGCAAGGTAATAAAGTATTTTTTTCCGTCAAATTGAGGACAATTTAAATTGAAGAAACATCAACCGTAAATTATTATTTTCAAATTTTGCTGTCAAATTGATGTCAAATTCAAGCAGCAAATTTAAGGTTATATCAACATAAAATTACCGTAAATTTCAAGCTAAAGTAGCTATTAAAAAACTAATATCTACCCATTACCCCTACGAATTTAGACTGATCAGAAAATGGTTTTATGATACAACACTTAGTGGTGCAAAAGTGTAGATAAATTTACCGCGGCTTAATTTAAATTTAAAATATATATATGTCTTCAAATAATTTAAAAAGAAAATAACACAACTTTGGAAAATGGTATTGTGCCATTTTTTTTACAGGTTTTGGGTGTGTGTGATCACAAAAATATGTTAACATAAATGCGTGTAATAGTAGATGTCTTTTTTTTTTACTTGATTTATTATTCAACGATAGGGATATTTTGTCAAAATATATTTCGTCATGAAGATATTTTGTCGTGAGATATTTTGTCTGGAGATATTTTGTCGCGGGGATATTATGTCGGGGGATATTTTGTCGTGGATATTTTGTCCGGGGATATTAACGCTTGTCACCAAAATTTAACTGAGTCATAATTCTGCCGTGATTAAAGTTGATACAAATTTATTATGAAAGTCATATTTGTGCTATGATCTGAGTTTTATGGTGAAATTAAGATCTAAATTCATTGTGAATACAAATTTATTTACATGGGAAGCCATGTAAGTTGGACTCAATTACATATACTTTGTAAAACTACTAACCCTTTCGCTGTTTTGGTGAGCAGAAGTTCGTCTTGATTGATGTGATTCCTCATAATCGATTTGTCTTCTGTCTTCACATTCATATATATTTCGATCTATAGATCGTCTTTCATCGCCATACTCGTTGACAGAGTAAGCTGTTCTTGGTGACGGCAGGACTTGCTGCGAACGATGAGTATTAGGTTCACTCGATCTCTCATACTCAGCACTATAACCGCGACGATCTTCATAATCTCCATTCTGTTTTGCAACAGCTGGACGATCATCGTAATCCTATAATTAATTTGTATTAAAAAAAATTCAATAATGATTTTAATTTAATTATAAATAAAATAACAAAAAAAAAACTGCTCGGTATTTAATATACGTAAACATATTGAATATCAATATTCCATTTCATTTCTCATTTTAATTGATACTGAGATTTCAAGTTCCCGGGGAAAAAAATTATTTATAATTATATATGATTACTTATAATTATATACACATATATGCAATTCATACATAATTATATATAAATATATTGTTACATTCTAGTTTTAATTATATTTAAATAAAAATGTTTAGACATTTTTTTTTAAGTTTTTATTCATCACGGTGGCGAATAAATGGTTCGACACTTCTTAGAACCATAAATAAATCAACAAGTCGTTACTTTGTTAGTGAAATTATTTATTTTCAATGCCGACAATGTAACGGAAATCTCTCGCGATAAGAAAATCACTGTGACTCGAGAATAGTCTAAACAGACGACGATGGGGCCTGGATCATATCACGACGATTCTCTCATAGAGAACCAGAGATGTAATGTAAACATTTTGACGAATGTATATTATCAAAGAGCGACAGATCAAGGCAGTCGATCACAAGATCTAGTAGAGCTAAGAACTCTTCACAAACTTACTGGCTTCATGCTATTACTCGGACTTCAAGGCAAAAACACATATTCGTATTTTATTTGAAATACGCACTCCTTATTTAAAGTCTGGGCGCTGATACCGGCGGCCCAAGTGCTTCCTTTCCGGATCCAGAAATTCATGCCAAGAAGCCGAAGTTCAGGCAAGAAGGCTCAGCTACGCCACGTGTTCTGGACTATAGCCAAAGAAGAGCAAACCCACGAACCGTTCCAGTTACGGGTTACTTCCACGTCGGATAGTTTTCAGATACCGGTGCTAAACCATCGGGATTAAGTGAAATTGCATCGACATCCAGCGTCGGGGTTGCGAGTGAAACAACATCAACACTGTAGAGAGTCAACCTGCCTTTTGGACGGGTATCAGAGGTGGAATCTCGCTTCAAACCATTGACCTAGACCGGCAGCAACCACCCTCGAAGGTTATTTCCTTTCACGACCCTCGCTACGGGTATTATTCTGAAGCCTATTTCAAGGTGACTGGCAGAGACGACTACGCGCAGGCTGAAGCGGAAAGGTTAAGGCAGAAAGGGATTATTTAGGCCGAATTATGGGGCCCATAATCTCCATCAGGGTGAGTCCGTGAAATTTATTTCATAAAATTAAAGAAGCTGACGCACCTGGGATCTGATCTATCGATTGCCTAAAGATATCAATCTGGTAATTTGAAATTATTCTGTTTCATAAATGGAAAAGCCAGAATGTAACAATATATAATGGTTTTTTATTTATGATAGGGTTAAAAAAAAAAATTCTCTAAAACAAGTTTCAAAGTTCCATTTAGATATAAAGATATTCTGAAAATTATAGCTCTTAATATGTATTAACATTAGGAGGTTCCGCATTGCACTTTTCTATTTTTCATAAGAATAAGAAGGAAAATTTGTTTTTTGGGTCTTCTGATTTTTATAACTAGCTAACGATATGTCGTAGGAAAAATCTGCAGATAATATTTCGTAGGGAATTGAATGCTCTACAAAAAAAGTCTCTTATCATTTTTTGATAAATCCATCTGTTCAAAAGTTATTTGAGCTTAATGCCAAATTTATAGTAAATTTTGAGATTTATTTACTTTTTCGGAGAAACTATCAGACAAACTATCACAAAATGTCATAGAATCTTTTTCGTAGATAATTTTATTTCTCAAAAATTATCTTCAACAAAAATTTCAAAATTACACATTGTTTTCTAAGTATTTTCATTTTAATGTCAAGCTCCTAAAAAAATAGTATTCTGATCGATTTTAACCTTTCGTTACTCGCGTCTACTCGCCCGACGATTTTCATCGCGCGGCGAGCACTGTGCCGCCCATGCTAAATGAAATGCAACGTTGCCAAATCACAATGCTATAGTGAATTATTTGTTACAGTAACAACAGTACGTTTGGCAACATGGTCACAAAAATTAAATCGACGATTTAACTCGCATAATGAGCACTGTGCCGCTTTTTCACATTCTTGTTATAGATAAATATACTTTTTTTATATTTGAAATGTATATTTATTAATTACACACATATTTTATAAAAATATACATTTCAAAGAGAGAATTGGTTAAGTATAAAGTCACAAATACCCATACAGTAACTTTTATTGCAATTTTAGTCAAAAAGGCGGCGTCACGCTCATAGCGCGAGTAACGAAAGGTTAAGAGCTTGGCATTAAAAAGAAAATAATTAGAAAACGACGCGGAATTTTGAACAATTTTATGAGAGATAATTTCTGAGAAATAAAATTATCTTCAAAAAAGATCCTATAACCTTTTGTGATAAATCTGATAGTTTCATCGGAAAAGTAAGATCTAAAAATTTACTGTAAATTTTTCAGCTCAAATAACTTTTGAATAGATGTAAATAAAACAGAACTAAATAAAATTTTTGAACCTGTTTCCGAGAAAAAAAATTGTTTTTTTTTTAAACACCCTAACATAGAATGATGTATAAATTATGCATAATTATATGTAATAAGGTAATTACATATAATTATATGCAATTGTATATAATTATAAGTAATTACATATAATTATCGTGGTGACGTAGGTACAATTATATAGAACCATATCATTTTACAGAAATGAGCTATAGAATAGATGCATTCTAAACAGCAAAGAGTCCCTTCAATTTCTTTTTAAATCCTGAAAACTGCGTAAAATGTAAATGTAATTATATGTAATTATATTGGGCCACTTTTCACACAATCATATATAATTTTTTTTTACCCGGGTTGATTATTAAATAAATTAATTGAAAAAAAAAAAAAAAAAAAAAAAAAAAAAAAAAAAAATTATTGCCAGCAATAAAAATTTAATTATTAATTTAAAAAAATGCTTAGCAATTAATATTATAATAAAAGATTAAAAAGTTAGAAAAAGTAGCGAATGAAAGTATAAGCTAAGTAGAATTACAATCGTGACAAGGTAAATCACATGCTCTAATTCTGTTGCGTAAATAGAGATTATCGTTTCATGTCAGTGTGCATCATGAAAACGTATTATTTATTGTTTGCATTAAAACGAATTCGAAATTGAAAATAATTTCTCTTATCGCAGTATAAATTTATCATACATAAGGTAAAAGTCTCTACACCCGCTCAGTACCACTAGTCGCTCACTCTAACTTTTTAATGCACTTTTTATAATTTAAAAAAAAAAATTTCAACTAAAAAAATTATTATTGATAAATAATTATTTGTGAATATAAATATATCAAAATATCGTGTATCAAATTATTTTATAATAGATTATAAATTTAAATTAAATGACTGTTTTTAAAATCGCGCTCAGCCGGGCACTTTTTACTTTAACGTTCATTCGTTAGATTCAATTTAGGCTACGTCAAATTTTTTAAGAATTGTTATAACTATATCTTATCAAATATATTTTCAAAATTCATGAAATTTTATATTATGAAAGAATAAAGTAATATAATTTATAAATTATTTTCCAAATCAATAAACTTATAATAGTTTAATTGATATTGTCTTTGAGCGACTATAAGGCCATGTGTTGATCGAGTAATGGTACATCGCAACTTTTAGTGAGCGACTAGGGGTACACTCAAGGACCTTATTTAAAAAATTAATAATAATTAACTATCAACATTATTCTTCAAACTTAAATTTTATTCTAATACTTAAAACTATAAAAAAAAGTATGGTTTTTCATTTTATTTAATCATTTATGTTGAATGATTTAATCTTACTGCAATTAAAAGTGAGCGGGTATAGCGGCTTTTACCTTAATGCGGGTAGATTTTTTTATTTAAAAGTTTAAAATTATAAAATTAAGTCAAGTCCTGATTAAATTTTTTTTTTTTTCAATTTTTGTATAAAAAATAACTAATGTACAGTAACTAAGATGTCTTAATTAAAAATTGTTAATTATCTGCATTAGGGTATTAATAAAAGATAATTTTTATCGGACTTTGAATTAATTTTCCACGCAAATAGTTAATGCTGTTTTTTCTAGGATAAATTTTATACCTTAGGAAATTCAGGAATGTTATTCTGCAAGCTGTGTCCATTGGTACGTAATTCAATTTTAGCTGTTTCATCTTTTACTTGATTTTTAGTTTGTCCATTTTGAAGCTGTTAGTTATTATTAATAATTGTTAATAGTTATCAGTTTATTTTAAATAAAAATAAATAATTATTAATATAAA
Source organism: Microplitis manilae (assembly GCA_030273425.1). NCBI lineage: Eukaryota > Metazoa > Arthropoda > Insecta > Hymenoptera > Braconidae > Microplitis > Microplitis manilae. The sequence continues at coordinate 6,018,248 of CP092724.1, forward strand.
AAAGTATTAACACATAAAAGTTCAAGCTTTAAAGTTCAAGCCGCTTTAAAGTAAATATAACGATAAATATTTATTTAAAAATATATTTACGTCATAATTGTAGTGATTATTTTGAGAATATTGATGAGGAGATGATGCATTATAATTAGCATTTCTTCGATCAGTATCTTGATATTCTTCATGAACTTGATGAGGATCCTCATAACTTCTCTGAAAAAATTTAAAAAAATCCATAATCAAATGGAAGTAGAAAAACAATAACGTGCCATCCCACAAAAAATTGATCTGGAAGATTTTTCCTCCAAGTACTTCCTTACTATCCAAAAAATATTTTTCAAATAATTTAGCGTAAAAAAAAAAAAAATAAAATCCCGAAAATTGATAACACAAATTAATTACCTGGGATGTAACTTTTCGGAAAATCAAGTTAAGTAACATGAGTTTAAATACTAGATTGCAGAGGGTCATTAACTGATTATTCTATTACAAGTTGAAAATTTTGTTGTACTGTCGACTACCCGTCATAAGCCTGTTCTAGGGACGTGGGGAAAATTTTTCTAGGAATTTCACTTTCCACTACCGTGCGTTTAGTTTTGTTCTCGACAATTCGTTATAAGCCTGTTTTATTCTATGTGGTTTTAAACGTTATATTGAAGTTTAGCTACATACGCGACTATTTCGATTTTTCTGGTGCTTATAGCGCTAAAATAAATACTTATATTTTTACATAAATAATAATTATAATGCAAAAAATTATAATGATAACGGTAGTAATTACAGTATTAATAAAAATAATGATTTTATTGATAAACATAATGCTCAATAAAACTTTTCAATTGTAACAGAGGCTTTAAATTTAATTCATGATTATAATTATGAGCAATAAATTATATTTTACTTAATAATGATTAAATTATTCTCCGCGAAACATAGATAATAAATTTCCATCATTAATTTGTCTATTCTTTCCTATTGTTAGTTTATCATTTTGACAATTTTAATGGATGCTTATAACGGGTTCTCTGATACGAAACTCTTTAAGTGGGGGAAGCTGTTTGGACTCAGTAACTTCCGATTGAGGGGAAGAGGCTTATAAAGGATAGGCTTATGACGGATAGTTGATTGTAGTTAACTTTTTACTAAATAACTTATATATTGTAATCATTCTACACGGAAAGAAAATTCTACCAAAATTTACGATGTTAACATCGTAATCGTGGACTAGACTTTCATTGGCGTCAATTTTTAAATGTCTTATTTCAAAATTTACTATAGTCTTGGTTAAAATTACGATGTTAAATAGTAAAGAATACAACGTACATTGTAGTTTTAACAAAGACTATAGTAAATTTTGAAATAAGACATTTAAAATTTGACGCCAATGAAAGTCTAGTCCACGATTACGATGTTACCATCGTAAGTTTGGTAGAATTTTCTTTCCGTGTAGTAATACAGAATCAAGTTATTTTAGATTAATTGTATTCAATAGCTATGTATGATTTGTAATTTTGTAAAACCGATGTTTTATAAAACATTTTTGAGAATTAAACTATTTTATATTTCGTAATAATAAATTTAATTTAATTTTGTATGGATTTCCTTATTTTAGATCCTCAAATTATTCTACTTCTTTTTTTTTTTTTGCTGAAAATTGATTAATAAAAGCACAAGGAAGTAATTTGTGTTTGAATAACTTGAGATAAATTTAATCAAAAATAGTTTTAAGAGTAGTCTAATCTTTTTTTTCTATCAATTTCAAATCGACGAAGATACTATCCTATTTGAGTTCTATGCATTTTGGTCCCCGGACAAAATATCCCCGACAAATATCCTTGGACAAAATGTACTTGGATAACCCTGATTAAACAAAATAATTCACTCAATGATGAATGTATATCTATATAGTAGTAAAATTAAATCGTTTTAAGTTGTTTTGAATCGTTTTTTTCAATCAGGAAAACTTTTACTTTTAAATAGTCAATTTTTTTGACACGGTGTACTATGTCGCAATATACTGTTTTTTCACTTCTTCTGTAATTATAAAATATATAGACGCATACACTTACAATGGAACTGTATCATTTATTCAAAGACAATTTGACAAATACTTTTTCAAAAATTTTGGTGATTGAAATAACCTAAGTTAAAAAATGATACAAAAATAAAGGAATTTCTCAAAAAATACAATAGTATTTCGTCCGGGGATCAAAATGCATTTTAACTCTTTCTGCACTTGTGTATTAAATAGAAACTTTATCTACGTTTTTCTCTTCAACAAATGAACATTTTTGAAAAATAAAAACGTAAATTGATGGATTAACGCATGGGGTTCTTAATTTTGCGATGAGAGGATTAGTTTAAAATTTTTGGACAAAAATTGCTATAGACTCTCCTTAAATCTTTAAACGCAATTTTTTTTAAATGACGTCTATGTTAATCGACACATCATTGATTATCAACATCCAAATAAAATTTTCTTTTTTTTTTCTGAAGTCTTAATTACAATTTTCAACTTAACATGAATAATTTATTAGATAAAACCATTAAATATTTTTTTACCTGATCGCTAGATGAACTGTATCTCCTATTTCTTTCTAATACAACGTCGTCAATGAACTCAGCGACTTCCTGATTATAAGCATTAGTAACACACAATATTAGTAACAAAAAAAAATCAATTTTTCAAATAAATAGAATAAATTAATATGAAAAAATTATTAATTTTAGTATACAATTATAATATTTTTAAGCATGCAGGGATTGCTGATATTATTTGAATAGTTTAGTAACTAAAATTTACCTCAGGACTTGCTGGATCTGATTGTGGAGGTGACGCATCCATACTAAGAGGATGGACAAGAATTTTTCCCCGTGATAATGCAACATTTATTTCATCAGCAGTTACAAATTTATCATCAAGCTTTTCTAAATTTGGTAGAGCTCTAATTACAGCCATACGATATCTAGAATAATAATAAATAGTGATATTTATTAATATAATTCAAATGAATCAGTATTAAGGAAAATTATTCAATAAGAGAAATTTATTATAAATGATGTGCACACTCAGTATATTATTAAAGTAAAAATATTAAAAATAAAATGATTAATTGCAAATGATAATTTATAATATTTTTATACGGTTTCTTACCCCTCTCTTTCAGCACAAGGATTTTCTTCAAGCCATAAATTACGAAGGTTTGGTAAATTTTGTAAATAACATATTTCATTTAAATCTGTTATGTTATTTCTTCTAACAAATAAATCTTTTAAATTTGAACAGAATTGAAAATCTGATAAGCTGTTTATTTTGTTGACGCTGAAATATATAGTTATAATTCATTATTAAAAATGTATTTATACCGTTAATTACTTATTACATTACTAATTATTGGTTAATATAAAGCTTTAGAGTTTTAAATTATTATACACAACAGAAAATATTTTTAACCCTCCATCGCGCAATCTTGCCAACCTTCGTTAGTCGCGCCGATGCGTTCCGCCGCCATGTATTTAATATTTCGGTGTTGCCGAGTATCATAACTATGATTTTTTAAAATTAAAACCACACAAGCTTGCACAACTAAGGGATGAAGCTGAAGCTAGCGGGCAGAAAATTTTTGCGTGGCTGCTACTCATTCCGGTCGCCAGATTCAGCTTCATCACGGCTCGGCAACTAAATTGTAATTTTCTTATTAATTTTTTTACTAAAATAAAGACCAGCAAAAAATATTTTTGCTTATGTCCAGATTTCAAACCTACCGCGCATTGTATTTGTTTGGTTTTGAAAACAACCGTGGATTTTAATGTCTAAGAATTAAGTAGCATTAAGAAAGTAAAGCAGATGATTTTCAAATGAAACTTTTACACAGATAAATTCCTAAATTATATAAAATGATTTATTCGAAATACCAAGTTATTATTAATCGGGTATAATGTTTTTTGTTAGGAAATTTCTGTTAATTTTTTAGAATTTCTCATGTGAAATTTCTATTTACTATATAAGCGTGCCGAGGAACGCTACGCTTGTTTACAAATTTTGAGTAAAATAATAGATGGTATATATATTTACTTAAATATACGCGGGAAAAAAAATTCTTGGTGCAAGAATTTTGCTTTAGGAAATCATAACAAAAATTTTCTTGGTACTTGAAAAAAAATCTTGACGCAAGAAATTTTTTCCCAGGCATATCCTATAAAATGCAATATTTCTACGGCAAATTTACCGCATTTTAAGGTAATTTACGGCGAATTACGGCAATTTATCGTAATATGAGGGATTTTTACCGTAAGCCTAATATGATTTTTTACTTTTATAGTTTTAAAGTGCAATACTTTATCTTATGGCAAAATACCGCAGACTTTCCGCAAATTTACGATAAAAAATGCCGCACTTTTGTAGGAAATAACTGTACTTTTGCCGCGAAATGACAGTAATTGACTGTAAAATTGCGAAAGGCCTGCGGCATTTTACTGTTAACTGAATGCTTGCACTGCAAAACTGTAAAAAATATAAAAACATAGGTACCTACAGTACTTACGGTTAAAATTCCATATATTTCGGTAATTTACCGTAGTTAGCCGTAGAAATACTGCATACTCCGGTTAATCAAGGTAATTTACCATATTTTAAATTCATCACGGAACAAAGCGATAATTTTATAATAATACGATGGTATTTTCACCGTGAATATTTTCGTTTTCAATTCATAATGCAAAAAATATCTTAGAGCAAGTAAAAATTGTTTTAGGACGAGAAAAAAATTTTTAGCGCCAAAAAATCATTCATTCTGTGTAGGGTAAAAGTACCATTTGTGGCCACTGCTCTATTTTTGGACATTTAATACTTTATTTAATTCATGAAAAAGTATTAAGAACGGTTATCAGATAATTTTGCCCAAGCTTTTCTCTGAAATAAAAGCTCTAAACGCAAAATAAAGACACAGACCCGATGCTTTACTCTATAAGCTAGCGAAGTGCACTTCAATTTTTTGGTAACTTCTATTTGTTTACGAGAAAAGCTCAAAACAAAGATAGTATCGTTTATCCATTTAAGTGCGAATAGACAAATAAATGAAAACGCGTCTTAAAGAAAAATTTCATTCTGATGAAATATAGTCATCCTAACGAATAAATATTCAAAATATTGATAACATACTAAATTGTGGACTAAATTGATTTAATACCCAAAATTCAAAATATATGATGTTTCATACCTAATTGGTATTATATATCATTTTTTAATTTCTAAATGGTAAAAACTGGCCCTAACGTGGCCCAAAACGGTACTTCCTCCCTATTAATACACTGATAGAAGGATTTATTACAGAGTACTAAATGGATTTAGTAACCAAATTTTTAGTCACTTATTTGGGAGAAAAAAATATTTTGTACCCATTACCATAATTTATTATAATTTAATAAATTATTTTTTTATCTCAATTAAATCTTATTATGGTAAAATAAATATTTGTTTCCATCAAAAAAATATTTGGTAATCGGTACTAAATATTTTTTTGGTAAGTTTTGTCGGTAGATGGCTTGTTTAGGAATAAAAACTACGTATGTATTTGTGGGGAAATATCAGTGTAGCGTGTGTGTGTGAATATATTGCCGCTTTCACAGTATAGTGCGTTTCGTCTCAATCGGAGTTACTATTGTGATTTCCAAATCAATTTATTGATTTTAAAAACAATTATTTTCAATTGATTAAAATGAATTATTTCAAATTATGGAGGAGCTCTTAAAATCTTATTTAACTAAAAATTTGTTATTTATTTTAAATAAAAAATTATAATAAAATGAGGTTATTTTCTTTATAATGCTCTATATTTTTATTTAAAATTATTTATTGTTATCATTTCAATTTATTTCAATTTCAAAAATTTATTTGACGAAAAATTTGTTATTTATCTAAAATAAAAAATTATAATAAAATGAGGCTATTTTCTTTATAATACTATATATTTTTACTTAAAATTATTTATTATTCTCATTTTAATCTATTTTAATTTCAAAAATTCATTTGACGAAAGATTTGTTATTTATCTTAAATAAAAAATTATAATAAAATGAGGTTATTTTCTTTACAATGCTCTATATTTTTATTTAAAATTATTTAATGTTATCATTTCAATTTATTTTAATTTCAAAAATTTATTTGACGAAAAATTTTTTATTTATCTAAAATATAAAATTACAATAAAATGAGGCTATTTTCTTTATAATACTATATATTTTTACTTAAAATTATTTGTTATTATCATTTTAATGTATTTTAATTTCAAAAATTTATTTGACGAAACATTTATTATTTATCTAAAATAAAAAATTATAATAAAATGTGGTTATTTTCTTTATAATACTATATATTTTTACTTAAAATTATTTATTATTATTATTTTAATTTATTTTAAGTAGAACAATTAGGTTATGCGCTAAAATAAGTTAAAAAAATTAGTTCTTTAATCCTAATAAATGATTTATTGTGCCCCAATAAATCATTTCTTAAATGCTACAAAATATTTATTTGGTGGAAATAAATGAGCTTTACTAAATGATTTGGTTCCTGTAACCAAATATTTAGTATTACAAATTCGTTACTAAATCATTTGGTACATACAACCAAATCTTGTTAAATACAACTAAATCCTTCTATCAGTGTAGGAAACTCAATTTGTAATTTTTTGTAAATGTTTGGTTTCTAAACTAGAAGCCGCATATCTTAATTTATTATAGAAGAAAACGTAATATTTTTTTAAAGGTATAGATAAAAAATAATTTGATGATTTAAAACGAATGATTTTATAGAATTATAAATTCAAATAAAAAATATATGAAATAGATTATTAAATAATAATAGTATTTGCTGAGTTTGAAGGATTTAAAGTAGGTAGAACAAGCTATTCTGAAGAAATGTGTAGGCTCAGTGGCCTTGAAGTTGAACAAGCATCAAGCAATCACATGCATATGTAAAAAAAAAAAAAAAAGGAAAACATTTATTGAATTGTCTTTTAAAGGTAAAGCAGTTAATCGATATCGAAAGTAAATAAATTACTTAATACTTTATTTCTAAATCCATACCTCAGTGATAAAACTTCAACTTTTTTTAATTCACGTAAAATACTAACATCTGTTAATTCGGAGCCCCTGAAATAAAAACAATAATTAGGTTTCATATTTTAATTTTGTAGTTTATTTTATATTTAAAAAAAATTTTTTTAATTTCAAGAAATAAATAAATATGAAATAAAAAATTTGCTTTGTAAAAATTATAATTAATGAAACATATTTAGAAAAATTTTCACAATAAATTGTATTTATATACATTTAGTTATTAATATAAATAAATAAAATCAGAGTATTACTTACCAACAATTGAGTTTTTTAACAGCAGTAAGATCCGAAATTCGTGATCTAGCAACAACCATTTCTTCCGTTAGTCTCACCATTGTGAAACATTTAATTTAACTTTTTATTTTTTTCACAAATTAATACAAAGGAAAATTAAATTACACCGTCAATAAATGAATTTATAATGAAACTTTCAATTAAACGAGTCAAGTGACAGATATTACGACTAAATAATCAGTATTTGATGAAATGAATAGTATATATTGGAAAACATAGTTTATTTATTAATTTGTTTTTTTTAACTGTAAACTAATTTCTCACGTTTGAAAATAATTGTTTATAAAGAGATTACACAAACCATACGTCATCATGGTTCTTGGTCGACTGCTATGAAACAGGCCGTGAACAAAATGTGAATAGAAATGTGCGGAGTGTAAAATCACAGACAATAGAAATAAGAGACGGGAAGTTAGAAAAAATCAATGTAATTTATTAGTACTATGTATATTCTGTTTTTACACAATTATACGTATGAAGATAAAGTAAACATCTAATTATTGTAAATTGATAAGAGTGAAATCTTTATTGCCACCACATTAGAATAGCCTGATAACCAAGTTCCCTGATTAAACAACTGAATTCGATCGAATTAATAAACAGAATTAAATTTTTAATTCTATTCAATTCAGATAAATTCTGTTAATTCGGTACCTAATTTAAAAATAAATTCAGTCTAATACGGCAGGAAAACCAGAATTTGTCTAAATTAAAACGAATTTAAATAATTCTATTTGGTTTAATTCTAAATTAAAATTTTCAATTCAGCTGAATTCTGTTTTTCAGAATTCGACAGAATATAACAGAATTAAAGATTTGAATTCGGTTAAATTTAGTTGTTTAATCATTTAAATTATGTAATATAGGTACAGTTATTTTTAGTTGAATCTCGATATCTGGAAATGGATTAGAACAATACTTTTTTAGGAACTTGATATTAAAATTAAAATAATTAGAAAATGACGCGGAATTCGAAAAAACTATACACAAAATAAGTTGTACGAAATAAAATTTCCGACAAAAAAGATTCTATGACATTGTGTGATAAGTCTGATAATAGATCCGCTACAAAAGTAGAGGGATCTCGAAATTTACTATAAAAAACTTGACTTCGAGCTACAATAACTTTTGAACAGATGGATTTATCAAAAAATAATAGGAAATCTTTTTTGTAGAGCGTTCAATTGTCTACAAAAATGTGTATTAGTATTTTCTATCTATTGATCTGTTAACGAATTAAAAATATTCAAAGTAAAAAAAAAGTTTTTCCGTGATATTTAAATGGAAAATCGAATTTTTCAATGACCAAGGTCTGTGATCGACATAGAAATTTTTTTTTTGGGCGAAAAATTTTTTTTTTGTGTTGAATTATGATTCTTTCCACATGCAAAAAAAAAAAAAAAAAATGTTCCGAAATGACGCACCCTTATGTCTATGAAATAAGAATAAAGTTAGTAATAAAAATTCATAATAATGAATAATTTTATTATTTGAAATATTTAAAAATGACTAATTAGAGTGGAAAATAATCAAATATTATTAAATAAGAATTTTTATGGGAATACATTAGGGTGTTTCATTTTTAGGCTTTTTTTTTTTTTTTTTTTTCGGTCCTACCTAAAAATCTGATAATTTATAAACAAAAATATTCTCATCGGAATTACAATTTTAAGTTAATTAGAGGATTTGCTCTTTAAAAATTTGATTTCCCGTACACATAACAAAGGAAAAATTTTTTTTCGTTTCAACTCGATTTTTCGGTATTAAAAAAATGTTTTTAGAAAAAATGAATATACAGCTTTTGTAGAGAATTAAATTTGCTACATAAAAATTCTTTGAGCAAAAATTATTCGACCAAAAGTTTTTGAGTTGTAGAGCTGGAAATGTGAATGTTAATAATAATTGATAATAAATTTTCTTTGAATTAGAATTTTTTAATCTTACAGCAAGTATCAGTTACAATTCGAGTATTATATTTATTTGGTTAGAAAAAAAAATAACTCTTTTTAACAAACACATGATATTAAAAACTACAATGAACGGAGAAATAATTGATAAAAATTGATGTATTGTTGATACGTTATTTGAATAATAAAAAAGAAAGAAGCAAATTAAATTGTAAAATATGAGAAAAAATGATGAGTACACTATAAATAATGTTTGTTAACTTGTATGTAATAAGATAGAGTAATGAAAATAACGATAAGAAATGAAACTATGTTGGATAATGGTTATTACTTGGTTGAGGCAAATCGTTGAGAGTAGTGGACATCAAGTAAGGTAGGCATATACTCCCGCCTTTGACTCGTGAGTATAGAAGATGTTTAATGTAACATATGACTTTAAGAAAATTTGTAATTCATTGCAGTTGAATGTTATGCGCAATATAACTATTTAGGATGATGATTTTATAAAAATAATAATTATAGTACATTACTAGGTCAATATTTCATGTTCAATAATATTTTAATATTGAAAGTATAAGAGAATAAATACTATGAAGTAGTTGACGCTGTTGATATCGAAATATAGTTTGGTTGTGAGTATTTGAAATTTGAGAAATTCAAGAAAAAAAAAAGGGTTTAAAGTAATATTGAAGTAGTACTGATTTCAATAATAATAAAATTTTGAATATGACAAAGTTAGATTAAATAAAGATTTATAGTACAAAAAAAAATTTTTTATTTAGTTAAAATACAAAAAAAAAAATATGCATGATATAATAAAAAATTTATTAAAGTCAAAGAATTTTGTTTGGTATAGAAATTATTAGTTTATTGATAATAGTGTAGCTCAAAGTACTACCAGAGTTTACCAAGTCATTTGAAGTTTTATAAATGTGATAATACTGGGTTTTATTTGATTATTAATAAATTATAAGCGTTCAAATGAATATGTAAAATTAATAAAAGTTGCAGATAAATTTGTAATTTAATTTTCATTGCGTACAAATAATATCGAAAAAATTTATAAAGATAAACACAATAAATAATAAAAATAAATTAGCTTTAAATATGTTATTATTGATTTTTTTTTCATTATAATACACTTATCCAAAAAATTAAAGGAACAAGAAAATTTTATAGAATTTTTAGCAATTTTTGGAAGTCTGTATTTTCGTGAAAAATGATCGTATCGAAAAAATAAAAAAAGCAAATTGAAGCTTGAGATCTCTTGTTTGAAGATTTTTCAGCCAAATAATTTTCTAAGCCACGGTTTTTGCGGAATCATAAGAAATAGGCCGAGACAAAATTTTTCTAAATTTTCCGGTTTTGTTTTTTAGGTCTACGGGGCCGGGAAAATTTTTTTCAAAAAAACCAATTCATGACTCGTTTAGGAAATTTATTCAGCTACAATTTGGTTTTTTTCGTTTCTCTGTACGACAATATGCTGCTGAGATATCAGCCTTCAAATGAAAAAGGATCCTTTTGTCTTTGATTATCGATATCTCAGCAACTATTGGTCGTACAGTAATTTAAAGGGCAGTTTGAAAAACTTGAATAAACGCCCTACAAGCTCTATTTTCGATTTCTTTGAAAAAAAATTTTTTTTCATCCTTAATATCAATTTGAAAAACCCACGAAAAATGGCCATTTTCTGGTTTTTTAGTCGACTCATCGCTACTTTGTAAATATCGATAAAAAAAATAATGTTGCCAGGTGATTTTACAGCTTAATGTACCCCCAAAAACCCTGGAAATTTTCAGATTGATCCATCGAACCGTTTGTCCGGACCGATTGCTTAAAGTTTTATAAAACAATTAAAGGAACAAGTTTTGTTCCTTAATTTGTGTAATCATTACCAAAATGAAAAAATTCATTTTTTTCGGATTTTCTTCCATTTCCACGTTAGTTATTCCGTAAATGTAAGGTAAAGAAAAAAAAAAAATTTTTTTTTTCAAAAAACGAAAAAAAAAACCCCGAATAAAACGTAAAAAAAAAAGTGTCAAAAAAACTCTTGTTTTATCTCGTTTTTTGAAAAAAAAATTATTTTTTTTTCTTTACCTTACATTTACCGAATAACTAACGTGAAAATGAAAGAAAATCCGAAAAAAATAAATTTTTTCATTTTGGTAATGATTACACAAATTAAGGAACAAAACTTGTTCCTTTAATTGTTTTATAAAACTTTAAGCAATCGGTCCGGACAAACGGTTCGATGGATCAATCTGAAAATTTCCAGGGTTTTTGGGGGTACATTAAGCTGTAAAATCACCTTGCAACATTATTTTTTTTATCGATATTTACAAAGTAGCGATGAGTTGACTAAAAAACCAGAAAATGGCCATTTTTTGTGGGTTTTTCAAATTGATATTAAGGATGAAAAAAAAATTTTTTTCAAAGAAATCGAAAATAGAGCTTGTAGGGCATTTATTCAAGTTTTTCAAACTGCCCTTTAAATTACTGTACGACCATTAGTTGCTGAGATATCGATAATCAAAGACAAAAGGATCCTTTTTCATTTGAAGGCTGATATCTCAGCAGCATATTATCGTACAGAGAAACAAAAAAAGCAAATTGTAGCTGAATAAATTTCCTAAACGAGTCATGAATTGGTTTTTTTGAAAAAAATTTTCCCGGCCCCGTAGACCTAAAAAACAAAACCGGAAAATTTAGAAAAATTTTGTCTCGGCCTATTTCTTATGATTCCGCAAAAACCGTGGCTTAGAAAATTATTTGGCTGAAAAATCTTCAAACAAGAGATCTCAAGCTTCAATTTGCTTTTTTTATTTTTTCGATACGATCATTTTTCACGAAAATACAGACTTCCAAAAATTGCTAAAAATTCTATAAAACTTTCTTGTTCCTTTAATTTTTTGGATAAGTGTATAATTTATACTGATATGTTACATAATTATAGTTAATGTATGTAGAGAAAACAGATATTTGGATAATATAAATTTAATGGAGATTAGATAAAAAAAAAAAAATAATAAATATGTATTATTTTAATATAATTTTTTTTTAAATTTGAATGTTTAGTAAAAACTTTAGTTGATTGATAATATATAAAAGTCAAATGAACATGAATAGTTAAAATATTAATTTATAAGATAAAACATTTATGATTAAAACAAATATGTGTTGTAGCTGTTATAGTAGAGTAACCAAAAGTAAACATAAGGAGTCGACTGCTGAATGTAAAAAGGAAATAATATGGAATTTTAAAATATATTTGTATGATTACTATTGAATTTGTGAATTAACGTGTACTTGTAATTAGATTAAGCCATTTGAAAAAAAAAAAAAAAAATAATAATTTTTATGTTATCATAATTTGATAGTAATAGGGATATTTTGTCAACTAATTTTTTAGATAATGTCAAAAATTAAAACTACCCTATGATCGATGAAACAAATAAATAGTTTTAAAAAGAAGATTCGAGGATAAATAAAATACTATCAATTAGTCTTAGATCAACTTGACATAAATGATGTAATGAAAAGAAATACAATAGATAATTAAAAAAATAACTACTTGATAAATAATCAAGACAAAAATAAAAAAAAATTCTATTTACAATAGTTATGTTTTTTATAATATAATAGATACTATATCTAATGAGAATGAGAATTGTGATAATCAGATAACCCATACAAAGTTGCCGTTAATGGAAAAAATGCCGTAGGTTGGCCGATGTCCAACTGCAGTCGCTCGGCCAAGCATTGGCAATTAGTAATGGCCCAAACTTGGTTAATTACTAGCAGCCGATTAATTTTTCATCAAGATAGCGTAATCAATTTGAAGTGATATTTATTTAAATTTTTGGATGTATATGTTATGGTATTACTGGTTTCATATCGGAATATGACCCCGTATCGGAAACGACAGTCATACGACGCTGCCGATGGCTGGCCAATGAATGGTTCTTTATGACTGGCCAATAAATGGTTACCTATGACTGGCCGATTATCGGTTTGCAACGTTGGGCCACTATTTGGTGAATCAGTGGGCCATGAATGATTCTTGTTAAATGAAAAAATCTACTCATCAATTACTAATTATTCAAATAACTTATTATTACAGTTTTCTTTAATTAATAATTCGTTATTTTTGAATTAAACTAAGTCTTAATTAATAAATATTTTAATTTTCCGATTAAAATTATTTACAACTAACAATTAAAATATTTTTTAATTCGTTATTATTTGCAATCAACAATCGCAAATTTTATAACTTAACTTATAAAAATTAATTTATTTAAAAAATAAGACATATATTTTAAAGTAAATATTATTTTTAATAATAGTGGTAGAGCAAAATAATTCCAGTGGGTTCTTAAGAACTAATTAACTAAATTTAATAAATTTTATTTTAAAAAATCATGTAATTATAATAAAAATAGTACGAAATTATTTTTTTTAAATAATCGATAATATTAATTAAATTACTCGTTACATTTCATAAAACTGAGTGGTTGCAGCAAAATGAATAAGTAGATCATTTAAAAGTATCTACTCAACATCAGCAGGTTCGTCCGGTAGCCAGCGTTCAGACCCAGTAATCAGAAGGACGGCAGTTCGCGCCCAGAGCCCAGCAGAATTTTCACCGAGTTTTTTCACATCATTTACCCCACTTACATAGTTTAAACGTTAATGATTACGAATTCTATTAGGAAGTTAAAAAAATAAAAATTTTTTTAATTTAATTTATTTGTTTGCTTGGCTGATTGCTGGCTGCCATTGATCGGCCGATAGTCGAGCGCCATTAATGGCCCGAGGTTATCATTCTGACTATAAGCCGTTTATCGGCCAATAAAAATTGCCATTGCTGAGCCATTAATCGACATTCTTGGCCTAGTAATGGCCCGATGCAGGGCCGATTTCCAAACTTTGTATGGGAATACCAAAATGCACATAAGAAACAAGTCAGAAACAGACATCGGGTGTCATCACGAAGACAGTTCATAAATTCAAAGTCAAATAAATAAAAAAAAAAAATATATAATATAATATTAAATAATATATATATATATATATATATATATATATATATATATATATATATATATATATATATATATATATATTGATCTATAGTTCTAAGGAATGTAAAAAATGTAAAAGACTGAAAAGTTGTACAGAGGGAAATAAAGTTTATTAGTCAATATTTAATAGATACTGCTATATTATTTGGACATTGTCAATAAATTACAAAAAAAAATATAAAATAATAAAAATTTGACTATTGAAAATACATTTGATAGCTTTTTAACATTTATTATTAAATAGAACAAAATTAATAAATATTATAAAGTCTATGTAAAGTTGATTTGTATCTGAAAAAAAGTTTAATAAATTTATCGTTAAAAAAACAAATGGATATAAATATATAAATTTATTAAAGTTAAAAGACAAATTTTTTGAGACATAGGTGAGTAGTCTATCGATAATGGAGATTTTTTATAAATCAATTTAAGTTATTGATTTTTAGCCAAAGCTATAACTACAATCGAAACACAAAACAAGTGTTACGGCATTCTACCAAGTTAGTGAAAAACTTTTTAATATAAAATAAAACATTTATATTAAAGAAAATTTTCTTAGCACACACACATTATTAAAAAAATATGAGCAATAAAGGAATGATTATAATGGAAATGGTATAGTTAAAAAATAAATTTATTGAATGATTACGAATTCGTATTATATTAATATGTAGAATAAGAATAGAAATAAAATGTGTAATGAATAAAAATACATTATAATAAATATATATATATATAATTATTAATAAGGCATATATTGTGGAATTAGTTTACAGAGCAATAAATTTTTTAATAAAATTTTTTATTAGTGTTTTTGAGTTAAAAAAAAAAAAAAAAAAAAAATGTTCGTAAATTTGAAAAGAATTGGAAAAACGCAGTGAAACTTATAAGAGAACTATTGGGTCTTTCGTAGTAATTAAAAAAGAATTTTCAATTTGTTTTATAATAATTGACAAAACCAAGGCAAAAAACCATTAGTAAAAGGATTAAAATACTTAATTCGTGCATAATGGATACACCATTAAAACAACACTTTAATGATAAAGAAATTTTTTTAACAAATACATGATATTAAAAATATATAATAAACATGATTGTTAAGAAATAATACTATGTTGCGTTCTGGTTATTACTTTGTTGAGGTAATTCGTTGATATTTTGATTTTATAAAAATAATCATAATATAATACTAATTCAACATTCCATGTTGAATTAATAATTTAATATTAAAAGTACAATAGAATGAATACTGTGAACGATGTTGATATCTAAATATAGTTTGATTACCCAGAGCAGTTGAATATTACCATTTGGAAAAAAAAAAAAAAATTGTTGTGTATAACATAGTTAACAATTTATTAAAGTCGAAAGATTTTATTTGGTATAGAGATTATTATATTAGTTTATTGATAATAGTGTACAATATATTTCAGTTCGCTTTATTGAACATGAAGCAGTTGCCGTCGCTAACTGTAGTCAAAGCGTAGCTCAAGTACTACCGCAGTTTACTAAGTCATTTGAAGTTGTATAAGAAATTAAATATTTAAAATTAATAAAAATGGCAGGTAAATTTGTAATTTCATTTTAATTGCGACTGTTTCATATGATCAGTTATGGATAATTAATATCAACAAAATTTTTTATGTTTTTATTATAATGTAATTTATAGTGTCATGTTTTTCAAATATAGTTAACATATGTAGAAAAAATGATAATTGATTAATATAAATGAAAATAAATTTGATAAAGGCTAGATATAATAAAAAAATAAATATATAAATATGTTTGTTAAAAATTTTTATCAATTGATAATATATGAAAGTAAAACAAATAAAAATCGTTAAAAATTATATTTATAAGATGGAAATGTTAGGAACGAATATGTGTTGTAGCTGTTATAGTAGAGTATCCAAAAGTAATTATAAGGTGTTGATTGCTGAATGTAAAAAGAAAATAATATGAAATTTTAAAATATATTTACATGATTACTATTGAATTTTCAAATTCATGTGTATATATAATCAGATTAAGCCATTTTTTTTTATCAAAAAAAAAAAAAAAAAAAAAAAAAAAAAAAAAAAAATTAATTTTTATGTTATTATAATTTAATAGTAATAGGAATATCTTGTCAATTAAGAAATATACATATCTTAAGTGAAATTATGTTTCAATAATATGGAAATGAATCAAGATAGTCATGATTTTATTACTTGGAGGATTTATAGTAAACTGAAATCGGGTATGGGAAAAATATTATTATTATCTTCTTGTTATATAAGAGTATTTCAATAAAGGTTTTTTTTTTTCTTTGTAAAATTATATAATTGAATGAAAAGTGAATTAAAATATAAAAAT